>CM056564.1:21024057-22492391 GCA_029721515.1 Synanceia verrucosa
GCAGGGGGTGACTCATCTCGTTGATGATTTATCACCCAAGTAAACATTGTAAACATGAGTTTACAATCTAAATCACTTGTTCTAAGTCTCCTTTAATACAGCATGATGCTCTTTTGGTAGTTTACGATCCTATTTAGAGTCGAATAGACCGTAAAAACATGGCATGTTTCAGGGCTGTTCATGGGTATCTTATCATTGACAGGTTGGTACCATAGTGTTGTCTACTCTGTGTTGTCCATCAGGCTGTACGGGCTACAATTATGATCGGGAAAGTGACAGCCATTTACTAAAAATATCCCTTGCACTATTTTCAGTTGCTTTGCTAAACTGCCTTTTCTTCACATTGCTTTACTTCCAGGCTGTTGTTCAGCCCTCAAGCTGGCTGTGAGCTCATCAGGAGAGATGGTATATCACCTCTGAGCTGAAGAGAACAATTAGACCATATCAGCAGATCAGAGTGTTGACCAGTCAGGCCACAGCCAGCAATAGCACCACTAATCTGTGGGTTAGCCGGCACCTAGCCACGGCCTGTAGTGACTCCATGGCCTCTTCAGACACTTAAGAGTCACTTAGGGCACCAGTGTGCCCCAGGAGCTTCAACTTTTCATCCACATGCTATCAGGCCGATGACCTGAAATGGGAGGAAAATGAAAGGAGCCCGCCAGAGGCCGAAAAAGACTAAAAGGGAGGTGGGAGGGAAAGAATTAAGTCTTTAATGAGGGCAGTTGTTTCACAGGCAAAAAGAATCTGGTTATATCAACACTGTATCAAATGATGGCGTTAGCAGCCCACCTACTGTGAAATTACGGGTGGCCTGTTTTGGGTCTTTTCTGCCACTTATCCCACATTAAGGCCTGTTTTATGCTCTCTCTGTGGATGCCAGCAGATAGCAGAGTTGGATACTTTCGATTTTATCTATCACAAAGGTTCAGCTATAGCTGTTAAAGCTGCTCTGTCTGAGCAGATCCCGTCTTGACAGGAATCACCGTTAAAGCAAACGCCTCACTCCATGCCCTTCAAGCCTCATGTACTGTAACGACGATTTATGATTTGGCAGTTGTACAGTAATAGAATAACTGTGGGGGGAACCTTGTAAACATAATGCATGATTTTTTTAATGTTATGTATCTTTGATTGTGCAAGGATTACAAAAAACAAAGACTACAGGGAACAAACGACCAAGAACAAAACCATGTTGTCAACAAGCATCCCTTTCTGTTTGCATATTCAAATTAAAAGTGCACTCTGTCTTCTCAAATGACAAAAATAGAAACTTCTGTGCAGTGTAAGCATGGCTACACATTAATAGAGGAAGAGGCAGTGTTGTTTATGTTAACAATTTGTTTATTGCATCAATCCTACCCACTGAAGTGCTGTATGGTCACAGCAAAGCGACACATTATTTTAAGACGTAGTTCACAACTAAGGAGAGTATTGATAGACATCAAAGTGTTTTTTCGGCAGCGGGTCACCAATCATGGTCTCCTGTAGCCTGTGAGCAATTTTTGAGGATTCTGGGAGATGTAGTCGAACCAGATCAAAGCAGGAAATGGAGAGAGCAAAATAGATGGATTCTGCACAAAAAGTGTTGTTTAGGGTGGGAGGAGCCTCTAACCTACCTCTGATAAAACAAGAACGGAACAAGGTGAATGAAATGATGAAATAGAGAGTCTCTTCTTTCATTTGAGCTATTCAGTGTTTTCAGAGTCATAGTACAAAATATTCTATGGGTCTTGAAATATGACTCAAAATGGTCAAAAACGCTGGAACAAGGCACTTGTGAGTTAATATAGTAGTTCAATTACAAAATTATTGCTACCCATTCTGATAATCATTTAATCCTGAAAAAAAATACCAAAAATACCAATACCACCAGCCAATACCACCAACTGGAACATGTATGAACCTGGAAGTGAGCAGAAGATCTTTACAAAGATTTTCTGAGTAGCAAATGGAACATCTTTGTTTTAAGTAACCTTACCTAAGTCTCGTCATGTTTTGCGTCACCTGTTCACATGCAGACAGCCAGAAAGTGTGATGATGAAAACAAAAGACTGATGAGTCGTTGTCTAATTGTGGACTCACAGACCTTCATGGATGGCTGACTAAAACAACAGCCTGCTGTCGTCATGGTAATAAAGACATCAGTGGTTAAAAACTCTAAAAAATGAAGCGGTTACACTAACTCCTGTGTTATTTCCAGCTCTGGGTTTTTATGCATCCAGCTGGATCTCTTGGGTTTCTTTGTTGAATGTTTCCCCCCCCAGTTATTCTCTCTCTTCCCTCTGAACACACCCTGAGAAATGCTAATGACTAGTGTTTCATGCTGACTGCTGTGGCGCTCTGTGCACATCAAAACCTCACTCACGTGCCTCTCCTAAAACGTCCCAGTAAATAATAAATAAAAATTTACTTGTCGCCACAAATCAACAGATGGAGAAAAAAAGACTGCGGGCTGTCTAAATCCAGAGTTTTCTCTGTGAGGAACCACAGTTTGTTGCAGTGTAGGCGCAAGTGACTCATGACTGCTTCCTTTACGCCAAAGTCAATCGTTTTGTTTTTTTTTTTTTCCTGGCTGATGTCTCACCAATGGCATCATCCTTGGGCTGACCCACTGCCAGCATGGTGGTATAGAAAACCCATTGTGTTCTCAAGGATCTACGCGGAGCCTGTGAATGTCTGTTGTTTGTTTGTGCACATTTATTTGTGTCTCAGGAGAATGCAGGTTTGGACAGAAGCTATGGAAGTATTAACCTAAAACTGGCTTTGCTCTATCTGTCCTTTTACCAAAAGCATTATGATGTGATTATTGACAGTCAATTCCACTGATCGTGAGTGAAGAGATTTTAAAGGCAAAATGGCAAATGGACGTAAAGTATGTAATTCACAGAGATTTATGAGCTCTGCCTCTCTGTTTTTGCTGCATCCCACGTCCTCGTGTTCCACTAAATCTCCCCTGTGGCACCGGCAGATGAATAATAGAAGAGGAGAGTTCGCCGCAGAGTGAAAAATGGGCATCTGTCTGCTTGTGCATAGGGACATGCTTGTGACTGTAAATGTGTTTTAAAAAGGGAAGACACAAGGTGTCCAGAAGTTAGGTGAAAGAGACATTGAAAGGACAACCGTGAGGACAGAAAAAGGCTAATTTTGAGGATTCATCTGCTCTGACTGTCATGGCTGATGTAGGGGAGCTCTTGCTATCTATAATGCATCATCCTTTGCAGCTGGCAGAGGCAACACAAGCTCATGGGCTAGTTCAGCAATGCAACGATTGGTATTAGCTTAGCAGCCAGCTAAGTCATCTGTGGTCCTTTTACAAGCTGTGTTAGCTTCTAATCTTTTTGGCTTGTCACAGGTTGACATTTAACAAGAGAGTTTAACAGTTTAACAAAATATAAGTTGTAAAAACATTATGGCAAGGGTTATAATGTGGCTTATTGTCATTAACGTCATTTTGTGGAGCAGAAATCTATTTTTTTTCTTGTCTGTCACATTAATCAGGCTCCTTGAGGTGGTCCTCCGGGTCATAAATGAATAAATGAATTCAGCAGAGAAGGGAAGTGTGCCAGGTTTCTGTTTCCAGAGATCCTTCACCTTTTACTACAGTTTAACTGACAAATAGTACACCCTCCAGTGATTCAGTGCAACTGTAGAGACTCGTCAAAATTATGAGTGTTTTCTCATCTGTCACTTCTGTGGTTGAAGTGTGATTAAGTTTGGCCACCTGAAACTTTACTCAAACGTAAAGTCATGCAATGTTGACAGTTGAGGGTGACTCCGTGTGAACTGCAGCCTCCGGCAAGTCAGGTGCTCAGTTTGTCCACCCATTCTTGCTAGTAAAACTAGTTCTTTAGAAGTGCATTTTAGTTTCTTGTCCATCACAAATTGAAATGCCATCATCAAATCCATCTTTCGGTGGCAATCATGACACCACTTTGCTTTCTGTTCTGAACAAACCTGAACAAATTGTTATGGTTATTCCCACCTTGGCTGCTGAGAAAGTGACAGATGGCGTCATTCTTCTGGAAAAGGACAGCCATTAATCACAACTGTGACAGAAAGGCGTAAACAAAGGTTGTCTCAAGCGTTTGGATGAATGCTGTGCGCTGTCATTTTTCTGTTTAGCACCATCCCCCCTTTCATCCCATCATCCATCCTCATCTCAATCATCCATTTATCATAATCTAAATGCACAAGCCAGCAACTGCCACAACACAAATTGGCGAATTTCCTCTGTGTAATCACACTCAACAGCAGAACAAAAGAGCGAGAAAGGCGTGAGCTAGGGATGGGAGCATTGTTTAGAAACAGGAGATGCCTGAATGGAGTATAGAAGTGATAAGTGGAGAGTTCTGCCTGTAAGATGGGCTCTAATTTGCTTATTTGTAGCTGTCAGTTGTGCTGTTGTGTTCCCAGCCATCCAGGCCAATTGACAGGCAGAGCACTCCAATGCTCAAAAGCACTTCAACCCTCTATCTAAACATGAGTTCTCCTTCTCCTTTTTGTGGACGACTGCCACTGCGGCTTCATTCATTTCTATTCCCCTCTGCCGTCTTGCCCTCGCTCGCTGGTTTGCTTTTGACACGTCTTATCTAATCTTCCGAGCATGTTTATTTTTGCAGATAGCGCTAACGGCCGCTGGAGCTTTCCACGTTTTCTCAAGGCTGCTGGTTAAACGTATTGCACTTTCCAGTTCAACAGGTTGGGATATATGAAGCAGGAGTGTCAGTATAGAACGGCATTGCCTCCCTTGTCTTGTCTTTTTCTTCCCTCTCGACTCCCCTCCTCTCCTCTCCATGTTTCCTCCTGTCTTTTCTGTTCTCCTTGCATGTATCATCTGTTCCTCCTCTCGTCTCCTTTTCTCTCCTCCTCTTGTTTGATTCCTTACATCTCCTCTCCTTTCCTTCTCTCTTCTCATCTCCTCTCCTCCTCGCTGGGGAGGATTAGGACAGAGTCCTTTTCATCCTGCTGTAATCCTACACTGGCAACCCAACTCCCAACAGGAATAAACACACACACACACACACACACACAATCATTCACATACAACATGACCACATAGCTTCATGTTCATCTAGAAAAAGAACATCAGAGAGGATGTTGGGAGGTTTTTCAGTGAAGTTTCTGCTCTCCTCTTCTCCTGAAAAATGGTGGAAGAGAAAGAGACGTGAGACATAAACAGTGTGATTTTCCCCCCCTTCAGCCCGCTGTGTCATCCCCCTGGAGGTGAGGCCTTGCTGGGACTCTTGTCAGCTGAGCTCCCCCCCTGCTGAGACCTACAGTGGCAGATTGGCAGCCCTAATACGACTCTCTTTATCTGCCTGGATTAAACCCCAATTGGTGATGGGGTTATGAGAACTGCTGGCTCAGGGAGAGCTTTTTATTTATTTTATTTTGCAGGAGATATGTGTGTGGGCACATTTTCAGGGGGAAAAATGTAATGGGAGGAATAGAAGCACGAGGGGTATCAGTCAGAGGATTAAGCACTGAACTAATACAGCTTGATGCAGAGCTGTTGTTTGCCCTTTATTAAGAAGGATGTGTGTTTGTTTTCAAAAGGATGGGGCCCAGTGTGTGCATGTGTGTGTGTGTGCTTACAGGAAGTGCTTGTGAGGCAAGCAGGATGTCCAGGAAGTGTTTGGCTTGGCTGAGCTGCCAGCTAGGTCACTGCTCTGAGGAGTGCTGATGCAGGGGACAACATGCAAAGATTCCCCTCTTTTGTCCTACATTCACGCTTCATAGCAGTAAGAACATGTGCACAGAAATCCTGCAAAGCCAGCTGAGACTGAGACGAAGCACTCCAGGACAATAGCAGTGAAGTGGACTGTCAGTTAATTAAACCGTCCATCAGTTTTATTCCAGGGTGCGGAAACAGGCAAACTTATGTAATAGGTGTGGCTTGTCTGTCACACTCCCACGTTTCATAAGTAGCCACTGCAGAGAGAGCAAAGTCATAATAGGACAGTGTGAAAGAGGAGGGTATGTTAGGACAACGGACTCGTCACAGGAGTGGGCGATTTAGAGAATATATTATTTTATGTGAAATTAAATTCAGTCGATTGTACACTATAAAAATAAAGTCAGTGAGAGGGCGGATGTCTTTACTGTGATGTGCAGGATAGACAGAGAGACGGTCAGGAACAGAGGGAAATACACTGAGCGAGTTGGTGTTGAAAGACGAGATTGGAGGTAGTGAGCTGTTATCGGCACACGTACAACCCTGTTGCCAAATTCTCATTGACATACCACAGTGCCCTCTGTCTGTGTGTTGACAGCTAATGGGAAGATGGCCCACTCAGTCAAGGTCAGGAGTAGAGTAAGTCTAAGAGGGAGGAGACGCAGTGTATATAAGCTCTTATAGGTAACACATGACCTTATTCCTATCACTACCTCTGGCTTCAGTGTTGCTACAGATTTCCCCTCAGCTATTATCATATATTATATATTATATATTCAACTCTCCGGGGTCTACTACCCCACTCATCAGCAACATGCATTATGGATATACATCCTGTCCTCATAGATCCCAGAGGAAGCACTTGTGATGAGGTGAACTCTTCAGTCAGAGGAAGAACCACAAGAGAACCACTTTGTATACCGCGTCTTCCTCCTCCGTTGAGTCCCATGTTAGGTTTTGTGTTTTCCACCGGAGCTATCGTTGGATTTAATTGTCTCAAATGCTTTTGATGAATTGTCCGTTTTCCTGGACCGCGCTCAGATTCAACAACTTTCTTTCACGCTTAACCAGATGTGCTTTTGGTGCCAACGACTTTGGATAGGAAAAGCTTGACTTTGTTAAAGTGTGAAAACATACCATTAAAAAAATCTAAAGTTGGAAGTAAAAAAACATGTCTTTCAAAGGTTTTATGTAGCAACAAACGATGACGATCTTTCGAGGTCATTCTAATTTCCCTCTTTGTTTTTTTTTTTTTGTATTTTTCTGAGCAGACTCCTCGGGCCAGTTGACCTCCTCACCCCTGGGTTCACCCACATCCCACCGGGGTATGCACCCATCTCTGCTCAGCCCGACGTCCATGGGGCCCTCCGGCTCCCTCCATTCACCCATCAGCACGCTGAGCTCGCCCATGAACGGCCTGGCCTCACCCTTCTCCGTCATCAGCTCGCCCATGGGGCCCCACTCCATGAACTCACCCGGCATGGGCTACGGCCCCAGCGTCAGCCCCCAGGTGAGGCCCGTGACAGACTCGAATATGTATGTACCTTTGAAAAGTAAATTGACTGCAGCTGCATATTCAGACATGCACACAGACACAGATAGTACAGAAACATCAAAAAACACAATATTTTTTAACCCCTCAGGGTGGAGAATGAATGAACATACAGTATTTTCCAAACTATCCCTTTATATAATCTAATAAATGGCTAAAAAGCTACATTTGGAAACCAGCATCTTCTGCCTGGTTTCATGTTTGTTGCATATTCAGACAGAAATATAGCTGCCTATAAACTAACCAGACAAGTGGCTGAGCATCGTGTTTTGCAGACTGTATACACGTCTTAGAAGTGCAAATTACAGTCGCTTACTGCAATTTTCCTAAGCCAGGCCCCCGCAGACAGAGGCACTGCTTTGACCCCATGCCACAGTTAATCAAGGCCTATTCAACTGGGGTTCCACTCTCCTCTGCCCTGTCACTCTTTCTTCTATACCAGAGACCCATTTGTCAGTGCCTCCCGCCATATTTTGATTTTTTTTCTCCATCCCTCAATTCTTCTTCTATGTGGCTGTCCTCTTTCCTCTTGTTTTCTTACTCCTTGTCGCTGTCATACCATCTCCATTTCCTGTCTCTTCCTCTCTGTCTTCTGTGCTTATTTTTGTTCCATCAATAAGCCTCAATTTCTTTGGTATTAAAAAAAAAAGAAAAACACACGCACAATTAAGACATCAAAGCCGGCAGTGGCCCACTTTCCGTCTAGAGCCATATCTAAAATTGAAATTGTTTCCACCCCCCAAAATGCAGTGGCTGCCCTTTTTTGTGTTTGGGAATAATTGTGTTTAAGTGTGTCGGCAGTGTGATGCTATTCGGGATGGACTTTCTCTGCCATTGTTGGGCTTATCGCTGAAGTGTCCCACATGTAATGGAGTTAAGGGTGGATTAGGACGGACTCTTTCATTGCTAGAAAGCCTCCCCCCTCTCCCCACTCTTGTCCTTCTGATACTTCTCCACTTTTTAATTCCAACAATTTCATCTGCTGCTGTCTCTTTCCTGGAGCGGCATACTTTGTATGCAGGTTGGATGTTTAGGTAGTCTCAGTGTGCGTATCCATGCTGCCATTTTAACAGCTGTATAAAGAGCAGGTAGCAGCTGTTTCTGCCTGGTGACAGTTTTAATACTGTATGTACAGTAATTACAGCAGTTATTTGACTGTTATGGGTCATGTCTGGTTTCTAGTCTTTAACAGCGCTGCCTTGTTTTGAACTTGCTGAAACAGCTGGTTAAAGGGTAAATGGCTGCAAATTACCATTCACACCTCCGTTTTCTTAGCAGTATTGCTCGCATTTTATTCTTCAAGTTGTGGAATGTAGACTCATGAATGTGACGATTAATAATCAAACACAGAATAAGTTCTGATGTCAATACTCCAACTTCCTTTGACAGAGCAAACATTGTTTTCGACAAATCCTTGTTTTCATAGTGGGGTTACAGAAGAGACAGAAGTGTCAGGGTGGGGAACGAACACCACCCTTTTCTTTAAGACTCACCACTCGTTTCAATATGACAGCGCGTGGTAAAGCAATTTCCCTCAATCTTCAAAATAAGCTTGAGGGTAAGAGAAACGCTTAACCGACCTATTCTGATTCAACATTGATCTCGAAACTCAAGTACTGACTGTGATAGTTTCCCATTAGCATTTCTAAATAGCAGTTAGCAGTGGACACATTTAATAAATGGTTTATAACTAGGGATGCACCCATCCGATATTGGTGTCGGTATCAGTTACCATATTGAAGAAAATACTAGATCAGGTAGCAGTGACAATGGGCCTGATCTATATGGGCAGATCTATTCAGTGTAATTCTATGCTGTGCGCCCACATTTGTTTACAAAGTGGAGCGAGCAAAGTAGTGTTATTTTTTTTTTTTAATAGGGCTGTCATAATTTGCGCTTTAACACGGCGACATGCACAACAGTAACTCTACTTGGACAAGAATGCAGGTCATGAAGCAGAACTCCATTCAAAAATACAAAGAAACTAACAATGCAGTCGTAACTAACGATCAAATCTGCTGATCAAATTAAATTAACCATCTTTTTTGAATCTGCCCAAGCTTCTCCTGTAATTCTGTAAACACACAATCCACCGAAGAGCATCAATAAAGTATTAAAAAAAAGACGTTCTTTTCATAAACACAGCGCTTAGTAGAGCCACTGTGGTGTCACTTAGCAGCTTATATAAGATAAAAGTTTATTGATCCTGAAGGAAATTCTTTAACAACAGTTGTCATACACAGCAGTAAAAGTAAGGAGATAAAATACATACAATGCAATATAGTACATATATACACATAAGATCATAAATACACATTACGCTGCTAAGTAAGAGGTTTCAAGTGGCATGTGCTGATAAAGTGGCATGTTATAATGAATAGTATTACAGTAAATGTTTTGTGGATATATATATATATATATATATATATATATATATATATATATATATATATATATATATAGACATGTGAAGGCAGAGAGAATAATAATAATAAGCCAGTCCATTTATATCTGTTTATTTGTTAAAAATCTGTGAAAGTGAAGTGAAAAAATTATTATAACATAATAATATAATGATATAAGGATAGTGTTTATTATCGTATTATTTTTTACAATTGTTAACAACTATAGCTTTTATGAAAGCATCTTTTATAGTTACAGATACATTAAGAGACTTTCCCACTGGATTTGTGTAAAACTGTCTCCAAATAAGACTGTGCTAAAACAATGTGGAAACATTTCAAATGGCACCCAGCTCTAAATCTGACAGGTACGAATGTTTGAGATTTTGAGCTGTTAACCGTGAACGTTTTACAAAACTGTACAGTTCGTTGCTCAGCGAGGGTGGAGAACAGCAGTTTGATGTGAGCAGAGCGGTTCAGAGGTTAAAGATGGTGTCGGAGGGTCTTGTGGTCGAGTGATACTTTGAGTCAGACGGTGCTGCCACTTGCTCTGAACGCTCGGCTGATTTGCTGTTTTCCATAAGTGGCTGACAAGTACAAAACTCAATATACTATACTCAAACATATAGACATGGACACACATACAGTCAGTGTAATTCTGCATACCTGTCACCACACAAACTTTGCACATAAGAAGACCTTTTTTTTACCAGAAATCACCAGTGTTTTCTTTTAGCAGTAACACTGCTTTGTCTCTAGATTCAGGGAAATATAAAATCCAGGTGCAATTCTGGTTCAACCACGATGGTTCTTATTAAAACCTGTAGAATTTCCAATGGGAATCAGCAAAAACCCAAAACAATGAGCTTTAATTATTCCCCACATCAAAGATGTAAATGGTAGATGAAAGCAGAAGAGAGGAAGAACAAAACTCCCATTCTTACTGGAGACTCACATCCTCCGAAAGCCAAAACCACATGTAAAGAGGGAGACGGTCCTTTATCATCAGCCAGTTCTTACATCTCAAACAGCAGTCCTTCCCCTTGAGCTCTGTCCTGAACATCCAGACACACCAGCATACTGTGGTTATGCACTTCTGTTCTGTGCATCCTGGCTGCTCTGTATGTTTGTTAAAGATCAGAAAAAGCTGCATTGTTCCGCAGAAGGCCATGCAAAATGCAGACTTTTGTCTTTCATTAGATGGTTTTGCCGTTATTAGGTCTGTCACCTCCAGGCCACAGCCATGCCCATCAATGGTCGTGTCTCTGGTCTTGAACTGATCTCTAGATCCCAGACACCACAACCCTCCAGGCAGCTGGAAGAGGTTATGCATAGGGTTGGAACATATTTTACACTTCAAATGACAATGGTGAGACTTGTCTGGCTGTTGTTTTTTTGGGGGGGGGAGAAAAAAAGTTCTTTATCATCAAACCGCTGCCGTTTCCTTCAGTCTGTACCCCTCTGGCTCTCCGCACTGTCCTGAGAATCCTAAACCAACAACAGGCCTACAGCGTCTCTCAATGCGTGTAAAGATTTAGTGTTTCTGGAGTCGAACACTAATGCAAAAAAGGTGTAAATTTTTTACAAGAAATGGAACACACTTAATAAGTTATAAATGAGTGGCGGTGGTGATGTCATGCGTCGGTTTTGGGTACGTTGTATTTAGGCGGGGGTCGCTAGGAAACTGAAGCACAACACAGTGGAAAGAGAGGGAGCGTAGTGGACCTCAGCCCCTTCCTGTGTGGGAGTAATAAAGGTCCATTCCTCCGCTCTGGTCTTTGATGGACCTCAGTGTAGTCACTCTGCATGACATCATGGTTGCATGGCTCTAATGGCCACACAAAGGGGCTGTGTGTAGAGTCCCAGGAGAACAGTTAAGGCTCTCTAACGTCAATCAACCTTCAAATGGATGGGGGAGAAGAATGTTGTTCGCCAGAGCTGTCTCCAGGTAGCAATTACAAGCAGTTTTAGGGACCAGTGTTTTTTTTTTCTGCTAGTTCAAGTGTATCTGTGCTTAACTCACTGAGTGCCAGCCGTTTTATAAAACAGGAAGTGGCTTGTTCCAGCGTTTTTGAGCCATTTTGAGTCATATTTCAAGACCCACAGAATATTTTGTACTATGTCTCTGAAAACACTGAATAGCTCAAATGAAAGAAGAGACTCTCTATTTCATCATGAAAAAAATGTTTGTTTTTACCTTGTTCCATTCTTGTTATATCAGAGGTAGAGTAGAGGACACTTTCACCAAAATCACAAATTTTTGTCCAGATTCTGTTTGTTTTGCTCTCTAATCTCGATCGTTTCCACTTCCTGTTTTGATCTCTGTGGCATATACCGTCTCTTTATGTATACACTACATCTCCCAGAAGCCCCAAAGTTACTCACAGGTTGCTGGAGACCATGATCGGCAGCCCGCTGCCAAAAAAACACTTTGACATTGAAATACGTCAGTTGCAATCAAAGAGATAAATAGAGCTTAGTTTCTTGTGTGGAAACCCTAGCCTTCCCTGGAAATCTTTTAAAAAGATGCTGAAAATTACAAAAGCACAGAAAGTACAAACAGTGTGAACATATAGCAACAGAGCGGTTAGCTGTGAAATTACTATAGTGATGCAAATTGTGAAGAATTTCCCATGTAGCCATCATAGCACAGGTACTTTCCAAAGGCCCGTTATTTGTATGTAGTATGATAGCGCCGGGGGCCCGTCTGTGTGTTCTGACTTGTGTGGGGCCACACAGGAGGCAAGCCATTTAGGAGGTGGCAGCTATAATGGATGGAAACAGTAACATTAGGTTTAGGTTTCATAAAGCACCGTCCTGATGCCGGCTCTAGACACTGTGGGTTAAATCCCTCTGGGGCACACTTTTATTTTAAAGCTTCAGATAATCCCAATAGGGCTTTTAATTGAGTCTGGTGGTGTGATCTTACAGCAACTCAACACTGTCTGAGGACAGACATGTATGCTGTGGCATGTCTGTGAATTATAATGACACTAATTATAGGAGTAATTTTCCCATTTCCACACCTCTAAAATCCATAGGTGTGCAGAGGAAGTTAATGAAACATTTTGAAATATTCTGTCATTTCCCAACATTGCTGAGCAGTAATAGATTCACTGACAATATCATATTGACCATTTCCCTACATGAACAGATTAGTGAGATCAAGGAAAAGGTAAATGTTGACCATCAAACCACATTCTGTCTGTGCGAATTAGCACCCGCTTTTCATTTCAAGAACCAATCAATTACTCAGTGGATTATTACTGATGAATTAATCAATAAACCAGGAACAAGTAGTAACTCCAGTCTATCAAAAGCTGGACTTGTGCGAGTGGATTCATCATTTATCTGGTGGATGGAGGACAATGGAAATATGACTGAATGACATGCAGGATGTAATCAATCCAAGTTTAAGTTACGGCTGGATTGTATGCTGTTTGACAAAAGAAATAGCGCTTTGCTGTGATGAATGACTTGATGATAATGGACTCACTGGAGAATCAATCATTGGATGGCTCTCGTTTTGACACTGGAAATACTTCTTGATCCGTCACCAAGTGGAACATACCAGTGACAATGGAAACTCCAGTGGAATACTCATACTCGTACTTTGATTTACAGTTGGAAAATGGAAATACGAATCACTTATTTGACAAAGGAAATGGATGGTCAGTTAATTGCTTGAGCACTTGCTAATGGACAATGGAGATGCTTCAGTGAATCACTGAATGACAGACAGATTACATATATGAGCATGACCACATCTTAGACTGTGTTTTCAACTTCTGAACCTGGTTTTATTGCATGGCTGGGTTCTAAAGGAAAGGAAAGGAAATGCGTTTCCATCCCCATTTTTACTGCACACTAAAACAGACAGACAAATGGATGCAAAACGACATTTGGGAAATGATTGACAGACAGAAAGTGCTTCATGCAGTATTTACTGGATGAGTCATTGTGGATGTTATCTTTATTTAGTACTCACTGATGCCAAAATGGTAATGTGCAGTTAATTGCTCAAACTTAAATTGTCTTAAATTTACAGTAAGTTTGCTGTCGGTATTACATTTTCAGATGGTGCATTTAACACCAATAGGAAAACACAGGATTCAGAGATTTTTCTGCAGTTTTGCATGTCATTTTGTTCACAAAGTTCACTGCTTTGTTCTTGAAAGTTGTGAAATTAAAGTTGCAGAAAAGTTAACTGATATACCTTCAATTTATATCGTTGCTGCAAGTGTTAAAGGACTGAAAAAAAATTGTGAAAAATTATTATCAGAGATTAATCTGTTATCTGATTATTATTTTTTTTCAGCATTGGCCTCAAAAACTCCACATTGGTCGGGCCCTACAATTTATTCACTGTTTTTTACCAAAGAAATTGTTATGACAGTTTTGGGTCTTAAATTATATTTGTTGAGATTTTTAAAAAAATATTAAATTTGACTTTTAAAATGGTGCAAGAACTGTGAGGAACTGACATTAGAGCTAAAATAGTATGGTGATGATCATCAGACATCACTAATAGCGATCAGAAGATCACTTTTTGACAGAATACTGTCACAAGACCGATTTAAACAAGCTTAACTATTTAATTTATGCTACAATCACATATATATCTACATATAAACCTGCGCTGGCAACAGCTATGGTTGGAGGCATCATATATTCAGATTGTCCATCCATCTGTCCAGGCATTTCTCATAAACATAATGTCTCACAAAGTGAGAGTTTGACAATTTTCAAATAAATCTATCAAATAAAATCAAACTACAAACTACATCCAAGTTTGTGAGAGTAAAAAGTGTGATTTATTTCTGAAACAAGCAAAGGAAAGACAGAGAAGGATGTCACAGGTCAAACCCTGTGAAGAATAAATATAGTGAGGAGGTAAAAACAAAGACAGAAATGTCTGAGGAGATGTGAGAAGAGAAGGACTCCAGGAAAGTAAGCGCTGCTCTGAGTACAGCCACACGTGTTGCACATGCACATATCCATAAAATCCAGGAACGCATGCATGCGAACACACACCAGAATTAAAAATACACATTCTGGATGCCAAACACACAAACACAGCCACGCTGAGGTGGGACAACAGCTGACAGTCAGTCCCACTCGCTGCCTTTCATGCCCTTTTTTTATTGTAACAAACATTTCTGTCAAAATGCGCACACGCACCAGCGGCAGCAGTGCTAGTGATGATTCGTTTTATCTGTTGTGGCACAGTGGGGGTGAGTGTTTGAAACCTCCGAGCTGTCTAGAGTAATGTCTGCTTCTGCCGAAAGAGACAATGGTTTTATTAGAGCTGAGTGACAGTCATCATGGAGCTATTTTACAGTAGGGCAGACCTCAGAGGGGTTCCCATGTTGTCACTAATTGATGTGTTCACTTAGAGATCATTAATAATCCATTAAAGTGCATGGATTTTGGGTTGCCTGGTTGTGAGCACACATGTCACAGAAGTGGTCCTTTTGTTTAATTATTCTAGAAAGCTGTGCAGCATTAAGACCAAAATAAACACTTCCTGTTTTGATCTCCGTGGCGCATACTGTCTCTTTACATCCCTACTACATCTCCCAGAAGCCCCAAATTTACTCACAGGCTGCAGAAGACCACGATCGGCCACCTGCTGCCAAAAAAGGAAAAACGTATATGTACGATTATGACACTCAATAAACTTCTCCCAAAGCGAGTAGACAAGTAAAGCTGATACAGCAGCTCATTATCTGTTGTGTTAAAAATTTAATACTGCATAAAACTGGAATCATTTTTATTTCCTTAGTCTAAGTGTGACTCAGTACCTATTTGCAGATGATCCTGCAAATAACTGACCTGCAGCCTGAACTATGCTGTGTATCGTGTGCTCACACTGCCTCTAGATTTGTTCTAGTTTGTTAACTGTCTGCGCTCTAACAGGTGTATTTCCAACTTGTACCGGAGCTGTAACTGATCCCAAAGGGTGTCGTACTGTGAATATTCCCCGAGGCCCACAGAGGAGCCGCCCCATTATCACACCCCCCATATGAAACCTGATCCCCATCTCTGTTGATACGTGTCCAGATAACACTCACACCACGAGGATGAGGAGAAAGTTCTTACTCATTCCTCCCATAGTTTAGATAAGCTTGCTTTTAGGAGGAAGCGTTTGTGTCACAGGCTGTCAGAGGTGAAAGGTGACACAGGGTTATCATTGGGTTACATCATGACCTGATCCCTGTCCTCGCCTCCCAGGAGGCAACTGGTTTAGCGTCAACACAAGATTTATATCCTGTTGCCTCCTGTGGTCATTCTTTGTTGCCTCGAAGCAAATAAAAGTTACAGAACAGTGTGTCAAGAAGTCATACGGAGTGCAATATGTATGTATGAGTGAAGTAGAGCGGTCTGTTCCTGGCCATGTTGTGCCACTGCATAGCTGAACGCTTTATGACAGAATTCTGTAAGGGCGTTTGGAAAGAATACTGTGAAGATAACTTTCTCAGTGTGTCCTTGAACTGGAAAGCTACTGAAGCTCCACATGAGGGTTGTGCATTGAGGAGTGATGCGCCAGGATTTGATGTCTCCTTTTGAAGTGTCTTTATGAGCGAAGTGTGTGCTCTGACTGTGTGAATCAAGCTAAGCCCGTCTTAAGCAGAGGCCTCCACCATCTCCTCCACTCTGCTTTCTTTTTCCTCCTCTGTTCACTCGAGGGACGACTCCTTTCTTTCTGTTTCACCACCATCGTGTTGTCAGAGCATACTAATAGTTTAAAGGACCTGCTCTGCTGCTGGGATTGTTCTTTCTATTAACATGAATTTAGGCTGAGTAAGCCGACCCACAGCATTAAGATTAATTTAGGTGAAATTATGCATATTTTTCTTGTGTTTTGTTACAACAACAGGGTTCCTGCAGTTCCTTCAAAAGTCTTAAAATAAATTAAATTAAAATCCAGGTAATTAAAGTCTTAAATTGTCTTAAATTTACCGTAAATTTGCTGTAGGTATTTAATTTTCAGGTGGTATGTTTAATGCCAATAGGAAAACACTGTATTCAGAGACTTACTGCACGTTTGCACATTGTTTTGTTAACAAACTTCACTTCTTTGTTCTTGAAAGTTGTGAAATTAAAGTTGGAGAAAAAAATTAAGTGTTATGCTGTCAATTTATATCGTTGTTGTAAGTGGGAAAAAAAGATCATTAAAAAATATTATCAGAGATTTATTGGTTGTTAGATTATTTTTTTCCTGCTAAATATTGACATGACATTTTTGGGTCTTAAATTATATTTGTTGAGGTCTTACAAAGGTCTTTAAAAGTATTAAATTTGACATTTAAAATGGTGCAAGAACCATGAATAAAGCACTTTATTTTATTCTTTTGATTTAATCAGAAAATTGAAAGTTAATGTTAATTGTGAAGATTATTTATTTTTTCTCATTTATGTCATTGTTAGCAAACATGCACTAAAATCCTAACTTGCTGCAGCATGTGGTTTATTGAGCTATATATTTATGAAACCATTCATTCATAAACATAGTGCTATCCTCATCCTTTTTTATAAGAATGCATACTGAATATGCAGCTGCTCACCATTTATCTGAAGACTTTCCGCTACACTCTCAGCCCTTTGAGAGGTTTTAATCCATCGCCTTTTACTCGCCTGAACATTACAGCATTTGCACTGAAGCCAGCGGGTGGCGCAGAACATATAATCACATATATCAATTCTGTGCAGAATCTGACACCCACAAGCAAACAGAGACCCCTGCTGCACTGGATGTACCAATCAAATGTCCTCCACAACATGTTATGTAACACCTGCATGCAACACATGAAATGGTGCTATTCAGCTGGAGCACTTCAGGCGTACTGCAGGGAATGGTACGTCCTACATATCCAGTCCTTGATGTTAAATACCCCTCGTTTGTTTCACTTCCCCGGTCTCTAAAAGTTTGATGCCGAGCCTTCTACTCCAACAAAACAAAAAGTCTTCCAAGGGGTTTCCCAAGACGATGTGGCCGCGCACACAGCTGGCATACCTCCCCGTGAAGGGTCACATGTGTGTGTGTAGGGGAGGGTGCATGTATTCTATTTCCAGAACCAGTCCTGAGCCACTTTAATCCCCCCGCCTTGCCTCCATTGCCATGGGCAGAAGAGAAAGAAAGGCCCCCCATGCCTGCCCACTCTGTGAGGGGAGCAATGTTGCTGAGATTGAGTTGCAGGTTTCCTGAAAATAGATTGGAAGAGTGTTTTCTGTCAGAGAGAAAGAGGGTATAACAGCAAAGGAGACGGCTCTGCGCTGCACGGGAAAAGACTAGACTCAGGCATTTTAACTGAGGTAAGACCTCATGTTGTGTCGGTGAATGTGCAGAGATGTGGGTGTGTGCACATGCTGCCAAAGCTGAGTCCAAACAAATGATGCAGCTTTTTTTTTTTGGTGCCTTGGAGACGTCTTATTATTTTGCTAGTTACTAAGGGTAGTTCAAATGACACATTTAACATCTTCAGTATGAATTTTATCAGTATATAAACTATGGTCATGTGTGTGATTAAATGTAAAAGATTAGCCTTTGTCTTGGGGGTATTAATAATGACCTATTGCAGAAAATATCACATGTAAATCTCTGCAGCATAATCTTAATTTGTTCACCCTGAAGCTAAAGCTTTGTGTGTTTTGCATCACTTCAGTGTGTATTTGTGTAAACAGGGTGTGAAGAGCAGGACAGGAATGGGTGTCAGGGTGTGAACTGAACATTTTCATGTGGTTTTCTTTAACCTCTTCAACCCGCCGGTGGATCCGCCATCCAAATGCACATAAGCCTTATATTGGAAATTCTAGTCAGTTTCTCGAGTCAAGTTCCCATGACACCACATATGCCATGCCGAATTATGTGGAAAGAGTATAAAATGATACAGACGGCATCTAGAATTTTCTATTTGATGTGATGGAAAAGCACCATGGTTTGGAATATTTCACTCAGTGTGAGCTCTATGTACTGTAGCTTCAAGCTAAAAAATGCATATGGCATTGCTGACATTTTTGTAACTTTGAAGCTATTGAAGGAGAATCCAGTATCAGAGTTGAAATGGGATGCCAGGTGTGTACTGACTGTGTGTAAATATGCACGTCCATGTGGTATATCTGTGTGAGTGTGTGCACAACCTTCTGTTTAGGGTGATCTTTTGCATGTGTTGCATATAGATGTGTGTCACTGCGGCTGCTTTGTCCTCATGGGCTCATAATAGACGTCAAAGGTTAATAACTCTTGGTACTTTCATAGCACTCATACATCTTATCTGGGCATGTTTTAGCTATTACAGTGTTCAAGTTAAAGAGGAGTGCCGTACATAAAAAGGTCAGTACAAGTCAGCCTGTGTAAACACTGCGTTATGTCTTCGGTGTCATGTCTACGAGGCAGAGATGATCTAACAAAAGATGCACTGCATTATGGGAAGTGTAGGATCTACAGATGTCACAGCTGACTCTAAAGGTCACGATGTGTCGACCTTTACTGGCAGCTCCAGAGATAATAAATGCATATGCTCTTTGTCAAGTCGTGGAGCCACATGCCAACATTCATATGAGCTCTGTGGCTGTTTGGTTTACATACTGTATGTTTGTGAAAGTGATGTATACATCCCTGCTCTTCCAGTTTGTAGCTAATGTACTCTGTCAGATCCCTGTAAACACAGCTGAGGAAGACAGTGTGTCTGAACAAAATGCTTCTTCTGTCTTGACTGATCCCTACAGACAGAGTTCCTCTGCTAAATATATCTAAATATGCTATCAGACACATGTCTCATATGGAAATGAAAACACATTTGGTTGTATGACCCATATGGCTGTAACACCAATGATCTGGGTGTTTGTTGGGAATCTGAATATATTTCACCTTCTTCACCCAGTGTGTTTTTAATTTTCCAGTTCTTTCAAGGGATGGTGTTAATGGATAACTGCATAGCTCCTGTTCAGTACATTCAGTATTTAGGGATAATTTATATCTCCTCTGGAAACAGCATGGTGCCAGTTATAATGATTAGTCTCCCCTTGCTCTCTACTTTTAAGCCAAGAGAGGTCACTTTGAGATGAATTCAAGCTCTTTTTTCAGAGAAAGAGGCAGCAACTGAAGTAAAACTCAAGGCTGCTATTGCTGCGTTGCTAAAACAAATGATGTCTCTTTATTCTGCTGTACTGTTGAATTTTGCAGTGGAGTTATACCAGCGCTGAACATTTGGGAGCCAGCGGGGCTTGTTGAGAGCATGAATAAAAGAGATCCTGGGGTGGAGTGGTGCAGGATCCTGCTGCGCCAGATTTAGATCTGAAAAAAGGGGGAACATGAGGGAGGAGAGACGGAGCGAGCAAAAGAGCTGCTGGGACTGCTGTCCCTCACTATTGAGTATCACAAGTCATAATATCATGTACACGTTCTGCATTTCACAAATTGGTCATGACAATCTGCATGACATCGCTCCGCTCAGATTTATGTGTATGTGTAATCAAACCTTCTCAGCAGACCTGGCCCTTATTCAACAGAAAATGTCATCAGCTAACTATGCTGCGGCAGCTAATGGGCCTGTGTAATGGGGTGTATGATGTCCCAGGTTTTGAGTTCGTTCCTGCGTAGTGACCTGTCGGCTTGTGCGTTTGTGTGTGTTGATGTTCCAGCTGAACTCTCCGATGACCTCGGTCAGCAGCACGGAGGACATTAAGCCCCCGCTTGGTCTCAACGGCGTGATGAAGGTGCCCGCTCAGCCCTCAGGCACGGTCCTGTCACTCACCAAACACATCTGTGCCATCTGTGGTGACCGCTCTTCAGGTGAGTGAAGCTGGTACTTATGGCAAAAGAATCGAACGGTTAAAACTGTACGTTGCTTTGCGGGTTTTTGTTTTTTCCCTTTTTCGTTTCGTGGTGTTACGGCTTCATGACAAAAGCTGTTTTAAGATTTTTCATGATTCATCTGGACAAAATTACTCAAAATGTCTCAGTTCTTATAAATACATGAAAGCTTCAAAGATGAACTGCTGAATATAAATTGATGGTAGGTGTCTATTTTAAAAGTGTGCATGGGTCAAAGCCTAACCAGGAATTCCAGGGGATTTTATGTGTAATTTATTTTAAAAATAATTTCTCAACAGCTGGGATTACAAAAGATGATACCAGATGAAAAGATAGTGGGAGTACCCAGCATCTTGCTAAAGCTGGTGCTCTGACCACACTGAGAAACCTCCAAAGATGAACTTTGGTCAGAGAAGAGCCCCACGGTCCACTCTGGCAGAACTACATACTTACTGTGGGAGATCTTCCTGGAAGGAATTCCTCTCAAATGTGGACTAAACGGTTCCTGAACTGCACATGAGGGCAGCAGCATAAAGGCACATGAAACAAACTGACATCATGAGGCAAAAGATTGCACGGTCTGATGAAGCCAAACCATCTGCAATAGAGAAGCACTGTGTTGAAGGGAAACCAGGCGCAACCCATCACTCATGGGGAAAAAAAAATCATTCCTGGGATGAAGCTGGATATCTAATCCATTGGACAGTGTCAGTGTCATCCTGCGTCATCAATGCTGCATAAACCCAAGGGGGGAGAAAACAATATTTAACAGCAAGTCATGCATCATTTAACTGTGCTCGGAGGCTTCATTTATCTTCTCCGGTGGTCTAACCGTTTTGGCGCTAACAAAGAAACTATTTCAACCATCATATTTAACAAAAAAGGAGCTGTTAGGAGACGTCCTGTACCACAGCATGATGTGAGAACAGTGCATGAGGTCCCTGCAGCTTGCCTTCAGTCGGCCACCTCCTTCTCACCCCCACCCTCTCCCACACACACAGTCAGTTCATGTTAATAGATCATAATTAGTCAGGTCTGCTGTTAACGTTTCAGTGAACTGGGTTGCAGACAAGCAACTGACAGCGACTAACGCATCTGTCAATATCAAGCTGCATCGCTGTCACCAAACTGGCAACCTCATGTGTCAGTTAGTGTCAATTAATACAGTGACATGAAAGGAAAACCGTCACGCAGGAAGCATTAGACAAACTGTCTCTGTGTCTCTTTCCTCAGGTAAACACTATGGAGTATACAGCTGTGAGGGCTGCAAAGGTTTTTTCAAAAGGACGGTGCGCAAAGACCTGACCTACACCTGTCGCGACAACAAGAACTGCGTCATCGATAAACGCCAGAGGAACCGCTGCCAGTACTGCCGCTACCAGAAGTGTTTAGCCATGGGCATGAAGAGAGAAGGTACAGCACATACCGTAGAGGATAAAGTCCCACTACCCGTTCCCTCAAATGTGTACTAATCCATGTAGACACACATTTACACTGTACACTAACAGTTTGTCAATTTGATGCACAGCAGGGTAATTGAAGCAACATAATGGTTCTTCCTTTTGGTCATAAACTCAGCTACTTTGCCGAACCCTAACCCTGGGCATGGTTAAGGTTCCTAGAAGTAAAGAAGATACTTTTGTAGCACCGAAAAGCTCCGATCCTATTGGGTATTAAAAAAAACATTTTTCGGTGCTAAATTCCGATACCTAAATGTCTCTAAACCATGCTCTCAGATTCATAGAGACACCAATCAGCATAAGGAGACAAACATCGCTGGTAAAACAGAGGAGCATGTCTTTACAGAAGCTTGGCTTGTGTGTTTAGGTTCACGGTGCATTCAAGTTATACATAAATGTCGGAATTTCCAAACTCAAAATCAGAATTTAAATCAGAACCTCCCAACCAGACACAGAATTCATGCTATCTGCTACTGACGTAAACAGTAGTTACATTTTGTTGTACGTCTGTAAGCCTGGAGGAGCTGGGAGCACTAGACTTTGAGGTTATTTTTGATTAGAACTCCAAATTCCGACATCCAATGAACACAACATAAGGTAAACTCTCACTCCCCAGGGTCCTAAAGAGGAACTGGAAGCAGCCTGTCCCTGTCGACAGTAGACAATATGTCTACATGATAAAGCCCAAATTATACAAAAAATAACCTTTTGAGTTGAAATCATGTAATAATAATAATAATAATAATGATAATAATACTGATGATGACCATGATTAAAGCCCAAATTACACAAAAAATAATTTATTCAGGTATAGAAAAAAGTATTGTTCTGGCATCGTATCAAATAATTTAAACAATACCCAGCCCTAGTGCTAAATCATACTGTGCATTTCAGCCATGGGCTCCACTCTATTTAAAAGTCTTGTGCTTCAAGCAATACTATGGGGAAGAATAATGCAGCCGCAAGAATCCAGTATTGCCGGATGTGGAAACAGAGTGAGGGGGAGTAGACTGGAGAAATAAATCCATGACAGTGGAGCTGTGTGAGTGTCTGTTCCCTCTGCGTCCTCTGGATGTCACGGTTCGTGCCCTTGTGCTTCTAATTATTTGTATAAACAGAAGTCATGTGGGACAGCCCACCTAGTTATTGTAAACCGGCTTGTTTTCATAAACACAAATATTGTTTGTGCTTAAGATACTCAATGCACAAAATGTAATCAAAGTACTGGTAACTGGATAATGTCTTGTAATTGCACGGCATAGGGAAAGCATCCACCATAATCCTTAAATTAGAGGCACATACCGCTGCTGCTCTTCTGGATCCAGGGATTTGATCAGTCACGTGCTGAGGCCACATATACAGAACATGTACTTGTGGATGACAGACCATTCATCAAACTTTCACTTTAAAAACATATATTTAGCATTCATGTAAATGTGGTTAAATACATTCAAACTGAAGCAGGCATAATTAAAGTTAAATTTAAAAAAAAAAAAAAATGTAAAGCTTGTGTGTACATCAGAGCACCTTCTCTGGCAACTAAAACCATTACATTAAATGAAGCAGAATAGTTTTTTTTTTTGCCTTTTTCCTGACTAGTTCTAGTAGTAATTGATAGTTTGGTGTGGACAGCAAGGGCTTTATTCCACCATTATAGGATTTATTCAAGATGCAACAACCCAGTAAACTTAAAGCACTGCTACAGCCCTGTCCTCTCCATTTGAAACTTAAGAAAGACACCTATCAACAAAATAGTACCATGGGGTCACATAACAGTTCTGCACAATTCAATTCATGGATTACATGATAATATATTTTAATTTCTTCTCACTTTTTTCCCTGATAAGTCACTATACTAGCTGTATGTGCTGCTGTGCATGTGACATAAACTATTAAACTAATAACTGTGTGTTTAAATTTAAGTGACACAGAATTAACTATAATGTGAGACTGATCAGCCGGTTGTCATTCGTGGCGGATGGAGGTGAAAATCATCTGATTCTGTCAGTGATGCATTCACTTACTAATATATGTACTGCATTTGATAGAAGTTATATGGACTACAAATTGGAATCTGCAGTGGATTATTGATTGAATTAAGCAGGTGCCAGTGTAAATCTGAATATTGAAAGTGGCATAGACAAAATTTAAAGGGAGTGTATTGTCAAGGAAACAGGGCAAAACAGGAAGCACTTTCAAGGAAAGATTACTGCGCTCATAGGATGTGTGCATGTGAGTGAATTTTACCACTCCATGGGGCTGTTAAGCACTCATTCGCACATTGAACAAATCAATAACTGCCTCGCACCTTCATCACCATGGTTACAGAATACATATATAGAGTGTATAGATTATACTGAGCGATCCAGGGGAGCTGAAAGCGTAGCAGGTGTTAGCCAGGTGCGTAAGTGCAGGTGCACGAGTGATCTTTTTTTGGATAAATGCATTTTAGAGGTGACCAATTTGTCTTGACCTTTACTTGCCTCCCCCCTCCCCTCTTTTCTTGCTTTTATTTATATCATTGTTAGGCTCTTTACTCCTTTCAAGGATATTATCATTTACTGCCTTTTGCCTCTTTCTCTCAGTGCTGCCTAAGCCTCGCCCAGCACCCTGAGGGCTGTGGTTAGAGAACAAGGCAGCAGTAGCCCAAAAGGCTAAGCGAATCCACAGAAAAACAGGATTAAATGAATTTATGCTCTCCCAGTCAGGAGAGGAGACGAGGGGGGGAGGGGGGAATAAAGCTAACATGATTTCAGCCCTCCTCACCTCTCCCTGACTCCAACACAAGTATTCTACCCTTGGGCTGACCTCCACCGCCAGACAGCAGTTCCTCTAAAATGAGGCCCCTTTCCCACTCCTCCTCTAACAGCCCCTGCTTCCCCCAACAAGACCACGGCCTCTCTGATTCACCGTTTGGAATAGAAACCAGAGTAGGGGAAACGTAAGAAGACAGATCATGCTGCAAACCCACTGTGTGTGTGTGTGTGTGTGTGTGTGTGTGTGTGTGTGTGAGGCACAGCTCTCCAGGTGTGTATGTAAGGTTGCATGCTGACATTGAATTTCTAAAAGTCTTTTATAATTCCGAGCATTATGTGCAAAACTTTTTCATTAATCTGTGTGTGGAGGACAAACTTATAAAAAGCCACAGCACTTTTTCTCTGCGGTGTCTTGAATTTAGTAAATTATAGCCTTTTGAAAAGACAAAACACACACACACACACACATGGATCTTTTCCATCCTCACTTGAGGGTGGAGGTGCGGTTTCTCCAGCCTCGGCCGCAGTGAGCCTCGGTGTCTGCTCAGCACACAAACCACTTCCTGTGTGTCCTTGCCAAAGCCAATCAGATGACAGAAGCAACACGGTTTTGATTCAAACTGTTTTTATACTTGACATGGAAAAAAAATATAAAACCAACGAGACAGAGTCCTCATTGATTTGTGTTCAGGGTTTTTTTTTTTTTTACTTAAGCTGTTCTGGCGTCCATGCATGGCATAAAGACAGAGCATACATTATTTATGTGTCTATAAATGATTTGTGTATAAACGGAGCAGGCTGTTTGTCATTGAGCACTACACAAAAAACATATATCTGATAAGGAGAAGTCCTTGAACATTTCCATGCTCATGCATAGTGCATAATGGAGGTTTAAGGTTGTTGTAAATGTATTCCATCCGTCAGAGCAATTATCGATGATTGAGCTCTCTTGGATATGTTTACTGGCATAATACACACAGGGGCATGCACTATGTACTGGTGTGCACAATGAGTATAGAGGACACTCACCCAAGCATTCACACACAAATTGTATGTACAAGTGTGTGTGTGTGTGTGTAGTTCAAAATAAAGAGTAACTATGGTTAGTTTTTTTTACTTAAATCTGTTACTGAGGAAAGATTCAGACTGCATTTTAAAACAAGAAAAAAGTGACTCCTGATGAAAGAAAATCTGATATTCACTCTTGTTCTAACTCTTGTTTGGTCTCCACCAACTCTTGAGAAATATGTGGCTCTCTGGCAGTTAAATTTTCCGCTTTTTCCACTTCGTCAGCCAGTCAATAAATTATTTGGCCATTTGGTGCGGGAGTGAGTCCCAAAAGCCAGAAATGAGTCAGCATATTTGCACTTCCTGTTCCGTTGTCTTGAAGTCAGGTTTTTTGAATATTTGCTCAATAAATTTTGAGGCATACTGTTTTATTTTAAAAATTGCTACAATAAGTGTTATCACGCTGAACGCAAGTCCACTTTTTTGCTGAACAAAAACTGTATTAAAACATTTGTTTGCTGCAAAGCTTATTCCATGTAAAACGTCAGTGTAAAAATCCCCTTAGGCTTGTTCTCATTATGTCTCACAGAAGTATTACCCTTTACAGGGTTCCCACGGATCCGTAAAAAGTCTTAAATTAAAATCCAGGTAATTAAGGTCTTAAATTGTCTTAAATTTGCTATAAATTTGTTGTAGGTATTCAATTTTCATGTGGTGTGTTTAATGCCAATAGGAATACTTTTTCACGTTATTTTGTTCACAAAGTTCACGTCTTTGATAGCTGTGAAGCTAAAGTTGTAGAAAAAAGTTGTGTTATGCCTTCAATTCATGTCGTTGTTGCAAATGTTAAAGGGCTGAGAAAAATTGAATAAAAATTATCAGAGATTAATTGGTTATCGTATTTTTGTTCCTGCTAAATATCAATATCGGCATCGGCCTCAAGCCCTGCAATAAATTTACTATTTTCTTCCAAATAAATTCTTATGACATTTTTGGGTCTTAAATTGTATTTGTTGAGGTCTTAAAAAGTATTACATTTAACTTTTAAAATGGTGCAAGAACCCTGCTTTATCAGTAGCTACTTCATTCTTCAACTACTTGGCACTGTAGTACGTATAGTATGGAGTTATTTCCATAGAAACCCTGAATCTTTCTTTAAACATACATGTGCTTCTGAACACACGTTGTCATAGTAAAATAACCAAAAAACAGCAGTAGTGACCGGAACCAGTTTTGTTACATGCAGCCGTTCAGGAGGAGCGCCAGCGAGCCAAGGAGAGAAATGAGAACGAGGTGGAGTCAACCAGCTGCGCCAACGAGGACATGCCCGTGGAGAAGATCCTGGAGGCCGAGCAGGCGGTGGAGCCCAAAACCGAGACCTACATAGAGACCAACCTTGGTGTGCCATCCAATTCAGTGAGTCATTCGGTATTTTCATGCAATCTTTTGCAAACACATACTGTGTCAGCCTGCAACAAGTCATCACTTTGTGCATGCAGGCACATTTGTTTATGTTCAACACACTCTGAGGCGATGTGACCGAGAAAATAACAGATTGACATTCATCACTTCTCCATTATTTTCATATACACCAGGGCGCTTTATTATGTATTATTTTTGGCACATGAGGTGAAAAAATGTCAACACATGCCCTCTTTTTCCCCTTCTGTCATTTCTTGTACATGTGGGAGTTTTAATAGTTTCAAGTGTTAAAGCCTTTAATGTGTGTCATTAAGTTAATAGGAACATATTCAGTCATATTCAATATGCTCATCTGCAGCGTGGTGTTTCTTTAGTTAGTATGGAAGAACATAATTTAGTGCTAATTTTTTTATGAAACAAGACTTGACTGAAAATGTGACCAACACTGCTGCTAGTAAACCTGCAGACAAGAGAGCTAACTGGTTTTCAGATTTATGGTTTATGGCTTATACTTTATTTTCTGCTTTCCAAATCTTCCTGGAGCCATCCCACCATTGTCCACATTTTTCTTATTTTTTGCCAGCTGCATGTAGCTCTCGCAGTGTATCTCATTTTTGCATTGAATTGCAGATTTGATTTATCTGCATACTAACAGCTGAGCACATATGTACTTTGTGTCGTTTTTTCAGTATACGTTTTGTATATACTGTGGTAGTTATCCAGTTAGTATTGTCATGCATATTGGCTTTGGAAGATGCTGTTTATTTGCTATTTTCCGGTAATAAAGCTTTCAGAAAGCCTTTGGTTGTTTGTGTTGTGGAGTCTTGACAGTCAGGAAGATTATCAAACCCCCTGCTGGTGAAGATGGGTGTGATTATTGTTTGTCCTTCTTCTTTTAGTCCCTTTGGAGGTGGCTGCTTGGAGTCTAGAGCTCTGGTTTACCTGTTCACCTTGTATTAGCTCCTTCACTCTATCTATCTGTCTATCCCCTCAGTATCAGCTGGGCACTGTCGCCTGTCTTTCACACAGACTAGACTAAGAGCGATGCATAATGCAACAGGCAGACTGTTCCTGAAAGCTTCCCACAAAGCCTCAGCTTCCTCAGGAATTCCTCTGGAACATGAGAAACAGCAGGAAGGAGGGGACAGAGACTGAACGAGGCAGGGAGGGCTTCTTCTGGGATTCATCCGCTCCAGGGGAGGGAAATGTCCCATGAAGTAAAGGTAGAAATGTGAGGGCTGTTATGTGAGTAAATGGGAGCTATTTTGGGGGCCAGATGGAAATGTAAGAGATGAGCGTTGACGTTATTGAGAGGGAGGGAGGAGTGAGGATTCACAGGGGAGCGGGCCGGCAGCTCAGACGCACTAATGCACTGTGTTTTGGGCTCAGCCATGGTGAGTCCCTGGATGTCTGCAGCCTGCTTTACACCAAGAACAGGAGGTTTTCTGAAGGACTCCAGAAGAGATGAAAACACAGACGTACTGGGCCGAGAATTTTACATTAAGAACTGGAATCATATTGGGATTTTTAAGTGTGAAACTAGTCATAAGTATGAAGTGACAGAAGAACACGGTTTGGATTGCATCAGTTTCATTATGCAACATGCATTTTGCACAAACAGTAACATTAAATTCATCCATGTCAACCCTGCCTTACTTTGGTATGTGAATATCTCTCTGAATCTTGTTTAAATTACATGGCATGCTTTTTTACCCGGTATTGCTGCCAAGAATTTTGTTTTTGTATATTTAATGGGCCAATTTTCCAAAATACAGAGTATTTTCTTACTTGCACATAAAGGTCCAGTATCTAGGCATATAGTGTGGGATTAGTGTGTGAAGTTTGGAGATTTGCTTCTGGAACTTTGGCCACGTCCCCAATAATATCCAACAAAACAGCTGAAAGATATAAAAAAAATTGAGCACCACGAACAAACTTCTGTCTAACTCCATCTTGGCTATGGATGGTGATGTCGTCCTGCTGATGTTAATCCCTGGCTGGGGCTAACCATGCCACATGTCAGGCTGTCCTTACCACAAGGAGCCTCCTTCTCCAGGAGGTCTCCATTGAGAGGCACTGCCCCGTGCCATAATTAATCACAGGGCCAGGGCCATGACTGTACATGAATAGGCCACTGCCACTGTCTAATGGCCAGCCTGAATAAAGTGTGTTTATCTCATGGTGACCTAGAACATGAGTTAAACAGGCGTTAATATTGTGCCTTCAGTCAGACAGGGAGAGCACTTCTCATAAGGAGGTGGGAGGGGAAGATGCTGCGATCACTATTCTTGTTCTTTATACCTTTTATTCGACGTGTTTCTCTCCTCTATCCGTCCGCCTATGACTTAATTTATAACGGTTTTGTTTCTTATCTTTTCCCCAGCTTAAGTCATAAGGAAGCGTTGCTGTTATTTGGATGATAATTAGCTGATGATTCATACCTGCTCTAGCATACGAGCGCAGCTTCTTTTTTCCAATCTAAAAAAAAATGTGGGGCACTTGAGTAAGTCATTTTCCTACTGATCTGTTTCGCTCTGTTGTCACGCCATTATAGCCTGGTTCGTGCTGAATAATGAAAAATGAAAAGGCAAATCTTTCCTCCTCAAGTGATGAAAATTTCATCAAGCCTGGCGTTTCTCTAAGTTGCTAGGTTGATCGACTGTGGTGAGGAAGCATGTGTGGCATGTACAATAAAGCCTGTGATTGGCTGGGCATGGAGACTGTGTTTTTTTTGCAGCAGCAGGCATTTAAACATCTCCTAAATGGGCCCAGGTCTTTTTTTTTCAGCTGTGATCTTCACGGTAGAAGATACTACACTGTGACACAGTCCCAGGAGGACTTTTGTACTCATACATGGAGGTTAATGTAATTCCCTCACAGGTCACAGAGGACTCATCCTAAATGCTGCTCTGAGACTTGAACAGTAAGTACAGTAATGTGATGCCAGAGGATTGTTGCAGGAAAGTGTAAGCTCCTCTCCCCTGTCATCTCCACAGACAGAAGCAAAGAAACCAGGTCAGTGTAAACACGGCTAAGATAGCCATACAACATTCATGAGGCCTGCCATGTTTAACGAGAACCCTGGGACTTGTATTCTTCTGAGGAGGGGTGGCTGGACTGTGGCGCACACTGCAGCCCCTTTTTCTTTTTCTTTGTTTTGGCTCGGTCTGCTCGAATTAAAATCTGTTTATGTGTTTTTTGAGGGGAAACGCAGCTCACGGAAAGTGTCGCGCCGTCCACGTCTCCCACGGAGATCAGACGTTGAAATATTCATAAGATGCCTGTTTTCTTTCTCCCCCTAAAGAAGAAGAAAAAAGACAACTTTCAGTTTCCATAAACAGTGTAGGCTTTGTGTCTGGTGTTTTTCATATGTGTGATACTCTGCAGTCAGTGTGAGTTTCACACCGTAGGGAGGAGAGGAAGGGATAGTCTTTGGCCTGCGTTTTATAAAGGAGAGTGTGAGTGGAGGGATGCTTCTCCTTCATCTTCAGCTAATCTTCTCTTGAGAGCTGCAGCTGATGTTGGGATCCTCTGAGCTTTGAGCATCGATCGGTGGGATTTGGTTGAAGGGAAGTTGGGGAGAAGTTGCTGACTGTTTTTGTCGGAGTGCGAGTTCACACTGGGATACTTAACATATAAAGCTGTTTATTTGATTCAAAATTATGCACAAAGTCTCTGTTTACACACGTGTATATCAAGGGTATGTGCTCGTGGGATGATGGGGAATCTCTCGTCAAAGTTTGACACTTTCTCTGCATTGTTTTTCCCCTCAGATGGATTTACATTTTAGTGAGTTCCTCTGTTGCATTAATATTCCTCCGCTGCTCATAAACTCCCTGTTGGTCAAAGAATAACGTCTCCTAATGTGATGTATCGGGACAGTTAAGGACAAGCAGTCCTTGTCTCAGGACCGCAGCTGAAGTTGCATACAGTAATGTTCACCATCTTCTTATAGGTACAGAGATGAGAAAGTGGAGTTTACATATAGCCACAAGGTTCAAGCTGTTCCTTAAAAAAGTCTTAAAATGTATTGAATTAAAATTCAGGTAATGAAGGACTTAAATTGTCTTAAATTTGCTGTAGGTGTTAAATTTTCAGGTGGTGCGTTTAATGTCAGTCAGAAAACACAGTATTGAGAGATTTACTGAAATTTTGCTCAAAAAGTTCACTTCTTTGTTGAAAGTTGTGACATTTAAGGAAAAAGTTAAGTGTTATATTATTTAAATCCTTGTTGCAAGTGTTTAAGAGCTGAAAAAAAAATCATTGAAAAATCAGATTTTTTTTTTCCCTGTTAATATCAATATCTGCATCGGCCTCAAAAACTCCATATTGGTCGGGCCCTACAATAAATTGACTAATTTCTACCAAAGAAATTATTATGACATTATTGGGTTGGGTTAATATTGGGTCTTAAATTACATTTATTGAGGTCTTAAAAAGTATTAAATTTGACTTTTAAAATGGTGCAAGAACCCTGAGCCATCTACCCCTGGATGACATCAGTATATTGTGGATTTTTTTTTTTTTATGTTTACCTTTTTAAGACCAGTAAAAATGAAAGAAATGCTAGCTAACTCAGCTTTTACACTTCATTTTATGTCTGCAGCCCTGTAAATGTGATTTGACATGATTCCAAAGGAGCAGAAACTCTTTAAAATCAATTTTAAATGTAAAAAAACTCCTTTGTTCTACTTTTAAAGGCGAATCATTTTGTACATTTGATGAAGTGTACTTTCTTTCACGGCAACATCTGTACTAGTCACTGCCGAGATTACACTTGACACCATTTAGCACCCAAAGAGGCCTTTTAAAAGCATATGCATTATGTCTAGATCTTTTACCTTTTATGCTCATCTTTCCTCAAGATATAAAAGATCTAATGTAGTGAAATCAATGAAGGATGGACGCTTTGTCCTTGGTTCACACTTTATTTCGCACAGGAACTAGTCGGTGTTTCTATTTTGGGCACGAAATGGAAAATGTATAGCTGCATCCATTAGCCTGAACTGCTTGTTTTCATCATTTATCAGAATCACATGTTTTTTTTTTTTTCCTTTCCATCTCAGAAATGTTGACCTTGAATAACATCAATTACTCTTTTGAGAACCTATCAAAACTTTGGAAAAAAAACAGACGCACTGTTCTGTTATGAACACATAATGGACATTTGTTTCAGTCATGTGTCCTGATGAATAGTGAGGCAGTCATCATTATGTGGTTTACTGTGAGTAAACATCGATGATTATTATGCACAATGATTGCAGAGTTTTCTAAAGGCCTGTCCGTGCTGATAGGAAAGTCCCATTGGAGCTCCTTAGCCCTTGTTATGTTGTGAAGTGTCGCTGGAGCGTCTGGAGGGGCCTCTTGAGCTCCACTCGCTTTTCCACAGACTGATTTGTGTGTCGGCTAAAAGGTCCCTGAAGTACGAGTCTGCTTGGTGAAAGTCTCTTTTTGTTCACCGACAGCTCTCGGCAGGTATTTCCTCCACATGCTGGGACAGAATCACTGTTTGTTTTGTCTTCCTACTTGCCCCTCTTTAGAGGATATTACTCATAGCATAGCTCTCATGTAAGCGGGATATGTGTGTGTTGATAAGAGGCTCAACCTGACACCGACTAAAACAAAGAAAATATGACACCTTTTCATTTCATCGCTAACTTTGAGATCTGTGTGTGTTTGCCTGCAGCCCAACGATCCAGTGACGAATATCTGTCAGGCGGCTGACAAACAGCTCTTCACCCTGGTGGAGTGGGCCAAGAGGATCCCCCACTTCTCTGAGCTGCCACTAGACGACCAGGTCATCCTCCTACGAGCAGGTCTGAAATCTGCTCTCCTCTAACATCCAACATGATAGCAACGAAGCACATTTTGTTCAGTCTGAGTCACTGTCTGCAACCACTCAGTTGCATAATCCATCAATTAAACCATATAGTGCTGCTGAGAAACAGTACAGTCATTTTTACACAGAACACAGCTGTAACGTGCTAAAAGTACGAGCCAAATAACCACTGTTTTATCTTGTGAAAATGATTCTTTTGTGAATCTAAATAAAAGTAAATCTACGCACTAATACATAAAAAAATCCTACACATCTCATCTTTTTCACAAGATAAAACAGTGGTTATTTAGCTTGTTCTTTTCACACAGAACACAGCTGTAACGTGCTAAAAGTACGAGCCAAATAACCACTGTTTTATCTTGTGAAAAGGATTCTTTTACACACTAATAGAGACAGACAGGAAAATCCCAGGTACGTATTTTTGCTGTTGAAGAAAGCCTCCGTGAGAGAATACACTGCATTACAGATGCATAAAATCTAAGCGAAACAAACTTGAATAGACTAATCTGGCTTGGTCATGTGACTAAGACCCACCAAGGTCAGAATGGTTCATTTTGGGTGTTTCTGCTGTACGTGGATTGCTCAGGATCATGGAAGCAGCCGCAGAATGAATCATCTTTCAACACGTTGCCCTTGTTGCATGCTCGTCGCTCCAAATTACACCATTATTTTAGAAATCCATCTTGAGGAAAAAAAAAAATACACACTCTCCACATACCCTGAAAAAATCCTTCCTTATCCTGAGCTCGTACAATGATGGAAAGACTTCAGCAAACAGAGACATTATTCTGGAGAGCTCTCAGGTTTTCTATAAATAACCACTTTAGTTCTGCTATATAACAGATAAAAGCATCCCAGCTCCTCTCATAGCCAACTTAACTGTGGGGAGGAGAGGCGAGTGTTGCCAGGCAGAACAGTTAAAGGAGCCCTGTCACTCAAAAGGCAGCGTCTCTGTGTCAAGCCCCTGCTTTGGCACATCAAGCCTGTTGTCTTTATTGTGATGGCAGGCGCACTTCATCCCTTTTACACGCTTGTCTCTTCAGAAAGCATGATTCGAATGTCTTCGTAATAACCTGATGCCGGCGCTTGAGAAAGCTGCACGCTTTTACCACACAGCTTAATTGATTCATTGGAATTCCCCCTTTGTTGTCATTTTCATTTTGCTTGAATGCTGCGTGAACTTTTGTACCGGGATATTTTTTTTCCCCTCATCCTTTCCCTCTCTCCATCTCTGCCCCAGGTTGGAATGAACTCCTCATTGCGTCTTTTTCTCACCGTTCGATAGCGATTAAAGACGGGATCCTGTTGGCGACCGGGCTGCACGTCCACCGCAACAGCGCCCATAGTGCCGGAGTGGGAGCCATCTTTGACAGGTCATCATCACTGTGTTACTTTCCTGTCTTTTGACTAACGTGAGCACAAGCTACAAGTAGTATTAGTAAATCATTTCTAAACATATGCACTCTTTATTACCTCTGCCAAGGAGGTTATGTTTTCACCAGAGTTTGTTTGTTGGTTTGCAAAATAACTCCAAAAGTTGTGGACGGATTTTGGTGAAATTTTCAGGGTTGGTAAGAAGTGGCCTAACTTAAAACTGATTCATATCTGGTGGTGATTGGCTCCGATTCAACGGCACCACCAAAATGAATCAGTACTAAGTTAGGCCACTTCCAGCCAATCCTGAAAATTTCGTCAAAAACCGTCCATAACTTTTGGAGTTACTTTGCAAACCCACAAACAAACAAACATAACCTCCTTGGCGGCGGGGTAACTTAAAGTAAAAAGTCGCCTCCTTGGCAGAGGTCTGCGCTCTCTGAGTGCTTTTCTAGTTATGTAAAGCTATAGAGCTTAAGAAATAGAATAGTTTTTTATTTATCCCTTATTGGGGGAAATTCACCCACCATAGCAGCAGAGACAAATTACAATAAACAATAAACAGCCGCAAAGACATAATAGAAGAATTAATAATAATAACAATAGAAAAACATTTATATGTTCTAAATAACAAAGGAGGAACACAATTACTAGATGAATTGAATGTATTTTTACTATTTGTTATGTAGGTGTGACCTGCAGAAATAAAATGAATTAGCAGTGCAAATATGTCTGTGCAAAAAAAGGTTGTGCAGTTGGTTTAAAAAAAATAAGTTAGGAAGTATTAATAAAGCTTTAGCGACATACATATGTGTTTTGTTTTTTTTTTTGTTTTTTTTTTTAGTATTATTTAGTATTTTAGTTGAAGTATTTTACAGCATATGACGTATGTCATGATGTTTTGTTCCACTAGACTGAAAGGCAAAGCAGGAACTATTGATTGGCTGCACTGTATTAAATATGTACACCTGTATGCATCAGGGGTCTCACGTATACACTGGATTGCTCAGGAAATGTCAAAAACCAAAAAATCTATGCACAGACGACTCGCAGAGAAGTCGTGCATGTGCAGGAACCACGCTGTTGACCGTTATTGACATCCCAACTGTCCGACAGTTCAGCAGCATCACACCTCGAGCCGATGTGCTGTCATCAGTCCATCTTTTAAATATTGACTCTTTTTCTCTCTGTTCACAACCATAGGACGTATTTCATCTCTGGCATTCACTGTGGCATTAAGATGCAGAGACGTGATAATGTTTCTTTATCTGCTCCTCTCAAATGAAGACACTGATTAACTTTTTTTTTTCAGCCCTTTCGTTCCTCCTCTTAAAACAAACTGAATTAGAACGAGCCACAATCAAGAGGGAAAATAAAGAGTGAGAGGGTGTGACCGAGTCACAGAGGGGTGAGGAGTTCGAGCGACTCCACGCACCCCCCGACACTCCCACCAGTGATGTCACACAGTCACAGACAGTGGGAGAGCTGGTGTTAGATTACAGCTTGTGTTTACTCTGTGGCTTTCCTTTTATGAAAACCAAGTACTAAATATAATTACTCTGCAGGCTTGTAAACTTTTCCACTGATCTAAGCGCGCCTACGTGGGCTGAGCGTACATAATTGTGTTTATTTGTTGTTTTAAATAGATTTGAAAAATATATTTGTAATGTCTGGTTGTGGATAATTTACATGAAGCAAAGTGTTTCATTTACTAAAAAGTACCGTAATTTCCTGTCGTGTTTGAATCAACCACGTCTGACTTGTTTTTGTGCAGGGTGCTCACAGAGCTGGTGTCAAAGATGAGAGACATGCAGATGGATAAGACAGAACTGGGCTGCCTTCGAGCTATAGTCCTTTTCAACCCAGGTAAGTATTGCAATATGTGTGCTTGAATTTACTGTGGCTGTTGAAAGAAGCTGTGATTGTGCTGTTTCAAAGCGCAAAACCAGTCAGAATACAGCAGATAAATGTCAAAAAGCACAATAATGTTGACATAATTGCTCACTGTGCAGTGTGTAAAGTGAGCAACTTTAAAGATCGATATGGGCTGATGTGGGTTTTTAACCAAGAAAACAAACTATTCAACTGATATTAACACTGTTGAAATAAAAATATAACTCAGTAAGAGTCACTTGAGGCTTAGCATGTCTGACAGGTGGATCTAAAGTGTTTCTCTCCTGCTGCAATACATACAAGTTTCCAGAGAAGCTTCTCAAGCTGCCCCTCTAGTATAATCCACTGTTTCTAGCCCCATCAGGATTCTGCTTTTATTCACAAGTATTTTGCAAACATTCATATTTCCACCAGAATGTGAGGAAATGCACGACTGGAGGTGGAGATTTATGGTCTCAACAGCATGATGGAGAGATGCTGCAGGGAAAATCATTTTAAACTATGTGTCACCGCTGAGATCATGATTTCAAGTCTTGGCACTGGGTGGAGTATGAAGTTTTGGACTTGTCTGTGTTTTTGAAGATAAACCAATGGATTCTTTATTTAGTAATCGAACATGCCCCTGTTATGTGGCTTTTCTGGCATTTTCCTGTGGAAATGTGGCCAAACAAAGCGTGTTTCTTTTTTTAATTAAGGCCCATGTCTCACCAAAGCATGTGTCACGCCTGCTATCAGTGCACCGCTCTGTATTTAAACCTCATCCACATGGCATCAAAGTAAACTAAACCGAGTCTTGGTGGCTTGGTGTGACCCAGGTTTTTAATGACTCAGTGCGGGAGCCTCTGGGGCCACCGTGGATGTGTTCACCCCAGATACACTGATCCTCTGTGTTCAGGCCACATCCAGGGTCTGATTCCTTGTTAATTAGGGGTTCACAAGACCGGTCTGACGGATGGTAGGAAGGGAGGAGGGAACCATGAGGCTAAAAAAGCCCTCAGTCCTTTCTTTCCCACACTGTGTGATCGAGTCCGGCCATTAACAACAAATGTTCATTCATTGTTGATCAATTGTGCAACGCTTTGTTCATCAGAAATGTTAATCAATGACGTGTTTGTGCCGAAATTAGCACACTCCTAATTGGACTAACCCAGAATGTGGCGACACACGTCCACTCCACAACGAGCCTGCAGGGTCAAAGCTCAACTTTAGTTAGTCGTAAACTGCCGCAGTGTGCCTTTGAGCAAGGCATTCGCTTTCCACGCTGGTAAAAAGGGGTGTCTATAAACAACGTAAGAACACTTAGGTGCTCAAAATAAGTGAAATTATCTGTCCATGCAGCGAGATCATTTCACTTGACAAGATTTCTCAAATTAAGACCGTTAAATGTAGAAATAAGATGTTTAGACGGCTTAAAATAAGCAGAGAATGCTGGTTTTTAATAACAATAATCAGCTTTATTTGTCATATACACAAAATTTGTCCATTTAACCCATCCCTCAGGGAGCAGTGGTGCCAAGTAGGGGGGATCGAACCCATGACCCTGGGGTTCAGGGACGACTACTCTAAATTAAGCAGAAAGTGCTGGTTTTAAGATGAGATGACTTCAAATTTAACTTTTTAAAGACCCAAAATATGTGAAATACACTAAATAGAAGCAGAGAATAAGCAGAAAATTATGGTTTTAAGATCAGATGACTTCAAATTTAACTTTTTAAAGACCCAAAATATGTGAAATATTCTAAATAGAAGCAGAGAATAAGCAGAAAATGCTGGTTTTAAGATGCGATGACTTCAAATTTAACTTTTTAAAGACCCAAAATATGTGAAATACACTAAATATAAGCAGAAAATGCTGGTTTTAAGATGACATTACTTCAAATTTAACTTTTTAAAGACCCAAAATATGTGAAATACACTAAATATAAGCAGAAAATGCTGGTTTTAAGATGACATTACTTTAAATTTGATGTAAGACAGTGGTGTAGACATGAATCTTGTTTCTTATTCTTATTATTGTTTCTGTTATTTTTTGTGTGTGTGCGTCCCTCCACAGACTCTAAAGGTTTGTCCAATCCAGGTGAGGTAGAAGCTCTGAGAGAAAAAGTGTACGCGTCTTTAGAGGCCTACTGCAAACAGAAGTACCCCGACCAGCCTGGCAGGTAGGAAGTGACTGTGCACACACTCTTTCTCATTCACCCTCTCTTCATTTTAATGTATCCACTGTTTTCCAGTCGTTTATTACCAGGGTTCCCATGGTTCCTTAAAAAAATGTCTTAAATCAAAATCTGGGGTAATTAAGGTCTTAAATTGTCTTAAATTTACTGTAAATTTTCTGTAGGTATTAAATTTTCAGATGGTGTGTTTAATGCCAATAGGAAAACACACCATTCAGTGATTTACTGTAATTTTGCACGTTATGTTCACTTCTTTGTTCTTGAAAATTGTGAAATTAAAGTTGAAGAGAAAAAAATGTGTTATGCCTTCAATTTATATCGTTGTTGCAAGTGAAAAAAATTTAAATTATTTAAAGTATTATCAGAGATTTATCCGTTGTTAGATTATTTTTTTCCTGCTAAATATTGATATTGGTCGGGCTCTACAATAAATTGACTATTTTCTACCAAAAAAACTGTTATGACATTTTGGGGTCTTAAATTATTTGTTGAGGTCTGAAAAAGTATTAAATTTGACTTTTAAAAGAGTGCAAGAACCCTGATTACGTGTTGCTCTCAAGGCAAAATATTTTTTTCTGTGATGTATGCTCCAATATTTGAAGGCACTGTATGTACGGTACGTGTGGAGTTTTGTATTGTGCTCTAATTTCGGTCTTGTTTCGTGACAGATTTGCCAAACTGTTGCTACGGTTACCGGCGCTGCGTTCCATCGGCCTCAAATGTCTGGAGCACTTGTTCTTCTTCAAGCTCATCGGCGACACGCCCATCGACACGTTCCTCATGGAGATGCTAGAAGCGCCGCATCAAATGACATAATAGCACCATCTCCCACCAGCCCTGGATCAAGAGACAGCTCCATTTTCAAGCCCCGTCTCCAGCAAGGGACAGATCACATGACGATTTTGGATGGAGAACCGCTCCCCTTTATCCCTCCCCTTTTTGATGTGTTTCAAAACCATGAATTCATTCATGTCCATGGGTCTGATTTATACCTTGTAAAAATATATAAATATGAAATATATATATATGAAAATCTCACAACAACACGACAGACAGTAGAGGACTTAAATCACAGTCGGACAGAAGACGAAAGAGACGTATTGAGCCATCGTTTTAATCTTTGCAGAGATGATCTGGTTTTAACACCCACAGTTGCTTACAGGTATTTTGGGAGAAAAAAAAGGGCGTTGATGTCATATTTGGACACTCAGTGTTGTGACCGGGACAATCGTGGAGTGGGAGAGCCTCAGCTCTCTCTCTCTTTTTCAGGACTGGTGGGTGGGGTTGGGCGACAACGTCTGCTTAAAGGAACTCTCTGGTTCCTGCCTGACTTGACTGAACACGTCAGGTCTTGCACTAGCTGTTTTTGAAGCGTGAGCTTTTTCTTTTTTTGGGTTAACAAGACTGCAAGTGCTCAAAAAAAACACAAAACCTCAGGTCCAATTCCAACAAATACAACCATGTCTTACTCTGTTAGCACTGTGCGGCACCGGGGAGGACGACACGTTAGCTCACTGATCAGCCCTTCACTTAACGGGACTTGCTTGTTATGTACAATCTGTGCAGACGTCGTGCACGCAGGCTGTTGTAAATTAGCTTTATGCCACATGACGCTCTGAAAGGCCACCAGCAGGCGCAGGAACTACTTTTGTCACGACATTTGGGCCTTTTGCTGCAGCCTTTCAGGTGATCACAGCAGACTGGGATGGCTGTGAAGTGAAGGTACGTCTCACCTGTGGGGAAATACCGTCGCTTCGCCGGCCTCCCGCCTCCTTTTCCGTCCCTCCTCCAACCTCTCTGCTTCTCGTTTGTGAATTTCAGCACACCATGCTACACCTCCACACTCAGAAATCCCTCCGCCTCCACGCAGAGGGCGTTTCGACACCTCATATCTACCTGTACAGGACGTTACAACCGTACACAGTATTTACATTATTTTGATTTTAATAACAGCAATGCACAATTACCTCTGTTTCCATCCCTCAGCTGTCGACGCTCATTGAACCATTTACAGTATGCGGGGAGGAGAGCCACAGAGCCATTATTTGTTTATTTGTTTGTTTCTTGGCACTTAACCTCATGACAGCGGAGTCGGGTTCCCAAACAGAGCTGATGTTGGTTTAATGGACCTCTGAGGCCCGAACAGGGACACTCGTTTGCTCTCCCTGCACTTCTCTGGACAACCAAGTGTTGAACTGAAATGTTAGCGATCTCCTTGTTATGTATAAATATGCTTTATATGCCCATACTCTGCTTTTTTTTCCTCTCCCTCTCTTTTTCTCTAAATGCTGCAGCTGCTGTAAAACTATGCATCGAGTGCATTTCCAAAGATTGTCCACAGAGCCGGAGCATGTTAGCGTGGTGTTTGAGGTGTGGGTCCGCTGTGATATTTTCATGGACCACAGTGAATATTTAGGTTTTTTCACCCACGATTTAGTCATTCACCCTCAATTTTTACTGCTTTATTCACCATTTACAGAAAACAACTCAGAGTTTAAGGACTTTAATGTGATATAAAAAAAGGACAAAGTTATCGTTTTTATTCACTGCTCTCTCATAAACACTTCGACAAATCTGAACCCAAAAAAAAACTGAGGCCTGTGTTTTCATATTGTTTTCATAAACTCTCATGGTCAGTGGTCTGAGGTGTATGGAGTCTCGATAGTGCCACTTAAGTAGTTGTTTCTTTGGTGCTCAATATAACGAGTTTAACAAAATATGAATTAGATTTACATTTATTTAAAAAAACATATTTGTAATATTTGTTCATCCTGCATGTTTAAATGATTGGATGTTAAAATGGAACACCCAGACGCTGTTATCTCTGTCAGCATTGTTGCTGCTCACCATGTTGAGAGCCACATGGAGGCAATAACTATGCTCTGAATTTCAAATTTAACACGTCTGAAAAAGGCTGATCATTCGCGTGGCACTATTAGGACTCCACAGCACACCAACAATCCCCCTCAGTGAAACTGATCACCAACGATCGCTTTCCTCATGAAGAAAAAGTGAAGCGCTGGTTCACATGCCAGCTCTGACATGTCACATCCTTTCCATTCAGTCAGAGAGAGTGAGGGAAGTGAGCTCCCTCTAGTGGAAGACAAGCAGCGCTGCAACATTACTTGAATTTTTCTACAAGTATTTAATCAGACTAAAAGATGGCACTGTCTCACTGCGTTATCATCATCATCAGCGATCATTTTTGATCGGACAAGCCCTCAGTGTCTGCTCGTTAAAACTGAACGTGAAGAAGCAATAACTTCAGTATGAACTATTGGCTTTGCTTTTATTATGACTCAACATTACAGCTAACTATCCAGGTGACAGTATTGACTGCCAGTCTGAGCTCAGTTTACAGTATTTATAGTCTGGAACAATCCTACTTCTAACTAAAGGAAATGTTTTTAATGTACGCAAAGAGAAACTTTACTCTGAATTTCTTTTTTTTATTATTTTTAGAGAAATGTTGGCAATTTTAAATCAATCAAAGCTGATATCAAGCAATTTTTTTTTACCATCTTTAAATTGAATATTCTTCTGCTCCTTTAATTCTGATCCTGATGTCTCCTCCTCTTAGTTTACTGTGATTGGCCACTGTAGGTGTCTTAAGCCATAAAGTGGATGAAGTGTGAGCTCAATTCCCCCTGCAGGAAACGAACAGACAAGGATGTTCTCGACTCAAACCAGAACGGATCACCTGCGTGAACGCTTTATAACATAAAGCTATATTTTGTTAATATGTATATTTGTATATATTTATAAATATATATCAACAGATCTGTTCCTTGAGTATTTCTGACATTGAAAGAGGGAGACAAGTCTTTCAGACCAAATTGTTCCACAGTTCAGTTTTATGTTTTTGTTTTTTTCACAGATATTGAAGGTTTTTTTCTACCATGACTTTCTAAAAAAATCAATCCTGATCAACCAGCAGAATGGCAGCAGCTCTCAACTGAAAAGAACCAGCTTCTCAGCAGTTTATGGGACCTCAAACAAAAAAATTACAAGACTTTAAACCCTCCAAAATGTGTTGCTTGGCAGTTGTATGTTCAAAAAGTGTAATCAGGAAAAGCTGAGCTTGTGACACAATCACTGCTTTCTTTGTTGCATAGACGGTAAAATGAAATGTTCAAATAAGAAAAAAGGAGAAAAAAAACACTTGGAAAAAGATCTATTTTTGTACAAAGGTAATTTTATCTCTTGCTTGTGTTCTCTGTTCTTTCCCCCTTTTCTTCTGCGGGCTGTTGTGTACATTGTGGAAAAGCTTATTCAGCTTTCAGATTGGAAATTTAAGGTGCAAAGAATTTGTCGCCTTCACTTTGCCATTTCAAACCTGTTGCTGCGAGATGGGAATGTCTTTCATTATATTTTTGTCAATTTTTAAAAGGAGATGGAAATTTTGTCATCTGTTCTTTGTGGTTTGTTCTCTGATGTTCTATCATGGACAGAAAAAAAGTTATTAAAAAAAAAACTCAAAGTGAACACGACTGATGCCGGTTGATTGACTCATGAAACGTACAAAAACTGTTTTTATTAAGTCGCAGGTTATAGCTGTCAAATAAAAACATTTATTCCACAAAGCTGCAGGTTAACTACGGAGAACAGAAGCTGCTGGCTCTGTGTGCAAAACTACAGGAAGAGCTGATCAAGCAGAAGAGGACGTAAAATAATGAAATCACAATACGTCAATGCAATCTGTACAAATCCTAGGACACAAAATAACAGCATTTGGTCACTGTAAACTTAAAATTATACATACGGACTCCAGAGGGGGCAATTTTCCAACTTTAAAAAAAAAAGTTCAAAAAATTTGGGCGATATGTGACATAGCATACATTTTTTTTATTTGTTCCCTAAACAAGACAGCAGAATGCACATCTGAGATCTGGCAGTGGATATTAAGACAAAACAGCACTGACAGTGCTGCCGCTTGAATAAATAACAGCCATAATGATCCTTTTTTGCTGTTTTTTAATACGTGGAGCTTTATATCAGAGCCATCGCTCCACCTTGAACTCGTTTGGATGACACTACACATTTACACAGACAAATTAAAAGGCAAAAGAAATCATAGAAAGGCCAAAAAAAGCATCACATTTATTGTACAAGACCAGAAGTGCACATGTAGGAGTTGATATGAAAAAATACTGAAACACCAGAACAGAGTAGGAATGTGGCTGTAAAGTCGAACAGAAACTCCAGAGACCAGACAATGTGGCACATGTAAACAGACAGGTAAAGTATCTCTGGTGTGATGGGAGGGGTGTGGGTTGATACTGTGTGTCTCATTTGGTTCTCCTTGCTGAATTTAATTACCTGAAAGCCCTCCGTGTCCTACAGGAGCTCTCTGTTAGAAAACAAGTCCTCTTTTCTTACGACAAAACATACAGAAAAAAGAAAAGTAATGAAAATATGATTGGCCCAAAGTGGATCCAGGCTTAGCAGTCGCTTCTCCATAGCTTGATGGTTTTGTCGTTTTCTAAAGCCGCAGATGCGATGATGTTCTCTGTCGGGTGGCAGGCGGTCGAAATGACCACGTCTGGAAAGTAGAGTTCAAGAGGGAAAATTTCGATATTCCACCCAGCCACGCATCTGGACAAAGTGTCAGATCTAATGATTATTAAGATTAAAAAGTCAGACTTTCTGCTGTACCTGTGTGGCCCTGGAGTTTCTGCACAATCTCCTTCGTCTGCAGGTTCCAGATATAAACCATGTTGTCCTCTGAGCCGGACACGATCCACTGCAAGAGAGCAGGCAGCTGGCTTCAATTACATTTAGCTACAAGCCATAAACTGTGCAGGTGAGGCATGAAGGAATTAAAAAAAAAAAAAACACTCTGTAATCGTGCGTCGTACATCAGAAACAAAACTCTTACCTTTCCGCCGGTGACGGAGAAGTTTGCAAATATGCAGTACTTCTCGTTTTTGTGGCCGGTGTACGTTTTCAAGCACTGAAACATCAGAGGAAATATCTGTGTCACTCATCAGGACTAATTATTAGCAGCACAGATTTATTTTATCAGATTTTCTTATCTAAAGCAAATTAAGACATCTGAGATCATGACTCAATTTTTATTTTTTTTTTACCTTTCCTTTGCTGTAGTCCCACAGCTTCAGTGTGCTGAAAAGTAAACAAACAACCATGCGTCCGTCAAACAACATGAATGTAAAAGTCTCCCAATCATACAAGGGTCACATCCTTTCTGTTTATAGCCTTCTACCACCCTCTGCTGGTGAAAATCTAAACAAGAATCCTTCTGAGGCAGAAAGCAGCTTCAGCTTGATGTCAAACCTTTCCTTACACACTCACCCTCTGCTTGTTTTCATGGAAGCTCTGCCATATTAAGGGCCGTCTCAAACCACGTAGGGCAGAGGGCGAGTGGACCGTTCAGTCCTTAAATAGCGAGTCTGCATCGATGCACACTTATGGTGGCTTTAGCAGGAAGTGCGACGGCAAAAAGTGGAGGAGGAAACAACTTACAAACTTAAGTTCTGCATGTGTCCAGTATGTCCCTCCCTCCTTTGTCATACCGACAGAAAATAAAACAAAAGACGTAGTTTGGAAAGATTTAAAAAAATAATAATAAAAAAAAGACAAAACTAGCAAATCTTACTCTATGCTGATGTCTGGTTTGACTTTGCAGCCCTGGCAAATCAAAAAGGAGTTTTGTCACATAAGCCGTCACATAAACATGCGACAGGGACGCTATGTTGCAACATTAGCTTAAATTGACGCTAGCATCCCGTTATTATCTGCACCGTGACGCATTTCTTTAACATTTCCTTGCTGCTTCTGCTGATGCAGCAGCCAGCTAGCGACAACATTTGATGACGTAAGGGTGGTCAAGGGGAATGTTTGTGTCACTTTGTTTTGAGGGACAAGGGGAAGACAAAGGTGAAGGTGTAAAAAGGAGACAGAGAGAATTGGGACTGAGCTGTAACTCCACTCACTTGTCCAGCGTAGCAGCCAGGATGTATTTCCCATTGGGGGAAAACTTCACAAATGACACAGGAGGGTTGTCGTCATCTAAAAAACACACAAAAGCGGCAGCAGCATCAGCACACAATCAAATACCACCATTAATAATTCTCCCCTTAATAAGCTTAATGACAGTGAGAAGGTGAAAGACAGTGATCTTACCTATGAGTGTCTTTAAACACTGGCCCGATGCTGTGTCCCAGATTCGACTGACAAAGTTAAATAAAAGTGATTTAATTAGAATTAACACGTTTTACTGTTAGGTAACACAATAAACAAAAAGCATAACATTTTAGTCTTTTCAGAACACCAAATACATCCACAAAAAGCAGCTGTGACACCTGAAATAAGTGTCTTCATTAAATGAAACTAACAGTGCTGAATCTGAACGCCACACTGTGACAAAATGTGCTTTTACTGAGGGCAGAGATGCAACAGAATGAGTCAGTGTGGACATTTATTCTCACCAAAGGCCGTCGTAGCTACTGGACACAATCAGGGAGCCGTCTCTGTTGAAATGAACCTGAAAGAGAGAGCGAGAGATCAGTTAATCTCATGTTTAGAAGTTTCCTCTGATGTTAATAATTATTAAAAAAAAAGAACTCACAGCAGAGACAGGATCAGAATGAGCCGGCAATGTTTTCAAACACTTCCCGGTCTTCACATCCCATATCCTCACGCTCTCGTCAAACTGGAAGCAACAAAACAAGCTTGATAGTACTTCACTTTTTTTTAAACATTCTTATGTTTCCATTCCTGCTTTTTTTGATGCCAGAAGCTTCATACTCACCGATCCTGACACAATAAGATTGGACTGAGGGTTGAAGTTACAGCAGAAGACGTAGTTGCTGTGACCTTTTAGAGTTTTTAAGCATTTCCCCTGGATGGAAGGAAAATGAGTTTAATGTCACAAAAACTTGCACTAGACTACCTTCAGCGTGTCTGCTGATAAAACATTCATTTCAGCAGTAACCGCAGACACAGATTTCATTTTCATACTTCATGAATGTGTAATGGGACAAGAGGCTGTGAGCCACTGTGAAGTCCTCTGAAAGGTAGCATGGTCAGATCGCACTGCCACTGATACAACAGCTCACTTTAATAAAGTCAGAAAGTCAATGTGCTCTCTTACCGAGCTGACGTCCCAGATCTTCAGGGTTTTGTCATCTGATGCAGACACCAGGAGGTTGGAGTCAGAGGACCAGGCCACGTCAGATATACCCTGCAGGTTCATGGGCAGTGATTAGGATCAGAGCGGGACAACATGGATGGAATCAGTGAAAGAGACAGTAACGTGTTCAACTCACAAGTTTGTGTCCGGATATGGTTTTCTCAAACTTGCCGTCATATGCTCCCCAGATTTTGATGAGTTTATCAGCAGCTGTAGAGACAGAATAGATCTGCATTTAGTGATGCTACAGACAGCCTAGTCTCATTTAATATTAATTGGCAAATCTGCTGATTATTTGAAAATGGGAAAAGAACTCACATGAGCTGGCGAGCCATTCTCCACTGGGACTGAACTTGACAGAGGAGACGGCTTTAGTGTGACCTGCTAACGTGAATTTCAGGCTGTAGTTTGGCTTGGCAGGTGCAGACTGAAAATGAAGACAAAACATACCACTTAGAAATGTCCCTCTGATATGTGACAAACTCTTCTTTATCCAGGAGAGAGAAGGAAATCTGAGTGATCCAAACCTTGCTTTGACTGGCGGATGCTGATGGAACTACTGGAGGTTTCGTGTCAGTCTCTGGTTTCTTGTCTTCTGTTGCCATGGTGATGAAACAAGCATCTACCGAGCGCGATCCTGAAACAGATATTAGGTTTGTGAGCTTTCATGTCTGCTGTTATTCACATGTGAAATAGACAAACAGTGTTTATGAGCTCTGCATCTCCACATGTCACAACACTGTGATCCATTAGGTGTGTGATGTAAAGTACAAAATATGTGATTACAATAATCATGTGGATTGGTTGGTGTAAAAATGATTTTTCCAATGGATACAAACATAATTTATTTAGAGTGACTTTGAATTATAATGTACTGTAAATCTGTAAATCCCAGATTGAAACAACTATTGATCAACAAGCTGCTAATAGCTTAGCCACCCCGCGTCATAATACTGGTTAAATTTGCTACCATTTTTGGTATTTAGTTATTAAAAAGACCTGAAGTGAGCGTCTACTTTCCACTTTAGCATATCCTTATCTATTAGCCTAATATGTGGCTACTTCAGCTAGCAATTAGCTAGCTAACGTCACCTTGCTTTGTTGAGGTTAAAAAGACTGGATAGAAACACTTTATGTGCTCACTTGGCACTATAAGACTGGTCAGTATTTATCTGTGTTAAAACGGTAACGTTGAATCCTGTTTGAATGCAGTAAATATGGAAAGAAAAATATTAAACAAAGGACGACATGGAATTCTTTCGCTGGTTAGTTGAAATCAAGCATTAGCTTTCGCAATATTGCATATATTTATGTCAACGTTAAGGCCGACAGGGAAATAATAACTCGATCGTATGTACAATGGTTTATACGAGAGCTAATGTCTGATCATGCAGGGCTCTGCTTCAAATACATGGATGCTATTGACAAATTGGTTGAGCTGCTACGGAGGGGCCCTCCATTCAAACAATGGAGGAATCCGTCATAAACAGATACTCACGGGGATTTGATGCAGCTTCACGGTCAGATTTTTACTCCTGATAAAGACAGGGAGAAGAAACGCATGTGTTTTGTTCAGACGGTCATTCAGGACGTGTTAATCGATAGACTCCCTCTGGTTTGTTGCCTGCGAGGAGAGAAGCGGGGAATGTGGCGGTGGTGCTTCTCTGCGCATGCGCGTCACCATCAGAAGTAACGGAAGCTAAGGAGGGACAAAAAGTATCAAAGGCAAATACTTACTATAATACTTGTTTTGCTGTTTGCCTTGTATATTTTTATTTTATTACTTTTATTTTGACTAACTTACCGTAGATACAGGTAGCAACTGTTGTCAGGTCGACGAAATGCAAACATGTGTGTGATTGTAGCAGCATATGACAGACACACTCCAGTACTGTAGGTGGCGGTGGCCAGTTTGGGTAACGGTCCGCCAATGAACCCATGGAGGAAGGAGAGCACGCTTCTTGCACCAGGTTTGTAGTTAAGATGTTTTGAAGTTTCAAAGTTGGCCAAGTGTTATGCATACGTGTCTTAACAGTCCACTGTGGTTCACTGAGTATTCTAGCTGTGCGTTTATGCTGCGTGTAGCATTTCTGAAGTTCACCAACCCCTGAACTCTCGTTTCCTTTTGCCTTCTTAGAACCCGAGTTAGTCATAATATTTGAATGTGTTTCTTTTCACCTGTGCAAACAGCGCCATCACCACAGTTAGCGTAACAGCTAACTTTAGCTTGTAAGGTAGCTACGTCAAGGCTTTGTTAAAACCTGTGCTGCTCGACCTCCTCAAAACAAAGCAGGACTCGTGGACCACTGTATACATCCAAAACACCAAGCAGCCACTACGAAACATAACTTATTAAAGACATGTTCCTTATTTTGTCATGGTAACTAGTGTTTATATATTGCTAGCCCTGCTAGCTAGCTTAAATAAAGCTAACATCAGTGTTACCCAGGCTGTTAGCTTTCCCCACAGCTGATTTATGACTATATTTATTGTCGTTTTTTAGGAACACATCGAGCTAATTATTTGCTGTCTGTCCAGAGTTAAGTCAGTTGTGATGTGTTAAGAGGTTAAAGGTAGATGACATGATCCGTTTGTTATTGTTTTCCCGTATAAAGTGACAATATAACAAACTTGAGAATCACATTTTAGTGTTTCAGTCATCTTGGCGCTCTGCATGTAAAAATAAACAAAAACACCTGAATAAATCACAGCAGTCGTTATAGTCAAGTTACATACCAAGCTGAAATCAGACAGTTTACCTTAGTGTGAGGTGTGTTGCATTTTAATCTGTGCCTGTGGAAATTTAAATTTGAAATTAGATCAGTCATAGTTGCTTTAGGCCACAGTGTGTAATCAGCGTGTAGTCTGCTGACTACTAACTAGAGGAGGCTGCTTGTTTCATATTTCTATATATTTCAGGACCACAGGATTGATCTCTGACCCTCCACACACTCTTGTTTTTATGTCTACAGGTCACACTGCCTGGTATGAAAGCTATGAATGAAGTGAGCTGGCTTTACCTCAGAGCCTTCAATGAGCAGACAGAAGAAAGCTACAGACGATAACAGAAACCAGCAGAGCTCCAGTTAGTCATCATGTCGGCAGACACGAACCCAGATCCCCCACAGTTTGTGAATCCTCCACCTCCAGAGGTGACCAACCCCAGCAGGCCAGGCCGGAGGACCAACCAGCTGCAGTACCTGCAGAATGTAGTGTTGAAATCCCTCTGGCGGCACCAGCTCGCTTGGCCTTTCCACCAGCCTGTTGATGCTGTCACTCTTGGACTACCTGTGAGTAGTTTGCAAATGTTGTCAGTGTTATTTTTTAACTTTTACAGATGCATTCAATTCAGCATTTAATTATTAATTGTATATAAGAACAATTATGTGCATTTTAAGGAAGTGTAAACCTGGCGAGTGGGCACATTGTTAACGCTACAAGTCAAAAACACATCAGGAAATAATTCATGCTCTTTGTAACATCATAACTGCAATTAGGATAAATATCCCAGTAAAGGTAGTTTTGTATATTTTCTACAAGATATTTTTCAGGCTCTGGTGTACTAAATAAAATAAAATTTATTTATTTATTCACTAACAAATTAAAGATGCGTTTCAGCTCCGGATGCCTGAACTTGGTATATTTTTACCACAGTGTAACTGTCATCCATCTAAAATGTCATGTTTCTTTTTTTTCCATGTTTCTTTCACTGCAGTAAAAACACCTTCAGTCCTTAAATTTCCTCTGTTTTGTCTTTCTTTCATTGCTGTGATTAATGTTGTTATTGCTTTCCACACATGCATCCTAATCCTGTTCAAACAACACAGTGCTGTGAGTGTAGAAACACTGGAATGTGGCGCTTAGTCTATATCTCATCTAATATTTATGAAGCTTGTAGAAATAACAAACAGCCCTAGAATCATTTATACATGTCTTTACATGGTATTCAATCCATAATGACTTCTTACTTTTAAGGTGGTGCTATAATTATGTAATTTAATCAGGATTGCTCTCACTTAGTCCCAATTAAATCGGTGGAATATCCACTTGTGTGGATGTGGAAATGTTTAGCAGATACCTCAGATGAGTAAATAAAACCAACCTGTCTGAGTGGATTTCTTGCTCCATCTGACTGTTACAGTGTCACAGTATTGGTAGATATCAGCATAGTAACTGGAATGACTCTGGAAGTGGAAAAAATGAGTTGACGTGCAGGAATTCTTCATTATATCCTTTTGAAGATGCGGGACAGAAACAAAAACCATGACTACATTCATCTGACTCGTTGACTCTTTTTCTTAATCAGGATTATCATACAATAATAACGTCTCCCATGGACTTGGGAACCATCAAGAAGCGACTAGAGAACAACTACTATTGGAGTGCAAGTGAATGCATACAGGACTACAACACCATGTTCACTAATTGCTACATCTATAACAAGGTAAGGAGCTTCATTAATGGTTTGCCTCACGGAAACTAGATGCTCATAGATGTCCCTCTGTCTGTCCTCCAGCCTACAGATGACATAGTGCTGATGGCCCTTTCTCTGGAAAAGATTTTCCTGCAAAAAGTTGCTCAGATGCCACAGACTGAAGTGGAGGTTTTCCCTCATGCTGCCAAACAAAAGGGCAAAAAAAGTAGCACTCCAGGTAATGAACTTGAACAGGTAACAGCTTCACATTCTTACAGTAACTGAAGATAACGGGTTTGAATAGTCAGTTTATTACCTACAGGAGTATCAACATGTGAGCAATGTACTGCTGTGAATGGATCGGCAGCAAAACATATTTAACTGTGGAGACCTCATACAATCCCACTCCAAAAAATACCTATAACGCAGTGTGTTTAAATTTAGCCCGTAGCAAGTGTGCAGAACATTGTGATTGTCATCAGGGTTCCTGCAGTTCCTTAAAAACTCTTAAAATGTCGTAAATTAAAATCTGGGTAATTAAGGTCTTAAATTGTCTTAAATTTACCGTAAATTTGCTGTAGGTATTACATTTTCAGATGATACGTTTAATGCCAATAGGGAAACACAGCACTCAGACATTTACTGCAGTTTTACACATTATTTTGTTCACAAAGTTCACTTCTTTGTTCTTGAACGTTGTAGAAAAAAATTGTGTAATGTCTTCAATTAATATCGTTGTTGCAAGCGTTAAAGGGCTGAAAAAAATTTCATAACAAAAATTATTATCAGATATTAATCGGTTATCAGATTTTTTTTTTCCTGCTAAATATTGACAACGGCATCGGCATCAGCCTCAAAAACTCCACATTGGTCGGGTCCTACAATAAATTCACTGTTTTCTGCTGAAGAAATTGTTATGAGCTTTTTTGGGTCTTAAATTATACTTGTTGAGGTCTTAAAAATGACTTTTAAAATGGTGCAAGAGCCCTGTGTCATTGTGGTTTTTTATGGCTACATATTTCATCCTGCATGAACATCAGAGCCATCAGCTGAGATTAAACACTTCAGTGACCCTCTGCCTCTCCTCTTTTTTTTCTTTTGTTTCTGTTTTGACAGAAAGACATTGCACAGTGCTCCGGACTACATACACTTTCTACCTTGTACGAGTGTGGTTTCTTCTTAGGAGCATTTCGTCTTATTCCACTTAATTTTCAGTGCACATTTTAAATGTATGTTGTAATTAACAGAGCAATTGTGGGTGCGTCTCTCATCATTTATCAATAAATTAAATTAAATAATATTAAAAGAAAAAAAAATCTAAATGGAAATAATGATATTAATAGTTAGAATAGAATAAAAATTGTGGGTTTTTTTGTGTTTATGCAGGTGGACAGATTGAAGCTGCCTCGCCAAATCCCACATCTGTGCCAAACCCCAGCTTCCCACTGTCCAGCTTATCCCCATTGCTCAAACACTACTCACACTCCCCCAAAAAAGTGAGTCTCCATTGATGTGTCTTCTCATAATTATAAAGATTTTTTCTTTACTGTGGTGTGTCTTTTTACAGAAGAAAAAGCTAAAGCGGAAGGCGGACAGCACCACTGATCTGTCCTCGGCAACCACAACCAGCTTCAGTGATTTATCAGGAGGCAAGAAGAGAGGAGAAAGAGGAGCCGTCTATCCCTCGACGAAGGACTCTGTAGAAAAGGAGTCGCCACACCAAGAAACCGATCAGCTCAAGTATTGCAACGATCTCCTGAAGGAATTGCTGTCTAAGAAATACCTAGCCTACGCCTGGCCTTTCTACAAGCCTGTTGACGCTGAAGCTCTGCAGCTACATGATTACCACGACATCATCAAATACCCCATGGATCTGAGCACTGTCAAAGTAAAAGCTGTGCAAGTACATCTCCTTTAAGGTTCATTTGACGATTGTTGTGTTCTTGATCACTTTTTCCATTTCCAGAAAAAGATGGACGCAGGAGAGTACAAGGACGCACAAGGTTTCGCTGCAGACGTTCGGCTAATCTTTTCCAATTGCTACAAATACAACCCTCCACATCACAAAGTTGTCACTAAGGCCATAAAACTCCAGGTGTGTTTTGAATTGTTACATATAGTAATATACAAGGTTCAAATACACTGCCAGGCCAAAAAAAAAGTCGCCACCAAAATAAGGTCACACACTCTAATATTTCGTTTGATCGCCTTAGGCTTTGATTACGTGCTGTGGCATTGTTTTGATAAGCTTCTGCAATGTCACAAGATTTATTTCCATCCAGTGCTGCATTCATTTTTTACCAAGATCTTGCATTGATGATGGTAGAGTCTGACCGCTGCACAAAGCCTTCTCCAGCACATCCCAGAGATTCTCAGTGGGGTTAAGGTCTGGACTCTGTGATGAAAATGATGCGTCATGCTCCCTGAACCACTCTTTCACTATTTGATGAATCCTGACATTGTCATCTTGGAATATGCTCGTGCCATCAGGGAAGAAAAAAAATCCATTGATGGAATAACCTGGTCATTCAGTATATTCAGGTAGTGAGCTGACCTCATTCTTTGAGCATATATTGTTGCTGAACCTGCAGTAATTATCCAATAGAAGGCTCGTACCTATTTGCTTAGTCAAATCCAGGTGGCAACTTTTTTTTTGGCCAGGCAGTGTAGTTTTACTCCTCTCAGCGTTGTGCATGCTTGTTTGCTGCAGGGGGTGTTCGAGAAGAAGTTTGCGAAGATGCCAGACGAGCCAGTGGAGCTGCCCTCACCAGTGAGTGCCGTGTCCGCTAACAGCACAGCTTTTAGCGGGATAAGCACCAGCAGCACCTCCAGCTTAGATAAGTCAAGCTTAGCAGAACAACGGGCCACCCAACTTGATGTGTTTCAAGAACAGGTGGGTTTCAACGCAGCTCTCTAACACAGTCTTACTAGTTAAAATACAGCATGCAACATTTTTGAAATATTTTGTTAGCGATGACATTTGTACTGCTACCAGTACATTTTTCTAGCTGTCAGATAAACAGCAGGAAGAAATAAATGCATGAAGATTATCATAAATCTGTGACTCCTGTCTCTGTGGAGGGAGGATATTGTTGCCTGATGCTATCACACACTGAGCTCTAACTTGCTCAGTGACACTTCCTTGTCTTATAGGTTAAGGTTATGTCACTCGATAGTTGTGTAGAGCAGCTACTCTTTACACATGGCACCACAAAAGCTCATTTTTGTTGACACCCAGCTTCAAGCCGTTCAAGAGCAGCTCTCTACGTACTCTGAAACCCCTGTGATGACGTCAAAGACGAAAACAGAAAAGGACAAGAAAGAGGGCTACTCCAGGTAGGCTGTTTTATATAACTGGAGAGCTGTCGTAGTATTACTTCCACACAGAGACCTTTCACTGCTGTGTCATGGATTTTAGGCAGTCATGGAAGGGAAGCAACACCTGGGATTCGGATGATGAAACTCTGCAGATGACGTACGACGAGAAGCACCAGCTGAGCCTCGACATTAACCGGTTGCCTGGAATGAAGCTGGGCCGCGTGGTGCACATCATTCAGAGACGAGAGCCCTCGATGCGTGACACCAAAACGGACGAGATTGAGATCGACTTTGAGGCGCTGAAGCCATCCACCCTGCGTGAGCTGGAGCGATATGTGAAGTCTTGTTTGTATAAGAAGTTCAAGAAATTTCAAAGTAAGTAGGAAGTCTTCCTGATCTTTCTTATAATCATTTGATACTAAGATTCCAAGAACACCGAACATTTAGGTGTTGACAGTATTATTGTCCTCCCCTTCATCCAGAGAAAAGCAGCCTACCTTCCTCTCATCATGTCAGCTACAGCAGCTCTTCAGACTCTGCCTCCAGTGACCCCAGTTCAGAAAACAGCGACTCGTGACAGCTGTAATGGTTTTATTTATTTCTTCTTTTCTGACCAAACACATCTTGGTTTAACTGTTAAACATGCTTATTTTTGTGTTTGTTTTATTTGGAAAAAAAAAACTGCCCACACAGTGCAGCTTTTCTCACTGTTTCTTTATAAATTACAATATCAGACGTTCTTAATTCACAACATAGCTGGATAACATTTCATCTGGATATCCTCTCTCTGTCACTCATGTTGTTCTTACTGTTTGATTACTGTAGAGGCCTTTTCCAAACACACTTATATTCTGTTAAACTTCCAGTTGATGCACTAGACAGCTGTTGAAATTATCTGTGAAATGCAGTATAACATTTTACATCTGCTTTTTTTTTTTTTTTACCTTTCAGCACTTGATGCACGTAACAATTCACGTTCAACCTTTTTATTTTTACATTTGAAATGTTTTATTTTTGAGTGCCATCTGTGATTATTGTTCCGAGCTGAGCAGTAAATGCACTCATTTAAATATGCTGCTGTATGACCTTTGTAACGCTGTTGTTTTGCACGCTGTAGTCCATTTACTACAAATTAGTTCGACAGAATATTTTCAGCACAGTGTGATGTTGTGTTGTGTTTTCCTTTTGAACATCGTGGCACAAAAGTCAACTAGCAGAGACACGAGTGCAGTAATCCATCAGAGTGAACATCGTGTCCGCTGTTGTTATGTCTCCTGCTGTTTTGTTGCATGGTAGTGCAATACAGACCTTTCCAACCACGACTTCAAAAAAAAAAAAAATAAGAGAAACAATGTCTGAATCAAGCCTTGATTTTATGATTCAGTATAAACACACAAAAAAAAATAAAAAGTAAGGTATCTTGTACTAAATGGACCACAGCATGAACAAGAAAACACTGATGAAGGGGCCACTTATGTAAGTTTCTATTTTGTTGTTATAACTTGTGGTGAGAACCTGATATTTAATCAGTGTTGAGGATCGTCTGCTTATTTTTGTTAATAAAAGTAAAAGCACAAATGAGGCCTTGTGTTTATGTGTAATGCTCTTAATGTTGTGTCCTTTGGTATGCACCAATCTGAAAAAAAAGACCTCCTGAAACATTTGGTCCACTTTCAGCTGCTCTGCAGTATCTGGCTCACGCCCAAAGCTGACCACTTCAAACATCTGGTGCTTTGAAAAGCTTAACGCTTCATCACATCCCTGTGTTTAACTCGCTTCAACATGGGCAGCAAACACTGGAGATGTGCTGCTTATGAGAGGAGAGTGGTGCTAAAGCACTGGCTCACGTTGGCAGAGAAGATAAGAGGACACAAGCTGCATATCTGTGGTGCAGCACTGCTTGCAGTTCAGTAACTAATCAGCAGATGGCGATCACGCACTATCCTGAGCTTTAATAACATGTTTGTGGTTGTGCTTTTGTATTTAAGAAAAAACTACATCATTTAGGATGGGTTGTATAGCCTTTTGTCCATGTATTTCTTTTTCAACATTATTTGTCGGTGCACTCTGTCACCTGAAGATAAATGCAACTTCCGTCCATCCATTCCATTTCCATCAAATTTTAAAGAAATAACATTCAACATTCAAAACATACAAAATATATTAATTATGTAATAGTGAACTTTTGGGTTTATTAGCCACTGCAGCTGGCCTAATCAACAAGGCCCACTAGCTTAAATTGCACCTTTCTGTACAGTTTTTGTCTCTGTTTTTATATAATCACCCCATATTTATTATGTTTTTGTTCTTAGTCCTGCACTGCATTTATACGTTTATGTCATGCACCAAGATAAAATTCCTTGTTTGTTCAAACTTTGTTGACAATAAACATGTTTCTGATTCAGACTCTTTATGTTTTGTCCATGCATGTTGCAGGAGACATGCTCTTTTGTGACCTACGTTCCCATCATGCCACATGGAACATGCCGGCCAGCAGCCTTGGAGCGTGATTGATCAAAGCCGCAACTTCAGCGACAACTAGTCACTTGTGCCACTTCTGGCCATCCATCGCTCACAGTGCATGAAGCTGAGGCTTAAAAAGGCCACACACATGCAACTCTCCAGACACTTCACAGCACACTGTGTTTGCTTTGATTAATGGATCTCTGCTTTTCTTTTTTTTTTCTCACTACATTGTAGAAGAACATCCAGAGGGAAAAAAAGGTATATTTAGTTTGAATCAAGGTTTGTAGAATGACTTGTACACTTTTTTAATATGTTCAACCACTAACAAAATAAATGATGCTTATTAATCTATTTTAAAACCACAACTTATCCAAGAAAATTGCTGAGTATGTTATTTTGCAGCACTGCATCGCATTCAAATACAGTACATTTCTGTTCACTTGCTGCACCAGGATTATAAGCTGACACTCAGCAGTAATACTGGATCAGCAGAGCCTACCCTGTCTCTAAACATTTAGGCTGCCTGGCACTTTACCATTTAGGTTACAGATGTCCCAGAGTTTCTTGTTTATATGCTGTGTGTTTCACTGGAGTACATGCAGGAATTACATGTTGTACTGACTTTAAAGGAAAAGCCATAACAGGATGTTTCTGCAGCATCGAGTTAAAATGTTCTGACCTTCAGTTATCTGTTATCTAGGTAGTATTTACAGAGTGCAGATGCTCTTTTCTTTTAACAACAGAGTTTGTCAAATTCTGTATAGTTTCATATATTGTCGTAAGTGAACGCTAAGTCACAAAGTTCCCCTGAAACTATCCCTCTCTTCTGACCTGAGGATAGAAACAAGCGACGCTCTTTCTTCAAACGCTCACTTCATGCTACCCTTTCTTGTTGCTTTTTTCAAAATCGCTCTATAGCTGATGTGAACATGGCAGCTCAGGAACTTAAGCGGTAGAAAATGGATGGATGATGGACGGCATGATAGCCAGCTGGCATTGTCGCTATAAGCTGCCCAGGGCTGCTGTATTGGATGTGCTGAGACAGTGGCATCATTAGGCCTATTCCAGGGGGGCTGAAGACCCCGAAAATGTTCTTAAGCCCCCTAAATAATTTGGTGTTGTTTTCTTTTTTTTATTGTATTATTTATATATTTATTTATTTTTACAAAAAAATGCCAACAAATTCAATATAAAATGAGTGTAAATAATCATATACCCTACACACACACACACACGTTTTCTCACATCCTGTGCATCTCCTGGGGGCTAAGACCCCCTTGTCCTTAAAACCTAGTGACACCCCTGTGCTGAGATAGAAAAAGGTGATAGTTTCCCTCCTATAATTCTGTCACATCATTCTTAAAACACTTTGTATTATGTATAATCCTTTTTTTCAGATACAAAAGAAGCTTATAATATCATACTTTGTGGAAATGCTGTATTTTATTATTATTAAATATGTTAAACCCCCACAGAAATGCAAAGGTAGAAAGGGACGATTATGACTCAAGAAAGTAATGAGACATGACATTGAGGCTTTAACAAGAAACAGGTGGCATATTGATTTTAGTGACAATTAAGCGATTAATTAACCTATTAGGATTATTTTACTAACAAGAGCTGACAGTGGGAAATCTAATGAATTGGAGGGAGATTGAAACAGGAAGTGCAAAATTAAAGAAGTACATAAACTGCACAAGATGATTAGAAAATGAATGAAAATGAATAGCAAAAAGCTGAGCGATGATGCCCACTGATCTATCTGTCTGTACGTCTATAGAGTATATCTACAGTATCTATCTATAGACTCAATGCACAATATTGGTACTCATATTACACAGTGCAATATTTTCTATATTCCTCATTAAGTGATGTGCAATATCACTTCTATTTATTATTCACTGTGTTCACTTATGTTGTATATATGACAATAACTATCATGTAATCATACCTATATAGAATAAAATATTTTTATTAATCCCTCATTTGGGGAAAAAAATCACCTGCAGCATAGACAAGTTACAGTAACAAAGCAACACCAGCAATGAAATAATAGAATACGTAATAATAACAGTCATAAATATGTATAATATTAACTGAAATGTTAATTAAACAAAAAATATAATAAATAAATTTATTAAATAATTAAATTTATTATTAAATTTAATAAATAAAAATAAAATACATTTTTAAATAAAAAAAAGTAGTGCTATCTATCTATCTAACCACGTGCAGTGCGCGCGGCCTCCATCAGAGGGCGCGTTCACCACTCTCAGTTTGTTTGTGTTTTTTTTTTTTTGTTAAAGAAAGCTATTCCCTGAAAACTCTCATTCTCAGTAGTGAGGAGCCACTTTAACCACAGTGAAACCAGGCTATCCACGCTAGACTTTAGCTCGGGATAAACTGGGACGTGGGAGCTCGTCCAGCCCTCTGGCTCCTGCTTGGTGTGGTGCCACCCGGGTCAGGAGGAGCTGGGACCGTTAAACATCTCCGTCCGGACGGGAAACGAGGAGAAGGAGACGAGAGAGGGAGAGAGGACGGAGGACACGAGCGGAAGAGAGGCAGAAATCACAGACAAGCCGAACTGGACACACGTTCAGCGCTATCTGTGCCGAGCAGAAAGGCGCCAAACAAAGTAGCCTTTTTGTAAACATCCATATTTGTTTTGGGACCCGTTTCCGCTCCGGATATTGTTGTTTGGACTCTTGTGGATAGACGGTCCAACGCTGTGGAAGCTGCCCTATCATTTTTTAACTGTGGAAATTACGTGAAGTTCTTGTTTTTGTCGTTAAACTCCCGAGGAAACGTTCCATTTGAACACGGTAGCTTGACTCCGGGCTCCGGTCGGCTGAACAGACTTGAGCCGCTGTTTTTTCCACATTGTCGGCTCGAGCAGGCTGAGCTGTTCGGTTCACTGAAATGTGACACTCCAGCCAAGTCCATACATGACAAACCGCTGCATCCAGCTGCTTTATTAGCCTCTACTGATCACGCCTTTTTTTGGATTTGGATATGCGAAGCAAACTTTTTAAGAATGAAGAGAAGAAAATTCCCGTAGCCTGTCTCTGTTGTCTGGTCACATCCCCTCCGTCCGCTGAACTGGATCAGTGTTATTGTGTTAGTCTCTTTCCAGCCTTCACTTCCACGTTGTGGAGACAGGAGAGCTGACATGCGTCTGGGATGGGGATATAGTGCGCTAACATACAGTTGCGAAATTGCCTGATTATTGAGCTGATAGTGAGTGATTTAGACACCCGGCGCAGGTAGGTAGCCGACCGAAGTGCCTGCTTGTGTGCCGCGAACAGCTGCTTCCAGCCCCGCTGAGCCAGTTCGAGAACCCGCTTACTTTGCGAGGAGAGTCCCCGGAGCAGATATGGAGGAGTGGAGACAATGCGGGCGGTGGTTGATAGACTGCAAGGTCCTGCCCCCGAACCACCGGGTCGTGTGGCCCTCGGCGGTCGTCTTCGACTTGGCACAGGCCCTGAGAGACGGAGTGCTCCTGTGCCAGATGTTGCACAACCTCTCGCCGGGATCAGTGGACCTGAAGGAGATCAATTTCAGACCCCAGATGTCACAAGTGAGTCTCAAACTTACTTTAAACCTCATCCACACATTGGCATTACTATATGTCCCATGCATTGTTTGGAAAGCAGAATGACGTTTTACAGCATCTTTATGTTGGCAGGATGTTGGCACCTTCCTGTCACAACAAGCCCACTTCTTGGCCCTGGCCCAGTCCACAACCACTATCAGCACATCTGTGATAAAACAGCAGTTTAACAGATGTTCATGGAGCATACAGTGCAAGCTTTAACACATGCACGGTCCATTCAGGTTTGCACAGGTGAAGGGGAGGATGCCATACCTGGGCAGGCAGCTTCTCAAGTCCATCATGTCTCAGTGATATGTTGGCTTGATTCATTTATTGTTGAGTAGCAGCACATCTCACAGTGCAACCTTGTGTCAATGAAATTAGTTGTTGCTTTGTAATGACAGCTATGACGTCATCATATTGACTTCTGGATAAAAGGTGGTAATTGATATTTGATCCAGTCAGATCAAATAGTGTGCTTATACTTTTGTGGACTTTTTTGGAGTAGCAGGTGGGTGTGGCAGCTCAATGTGGAGAAATCCTTGAAAGTCATTAAAGACTTAGCTGCCAATCATCTTGATTTGGTAAACACCACCTGTATGATGTTAGTAATGGAAATGCAAAATTTTTAATTTTTTTTTACTCATCTCGTAGAGCAGAGCGGTTTGGATGGAGAAGACACAGAAGTCTACTGAAAGTTCTTTGTGGAAAGAATCAAAAGAGGAATAACCATGTTGGTATATAGTTAGACTCAAACGAAACATAAGTAGTGGTGCGATTTGAGGTTTGGATCGCAGATGTCACACGCCTCAGTTTCTTTAAAGCTCCTTCTCGAGCTCCTTGTTTCCAAAGCCAGTATGAGGAAGTGTCGGGTGCTACAGAAGTTTACATGACCACAGCAGCGGAGTAAAAGTGCACTGTGGTGAAGGTTTCTATTGACTTATTCACCCTGAAATCTCCTCTGAAGCACCCGCTGAGTCATCGTCACTGTGGTGAGAGGCAGTCTGGGAATGGATGAGGGTTGCCCGCCTGCAGAAGGTTTTCGGCTATTCTTATCATCACACCCGCAGAGGCCGAAACAGGGATCACTGACAGCACATCTGTCTGATATTCTTGGCACACCTTCTGTGACCTACTTTTGTCATAATAATATGAGTATGTGTCTGTCTGGCTTCCAGTCTGGGCTGCTGGCTTATGCATCCAGTAAATCTAATGCCAACTATTTTGACAATCAATTAACCATTGATCAAGCAGCAGAAAACAGATTGACATCCACTTAAACACCCACACAACCCTTGCATTTATACACCATTCTGAAAATCATTGGGCTAATTCTGGCTTTTTTATATTAAATGCATAAAGTTTAACATCCAGTGCTCTGGGAACATGATGGGGATTTCTATTTTCAGACACTAAATAATTGACAGAATAATTGGAAAAGTTGAAGTGGGAATAAATGCTGGTTGCAGCTCTCTCTCTCTCCTTGCCTGGTAACCATCAATAGCCTGGACTTATCAGCTCCAGAGGCTACTGACTTCCATGATTACAGGGCGAGGGAGAGGCCTGGATGGCATGCTTTGATCCACCCACTAATCCCATGCTACCAGTCCTGCTGTGTGAATCTGCAGTGAGGGTGGAAGGGGGTGTCCTCGGTGACAAATTGGGTTAAACAAAATCCTGGCAGCAGAACAGTAGTATGTGATTTATGATGAGGAAAAGGTCAGAGCGCGTGTGCTTTAACACTCAGAGCACACACAGTCGCCGGCTTAGCCAAATGACGACTAGGTGAAGCGGAGTGATTACGTTATTTGCTCGGGACAGAATTCCTCCTCAAATGGATCCACTTGCATGGTTATTAATAGTTTCAGATATTGAGTTTTGTCTTGAATATGCCTGTTAAACAGTTAGTCATAGTGCCTGTGAGTATGTTTGACACAGGGAGTGAGAGTGAACACATCGGGTGTAATGCTGTGTGACCTGCATCAGAATGGGCCTTTTTGTGATGTGCTTCTTCCTCTACTGACCCTGTAAGTCTGTTCAGTTGCTGCTGTTAACAGGCCCTAATCTCAATTGAAACACTGGCATTGATCCCAGTTTGTCCTCCAGTGTATTAACATTGTGCTTCAGTGCATTCTCTGGAGCTCAAAGGGAAACTGTTGTGGCAGCACTGAGGTTAAACTGCATTGTTACTGTACCGAAAAGGATTTCTTTACCATAAAACACAATATGAACAGTCTCTGACTCTGAGGCTACATGTTGAGCATACTCATTAAGCTTTTTAAAAGCGTTTTTTTGTATGATAAGTGTGGTGATTTGACTTTTTAACTGTTTGGGTGCTATAGACGTATACACGTCTTTCCTTTTTTCGGTAGCAGGGACAACAGAGCGCTCTCACACAGCCTCTGAGTAATTCTGGGGCTTCTGGGATTGATGAATACCTCTAATGTCACAGTATCAGAAACTGATTCCATTCAGCGTTTGCTGTGTTGGCCAGCCTGTGAAAAAATAACCATACTGCCATTGTTTGATTATCACCCACTCGAGCAAAGTTCAAAGGTGACTTCCTGAAGTCTCTGCTTCACTTGCAAGTGTGAATAATAATAGCAGCTCTGGTAAAAAAAAAATCCTTTTCGTTCACAGGGAGGAAGTTGCAGATAACAGTGTGATGTTCATGAAGTAAATTATAAAGCACTGAACTGTAAATACACATGAAACTGTCAACTGCACGTGTCTGACATGTGAAGCGTTACAGTGGTAAATATCACAGAACCAAATGACTGTCGAGGTGAGTTTCAGACCAAACCAGCAGACCACTTTTTGAAATGTGTTTTTCCCCTAATTTTTGGCCTCCTTTCCACAACAAAAGTTAACTAAATATACTGCAAATGCTGTGTTTGCTCATTTTGAACAACTGTGTTACCAGGGGCATCACTAGGTGTTAAAAACGGACGGGGCTTAGCCCCCAGGTGAGGCTAATAGTGGCAAGATTTTTTGAAGGGCAGGAACAAAAAGAAAGAAAAGGGCATGTTTATTGCCTCCAAAGAGGGTACTTAAGTGCATGTTTTTGCCTCCAAAGAGGGCATTTAGCGCATGTTTTTAAACAATCGGGCCACGAGGGGGGGCCCACTGTAAGAATTAGGCTATTATGAATAATGTAAGGTTATATGATTATTTATTTAAACTCATATTCTGGTGACTTTACATTGAATTTGTCTGCATTTTTTTAAAAGAAGCAATAACCAAGGGGAGAGTAAAGAGGAATAAACTAAAGATGCTAGCGTCAGGTACACTAGGGAAGCTACGAGGGAAAACAAGGGACATCTACAACTCTACGCTAGAGGAGGGACTTACTCAAAAGGGGACTATGTACGAAACTAATCTAGGATCAACTTGTAAGAGGATTCATCTAGAAACTAAAGAGAAGCTACAACTAAAGTAGACCAGAAACAAAAACAGGGCACTAAGGCTAGGAAACTTACAACTGAAAAAGCTGGAAACCACAGGCAAACCTCTGGAGACATGGGACAGGTGATGGGCAAGGACAAGACGATCTCACAGCAAACAAACTAATGACAGGACTATTTATACACGAGGTAGGAGAACACAGGTGGAGACAAGTAGGGCGGGGTTTCACAATCACAGATGCAGGAAGACACAGGAGGCAGGGGTCAAGAGATCTGAAACCAGAGGGAGACAGGGTTACTTTCAAAATAAAACAGGAAGAGACAGGACAACATGCAGGCACAAGACAAAAATGGTGAATTTAACAGAAACTGACTGAGCATAACATAATACACAGTGAACATTGAGGAGTGGTCTTACCAGGTGAGTTCACACCTTATTGTGAACAGGAGAGGGGCAAAGAAGCTGTCTAGTCGACCTCATTCAGGTGGTGAAATTAATCCCTGGTGGTGTTTTTAAAGGATGGAGAGACTTTTCCTCTTTACCTCAAGGTTGTAAACGAAGAGTACATATCCAGAATCCAGCGCCTCGGGCTGAGTCTGAAAGACAAGACTGAGCTGTGCTCTCTGAAGCCTTTTGTGTTTTCTGCAGGATGTGTTTTTTTTTTCTCTCAGCCTATCGCACTCTTTTTTTTCCTGTTGGTGAGGTAGTTGTGAATGCCTTTGGGATGATTCAGGTGGATGTGGATGTGTGTTACACTACCTGTGCTCAGACCTGATCGCTGTTGGCTCAGTCCAGAGGTCTCCTGGAGCTTCTCAGAGCTCCACAGGACTCCAGCTCTCACACAGAGCTTGCCGCTTCCACTCACAGTAATTGAGGATCTTCTGTTTTTTAATCTGGCTCCCAGAAATACAGGCTGCTGCAGCCTTTAACAGGAACTGATTTGAATTTGATTTTTTTCTGCGGCTATTCACACTACAGCGACTATATATGTAACAATAGATATGTCACCTTTTAGCAAAATCCACAGCTTTGATTGGAAAAAAAATATGGCAACTTCACCTCAGAGAATATTTCACAGACATTATTTTTAAAACAGAAAGTGCCTTGTGCCAGCATTTTTGCCCATTTTGAGTCATATTTCTAGACTCACAGAATATTTTGTACTATGACTCTGAAAACACTGAATAGCTCAAATGAAAGAAGAGACTCTCTATTTCATCGTGAAAAAACGTTTGTTCCGGTCTTGTTTCATCACCAGTAGAGGACACTTTTGCCAAAAACACCACTTTTTGTTCAGATTATGTTTGTTTTGTTGTCTAATCTCGATCGTCTCCACTTCCTGCTTTGATCTCTGTGGTGTATATTATCTCTTTATGCTCCAGTCTCCCAGAAGCCCCGAAATTACTCACAGGCTGTGTGAGACTACAATGTGCGACCCGCTGCCGAAGAAACACTTTGACATATAATTACGTCTATGGCACAATGAGTTAAGGAGAATCCAGAAAATTTATCTGAACCAAACTTTCAAATCCATACATACTAATTTTGAGCAGAAAATATGCTTTTCACACACAAGATGTCTGTGGTATCACTTTTGTGAACATCAAACATGAATCTATATGATTTAAGCAATAAATAAGCTAATTATTGTGTAGTTCCTGACTTTCATTTCCATCAACGTTGGCTTTTTAGTGTGTTAGCTCTTCAACTTCCTTCAGTAGCTAACTTTCCCGTCTGCTGCTTGATGGTGGGAGGTAGGCCACAGCTTGTGTGCAAACAAAAAAAAATCATACCTACATCTGCCTGAAGTGGGATTACTGAGAAAGTGGAGTAAATGTGCCATAAAACTAAAACAAGGAGGCTACAGTGCTCCCAGAGCTGTAGTGTCGGGTGCTATCCTCTTTTACTTTATTTCATAACTCAGCAGTCTCATTTCATGTTATTGTCAGAAGGCAGATATACATATTTACTATCCATTGTTTTGTTGGACAATGGTATTTGCTGCACTTGTGTTTCACCAGCTTAACTCTTTGTGACCACTCATTGTCATGTTTCTACACAATAAATTCTGCAGGGCAGCTCCGTTGGGACCTCTGATCAAATCACAGTTTGATACGGTTTTGATCATAGTTGTATGATCACAGCATGGACTCACTGTTCTCTGTAGGTCATGTTTATAACCATAGGCTGCTTAAAGGGCCACAGGCCTCTGTCAGACTCATACCTCCCTCTGGTCCCTTCACACCTGCGCTCTACACTCCATTACACCACTCTTAAAACACCTCTTTTCATACTAGCATATTCACTTTAACTGCAACAACTGCTTCTTAATTTATGCTGCATGCATGCTAGTTTTAACTTGTTGCTGAGATATGCTCTGTTGCTTATTATACATTTTATAGTTCATTTTATTGCCTGTGTTTAGTGTTTATTGTGTGTTTTATTACTGATCGTATTGTGCTGTGAGGTGACCTTGAGTGCCGTGAATTATTAAGCCCTGAATGTTTTAAGCAAAGCCTTAAATCTTTAACAGCTTTTTCATTTGTTTATTCATGTAGCAGATGTTATAGGAGGCAAGGGCTGAGGTGTGTGTGTTTGATGCTGTAGACAATAATGATAATAATAATACTCATGATAATTGTTCGATGTTGCAGTATTTATCATGGGAGGTATGGCCCCAGCATCTGAACGCTGAGAGCCCTGTCTTAAAAAGCTCTGCAGGGTTTGAAATCAGATCAGAGGGAATGTACGAACCAGAAAACAACATGGTAAATGTCAGCCCGCCGACTACTCTGAAATGTCTGTTTGTGACCAGTGCAGGGAGGGGGTCGTGACTGTAGACAGCCACCCTCCCGTGCCTCCCTAAGGGGTAATTTAATCTCAGCATTTGGTCTACTGTTGACCCCACGACCCCAGCGTGCGCCGGATGCAGGTAATACTGCTAATGGAGCTCGTTAGGGACACGTCCTGGGTTGCACAGCTGGGGCAGTGCTCCTGGAAGCTAATGGGATTGACAAGGAGGGAATGGGTCTAGGCCAGGGTTTCTTAACCCTTTGTCTGAGTTAATCCTACTCCTGAGGTCACGGAAATCATTTTAACTGTAACTTTTGATGTTTGTGTGGCTTGTGTGTTGACATTTCCACGATTGGCCCAAAAACTGTGTGGATGGACATAGCTTCTTTTGGCCTAAACTGCCAGTGTCACAGCAAGCAAAGTGTCTTTCACACTGACTCATGTTTCACCTCCAAGAATGTGGATTTTTTTTTTTTGACAACCAATCATATAACTTGTGATTGGTCCCCACCTGAAGATGAGCAACAATGCACCTGGTGAGCAAAATTATATCTTAATTTATAAGAATTACACAGCTATGAAAATGATCCATGTTTTAAAAACTACATAAGTAAGGAGATAATACTCCTATAAGCCCAGGTTATATATCAGAGAGCATACCAATGTGTAGATCTATAGGGGATCATATATCAGATTTCATAGTTTCATAGTGGAGCACTGAGCCGTGCTCCCAGAGCTGGTAGGAATTCAGTGTCCTGTTCAAGGTCTCTTCATGAGGGCAGATGTGGATGTCTCACAAACAGGAGTGAACTTGAACTTAGTCGAGTTGAAGGACAGTGTTGGTCTGAAAATAAATATTCCCTGTCTGAGAAACAGAACAGAAATGGAGTAAAAAACAACAGTGAGCAAAGGTTTAATACGCCCCTCTCCAGCTGATCCTGTTTAGTCGAATAAGAATAAAAAATTCTTAAAAGTCTTTCTCACTTGTTTTTTCCTTGTATCCTCCCACTGAAGAGCTAAGAGGTGGAGGCTCGAGTGCAGTGCACTGACTGTATGTATTGTAATATTGTAATATAATATTTCTGCATAATGTCTCACTGTGTCAAACTCTCACCCTCTAAATCCCCTGGTTTTTACTACTAGATTTGCTACACAGGTGTGAACACGTTGCTCTTTTTAGAACAGTTAAACACCTTTAAATATAGCACAGTGTCACACAGAATACATCATGAAACTTGAGGAACTGAAACAATCATTGTCGATCTGTGCAATAAGTATAGAAACACACAATTGCGGTTCGCATGTGATGAACGAGAAGAGAAATAACATGAGGGCTGCTTGCTTAAAAGTACTATCCAACAACAACTGGAGCAGAGATTAAACATCAATATATTAGTCAGCAAATTTATCCTTCTGGCTTCCTGGTTCCTGCTTATTTTATTCTGGAAACAAGGAAATGTGACCGCAGCAAAACCACTGTCCTCAGAGTAAATTGATATAATGTTGGACTTTATACTTGTTGCTTATTATTTCTTTACTCAAGCACTATTTCCTTTTAATATTTAATCGAGTAGTTAACAGCCACCTAGGCACTTACTATTTAATAGATAAACAAGTGAAACCACTGAGGTTTGCATTTCCATTGCTATATGAATCATGCTGTGCTGGTGTTGATTTTAAAAAGCGAAATTTATTCACAATAAATTATTCCTTTCAGATGTAAAGTTTTCCTCTGGATACAACAAAACTCACAACTGATTCCCTTGTTTAACAGCTCCTCACATGAAATTGATAATTATGAGGCCTACAGCTTGGGAAGAACAGCACAGCACAGACGTAAATAGGAAAACGGTTAAGTAGTCATTGTATATTGCAGCAGCTGAATGAATCGCGTGGCAGTGGAAGTCGATATTCATTAAGTGCAAATGAACGGTCACACATACACTACTGTGATTCTGCAGGGCTGCTGCTTGTGCAATAAAGTAACAGGAAGCGATGTGGAGTTCAAACAAGCCACTTTAATTCACATTTTCAATGTATAGTAAATGCTTAGTATGTTTGCATGTGCTACACATAAAAAGCAATCTACAGTTACCAGAATATGTGCTGCTGAAGCAGATTTTAGACACATGCAAACACTTAAATTCCCACTTAGCTTCGGGAATAGCCCAATATTTAACGAGTGTAAATTATTTTAAGCAAGGGTTATGAATCACTAAATTCAGTAAATGAGACTATTTGTCCTAATCATGAGAATGTGTGGCGCACTGGCTCACAGAGCTGTTGTTATTCATTTTGGTCAATAATATATCGATAGTGATACATGTGTAGCTGATATGTTATTATCAGATTTATCAAATATCAGATCCAATATCAATGTTTATATTTGCCTCAAATGTCTCATGTGAGTCAACTATAAATGAAACAAGTTTGGATTTCGTGCCAGCATATGAGGTGAAGAAATTACATTTGGATCAGGCCAATAAAAAGAACACTGTGTTATTGACTGCTGATTGTTTTATGTAGTTTAACAACAAACCGTGCCATCAGAAGTATACAAAAGTCACAAAAAAGGTGGGAAAAAATAGCGATATGGCAATATGTCGCGACGCTTTTTCTTCTGATATAATCTTGATTTTAAATTTATTAATATTGATTTTTTTTGGGCCGATTGATAACATTAATGCAATAACTTCGAGAGCCCTAATGCATATCTATGTGTTTTTAAATATATGTACACATAAATTTGTGTATATAAAACTTGTGTATATTTTAAGCTGCATTTTCAATGTCTTGGTGAGCTAAGTAGAATATTGCAATATCACAGTATTGCAATAATGTATCATATTGTGACTCAAGTATCGCAATACGTATTGTATTGTAAAGTCCTTAACCAGTCCTAATAAATGAGTAAAGTTTTCTGCCTATTGATGCATTTTTCTGTTATGTACCACCTCATTGTCTTTCATTTGGTATTGTACAGTGGCTGGAGGGTGACTAAGCAAACCAGAGTCATGCAGTGCATTTAAGCCTGTGGAACATTTATCTTCCTCTCTTCCCTCTTTCTCTTCCCTACATTCCTCAGGGAATGCTGTTAGTCAGAAATGTGAGCGCAGGGTTTATACGGGGAACTCCGAGTTGACCCAATCTTTCAGACAGAGAGGGAGCATTTAAGTGACGTCATGTAAAGGCAGCTCACAGCTAATCTAGTAAAGAGCATTTCACTGTCAAGAGTGAAGAACAGAATTACTTAAAGTTCACGCATGTGTGGAATCATCCAGTTGAGATTGAGCTCATTCTCTTTGCACCCTTTTATAATTGTCTTACCTAACTAACCTTGGGGGACACATTACACATTGAAGAAAGCGATCCACCATGACGACGCTGCCGGTTTTGCCATTCCACTAGAGTTGGACAAAGAGATCACGGAGCCTTATGGACGCCGTCTGATTTCTAAAGAGGCTCCATCTGCATAGCGGTTGTTGGGGGTGATTAGCATGGGTGGGTAGTGGAATGGCGCCTGAATCTTTCTGGAGCCAGCGACGCTCTGCTGGACGCCGTCAACTCCAGAGAGAAACGAGAAAGAGGAGGCCACGGCGAACCAGATGGCTGAATCTCTCCCCTGCAGTTCTCCTCAAACCAGACCACAGATAATTTTTCCTGCTTTTTAATTGCTTTTGACTCTTTAGTCGTTAATCAGGAGTCAGTTTTCCTTTCAGGGGCCTGATGGCATCTGTCTTCATCCACGACTGTCAGTAATGACACTTTGCCTGTTTCATGGTGAGCTGTTGTCAGTTGTGGGAGTCTAATTGAAGTTGTTTTGGTGGTAGACTGATTGTGACTGTTTCCTGTCGCAGAGAACAGATTAAGATCTGGATTGTGCTCCAGGGAGAAACACAGCAGCTCCCATCCCCCCCTGTGGACACTTCCAACTCCAGCTGCACACCCACACTCTAATACATTAGCAGCTTCTTTCTGGGTAAAAGATAAACAGCTTTATATTTTCTCTCATCTCTTTGCTGAAGCAAACAGATTATACGCACCCTTGTGACACACTGCTGCTAAGTATAGGAAGAGTGTTTATATGTTGTACTAACTATAGATTTTTGTCAAGACCTTTACCACCAAATCGCCACGAGAAGCGCCAATATCCAATTACTGACGTGTATTGATCTTATCACAGAATTGGCTGTGGAAAAGGAAAGGCACAGAGGTAGGGTTACAATGTTAGACCCACTCCCGTAAAAGGCCAGCACTCATTGATTTTCTCCATGGCTCAGTCTCTTGTTAATCATGCAAACAAAGTGGAACAGTGTGTTGTGGGTTACAGAGGGTGGAAGAGATCATTTCCTCAGGGTGTGCTGCTCTGTGATTTGTAATTCAAACTCTTCTCAGTTGTAGCTCTGGGGTTTTTAACAGTATCAAAATACAGTGTTCAACCATTATTGTCTTCAAATGCATCATTTCAGTTATAGAATCATTTGTTGTTCATACAATATGACGAAAAAAGCACTAACACCCACTAACATGTGGCTTTTGTCTTTGGTGGAAAAGGTTACAGTCAGTGTTCATTCCTGAGACAAATGACTCTGCAGTAGTCCATAGAGACATCAAATACCTGTGAGCATAACTCACAGATATTTGGGTATTGGAATTTGGCACCAAAAAATTATTAATTTTTTGATATCAAATAGGATCGGAGCTTTTTGACTTGGTGCTACAAAAGTATCGAAGTACCCAGCCCTAGTGACACAGTGAATGAAACAATAATTTTACTGCCTACTTTTGAGAGGTTTCCCGTGTTTAAAAACAAAAAATGGTGGGAAAAACATGTTTGAAATCCCAAAGTATTTATTACATCATGACAGAAGAATTAAAGAAAAGTATCTGACAGTTGATTAAAATAATGTCTCGAAATCATAAAATCAACTAATCAGGCAGTCTTTACAACACTAATAAACTGCACAATATGAAGTTGGGCTGTTGAATTCAATTGTCTTGTTAGTTATTTAATCCAGGTTCCCACGCATGAAATGAATCAGTAACTGATTATAGGCTTAAAAAACATAATCTCTTCATAATGTGATGTGTACTAGTGGAAAATGCCCACCCACTACCAGCTCCACTATCCATCTCAAGGACACTTTGGCAGGGAAGAGTCTTGTCAGCAGGGAGTAAACTCAAGTAGTGCAGTTGAAGGTCGACCTCTTTAACCAACGGACCGTCCTGACAGAGAAAACACAACCACCATGTCAGTCTTTAACAGACATTCATTTGTATTCTGCAGCTCTCAAGCCAAGATTCCTTTTTCCATTAATGTGTCTGAAATAAGCTGCCATCTTGCATATTAATGAAATTGTAATTGTCACTGTTAACAAAAGCCATGAAAACCTATTTTAAGCTTTTATCTGCTGTTGAAGTTATCTTTCTGAGTCTTCACGGCAATTTAACAAATCCTTGCTCCTTGCTTTAGGGAGGAAAAGTGAAAAAGGCAACAGGAAACACATCAGACAACAGACAGCTCTAAGAATGTACACATATTATGACTGTGTGGAACTGTGTCAGAACTATATGTGTGTGGTTGTGTTTGTATTTAGTCTACTGTTGTAGACTGTGTTACAGCGCTGTGTGAGGGCCTGTTATCTTTCATCATACTGTTGGTGTGACACTGCATCTCTCTCCTTGTTTATTACTGAACTGAACTTACTTTTGTTGCACCGACCGAAAAGCTCCAATCCTATCGGATATCAAAAAACAAACAATTTTTTGATGCCGAATTCCGATACCCAAGTGTCTGTGATTCATGCTGTCAGATGTCACTAGAGGCGGAGGGGACATGTCCCCTTCAGATCCATAGAGACTCTGATCCGTGTCACCCACTTTCCCCAGCATAAATCCCAGCATTAATGTCAGTGCAGCAACATTGGGAGCCCAGAGTGTGTGTGTAGCTTCGTGGTGAGTTCAAGTTTTACATGAATGTTGGAATTACCAAGTTCTTAGTCAGAATTTCAATCAGAACCTCCCATGAATCTCACCAACCTGACATAGAATTCGTGCTATATCTGCTACTGATATCTATCTGCTACCTGATCTTCAGGCTGGAAGAGCTGGGAGCACTAACCTTTGAGGTTATGTTGATTAGTGCTCCAAGTTCTGATTTCCATTGAACACACCATCAGGCAAACTCAACTTCAAACTTTCACTCCCCAGGGTCCTAAAGAGGAACTGGTAGCAGCCTGTGCCTGTTGACCAGCATGATCAGACCTTTGTCTATTATGTCTATATGATAAAGACAAGTTACACTAAAATAACTTCATCCATCCATTTTCTACTGCTTACCCTCACATAGGGTCACAGGGGGCTGGAGCCTATCCCAGCTGTCTTAGGGTGAGAGGCAGGGTACACCCTGGACAAGTCTCAGGTTCATCACAGGACACATAGAGACAGACAACCACTCACACTCACATTCACACCTACAGTCTTTTTTTTTGGATGGTGGGAGGAAGCCGGAGTACCCGGAGAGAACCCACGCAGACACGGGGAGAACATGCAAACTTCACACAGAAAGGCCCCGGGCTGGGAATTGAACCTGGTACCTTCTTGCTTAGAGGCGACAGTGCTAACCACTACACCACTGTGCCGCTCCTAAAATAAGTTATTGAGTTGAAATCATAAATTATTAATAATAACAATGACAATAATATTGCTAATGCTAATAATAATTAAAAAAATAAATTACCCAGCCCTTGGTTTGACTGTTTAGGCTACATTTGCATATTTGGAGTGTGGCTGCATTTTCGTTTCATGCATGAGGTTATGGGTTGGTGTCTGTTATCAGTCATAGCCTTTCTTTATGTCCATCTCATTTAGAGCCTATGTAAAAACTACCACTGTTTCACCATTTGCCAGCACGCTCACAACTTCAGGCATAATTCAGCCAGCGAGGACAGAAAAGTGTTAATCTTGTTTTCTAGAACCCAGGCAAGTTGTCCTGTCTGTCTGTCTGTGATTGATGATATTTCTAAAAAACAATTTCTCATAAGTGCCAGTGAGAGGAAGGCAGGTGAGCTTCCTCAATCCCATTTCCCATCGAAAGAGGAGAAGAAAAATGGAAAAACCTGCCACCAGTTTGGTGTTAGCATAATGAAAGCAACAGAGTGTGAAGACGGGAGTTAAACAGTTTAGAATTAATATCATAGAAGCTCCTGGGAAACAAAGAGGGAAATAAAACAAGCAGAAGGTGGAGTCACAGAGGATCTGATTGAGAGGAAGCTTTTAGTAGCTTTCTCCTGTGAAATTGAGCATGTCCCTCACACTGATGTGCACCACTCATCTGGTTCTCCACAAGGGACCCTCCATTAACGGACCAAGATTTGCCTTAACTACACAAGACTGTGACAACAAGCAGAATTTATAGATGCAGTGGTGCTTTCTGGGTCAGCAAACCTGTACTAACCAGAGTAGATAGAGATGTTGGTTTATACTTTCTTTATACTAATTTTCATTGTTATTTGGAGACAGTTTGTTACATGTTTTTCATTATGAAAACTGACTTTCATCAGGTTGAAATTAATACAATAGAATGATTGATATCTAAAGTATAATCGCACCCATGCACCCACTTTGCACTTTCCTTGTTAGCCATGCTAGTGTCTCTTGCCATTGTCCTGTTTACCATGTGACCATAACTTTTCTTTGAGAATGCTTCAGGAATATAGAATCATGGTTTTAATATTCACAATGCAAATAGTAACGTAACAGTTTAGAGAGTTTATTGGTGCACCTAGTTAAATCTAAAGCAGTCTAAAACAAGCGAGAACAGCGACAATATCATTGAGAAGATGATTCTGTTTCTGGTATTCTTAACACTGAGTGCCAGCCATTTTATTTTATTTTATGAAACAGAAAGCGTCTTGTACCAGCGTTCTTGGCCATTTTGAGTCATTTTTAAGACCCACAGAATATTTTGTACTATGACTCTGAAAACACTGAATAGCTCTAATGAAAGAAGAGTTTTTTTTTTATCTTGTTCCATTCTTGTTTTATCAGAGGTAGAGTAGAGGCCACTCCCACCAAAAACACCACATTTTTTCCAGAATCTGTTTGTTTTACTCTCTAATCTGGATCGTTTCCACTTCCTGCTTTGATCTCTGTGGCGTATACTGTCTCTTTATGCTCTGACTACAAATCCGGGAAGCCCTAATATTGCTCACAGGCTGTGTGAGAGCGCCCTCTCGTGCCTGCTGCCGAAAAACCACTTTGACATATATTTTCATCAATGGCAGTCAAGCGTTCTATTTTAAATGACGTATAAACACGTCAGTGACACTCAAATAATTAATGCTTGTCATCCGTGCCACCGGCTTGGTTCAGTGTATAATCAGGTGGTATCATGCAGGTTCACCAGAAACTACTTAAGCTCAGATGGGGCTCCCTGACTTTGCTGCCACCCTTGACCTGCAATTATTGGTGGAGAGGGGAGTGGAGCCCTCCACCTCTGGTCCTTGATCTGAGCTGAGTTTCTGATGTATCAGAGAACCAAAACTGGACAAGACTGGGTTGGACAAACTATGAGACCCTTCTGTAATAATATGAGAGGTTTTCTAAAGGGAATTTGGTGCTCAGAAACACGAGAGCTTTTGCCACAGGGGCCGCCAAAATCCACACAAAATTGAAGTTTCTTGTAAGCAGCTCCGAAATTCTTCCATTTTCTGAGGATCTTCACAGCTTCCCACTCCCTGTTGTTTAGCATTATAAGCTCTCTGTGGGTTAGTGAGTTGTGTAATCCCCTCTCCTCCCTTCCCCATGCTCTTAGCCAGACAACAAGAAACATCTGGACGGAGAACAGAGAGTTCAGAGCGCACCCATCCCCACCTTGGATGACTCCAACAATGCTTGGCTCAGACTGTGCACTTGAAGTCTGGACAGCACACTGTTATCCTACCAAACCCTGTACATGTGTTGCATTCTTATCACGACTTTGCCGATTTCTGAGAAGATCCTGTGGGTGTATTCAGTTGTTGAGAGCTTTCTGTGTTGTGTGTAATTTTCTTTCTCTGAGTGGGGTAAAAATAATGCGTTATTTTCCTTCATACGTTTCAATCTTAACAACCCGAAACTGATTTTTTTCCCCAGAGGCTTGCTTTTTCTTCTTGTGCCTAATTTTTACATCTTGAATAGTGCTTCACTCTAGTCCTCCACCATTTTAAGAATACTTTTTTTGGATCTTGCAATCACATCTTGCTCACCTTTTAAGACGTTGAGCCACAAGTTTCGAAAAGAAACCTCCCCATTCTTGTCACACAAGCTTTTTCTACATCAATGATCCCATGTGAGTATGCAGTGCAGGTGCTGTAGCCAGAATTAGAATAAAGCCGACTAACTTCTGCTTTTACAAGACTTTTCTATTTGCTTTTTATTCAACCGTGTCTATTTCAGTTTCCTCTTGTCTCTATCGTTTGTGTAGTAAATAGGCCGGCACATCTGCCATGTCGAGACTTAGTGGTTAAATGCAGAGGATGTTTCCCCCCAAACTCATGCAAATTATTTTCCATTTTTGCTTTGATAGAGAAATGTGGTGGTAAATCAGTGGTTATTCTGGCACTTGGGCTCTGGTTTAAAAGAATTATTTTGGTCTCCAACAACAAACCACTGATGCATTTTATTATTTTCTCTGGATTGACACAAGGCAGAGGCTGCAAACTGCAGACTGGAGACTGGTCTTACCCTACAGCCATTCATAAGTGTGACCATCATTTCTAGATAATATTTTTGCTTTGTCTTCACATTTGTCACACAATGAAACTGAGTCTTTCCCTCCCTCATGTTTTCCCACCATGTAGTCGTTAACTCATTAACAGCAGGCTCTTCTCACAGGAGCGATTTCATTTTTAATTCATGAAAGGCGCTTCTGTCTCCACCTTGGCTTGGTTGTAGCCTATTGAAACGTGTGACTGTTTCCACTTTTCTGGCTAACATTTAGCTGAGGGCTTGAATGTATGTTGAGTTTGACCTGCTCGTCTTTGCCCCTGGCAGTGCTCTTTCATTTCTCTCATCCTTACCTTGTTTTTCCAATATGACTTGACCTTGACGGAGTGTAGAGGGAGTACGGGGTTACATTTTCTCTGACTGCCACCCTCAGATAGCCCTCTGAGATGATGAACTGCAGGGCATGGAGACATTCATCTTTCCCACACCTCCTCCTTTCTGTTGCTCTTTTTTGTTCCAGTTAAGATGAGGAAGAGGAAATGAAAAACCTTGCAATCTGAATATAATGAAACGATTAAGAGATTAAAGACTTTGAATGAAGTATTCCAAGAAATAACTAGGTTAGGCTCTTCTTTTGCTAACATAGTCTCATGCTCGATAGCATATGATGATGTGCCCCATTAGAGGCATACTCGCAGTTAATCCACACAATGCATTGGTTTCAGGGCACAGACATATTGCATCTCTTAGGTATTTAATTGTCTTTAAATGTCAGCGCGAGTGATGACACTATTGGGAGATCATTACAGGCCTCGCTGGCTTAAATGAGCTTACTTCTAACCAGACAACTGAATGGCACTGGAGATTGGCTGTTTGACTGGCAGAACTGATGCATTTTTCTCCCGCTGGAATTTAATTTGTGTAATCATGGAGGCAACCTTTTAGAAATCTGCAGCATCGTTGAACACTGGTTTGATTGATAACCACAAACACTGCTTTGGTCTGTCATCCATGCTTCTGTGTTATTTATGGGGGTAAAAAAAATAGCTGACTACTGCGACCCTATCAAAACTGAAAGTGTGATTTTCTTTGAATGTTGTAAAGGAAGGCTTACATGCATGGTCATGATACAGTATGTATTCATAGCAATAAGGTTTAATAGTCGATTGCTTCTTAATTATGGCAGTCTCAAAGCTCTGGTGCATCTTAATCTCATTTACATCTGTTAATTTACACGTCTGGACCACTTAGGCGCGTAAATAATTATATTATCAACATACTGGAAATCCTGTTTGTGTGTAGTTTTTAATGGAATTAAGCTGTTGTTTCCTCTCCTCAAATGGTCCTGTGTTCTTGAACCACATTAGACTTTGCTTGTATTTATAACAGCTTGCTTCTCACAGGTTGAGCTCTGGGACTCTGAGGACTCTCCAGTCAAAGCTTTATTTTTTTAAGAACCTTTGTTTTCAGCCATGCTAGAGGCACGCTGCTAGGGATGATCTGTCGGTCGACAGGCTCAGACTGAAATATGGCCTAACTACCTGTTGGATAGATGGCCAGGGGATTTTGTGGATGACTAGCTCCAGAGGAAAAAAAAAATCTGATTTCCCACCAGCCAATTTTACCATGCTAACATGCTAAACCACAATACTGAACATTATAGCAGCAGCATAGCCTCACAGAGCTGCTGTAGTTTTTTTGTTCTACATAAACTAGGTTTGACATAACTTCCTCATAGAAGAACTTTATGAAACCTGACAGCTGATTGTTGGTGTCCTTCGACCCTATACACCAATGCTGACCATGCATGCATGCATTGGACGCCTGGCTCCCATCATCCACCAGGAAAGCCTATACTGTATATAATATTTAGCTTGAATACTTGTACATTGTCATTGACCGAACTTTAAAACTTGAGCTTCTTCGCATCAAATCACATGAAAACGCCACTTTAAATGGACTTATTGGTTGGTCTTAAATGGACTAATTGGTTTGGTCTCAGTCGAGTATTCAGTAAGTGAGGGCAGCCCAGTACATTGTAGAAAATTCATTATATTCCCCATTTTTAGTTGGTTGACAGATAACGAAAAATAATAAATAATGAATAAAAAAGGAAAATGAGAGAAGTTGTTTTACTTACACTTCTGTCTGTATCATTGACTGCTACGTCACTGTTATAAGGCTTCAGAATAGCCTCCTTTAGTGCAACAAACAACTCCAACGCTTTCTTACAACACTGTCTGTCTGTGTCAGGTGTACTTTCATCAAGGTTGTGAGACAATACAAATTATTACCTGCCCTACTTTGGAAAAAACAGAGGATAAAAGGCACTGTGAGAAAGTGTGGGAACACAAACACTTAAAAGCCGGCTGTAACCTTGAAGCACCTATACCTCATTAAAAGTGAATCCGTGAGGTTCTGAGAACAAACAGGATCCCGTGCAGAACCTCTGTCTTCAGAAGCACAATCAAACCAGCGGAATAAAGAAGACATTTCCATTTTCTCATCTGCTTAATGACAGGTTCCCTCCGCCTCAGGACAAAAGCAGAGTGCTGTAATGAGAAAAACAATAGGATAGCTCGCTAGACAACAAAAATGTGATGGGAACACAGGATTCCCTGCCATTTCTTTGATACAGACTTTAACGATGCACTTGATTAATTGGCTATTTTGTTTTTAATGCAGTTTTAGTAGTGCCTTCTATTGCAGCGCCTCGGGCCAAAGCAGCTTAAAACTTTTAGCTAACATCTTCAGGATGGCATGTTTTCAACAGCTGTGTCCCCAAACAGTTGATTGAGCCGGAATAGACTAGAAACTTGTCTCCTGCATGACTTCACTTTTCACTGCAGCATCTGCTTCTTGAATTATTTAACTGCCTGAGATCATTAGGTCTCTTTGTGGTTTACATAGCAGCGATCACAACTGTCATTACAGCCGTATGAGACTCCCTTGTTATTGAATGGCTGCAGTGAGCAAAGCGTACTCTCATGACGGTCTGTTTTGCGGCTTCATTAACAACTACACACAAACACATAAAGCCTGGTTTACTGGTGTGGAGTCATGTCAGTACTATTGTTGATTATGTCATAGCCACAGAAAATACTCCTTGTGATTGGCTGGTCAAACACAGGGCCTTCAACGATAGGGGTGGGAAAAATATCAGTATGGCAATATAACACTGATATTATATAGATTTTCAATTTGTTAATATTGAAGTATCGCAATACGTATCGTATAGTGAAGTCCTTGCCAATACCCTCCCCTATTCAATGACAAAATCGATAGTTAAACCGACTGCAAACCAGGACGATCTGAGGGATGTTGAATGTGGTGAAGGTGGTTTTAGCATCTGCTAAATTTAACAGGAAAGAAGAGCTAGCACTTCAGCATGCACACCTAATGGTCATTGATTGATCGCTGTCTGGCAGTTAATGATTAATGTTCAGTTCATGATCTGAATTGATGTATGGAAACACATGTTCAGTGTGAAAGCATTGTTTGCTCTTTTAAATACAAAATGAACTTCCACATTTTGTACAGAAACCTGACTGCTGGTGAGGTGTTCAACGGAAACTACAAGGTTCTGCTTTTTTAACCATCGTCATTCATTTATTCTCAGTCCTTTAATTATGGTGTGTTGGTGGTGTAGAAATAACATAGAATTCTAAGATCTGCTTTAAACACACAGCATATGAATTTATTTTCAGGTTATGATGTTTCTGTTGTTTGTTATGAATGCGTTTAACAGAATATAAATGGGATGCCACTAACCACCTCTTGAAGCCGATTATGAGTTGTCAGTGCTGACTGTGTGCTAGCCAAGTAAATTCACAACATATAGATTTAAAATGAAAAAATGAGTTTTCAGTAGGGATGGGTATTGGCAAGGACTTCAACTTTACGATGCGTGTCGCGATACTTGAGTCATGATACGATACATTATTATGATATATTGTGATGTATTGCAAAAATTTAAATTTTAAATGGAGCTTAAAATACAAGTTATATGTATGTGTGTATATATGTGTGTGTGTGTGTATACACAAATTTACATGTATTTATGAACACATTTATATACAGTACATACATACAGATACATATATACCAGGGCTCTCAAAGTTACCGTATTAATGGTTAAATGCCCAAAACGTTTTTGCGGAAAAAAATAGATATTAAGAAATTAAAAATCAATATTATATCAGAGGAAAAGGTATCACAGTATATTGCCGTGTCAATATTTTTCCCCGCCCCTAGTTTTTAGAGTTGCAGAGTTTGAGCTGGATGGAGTGGTTGAGCCCCTTTTCACACCTAAACACATGGTATGACAGGAAGAGTGATGGATTGTTGAATTTGGAAACTTTCAATAATTGCCCATTAAGTGTCCCTCTGTACTTTCCCTGAAGCCAACAGTGGCCTAAAGCAAACCAAAGAGTGTGGTGGTGTTTGTCTAGTTTGCATTTCTACCTCATTTGGCCCGTTTAGAGCGTTCTTGTGAAGGATCCGGCTGTTCATTTGCTGAATATTAAAGCCATCTGTTGGCGTTTGCTTGCTCTCCAGGACATCCCCGTGGTGCGTGGTGTGTTTGCCGTTTGTTACAGAGCACGTAAAGCACCCCAACACTCCAATTAGATTAGAGCTGCAAACTGACAAGACAATGAGCGCACACACATCCAGCAGATCAACAATGGAGGGTTGGAGGAAGGAGGTCTGACGTGCTCAGCCATGCTCAGAGAGCGATGTGCACATATGCAAATTCACATGTACGTGCCATCTGTAAATCCTGACTCGTGTTAACAAGTTCACAGTTATTTCTTTAACCCTTTGCCCACCAGCTCACTCAGTAAAAATGCATCCATATACTGCAGCTAAAGACAGATTCCCGTCTGAATTGCCAGACTGTGATGGATAGTGTCCAGGTCGAAAGCTAACGTGTTGATTGGTTGCCGCTGGTGGAAGGAGGGAAAGTGTGAATGGGTTGATCACGGACGTTACCCAGAGAAATTGATCAGAAAGCTTTAAGCGGGCAGATCTGGCTCGAAGTTTAATGAATAATTTAAACGCAGATGATGACTCAGCGCTAGTAGCTGCGTTTGCCTCTCTGGAAATATATGCAGTAAAATCCAATAAGGTGTGTTTTGTTCAAGGAGTGAACAGTGTATTAAAATACATTTTCTCATGCTTGTGCAGAATTTACACTAACTTCCAGTAAGCACAGATGCATGGAGGTTAAATTATTAATATATTGTGCACCTCCCTCAGAATATCCCTCAGTTTTATGGACACAAAAACAAAACTGTTTGGTGAAAAGAAAAAAACTTATTTATCGCTTTTCATTCTGACAACCGGATGTTTTTCTCCGGCCTACAGAAGCGTTATTTATCTTTCCAGGGCCAGATGCCGGAGGAATGTCCGTGCGCTGAAATACACCTATTCTACATGCTGTATCACATCCAAATATAAATCACCAACTTACATAATGTCTACTCATGGCCATCAGCCAAGGCAACTTGTCCAGCGCTGAAATGTCAGAAATGTCTCGGGCAGAAGGACATTCATTAACAACTAAAAACGTCTTTCTGGCAGTTTGTTTTTGGCCTCTTAACAATGACGTCTAGAAAGTTTAGATGATGTAAAAGTGACAATTTTGATTACTGATTCAACCATCAAGTAAAAATGCTAAATATTAGATGATTTAGCTGGTTGCAAATAGGACATTTTAAGCACTAATCAAACAATTAATCAAATGCTTGATGGATAAATTATGAATCTAATCATTAGTTGCAGCCCTGAAACACGTCACTGCAAGGAGCTTGATTCATCCATAACGCTCCTTGTTCCCATTCTAACCTTACTCCAGGTAATGGTAAGAGCCCTACAGACAAAGACATCCCATCATTTTTATTAAGAAGCCTTTATTCTATTTTGAGCTATGAGTTATGGAGCTCCCACAGTGCATCTCTCTCTGTGTGGATGAGTGGTTGCTCTGATTTAATGCAAAGAGCTGTTAGTCCCTCCTTGCCAATCCGGTGCACCGCTGCAGGCCAAGTCTCTAATGGATGCGGAGAGAAAACAAGTCCATCTAATGGCCAGGCATCTAATGCAATGCTAAAATAATCAGGAACAGGGAGGTGGGGGTGGAGGTTTCCGGTTTATGGGGTTGCAGGAGTTGACGTGCCGGACCACGGGTTTGGAATCTGGGAGGGACGACCCCCCCTGAAGTGACCGGGGGACTGTTGACCCCTCTGGGAGGAAGTTGTGATGTAACTCCTCAGGGACAAGCGCTAACAGATTAGGTTTTAATGCTGATGAATGCAGACTTGATGTTTCCTTTGGTAGAAAGAGGACAGGGAGTTTTTATCTGCAAAGCGTATGAACAGATTGAAGTAGGAAGCAGATGACTGACAGGACTTTGAAGTTAAAATTATAATTTGTTGTGCACTTTCACCACTAATTCAGTCTTTTTTTATTAAAGTCTGATTAGCTTTTCCTGTTTTTTTTTCTCACAATTTCTGTTCTGCTGAAACAATCAATCAGTTTGACAACTGATCATTCATTTAAGTCCTTTTTCAAGCAAAAAATACACCCAGATATTTTTTTTGCTATTCCTAGGGATGTCCCTGTACAACTTTTTCACTTCCGATACGATAACGATATTGCAGTCTTGAGTATTGGCCGATACCGGTAATGATCCTGTACGATATCAGCAGGAATCATACAAACTTTTATTACTTATATTGTTGTATTGTTAGGTTACATCAATTTTAACCATAAACATTAGAATGTTCTACAATTGAATCATATAAATAAAAAATAAATTGGAACCCTGAAAAATAACCCCATTCAATCCAATAAAAACAAAAAATATACATTTTAAAGTGCAAAATAACCACTAGTTTAACTTAAACATAAGCATATTCTACAACTGAATAGAATAAATAAAAAATAAATTAGAAGTCCTTGAAAAGTGCTGATATTGGAGATTGTAGATGCAGGCCATTATAATCCGATACTCGTTTTTTTTTTTTATATCTGATCAATATCGGATTGGGACACCCCTAGCTATTCCTCTATCATGAGGATTTTTGTATCCTTGCAAACTAAATGTTTTTGGTTTTTAACTGATCCAAATCAAGACATTTAAACATTAGTCATCATTTATTCTGACATTCTGACACAATAACTCATGGAAATAATACATAATTAGTAAATGAATCAACAATTAATAATAATCTGCTAATAATTATTACCAGAATTAATATTGTGTTTTTTAAGTACACCATACACACCACATTTCTAAAAACTGTAAATTAAACCCTATGTATTTTCTGGTGGCCTTGTCTGAGGAAAATGTTGGCAGCCTTGATTCTTGACCTCATATTCCAGAAGTTTATGAAACACCCAGGCACCATTTCTTTACAACTGTTTTATTAGAGGTGAAGACATATTGGCCCTATTACTTGTTAACAACAGCCCAATTTATGTTGTTCTTTGCTCTTAGATCTTATTTCCAGACATGATTACCCAAGCTTGTCTCCAACGTTATGCAAGTTTATTGGTCAGCCGTGAGTTTCAGTGCCGCAGACGGGTCTTTGTAATGCTCCTGTTGCATGGGGAGCAGAGGAAGTCGGGACAGAGCGCTGTTTATTTATAGGGCAGGGAGGTCTTTCCCTTCTCTCTGAAACTCTCAGACTCAACCAAACAGCCAGAGGAAGCCTCATAAATGATTTCATGCCTAGGCCTCATTTTACAGATTCAAATGTAGTTGTATGCTGGAGTCAAGCCTGTAAAAGTCTGTACTGATTCCTTGCTCTGGGGGAACACCCATTCTGCAGCTGAGGTCATCAGCTGGACTTTTCATTTGTATTTTTTGATGACACTGTTTCTAGCTTCCCTGGACCTGCTCTCATGTTCTCATGTCTTTTAACAATGAATTTTGCTCTTTAAGAATTGAAATCCTCTTGTGATTATTATTAAAAACAAACGCCCCCCAAAAAAAACATCCGTCTGGAGGAAATTATGTTCTGCATCGGATGGAAAGTCCTGAAAGAACTACAAGGTAGCAAGTGGACTCAATTCTTGTTTTTCCTGCTCCGTGATGAGATCAGGGAGTTCATGCTGGCAGTTCTGCGCTCTTAAATTGAGGTTACCGCATAGGCAGTCACGCCTTGAGATGACTGCTCCTGCTCCCGCAACCATCACCGTGACAACAACACCCACTGTGTTTACAATTAGCATTCAGTCCATCCCTGATTAGCAGCATGGTGTATAGTGGACTGCAGAGCTCCCTGAAAGACAGACAGGCGAACAGACTGAAAAGGTTTTTCAGGCGTGACTTATTTTCCTCCGTTTTCAGATGATGTGCTCTTTACTGCATATTAATGATAATGCAGGTGTGTGTCATCTGAGCCTATAAACCAAATCAGGTGGAAACTCTGAACCGGTGTGAAACCATTTGCTGCTCTGCTTTATTGTGCAAACAAACACACACATATACACACCCCGATGGTATCACACACATAGATGCGCACACCCACCATGGTGCGAGCGCTTTGTCGGCACTTCTTGCCTATGGGCAGTAACGGATGATATTTACATAGCAGTTTGGATAAGAGAGTGGTACCATTAGCAAGATTGATCGTAGCAAAGTGAGTGGGGATTTATCACAAAACCAAAGCCCCGTGTGAAAAATGAGAGGTGTCACTTTTTCCGATTCTCACGTTTCCATTCGTTCCCATTCATTTTGTTCTTCCTGGGCGTGGCTGCCCGCCGCCGCTCGGTCACGCCCCCTCCTCTAGCAGATGGAAAAGCTCTTCTATTATCGCAGCTCTCCAGCACACCTCTGAGACTTCATCATCCTCATATCTCCTGCCTCATAGGAGGCTTTGCACGGCCTCTGTGTTTTGCTGCTGCCATGCCCTTTGCATCTTAAGATCCTTTGTGTGTGTGTGTGAGGTTATCATGCTAATGCTTATCAGGTCGTTTGCATTATCCGGGCACAGCGACTGTATTGTGTTGGATTTTCTGATTGCTGGTAGTGAGATGTTGCCGTTGTTATTCTGCATGGATGAGTACAGTGCAAAGAGACTGGGAGAGGGGAGGAGGAGGAGGAGGCGCAGAGAAAAAGGCCAAACCATTGTCATGGATCAAAGATCAAAGATTGTCTATGCGATGATGGAGAAGCAGTTAAAGCAAACGGGGGCATGAAAATTCAGGCGCAGCTCTGCTTTGCCTGGGGCTTTGAGTCAGTGTGATTGTGTGTGGGTATATCTGACTTGGTTTTGTTATTTGAGAGCTGGCTGGTTAAGAAATGGCCATTAAACTTTGCTTAAATGGATTCCTTTTTTTTGTGTATTTAACATCCTCACAAAAAAAAACAACTTAATGTGCATTATCACTATCCAGTAAATAATGTTGACTCCTGGGCCTGAATTGGCTGCTGACGCTGATCCACCACCTTGTCAATATGTGCACTGATAATGGTGAAAGCAGCTCTAGGGTTAGATCTATTGCTATTGATCAGTGGAGTTGAATAGAGACACAGCTGCTTCTGGCAGAAGCAGGGATGATAATCTGGAAGAGCTGAGAATCTCTGTTGTGCTCAACATTTTTGTCTCCTTTTTGTATTACTCGGCTGAATTTTGCAATTACTAGATACAAATATGTTGTGCTTTTTGAAAATGTTTGTTTTCTAAAATGATTAGAAATTAGATTAATTGCAGTTAAAGAATATTAATAGTTTTTATTTTGATACTTGATGTATTTTTTAGGAACTCAAATGGTTAATTCATCGGATATTTCTGCACTGTATTGTAAGTTTTTCACAATTGTCTGCTATCTTATTGACAAAATAATAATACTCATATTTGTTATTATCATCACAACTACAGGTCACTGATCTGGTATATCATGATTTCTAGATTCACCCTCTGAAATGTGAGGATTTGCTTCTTTTTGTGTTTTTCGGTAGCTTGGTTTGTTGTTTGTCCCTTTTAAAACCAAATTTGAATGAAGATTGGAGTTAACAATTCTAACAAGACAACAATAACATGTTGGACAACAAACACCCAATATATTTAGAGGACTTCACAGTCAACAACATACAAGTGTTGGTGGTTCCTTCGTGGGTTTCCTCTCATCCTCGGCCTCATATTCCCTCTTTTTGAGGAGCATCTGGCTCTCATGCCATCGTTTACAAAAAAGGACCACTGAGGAGCTGTGACACTGATTTTACCTGAGGTACTGAATTATTCACCTTCATACCCCTCTGAGTGTTTCTGGAGCCAAATGAGAGCTGGCTGCTCTGACCAGGTGGGGAAACTACTCCATTCAGTTGACTGAAGAGCATCTTGGGAATTAAACACCTCCAGAGCATCTTTGACCTGAAATTGATTGGTGGAAAATGGAAGAAATGAGAGGACTGGACTGACGAGGTTAAAAATTCAGACAGTTTACCATAATAGCAAAGGCAGCATATATGAGAAGACAAGATGAACCCCTATTGATCCTCTGAGGGGGAAGTCAGTTGTTGCAGTGGCAGGGATATAATAAGTACGGATACATAAATAGTTGCATTTATTTAAGTATATTTCAATTTAATATTTTTTTCAACCCTCAGGCACTACTATGCATGTTTTTGTCCATTTGAGCAAATTTTTCCTTTTCATCTGGCTGTCATTTTGGCTATGTTAGTACATTTTTGGAAGAAAGCCCCTCTCTTGACAAATTTTGGAATTTTTATTTTTTCTAATAGAGCACTAGAACAACGTGAAAAAATACTACCCTCTTGAGTCATTAAGGACAAAAATGTCCACTTCCAAAAACTTCTATAAAAACAGCTTAAGATTTTTTCTGCACAAATCTCTGCAACTTCTTTACTGCTCGAAACTACCAAACATTCAAGACTGAATGAATGTTTTGATTGAAAAATTTGAATGAAAGTGAATTGAAGACAAAATCACAGGTTTAAAGTGACAGTGATGCAATGCAAAGCCAGCAAGGTGTAGAGTGTAATGATAATTATGAACGAATCATCAATTTATTTTACATTCCTGACAATAAACCATTTGATACACAAATCATTTTATCACTAAATCAATGGTCCTTTCCACTCAGGTAGTTTTGGGTTCAGTGCCCTGTTTTTAGCACGTCACTCATTAACGTCTGGCAGCCAGAAAATCTCATCTGATCTGCAGATTGAGTTTCACAACTTTCTCATCATGCTACCTATTTAATAAGAAAAAGACTGAAAGAGGCATTTGGGTGGAAAGCACAAGCACTTAACAGACTACCGGCAGAGTAATTGCAAAAGAAATCATGCTTTGTGGTAAATCCAAGAAGTGAGATGTATCTGTGTTTGACCAGCAGGTTTTCCATCCCTGACAGCACACCTTTTCTTTTTGCCTCCGCTCTGACTGAAGCGGTCCAGCCGACGCCGGAGAGAGTCGTGGAGACACACGGAAAGAGGGGAGTCACGGCAGTGCACACAGCAATTTAAATTTTAATTGCCTAGATTTATCTTCCCCATACAGTGTGACGGGCTGATAACTAGGGCTGATAGCTCAGAGAGCCTGTTTGTTAAAGCTTGGCAACAGCCAGATATCTGGGCAGGAGCCACAAGAAGGAGCAGAATGGATTTACCGCAACATTTCTTAACCTCCGACAAACACCCACGTTCACAGTACAATGCACAGTACAGCCAAGGCTTAAGTGCTGAGCATACCCTGAAAGCCTGGCAAATTGGCTGATTTCAGTCTGTCTGGGACTTTACAACACCTGCACTGGGGAACACATTATATTGCTTCAGCACCACAGCAGTTGGACAATGAAAGGTAATCTTTCCTCAGGTTGCCCCGCCAAATTTTTAAAAGAAGTTTTAGTTTGTTGGCCAGCCCCAGAAAGTTTTCTTTTTTTTATATAAAGAACTTATCGTACAAAGCACCATGGTGCTGGTAGGGCTGGGTACCGAATTTCAATACTTTTGTAGCACCAATCCAAAAGCTCCGATCCCATCAGGTATCAAAAAATGAATCATTTTTCAACGCCAAATTCTGAGTGCGAACCATGCTTTCAGATGTCTCTATGGACAGGAGGACACGTCCCCTCCAGAGTAGTAGAGACACTGATCCGTCCCCTTACTTTCCCAGTGTAAAGAGACAAACATCACCGAAAAAATAGAGGATCCATGTCATTGCAGCAGCATTGGGAGCCCGGTGTGTGTGTTTAGCTTCATGGTGCGTTCAAGTTGTACATGAATATCAGAACTTCCAGGCTCCAAGTCAGAATTTAAATGAGAACTCCCCCCGTGAAGTCGGATCTTCAACTCAGAAAGTCAGATTAATCTCACCAACCCGACATTCATGCTAACTACTGCTAACAGTAGCTACATGTTTTGTTGTACATCTGTAAGGCTGGAAGAGCTGGGAGCACTAAACTTTGAGGTTGAGATGATTTGAGCTCCAAGTTCCGATTACCAGTGAACACACCATAAGGCAAACTCTCACTCCCCAGGGTCCTAAAGAGGAATGAGTTAGCCCGTAACGATTGTCTAGTATGTCTATCATGATTAAAGCCTAAATTACACAAAAATAATTTATTGATATATCGGAAAAAAAAAATATTGTTCTGGAACGGATATCGAACTTGGCATTGTATGAAAAATTTTTGAACAATACCCAGCCCTAGGTGCTGGTAATAGATGTATCTGTCCAGATTTTATTTTGACCTACATCTCCTTCTTCTCTGATGAAGTCCAATTAAACATTAAAACTTTTAAAGTTTTCAAAGTGCATATTGGCTGCACTGGCTTACTTACGTGAAACTAATAATTCAGTGATTCTTTCTTGAAGCCCTGAGAGCTCGTTAATATGCTCCTGTGCTGATGCACTTCATAGTTAAGAGCAAGTCGGCAGGTGGTACTGTGAATACGAGGACCATGGCTCGTCACACAGAGCAAACTTCATCATTCAGACCCCCTCCATCCTTTTTATTTGCCTCACAGTCCTCACTGCACCCATCCATCTTTTCCTTATCATTCTCCACCCACTTCTGCTGCACGCTTGACTCACTTTTCCACATCTTTCACCATGCTGTGAATCTCTCCACGGCAGTCACATTTTATAAGTCGGCATCAAAATAAAGACGCTTGACCTCCATCTGTGCATTTGTTTCCCCTCTCTACCCCTCCATCTGTTAAAGCTCTAATCCCAACAGCCATTTAGATTCATTTTCAGGCAATCGCACGTCAACAAATGCAATGAAAGTGTAATTGAAAAAAAAATCTTATGGGACACAGCGGCATAATGTGTAATTTCCTCAGTAAACACTGTGCCACCATGCTGTTTTGTAATATGCTCGCACTCAGTAGGCATTGTGCCCTGGAGTTGCATCTCCGAATTGAGCAATATGAAGCAACAACCCAAGTGGGCGATGGTAAGAAATATGAACAAGCATCTTTTGTCTCTCTTCATATTTCCCCCGATTTACTTTTCCCCCTGCCAATATTCCAACAATTAAAACCTTACAAATTCATTTAACTATCTGTTATTGGAAGTGTAATGAACCTTGTCTGTGCTCCAAAAAATGAAGTCAGCTGTAATGCATCAGCTGAGGAAAAGGCAGGCAGATGGAGGAGAGGGATTGTGGTTCATTCAGATGACAGCTGCATGAGCTCGTCTGGTGATTGAGGGTTCATCAGGTAGTTAATTTGCCAGCGAACGTCGGGACTCCTGAGCGATGCCGTTTGGATGATAGCGCAACACTGAGTGGAATAACGACCACGGCTGCCGCAAAGAAAACTTGTTATCTGACTGTCACCAGATGGATAGACCTCACTTGTAATTAGCATCAGGATTGGAATTTACTTTTTTTTTTTTTTTTTAAATGTGGTGTGAAGTGCTGGTTATTGTATGTTAATGAATTTTGCTTGATCATTTGCTGATAGGAGTTACTGCAGGGAATGAGTTCAAAAAACATGATGCCCCAGTCATCATAACATGTTACAGTGGATGTATATTTTTTATGGTGCACATCAACAGCAGAGTGCCAGGATCGCTGCAGGAGTATGATCATCAAAATTTGTTGCCTTGATCCAACATTATCCTCCTACTGCGCTCCTTCAGTGCACACACTATAACCACTTAAATCACTTTGTGTGAGCATTCTGTGTTTGTGTCTTATGGAAAAAGAACAAACTCATACAACAGAGGACTCAGTGTCCCACTCCCTGCTGTGTGATGGATGGCTGGACAGTAGTATACGTCTAATTATCATTAGCCTCCCAGAGAGAAAAGCCTGTTGTAATGGGGACTCTTATTACTGTAACGCCTTTATCGGCAAATAGCTGTTCTCCTGCTGTTCTGCTCGGCCAGTTTAGAGATGACCGTCTGTCTGAAGAAGTTTGGATACGAGCTTAGCGATGCCATCACTGCGGTGGCGTCTCACAAAACCTGCATGTACTGTTACTGTAATTTTATTGTCATGCCGTATCCTTTTCCTTATCCTTATCCCTTTCTGTAGCTGCCCCCAGGCTCTGGAATTAGCTCCCCGCCGAAATGCGTCTTAATTCTGACCTGAGCCTCTTCAAATCTAGATTGAAAACTCATTTTTTAGGATGACTTTTAATACCCAGCAGTGTGGTGACAGTTTCGTTTTTATTTTATGTTATTGTGTACCATTTTGTTTTATTTTATACCATTTTATTTCATACTATTGTATTGCTTTTATTGTTCTTATAGTTTTTTTATTGATTTTATTTACTTTCTATTGTAAAGCATGTTGGTTTGCTAAAAGGTTGTAAAGGGCTGTATAAATAAAGAATATTTACATTTACATTTTATCACCTTCACAGTTTGATGCTTCACTTTGCTGGATTTTAACTCAAATCCTCTATTCATCATCATTCTAATAATGTGGGGATGATCAGTGCAAATCAGAGCTGCTTTTGTAGGAATTACTGTATGAGGCATCTCAGAGAACTGTTGTGTCATGTTTTTTCTAGTTTTGTAATGTAAACAGACGATGGGTGGAAAGCATTCTACACCTGACTGTTTTTTGAGAAGCGTCGTGCAAAGCATGCTTGCAGGGATGCACATTCTAAAGACATTCTTTATGAACAGCTTTACGTCTTTTTCTTTCTCGCATGCAGTCGACACAAACGCTACCTCTGGCCTGTGGCTGGTCTCTGTTGCTTTATAAAGTATATCAAAGGGAGGAGAAACAAAAAGCTTCCTCTTGGCTGCTGCCAAGCAGACACTTTCTGTTTCACAGTTATTCTCTCTCCCTTTGTCAGAGACGTGTCGATGCCTGGTGCTGTACTTATATTTGGGGAAAACATACAGAATCTCAGGCTCTGTTGCAGCCTCACTTATGGTTTATGTACTTACATGAAACGCTGTGCATGCAGTACTAAACGTTTATTTGAACTTGCTCGGTCTAGCTTTTAAAACTATGCCATAGCTTGCACTTCAGCTCTGAATGGTAGAGGTGATCTTTTTGCAGTATTCTACCTCAGGTGTCGCCCCATTAACTATCACAGTGAGAGCCATAAACCAAGCTCTGTGTTCAGCATGCCAGCTCAGCTCACCTGAGTATACATGCGCCTGCTATATCGACCGTTCTATTGAGTTATTAAAGTCGCCTTGAGGGTACATGGGGATAAAAGTTTGTGTAAGTGTAGCTATATTGAGACACTATCTGGGGTTTATTTGCCTGTATACATTTTTCTCTCAGTCAGCGTGATAACTTCTTCGATAACACTAAATGGACTGTTTGTCTCGTGTGTTATCTTGGCCACATCAGAATGGACACACATAATGTAGAAACACTGTTGTAACAAAGACATGAACACATTCAAAGAAGTGGATATTTGGGCAGACAGCCCAGGCAAGTAATCAGTTGTATAAGTAAATAAATAGCTTGATTAAATCACAATACTGTGATGCATGAAGCCAAAATTGAAATATGGTCATCCTCATAAACATTAAGTAATATGTGTACAATATGTTTTCTGTTAACTCATTGAGTGCCAGCTGTTTTTTAAACAGAAAGTGCCTCTGAAAACACTGAATAGCTCAAATGAAAGAAGAGACTGAATGAAAAAAAAGTTTGTTTTTATCTTGTTCCATTCTTGTTTTATCAGAGGTAGAGGACACTTTCACCAAAATCAACACTTTTTGTCCAGATTTTGTTTGTTTTACTCTCTAATCTTCCATCGTCTCCACTTCCTGTTTTGATCTCCGTGGCATATACCATCTCTTTATGCTTTGACTACATCTCCCAGAAGCCCCAAAATTACTCACAGGAGACCGCGATCGACGACCCGCTGCCGAAAAACACTTTGATGGTGAAACACGTCAATGTCACTCAAAGAGTTAATGTTAAAAAAGGACACCTGTTTATCCAGAAATACCTTAAATTAAGAGAAACAAGGTTACACAGCTTCCTGTTGTGATCCAATCTGCCATCTTCTTTCTTTTTGTGACTCACCACACAGCCACGTTCAAATACAGATGCAGAAAACACATATGTTAGCTCAGAGACACATACTTTCCACTCAATATCCTCAGTAAGTGCAGCTGTGTTTTTAAAGGAGCTGATAAGACGGTGTTGGAAAGAAAAGATATGTGCAGCATCACAAGAAATGAGACCCTCTATCCTGAAGAGCCCCGGGTTCAGAGGATGATTGCACTTGTAATTAGCCAATAGCCCTCATCTGGATGACCTTGTATTATCTTTGACAGTGTGTCAATGTGTGTGCGTGGTCCGCACATCAGTGTGTCGCAGTATAGGCATCAAAATCCAAATTAATAATGCTAAGCAATCTGTTATTAAAACCAACAAAATTAGTTGATGACAGATTTGTGTACTTTGTGCATTCATGCGTTATGTTGTATATCTGGAAAAGAAATATTCTTACTGGAATAGACGTGGATTTGAGCGTATCGTCCAGCCCTGCAGGGACAGGGTGGACCTCAGATGTGTGATACGAGGCAAAGAAACACTCCTCAGCTCTGGAGCAAAGTGCACAGTTGATATGATTTTGGACAGCTGTCAGCCTGTCACATATCTGCAGGAAAAAGTTAGAAACAAACTAACTAGCTCTTTCCAGTCCACTGTTTTTTTAAAACACTCCCCTGGGTCTTGAAGATGGTCACCATAGTGATAGCTAGCACTACTACCATGCAGCAAGTTTGCTTATTATTAGGCCTGTGTTGTCAGTCTGACCCAGGGAAAAGTATTATACATTTTACCATGCGTGGTATAGACTCTGCCAGGTTTGTTTTGTCTCCTCAGTACTCAACATCAGGATGATAATAACTAAAAAAAAAAGACGGTGGGCTTGTCCAGATATTAGCCTCACAGTGTTTGAGCTGTTGATCAAATATTCCATTACCCGGCCAGTAATAGAGTGGACCAGATCCATGTCCAAATAGTATTAGACTGTCAACACACCCACTCTCTTGCAACAGTATCCAAATCATTACCTCTCCCCACATCTGCTCGCAGCAGCCAGACCCAGTGTTGGCTGATCATGTGACGCCTGATGTGTACACTGGGCTGATAGAAATGATTGCTCCATCGTGGCAAATTCGCTCAACGCCAGAATCCCTCATCTGTCAGAGACTTGAATAAGGATATTGCTTAGCATCGGATGTTTTTTTTTTTCTATTTATGTTGATGTTGTGCAGCTCCGGTTTGTTTGTGGAAGTAAAAAGTATGCCAGAAGCAAACAAGGTGTATTTATGTGAAGAAGGTGATATCCATAGAGAATGTTTTATTGATCTTTATAGTGAAACCTTCAGGCAGACCTTCTCAAGGGATCAGAGCTCAGGGTCATCTCTTGTGGAGGCTTGAAACAAAGATGAGTAAATATTTGCTTATGAAAATCCAAAGCAACATTTATTTGCTCGACTGCTCTCTGGCAAGAAAAAGCTTGACCGCATCACACCAGTTTTAGCATCCCTCCACTGGCTCCTGGTCCTCTTTCACATTGATTTTAAACTTCTTTCAGTTGTTTTTAAATGTTTCTTAATGGTCTTGCCCCTCTATACCTGACTGAGCTCCTGCACCACCACTCCCCAACCAGAACCCTCAGGTCCTCTGACCAGCTCCTGCTGGAGAGCCCCAAAACCAGGCTGAAGTCTAGAGGCGATGGGGCCTTCATGGACTCTAGAGGTGATGGAGCCTTCATGGAGTCTAGATGTGACGGGCCTTCATGGAGTTTAGAGGAGACGGTGCCTTCAGAGTCTAGAGGAGACGGGGCCTTCATGGAGTCTAGAGGAGACGGGGCCTTCATGGAGTTTAGAGGAGACGGGGCCTTCATGGAGTTTAGAGGAGACGGTGCCTTCAGAGTCTAGAGGAGACGGGGCCTTCATGGAGTTTAGAGGAGACGGGGCCTTCATGGAGTCTAGATGTGACGGGCCTTCATGGAGTTTAGAGGAGACGGGGCCTTCAGAGTCTAGAGGAGACGGGGCCTTCATGGAGTCTAGAGGAGACAGGGCCTTCATGGAGTTTAGAGGAGACGGGGCCTTCATGGAGTCTAGAGGAGACGGGGCCTTCAGAGTCCTCAGTCAGTGTCTAGAGGAGACGGGGCCATCAGAGTCTGGAGGCGACGGGGCCTTCATGGAGTTTAGAGGAGACGGTGCCTTCAGAGTCTTCAGTCAGAGTCTAGAGGAGACGGGGCCTGACTGCTGTCATCTTAAGTGTGCTCTATAAATGCGTTTTGACTTGACATGACGTTTTGTGTTGGGCTTTCACTTGTATCAACGAGCTACACACAAAAAATAAAAATAAAAGTACATTCAGCCCTTGGGTCCACCCTAGTCTTCCTCCATGAAGGTGATGTATAACCTGGTTTACTGTAAATTGTGACTTACTGGATCTTCTTCTCACAGGAAATGTAAAACAAAACATGGGTCTTATATAAGCTTGATGCCACCCTGCTGACCGTGGCCGCAGGTTGATGTGAGTGTACATGACAGCGTATTTTTGGCGCTGCAGTTTGCAAACATTGCTTCATTTGCTCCCTGTTGGCCTCTTGCCTCATTCAGCTGGTTCTCTACTCTTTTATGTGGATGACTGGTGTTCTTGTGTGGGAGAAGGTGACGTCATGACACAAGCTTGTTTGATTAGTTCTAGAGCTGGATTGGTCCTCCAAGAGACAGACGGACAGATTTCAGTCCTCCATCACATCGTCTCCCCTCTTTAGAGACCTTGAGAGTAAGCCTGTGCTCACAAAAATACTGCCTCAAGGACGCGCCGCATGATGGCTGATCTTTTGATTAATGATTGTCCTTCAGGATGTCTTGTTTCTGATATGATTTACCTAACTTACTGTGCATTAGCTAAACGTGCAATGGGCTTAATTAATTACAGATAGACTGATTGCATTTGAGTTGATTGCTTCACCTTGCTCCCAGCTTATAGGAACAGCTTTATCAGCACTGTGTGGGGTTGTGAGGTCTTTATTGCAGCGCTGTTTACTGCTGGCAATTTCTCTGGGTCTGCAGGGAACGTTTACATCGTACTATAGACTAGAGATGTATTTATCCCTAGGCCTGTTTCTCCATCTCTGCCTCCTTTTATTTCATATCAGAACATATCTTTGGTTTATACCTGGACCTCTCACCTTTTGAATCCTCCAGACAGGCTTAGATGATGAGTGCCTACGAGGGAAATGTGGATTCACGGGGCTTCATGCTTTATCATCCTTTGATGAGCTGCATATACCAATATCTAATAGCAGTTAACTCTTCTTAATAACCATCTTTATAAATGATAAGGCTCTAATCTGCTGTTTCCTTTGGTCACCACCCTCTCTGCTGGCTCTCCACTCTGTTATTCAGCAGCTTATAGCAGATGCCCCTCCTTCAGACCCTCTCTTTTTTTTACCATCTGCTTTGAAATTAATGGGCATGTTGGAAAGCAGGCTAAATCCAGAGTGACAGCTTTTTCCTTTCTCCTATTTTTAAAGAGGTGCTGCAGGCAGTGTCCAACTGCGTGGGAGATGAGATGAGAGGAGAGAGCTTGCTTATCAGGCTACTTCTGCCATACATTTTCTCACCTCTGCCCTCCTGAAACTGGAGCTCATAGCATCACTTTAGCTGTTGATCGCCCGTGTTGCTCTTTTGCCGATTCATCAAGTCGTCAACCGTGTTGCTCTCAAAGCTCGGTCTTTCATATGAGAATAAACTGCTCATTTTTTGGCAGAAACTTTAATAATTCCCAGAAATTGTAATCTTATTTCTAATTAAATTATAAATCATAGTTGCAAGAGAACAAAAAAAAGTGAGTCACTGGAGGACTGAACAGTCTCATGATTCAGTGCAGTCACAGCATGTGTTTCTTCATTTATTCACACATTCTCAACTGAGCTCTACTTTTTGCAGATTATTATTGTTAAATCACTTTTTTTTTAATTTGCTGCTGAGGCTTTGCAGGCATAAATGTCCCTCTGTCGCCTCCCAGCATGCAGCGAACACAATGTTGAATGTTTTATAGTGTTGCATGTTGAGGCGCTCCCTTAAGACACAAAATGAGACATTTCTGTTGTATGTCTCAGTACACATGTTCTCAGTCTCATCCTTGAGGTATACAACGAAAAAAAATATACAACTAAACTAACTTTTCGGGGGGGTTATTTTGCTGTCTTTCCATGTTGTGGATTTCAGACTATATTAAACCTATAGTTATAGACTAGGCACTGTTTTGAAAGATATAAGCAGCTACTATGGGCATGTTCTCACTCCCTATATCTCTCTCGCTCTCTTTTTCTCTCTCTCTCTCTCACACACACACACACACACACACACACACACGTTCCATGCTTGAGGCTGGGGGCTCTGATCTTTCCAAAGGTTTCCTCTTGTGGCCCATGTGCCAGACTGTCTGAGGAGCTGTGGAGGGGCTGGCGTCGCGTCGCCGGCTGCATGAAAAAGCCTGTAACATTTGCTTTCTGTGGCGCAGCAGCAGCTAGCCTCTCCTCCATTCCTCCCCTCCTCCCTCCATCACCCTCCTCCTCGTCTTGAGGAGGATTACCGGCAGGAACTGGACGTTTGATCCTGACTTGCTCTCCACCGCTGCTGTATCCATCTGACAAGGCTCTTTGTATCTCTTTCTCCTCTTGCCTTCTCTGTGTGTCTCGCACTGGCTGTCTTTAAGCAGAGATAGGAGTTAAGCCCTTCTTGCTGTCTGGTATTTCACTCTAGTCTACCTGGGCACAGTCAGGACAGCTGGGTCACAGACAGGTGAGAAGTGAATTCAGTTTCACCTGGAGCGGTGCAGACACGATCATAGAGACAGGTGTGGGTAATTCATGACCATCCCGTCAGATAAAGGAGGAGGAGAAGCAATGCAAATGGATAATTAACTGTCATGAAGATGAGAGGTTTTCACAACCAAACTCCCTTTGTATAATGCTCATAAATACAGTAAAACGCCTCCTCTGCTTAAGCTTCTCTTTTATATTCCACAATGCTTTTAACTCAACAGTGATTAATTTCAAGGACAGTGCCAACAAGCTTTCCTGTGTAATTTGCAGAGGAAGTATAAACAGGAAGTATGCTCTCAATACATAATGTTGTCGATGCGATACAATGTGACAAGAGGACACTATTCACTGACCTTAAGTGTAAACATTTTTGCTTCGTTTAGGCCAGAGTGTTGACGTGTTTGAGTCAAGGAGCCACCCGAAAATATGCCCCCTCAATATAGGTCCTAATTACTGGTCTGCAAACAGCTCTGGAAAGACCAGCCAACTGTGACTCATCTGTCCTGGTGCAGGTCTCAGCACTTTTTGGTGCACCAAAGAGCTGGTCTGTCAAAATAAGCAGCTCACACATATTCGTCCCTTTAGACTGACGCTAGACATTGATTATATGTTGAAGAATCCCACCAGGTACACTTCACTAAACGTTTTCTCGGGCTGCACTGCATAGTTTCAATCTTTGAGGATTCATTCACTAAGTTGATGATTTCTCTTTTATTTTTGCATGTATTTTCATTCTGTTTAAACCCAGTATTTCTGCACGGTTGCGGATAAAGATTGTTTACACTAAACATAAAATGACTTTACTTATATTGTGTCCTAAAATTTTACCTTTAATTTTACAATGCTTCGAATTTAAGATTTTTTTTTTTAATACTTAACTCTTTGAGTGCCATTGACGTGTATATATACGTCCAAGTGGTTTTTGGCAGCAGGCACTAGAGGGCACTCTCACACAGCCTGTGAGTAATTTTGGTGCTTCTGGGAAATGTAGTCGAGCCATAAAGAGACGGTATACACCACAGAGATCAAGGCATGAAGGGGAGACGATGGAGATTAGAGAGGAAAAAACAGAATCTGGACAAAAAGTGGTGATTTTGGTGAAAGTGTCCTCTACTCCAGCTCTGATAAAACAAGAATGGAACAAGGTAAAAACAAACATTTTTTTCTTGATGAAATAGAGTCTCTTCATTTATTTGAGCTATTCAGTGTACAAAATATTCTGTGGGTCTTGAAATATGACACAAAATGAACAAAAATGCTGGCAAAAGGTGCTTTCTGTTTTAAAAAATGGCTGGTACTCAAAGAGTTAGTGATGAGGGCACATCCTAGTTTGTACTTAAGAAGTCTCAAGGTTCAATAACTAGCTCTAATCCTGGTATTGACTACGACTGAGAATGTGTCATTTCCACTATTGTAAAAATCTCAGTGTACACTGGCTGTGATAGAACCATCATGATATCTGTGTGTATAATCTGCAGCTGTCACTGATATTCAAGTGTGAGGATATTATCAGTGTGTGCAAACACAATCGTTGACTTTTGTTTGTCTTTCACGCAGCTTCACATAAAACATACGGCACACTTCCAAGTGTATTGATGTGGTTTCATATTGCACGCACTCCGGTTGAGTGCACACTGGAAAGCTCTCCACAGTCCACTGAGTGGATTTAAACTGCATCTTACACTAGCCACCCGTCCAATCACTTAATCTGTAAATTGGCTGATTGCTGTATTGTGTGTCGCAGCAAAGCCGTGTGATGATAGAATGATTGTTTATCCAAGCTGTGGGTCTGATGATTGCAGCGGGCTGAGCTCGGCCCCAGAGCCAGTTGGGTAATTAACAGGCTGTTCTCCATGTTAATGGCATTAGTCACCTTGGAGATAATCGCAGCCATCAGGTACACAGAGCTGCAGCCTCCTGTGTACCTGATAGCCTTCTTTAACAAAAGACTGGCAAACTCCCAGCAAGCACTGTGCACGCTTTCAGGATTTGGCCTTTTAGCTTTCGACTGTAATAATTTCAGATGAGACATTAAAAGGCACTCTTGTTTATTTCTGTGGAAAAAGATAAAGTCACATCCATTAAGTAGCTATTAGGGCTGCAAATATGCATTATCATTGCTATTATTATCAATGAATGATTTTCATTTCATTGTTCCTTTGGCCTATAAAACATCCAAAACTAGAATGATGTTGCCTTGTAGAGAAATATAAAAGAATTGTCCAAGTCAGGAATGCATGGAGTGTATTGTTGTCAATTTTACTTATAGATAAAGTTCAGATATTTTCCATTAAATCACATGAAATGAATTATAAACATTAAGTGAGTGCTATTAATTTTGCAACTCTGCATGTCAGACACATTAATGTGTTCAAATGTACTTCCTTGTTATTTCTTGGGTCACAGAGCTCTGCAGAAGATTATTTAAGAGCTATCAGACTCAATGGGCTGGGAATGTACAGTTGGGATAGTTGCTTAGATTCTGTGATGCTAACCTTATTTAATGTTACGATATGTGTTTGTTGTGTGTGGGAGAGCAAAAAGGAAAAGGCAGTATATCTTAGGGGGATCTAAATGAATGCAATGAGCCTTAAGTTGTAGGGGAAGCTCTCTGGGGAAAAAGATGGATGCAGTCTTCCTCTCCCTGGTCTGTTGTCATAAATTACCTGGCCATCGATCCATGGGTGTCTGGGATCCTCAGCGGACCTTCTTCTCACATTCATCAAGCCTTGAGTCTGCAGCTAAGCCTTAGCAGAAAAGCCTCAAACACACACTTTTCCTCCTCGTCTCAGCAGCATGGCCTGTTGCTTGGATACAGCATAGATTCGTATTTTCTTGAAGCATGGATAGAAGGATAGAAACTGTAGGACTGCATTATTCACCAATGTGTTTGAGCCTCATGATGCTTGTTAGATGTTTGATTGTCTCTGAATTGTGGCTGCAAAGGGTCGGTACATTTTCAGGACGTAAGTAAGGAAGTAAATTTGGGATTTTTTTACATACAGTTTTCTATAAGCTATAACTTGCATGCACAGTGTGTCCTCCCATCACATTTGCAGCCCACACTCCTGCACAGTCTGAGCCAAAGCACTGCATGCTTTCACGTAATTTTGATTAAATCACAGCAGATAGTAGCCTAAAGCAAAGTTCAGTTTATTACTTGACAACGTCTTCTGCTAGTTTTTGCTAGCTAACGTTACCATGTGGACCGGAGCTTGATAGAGCACACTAATGCTAATTGCAGAGTTAAACCCTAAACTTAAACCCTAATTTTACACACAGCTCACAGTTGCCTTGAATTTTCAAAGTATCTCTCTGCTTTATACTGCTCTAAGCATTTGGCAAATCAATGTATGTATTTGGCAAATTAATATATTTTCAAATAGTATTCTCTTCATGCTCTATCAGGGCTTCGTCCTGATGGTCTATAGCTGGTATATTTCCATTTTAATCCCATTATTTCCTGTAAATTACCATGAATTCCTGCTTTACTGACCAAGAGTAAGAGCAGATATTTGGAGTTGCACTAAAAAATAAATTCATATCTGCATTAATCTCTCTGTCTAAAGGCTGATAAGACTCAGGAATGCCCCAGAAACACTCTAGGATGATCACAGGATAGCCTCAGGCCGTCCAGTTGGATGATGATGATGTTTATTGTATGCTGCTGTGAGAACCAGCTCCCTCTATTCGAAAGTGCAAATGGAAACGGAGGCGGTCATGCAAGGGTGAAGCCTCTCCTGCACAAAACAAAAACAAAAGTAGAAATTGTGTGTGTATTTTTTACCACTTTGGAGGAAAGACACTTTATGAATTATTACTGGTCCACAGAGAAAGGAGAGAAAATATCAAACAGATTAAAGGTCAAAGGAAATTGAAAATGCAGGTCAGGTAGAATTAAGATGATAACAGTGAAAGCTTTTTAGCGCACAGCTACAGTGCAACCTTCTTTTGTTTGTTGTACGTCTCTCATTTCAAACCTGAGTCAAGCTTCTCTTTTAACTATGACAATGAAGCTCCCAAACCTCAAGCATCTTGCATCTTCAAGAGAATGACTCACAAGCATAATTTCCATAAATTTGTCCAGCATTAACTGATATATTTACCAAAATCTCTGGTGAGATAGATAGTCATCATGTCCTGTCAAAGTCCTCTTCATCCAGGATAGACCGCCTCATTTCTGACTAATTGCTTTGTAAAGAGATCGGTATGCAGACATACTAGCAGGTCTGTGAGGCTGCACTTAGACACAGCTGTGCTTTGACCTAAATGCTAATGACGGCTAAAAAGTCAGGGAATCATCGGCGTCATTAGGACTCATCCTCTGAGAACCATGAATTTCTACAAAATGTTGTTCCAAACAATCCGAGGGTTGTCAAGACATTTCACTGCACTCCCTAAATGTTAACCTGTTTGTGGCACTAGAGGAAATTTTATTTTATGTTATGTTATTTTATTTCTATTCTATTTTATTCCATTTTATTGTTCTTGTTGCTTTTATTTACTGTCTTTTTTAAAGCACTGGTTTGCTGAACGGCTGTTGGAAAGGGCTATATAAATAAAGAACATTTACGTTTATAAGTCTTGAGGATTCATCCTTTGGGGAACATGAATCGGACACTTGGCAATATTTAACCACCAGAGCAACATTGCATCGCTAAACTGTTTACGTGTAGTGTTAGTTCTTAGTGTTAAAACAGCATCTAGTGAAGCGATTATTAGAGGATGAACTGTAAATATACTAACTGGCACTGTTGGCTTGCATTTTAAAACTGGCTCCTTTTCCTTTTTCTCTCCATTATCCATGAGAGCTGGGTCTTTGTTCCTGGCTATGGTTGTTTCTGCTTCAGCAGATAGGAAAGAGCAGTACCTTGAAGACATGTCACTTCTCTTTCTTCCACCGTTCTGTTTCACTCTCTCCACCACAAAAGCTTTTTTTTCCTCAGGAAGGGGTCTCCTTTTTAGTTAACTTCAGGTTCACTGCTTTTCTATTCTCACGAAAGTCCATCATACGAGTGCCGAGCGTGTTACTGATGGCATGTTACAGCAGTTCAGCTGACTCTCTCTCATCTCAGGCTTTACCCTCCATGCAATTAGAGAGTGTGCTGGTGTTTTCTCGAGTAGCCAGTGTGTAAAGGTGAAGGTGGACTTGATTTAATTATGTAGTCACGCTCTACAGTCGTGGTGGATTTCTCCCGTTAGAGTCTGCGCTCTGAGCTGAATGATCTTCCTTTTGTAATGGAGACTAACCTCACTAAAAATCGTACTTAGCCTATTTAACTTCCATATTTTAACACGAGCCACGCTGAAGCAGTTTTGTCTTGTCGGCTGGGGGTTGTACAAGATTTAAAACTGTGGTCAATCCGTGCCTGCTTACAGGCTTTTAGGGGTAATAGGATAAGATTAACACATTTGCATACTATATCAATGCATTATTCATGCAGCGTCCTCTTCTCTAATTTGCAGGAGCAGGACCTTTCTCCACACTGACTTTAACATCTGGTTGACCTGGAAGTGGGGCGGAAAAGTCCCACTATTCATTAATCCCCTCTGGGTGTCACCTGGCTATACCTATGCCTAAACATTTACTAATCTGGTGCATACAGGCCAGTCGTTCCAAAATAAAATGTTTCCATCTTTTTTTTGGTCATTTAAGTCTCTGAGTTGTATTTATAATGTTGTGTACAGTCCTCTCTTTTTCCAGACCTTGCAAAAAAAGTGCGGAAACTCAAAGGAACCATTTGCCAGTTTAAAATATTCATCAAAGCAGATATTGATTTCAATTAAGGGAATTCAAAGATCACAGAGGAGGAAGTCTGTGCTCTTGAAAAAATATCTGGATTGATTTGTTTTGCATCTGAAAAAAAAAAGATACAGCTTGGCAGGCTTGCTGTTAATGGTTAACAGTAACAGCTGCTTGTGACCTGTGTGAAGAAAGCTGAGGATTATAAGTACAGTATTCATATATGTGGAATTAATACCCAGGCAAAAACACCTGGGAATGTATTAGCATTGCTAGGCAAGCTTTAGTTATTGACGAAAGCTCCCAAACCTTTAAAACAAATGGACTATTTCTGACTATAGCATTTTCAAGGATTTATTATAATGTAGCCCTGCCAGATTACTTTGAGTATAAGAGTACTATTCTGTGTTTATCATTGACTTATATTCTATTAAAGTGTCATTTAGGAGAATGTTGTAACTAATGACACCTGCAGGATTCAAGGCTTTCAGCCCCTAAAACCTCGACCAACATGGTACATCAGGTTGTATGTGGTCTGATAGGCCAGACTCAGGGCCAACAAAACCTGCACTGATCACTGAGCTTATTGCTCTTAGCAATAGTTAATAAGTGATGTTCACTCAGATGACTGAATATTAATACAACTTTACCACTTAACATTAAGCACTACAAATAACAACAAATTAGCAGTTAGCAGGTTAGCATGATGGGCATTTGCTGCACGGTATAGCCCAGCATTGAGACAGGCTTATTTGGCAAGGATGGGTGCTGATCAGAGCCAGGAATAAATCTGCCCTCACGAGAAAGCAATCAACACTCAGGCTGCAGGATCATTAACCAAACTTGGTTTATGAGATCCATTACCTGTGTGTGTGTGTGTGTGTGTGTGTGTGTGTGTGTGTGAGACGGGCATCAGTCTGACTCACCTTCCCTCTCCCCAGAACAAAAACCTTAATATTTTATCTAATTGACTTGATTTCCAAAATCAGCCTTTTCATTGATTCCTTTAGACACGCAAAGTATGTTTAAATTAAAAACTGTTCATTTTCTCTGCCCCAAATCGCTGAGTTATATGTGTTTCTTGGAGGAGGAAAGCAAATTTTACTTTATTCAGAGACCTAAACAGTTGAATGACCTTCACTGATTTGCTCTACTGGAGCTGAAGATGCCTTGTTTTTTTGTTTTATAAGGCTGCATTGATGTAGGAAGTAGACCTATATGCAAAAGAAAATCAGAAATGGTCAACAAGCAGCAGACATGAATGGTGATTAATGGTTCCTTTATTTCACAAAGCACCTGTAAGGGGGATTTCATACTGTACGGCTTTCCTGGGAGTGTGAGAGTGACTCCAAAAGTGACAAAAATGATGCTCTTTTCTTTTGACGATGTAATAAATTAGAACAGCTTTATTTCCTGAGATGGATGAAAGTGTTATCTCTACCTTGGGACCCTGTTTATCTGCAAGCCACGCTTTATTTATTTATTTATTTATTTATTTTTTTTCACTTTGTCTGCATTGTTCTCATTGTTCAACACCACAAAAGAGTGCCTACCTTTTATGAGATTATGCATATTTTAGTCTTGCAGCAAAAGCTATTAATATTTGGTGCGTGTATGTGACCATCACCGGCCCTCCCTGGAATCTAATCTTACTTTATTTATTGGAATTTCCTGTTATAAGCCAGAGAGGGACGTGCTACACCTGGGTGATAAGAAGGGGAAATAAATGACAGACAGGGAGATAAGACAAAACAAAAAGGGAAGTTTACAGACAGGCAGTGCTATTGGAATAAAAAAAACGTGTAAGCTACTGTGTCATTTCTAACACCTTCATCCCAACACCCAACAGTATTGAACACCAGAGTAGTGGAGAACCTAACCGTATAGAGTAGGCTACCAAGAACACAAATGAAAGAAGTATGTGGAGAAAATATGACCTTAGTGAGAAGTCGGACGAATGATTTGGCACATACTAGCAGTTCACATCAGTACTTATCAATGTGACTCGGGAGGAGTTAATAAGGTCTGGATAAAACATGCATGTGTGTAGAACACCGAAACCCAGAGTGTCTACCACGACCCCTCATGGCCAGATCGGCCAGGTGTCCACAACAACCCGGGGAAGTGGGAGCATCGACGATGCCAAACCCAGAGAGCCACCTGGGCCACCGAGAACCACGCAGATCCAACGACCAGGAGGAGAAAGAAACCACCACCTCCAAGGAGGCCAGGACAGGTCCAAGGGGCCAGCGACACGAGGGCCCACCCAACCCCAACCACCCCACCATCCACCCCCATCCCCAACCCCCACCCCCCGCCCACACCACCCCAGCCACCCCAACACCCGGGGAGAGTGCAAGCCACGCTTTAGACGAGTGATCGTGGTGGGACTCGCTGTTTTTTTGCTGCATTTATTTGTCTCATGACTTAACTAGCCATAGTGGAAATAAACCAGGGCTTACAGATAAGGCATTTCACATTCTCACTTTGTGCTTATTATTTTACTTTTGAACCATAAACTGTGTCATTACATCACCAGACCCAAAGCATACTGCATTCATTTTTTGCTCGGGTTTCCAAGCTTTACTCGCCTCCAAGCTCTCTTGGCTTTCCCCTGTTTAACCTCCCCTCCTCCCTGACACCAAAAAATTTCACTTTTGGTTTATGGTGTTGTTCATGTTTTTTCTCTAATTTGTATCCCCTCAGATATGAGCATGTAGGAGTGTGTGCAGATAAGGACCGCCCTCCCAGAGGAATAATGCATTATTCTGCGTGTGATGTGGCGCAGTGATATGGTTGAAGGGCTTGTCAGGGATGTGACGGCTCTTTGTAACCTGACTCTTTCCCCTTTGCTGCTCATCTCCCTCTACCTTTCTTCCTCCTCTGCACTCCCTCCTCTTCTCCGCCTCCCTGACAACAAGTCTGCTTTTTTTTAAGAGTTGTTTGCTCTTGACTGAGAAGTCAAAATCAGAGCCATCGCTCCAGTGGAGCACACGCGCACCCTTGTAAACTAAATAATTGAATAAATAAATAAAAAACCTACTGCCGAGACCACAGGCAGTCTGTCTGGTAACCTCATATCTCCTTACGCTTTCTATCTCAGGGATCGTACTGTCATTTTTAAAAAGCCACATTCAGTCCACATGTTATTTTCAGGGTTGGGTTGGATGAATGCTGCACTCGTTGCTGGCACCTCAAAGCCTGAAGAAAGAAAAATTTGAGCAGCTGCTAGGCAAAGGACAAATTGAGCCATGAGTAATGAAGCTGACACAAAGGTAGCTATGAATGGAAAGCACTTGAAGCCGAGTGGAAAACGCTAGCAGGGGTTACTTTCTTTTCTGTATTGAAGCAGCAGAATCACAGGGTTTTGGAGGAATGAAATCAGTGACGATCCAATCTGCAATCTCAAAATTGTTTTTTTGTTGCCTTTTCTGAAAAAAGCAGGTTGAGATGAGATTAGTTTGGCACACAAGTATTTTTGATATTACTAAGATTATTTGAACCTTAAACCTAAAGCTAATTCTCTCAGCATTTTTGTGAATGTAGTATTTGTCTGAGACTGCTGTGTGTAACATGCACCCGCAACTAGCAAACTAATGATTATTTAAATAATCGATTAATTGGTCGATTAATTGATGAATCAGATTTAAAAAAAAAACGTTGTTTAATTTCCATCCTCTTATTGAAAAACAGGACATTATCTCAAATTGACAGTGCAGAAAAGTACACAAATCACAGGCTGCTGCATGAAAACCAAACGTTCATTTCAAATAGCTCGTAAAAAAGATTTAAAGGTCTAGCGAAGCCGTCATCTTCAACCATCAATAGAGGTGATGACCACCTGTCAACACTACAGCTTGGCGTATTTCCCATCAAGCAGCCTATCATGGTTTTAAAAAAAACACCACCATGAGAGTCACACTCTGCTCTTCTTCTGTGGTGTTTTATAGCAGTGTTCTCAACTCAGTGAGCTTCATGACGTGGTGACTGACATATTTATCATGCAACACAACGAACTGACAACAAAAATCGTTGCCAACTAGCCTAGAAATCTAGACGCATCCTAGCGGCAAAAAATATTGTTGCCTAGCAGGATGGTCTAGTGGCGCAGCTTAGGGGCTAATCCAGGCTCAGACAAGAATCTGGCTGACCAATCACAACGCTCTATCTGCGTAGCGAGTAGTTGGGGCGGGCGTAGCACGATGACAACAGGGCTGCATGGCGCTGGAGATAGCACAACAAGGAAGATGGCTGTGGCTAACGAACAGCGGTCGTTTGAATCGGCTCTGTCATTGATTTTGAGAGTTAGACGGGTTTTTCTTTGAAAGTTGAGCAGAAAGAAGCACTCAAGTCATCCATTTTAAAGAAGGATGTATCTGCTATTTTGTCGACCGGCTAATATGTTACATAATATGTAACATATTAGCAACAACATATTATGTTGGTCATAGTGCTGGCCGATTACATGCAGAGGCAGTTTGAATGACAACGGTTGATAGACAGATAAATAGATAGATAGATAGATAGATAGATACTTAATTCATCTCACAGAGAAATTCACAGTTCCAGCAGCTTGAAAGATGGAAACACACAGGGTTCAAGGAAATAAAAAATAAAATAGGATAAAATAGAATATCAATAAAATATTTCGCACCAAAATGTATACTATAATAGATACAAAACAGGAATGCAAGGTACAGATTGTGATTAAGAAGGTCCCACCCAAAGGCTTGAACTCTGCCCGTGGTCTGCCCCCAGACTATACATTTGATGTCATAGTCTGGCTTGCCAGCCTAGTTGCCAACACTTTACACACAATAATCAATTTTTATTGATTTTATCGATTCGTTGTTGTAGCCCTACCTGCAACAAATGAAAACCAGTTGCTTGGTCTTGAATGTGTTGCAGACTATAGTGAGGGTAGACTTAGCCTAAAGAGATGACCACAGCCTGTTTATTCCCAGGTGCACTAGCACTCTCTACTCCACAATATATTTTTTTCATCAGGATCATAGCAATTCTGCTCCTAACCCTACCCCGGCTCTGTTATCAGCAAACATACATTAGAATGTCAGACACATCTCCTCCCTCCTGATCCATATCTGCAGAGCCTCTCTCACTCTCGTCCACAAACCACTCCAGCAAATGTTACCTTTTCATATCTGGGCTGAGAAAATAAGCTTTTTTTTCTCCCCCATCTGCACGTGAGGATCTGCAGACGTGATAACCTTCGCCGCTGAACTGCAAATGTCACTTCGGCTTGCCAGCCAATCGCATTTCTTGTCATTGGCCGGCACAGCTCTCTTATGGGGTTCACACTCATGACACCGGGACTGAGCAGATGTGCACACATGAATGAGAATGAGTCAGCATGGCTCTCAGGTGTGGCCGGGAGAGGCCGACTGAAATGCCATTAAATACCAGAAACTATATCAGATGAGACTGCTTTTTTTATATGAGTGGGTTTTTGCAGCTTTTTTCCAAAAGCGTGGAAGCTAATTAGTGCAGAAGGCTGATGTGTCTCACATGGTCAGCTGTAGCGACAGGAAACACTATGGCTCATCAAGCTGCAGTAAGATTTAAATGAGAACATTGTGCACTTCAATGCATGGGGGTGGGGATGCTCTGCAGCATATTGGCGTACCTGGAAACCCACTCATGCTGTTTAGTTTGTGCCAAAGGCGTGCTAGTATTACCCAAGCATGAGGCATGATTTGCAAGGCTGCTGGTTGTTTTACTAGTTATAAACAACAAGTATTATGGGGCTGATTTTCATGTTGCATACACTTTTGTTTGAATAGGCAATCAAGCATTTTGTTCCAGTTTTTTATGTACATTCTGCTTGCATGGCCATCAGTTCATATTGCTCCTGCACAGAGAAATGAAAGGGCATATCAGAACAGCATCTGGATTTACATGCTGCGTAACGTGTTATTCACACACAGGAGGATGGGAGGCAGTTATGCTTATCATTAATATTTTAATACTCCTCCCCAAGGAGTTATTGGTCTGTTCCCAGCCTGAAAGGCTTATCTGTGTGATGGCATATTTTAGAGACAGGGAGTGTCAATATTGGTGACCAGAGAGTATTTATCATGCGGTTTATTTATTAGGAATATTCTCTGCTGCTGTTTGCTATCAGTCTCAAGCATATGCTTTATTTACACGACTGGATAGCAGCCATTGTTGAAAAGCAGATAGAAATCTGCAATAAAGTAATATCTTGGTCACTGTATCTTTAAAGCTCCAGTTCATGGGTGCAGATCAGACAAATTAGTTTGAACCTTTGTAGATTGCAAATGTGAGGAATTTTTACACAGAATAGTAATTAGTCTTGAAAGTTGAGATAAAGAAAGAACTTTATTTTGTAGGGGTGGGAAAATAATAAATACACACATAATTACTTGTATTTTAAGCTGCATTTTAAATTTCACAGTGTAGATTATCATAATATATCATAATATTGCAATAATATATCATACTGTGAATCAAGTATCACGATGAGTATCATATCGTGGTCCTTACCAATACCCACCCGTTATTTTGTATTTCATGTTTGCTGTATCGCTTTATCTCTTAATACCTCAAATTGATTGACTCTGGTGAATCTTCCTGAATATTTGTTGAAATTTACTTATTAAAGAAACATTCACTAAATTCTTCAGCTTCACTGTTTTATCTTAAAGACATTTCCGTGGTTGCTGTTTGTTAGATTTGTGACCTGTGACCTTCCAGTGTGAGGCCAGGGTGTCGACCCAGCTTTGGTCTTTGCCGGTGGGCTTGTCTTAGGACACCATGTCTGTGCTCTGATGTCAGGAGACAGGCTCCTCTTGTGGCTCTCCTTATCTGGATCAGAGAGGCAGCCCATCAGCCTCAGGAGCAGCAATCAGGCCGCTCACCTTCTGGGGCTGAATAATCACACATGAACCACGAGGATGAAATGAAGAGCCTACCAGTCATCAAGCAGGAAATTAAATATTTACACAAATGCTGCACTGATAGAGGATATTAAACAGACTGCTGGAACATGTTTCTTAGTGCAAATATCCAGCTTGTTTAATCACGCTGTTACAGCACTGGTGTAAATCCATTATGTTAGTTCTTCACTGTTGCTGGAACCAGTTTGGCTATGCGTTCATGTTTTGTTATCTTCCCGTTTTTGCAGTTCCTGTGTTTGAAGAACATCCGGACGTTTCTTAAGGTGTGCCACGACAAGTTTGGCCTGCGCAACAGCGAGCTGTTTGACCCTTTTGACCTCTTCGATGTCAGGGACTTCGGCAAGGTGAGTTACATCAGACACATGATGGATGCTCCTCTTTTCAGCCTCCACCCGACAGCGATCTGCTCAGAAATTATGCTGCCCACAGGCTACATTCTGGCTTTAGCATTCGCTAGCTGAGAGACATGATGCAGCTTGTGTTCCTGATCGTACCGTTTGCAGCAGGAGCGATGTCCTTCTGTTGTCAGATGAGAAGATAACATGCAGTGTATGGTATTTTTACAGATAGATGGGCTGACATGATGTGTGCATGTGTGTGCCGTGGAAGAGCACAGGTGGGTTCATCCACAGTGTAGCACATTTTGTCCTTGTGATTTGCTTGGGTTTAAAGATAGTCAAATTTGTCAGCTGCATTGACTGTGTAGTGTCAATATGGAGTGGAGATGAGTTGAGGAAACATTTTAGGGTCAACAAGCGACTAGATTTGAACTCATCTCTGCTTTCTAACAGGCTGCTGCTGGAAAGCAGAGTGTGTTGTTGGCTCAGCAGTAAATGTGGCTGACTCACTCTCACATCATTAGCTTTATGGAGAGTTTTATTAGGTATTCAAGTGGATTTTTGTATTTATGAAATGGGTTGTCATACGGCCGTTGCCCGCTGGGTCTAATTTTTCCCCTTTATTCTGGGGAAGCTTATCGACATGGGCGTTCTTGGTGCACAGATATCCGGATGGAGAGCGGCGTTGATCTGCTGCTCTGTTGCATTTAATGGTGTGTCAACATCTGATCAGGGTGCCTCGTGGATACTGTTATCTGGAGGCATGGGCTTTGCATATTTCCCACCAGGTGGCCATGCCTGGCACATACCCAGAAAAGTAGAAAATTGTGTGAAAATTGATGAAGTGAAGGGAGGTCAGCAGGTTTTGACATATTTCCTTTTCTTTTGGACTTGAAAATGGGAAGCAAATTGGTGATGGGGGCGTTGTTGGGAAGGGATTGGCTGGTAATCCATGATTGGCATATACCCTGTTGGCCTCAGCTTCTGAAAGTGAATTGTTTCTCTCTGCTTTCTAATCCCTTTGACTCTGATGTGTGTTTGTATGTGGCTACAGACAGAGCAGATGGGGGCTTAGCTTCTTTCTAGGCTGGTTAAAGCAAGCAGCAAGGTTGATATGTGATGCCACCGTGTCAAGACTGGTGTGGTGGGAAATGATAATACTGTAGCTCATAGAAGGAACGTGTCGATTTTGTACTCCGGCAGGGCGAGATCTGAATAAAGTGTATTACATCTCACTGCGATCGATTACGAAGAGGATGTTTTCACAGAAAAAGTCATTTGTTCATTTATCTCACATATCTAATTCAGTATATCCACTCTCCCTGCTCACGGCTGGGAGGAGAGGCCGAAGAAAGTCGGAAGCAGAAAAGATGAGAGAGAAGAAAAAGGAGACAAGGACTCATTTGGCAGTTTGTAGATAAACCACAAGACGATGTCTGGGAGTCAATGAGCTCACAGTGAACGGCATTAAAATCCAACAGCAGTCAGAATCAATCACACAGGCCCTCCATATGTCAATTTGGAAATTGCTTTTGTATGGTCGCAGCGTTGGCGGGCTTGTCTCGCCATTGATTTTCCATTAAGGCCAAGCATCGCATTATAATATATTGAATTGAGCAGATCCCTACTAATGTGGCATACATTTAAATAGCGAGAATGCCTCATAAACAGAAGATAAAAGGTTTTTATCCATTCAGTTCCAGTCTTTTTCATTCTTTTTTGCAGCTCATCACCAGATGTGATTTTTCCTCTTTTGTTACCTTGGCACAAATGTTTCTTTGTGTGCAAACAAAAGGAAGTCTAACTTCCATATACAGTAGGGTATCATTCATCTATTAGTTTTTCATTTTTCACTCCTTGTGCCTTCACCTTACAAAAATGGGAAAACATGGTAAAAGAATTTTGTTGAAAAATAAACCAGGTTTTGTGATTGTGCTTATTTTGATTACAGGATATGGGATCTAAAAACCCCATAGTGTATGTATTTTATATATATTGTAGATTATGAAGCATTTCGTTTTTTGAGCAACTGCTAAAAAATCTAGTCATCAAATACAGTTACATGAAATACAGTTTGTGTGATCCATCCCTTCAATGCTGACAATGCTTCAAACTAAAATAACACTAAATCATAGTAAATAAATAATGTGTTATATCAAATTTATCCCCATTATTATGGGAAGTATGAACGCTGTGTTTTTCCTTCAAATGTTTGCCTCTTGTAAAAGAAAAAGAGTAAAAGGGAGAGAGAAGGAGGGGAGATTTATTAGTGAAAGGAAAGGTGGAAATCTCTGTGTCCCTGGAGGCACTCCTTTTGAAAACGATTGTGCTGTTTGCAAAGATAGAGCCTAAACTGTAGATTTTTTTTTCTCCCCTGTGGATGAGTGGAATTAAAACGAAGGACTTCGGGGAGTGGAGGTAAGATGGAGGGTTTTGATACCGGTGGCTTCTATAAACATTAATCAGACCCGATCCGTCTTCCATACCTCCAGCGTGGTTGTCAAGGGTCCCAGAGTTCATCTCCTCTGGCCTCTGACCGCCAACTCTCCCTCTAATGATGCCTTTCTCCGGGTCGCATGCAAATAGACACTGGGGCCAACTGGGCCTACTGGTGGGAAAAAAAGTAATTGCCCCTTTAGAACCTTTCCAGTGGGGCTTGTATTGAAACAGATGGAGCACATACCCTGCTAGATGCCCTCTACTGATTTTTATTTTCATTACCCAGCTCATTTCAACCAGTGATACCCTACGCCACATACGGCACAAGCTAGGGCTCCCTTGTTGCCTTCAGAAAATAGCTGTATGCTTCCACGCCCATATCACCACTCCTAACCCTTCCCCCATCATTACAAATTCATTATGACATCATTAAACCAATGAAATACAGCTTATTACAGTAGACCCCAGAGAAGGCTTTTATTTAAACACCTCCCTCCATCTGAACCCAGCCGCCTCGTTTCCTTTCTCCCACCCTATTTTAATTAGCCACCAAAGGAACATTGCTGTCATTTAAATGAACATGGCAATCAGTTTATTTGGCTGTTGCCATGATTAGCATAATTAGCCCGCACCTGTTAGCCATCTATCAACAGTTTGGTGATTTTCCGTCTGTGACTGGAGAGCGCCGAAGGAAGGAGGCTTTCTGACAGATTTCGCCGTCTTCATTAATGGGAATAGCATCAATTATTTGAAATGCAGACGGCGTTGCTTGCATCAATTTCTGTCTCATCTAAACAGCCTCGGAGTCATGAGTGACTGACTCGAGAAGTGTCACAGCCACCCAAGCCATTCGTTGACTTGATAGTACAGTGTCAAGGTGAATGGATTTTATTTGTGCGCCGCATTTGAATGGAAATTAGTCCCTGTGTGTGAGCTCATTGTTTATATGAAGCAGCCATCACTTGGCAGGTGGTTGAGAGGACAGCAGGCAGAGTTTTCAGTGATGATCTGTATGTGCATTTATGACTCTTTCCACATTGCAGCCAAATTGTTCTCCACAACAGAGAAACTGAAGCGGTAGTTTTGCTTTAGCTACCGTAACGACTGAATGTTGCACTCATTTCATTGAAAAACATCTCATGCACAATCTGTTTCCTTAATAATACACAAAACACACCTTGAAACAGTTGTAATGTGAAGAAAAAACACCCCTGATTTAATTTGTACCAACTGCTCCCTCTTTTCAGTCACTTTTCTTTCCTCATCCATCTCTTCCCCTTCCTCACTGTCCTGCCCTCCCCACTCATTCATCTCACACCCACTCCCACTGTGAGCATGTTGTGATAAGACTAAGCCAGCGGCAGGCGAGCCACCATTGTGTCAGGACGCCATGATTGCCGATGGTCACCAGTGTTTGATTACCCTCTCTGCCGCTCTGAATCCTGCTCACTCTGAACTCTGCTCCTTTCATTTCCTTCCTGCACTCTGCGGCTAAAAATAGATAGCTGCTCAGCGTCCACGCCCAATGCTGCTAACATCTGGAACGTGCCTCAGCCACACTTGACCCGCCTGCATGAACGCTGTGTACTGAAGTTGGATTTAACCTCAGTCGAATGCCCTCACTTGTTCTAAATGTGAACATTTCACATGTAGCAGTGCATTAAACCTTTGAACCCCTTGCTGTATTTATTTTTACTTATTGTCATACATCATTAGCTCCTTAGAAAGGCATGTATTATTTTGGCACACATGCTCAAATGATGCCTTAGCACAGTCAGAAATAATGTAAATCAAAAATCTAACTTTCATGGATTCTGTGACTCCTATTATTTATCTTTTCTCTCTCTCTAATGTGTTTTTTGGATGACAAGAATCTAAGCTTTTTGGGACTAAAACAGGAAGTTAGCTGTGCGCTACACCTGGGGTCTGTTTTATTGTGTTTTAAGCTATTTAAAGGGGAAGTGCCTTTTTTTTAAAAAAATTGGACCTTATGTCGGAGTTGTGTTTCTGACGATTTTTGGATTGACAATACCATTTAACAGGAGTGAAATGCTGCCAGTAAATGACACAAACTTGACCATTTCTCAAATAACAGACGTTTAATAAGATGAGCTACACTATTGCTATTCTCATTTGAGTCTGTAACTTGAGAAAATTCAATCTGTAAAGAGACTCCACAACACCACAAATAAGTATTTAGTTCAGGCACTGTGAAGGCCACATAGGTGGGCACTAGGGGTCCTTAGTAAACTATAATACACAGGAAGTGGAGTCTGTTTACAGATTGAATTTTCAATCTGCATTAGCTCTTAGCAGTTTGTTTTTGCATGTGACCATGGGTACACAACAATCCACTGGATTGCCTTTTACATCATCATGGCCATTTGTGTCCCATGGATAATTCACCAAGGAGGATCTCATGTATTGCCTGTTGGTATTGATTCATGCTGTGATTTTTGGGAAGAAAAAAAGAATAGCTGTAGAAAAGGTAGTGATTCATGGTTGTCAGACTCCGGCTGGAGAGACCACAGTAAGTGATGGAGGGAGGATCTTGGGTCAAGCAGCCAGGGTCACTCACTCCGGTTAGCTCGTCCCCATCCATTAGTGACCACGTCCTCAGCAGCAGTCTGTTACTGTCAAGGGTCAAGTGGATTTTTAAAGATTCTCTATATTACCTCGTCCTCAGAGAGGCTAATTTCAGTCCATGACACCTGAAATAAATACACCTTTATGAAATATAAGTAGGGGCATTTTGTCACACACTTCTCCACTATCCTGTGCTTCAATACATTTAAGTCATTGAGTGCCAGTCCTTTTATAAAAACCAAAGTGAATATTTTGTACAAATAAACTCAAATAAAAGAAGAGACTCTCTATTTCATCATGATGAAATGTTTGTTTTTACCTTGTTCTGTTCTTGTTTTATCAGCGGTAGAGTAGAGGACACTTTCACCAAAATCACCAGTTTTTGTCCAGATTTTGTTTTGCTCTCTGATCTCGATCGTCTCCACTTCCTGCTTTGATCTCTGTGGCATATAACGTCTCTTTAGGTCCCAACTACAAATTCCAGAAGCCTCAACATTACTCTCAGTCTGCCAGCTGCCAAAAAAACACATTGACTTATATATTCGTCTGTGGCACTGAAGCATTGGATTTTCTTCATTGAAAGCTTATGATCAGTTCATAGAACATGATGAAGCATTATATAAATATCCTCACATTCACAAAAGAGCATTCTTCTGGTGGTATTGCTTCTTTTATTTACATAAAGGATCTGAATACTTTCTCCACTGCTGCACACCATCTCCCTTGTTCCACCATTGCACACAGTGCTCCCTTAAAAGGAAAGTTTTCTCCATAACCTTCTCTAGAAACCCATCCTCCTGCCTCGGCAGACAGTTTTGTGGCTGTCTGCTATCCCTGTGCCCTCTTACTTCGCACCCCTGTCCATCAGGACCCCCCAACTGCAATTTTTTTTACGTAAAGCTTCCAAGACATCATCAATAATTCATTCCAAATGCCACGGTGCTGATGATGACATGAATTATAAATGGGAACTTCCTCCCCCTTCCTGTTTTTAGACCCCCTTCCACGCTCCACTCCCACGGCCTCATTAGTCCAGCAGCTCGTTACCCTGATACCGTGGAAACAGGTGGTTGCTGAGCAATAGGTTGTTGTCTGGGTTACGGTGCTTGGTTCAGGGATGCTGCCTGCTGGTAGACTTCCAGGTTTCTCAGTTCACACTTCTAGTGATAGTAGAGGTGGATGTGATGACTTGTAGATGGCATTAACTCTTATTCAGCCCAAACAGTCTACAGGGTTGCCTGGTTTTCGTGACGGAAGACGAAAAGTGAAATCTTTGTGCCATCTGGGTTCCCTCCAGCTGTACATTTCCCAGCTGTTCTATAGTTTATGACTTTCCTTTTTTGTCACAAATGAACATTTGATTCTATGGAAGCACATTACAGTTTAAAAGGAGGAAACAAATGGAGATGTTTTCCCTTAATTATACACGTCATAACTCATCAATTTGCCTTTGCATCTCACGATTTCGTCAAACTTAAGTCATGGAGACCTGTACCTCATCAGTACGTTGTAATCGTAACATCCATATCTCGAATGGTGATGAGCGTTATGCGTTCTTGCCTTTTTCATAATTGCAATGTATAGGTCTCATTATGTGATGATGATTATAGTCTTGTTGTTTTATGAGATGCTAATTTATGATTACTTGATGCAGAAATCAAAATCCAGGAAAAAAAAAACAGTGAAACAGATTTCCCTTGTTGATATTCTTAGCTGCTCTCTACTGTAGAAACAGAAAGAACGTCCAAAATCAGTGGAGGAATTTTACTCACAATAAGCACTCTGTCTCCATTTCTTTTTTTTCCCCTCTTTCGCTTTATTTTGGTCCTGCTTTCCCTCTGACAGCATTGCACAACAGTGTCATTTAAATCCACTCGACGGGAGAGAAGAAAAGCATGAAGTGATGAGCTGTATAAAACCCATTTATTGAACTTCCAGAGCTCTGTGCAGTCTGAATGCTATTGTGGAAATAATTGGTCTCTTTTGTTTTCTGTGACAGTGAATGTTGCCATGTGCTGCTAGACGAACTGATAGACGGAGACAATGTGATTTGGCCCGAGCGCATGTTCAGCCTGGCTCCTTCGGAGTTTCTCGAAGTACCCTGAAGGGCTGCTGAGGTGCAATCACACCCCTCGCTTGCCTTTTGGATTGTGAGTCAGTGGTCACTGGAGGGCGTGCCCCTGTTGTTGTTGCTGTTTTTGGAGCGCTGTAGGACTAAAGTGGGAGGATAAAGAGGAAGAGCACCCTCAGAGTCTGAATTCCTTGCAGCCTTTGTGAGCTATCATTATTTCTCCTCCTCTTCGGCCCTGCAGGCATGGTGATGATGGACAGGTACATTCTCTGAGGAATCACTGGCATGAAAAAAAGAAGAAAATCGCCAAAAAGGGAGTTCGTCCTCAATCATTTTCATCGCACATGGATTACTCTCAGACAGAGCTGAAAGGCAAACCCACATGGCTCATAAATCATATTTATTGTGCACATTTCAGTGGATTATGTAAGAATACCCCATTTGCCCTCAAACAGAAGATAATTTCCCAAACCTTCATTGTGTTATGCTGTAAACAACAGCTCAGCACATCGCAGAGGGTATTATTTTAAGACATTTTTAGAGCGTGGATCACAGAACGTTGAGGAAGCTTTGCCGGATCATCGGAATAAGCTGCTTCTCAAAAACCATGATTAAATCATGAGTTTCCAAATAGAAGCGTGTCACATAAAAATAATCCCCTGTGTTAGTTGACAAGTGGGCTTCACTGGCAAAATACTCAAAACAAAAATGTCTTACAGTGCAAGAACAACATTGGTATTAAGTGGAATGAGCAGACAGATGTGCAGTATTAGATGGCACAGATAGAAAGCAATGCTCTGCACCCTATAAGTTTTATTGGACCATGTGTTCACCGACGTGCATCAGACAGTCGTTTGGGTTTTGGCTCAGATCCTAAGAGATCTCAGCTCTGTGTTTGAATATTTAAGAAAATAAGCCCGAACAACATGTAAACATTACATCCCAACTGCATACTACATAGGGGTGGAAAAAAATATCAACATGGTACTATATTGCGATACTTTTTCCCATGATATAATATTAATCCCTCAAAAAATGTCATGTTTTGGTCCAATTCTGCACATTGAAATAAAAATTTAAATGAAAATAAAATAAAAAAACACATTAACGCTGTAACTTTGATAGCCCTGATATATATATGTATGTTTATATGTATATATAAATATATGTACTGTACATATAGAAATATGTGTACACATATACATACATATATGTAGATACTTTATGTACAACTTGTATTTTAAGCTGCATTTTAAATTTCTCAGTGATCTATGTAGAATATCACAATATATCACAATAATGTATTGTATCGCAATATTTGAGTCATGATGCGATACATTGTTGCAGTATTGTGGTATTGCGATATATTGTCCTTGCCAATATCCATCCCTGATACTACATTCATGTTTTGCTAATGTTTGGACTGTAGTGTCTCCTCACTGAAAAAAAATAGTTTTAAATGACACACACTCTTTTTTTTAAGATGCGGTTATTACATCATAAAGGCTTTGCGTATTGGTACTCTTGCTTCCTTGCAGATGTTATACTTGTTATGTTTTTAATTGTTTGTATTTGGTGAAGTAAAATGCTATTCCAAAGTTGCAGTATCACCTGTCCCTCCAAAATTGTAATTTACGTTCACTTCTATCCGATGGCTCAGCTTATATTCTAATCACTGGAAAAGGTGAAAACTAGATTGTGTTATCAAGAAAATAACATTTTCCCGTATGCGTTCATCAGGTCCAGTCAGGTTTATAGCAGGATTATCACCAAAACCAAAACTGACCGTGTCGGAGATGTGTGACCGTAGAAGTGGAAATAACCACTTTATCCATTTGGATCATGGACAGCGCTGTCAATGGCCACCGTTAAATTTGTCATTGCTTTTTTAAATGGTCCAGTTCATCAACAGGAGCACATTAACATGCTGGATGACACTCATGGGTACAGGCATAGAGGGACACACAAACACACTTTTCATACTGAGCTGTAAAGTCTCTGCTGGAGCCGCTGCTCTCCGATTCCTCCTATCAAAAGGCTGTAAAATGGAAATGAGACAGAATGGATGACATGGTCTCTCATTACCGGCGGCATGTTTTATAGAAAGTTGCAGTAACACATTTGACTTGATGGCGACTGACATTGGCAAGATACTCCAACCCGCTTACCTTTTTACAGTTCCTATTAATCCAGCCTCTTCCTGCCTCTGTGCCACCTTTCTCTGCCAGACTGGTCTGGATATTCCCCACTGCTTCACTTTCTCACCATTTCTTCCCATCATACTCTCATTGTGTATCTGTTCTTCCCACCAGATTCCTTGTTCTCTGGTCTGTTTTATTCGGGATTATTGTGTTTTTACCTGTGGCTGTGGCTTGTGTTCAGCATGGCACATTGTAATGTGATATGGCTGATAAAAAGCTTGCAGCCTGGCTCCTTATTGTGTGGTGTTTGGGGGGCTTGCCAGGTGTTATAAATGCCCCCTGCAGCGGCCACTAAACTGATGCCCTCCTCCATGCTTCTAGTCATTTATTTCCCTGCAGGTGCCTCATAGCAGGTAGTAATGATGCACAGCCCTGATGTGGCCAATGTGGACTGCCTGATGTGTAGGCAAAGGTAAAACCTTCCCCACTTAAGGGAGTACTACCCATATTTTCAGCATGTGGAACGTTAGCACAGGGAAGATAATAGTATAAGTTGCTGCGTATGCTTCAGGTTAAGAGGCTGTATTGTCCCAAAATATAGTAAGTAATAAGCATATATAGGGATTAAAGGTTAGATTCCCCTCATCTAACATGTTTTTAAATGACATGTATTTATGTATTTGCACTGTCCTTTTGCACACACACACATATATATAATTTGATTTTATTTCTACAGATCACATTCATCTAATAGCTGTTTAACATTTCATTTGCAATTAAAAATATTTACTTATTCTATTATGTATTTGCTGTTGTTTATTGTTTTGTTTTTTATTACTGTGATTTTGTCTTAACTGCTGTGGCAGGTAAATTTCCTTCAATAGGGGATGAATAAAAAACTACTTGTTTTAAATAAATTGTAAATACTTGTTTAGGGCGGTACAGTGGTGTAGTGGTTAGCACTGTTGCCTCACAGCAACAAGGTACCGGGTTTGATTCCCGGCCCAGGGTCTTTCTGTGTGGAGTTTGCATGTTCACCCCGTGTCTTGTGATGAACTGGAGACTTGTCCACACTAAGACAGCTGGGATAGGCTTCAGTCCCCCCACAACCCTATGTGAGGATAAGCGGTAGAAAATGGATGGATAAAACTTGTTTTTTCTTTAGCATAATAAAATGAATGATGGGATATGAATCACTCTTTCAGCTGTCTTTGTTTTATGACCGTGTGCCAAAGCACATGTGGATCTACCAATATGTTGAACAATGAGTCTTACCAAAACAGAAAGTGCAAATAAATGGGACGAATACACAGGAAAACAAATTAGAAGCAGTGTAAAATACTGTGCCTGTATCTGACTGACACTTGAGGACTTGTTCGAAAGGATTGGTGTATTCAGGAGGCAATGGGAACCCATTTCTGACATTTTCTCCAACCTCTGACTTGGTGAGACAGCCAGATCATAATACTTGTGCTTGGCTTCATCTGTGTCTCTGTGTTAGTGTGCACGTCTTGCCCCCATGCTGTGCTCTGCCTGCCTCAGCTGCAATTACCAGTAGAGCGAGCGCTCATAGCTACCTGCTCATCATCCCAGAGCCGGAGTCCAGCCTCGGACAAAGCATGTGCAGCAGCTCCTGCCAGAGACTGCATTATGGAGATTAGGGTGAAAGATTGACAAAGAGGTAGAGGGAGGTGGAGGGAGACGGGCTCGACAGGAGCAGCGAGGCTTTGGGGAAGGGAAATTAGTTTGCTCCTGGACGGTCCCCCAAGGCTCGAGGAGAAGGAGAGAGAAAGACAGAGGGATTAGAGAAGGAAAAGATGGAGGAAAACAGACTGCAAGCGAGGGACAGACACACACTCATCTTACTTTAGTCAGATATCCATCCTGTCAAGCTTGCAGAGGTCTGAGCAGTACTGAAACTCTTTGAAAACTAATCAACAGCATTTATCAAGCAAACAAAAGTCAAACATTTTTCAGCTTCTCAGATGAGAAGAGACTTTTATCTGATATAATAGATTGTGATGGGCATTTTTGCACATCTGTCATGGTTTAAAACAAGAAATGATAATGAAACTTTTTTTTTTTTCATTTATATTGTGTGTAAATACAAACCAAAAAAGCCAGACCTACGAACTTGGTGATAGAAGAGATCTGACCATGCAAAATTAAGCCGGACAGAGAGAGAGGTGAAGTGAGAGGACACCCACAGGGAAACAAGGAAACACACTAGAAGTGACACAAGCTGATACCAAGACATACCCACTTCCTGACAGAGGTCAAGTTGTTTGACAGGAGGAAAAGAACAAAGTTTGACGTAGAAAGAAAGAGACACAGACAGGAATAGACAAGCTAATCACTGAAGACTGATGTAAAAGTAGAAGAATGAGAGATGAAAACGCACTGGAGACAAAGAAAAGACAGGATGAAGAGTGACGTTGCCTTCAGTCCTGTCGTAGTGGGAGTGTGTTTACTCAGCTGAGCACCTTAATGCCCTTTGTGATGAGGGAGAGTGGTTTCAGTGCAGACAGTGGCGGGGAGGATAGCAAGCTTATGGCCAGACTGGGCCTGTGTCAGCCTAAATGGTAACAATCAATAATCCTCTCCGTCACTTTCACCCTGTGAGGGCTGGAGCTAGAGCTGATGCTGAGATCTCTGCATGTCTCAGTGCCTCTGCATGTGCCTTTATGCACATATTTCTTCTTGTGTTAGGCCAGTGGTTCCGATTTTGTACTATGTCTCTGAAAACACTGAATGGCTCAAATGAAAGAAGAGACTCTCTATTTCATCATGAAAAAAATGTTTGTTTTTACCTTGTGCCATTCTTGTTTTATCAGAGGTAGAGTAGAGGACACTTTCCCCAAAAATGGCACTTTTTTTCTCAGAATCTGTCTGTTTTGCTCTCTAATCTCAATCATCTCCACTTCCTGTTTTGATCTCTGTGGCGTCTCTTTATACCCCGAATACATCTCCCAGAAGTCTCTCCAACATTACACAGACAACAGGGGACCTGCTGCAGAAAAAACACTTTTACAGTGAAATACATTGATGACACTCAAAGAGTTAATTAAAAATAGAATAAACTGTTTCTGGCAGTCATATTTTCAATTTTTTCAGTTCTCATGAACTTTGGCTCAGTAGCAAAAAAGGCAGCTACCAGTGCAGTATGAGGTGCAGCTCTGCAGTCAGACCTTCCCTGGTGTAGAAATAATTCTTGGTCAGTTGTTTCCAATTTCCTCTTGGAAAAAATAACAATTATTGTAAAGTTCAACCCAGTGGGATTTGCACTATGGCTGGAGTAAAATACCCATCTGCCCACACCTGCAACACTGCCCCAGTCTGGACTGGAGTGTTTGTAGACGTCTGACATACTGAAACACTGACACTAACACACAGTGGAGACTTTGTCAGAACTGCTGGCACAGCCAGGCTTCTTGGTACGGCATGTTTCCGCCCCGACATGAACAGTGAGGCTGTTGTCCATGTGGTTGCAGCATTGTGTGGACACATGCATACAGCCAGTAGTCACACTGGTTTGTATTCATTAAGAAGAGAGGAATGTAGTCTGCCACTTAGCATAGTTCATTTTCAATAGAAGAGTTATGTTCTAAAATGTGATCCCCGCCACTGAATTACAAAGTGACAGGTTCAGGCTCAAGTTATTTTATTAATCCCTGAAGGTAAACTTGGTTTGTGGTTTCCAGCAAGGTGTCCATCACAGTAAAACCAGACGTAAAATAGAATAAATATACCGAAAAACAAAGTGACTTGTGCAGTGTGTGCAAAATTACAGCCTGTTCATCAGTCTAATAGCAGCTGGAACAAAACTTTTTTAAAACTAACCGCTAATTTGCACTGGATGTGGAACAACGTCAACATCCGTCATCCGTCAATACCCACCAGATCCACCTGCTGCGGCTCCGCCGGACAGCTGGAATCGCAAGAATGAGATCTCGTTGACTACCATCAGTGAAAAGAGAACCACTCTGAGTAGAGGAAAATCGATTATATGATCCGCCGCAAACACAGATTATTTTATTTTGACAATAAAGTGAATGTTTTATCTTGTGTCTGGACACAACTTCCTGCTCTCTGCTAAATTCATGCGCCGTGTGCCAACGTCCAACAAAAATAGAAGCTCTGTCGATTTGTTTTTCGGCCGGTGTTCCGCATTCAGTGGAAAATAGGGGTAAGAAAATATTAGAGAAATTTTATGTATTTATATCATTTGGATTAACATAAACAGTTGAAAAAAAAATTGAATTTAAATAACACCAGTCTCTAATGCATTTGAAGTCTATTATATGTAGGTCAGATGTGGGAAAAGAAACCAGGAACGTCATCCAAACCCTGAGCGTTCAGTGTGGCATGGAAACAAAGGAGGCAGTGCTCCAGTGAATCTCACAGCACATTATAAAGCAACTACAGGAACTAAGCAGCTTCCCTAAAGTCTCTGCCACACACACTTTTCTTTTTTCTTCTGCACCGTTCTGCTGGCAGTTTAATATATCACCTCCTCCTTCTGGCTTTTCCAATATCACTTGGTTCGTTTTGTTCTCAGAAGGGTTTCAGAGCTCATTGCGTGGCGCTCTGAGGGATGTTTAACGGCATTTGAAACGTCCACATCATTCTTTTTCTTACTTCTTCTTCATTTTTAAGCTGTTTTGGGTGAGCCTGGCTCACAGGAGTGGGGAAATTATTCTAGAAAGTCTGGTGGACCATAGAGAGTTGTTTTCCGGTGTGAAAGCTCCGGCATTGATCTCACTTCCCTGGTGTACACACTGCACATGTTGCAGTCAAAGTCAAGGTGGAGGGGTGATGCTATGGCTCACAAAAACAGGGCTAACATACAAACATGGAGAGCACAAAGCCTCCCTGGAGACATACTGTACATGCATTTAGTTGCAAGCTTGAAGTCACACATTCACTCTCTGAATATTAATTGCTCTTGGCGTGACTGCATTAGACTTAAGTGACTCAGCTGAAGAGGTCATGAGGTCTATAGCCTGAAGAGTGTGTGTCAGTGTGTGTGACTGTGAACAGCCACGAAAGGACTCTTTGTCCAGTGTGAGTCAGTCTGTACAGCTGCATAGTGAGCTTATAGCCACAGTAACAGGGAGTGGAATGAGCCCAATGAGTTTCTATCCAACACCATATTTAATTTGACACAATATATTGTGTCAGGTGTCCCGCAGTTCCTTAAAACGTTTTTCAAATTATTTTGTTCACCTATTTGTTCTTGAAAGTTGTGAAATTAAAGTTGCGGAAAACAAATAAGTGTTATGCCTTCAGTTTATATTATAGTTGCTGTTAGTGTTAAAGGGCTGAGAAAAAAAACATTAAAAATTATTTTTCAGAGATTAATAGGTTATCGGATTGATTTTCCTGTTAAATATCAATATTGGCATCAGCCTCAAAAACTCCATAGTGGTCAGGCCCTACAATAAATTGACTATTTTCTACCAAATAAATTGTTGTGACATTTTTGGGTCTTAAATTATATTTGTTAAGGTCTTCAAAAGGTCTTAAAAAGTATTAAATTTGACTTTTAAAATGGTGCAAGAACCCTGTGTATAAGAAAATCAAAATGTTTCACTCATTTATTCCAAAGGATAAATCTTCCTCATGACTTTTAGACATTTCCTTCACCAAATGTTAGCATGCTAACATTAGCATTGCCATTGTGATATTGTTATGCTGCGTTCCATTAACATCGGAAGTCCAGTAAACTAGTCAGAAAACCAAGATGGATGCCTCCAAGGAAAAGTTTGTTGTGCCTGCTCTGTTGGAATACAGAAAGCTAACGCAGCAATATGAGGTCCGCCTCAAACACAACTGATAGCCACAAAGAAAATGCGGAGGGTGTGTTTGTTCTCTGTAATCTATAACGCTACACGGTGCTAATCCAGGGCGCTGCCATCTTGGATTATGACGTTGTGGTCATGTCAAGGTTGGTGACGGTCGTCCGACTTTCCGAGTCAGAAATCCAACTTCGGGGGGGGCGTTCCCGTTGAAACTTCCGAGTACAACTGGACTGCTAATGCTGCGTTCCACTCTAGTACTTGTTATTACTAGTTGCCCTTTACATCTCATAACTCTTCCAAAATCAATAATGAAAGTTGCTGATGAGTCAGCCGTCTTGCTTCTTTTTCATCGAGTCTAGCTTACATAACGGTCCCGATCCAGCATTTTAGGCTGTACTGAGCCATTCTGAACATTGGTTTTGGTGTCAGAACAACTTCAAATGAATTCTGCAAAAGTGACAACATGTTCAGTTTAGGTTGAGTTCACCCCCAGGCTTCAAACTCAAACCTAACTCCTTCCCACTTCAACCCAAACTACAGTCAGATAACAATAACAAAGATATTTGTGTCATCTTGGTGTTCACTCCAATAAGCCCTTAAAAACATAACCCCATAACCTAAACATTTTAATCAGATACCTTTGTATTACTCAGCACTTTGATGTAAACTCCAGTGATATTTTACCTCACAGGCTGAGGCAATGCAGGGGAAGGTAATGAGATTTTTGTAGAGCTTTCAGGTTTTTCAATCCTAACGTCTTGTTTTGTGGGAGTGTTTCCCTCCCTCTTCAGTTTCCTGTGTATTCCCCTTCTGCTCTCCTGTAATATGTGCAGCTCCACTAGAAAACAGCCGAGTGAGGATTTATTAATGATGTCTGAGACTCTTTATCCTTCAAAGACAGTTTGTTGTATTTCTTTTTCACAGCAACTGAATATGGAAGTGTTCTTCTCTTGGTCTGAAAATAGTGAGAATATTTTCCAGCACTGTGGCATAGACATGGTATTACAGCCTCTGCATCATTAGATGTTACTGCAATGTCATTATGCAGGTGGATGGACAGGAGGCTGACCCAGGTCAGCTAAGCTAAGATAATCCGCCTGCAGGACAGGAAGCAGGGAGGAAGGAAACCCGTGCAGAGAGGTCAGGACCCACTGCAGCTCCACACGTGTGGTGATGTGTCAGAGGACAACATCACTTTTTGCTGCTTTATGCAAAGCTTGGATTATTGATTTATTCACTGAAGTGCACTTTGCTGTCAGAATGCTGCTGGTTTCAATAATTGGTCCATCTTGTTCTTTTTTTGTACAGCACAGATTATAGTTTCCCACCTGGTCTTAAACATTTTTACACTGTTACCTATATTTACCACGGATCAGTTTCAACATGTGCCTACTGCTATCGATGTGTGCTACCACTGACTAGTTTAAGTATTGATTTTTCTACTTGGTCTTTTTTGTTTACTGATGTAATCCCTGCTTTTGTTTTTTATATATAGGCCCTTATGCTGTTGCACTTGTTACTGTAATTTGGATTTGATTTTGAATTTGATTCTTTAACTCATTGAACGCCAGCCCTTTTTATAAAACAGAAAGTGTCTTGTTCCAGCGTTTTTGCCCATTTTGAGTCATATTTCAAGACCCACAGAATATTTTGTATTATGTCTCTGAAAACACTGAATAGCTCAAATGAAAGAAGAGACTCTCTATTTCATCATGAAAAAATATTTTAGCTCTTGTTCCGTTCTTGTTTTATCAGAGGTAGAGTAGAGGACACTCCCACAAGAATCAACACTTTTTGTCCAGAATCCGTCCGTTTTGCTCCTGTCTCCTTCCTCATGAAGTACACAGCCACTTAAGAAATAACTTTTGAAAAACCTTCCAGAGATGAAAAGTCATTTGGTATTGATATGAGAAATGAGAAAAATGTACTTCTCGGGCCTGCGCTATACAATGTGTGTGTGTGTTGTAATGTGAGGAACGAGTCGGTCAAAGCGGTGATCGTTTTTCACTTTGTGGGGAGTTTTCAAATGAAAGAACTCAATTACTGCCTCCTGCAGCAAGTAGAGAGGGTTGATTCAACATTTTTCATGTGTCGCGCAGGAATGGATATTAAAAATAAGTACAACCCAGGCTTCATTTTAGGTTTGAATATATTCCACCCAAACTTCACGTAATGATATGATATATTTTTTTTCTTTTAATGACAGCTGATGCATCCTCATACAGCAACCTTTCCTACCCCAAATGTATGACACACCCACACCACACTGATATGTTGTAGCGTCATGATGCTAATGATGTCAGTTGCTATCAGCTGTTGCAGGGTGATTGCTAGAAGCAGTTCAGTGCTGCACAGGACAGGGCAGCGACAGTGACGAGAGACAAAGAGACAGTGAATGCCTCTGACCGCCTAGGATTTGCATCACAGCTTCCTCTTCTTCCACTTCTTCTTCTCTTTTTCACCTCTCCATCTCCCTTTACCCCAGGCTTCTGACCTTAATAGCAGCCTCTTTCCTGTATGACTGGGAGATATATAATCCAATAAGCACAGCACCCCCCCCGCCTGTGGCTGGGACCACCATGCACAAACACACACACCAACAAAAACACTCACTCGAAAGTGCTCACGCTACATCTGGGTGCTTTTTTTGCACTGTGTGCATGTCAGCTGCACAGGAGCTCTGCAGGTTGTTTTCAGTTCAATCCTTTGGGCTTCTTGTGCTGAACAGGATGCTGTCTCTGCCTCATTTGCTTGTCCTTCCTGCCTGGGAAACTTACTATTTATACAACCTCTGGCCTCTGCTGTTTTGTATTTGCCCTGTCTTGGTTCAAGAAATTCTTAACCTTCCAGACTCCTCTGACATCTCATCATTTTAAGGTCAAACATTTCTCACAGCTCGTGAGACGATTTTATACCCCTATTCCACCAAAAGGAACCTGGTACTAGTTCAATGCTAGTGCTTAGTTGGTTCAACTTGCATTCGTTCTGAGAACCGGACGCTTTTTCATTGGACACGTCTTTACGTCACTGCAAAAAGTCAGTATTTTCGTCGTCACAGTATTTTCGTTTTCACCCGGCAAAGCTTGTGCGGTGCGAAATCAAAACGAGGCTTTACAAAAAATCCAGAGCAGACAAAACTAAATGTATGGAGTTATATTTGTGTCACATTCCTGAGCGAACAAAGACAGATTTTGAGCGAGCATGAGAAACACTGAGACTCAGCGGTGATTGTAGCACGTGCAAAAATAAATTTACTGAGCACTGAATATATTTCTGTGCTCAAAATCTGCATTTGTTCGCTCAAAGTCTGTCTTTGTTCACTATAACGCCATACATTTAGTTTTGTCGGCTCTGGATTTTTTTGTAAGGCCTCGTTTTGATTTCGCACCGCACAAGCTTTGCCGGGTGAAAACGAAAATACTGTGATGTACTGACTTTGCAGTGACGTAATGACGTCTGTTACTAATCAATCAAAGATTGTTGCTGCCAGTGAGACGAGTCATCTATTGCCTGGTTACATCCACGATCACAGTACTTGTCGGGTACTATTGATCTGGATTTCAGTGAGCAACAGTTTGTGCAAAACTTCAATGTGTCCCAGAGTCCTTTCATTTATGATCAAACTATGCAGTATTTACTCCGGTCTTGTTGGCCACAATAACCTCGCCCCAAGCCCCCTGACGTAATCGGTGCTTAGCTCTAGACCAGCAAAGACTTGGTGCTTGTCTGTCCCCAGTGTGAAGCCCCAGGGTCCGGTGTTTAGGCTGTGGAAACACAAAGAACTGGTGCTTGATAGAGAAGTCTCCATCTCTTTTGTTTGCTCGCCTGCTTTCATTTATTAACCCACTTCACCTCTGTCGTTCCCCAAAAAGCCACATTTATCTAGGTCATTTCCAGGTTTCTAGGTCATATATGCAGAGGTTGCAATGGATCATCTCAGCAGGTGCGCATGCATCATCATAACATCTCCGACTGCTCTACCAGAGCTGCATTAATGTCTGATTTCCACAGATGCCGCTCACCCCTGAAGCTCTATGTCAGGAGCAGAGAAACGTAGAGACGAGATAAGACAGGGCCAAAAAAGTCCACTAGTAACTAAAAGAACCCACATCCTCTGTACCTCTGAGTCACATGTATGTCAGAGAGAATCAAAGCCATAGATGACGTCTCTGGTGGGTTGTTGTTGTTGTTGATACAAATGAATTCAAAATCAACAACAAGCTCTAGGTTGTTTTTTTAAGGACACTGCTTGTGGAGATGGCTCACACTGTCTTCTTCTTTCTGACAACATCTAACCCATTGTGAAAGGGAGCTGAAAAACAAGATTGCAGTGGTTTTTGCAACAAATTGCTGAGTCCATTTCCACAATGTTACCCTCGGGTTCTTATTGAAAGCATTTTTATAAGGTAATATACTCTTATCTGCAATGCTGACATAGCGACTTCAGTGGCAGCTTTGAATCTATTGTGCACTGAAATACCACAAACAGTAAACGCAGAGAAAACGCCACAGCGGGACGTTTGTTGACAGGCTACAAAGGAGCTGCAAAGTGTGTGAAACAGAGCAAAAAAAAAGCAAAGATATCTCAGTGCTGCAGTAATCATATTAAAAACTGTCCCGCTTAATTTCAGCTAATCTGGCCTGAATTGGCCAGGTACACTTGGGAATTGATCTGTTGAGCCTGGGAGCTGTCCCATAAATTGCAATGCTAATGGCCGGGTTGAGCAGGCTTCTGTCTCTGATAAAGGCAGATTTAATGGAGATATTTCACATGGAATCATTTATCAGGGGCTGACAGGCAGGCAGGAAGACTCCCACCCCCCTAAAACACTACACTCACATGCACACAGCCACCTTGATGGGCATTTGCCACATCCTCTACGTCAGTGCTTGATCCATGACGATACAACTTTATCTGCGCACAGCAGATTAACTTAACTCAGTTTGTTGTGAAATTAGACAAAAAATGAAATGAAAAAAGCACATTCATATCAGGATGGATCAGAGCTCATTTTTGGCACCACTGGTCTGTGACTGTAGACAGACAGGGAGGAAAACTGTGTTGTTTTTTGTTTTTAAATGCTAGAGAGGATGCATCTGAAGCAAGTCATAGATCACTGATAAAATCTGACAGTACCATACAAATATGACTGCACAGAGACGCATTGTTATGCACGGGGCACACATGTGCACTCGCATTGTTGAAGAAAATGGTCTTCCCAGCCAAGCAATGCCATTTGTAATAGTGTTGTCTATTGTACTTGAAGTTGTAAAAGATAGATGTCATAGCTTTTTACAAGCACCCAACTGCAAAGAGCACGAAGGGGCACAATGATTATTGAGTCTCGTTGTTGTCATACATCATTCTGAGGTTGCCACTGTTGTGAAGTTGCTGTCTTTGTTGTGTACGGTTGCCATGGTCACAAGGTTTTGTTCTCACCCATTACTGGGAAAAGCACTGTGACACACACAGTGTCCATGTCGCGTTGCTCTGAAGTAACACAACACACTGATTGTCTTCGCTAAATCTGCTCATCATTTCCAGACTTGAACAGCCTCTGTTGTTTCTGCTCATTGAGCATCATTGGACTTACAGCCAGTGGCGTCACTAGGCATATTTTAAGGGGGCTGAAGCCCCCCCCCCCCCGAAATATTCTTAAGCCTCCCTAAATAATTTAGCGTTGGTTTATTTATTTTTATATATTTTTATTTTTTTTACAAATAAAAAGTGCTGACAAATTCAATATAAAGTGGCCAGAATATGAGTTTTGAATAAGTAATCATATAACCGTGCCCCCCTTTGTGGCCCGATTGCTCAAAACTTGTGTTAAATTGCCCCCTTTGGAGGCAAATCTTGTGCTAAAGTGCCCTGCTCTGTCCTTTAAACCTAGTGACGCCCCTGTTTACAGCTGAGCCTTAATGTGCAGAGCTCTCAGGGTTTCGATTTAAAATTTCCCCATGCGCTATATTGATTACTTCAACTATAACACATCTACTGGCAGCAGTGAGAGTGGCTACAAATGACTTCAATAAGGCATATATAGCATTTGATGCATGCACTTAAGCTTAGACTGTAAATTGCTCAAAGCACACTGTGACTGGACCAAGATGTACCTCAAGAAAAAAAAGAAGAAATATGGAAGTATTTGAAGCCATGAAGCCATATGACAAAGAAAGAATAAACAGGAAGTTTTATTTAATTTTTCCAGCATAGCCTTTATTATTTTCATTTTCAGCTCAGAGTGAGTAATATAATGGATTTAGATTGGATAATTAATAGTTTAAGGGTAACAGTGAACTGTGTGACCCGTTAAGCAACCCTTTAATTGATCAGTGGGCCACTCTACTCTCAGTTTTGGGGTACAGAGGACAAAGGTCAGATCACAGAAAGTCTTTAAGGTACACTTTGAAATGGACAGCATTGTCTCGCCTGGGGATGTCTTTGTTGTCTTCATCATGACCTCACCTGACCAGAGCTGCCATGTTCCTCTTTGTTCATCTCATCTGTCTGTTAATACTGCTCCCAGGGGACGTGACTACTCCATGTTTCCCCCCCAGCGTCCATCTCCCTCCTTTGTTCACCTCCCCCTTCTCCATCTATTCCTGGAACTGGTGATTTAATGAAGAGCTTGGTCACCATGAATGACCTCTCCCATCATAGGCTGCCTCTTTGTGTGTGTGTGTGTGTGTGTGTGTGTGTGTGTGTGTGTGTGTGTGTGTGTGTGTGTGTGTGGTCAGTTTTGATACAGCAAGCTGCAAAACTTTCCTTACTCATGCACGTACTTTCGCTACAGTCAAGCGTTTTTTTTGTCTTTGAAACAGCGAGAGAAAATCCATGACGTCATCCTCAGCTGTCATATTTCCAGCACTTTATCCAGGAGAGCTAATTTACCCCGTGTACAAATAGTCCTTTCATCAAGATGTTCAACAACATGATTTTATGCTGTACAAAGCTACCTGGGATGGGGTCATCTGACTCATGACCTTTTTCTACTCTCATCTGTGTGTCCTTTGAAGCTAGCTGTGCGGCAGCTTTATGTGTAATCTAACAGTGGAGGGGATTTTGCAAAAATCCTGCTGTCAAGGTAATGCCCTGTAATTGGCCTCCTAATTCTGTGGGATAATTAGAGGAGAAGCGAAAGGCAAATGCCATGCTGCTGTATTTACCTGCAGCACCAGACACTTAGAACAGATAATGCTAATCACTGGCTGGCAGGGGGTCTTTTTTAATGAGTCCCTGAAATGATTCGTTCTCACTTTCTAAAGTCATTGTGTTATTAATGTTGTAATGATGGTTATTAGTTAATTACACATGTTTAAAGCTGCTCCTGAGTTCTGAGCATTTAAATACTGTATATGTGTGCAGTATTCATGTTCTCCCCGTGTCTGCGTGGGTTCTGTCCGGGTTCTCCGGCTTCCTCCCACCATCCAAAAACATGCATGGGGATTAGGTTAATATCTACATATCTAAAGTGGAAGTGTCATCAATTTTGCATAGGGATGTCCCAATCTGATAATGATATCTGATATTAGTCCAATATCAGCAAAAAACAAGTATCGTTTATATCGGTCTGCATCTAAACGCTCTGATATCAGCACTCTGATCCCATCAGTCCATTCCAGACTCCAGTCCAGCTCTTCTATCCAGCAGCAGAGCCCAGTGATCACTACAGCAACTGTGCTAAGATGCTAACAGTGTAGAAGGAGGAGGAGTGATGTCGGCCATGTGGCAGGATGTTTTGTTTTCTTTCCAGAAAAGACGACAGAGCTCAGAGCAAAGTTTCCTGTGGTGGCACAGAACCAGGAAGTTTAATATGACCAACCTCATCAGCATCTGAAGCAGCATCACAAAAAAATAACAGGAGGATTTTCAGGGTCTTCTAGTTTATTTTTATTCATTTCAGTCTATTGTAGAATATTCTTATGTTTAAGGTTATATTGATGAAACCCATTGGTTGATAATAAATGGGTCAGTTTTTCTCAGACCTACTGTTGCTGACTATTGTTCTCTGTTTGACTATTCTATTCTAACATCCCATGCTGTAAAATAAGTAATGAGAGTATGTAGGATTCGTGCTGATATCATATCAGATCCATCTCGGTATTGGCTTATACTCAAGGCTGCGATTTTGGTATCGTAAAAAAGTCGTATCGGGACACCCTTAGTTTTGCAGATATTTGTTTATAAACCAAAATAATTGACAAATTATTGCTTAAATGATTATTATTCATCCCAAGGGGAACATGAATGTCTTACTCTGTAACGAATGTATATCAAATCAAATCAATCAAAAAAGCCTTTATTGTCATTATATGACGGTGCATACAACGAAATTAGGATAGTACATTGTCTGGAGACCATGAGTATGTGTACAAAATTTAATGACAATTAATCCGAAACTTTTTTTGATATTTCAGTGATTTTAACAACCACAGAATTCATGCAGCCGTCCCACCGGTGTGGCTAAAAATGAACCCATAAGAATACAAAAAAAGGCAACGATTTTGATGTCAATTCCTGTTTTTGTGCAGATTCCTGTAGTCCTTGACTCTGATACCCAAACACACCAGAAATAGATGGCCTGTCAGTCTTTCTCAAGCAGACCACAGAGGATAAACCTTCAGGGATTCTCTGTGCCACCCACCCTCAGCGGGCGCGAGTCTCCAAGGTCGTTCAGCACAAGGAAAACCTGGTGGTGATTAAAGCAAGGCCCTCTCGGGTTGACAGTGAACTGTCAGATATGTCAGCTAACGCCAGCCCTCTTAAATTGCCAGTTACAGATCCTAATTTAGCTGTCTTTAACATGTCCAACAATTCAGCTGTGCTCCCTCTCAGGTCCTCAGCTCTGAGGAAGGTAAGAGCAGGATGCTTAGAAGAATCCAAACAGTAGCCTGAAGCTGGGAGGTGGAAGCAACAGTGGTTATTGTGTCAGGCTCATTTTCAGAGCTGAGGCTAAGGGAGGACAGTGAGGAGTGACAGGCGTCTCTGTGGTGTTCTGCCCTTTGGACATCACCCTCCACATATGGGCTCACTGTCTCACATAAAGACAAGCACGCATGCAGTGATGCACGGATGCATGCACTCGCATATTCAGCACAAACACACGTACGCTTGTGTGCACATGTTCAGTCGCACAAAAAAATGCATGTAAATGATCATACTTATTCTCATGCTCATGCTCTCTCATTATGCGGGTCTCTTCTCTCATCACATATGTGCAGCTGTGCATTAGTCTACTGAGGGAAACAGTGAGAGAAATTGTCACGTAATGTTATTATCCTTGATTTTAAGGCGCCTTTCTCTTTCAAAGCTACTGAAGGTTATGTCAGTTATTAGAAGCCTGTGTTTTCCTTCTACGGTATAGTCATTTTCTAGCTTTAATCCTTCAGTTTCACCATGTTTTAAATAGTTTTTCCTTTTTTATTGCAATTCGGGACAGCCTTTCTAACAATCACTTTTGGCCTGTGACTGTGGACATGACAGCTTCCACATATCCTCCTATAGAGCAGCATTGAATTACAGAGCAGGATGATATCCCACGCTGTAGTTCAGCGTCAAACAAGATAGTAGTGGACAACATGATGGGCTCTGGGAACTGGCAGTGGACATTTGTTTCCTAATAATCTGACATTTAATAGATCAGACTTTTACTTGGTTACCCTGAAAAAGCTGTCAGTGCATGCGTCTGTCCCTTTAAGGATGTTTTCATACACAACTTGGACTTTTCTGAATTATTTTATTTTATTGTGTCGACAATAACATGTTGTTCTGCTCCCACACTCTGAACTACGGTCAGCCTGTAGCTCTTTGAAGAAGGACAGATATTGAAATAAAGATATTTTTGATATGCTATTTTTAATTTCTTCAGTGTTCTTACTTACAAATAGGAAGTACAGATGTCCCAATCCAATGTTGATATTGGATTTTGGTCCAGCAAAAGAAAAAAAAAAAAAGAGATCGAATTATATCGGCCTGCATCTAAAATCTCTGATATCAGCACTCCGATAGCATCAGTCCATTCCAGACTTCACTCCAGCTCTTCTGTCCAGCCACACTGCTTTTATTGGATTTATTGAGGTTATTTTTTATGGTTTTGTAATTCATTTTCTATTTATTTTACTTAATTGTAGAATACTCTAATGTTAAAGTTAAACTAGTGGTTATTTTGCACTTTAAATTTTTTTTTTTTAAAACTTTATTGGATTTATTTACGTTATTTCAGGGTTATATTCAGGGTTTCTAATTTTCTTTTTATTATATTCAATTGCAGAATATTATGTAAAAGTTAAACTAGTGGTAGTTTGCACTTTAAAAAATATATTTTTGTTTTTATTGGATTTATTGAGGTTATTTTTCAGGGTCTTTCTTTATTCTTTTTAATTGTAGAATATTCATATGTTTAAAATTGATGAAACCCATTGGATGATAGTAATTGGGTCAGTTTTTCTCAGAGCTACTGTTGCTGACTATTGTTCTCTGTTTGACTAATATCACTTGATCAAGCCTTTTCTAACATCCCATACTGTAAAATAAGTGATAAAAGGAAGTAAGTTTCATGCTGATATTTCGGATCGATATCACTATCGGCCAGTACTCAAGGCTGCAATGTTGGCCTTTTTTTCTACAAACTCCTTTGTCCTCCATAGAACCATCAGCTCTTTTGGGCTTCAGCACCATGTTTATTAAGTCCACCACTTTAAATACTGATTAGATTTGACACGGAGGGATCTTAGAGATTATGAGGACATGGAGCCATGGCCTCCTGTCTGTGAGCGTTTGTGTGCTTGAATGAATTTGTTTTGGCTTTTTATTTGTTTGCCGTGTGTGAGATTGTGATTTGTGATGCTGGGATGAATAGAAATATCTCCCTGTGAAGTAATAACCTCAGGCTTAAGCACAACACAGTGGCAGCATTTCTTTTTATTTTATTTCTATATTTTATTTGTCCCTGAGAAAAGGAGCCATTGTCTGAGGAGGGACATAAAGTAGAAATCAATGACAGGCTGTAATTTGCAGCTCCAGGAAGAGATCCGATTGGGTCAGTGTTTTTTTTTTTTTTTTTATTGCGGTCAAAATGGTCCATCCAGGCATTATTAGAAGACTTTACCACTGGTTAGATATTACAGTCTATTTTATGTTTTTTTCTTTATATTAAAATCACAGCTAGTGATTAAGACATCTTAAAATGTGTTAGAATTCATTTATAATGCATGAATATGCTTCTTATAGCAACTACAAGATGAAATATGCAGAAGAACTGCAGTATTTATATTATTCATGAGAAAGGTTAGATTAATATTTGTGCGAATTTTATTTATTTTCCATGACGCACACTCTTTTTTTCATGTAGTTTGGGATTTTTTTTCTAAATTTTCACAATAAGTTCTTCATTTAGCACTCATGATCTGAACATGGTGTTGTATTAAAATGAAAAAAAATATAAATTTTATTTATGTTCCTCAAACTTCACTGCTCATGTTCACCACATTTTTTTAAGAAATAAATTGTAGAATTGTAGCAGGTTTTGACACTGGTGTTTAACTCTTCCCACAACATACTGTCCTGTTTTCTGTGTCATAGCTTTTCCCATTGGATTCCTGAACCTCTATAGCCACATTATATCTATTGCATGTTATTCATGTTTCTTTGAGCACACTCTTCATGCCCCAGTTATGTCTGGAAAACTGTGGTAGTGCCCGAGGTGAACAGCACAATATGACCCCACTCGGGAAGTGTCCTTGTCAGGGAGGAAGCCCAGAGTTCGTCCACACTTTGTCTGCTACCTCTGGGGAAAAAAAGCTGCTACAGTATGGGATGCAGGATGCACCATGCCCTTGTCGCCCACCCATTTCTGCGATGGTCATCTCTCATCCTGTCTTTTCCCAAAGGCTTTAATGTGCCGTCACATGCAGTCTGTTGACAGCTGGTTTCTAATGGTTGCGCTCACACGGGGGCCAAAATTGTGTTTTCTTCTTCGTATGTCCTCTTTCTAATGAAGCTGACGGAGTCATGATTGCAGGCGGAGTGACTCACAACAGGCTTCAGCCCTCATCACTTCTTAACCTAGTTGCTGCATGTCGAAATGAGCCTCCTTTGTCACACATGGGGAATACATAAACCTAACGATTATCCACTGTGGCACCAGTCCCAAAGGAGAGAACTGCTTATTTACAAGGATCTCATTTTTCATAAGTCCTCACATCTCTGATCTTAAATATTATAAAAGAAACCTCTGCTAAACAGACTCCTTAGGCTTCAATGGTGGCTCTGAAAGGTTTGTCTCTTGCTCCTTCAGGAAGGATGGTAGTTATTTGTAGGGTTTAGAGCAGCAGCTTCAAATTTAAGTCTAAATACAACCCAAAACTGTTATTCCACTCCTGTGGTATAAAACACTCATCCACTGTCCATCAGTACATTTCTGACGCTACTGTTAGCTGCCACATTCCTCCTATTGGTGGACAGATTACGCTGCAAAACAAGAATATAAACCAAATACAAACACAGAGACACGCAAACTTTTCAGAGCCACCGTTCAAGTTTTATAACAGATGTTCTCTGTGTTATCCCTTTGCTGCTGCTAATTAGTTTTCATGTGCTGTATGAGGCATCAAAGAAGCACCTGAAAGGTGTTTGTGCTGAACTGCATGGCGATGAGCTTGAAAACCGCTCAGATGCAATGCCCTAGAGTGAAAAATGCCTGCAGCATTTCAGTGCACGACCTCCGTGAAACCATCAACTAGCATCCTCTGCTGCCTCCCGGCTGTCGACCGCCTGCTCGGTCTCGTGTTGTTGACTCAGGATTAACACATAAATGACCGTCTAAATGAGCTGTAATAGCGGAATAATCTCTGTGACCTATTAGAGTAACACAGCGATAAGACAAACACGCAGCAGAAAAGCTCAAACACACAGTTACACATGCATTGCGCTTTAATTGATTCACTGGGGTTATTTGCTTTGTTGCACGCTCATTTAAAAGTGGAGGGTGTTTTGTGTGCATGCAACGATGCTAATGGACCGCTGAGTTCATGTGTGTGTGTCAGCGAATGTTTTGCTAATTGTGGAACAATATTGTGTGTTTCTGTATGCACACACACACACACAGAGAAACAAGAACAATATTAATACGAAACTATGAGCCATGAAAATGTCACACTGTAACACTATTCGCCTTCATCAATAGTATGGTTTGGCAGGCAGATTATGTTGATTACATTCAGGTCTTAAAGCTCTGAAAAGTAAAATATAACAGTTTGTCCAATGTCCTTATTGTTCTTAGTGTATTTTAAGACAGTTTTATTTGGTGTTTAGAGAAGGGAATGAGCATAATGTGACTGTGTTTGCATGTTTTTTGAGGCGAGCCAGTGGACAGCTGGATTGTCTGCCATTAGCTGTAAAGCTAACCAACCATTACAAAGCAGATTATGTCAAGAAGCATTTAACTCAGGCTCTGTTTATGATGTCCTGATCATCAGGAAGATTTAATCAGTCGCCGTGATAACTCCACATATCCTTTCTTAGTTCCCGTGTGCTCTTTACCTTTCTCAGTTTCCACCAACACTTGGAGACTCACAGTTATTTTTCCCTGATAAATCCTTTAGAGTCAATAAATGTGTAAAAGGTCATTGCAGTGAGTCTTCTGCAGTAAGGCCAGTCTACGTTATGATAGACAGGGGACTCAGTTTCTCAGTTTATCATGACTTGAGATATGATGCTGTGTCAGAAATGGAAACCATATTCCCTCCTTTAGCTTGAAACACGGTGCAGTCCAGGGGAAAAAATGTTATTTTGCATACCTGCAAGACCGTCCCGGAAACAAATCGCCCATGGATACATATTTAAGCGTTTTAGTCATGCACTGTGGTTTGATGTATATCTATTTCTAAATGCATCATTTAAACTGGCTGTCTGGGAAATGCATTTATGCAAAATAATGGGTATACCTTTAGGACGCTGCCAGTTTAGGCTCATTAATTAAGACGCTAGTCATATGCAAAGTCAAACGATCATGTTCCTCAGACTTTAATCACCACGGTGACTGAAAATGAGTACAAGCCCACCAATCTGCAGCTGCTGAGACAAATATCTTGTAAAATAATGACTCCATTAATTACAGAGCGATGTTATTGCGCGGTGCTGCTCTCTCCGCACCGTGTTAATTGAATGTACCAATAATGGATTTACAGCAAAGCCGAAGCGCGACTCCCGCTCTCTGAGATGTCTGTCTCTGGCCCCGGCGTGTTCGGCTAAATAAAGTCAAATCCAGTGTCAGATGCTGTTTTTGGTAAGACGGCGAGAGATGAGAGAGAAAGGAAGAGCGAGAGAGTGGGAACAAAGATAGAGGGGAGTGAAGTCAAACTAATGATGGAGCATAAAACAGGCCGTCTGTGTTTGATGAATGTTAGCTGAGAGACTGGAAAGTGAGATGAAAAGGAGTCTGAGGAGTGCCTTTACACAGAGGGAATGGTGGTGATTAAGCAGCTGAGATAACACCGTAGACACAGAGAGTTGTGCCTCGCTTGCTCGTGGATCCCCCCACCCAACATTTGATGTCTGCCATTATTCATTAAATATGTAAACACCTGCTTTTTATTCAGCTTTTCTCCCCACTATTTTCTGACATTTTAAAAGCCTAGAGATGAATCACTCAATCAGGGTTCCCGCAGTTCCTTAAAAAGTCTTAATATGTCTTAAATTAAAATCCGGATAATTAAGGTCTTAAATTTACTGTAAATTTGCTGAAGGTATTAACTTTTCAGACGGTGTGTTTAGTGCCACACAAAACATACTATTCAGAGATTTACTACACTTTTGCATGTGATTTTTTCAAAGTTCACTTCTTCTTGAAAGTTGTAGAAAAAAAGTGTTATGTCTTCATTTTTTATCATTGTTGTAAGTGTTAAAGGGCTGAAAACAAATCTTAAAAAATTATTTTCGGAGATCAATCGGTTATCAGATTTTTTCCTGCCAAATGTTGACAGTGGCATCGGCCTCAAAAACTCCATATTGGTCAGGCCCTACAATAAATTGACTATTTTCTCCCAAAGAAATTGTTCTGACAATTTTTGGTCTTAAATTGTATTTGTTGAGGTCCTAAAAATGTCTTAAAAAGTATGAAATTTGACTTTTAAAATGGTGCAAGAATATTTTTACGTACTGCGGTCCAGCCAGCCGCCTCTCACAAATTTTTGTTCAAATGAGCCGCTTTTCGTTTTCAAGTGCACAAATGACAGTACGTAACTTGCGGCAAATAAAAATATCCGAAATGGATGAAACGCTGGAATCGCCCGCTATCCAGTTTTTCCATTTTCCATTTGGAAATCGGAAGAATGACTCATTATCTGTTTTATTCATTTTGGTTTGGGGAGCTAATATTGAGTAAACAAATAATTTTTTTAAAATTTTGTTTTGGAAAATGATTGATACAAGGATTCTACACATTCAAATTACAATATAAACAACAGAGGCTTATATCCTATGGTAGACATTTTATATTGCACTATGATTTATATCATAGTATCGCACAGCTCTAAACAGATCATTACTGTAGGTGACACCATGCAGAATGAGCTGGCACATCACTGTGATTGATGGACATCTTCCAAAACCTTTAGACATCAGTGCTGTGATGAATACATGGCTTGAATACAGTAGGTTTGTGTGACTATCTACTGAGCTCCTGTTGACCCAGAGCAACATCTGGCAGTCTGTCTGAGGTAACATTGTTGAGTAGCATGTAAACCCCTCCTAACTCCCAACACCACTTTCCTGTAAACGACAGTTTGACATGAACGCCCACTTCTTGCAGCAATTGCCCAGGTAAGTGCAGGTTTGAAGAGCTCCCTCAAGCTCTATTTTTTTTCCAAAAATTACTCCAAAACAGTGCGGCATTATCCCAATTTCTACAATCATTTTGTTTCCCCCTCTCTGTTGTAATGTAGCGCACATCATCAGCAGAAGAAAATGTGAATCTGCTTTTCCACCCACTACCATTATGCAAATATTAGCAGTCGAACTCACTGAGCCTCGGCGTGGTGGCGTAATTCTCCGGCTGGGTGCCACTAAAGCACTGTAGAAGAAGAGGGTGCAACCAGGTTAAAGTGATTAAAACATCACCAGGCGGAGCTCAAAAGTTGGAGAACAGTGTAGAAAGCGTTTGGTCGGCTCTTGTGCTAAATTTGATTCTAAATTTAATTCTCTGTTTTGAATCCATCTGCAGCCTGAAGTCTGTAACAGCAGCACATCCTGCCTGGTGTGAAGGTGTGCTCGATGCCGTCTTCACAGCCATTAGTGCTTCAGTACAGGCGCTAATGGAGTGGCTAGCCTGCTGCTTCTCCACAGGCATGGTTCCACACTTTTTAATGTCCTCCAACTTTTTTTTCCTTCCACAATCTAGTTTTTTTCTCATCCATTTTTTTTTACTTTTACTTTAATGGCTTATCATCTTTTCTCTCACCCTCGCTTTCAGTAATTTAACTCTCGCCTCCTCCATCTCTGCTTTTCCCTCCCGTCCGTCAGCTTATAGCCGGATTGATCGCTGTGTGCTGTCCCCACAGAGATGAATGTTAATCAATGAGATGGAGGAAACGCATCAAAAATCTACCATGTCACCCTCTTTCAGGATGTGTGCCATCTTTGTTCACTACAAACATGGTTGGTGCTCATGAATGGATCGGCTGCTTTCATTATGTCATCTGCATTCAGGAAGTGTAGGGGTCGTCATCATTTTTATCACGATTACATTATTATTCCTCGAGCCGAGAAACATCTCCCTGTTGATGGATTCAAGGACACTCCAGCGTATGAGATTTCATTTTATTGGGTTTAGAATTATCTTTTTTTGCTTTCTCGCTGGCTATTCACTCTGAATTTCCAAATGTGATCACAACTGTGGTGCTGAAAAGATAATACAAATAATTAGTTTCCTAAGTGTCACACTTTTCTCCTTTTCTCTCTGTTTAATATCTGTAACTTAAATATCTTTTTGTTTTGGCTTATTGGCAAAAACATTTGACTATTGTGTGAGACAATGGTACACAATTCTGTTTTATAGACTAAACAGTTAATAGGGGAATCATAGTTGAATGTTGAATTTCAGAAAAGTGTTGCACCAAAAAGAATAACTGCTCTGCTATATGTCCTTTAAATACAATACAACACAATTTCCAGGGTATCAAAATAATATATTAACATGTTATATTCTGGGGAGTTTTCAATATGGTCGGTGCTTGCAGCTGCTTTGCCAGTCTGCAAGTTGATTTTATAGGATATTAAAACAATCTGCAACCAATAGAGCCCTGGACAGCAGGTCATCAATCTAAAAATTTACAGTGTACCTTGAGGCCAGAATTTGCAATTAGTGGTGCATCGCCTGAAACATACAAAACCCCTGTATGGCCCTTTAAATCTGAGCGGGACAATTTAATAATCTCCTTCAATCATCATGCTCCTTCTTCTATTTTCCATGTCTTTTTTTCCTCCCTTTCACTCCGTCTGGTTCATTTGTGCATCTTTTCTGCCCTGCCTCTTCCTCTTTTCTTCTTCTTCCAGGGGTTTGATCTATTATAGATCAGTGATAAAGTGGTGATTCCCCAGCTCTAATACAAGCCCAAATCTCACCTGATCTTCTCAGTCTAAAGAAGATCAATCTCCATAAGTCGGTCAAACGGCCCCCAGGGCTCTTTTCTGCTGAGCAGCTCCACCAAAGACACTGAGACATCTTAGTCCACCGTCTCTGATGCATTTAGCAGCTCTCTGTCTGAATCCATTGTCTTTCACAGACGAAGACAATATTTTCTTTAATTGAAGCGAAGGTGACAGCCTGTATGTCATGGCACAGTGGGAACAAAAGAGGCCCTGGCTGCTGCAGTATGACCTGGGTCATTAATGGATGCTAATATGATGTAAAAGTAGAGGACACAGAATGAGTTGGAGTCGTGTTTGATTCCTTTCAGCTTCATTAGCCGACGCTATTACAAGTCGTGCCCGTGTGGATCAGTGCGTGTGTCCCTGGGCCATCATTAATATCACACAGTGCAGGTTTTACAAAGGTATTAAGAGATTACTGTGGCAGAATAGATTATATTTTACAAGCGCTTCAGGAAAATGGATTGTTTTATTTTCCACTTTCATTTATCCTTTTATGGTCCTCCTTCGATCATTGTCTTTTGGGTTAATTCTGATGACCTGAGAGGATTTAAAACATTAAAAAGTTTTGCATTTATATCGAAATAAAGCGTTATGATAATACAGTGAACTTCAACAAACGTCTTGTAATATTTTACTTATCAATGATGTTAAAAATTACAATTGTAATTGCTAAAACTGTGGTTGAGCTTTTTTTTTAATGTTGCACTAAAAGTTCTCGATCCAGATCTGATGAGAGAGAAATTATTGTTCCTCACAGTGATAGTCAGTGCTTAATGAAGGCTGTCAGTGGATCACGGGTGTAAAACAGGCAGAAAGACACTGATCATGTGCACCGCTGGATTCACATTTCATATAATGTGAGGGACAGTAAGAGCTAATGGGGCGCTCCAGAGTCAGACGTAATGCAGCATAGAGGACAGGACATGACATGAAGCATACAGCACTGAGGCTAATGCAGCATCGCATCAGAAGGACAGGATGAGTCATGAGACTGGGGGGGTCAGCAGCCTGGAAGGAGACAAAACCCCTTTTCCACCAAAAGGAACCTGGTGCTACTTCAGTTCTGGTGCTTAGATGGTTCAACTTGCGTTCCTCCTGAGCACCGGTCGCTTTTCCATTGACAAGGAGCCCAGTCAGAACCACGTCACTGCATTTTTGTTTTCACCCGGCAACGCTTGTTTGGTGCGAATTCAAAACAAGGCTTTGCAAAAAATCCAGAGCCGACAAAACTAACTGTATGGAGGTTATATTTGTGTCACATTCCTGAGCGAACAAAGACAGATTTTGAGCAAGCAGGAGAAACACTGAGACTCAGCGGTGATTGTGGCACGTGCAAAAATAAATTTACTGAGCACAGAATATATTTAAGTGCTCGAATCTGCATTTGTTCACTCAAAATCTGTCTTTGTTTGCTCAGGAATGTGGCACAAATATAACACCATATAACTGTTGCTAATAGCTTCGAGCGGCGACTCTGTGAGAACAGATTGTATCGCTGTTGCCAGCGAGACAAGGTCATCTATAGCCTGGGCACATCCATGATCACGGTGCTGGAGGAACAATGTTGTTCTGGATTTCAGTGAGCAACAGTTTGTGTAAAACTTCCGGGTGTCCCGGTAGTCCTTTCAATACATTTTTGATAGAAGCAGGCAGTATTTACTCTGGTCTTTTTGGTTGCAATAACCCCGCCCCAAGCCCCCGATGTGATCGGTGCTTAGCTCTAGACCAGCAAAGACTTGATGCTTGTCTGGCCCCAGTTTGAAGCACCAGGGGTCGGTGCTTAGTCTGTGGAAACACAAAGAACTGGTGCTAAGTCATGCTCTGGCTCCGAGCCAGCCCTGGAAGGGATAAGAAAGGGAAATCACAACTTTAAAGTTGATATTAGATACATTAGATAGATATTTGTGTACATGACACCATTTATACAGGTTTTGATTTGATAGTGTCAGTATTTGAAAAGATGCTTTAATTTTTATTTCAACCTGTATCTTTGGTGTCGTAGAGGAAGTGGTACAAAGAAGCAACAGGAAAGAGGAAGCAAAGTGCAAACAGTTTTTCACACAGTGGACGGCAGTTGTTTGGTGAGGAAGTGCTGTTGTGTCCTGAGGGTAGGATCTGTGCATCTGTGGCCATCGTCATCACCCTGCTGCATACTCGATCCACGTCGGTGCTGGGTGACGATGTGCAACGTGCTATGGAAAAATAAATCAGTCCACACACGCTGTGATTATTTCTTCTCTTTTTTTGTTCCTCCTCTTCGCACTTCCGTCCTCTTTTGTCAGATCTGCGCTCTTTCCACCCGGCCTCAGAATATCTGTGCATTTTTAATGACCTCCTTTCACAGTAGATAATTGAGCCCTGCTCATGTGGGCAAATGTGCAGACCAAAATAACATCATGACCAGGTTTTGACAGGAAGAAAATCTCACATATAAATATTCAATTGGTGGTTCTGGACAGCCCTTTCTATTGATTTGATATTTAACAGGTATTCTCATTGTTTTGAATTATTTACACATTCTTTGTGTGTACTGTACAGGCCATCTGAGTCGAGAGAGTTTTCCACCTGACATCCTGTTGTGACCTGTCAAGGTGGCACACAAAGTCCCATATGGACTCTTGTCAGTTTGAAAGTCCCATGTTCCCCTGTGTTGCTCCTCCTGGGATTACCTGGGATTCAGTGGATATTTTAAATCTTCCTGGGAACTGTCAGAGCTCAGAAGTGTTGACTGCCATCTCCACCCTTTGCAGTGAGATGCACGGTGGCAGTTACTCAAACACAACACCAATATGTTTCAGTCAATATATATATTATTTCTCTTGCTGTCATTTGCCAAAACAGCTCTTCTCCTCCTGACAACACAATCCCTGTTTGAAGAAATCTTTAAAAATATTTTGAAGAAAATTAGTCACAAAAGTAAACTGCAGATGGTGCATTTCATTTTGGCAGCCTGAAAACATGTTGAGAATATGTTGGTTTATTTTTCAGACAGCAGATCTGTTGGGTCTGATGGTTCCTTAACATCATCTTCTGTGTTGTACAGTGTTTTGTCTGCACACGTCTTAACAACATGCATGCATGAGACAGTTGGCGCAAGTGATTAAGAAATACAGTACACGGTGTTGCATCACTCTCTGAAGTCCACAGCTTCATTAATTATAATGGCTGTGGTCTGTGTTTAGGGACTGACTCTTGCTCACTGCACTTGTTGTTGGGGCAAAGAGTGGCAACAAGTGTATATATACTAGGGCTGGGTTAAAAAAAATCAATTTAAATGGTTGATAATCGATTCATAAAATCCAAAGATGCATCTTTTAACTTGCGTATTTTTTTCTTCATTGGACGTGCGCAGCCAGAAGTATAAACCCGCCTGCCAGTCTCGCCTGAGGGCATCAATCGACATACATACAGTCATGGAAAAAATTATTAGACCACCCTTGTTTTCTTCAATTTCTTGTTAATTTTAATGCCTGGCTCAACTAAAGGTACATTTGTTTGGACAATTATAATGATAACAACAAAAATAGCTCATTAATTTAAGAACTAAGGATTATTCATTTTCCATGGTTTTCTTTATAATAACCAAAATTACTTAAATTCTTACATCAATAGCTATGGCATTGTACCGCCAAAAACACTACTTTTAAGCATTCCATGTTTTCTTTTCTGTTTGCTTTAAACACATGATACACACAAGAGTTAATACTTGATTGCATAACCATTGTTTTTGATGACTGCAGCCATGTGTCTTGGCATGCTCTCCACCAGCTTCTGACATTGTTCTGCTGTCACAGCAGCCCATTCCTGTTGGACAAATTCAAACAAATTTTCTTTGTTTTTGGGCTTGTGGTTCTCCATTTTGAGTTTGATGATTTTCCACAGGTTTTCAATTGGATTAAGATCTGGTGATTGAGCAGGCCAAGGCATGGGGCGAATGTTGTGGTTCTCCATCCAGGCTTTAACTGACCTTGCCGTGTGGCAAGGGCCATTGTCTTGTTGGAAAATCCAGTCATTCGAGGCAGGAAAGAGTTTTCCAGCTGATGGAAGAAGACTGTTTTCAAGGGTAGTCCTGTACTTGACCTGGTTCATTCGGCCTTCACACAATTGCATTTGCCCTGTTCCACTCAGACTGAAACAACCCCAGATCATGACTGATCCACCCCCATGTTTTACTGTAGGGGCAAGACAGTCTGGGTTGTAAGCTTCTCCAGGCTTCCTCCTAACCAGTAAGTTGGCTGGAGTGGGCATCAATTCAAAATTGGATTCATCACTGAAGAGAACCTTAGCCCAATCATCAACAGTCCAATCCTTGTGGTCTCGAGCAAAGAGTAACCGGGCCTTCCTCTGCCTTTCATTGATGAAGGGCTTCTTGCGTGCTCTGTGTGACTTCAAACCAGCTTCAACAAGTCGGTTTCGAACTGTCCTTGCCGAGCAAGTCACATTTCTCGACAGTGCCCACTCATTTTTAAGGTCCCTGGAGGTCTGACGACGATTCCTGACACAGGAACGGATGAGTGCACGGTCATCTCGTGGGGTAGAAAGACGTTTCCTGCCACGGCCAGGTAGCAATTTGGTAGTGCCATGTTCAGCTTGTTTTTTTGTTGAATGAATGAACGGCTGTCTTGGAGCTGTCTTGGAGATCTTCAGTTTTTTCGCTACCTGTCTCTCACTCATGCCAATTTCCAGCAGTGCCAAGATGGCTGCCTTTGTTGCTTCACATAATTCTTTTGTTTTAGGCATTATGTGAGAGCTGACAACTTCTGAGTTGTGCTACGGCTTGAATGTAAGCAGGAAACCACTCTAGGCCTTTGCATGTGCAGTGCTGCTTGTGACATGAAATGGCCTCTTATATACCCTGGGAATCAATTAAGCTTAAGAATGTCAAATAGGACATAAAGTATTATGTGACCAGCTGCATTTTTTGTTGTGTTCATTGTATTATACGTTTAGTGGTACCAGATATTAGAATGAACAAGAAATTGAAGAAAACAAGGGTGGTCTAATAATTTTTTCCATGACTGTACATCTAGTCTGCCGAAACCAAAGAAGAAGAAGTCTTGCGTGATCAGCGTATAGTGCTGCTTTCAAGGAACAAGATCTTGTGAGATGTTACTGGCAGCAGTCAAACAAACATGGCGGAAGCAAGTCCACCTTTCCAGGCCCTGCCGACGAGTTTAAAAGCTGATGTTTGGATGCATTTCGCATTTAAGAAGTTGGAAGAAAATGGCGAGTTGGACAAAAAAAACAACTAATATGCAAAATATGCAATGGGTAGATAAAATGCAGCGGCAATACGACGAATCTCTCCAACCATTTGACAAGACATCACCCGGAAACACAGTCGGCAGACTCGGCACGGCAGAAAATAACGGAGCATTTATTTTAACTGAAATGTCCCTGACGTTACTGACTCAGATCGATCATGGATCGAATCAAATCAGGACCTTGAAATATCAAATTTAATCGATCTGGAAAATCTGAATCGATACCCAGCCCTAATATATACACTACCACATCCCCCTTAAGCTTACTGAGCATGTATCAGGATATTAAGAATCCAACAATTGATACAAATAAGAAATAAACCCCTTTAAAGTTAGAAAATACCTCAGGGGGATTCTCTGAAAGGTCAGATGGAGGAGTACAGGACCCGCAATATTTGAAACTTTGGGGATGAGAGACAGAATAAATATGTTTTTGCATGATGGAGTACATTTGCATGTGTTGAAGTGATAGGAGGAGGAGGAGGAAGTGGCTGATGCAAAAAGAGAAAGTCTTCAGAGAGTAGAGGAGGATAAAATGGTTGTTAGAATGACTAATTTCCCTCATGAAATCCATCCTGTAAGACCTCCTGGAATAGAGACTTTATTGCGTGGTGGTTACCATTACACACTCACTATAGATAGCCCTGAATCCCTTACAGACCTCACTAGCCTACTTTCATGTGATGGAGTTTTGAGCGGATTCTGCTTTGACCACCGACCTTCTTGTTTATGTCTAACTTCCTCCTTGCTGTCGCTTTCTGTCAGTCTGAATGTGACCTTGACGTGTGGCTGTGTTTCATTGGCCCGAGCTGAGGTAAACCTGCATTATAAATTAGCTCAGGGTTGCTAAAAGGGGAGAAAAACATCATTGCTTTTGCTGTTTACACTGTTAATCCTGACCACGTCCCAGACTCTGTCCTTGAATGTAGAGTGGTGTTTAAGTAGGTGTGTTTCTGTCCAGGCGCTCCCCCAGCGGGGCGGCACTGGCTCAGTCTGTAGCCCTGTTATTCTTTCCTATTCGCAGCACTTAACGATCAATTCCTCCACGCAGCCGGACTCCCTTCCTTCTCTCTACATCGTCCCAAAAGACCGTCAGAATAGAGGGGGGGCAAAATTAGACCGAGGCAGCGAAACAAAGAAAGCGCAAACAAAGAGAGAGAGGAAGTCAGAAAAAAGGCATGACACAAATCAGTGTAACCAAAAGAAAAAGTCAATGATGAGTCAGTAGTTGATGAAAAGGGAAGACAAACTCATTGAGTGCCAGTCGTTTTTATAAAACAGAAAGTGCCTTGTTCCAGCGTTTTTGCCCATTTTGAGTCATATTTCTAGACCCACAGAATATTTTGTACTATGACTCTGAAAACACAGACTAGCTCAAATGAAAGAAGAGACTCTCTATTTCATCATGAAAAAAATGTTTGTTTTTACCTTGTTCCATTCTTGTCTTATCAGAGGTAGAGTAGAGGACACTTTTTGTCCAGATTCTGTTTGTTTTGCTCTCTAATCTCGATCGTCTCCACTTCCTGTTTTGATCTCTGTGGTGTATACCGTCTCTTTATGCTCTGACTACATCTCCCAGAAGCCCCAAAGTTACTCACAGGCTGCGTGAGACCACAATCCGGCGACCTGTTGCTGAAAAACCACTTTGACGTCGAAATACGCCAAAGACTTAAAAGATTGAACGATAAACATTGCATTGATTTGATGTATAGAAACACGCTTTTGAGCAGTTTTGAGCAATTAAATGAAAGCCTATCACTGACTAGTAATTTTATTTGACTGGAGCAGCAACTTCCACTAATTGATACTTGTCACCCCAACTTTTCTGACTGTAATGTTGTGATAAGATAACATAAGATAAAACTTTATTCATCCCGGGAATTCAAGCAGTTGCCATAGAGTAAGAAAAAATAAGGACATTTAAAGTTGTTGTTTTTTTTTTTCTGCAAAAATGCAGTATACAATCTAAACAATAGAACAATATACAGATTAAACAAATTAAAGAGCATAGATATGCAAACATAAGTATGCAAACATGAGTATACAGTAAGCTATCACGTACTTTTAAATTTTAAAAAGTTAGTCCCATTAATTAATTGTTGTTACAGCAGTGACATCTCATCAGACACAACAAGGTAAAGAGCATAAAGCAGAGCGTGAGGGACATGAGTGGGGAAAAAAGGATGTTGGTTTGCAGCTCTTAACTAATCACATGTGCTTATTATATTATCTTGTGTTATTTCCATCTATCATGAGAAGAGTAAGAGACAGAAAGAGACAGTGCTCGGTGCTCATTTGAATCACCACCAAACTGCTGGTCCTCCACAACAAAGAGAACACACACACACACACACACACACACACACACACACACCTTAATGAGGAAGCTCATTATGGACAAACAAGCCGCTGCTCCTCTGAATAACCAACTAGCAGAGCTCTGCTGCTCCGCCAAGCGAGGAGCTGCCGGCTGAATATTTTATTGATTCTGCAAGTCCAGCTGTTGATCTGTCTTGTGTACTGGTGTCATTAATATAGTGTGTGCAGAACAAAGCCCTGTGTCCCATGAGTTCATCAGGTTGCAGTAATTGTTAAGAGGCTGCTTTACCTTGATGCTCTCTGCCTGCAGGTCATGGCCCTGTGTTTCCATTTAAAGTTTATGATCTCTGCTAATAAGTGGGTGTTTTCTCTGCTCTCAGGACCAAGAGTAACATGGAAAAGTATCCAAGGATGTTTTACAGGATTAAAAATCCCTGATAAGCAATAATATATGTGCATAGATGCAATGAGGGGACACTTTTCATCATTCTGCAAGCTATCGATATCTGCCACAACTTCATCTTCAATTTAAACACTGGAGCTACGATACTATCGCTACATTTTGCCCACAATTACGATAATATCACGATACAGCGATAATCAATATATTGCAAGAAATTTCATCCACAATACATCACAATATCTATAATTTATTGACTGCTCTGAATCATTTAACAGGAATTACTTGCTTGTCTTCAAGATTCAAGAGTCTTTATTGTCATTAAGCACGTATAATGAAATTTTGTAGTGTCTCTCAGTTTAAGGGCACACATAAATAAGAAATAAAGATATAGCCTAAGAGATATAAATATAAAAATATACTATATAAAACACCCGTATTTGCAGAGGAGACGATATTTGCAGCAGAATTGTAATTTTTGCAATATAAATGTGATATTAACGGCATAAATGTAATACCTGCAGTAGAAATGTAATGTTTACAGCATTATACTGTAGTGTTATCTTTGTACTGTTGCCTGGATACAGGGAATCCCATCCCAACCCTTTTTAGTCATCTGTTGGTGTTCACTTCGAGTCGTGTTTACTGATCCCATGTGACTTTTTAATGTACAGTATGACACATAATGTGCACATGGTTGCTGCCTGTTGGAGTTAGATTTAATTTAAATGCAAAAGCTACCATAGAGGGCTCAAGTAAACTGTGATGAGGTCAGAATAGCACCTCCTTCATTTTTATTCCATCTCCCACCTCTGCTTTCCACTCAAAAAGAGTCCTCTTTATTGTCATATACATATTTAACTTCAGGGTGTATTGCTCAAGGACGCTACGACTCTTGTGTTAAAAAAATAACATAAGTCAGCATTCACTCTGAAATAGTCACAGCATGTATTTTAGCATCACACTTTTCAAACCATGCAGTTGGTTAAAAGAAATTACAAGAACCTCAGGGTGCAAAAAGATATTTGAAGGAGACAGAAGTAGCCAGATTTGCAGATATATATTATTCTGGTTATTTTATACACTTGCAATCTAGAGATAAAATTCAGTCAGTCTTATTTTGTGTTGCTTTTAGTGAGAATAGTTCTTTCATGAAGCTTCAAATCTCACTCAAAACATTTGATAAACAACTATTTGTGTTTTCCTTTGGGGACCGTGAACATAAACATGAATGAGCAATGACATGGAAGTAATTACCTGAAGCGTATGTGCATATTTCTGCAGTTACCCTTGTGAGCAGAATATAAAAGCTTAGCTTCACGGGCTGAGGTGTGCTGAAGCTGAGGTCGAGCTAGCTAATGAAGTTTCCTCCTGTAATATAATTAATTACAGCACTTATCTGACCAGACAAAACCCAGCTCGATGGATTATATTAGGATGCAACATCTCTGCCCTGCATGGCCGACTGGGAAATGGATCATGATTATCTCGCGGTTAGAACAACAGAGACGCACCAGGGCCCATCGGCTCATATCAGATCAATTAGCGAGGCTCTTTCCCCTGCAGTACGCCACGTTATGACGGCAGCACCAGCCATGCTGAACGAAAACAAGGCTCTCACAATGTCTTTTCTTAGACTTTTGATAAAGGGAAATGCCATTCCTTTGTAGCTAAGTGTCTAGGTGGGAAATCAATCTTGTCTTCAGATCCTTTCAATCCAGTAGGACCTGTAAGTCCTCTTCTGTTGTTTAATATAAAGTCAATAGAAAGACAAAAGCTGACATGGATTTGCTCAAGGCGCACACTGAAGTGAAGACCATCAGAGTTAAAAAAAAAAAAAAAGTTTCAGCTGGAGCTTTTCACTTTCTGAGGACAGAGACGAAGAGAAAACAGAGAAACTGGAGGAAAATAAATTAAAGGAGTGAAACTGTCAAGTGAATGCACCTTAATAACATCTACATTAATTGAAATTTATTTATTGAATTCACAAACAACAAGTATGCTGTATCAGCTATCGAGCATTGAATGTGCCATGTCTGACAGCTCAGACTCCAGTTTTTCTTTTACAGTTTTGGATAAATGCATATTTTGTGTCTCTCCAAAATGTCTAGACATGCTGAGTGAATTCATGTCACTACTTTGACTTTTTATGCAGCTGTAAAATCTGTTCCTTCCATAACACATTTGTCATCTATCAGTATTTTAGTCACATCCTGCTGCTCACACATCCCCTGACAGTTACAGTAGTTGGTTGAAACCATGTTGCATAGTCCCTGTAACACCCAGCAGCTCTGACATGACAGCTTATGAGGTGCAATATTTGGAGGTTTAATATTTCTAACAGCATATGGTTTAGCAACCAATAGCAGCTCCTCATGGTGGCAACCAGAGTGAAAAGGCAACACCATCCATTCCTCCCTCAGGGGGAAAAGAGCATTTTTATCTCCTAGTGGCTGACGCTCTCCATATTCCTTCACTAAATTACTTCCTCTGCCTCTGTGATGGAGAAGTAAAAGAAATGATAAGTCTGAACGCATGAATCTGGAATTTATATACCGCATAAATGGCAGTTTCTTATGGGATCCTTTCAACCCGAGCCTTCTGACAGACTGGAGGAATGACTCTGTGAGGGCCGATAGGAGGGGAGAGATCTGCACTGTTTTCATCATCTATTACTTTTCTGTCATACAGCTCACTTTAACCTGATATTCCCAGCAGCACATTATCCGTACGTAGCTCGTTGGACTTGTAAAGGTAGATATAGTTATTTACTTCATAGCGACAGGAAGGGGTCCTTTATGAGAAATATGGAGTGAGGAAACATTTCTCCTGTAAACATCTGATCTCATTTGAACAGTGAAATGCATTTCTCAGTATGCCTCTCTGTAGAACACAATACATATACACAACGATATTGAAGTGTTAGGGGTGCACGATGATAATCAGTCAGATAATTAACAGCCCCATATCAGGAAATTATGACGTCATTCCAATAAGTCTGATATCATAAAAATACCCCCGATAATATATAATATATACATATTTTTGTTAGCACTGCGTCTTTTTAAGGCTTGAACGGCCTGCAGTCAGTGCTGCGTTCAAGCGGCGTCTGTATAACCGGAAAAACACATTTTTGACTAGAAAAATTAATTCAGAATACTCCCTTGTGTCGGAAAAGAACTCGGTAATAATTTTGGTAGTTGCAGCCTTGACTTAATGTCAACGTCTTATTGACGGTGTTTCACAGAAATATGAGCATAAAAAGGTCGGGAAAAGTTAAAAGTGTTGAGAATACAGACCAAAGTAAGGTCAGAACCTGAAGGATTTGAGCTTTTGTTTTTGTGTTTTTTCGCAATGCACCTTTCCAGTTTGTGTTTGCATAGAAATATTTGCTTGTGTCAGTGCATTTATATATATAACCATACTTTTTCTGCTGTAAAGTATTTCAGTTATGGTATTTATTTTGAAAAAATGAATAAAAGAGTTAAAGTTATCCCTTTTCAAAATGACTATAAAACTGAATCAAGACATTTTGAAACATTGTCTTCAAAAATTTAGCATATAACGTCCATAAGAGTCCCGCCTGCTTTAAATTTAAAAGATGCATACAGATACAACTGTATAAACTTCTAAAGTGGTTCTTAGAGTCTGTCCTACATTGTTTGTGCTGTTTGAGTTCACAGCAGTTTTTGCTCCTTGGCTTTGAATTTTTATATTCGGTGGCATTTCAGTTGATTCAAAGATGGATTAAAAACACTGATATTGCTCTCTTTCTCTCAGTCGCTGCTCAGTGATTTCAGATTTATGGCTTGTTGCACCTTCAGGTTGTTGCAGATCAATTTAAATCATCCAAGCGAATGCAATGCGATGAAAATGTTGCCTCTGTGCATGCCCAGAAGCACGTCTGAGAGGCATCAGTGTGTGACTAAGCACATCATGGTCCCATTTGTTTGCATATCAGGTCTCTTTTTTAGGGGATTCACAGTAAATGAGTTGATCTAATTCGCTTGACGTCATGACGACAAAAAACGTTGGCTAACATGCGGTTGAAAAGCTCCTTTCAGACGCGTTAGACTGAGTGTAAATTGATGCGACTGCGTTCGCGTACAATCAACAAAGAAATATGAGCAGAATGATTCAGAGTGAGGCGTTCTGTCAAACTGCGTCGTTTCATCTAGGCATAATTAAGTTGGCTGCTGCGAAGCAGAGCATCCCATCGTTTAGTATTAAAAACATGCGACTTTTTGTCAATGTCCTTCGGGTTCCTCCTCTGTGATTAATAAAACATTTTAGGTTTGTTTTTTGGCCTGCGGAGTTGAGCTGTAAAACATTTGGATTAAATATGTGTTACTCATCAACAAACAACCTAATCTAGTTCATTTCTTTCATTATGGTTGACTTAACCTACATCCACAGAAGGAGTTCTGCTTCACTTTTGCAAACATTTCTAGCTTTGTGAGTGCTGGAGCGTGTGATGTAACAGTGGAAATAGATAGATGCAGTTACAGTGCATTTGCAGAATGACAGTGTGTAACATAGAGCTGTACAGTAGGTATTTTATTTTAACAAACTTGAAGAGTCCAGCATATAGAAAGATGTGTGTGATTGTGAGTGAGAAAGTGCAGTAAAATAAACATTTAAATCTTTGTCCACATGATCAAGAGAGGAAGCAGAATCTCTACTTATGTTTGCAGAGAGGATGTAAACTCTGCTGATGCACATGCATATAAGTGTGAGGTGCAGCATGAAGTGGGCTCATGCCCCCCCATCCAGTCACATAAATACTATAATATTTAATATATTAATATTAAATCTTGTGCTATTTTTCCCTTCGTGCAGAACTTGCTTGGAACATTTATTACAAATAACGAGTGAACTATCTTCCTCTGAATCTTTGAAAAAGTCCACCGACGCCATATTCTCTGTTTACAAACTTATGCATGCTGTGCTACATTCACGTGATGCGGGAATTTCCCCGTTTAAGGTTTGCGAGTCATTTTCCCGACCTTTTTATGCTCATATTTCTGTGGTGATATTAAGTCAAGGCTGCAACTACCAAAATTATGAGAGTTGTTTTCCACATGAGGGAGTATCCTAAATGAAAATTTCCAGTCAGAAAATAGTGTTTCCAGTTATACAGACACTACTTGAACACATACACTACTATTTTTTAGCTGTTTTTTATGATATCAGACTTATCAGAATGTTGTCATCATTTCCTGATATCTGGCTGATAATTATTGTGCACCCCTAGTTTGTATGGTTGTGACTCTTACTGTAGCACTTGCTTGCTTTTTAGAAGACCTTAACTTTGAATAAACATGTGTTGTGTTCTCTTTACGTTAGAGTCCTGTGGGTTTTCATTCCCAAGTAAAACACAAGTAAAGCCAAAGCATTAGCTGAGCTTAAACCTGTTGTGTCTTTTTTAACGTGTCTGTGCAGACTGACTCTTTTGTGAAGCTAGCTTCAGTTGGCCAATCGAGGAGCTGCAGTTTTTCTCACTCCTGTGTTGACTGCATTTTTCAGCCTCTGGTTTTTGCTTGAGAGTGACGCACCTCATTTCACCCACCCATGCTGTGGCCTCATGAAGGTCAGGACTTGGAGACACTCGCGTCATCTTTTGCTGAGCTCCACTGCAACAAGCCACAATGTCATTTCTCTCCCACTGCTGATGCATGACCTACTGGAGGTGGTTATGTGTGTAACTTTGTGTTTATCTACGGGGACAAGGCATCATGGGAACATGCTGCTTCTCTCTTTGCTTCATTTGAGCGGGTTAAACCCTGCGGAGCCGCCTCACATATGGCTCAGTGCTTATATGCTAGTACAACATGACTCTGAACGCTTGAGGGAAAAGCCAGTGTTGCCGTCCTCCCCTCGCACTGGATGTACCAACATACTTATACCAACAATCTGCATTTTCCTTCAATTAAACTGGGCTACCTCCCACGGAGACCCACTTCAGATTCGCTTAGTGTGTTTGTGTACATCTCTGTGCAGCTACTCAGCATGTGAGAGTCAATCTGAGATGATGTTCGATAATGCTCCCATTAATATTGCATGGCTCGTCTTACTTGGCTATTAATGTATTCCTGCCTGCTTGAATGGTATCTCTATGGTCCATCTCTCAGGCGGTTCTCCTTGTTATGCTGGTCCCGTGTGTGTGTGTGTGTGTGTGTGTGTGTGCAGCAGATAAGAAGTCACTCTTAGGCCCTCTGTGAGTGGCAGCGAGGAGACAACAGAGGGATAAAAGAAAGAGATGGGCCACCTGTCTTTCTTATCAGACACTGAAGAACAGGCAGCTGGATGAAGTAGACACACTTTCACAGGTAGCAACAAAGTCAGTTATAATTTATTCTTCCTTTAATTGATAAATTCACTTTTTTTTTTACATTTAGCAAACTTTTGCATACTTTTTGAACGTCTCTTATTCGTTACATAATGTACTAATTGCTCATAGTGTGACATTAGCGAGCAATTTTGTCCCTTTTGCAAAGTGTATAAACCAAGCGCAGTGTTGATACTATTACTAGTACTAATGCATACTGCCATGATAAAAAAAAAAAAATATATATATATATATATATATATATATATATATATATATATATATATATATATATATATATATATATATATATATATATATAAGCTGTATGTAAACAAGGTGGGGCGGCACGTTGGTGTAGTGGTTAGCACTGTCGCCTCACAACAAGAAGGTACCGGGTTCGAATCTCGGGCCCTTTCTGTGTGGAGTTTGCATGTTCTCCCCGTGTCTGCGTGGGTTCTCTCCGGGTACTCCGGCTATCCAAAAACATGCATGGGGATTAGGTTAATTAGCTAATTTAAATTGACCTTAGGTGTGAATGTGAGCGTGAGTGGTTGTCTGTCTCTATGTGTCCTGCGATGAGGTGGCGACTTGTCCAGCGTGTACCCTGCCTTTCACCCTAAGACAGCTGGGATAGGCTCCAGCCGCCCCGCGACCCTATGAGGATAAGCGGTAGATAATGGATGGATGGAAACACGGTCACGTAGTTCACAACAGGATCCCGATCGGTGGGATTTCCTGAGAATGACGGAGGACTAAATCACCTATGTGCTCCCATTAAAGATGATGTCGCTCCACATTTGATTTATTTGATTAAATAAAATCTCTGTCCTTCAGAGACACACATACACGCTAATATATATTTTAGGGCTATCGAAGTTACCGCGTTAACACATATTATTTTTTTTTATTATTTATTTATTTACTTTTTATTTCAGCATGCATAAGTCGTTCTGGATTTACAATCGGCCCAAATCAAGACTTTTTTGGGGGGGGGGAATCAATATTAAGAAATTAAAACTCAATATTATATCAGAAGAAAAAGTATTGCAGTATATTGCCATATCAATATTTTTTCCCTTACCCCTATTTCACACTGCACGGAAATTCTGCATCCATCCAGGTCGTCCCAGGATTTCTGTGCAGTGTGAAAGGGGCTTTAGATACTGCTAGCACTGAGCCAGCAGCGGAGGACACTAATAATGTTGACATCCTGCACTGTTATAAAAGCACTGAAGCTACTGTTCAGGCAGCAGGAGACAGTTGTGTCTTAATTATGTTGTTTCTACTGGAAACAATGAAGGACACGTCTTTGCTTAATGCAGTGCCAGCAGTCTGCCTGAGAGCACGTCAGTCCAGAGGGAATGGTTCCCTCTAGACGCTCACTGTGGAGCAGCCAGGGACGAGTGCAGGGAGACAGAAACCCACATAGAGATGGACACAGGCCAGACACCCCTTGAGGCTGTTTGGGTTCCCTGCCACTCACACAGATGTCATAGAGCGATGAGCAGTGAGCCACACATTGGATTAGATCACTGCATTTGAAAAGTTTTGTGTCATTTTATTTACATACTGCATATGTAGTTTGCAGAACAAATGTCTGAAAATATTACGGCATTCTCAATTTTCCTTCTTTCATCCTTGAGTCGTAGCTCACTGGCAGTTATAACAGGTTCCCATGGTTACAAAGGTCTGGAGGGATGTTTGGGAGGGTTTCAATCAGGAATGTTCAAAGACAATCTGCAGGATCTGGATTTGAACCAATATGGACGTTTTGATTCATGATCATTGAATTGTCAGCTATTGAAAGTAGTCATTTTCCAAGTTTTCTTGTTGATTAAATTGTAACCAATGTATGTATTTTATATGAATATTTTTGTGTGTATGTGTGAGTATGAATGGGTTGTGTGAAAATTGTGTGTTCTATTTTGTTCAACAAAACAAAATCCAATGTTTTACAATGAATTCAGTATTTATCATACCTCAGTCTGAAATGGAGTTTCTTTTTTTACATTGAATAATATGTTTTCATTGAACTCCAGCTGCTCCTGTCCGCTCCCGTTGTGGAGGGCACCGCTGGTTTAGATGACCTCCATATATTGCCACTAGAATGATTTCCTTTTCCAAAGCTAATACTGCATTGTTGAGGTCTTCAGACTTTTTCTGTCTTCCGCCTTCTTTCCTCATTCTCCTTTTTCCTTGGATCTCATGATTATTGTGGTTATTATTTTGGCTTGGTCATATTGAGTTTCTGCAGGAACTCAATCTGCCATGTTTTTATGTGTGTTTCTAAGTTAGTGTGAAATGACACACATTCCAAGGATAACAGGAAGTGACATAAGGTGCAAATGAAGTGTGACAGGTGGTGACATTATCTTAATTGACAGGTGACATCTTACTGTACATCCAGGGTTCCTGTGCTTCCCTAAAAAGTCTTAAATTAAAATCCGGGTAATTACGGTCTTAAATTGTCTTCAATTTATCGTAAATTTGCTGTAGGTATTTAATTTTCAGGTGGTGCATTTAATGCCAATAGGAAAACACAGTATTGAGAGATTTTCTGCAATTCTGCACATTATTTTGTTCACAAAGTTTGTTCTTGAAAGTTGTGAAATTAAAGTTGCAGAAAAAAATAAAATATTATTCCTTTGTATCGTTGTTGCAAGTGTTAAGTTAAAGGGCATTGTGGCAATAGCGGCATTGGTCAGGACCTACAATAAACTGCCTATTTTCTACCAAAGAAATTGTTTTGACATTTTTGGGTCTTAAATTATATTTGTTGAGGTCTAAAAAAAGTCTTAAAAAGTATTAAATTTGACTTTTAAAATGGTGCAAGAACCCTGACATCAGTCGACATAAATGCATTTTACATTTACACAAGCTGATGGATTATATATTTCCCTTTTTGCGAAGATGTTAAGAATGATTTAATGTGATAGCCTGTATATCCAGCTTTATTTTGCAATCCATGAGTGTAGATGCTATAGGCTCCCTTTTGTACATGTCACATGAGTCAAGAATTCCATTTCTTATGCTAATGAAAAAAAAAATAGCTCAACGACGCAAAGCCTCTTTCTTTCTCTTCACAAGTCATCGCCACGTGGGGATAAATTCTGCCACTGAGCATTTTCTCTCCCCCGTGTCCTCCCTCCTTTTCTCAGCAAACTGTTTGATCAGTTTGATTTGTTCAAACAGAATACTGCTCTCTGTGTTTTCTGGGCAAACTTTCCACTCTACAGGTGGCCTATCTCAGTGTACTTTTCATTTCTTTTTAATGGCATTGGACTCATGAGCCCTCTTCCTCTTGACGGTTCCCCTGACGATAAGGGTAAACGACTTGAAGTTGAGGTCGTCCTCTCATTAAACATCTCTGACTGCTGAAGCTGCTGTCACTTCTGTGAGGCCAAGATGTGTCATGACTTAAGACTTCTATGCCCTATGCTGCAGCAGGACCCTACTGAACTGGTACCTAATGGATGTGGGAGTCCCACAGTGAGGCTGGAAGAGCGATAACCTTTCAACTTACCATAATATACCACATAGATATGACTGAAAATGATGAATAGAATAAAATTTAATAGCCCACAAAGGTGGAAATCTTCACAATCAAACAATAAAAACTAATAAATATCTGAATATCTACCACTAAGAAATACTAAAAGTACATGAAAAAGAAAAAAACGTCATTTTTAAATGAATGACCTTGTGGGAATAATGGCGAATAATGGCTTTCCTCTCTCAGAGGGCTAAAGTAGTGTGAAATTACACTGAGAGACAGGTGGTTTGCATTCTTTGTCCTGTTGATAGTCAGAGTTGGTTGACCTTGATCTGTTTTTTAAATAGATGCCATGCGATTTTTTTCAGATATCTATGCTCTCAAGAAAATCCCAACATTTGGTGGTGCCTTGACTTTTTTCTCTAGCACCACCATCAAATCAAAGTTTTCACACATCCAGTGAAAAAGCTCAACTACCACCATTTGAGGGGTTCAGCACATTTGTAAATATGTTCATGGTTGAGGGGTAGAACCCAACCTGCATTCCATCTAAATTAGGGATGCACAATAACTTTTTTTAAATCAATATGATAACTGATAACTTTCTGCTTTCAAAAGCCAATACCGATAACCGATACCTGGAGAAAAGAAAGACTAATGAATAAAAGTGCACCTAAGATGTATCATGACATCAATACAACTAATTGTAGTTTTGACTCTTTGACTCTCTTTCCAATGAAAAACTTCTAACAAGCCTTTAAAATTTCTGCTTAAAGATCGATAAGATGTTGATATTAAGTCAAGGCTGCAACTACCAAAATTATGACGGAGTTGTTTTCTGACAAGAGGGAGTATTCTGAATTAATTTTTCCAGTCAAAAATGTGTTTTTCCAATTATACAGACACCGCTTGAATGCAGCACTCACAGCATGTCGTTCAAGTCTCATGTAGGAGTGAGAGCGCTTGATTAAAAAGATGCAGTGCTCACAAAAATATGCATATATTATATATTATCGGGGGTATTTTTATGATATCAGACTTAAATTTCCTAATATCGGGCCGGTAATTATCTGACCGATAATTATCGTGCACCCCTGATCTAAGTGACTCCATGAGTGACTGAGTAAAACAGTGGAAACAAACGCCTCCTGTCCTCAATAGCTGTGTTTGATAAGCCTTTTGTCTGTGACACTGACGCACAGGCACAGAGGTCTTTTTCAGTACAGTATGGAGCCCCAGTGGAAATGGTAACTGGTACAGCTGCCTGCAGTACATGGACCCTACGTACAGTCAATACTGAAGCTGCACACACACAAGGCCGCCTCTGTGTGCTGCTTTCTGTCTGCCAGCATCGGGTCCCAAGAGGGAAGCTGTGAGATTCGGTGGCCATAGAGATGTCATACACACATGCTTGCACATGCACACAAAGGTCATTCACACAATAGTAGCTCTTAAGTCTGCTAAATGCACATAGAAGGAAGCAGGGACCTTTGCCGGCTGTTAAATACTTGTGTGTGAGCTGGTCTGCCAAGCCTGCAGAGCTGTGTGAGACAGTTTCCTTCACTGTGTAGCCCTGTCCACGCTCTCCTGTCTGCCTCAAAATGAGCCTTTTCCTCAGGAAGAGGACGGGCTTTATAAGCACACTGCTGAGTGCTCGGACCTGCCAATTAGGCCCAGCCTCTCCAAACTCTCTACTCCACAGCACTGCTGTTATTACACCCCTTAGGATTCACAGCAAACCCTTAGCCATTCACTGGCATGTGCTCCAGCTCCAACAGGGATTTAAACACTGGTTCGTGTTTGAGAGAGCTGATTGTCAGGTGACTAGGGGCTGGGTACCGAACTCTGATACTTTTCAGTATCAGTTTGGGTATCAAAAAAAATGAATAATTTTTTGGTGCCAAATTTCAATACCCAAGTGTCTGTGAACTAGGCATAGATTCAGATTCATTGTGACACCGATCCGTCCCCCCACTTTCCCAACATAAGGAGACAAACACCATTATTACAGAGGATTAAGGTCGCAGCATAAGGAGCTCGACGTGTGTGTTTAGGTTTATGGTGCATTCAAGTTATATATGAATGTCGGAAATTCTGAACTCCAAATCAGAATTTAAATCAGAATCTCACCAACATAGAATTTGTGTTATATGCTACTGATGTCAACAGTAGCTACATGTTTTGTTGTACGTCTGTAAGACTGGAAGAGCTGGGAGCACTAAACTTTGAGGTTATGATGATCAGAGCTCCAAGTTCCAACTTCCAGTGAACACACCATAAGGCAAACTGTCACTCCCCAGGGTCCTAAAGAGGAACTGGTAGCAAGCTGTGATGTTGATCATCATCAGACCATTGTTTAGTATGTCTACCACAACAAAGCCCAAATTATACAAAAATAACCTTTTGAGTTGAAATCATAAAATAATAATAATTTGAATAATAATAATAATAATAATAATAATAATAATAATACTGAGGATGACCATGATTAAAGCCCAAATTACACAAAAATAATTGAGGTTATAAATTATATATTATTATAAATTAATTAAATAAATTATTGAGGAATAAAAGTTTCATTCTGGAACTGCTATTGAAATTGGTATCATATCAAAATTTTTTTAATGATACCCAGCCCTACGAGTGACATGTAGTAACTGTATTCTGTCTTATATATAAATTATATGAATATATCAATAATACTCAACCTATAGCAATTATCAGAACCTGTCTAAACGTACAGTTTGACTCTCACAGTAAAGCCCACTGGCTTTGTCTTGCTCTGATTCCTAAAGAACAATATTTCACTATAATTGAGCAATTGAATAAAAGGATTTGTTGTTGGACAACAAAAAATATCTTTCAGCCATTTTTAAAACCCTTCAAGATGTTGCATATCTGTAGAGGGCCAACTCTTCCTCAACCTCACTGCCAGTTTTTGGAAAAAAAATGCATCCAAAAATCTGAATGAACAAGTCAAGTTAATCAATCAAGGAATTCCATCCAGTACAATCACACTAAATTAAGGAAAGCATCAAACTTGCTCAAGCTATCAACAAACACTCATCAACTTCTCACAATAGCTCTAATGGGTTTTAAAAAGCAGAGTCATGTTTTAGAACAGTCCTAAAGCCTTTAATTGTTGGGCTTTTTTTTACTCTATCAAAGTTATTCAGATGAGCTTTTAATATGAGCTCTTGGGTGTATTATATGAACAAAACCTCTGTGTGCTTTGCTCTCATAATAAAGTGGCTTATGGCTTGGAGAAATTGAACAGTAGGGAAAATGGCCTCATGAATGAATTAGTCGTCTGCAACAGATTACTGCTGCAATAAAATAGCATGTTTCTCATTTCAACCTTAGCAACCATGGAAAAGCCCTGTTGTCACCTTCAGAGCCAGGGGGGCATAAGCCAAGCTTGATTTAATCTGCTGTGCTGCATTTAGTCCTTCACTGCTGCTTTGCAGAAAATAAAAAAGTTGAAGTGTGGTTTTGTGACATATTACTGCATGAATATTTCCCTCATTGTGAACCTGAATCTCATGTAAATATGCCTAAATATGTATAAATATGCATGTGAAAACAGACATTTTCATGCCTCATTCCACAGGAATGACAGCTAAGTATATAGACACTTGTTTTTTTAAATCGACATTAAGAAATTGGGTGGCACGGTGGTGTAGTGGTTAGCACTGTCACCTCATAAGAAGAAGGTACCGGGTTCGAATCCCGGGCCTTTCTGTGTGGAGTTTGCATGTTCTCCCCGTGTCTGCGTGGGTTCTCTCTGGTACTCCGGCTTCCTCCCACCATCCAGAATCATGCATGGGGATTAGGTTAATTGGTTAATTTAAATTGACTGTAGGGGTGAGTGTGAGTGGTTGTCTGTCTCTATGTGTCCTGTGATGAACTGGAGACTTGTCCAGGGTGTACCCTGCCTTCAGCCATAAGACAGCTAGGATAGGCTCCAGCCCCCCCCGCGACCCTATGAGGATAAGCGGTAGATAATGGATGGATGGATATTAAGAAATTAAAACTCAATATTATATTGTAAGAAAAAATATTTCGATATATTGCAATATCGATATTGGTGGTCATTCCGCTTAGTTTAGGAGTGTAGGAGTGTGAGATGAAGAGAGGTTGGTTCTTCCCTTTCATGTTTCAAGAACAAAAGTACCACGATGACCGGCTCTTGGTGGCTATGGTAACACAAGAATGAGGGTAGTTATATTAGAGTCTTGTTGTTATTCTCATAGTATTTCTTCTTGCAAAATAACAACCCTGTGCCCTGCATGTGTGATTGAGTGTGAGATATGTTATAGTCTAATTAGAGTTTCAGAGTAACGCTGAGGTCTGTTTTTGTTTGTTTCTGCTATTGCAGTCTGAATAAAGCCGTCCATCTTTCCCCTTTTTACGAGTTGTTTCCAAAGTCCCCGCCACTATAAAGCGTCACCAGCTCTCAACTGTCTCCTATTAAAGCACAAACTCTAAACCATGTGAGCTGCCTGGAGCACTTGGCTATGCACTGTATGTTTCTCTAAGGAACACAAATGTCACCAAGCAAGAAAAACAGCAATCATCTCCCCCGTGATCTCTCTTTCCACTACTTTGTGAGGTCCAGGAAGCAATGAATAAACAATAGGGGAAGCAAATATTACATGCACAGCCCAGAGCCTAAACATGTAGAGGCGGTGTGCTTCCACATGTCTGGCCTTGTTTTAGCCGTCCTGCCTTGTGCCTATTTGACAAATCCTTTTTCCAGGGCTGGGTGGGCTTTCCCTGATCAGGATGCACCATCTTCCATTATCAGAAGGATACAAAACAAACAAAACAACTGCTATTATCTTTTCTGGTGGGGAGAGAAGGGAGAGAGAGGGAAGGATGGGGAAAATAGGATGAGAGAAAAAAGGTAATTGAAGCAGCTTGTAGCGCAGCGATCTGGAAACTCCATATTATTGCTTTTTATGTTTCCCTCCATCTGGTTTTTCTCCCATAGCACTTCTGCCAGTTCCTCAAGACCCCCCCACCCCAACTCTCTCAGGTACATACAGGCTAATGTACCATTTTATGAAATAGAATGAAAAAGCATGCATTGTCACCATGTCCTTGACAGCAGTAAGTCATTGAAACACTTGGTTGACCAACACCAGTTGGTCAAGGCAGGGATCCTGTGTAAAACAAACGAACCAAAACATCCCCAGGTGGTGCAAATGTTCACCTTTGAGTCAAGACAACATGTAGGTAACCAAATTTAACATTTTTTGTTGTATATTGTCCCCAGGGACAGTAACAGGAGGAAACACATTATCGTAATAGCTCTCCCTGCCCTTCAGCCTCGTTTGTGCTCTTTCAAACATTAAACAAATTGCCCCTTTATTTCACTCAGGTAGAGCTTACAGATGCTTTTCAGAAGATGAAGGCAGCTGTTGTAGAAGCTTAATGTGTTATAATAGTGGCTAAAAAAGAGTGAAGACTCCAGGTTATGTAAAACTGCATGAAAATCAGTAGTCGATGTCTAATTAACTCATTGAGTGCCAGCTCTTTTATAAAAATGAAAGTGGCTTGTGCTAGCGTTTTTAAGTCATCTTTCATGATTCACAGAATATTTTGTACTATGACTCTGAAAACACTGAATAGCTCAAATGAAAGAAGAGACTCTCTATTTCGTTGTTTTTTTTTTACCTTGTTCCATTCTTGTTTTATCAGAGGTAGAGTAGAGGACACTTTCACCAAAATCACCACTTTTTGTCCAGACAGTTTGTTTTTCTCTCTAATCGTCTCCACTTCCTGTTTTGATCTCTGTGGCGTATACCGTCTCTTTATGCTTTGGCTACATCTCCCAGAAGCCCCAAAATTACTCACAGGCTGTGTGAGAGCTCCCTCTAGAGCCAGCTGTCGAAAAACCATTTTGACGTATTTATACATCTGTGGCACTCAAAGAGTTAAAGAAGCCAACATGACGTACGGTAAATGCTTTTCACTTTCATATTTTCTCTGAAAATCTACCATTTTCACCAACCTGTATTTCTTGCTGATAAAAGACACTAATGTTTTAGAGATGTGGTTTATTATGGCAAACACAGTTCACAGAAATGATCATTATTCATGTCACCTGCGCACAGGGCAGTGGGGTGTGAAAAACAACAACAGCCAGTTTTATAACACATTGTGATCACTGTGAAACAAAGGAATGTAGGTTAATTGGTTCAACTTGTAAACACTTTCTGTTGACTGTTGCTCATCGCTGAGAGTGCATTGAGGGCCAGATGAGGAACAGCATACACTAAAACCTCCAATCATACACCTCTATTTAAAGCACCTTCTTCTATGCTTATTGCATTATTCATTTCACACTGACAGGTGATGTCATCATAGCCACGACCTTGGTGCTCCTGACTGTGGGCCATAAGGCTCGAGGGAAATGTGTTTAACCCTGGTGTCATTTCAGACATTTTCAGAGCAAAGACCAAAATAACCAGCCCAGTTATGTTACAAGTTCGGCTTTTTCCTACTTACCCTACTGGGCATGCACTCCTCAAATCTACTTACCCCATCTGAACTCTTACTTGCCCTGCCTAAGAGGATCTTTGTCTCACTGTGTGGCACATACTTTCACTCATGACTAATATTTCACTACAATCCATTTCCTGATGACTGTATACAACACTACACAACACGTCTTTCTTCAGAAAGCAGTATTTATTGCCATTTCATATTTGAGCAATAGCTGTTACACCCTCCTTTTGTTTTCGTAGATTTTTGTGTATTGTTTAGATTGTTGGTTTTGCACTAAAACTGCATTTACTGCACTGTATATCCATCCATCCATCCATCCATCCATTAATTATCTACCGCTTATCCTCATAGGGTCGCGGGGGGGGCTGGAGCCTATCCCAGCTGTCTTAAGGTGAAAGGCAGGGTACACCCTGGACAAGTCTCCAGTTCACCACAGGACACATAGAGACAGACAACCACTCACACTCACATTCACACCTATACGGTCAATTTAAATTAGCCAAATAACCTAATCCCCATGCATGTTTTTAGATGGTGGGAGGAAGCCAGAGTACCCGGAGAGAACCCACGCAGACACAGGGAGAACATGCAAACTCCACACAGAAAGGCCCTGGGCCCGGGATTTGAACCCGGTACCTTCGTGCTCTTACTGTGTATGGCAACTGTTGTGAAAAAATTTCCTTTGCGATGAATAAAGTTTAATCTTATCTGAACGGGTGAGCCAGCTGTTTAACGATCACCAGTGTTGTGCCAGTTCACAACTAGGCGACAAAAAAGTCCTAAAGTCCTAAAAATGAACTAGTTCATGTTCTTTTGCTACATTTTTTAAAGAAATAAGACCATATGTCCCTCAGTAGAACCTCTTCTTCACCATTCATCACCAGCTGGAAATTACTGCCACTCCAAAAATACAATAAAGTATCACAGACAGCACCGGTTTCCACGGCAACAGAAACAGGTGAAGAAATACACCATTAAAAAAAAAATGGCCAATAGAATTATTTCTGCTCTGGTTTAGACTCACAAAATGCTATTAGCAGGACTGCTTTAGCCATACAGTGACATTTCTTGAGGATCACATCAAGTTTGGCTTACATTCCCAGTCAAGACTAAGTCTGTCTACTGAGAGCTACGTCCGATACCTAGTTGACCTCTCTCTGACCATCCGTGGTTTCCTTCATCCCCTCTTGTTCCACTCTTGTTTTAGCAGTGGTTTTTGGAGCGCTCGCTTAGTGTGTCTGGGCCCCGCTTTGTGCTTGGCTAACGGCGCTTGCGGTTGCCAGATCTGTCCAGTGGTGTCATGTCAGCAGCGTCATAGCCAGATTACATCATTCTGAGTGCTTTAAGGGGTGACCGTTCCCTGCAGAAATGACATGCATGCTGGATTGTGAAAACACATAGATAAAACACACATGTGCAGAAACACACATATATATATACACACATGCATGAGTGTGCACAGTGATACAAGTCATTAGGAAGGACCTGCTCTGATGTCACACTGAGTAGATAAAGTGAGTGTTCATGCTTGTTGTGGTTTTCTGCAGAGATTGAATGAACAGACTGGTAATAGCCTCCGATTGAAGTAGCCTCCAACCTCTCGCAGATGACAGGACTTCTTGTCACATTCTGTCATGTCCTCTTGATCCGTGGTTATTGAGAGTGTCACCGTCTCTTTCAGTTTGTGCTCAGGAGTGTGTTTTTTATGCGTGCAGGCTTTTGAGCCTCCCTCTGTCCAAGCTCTTTTTTCATCTGTGTATTTGTGTGCTTATTTTCTTGACAACATTCGTACCCGTGTCTGAACTGTGTATATGTAGCTGTCCTGTCCACTCCCAGTTGTTGTGATTTGGGATACCGTCGAAAACAGGTCAGTGGCGTCCTCAGAGGGATAAGCTGTCACATCAATGACAAAACCGGCTGCAGAGCTGAACTGCTGGTTGAGTGAGAGCGACCTGCTGACAGCAGGAACACCTTTAAGGTGGCAGAGATGATGCTCAGGATATTGCTTTGATACCGTTTGGGTTCATGTGTGTTTCATTTATTAGTTTGAATTTGGAGAAAAAATTCTGAATGACATGCTGTGATAGCATTGAGTGGACATCAAGAGCGTGTAGCACTAGGACTGGCTGGTTTTGACCTGGAAAGTATGTTGTTTTGACCATCCTCATGTACACAAACAAGTTTGAGCAATTGTCACAATTAACCAAACAGAATCATGCATATTACATGAGATAGCTTTCTAAGCTTTGAGAGCAGTGTGGTAAAAAGGCTGGGTCCTTCTCTTGTGGTGGTCCTCCTGTAGATGGTTTTCCATTATTAAGACATGTGCACACTTTGTTCCTCTTAAGTGGTACAGGGAAAATGTAGGAGGTTGTGAAAAAAGGTCTTATAGAGCAATACAGATTCTATAGCCTTTCTTGTGCCCTCTAATAGCACTGACTTTATGGAAAAAGAGCGTGGCTTAGCAGTAAAATCAGACAGGTGAGATGTGTGCGGCGCTTTCCCAGCACTTTGCGACAACTGACAACTTAATGGATTTCCCTGGTTTGAAAGCCTGTTTAAAATCCCTTTGTATGAAAAAAAGGCAAAGCTGGTGACTGGGCTGTGAACCTGCTTTTCTGTCAACATGCATAACTCCTAGATTTCATAAAAAAAGAAGTATTTCTTCTTTCTGGACGAGACCAGGCTGAAGCGATAAGTGAGTGCCGTTGTGCCTCTGAGGGAGAGTTTCTGCATTTTCAATCTGAGAGGACGACACCAAGGATGACAGTGGGTCCCATAAAGAGACATTCACTCTCATGATGTCCCATGAGGCGGCAAAACGTAGTCCATCTGTCACCAGTCTGACATTTCATTGTCGGTTGAAGAGAGGAAGTTTATTTGTTGTTCAAATAGTGCCAAATTAATAATTGAGAGTTCTTTTTTTGGACCTGACCACCAGGTACTTTACTGGAAGCTCTCTGCAGGATTTGACTTTAAGATTATTTTATCCTAAGGAGGTGTACGTACTTCAAGTTAAAGCCATCCTGTGAAATTTTCATGATGTTTACATTCAGTGTTTCTCACTGTAACATTCAAATTACAAACATTACAGGAAATAATGCCTTGTTTGCCAAATGTTTAAAACAACTTGTGCGAACCTTTAAAGTACTGCTTAAATTCGTTTACCTTCTTAGAAGCAATGGTGGATGTAGCATGACACAAAAGTTCATATGGAGGAGATATTGGTGGGCAAAATGTATGTTCTGTGAGCTTACATTGAGTGCCAGTCTTTTATAAAACAGAATGTGTCTTGTTCCAGCATTTTCGCCCATTTTGAGTCATATAAACTGAATAAACTTTGAATAAGCAAGCAATAGTCCAGCATGTTGTTTGTGTGTTTTTGCTGCCGGATAGTGGATATGCTGATGTTGCAACCCTACAATCCAAGCATTTCCAGTGAAACGCTCTGAAGTGTGATGATAAAGTCCACTGTATGGCTTGGTAAGACTTGCCCACATAGCTCGTTCAGGCGTACACATTTTGTTGAGGTTAGGCACTGACCTTTAGTGGTTTGGGTCAGGATAGCCAATCGGTCAAGGTATAAGACATGAACAAATCAGGTCACCTGTGGCCTGAGCATGGATGCTTTTCCAATCCCAGTGAATCCCTTGAATGCCACATCAGGTGGCGGCAGAAATACAAGGGGCCAATCAGTCGTCCTGTTCCAAACGGCCACGCCCTGAGCGTGCACTGCACTCGTTCCCAGATAATTCCTTTACAGGCCATAAGGCGTCTTCCCTCTTCTCGCTGACTATTGCACCACTCTTTTACTGTCGACTCTGATCCACCAAGGACTCTTCTGTCTCGTCTTGTCTGCATCTTTTTTGGAAACCAAGAAAAAAAAAAAGCCCTGATTGTGGATCCCCTTTTTTGTATCCTCCCCCTCCCACAATCCCATGCTGAATGGAGACCCATAATGAGCCTCTGTCTGTTCTTGCTGACACAGTGAGCTGGTATAAGGCCTCTATCTCTTTCTCTCTCTTTCCAGACGTCTGTGTGCAGAATAAAGGGATTCCTCCTTAGAAATGCTTCCAACTGCCACGAGGGGCTGGAAGACATTCAGACCTCCTTCAGTGAGGTCCTGTGGCCTAGACTTGTGTTACACACTCCATCACACATATTTTTATCTCTCTGGCTCAACATCTTTCTTTGTTTAGAAGACAGAGATAATAAGAGGAGAAAAAAACATGTTCAACATCACTCCCGTGGCTGCTGTACATCACTGTAGGGATTTCATTATGAGCTTTCACCTCTTCAAAACAATCACAGTGCAACAGTTTAGTTTGCTGTATCTCTGTCACTTTCTGAAGCTATGCCATGCCTCACTGCAAATTGCTTAATTTAGACTGTTCAATGCGTGGTCCCTCTAGTGCAAAGCAGAGTTTGTTTTTCATTAGGGTAAGTGAGGCAGTTGGTGAGAACATGTGTCTGGCAGCAGCAGCAGGGACGACAGCCTGACAGCCTCTTCCCCTGGAAGTACGATGTCTGCTTCTACGTCTGAGGGAGCATACATAATAAACCTGGCTTCTTATTTTATCTGCACTCATCTAGTGCTTGATACTGATAAATATTCAGGGTGCTGGTCATGTTGTAAGGACTCTGAAGGCAAGGTTGTGAAGTTCATGTTCATACAGGCCCATTGGACATCCCTGGACATTTTTTGTCCTCAACACCTGTGGTCCAGAGAACTGGTTTCACATCACCCTTGGTTAGAATAGAAGAGAAAGTTTTATTTTTCCAGCTCCGTAGTGTAAATTAATATTTGCCTTGTGAGGAATATGTGTGGGATTGATTGCAGCTGCTTCCTATTTAGGATGGTTTAACATCAGCTGTGTTTCTGTTTTTCTGTATTTTTCATGCACTTTGAAGTATCGCGTTAGAAATGTTGTATGGAAAAAACAAAATTTTAAATATCACAAATATATGTATGTGCGGAAAAGAATTTTTGCGTTCACTCATGCAATGGAAACTCCTTTGATATTCTCATAACAACCAAATGCTTCTATTATTCTCCAGACAGCATGAAACATAACCAGCACTGGCTAAAAATTAAAACTTCCTCCCTTTTTGTCTCGAAAAGGAAACTTGTTTTGTTTTCCACTTCACAACCTTTTTCTACACTGTTTGCTTGAGGATTACAGCACTGAAACACCATTCAAGTTGACTTTATACTACAAAATTAAATAGTTTTTGCTAAACAAAGTTTGCTTAAATTTACTTGACAGTTGAATTTTGTCACAAATCGTTTGCCTGCACTGAAACATCCCAAATACAGTTTTGCAAGTTAGACAGTGTGCAGGAGTTTGTCTGCAACATTAATGTCATCATTTATACAATAAGCTAAGACAGTTTATTTACATTGATGAGCTTTGAAAGGTTGCTCCTGTTGTTTTGCCCAGTGCAGATAATTATAAGTTCTCATCAATCACCCATTGACCAGGAAGACTGTTGTTATTGTACAGTGAAGCACTCTGTATTTGTTGTATGATGTATTATATAGTATTTATTGATCTTTCACAGGATGAATGGCATCCCAGGACCCTGGCCAGCACAGAATGTATGGATTTTTGAATAGCATGTCCTAATGCCTTGGACCATTTTATCTGCTCAGACATTTGTTCGATCATTTGCCGTCTCAGGCCTGATGTGTCCACGTAGGAACAGTCAGGGGATGTAGCAGGAACAGTTGGCACATTGTTGAAGAGCCAATTTAAAATAAACCCAAAAGGCCCGCATTGAGTGTACTTTATTAAAAATAGACAGGCACAGCAGAGCTTCGCATTTTATATTTAACTGTTTATTTTGGGCCATTGAATGTGTTTTCATCTTGGGTGGAGTCTGCGAGTGGTTACCACATGCTGATCATCCTCAAGAGATCTGTATCTTTCTGACATGGCCAATAGATTTTTTTTTTCCACAAGTTTGGTTGAACTTGAAACATAAATGTTGTCTTTAGGAAACATAGCGTACACCGTTCCTCTCTTTTTTTTGGCCCGCTCATGACTCCTTTTCAGAAGGCTCAAAACCTCAGAGATGACACACACACACACACACACTTTTTATGGAAATTTACAAGCAGACAGAAGTGAAAACACCAAAAAAAAACTGTTCGTCTCCCTCCATACCATGGCAAGTCTCAGATTGTGGGGCTTATCTAACACTTTGCTCAACCTGGCAGCCTCCGTCTAAAAACCATCCCTTGATACGGCATCCTCTGAGCGCTCTGCTCCACAGCAAACAGAGCACGAACAGAGCGTGGCTTTCATGCTTTTTCATCAGCAATGGATGTTGATTTCTTGGTACAGTCGACTCAGGACAAAAGAAAATATTGATTGTTTTCATCTTGCATCAGTTTTGCACTTCGGTTCTGTTTGTTTTACTCTCTAATCTTGATCATCTCACCTCCTGCTTTGATCTCTGTGATGTATACCGTCTCTTTATGTCCTGACTACAAATCCCAGAAACCCCAAAATTACTCACAGGCTGTGTGAGAGCGCCCTCCTGTGTCAGCTACCGAAAAACCAATTTGACGTACGTCTATGGCACTCAAAGAGTATTCAGATGGAGTCCTGTGATTTAATTGATATGATAATTTGATCTATTTTGGTAAATATGGCGTTTCTAGGAGTAAAGCTGTAATCTTCTGTTGTCTGAGGAAGTGAGCACTCACACGTCATATACACGAGATTTTTCCCCACATTTCTTCACATCCCACATGATGTGAACATGGCAAATATCAGCTTGCTAGTTATTATTTTGCCAGTGTTTAGCAGCAGCTAATAGAATATAACTGAACAGAATAGTTTTTTATTTATCCCCCAATGAGGGAAATTCACTTGCTACAGTATCATAAAACAAGTTATTGATAGAAACAAACAATAAACAACACTAATGAAGTAATAAAAATTATAATAAATATTTACAGAATGTACTAAACAAAGAAATATATTTTTAATGGCAAATGGAATTACTTAAACAAAATAAATAAAGTGTATAATTACAATTAGGACGATGGATATAAATGATCAAGTAAAAAAAAAATACCTAACTTTAAATAATCAAGACAAAACAAAGGTGCAAGATTGATCATTTCAAAGGATCGTGTTTAGATTTGTGCAGGATTTAGATTCAAAATGAAATGGTATAAAACATGTGTTTGAGATCAAAACCCAAGTGTGGCAACAACAAAATGCCATGATGTTTGTGAGTGACATGCTGGCACTGACAGAGACATTAACCAGCCTCATGAGAAAGAATTATTCACCAGAGTGGAGCCATGCAACGGTGGCCACCTAACTTTCAAGCCTCAGCCCAATCCCTCTGCACCCCACCCCTCATCAGCATGCATTATTCCTTTTTTTGTGTGTCTGTTCACATTGGCTGACAAGCGCCGTTTGGTTGGCATAGCCCGGAGCTCAAACCACATCACACATACACCACACACATTTTCCTCACTCTCACGCTCTCTGGCTGTCGCACAGGCTGTTAATAGTGTTTTCAGAGTCAGGGGAAGTGAAAATATTCAGCGGGAAGCAAAGGAGGGGGAAGGTTTGGAAGTGCATCTGCAACGCCACACACTGGCAGACTGGCTGATGCATCTGGCCATCCTGAAAGGTTAACAGGCAGCAACCTCCACTCCGACCGATGTGACATGACACTGTGCAGTCCCCCACTCTGGTCGCTGGGTTTGACGTGTCGTTCTTCCACGGTTCATGAGCTCAGGGCCATCGGAGGAATCTTTCACATTCTGTTGTGTAGGACATCATACAGAGTGGCAGCACAAAGAGGACCCGATTTATTATTTCAGGATTTTTGCCCTCTTTTGATCTGTCACATACATATGCACTCATGCATGAAGGAACAAGCATGCGCACACATGCAATCCATGCACATGCATCTGCTTCACTCCCCCCCATGCATTGTCTCCCTTGAGAGAGGACATTAATAAGAAATGAGTCCTTTTGAAGTTTGGCTGTGGGCTGTCAGATCTGAAGTGACATAATCATCCCTAAGAATAACACCTCCTCCCACCTTTTACCACGTCACTACTCCCACTCATTCTGCCTCCCCCCGAGCACTGTAAGAAGACTACCCAAGGTGTCCAACGTGTAAGCCAAATGGCCTGAAAACACACTAACTCCCCACACTTCTCTCATCCTTTGCAGTTTTTTTTTCAACCTGTATGCACTCCGCCTGCAACACAACATAGCGTCACATTGTTTTATTTCCTGGCATTCCCTGCCCCCACTGCTTCTATCGCTAGTGTTTGATGCTTTTCAGCATTTTATGCAATTTCAGCAAAACAGGGAGAAAAGGAAAACATTCACATTTACACATTATTCCATGCTAAGCTGGATGTAAAGAATCTGTGCAGGCCGATCTGGTTGTTTCAGATATTTTCACACCCATTGGATATCTCAGACTCTCATCACCTGTTTCTTGAATTTGCAGCTTTAATGAAATGATGTGGATGCAGTGATTTCCCCACCCTGAGTTGTTATTGACGTGCAACACGGATGAAGTTCAGTATGTCAACTCTGGTGGTTTCTGTTACCTCTAATTCAGCCTGAACTACAGGGGTCGTTCCAGGGTCAGTAGGTCCTCTTTCTAAAATCGCTGTCTAAATGTGTGGAAATGCATCGATGGATAAATGTTGCAGTTTTTTCTCCATTCTGTCAGAGCTTCCCTCCAGCCAAATACAGCTTCTACTAGGGGTGGGTACTGGCAAGGACTTCATGATGTGATGCGTATCGCAATACATGAATCACAATACGATACATTGCTATATAATGAAATTGCCATATATTGTGATATTCTGCGTAGATCACTGAGTAATTTAAAATGCAGTTTAAACTACAAGTTGTATACATACTGTATAAATAACACACGGTTAACTGTGTGTTATTTTATTTAAATTTGTATTTCAACATGCAGAGGTTGCTCTGGATTTACAATCAGCCCAAAACATGACTTTTTGCGGGGGGGACAACATCAATATTATGAAATTAAAAATCAGTGTTATATCAGAAGAAACAGTATTGCAATCTATTGCCATATCAATATTTTTTTCCAGCCCTAGCATCTGCCACTGCACTGAAATTGGCTGAAATTTACAAGTAATTTCACCCAAATCTAAGCTGCAGCCATTACTACAGTTGTGTTGCATGACATAAAAATTTAACATGAAAAGAAATGATAAATGACATGAGAAAAGGTGAAAATATGTTGGTTTCTACAGTTTGTAGGTATGATCTGGGTTTAATACTTACTGTAAAGCTCCACATGTGATGAAAATTTCAGAGGCTTTTCTGGAAAAAAAAAAAAAAAATCAGCCAGAAGTCTGCTCCTGGTGCTGCCTACGCTGAACACACACACACACACACACACACACACACACACACACACACACACATCACACATTTGATCGTCGGTAGCGTGCTGTGAATCCCCCCTGGTGTGATACACTAGTTACTGCCCTTCACTCCTCTCTTTTTTCATTTCCATGCCTCCACAGTGTGATCAGAGGGTGAGGGTTTCCTGTCAGGTCACAAGTTCAGCTGCCAAACTGCAGATCTTTGTACTAAAGGAATTTGAAACAATCAGTCAACTGAATTTATTTTAATGACACTATTGGTAGTTTAAACACTTGAGTTCTGTGTAATCATCATTTTTGTGTATAGGGCTGTCCTTTGTCGCCTCTTGATGGAAACCTCCAGTAGTTTTTAGCTTCGTTCTTCCTGGTGGATTTTTTTTCCACAGTCCAGGGGTGAGCTGGGTAAAAAAAGCCTTTGCTCCCTTGACCTGGAATAACTTGCAGAGTACCTGCAATTTTAAGTCATGATTGTTGTGTCCTAATGATTTCTTTTGTTGTTGTTGGTGTGATGTCTTGGCCACGTCTCCCTCAACAAAGAGATCTTAACTCTTTAAGTGCCATTAACGTATTTCAACATCAAAGTGTTTTTTCAGCAGCCTATGAGTAATGTTGGGGCTTCTGGGAGATGTAGTCGGAGCATAAAGAGATGGTATACGCCACAGAGAGCAAAGCAGGAAGCAGTTAGAGAGCAAAACAAAGGACTACCTGGTTAAATAAAGGCTAAATAAATAAAACCTCATTGTCAGACTCCGGCACTTTCAGAGAATTTCTTCTAAGACTTGCATGCTCTGTTCATAGTATGTCACACCGCTCCAGCAGTCTGACGTAGTCGGTCTTGACATCCTTCCCCTCATGCCCCTGGCTCATTTCACACTTTCCAACTTCCTGGCCTCTCTGCCAGACACGTGTTACACTGGGAAAAAAAACATGTCCCTCCCTCCTCCTGTGCTGGAGCTTTCCAGCATAACTTATAGAGAGCATACATTGAGGCTGAATCCTAATTCTACCCCTTCGGAAGGACGGCAGAATGTAGTCCTAAATGTAACGCACTTAGTAGACCTGTAAATGATCAGTGTGTCTCTACCCTGATGCCACTGGGACAATGTATATTGATTTTACTCACTAAATGGCCTCTCAGTCTAATGCCCATTACTCTCCCACTCACACATTAAAAGAGATGTGCATCCATTTGTCAGTTTGCATGTTTATAACACATGTACTGTACACTAACATGCACACTGTGTGAACTTACCCATCTGTAGCTGCAGATGGAAACATTTGTTTTCACAGCCCAGACACGCCAACATTTGGAGTTGATTTGTTAAACTTTGAGCCATGCATATGCTGCAAACTTTTACAAATTACATGACACTCAAATGACACAAAGAAGCTTAAGTTTCTTGTACTTTGCAGACTAAAACAAAAATCTGCTTTCAGACTGTACATCCGTCTGTTCACACCATTCTCAAGATGTGGAATGTCTTCTTGATATATTTTGTTTTCCCAATTTTTACTCAAAAATACCTATTAAAGCAGTAAACACACTGAAGTAAACTGTAATGTGCAAATGCAAACCTATGATAAGTCCTTTTCTTTGCCTCTGATGGCTTCAGTTTGTGTTTTGTGACGATCCTACTCATGTGCCTGCAGCTCACTAAGAGCTCAGCTGTAAACCCCTTGTTGATGGTCCTCCTGACTGTGATGGACACATTCTTCATACTTGTAGACAGCCACAAGGCTTTTACACAAATGTGTTCACATGTGAAGAATTGATGTACAGTTGACCTGCAGACAGGCGTGCAGGGAAGGTACATGTGTTACCTACAGTACGTGGTTAATATCTGCTTCATGAATGCCTACATCCCTTTGTATGGAGCCATAAGCAGCCACGAGGACGACATATTGTATTGTCCTGATCCTCTGATCTCATGAATAATGTAAAGGTGAGGGGAAGAGGATTATTCGTGTGGATGTCTAAAGCCTTGAGCTGCATTAAGGCAGTTTTCATATTCAATCTGTTGTTGTTGTTACATTTAATGTGGTTTCAAAATGAAGCTGTCAGTCAGCCAGTGGCATCATTTTCTGATGAAACCTTTGTATATTGATGCATTTTTATGGAATGACTCCAAAAATCTTCAATACATTGTGTGACTTTAATTAATAAGGTAGATCAATAATCTTATAATAAACTTTAGTTCTTTTATTAAAGCCAAACAATGGCTAAAACAATGCACATTACATTTCTGTTACTCTCTACTCTTGTCATTCCCCACCCATCAAGGATTATTTCAGTTCCTCATTGCAATACTCCTTTTCTGCAAAGTCATTAATGCCTGGAGGATTATAATTGTGATCTCTGTTGAATAATATGGTGTAATTCCTGATAATTAATTACAAATAAAGGGCTTCCAGTTTCTGAATGGAAATCATGGACATACAGCTGGTTTTGATACAAAAAAGTGATAAGCAATCAAGTTTAATTTTTTATATAATTTATTGAATAATTGATCTTTTCCAAACTGGTGTGAGCACTGGGCATGGGGTCAAGGTGTTCTCTACTGCATTTCGTATTTCCGCACAGCGTCCTCTCTTGCTGTATTTGCTTTTCATATTGGTGGAGCACTTAGGTGCAGCAGTGATAGTTCAGATTGCTCCCTGTTGCCTTGTGCTCGCCTTCATCTGTCAGCAGCATTACGTGTCCCACAGACAGAGTCTTAATAGTAGCAGAGCGAAAGGGGGACATAGCCTCTAATGGAAGCCCTTTATTCAGCTGTCACTTTCACTGCTCCCATGGAAACATCCTGCCGGCCAATCAGACGAGCCCTCTAGGTCGTAGCCACTGTTTCCATCACTGATCGACTAAAGGCATCTATCACACTGAACCAGCTTCTGTTCTGTTTTACCATGTTTGACACATGTTTATTGAGGAAATGAGTGAGCAAAACATTTGTAAGATGGAGCTGTATTTGCTAGGTAGCCTCCCTATGTGTACACAAAACAGAAAGCAAAGCTGCATTGTTGCAGTGTAAAGATATGCTGTGGTAAAGCATGGAATAAAGGCTCTATTCTTTTACAATTCCTTCATGTTTTTGGATGCCAGAGTTCCCAGCTTATCATCTCCCTGAAGTGACTATGGATATCTCCCTCTTGACTTTCTACTGTGAATATAAAGGTAGCTCCAGCTACATGCATCTCTCCCACTGGGTAAACATTGTGTTGTGTGATAAGGCTTTAGAGAGAGAATAGAACATTGGCAGGGTTGAGGAGACGGAGGGGGGAAAGATCATCTGTATCTCCGTACTGAGCTGCAGCCAGCTGGAATATAAAGTACCAGCAGGTCGCTGTGGGATTCATCTTCCACAAATACTACTTCTCTAAAGACTGGGAAGCAGGACGAGGAAAAGTCTTTCACTTAAGACATCAATAAGCTGTACACTCTGGAGGGGCTTTGGCTTGTGCATGAGAACCTGCTGTAGGCAATCGCATTTGAAAACAGTCAGAATTGTCTCGGTTTATATCATTTTTTTCTTAGATCCAAGAATCTGACGATCAAAATATCAAATCAAATATATCTAAAAGATGGATAACACATTTAAGCATCACAACCTACACTCAAAACAGCCACACTGGGTGTCTGCTCCATTAATCTAAGTGTAACATGTAGCGTCTAGCATATATAGTCATGTTTTGTGGTTGAACATCATTAAGTAATGTTATTTTAGCTTGATGTGCAATAACTTAACATTGTGTAAATTAATTTATGTTGCATTTTGGGTAAGACAGCAAATTGTGTGTACGCCTCCAGAGCAGAAGGTGGCAGTAGTGAGCGAGCCGGCAGTTTTAGAAACTTTACTTCCTGAAGTTCAGCACACAGTTCAAAACACATGCTGAGAGTCGACAATGTTCACTGTGAAAGACGGTAAGATAAGTCCTTTACTTAACTTAAAATAAGTTTGACTTCAAAATAAACCACTGCACAGGAATGTCACATAATTTGTTATTGTCCACTCTATAATCTTGAACAATTAATTTCATCAATTAATGTTTTCGTAGTGTGCATATCATGATTGGGTGGAAATACTTTTATGTTCACCCAACAAATGCTATTTTGAGTGTATAGTTCCCATTATGCACCATCTTTTCATCAGACTCTGAGCTCTCTGGTAAACACCCATCTCTCAAATCCATTGCCCTGAGTTTGCTTTGATACAGTATTAGAGTAGCGCTCCCTGTTATGACTGAACTGGGGGTTGTGCTTCGCAACAAGCTCCTATGTTTGCATGATGTGAAGGTTTACATCCCCGTTCCCCAACTTCCTTATCTCCTCCAGCAGTGATGTGGGCAGACCTCCCTCCCACAGGCCAGCTGGATTACCCATGTTGGTCTAATCCCATTCACTCTTTCTGTCAGACAGACATGTACTGGACCATCATGTGCCCCAATCCCACACACACACACTCAGGTGCTGTGTCTGATAAGGACCATGTGGAAGTATTAGCCTCATCAGCCCAGTCCCACCACATCATAAGAAATCCCATCTTATCCCATGATCCCCAGTTTGCTGTTATCTCCACAACCTGCTCCAAAGCCCTAAACCCTTGTGTCACCACACGCCCCCAGTAACAGCTTTGTGTTTGGGATCATCTCTAATGTACACACTAGGGCGGAAAAGTCTGAAACCATTTAAAAATGGTTTTTCTATGTTAAAAATACCTAAAGAATTAAATAAAGGCTGCATTCGTTGTGCATCACAGCGACCATTAACTCTTTTTTTGGCATTTTTGCCATTTTTCAAGACCCACAGAATATTTTGTACTATGACTCTGGAAACACTGAATAGCTCAAATGAAAGAAGAGACTCTCTATTTCATGATGAAAAAAATGTTTGTTTTTATCTTGTTCTTGTTTTATCAGAGGTAGAGTAGAGGACACTTTCACCAAAATCACCACTTTTTGTTTTGCCCTCTAATTGTGATTTTCATCTGTGGTGTATACTGTCGCTGTCTGCTCTGACTACAAATCCCAGAAGCCCCAAAATTACACACAGGCTGTGTGAGAGCGCCCTCTTGTGCCTGATGCCGAAAAACCACTTTGACGTATTTATACGCACTCAAGCGTTGGATTTTAAATGACCTACAAAGTATAATTTAGTTGTTCTCACACATATCCATCATGTTTCATTTTCTGCTGTCAATTTAGATTTTTTTCTCTGGTTCAGATATTACATATTTTACTCATAATTTACAGACACGTGTTTCTGAGTGTTCTTACACTTGTCAGTCAAAGCGTTCACTGGTGGTGCACTTTATTCTAGGCCATATCCATGACCTGAAAGTAGCTGGATATTTCATGAAAAGGACAGTTAAAGTAGATTTGTATTTCTTGCAAGAGAAACTGTTTCAGATTAAACATGTTAAATTTATTCCCCTGACTGTGTTGGTAGAGAGTTGTTCTGTTCAGCCAGTGTTTCTCACAACTATCACTTGAGCTTTTGGCAGGCAAAAAGATTTTTAATTGGTTGCTTTATCATAATTACATTGCTTTTCCAAAAAATTTGGACTCATGCATGCTTGTTATCTACTGGGAATAGACTCCTTTAAATGCTTTTATTTTCATTTCTTTTATGGTGAAAGCAGTTTTCTTGCTGTATTAGCTTAGAAAATTAGCAGCACAGGCTGCTATGTAATAACTAATGGATTGGCTGATGGCAGCAGCTGTTTGCTCTTGAGCTGTGAGCCAGAACCTGACTCTGCTCTGCAAACAGCTAGCAGACAAAACAAATTATAGCCCAAAAAATGCTGCAACACACTGACATAATGCAAGATATCCACTCATATTCTGCAAATACACACACAACCCAGTCTCCTAAATATTAGGTTTCCCAACTAACTAAACTGAGTTCTCATTTTTTTCATTCAATTTACGAAGTTATGTATGTTAAAAATTGAAAATATGCTTCCCTGCAAATGTAATTGAGAACGCAGTTTGTGAAATAAAGCTCGTTTTGCTCATGCAGAAGGAAACCTTTGCACCTCCTTGTGTAGAGCAGTAGAAAGCTGACTCAGCAGTGAATAACGATGATAGCTAACCTAGAGTTGAACTTTAAGGTAAATCAAATGCCTATATTTAAAGTCCCAGTGAAACATAAGGTTGAGTGTCCTTCGCTTCCGTACTGTGTCATATTCCCAAGTGAATATTTTAAAAATATTTGAGCTAAAACTTTAAGATTGATTGATGGGTGAATGTCATGGTATCATTGGTTGAAATGGGTTGTACTACTAATATATGAATTATATTGTTTTTCAACAAAAAAAGATAGGATTTTGATTTATATAAGGAAGATGTGATCCAGGGAAGGTGTTTTTTTTATTTCAGGTGGACTTTAAATGCATTTAATTTACCTATTAATGCAGTTCTGTGCAGCAAAAAATACATAAAAATAATATATGTAGGTTGTCTAACAGACCTGTCACAACCACAGCTAAAATTATTTTATCCGTCAATGTACGGATTCCCATATTAGCAGGTTATTAGCTTGCTGCTGTATTGCTCAGGCTCTGATCCACAGATTCCACATATTTCATCTTAGAGCAATATGTCAGTAAAGCACATTATTAATATTTGGGATTATATTTGCTCAAACCTTGTGATTCAGTCGTTTTTAACACACTCTGCCTCATTGCTCAAAATTGCCTCTTAGCGTCTCTCTTACAGCTTGTTTGTATTTCAGGATTCAACTGACACACAAATGACATTAAAACATTATTTTTATTTCTTGACACAATTTGTCAGACAGCCTGCTTGCATGCAGGCCTCATTAAAATGTCAATGACGGTCCAGTAGGTTGGACAGTTTGTAGCAGCTGATGAAAGACTTTGAAACATGACATGACACTCGGGAAATTTTCATCACAGCTGGAGGTCCAGGCCTCCTAGTGAGCAAATATAGAGCAAAAAAAAAAAAAAAAAAACTGGGCCAGCCAAAACACACATGAAGTCTCAGACAGATGCACCAACACATCCTCTCTTTCCCTTCTCTGTTTGTTTTGTTGGGAGGAGCAGCATTGGACAGATTGTGTCTGATCAGCCAAACACCAGCCATGCTCCTGAACAGATAACCCATCCTGGGTAATGGTTTTGTAATGAACATGTGCCCTACAGATGAAATTAATCATTTTCGGTGCTTGCTTTGGCATCTCTCTCACTTTCAGTCGCAGTTGCATTTTAACCTCACTGCGAGGTAATTTCATGCATTCTTTTCCACTTTTGTTGTTTTTGCGAGAGGCACCGGCTCAATAATTGTTCCACACAGGTGAGGGTTGTTCTACATCACTGTTTACTGTTTTGTCAGCTGCCACCATCTCCCTAAAGAGCTGTTTTGATCAAACGTGTGAATGCAGGCGTTTTCTGTACAGTTGTTCTGTTGCCATGAGGCTCATCGTGACGCTCCTGTGGGATGGTCAGGCGCTGAGGGTCTGCAGAGTAAAATGAGAGAGGGGTTTGTTTACTCACCTCTCTGGGCTTCAAGTGGCATCCTTCAGCCACTCATTTATCACATTCACAGCAACATCCAGGCCTTTTATTGGCATTTAATTGATCTCTCAGCGAAGGACTCTTCAGGAACACAGACATTCAACTTTACACACAGTATGCTGTAAACCACCTGAGGCTGCAAGTAATGAATAGGGATGTCCCGATAATATTAATATCGGATATCAATCCGATATCAGCAGAAAAAACGAGTATCGGTTTATATCGGACTGTATCTAAAATCTCAAATATCAGCACTCTGATAGCATCAGTCCATTCCAGACTCCACTCCAGCAGCACTGATTTAATTGGATTTAATGAGGTTATTTTTCAGAGTCTTCTAATTTATTTATTTATTATCTATTTATTCTATTCAATTATAGAATATTCTTATGTTTAAGGTTAAAATTAATGTAACCTACTGGATAATAATGAATGGGTCAGTTTTTCTCAGACCTACTGTTGCTGACTTGTTCTCTGAGTAATATCACTAATAAAGGCTTTTCTAACATCCCATACTATAAAATAAGTAATAAAAGTAGGGATGATTTGTGCTGATATTGTATCGGATCAATATCGGTATCAGCCAATACTCAAGGCTGCAATATTGGTATCGTATTGGAAGTAAATTAGTTGTATCAGGACATCTCAAGTAATGAAACAATTCATGTAGTGAATATTATTTGTCCAATTTAGTTTCTTTGCTTGATAAACTGTCAAGAAGTTGTGAAAATATTTGTTAGACCAACAGTCGACAATGATACAAAACATCTCAGATTTGATTATCAAATATTTAATGTTTTTTTGAGGAGTAAAACACTTAATGCTTGTCAGTCGATGACTAATTTCAAGGCCAGAACCAACAACTGCACTTCACCTTCCAACAGTTGCCATAGTGAGACTCGGTCCTCAGTGGAGGGAGCTCTGTCTGACTCCCACTGCTGACTCACCACTTGCCTTCGAGTTCCTCTCACCCCCCACTCACTCTTCAAATCTCCCACCTCCTCGCTCAGCCTCGAGGCCAAACACTGCTGTGATACTCTCCACGCAACGCCTCCTCATTCATTATGAATGGGCTGGCTTTGCAAGCTGTAAGCATAACAATCATCAGCGATCAGTTACTGTGGCTGTTGAATGAATCGGCACCGTTTTTCTGCTGTTGTTGCTTGATTTGGGCTCATGTACACTGATTATTAATGCTTCTCAGCTCAGGCAGCTTAAATGTGGATTTCCACAGTTATTCACGCAGCGTCTCTGTCAACCTCTTAACCAAACCTTTTAGTTTGCTTTATGGTGACAAGAATTGCTGCACAAGAAGGGAGTAAATCTTCAGCATGTCGTGCTGTTCTACATTTTCCAGTGCTGTCACACAGTATTAAGGTTTTAATAATTTTGACTCTGAATTCTTGCACTGTGGATGTGAAATGAAATAATGATGGATTTCAGCTTCAGTTTGAGGATTTTAGGGATCAGTGTATTACTTTTGGATTGGTTTACCAAGTCATATAAATTATCTGGAGTCATATCTTTTGCAGTGAATCACTGTCTAAGGTCTTTTTTTAAACTTTTTTTTTGCATTTTTTCCCCTTTCCATCCTCTTATCTAGACCTTAGACACCTGGATAAGTTCTCTTAAGCCCCATCTCTACCAGGACTTCCCTCTTTACCAATATCACATGCTCTGCAGGCTAGTGCACCATTGATCTGTGTGTGTGTGTGTGTGTGTGTGTGTGTGTGTGTGTGTCTTGCTCATGCACACACATGTACAAGCCAAGGCGTAGTCACACACAAGTGAGCAAACCCATGTATGACGATTTAGCGTGAAATGGGACAGGTGATAGACGTGGCTGCAGCGCATCGACAGGTGTTGACCGGGCTGACACGATCTATGGAGTACAATTTGCACATATTAGCCACCGTTGCCCTTTTTCCTTCAAGGAGCACAGGTTCAGATCGAATCAATGTCCAAGGTCCTAAAGCTAAATAAGCTCTAAAATTGATCTGCAGGCACATATTCGCATCAATACTTCATATTGATGGTTGTAGGAAACACATGGTAGTGATTCTGTACTTTACATGCGTGGGCTGAATGCCCTCTGTGGGCTTACAGCCATTTTTTATTCTGGCACTGATGGCAAACGGGGTCTCTGGGTCAGCAGTGTGGCACTCTCTGTGGCCCTCGGGCCAACCCTGAGGCTTTTCTTGTCTGGACATATGCAGTGAAATCCCCTGTAATCAAGCAGCTGGAAGGTCTGCTTTGAGGGGATTTAGTGCAGTGTGGCAGGTGCCAATCTGACTGCAAATAGGATTTACCCAGGCCCTGTTTCTGATGGCATGCAGCAACTTTAACATGAGGTTATGCTCAGAGACATTTTTCAGACTCTCATTAAACTAACGTTTTAATCCAGGAGGATACAAGTCTATAAGTATTAATATTCATCCACAGTATTTTACATCACTCCTCAGTTTAAGTGTGGATAGTATGCAGTATTTTTGGATCCAAACTTATTAAAAGTGCCAGCCCTTTTTTAATAATGAAAGTGCTTCGTTCCAGTGTTTTTGCCCATTTTGAGTCATATTTTAAGACCCACAGAATATTTTGTACTATGTCTCTGAAAACACTGAATAGATCAAATGAAAGAAGAGACTCTCTTTTTCATCATGATATTTTTTTTTGTTTTTACCTTGTTCCATTCTTGTTTTATCAGAGGTAGAGTAGAGGACACTTTCACCAAAATCACCACTTTTTGTCCAGATTCTTTTTGTTTTGCTCTCTAATCTCGATCATCTCCACTTCCTGCTTCAACTACAAATCCCAGAAGCCCCAATATTACTCACAGGCTGTGTGAGAGCGCCCTCTTGTGTCAGCTGTTGAAAAAACACTTTGACATATACTATTGGTCTATGGCATTGGCTTTCAAATGATGTTTAAATCTTTTAGTGGCACTCAAAGAGTTAATTGCTGGGGATTTTTTTTACAATATACTTTTTTTTCATTTGCAATTTTGTGTATTTGCCTGAAGGTTCTCATTTCTGTTTTTACTTTTTTCCCCTACACATTTGCAAAACCTGTAAACAAATCAGCAGGATGACCCTGTAAGAATACAGTTTGAAGAATAATTTGAATATATAAAAATCCCCACAGGGTGCAAACTAAGTTTTGTGCATGCACCTCTACAGAGGGAACACCTTTGCTTTTTTATGTGTACTATATCAGACAGTTATGTGTGTCGGTTGTCTGCATAATAGAGAAAAAAAGAAATCATAAAGGGGAGAGAAAAAGACAGGATGAGCCCAAAGAGTAAAAAAAAGAATAAGAAAAGGCTTGTAAAAGACAGAAACTCCCAGAGGCAGTGGGACACACACACACACACACACTCCTCTGTCTGTCTATTATTGATGTTGGACACACAGGGTTCCCTCTCAAGCCATCTGCCCTCTTTGCTTCATGCCTACCACTCTAGCACGCTGGCATACGCAGAGCAATGCTGTCCTATCAAAGTGTGAATTCCTCATAAATATATCACACTATCAGGGAGTCAGCTGTTTGAGGAAGAGCCAAAAGAGAGATGAGGGAAAAAATTATATCAGTAATGTGGTGATTTTTTTTTTTTATGACTTCAGCCTCTTTGTTGGATGACATCCAACATGTGCATCGATTTGCGGCATGACATATAATCATGTCGTGAATGCATCAGATTTAAGCGGAGTTGGCGGTGGGGTTTGTGATGGACTGTCAATAGTCCTCTTGTGCATGTTTTCAGATCCTAATCAGATCACAGCTCCGCCCTCTTGACGATAATAGCATATGGCTGCAAGTTTCATTTGATTTTACTGGTAACTGATGACCATGCATATTCAGTCAGGCCCGGTTGCCAGGGGTAACGAGGTCCTTTAGGTGCCCTGATTGGCTCACATGGTCACATGAGGCTCCACTTGGCCCCAGCTGGGGTCTCATGTGGTGAGTTGGGAGACGTGCAAGGGTGGCGTGTTTGCAAACACTTGGCCTCGTCTGGCAGTTAATCCGTAGATGCAATCTTCATCCCTGCTCCCCTTTTCCTTAGCCTCCACACACCGAAGCCTCATACCACACACACTCTCACGCATGCACACAAACTTAAATGGATCGTCGTGTGCCAGTCTCATGCAGAAACTGCAAGCATCAGTGAATCTGTCTTAACATGTGTCTTCAATTACATCCTCCTGACTGCCAGAAAGGGTCAAATGTGGGTAAGGGTGTGCCAGGTGCTGTGGGGCAGTGAAGATATTGGTTTGGGGCTTTAGAAATCTAAGCTATGACTCTATCATGTAACTTGTCTTTTTCCATATTCCTAGATGGGTGGAAGAAGCTTTATTCTCTGGCTAGCCCCAGAGTTAAGACCCCCTGGGGAGCACGAGATGAGAGGGAAATTAATAATGTGTAGAGACTGAAAGGCTTGGACTGAACCAAAGGATCAGAAGAGGGCGAAGACACTGTATTAGAGGCTGAAAGGGAAACCGAGAGGAAAGCACAATCAAGCAGAGAGGCCACCTTTGAGGAAAAGGAGTGGCATTTTGAGACAGTTAAAAGAAGTCAGCCCCAAAAAAACATTTTAAGAAGGTCATCGCCTAAAGGGATACTCCACTGAAAATATCACTAGGTGGCACTTAGAGTGAGATGAAATCAAATAACACCCTGTATTCACATTTACTTTGCTTCTCGTGAAACTGCAGATAAATAAGGAATGTAATTCTCATCAAAGGCACTTGTCCCAGTATGAGAACACGTTTTGCTTCCTGGTCAGCCCTGAACAGATTGCAAATTAGCATTTGTTCTTCCAAGTTAGAGGGAGTCACGAACAGCACTGCCAGCATCGGGACATATTTTTCCCATCATGGCGTGAGTCTGACATGAACTAAAATGAGAACAAACTTCTAAATGTCAGAGAAAGTAGAGATTTAATATTAATATACTTTACCCTGTGATGTGTGAATGTCATGCGAGCATGCTCTCATGGTTTGGCCTCGCTGTGACCTCTCTGGCTCTAAGCTGGCAGCTCCGCTATCCTTTGAACCTGGACAAACCCTGCTGAAACCAGCTGTGATCTCACCGCCCGACATTAAATATTAACTGCTATTAAATACTGAATTTATCCACCTATCTATCCATCCCGCCATCTTTTCCAGTTTGCTTTTGCTTTAGGTTTAATTTATACTGTTTCCACGTCGACAATAAGCTAATAAGACCAAAAAATGTTGCGCTGATAATGATAGTGGGGCAGTTTGCCATATGTGATCCCTCCCTGCAGCATGGCCAGGTGGGCAGCATGCCACCCTACAGCACAATGGGTTTATCCACAGTGATTTATTAAACACCCTAAACAGAAATTGTGCTAAATCAGCAATCTATTCTTCTCTGCTCTCCTCTCCGTCTTTGCTTGTTTCACTTTCCTTTGTATTCTCTATCTGAAAAGTGCAGTTAGACTATGTTAAGGGGGTGTGTAATGGTAGACTGGCTCCATATTGGAACCATTAAGCATGAACATGACTGCCTATTACACGGGTCTTTAACGACACTGAGGAATAACCCCTTATCATCCTGTCGAGCAGTAGCCCCGTCGAGGTTTCCCTCCGTTGAGTGGTTAGATGTAAATGAATGTGATGTATACATACTCCATTACAGCGCCCTGTGTTATCCCTCCGCTCTCCACAAAATTATTATGTTAAATAGAGAGACTAAAAGGTTTTGGTCAAAAGCGCTTCAATACAAGTACCTCGCAGCCCCAAAGTGGTGGTCGACTCTTCACAGCAGCCGTTAGCTCATCTTGAATGTTAAATACCATAAGCGCTGAGATGCTGCATTGTGTGTTTAGACAAGAGGGACTCTGATGAGAGGCTGTAGATGACACACCTGCCAAGGAAGAGGGGTTGAGATAACAATTTTCTCCTCCCTGTCGAGTAGACATCTGGCATCGCCACGGTGTTGCGAGCCGAAATACACCCAGGAGTGGGTAATGAGGCGTAGGAGACGGCGTTGGTGTTTTGGTGTGTGTGTGCAGTCGCGGTCCCCCCATCTTCCTGAACTAGCCTCTGTAGACCCTGCAAGCACGCCATCTGTAGTCCTCAGCCAGTCGCCCACTCGTGATGACTCGTGAGCGGCGTTAAATCAGCTTATATACAAGCACATTTAACCTTCCTCTGCAACAAAACAGAAAGTAAACTACAGAAAGTGTCATTGAAAGTCAAATAAATTAAACTGTGACTAAGTGTGTTTGCAACGTTACCATGGTGATACCTGTCCACCCGTGACCGTGCACCTCATGTCTTTGAATGTCATGATGGCCTGCATTATGTTTACACACAGTCCTTCGTGGCTCTGCATAGAGAAGAGTTGCTAAGAAACCTACGAGTGATGTTGAACGTTTGTTTTTTTCTATTCATTGGTGGCACATATCAATTAGTATGATAATAACTCTTAATCTGTTTTATACATGACTTTTGTGGTTATATTGTTGCCTCTGAAACTTTAGTTCGGTTTACTGTTAATTGTTGAATTTGCATTTTTTAATTATGTATTATCATTATTACTATTGTTGATTTATTGTTGCCCCAGAAGGTTTATTTTTCAGTTATCTTTTTTAGTTATTTTTTATTGTCACTGTCTGTTATTATCATTATTTTATTGTTTTGTTTGTTTTGCACCCATTTAGCTTCTCTAAATAGTTCAGTAACCCTGGAGTATGTCATCAATAAAACACTATCACAGCGTAATACCGGTGTCAATGAAAGAAGAGAAGCAGAAGCAAGAAGAAATTAAATGAACAACCAGTAAATTATTGCCTGTTTGTCTGTTTATTTCAGGTAATCTCCGCTCTGTCGAGGATCTCCCACCACAGTATTGCACAAATCAAAGGCATCAGGTATGTAACGTTAAAAAAAAAAAAATGACTGAATGAATTTCACATTTACATGAAGGCCCATGTTAAGATGGAGGTGCCTGTTAACATCTGCTGCTCATTTACAAGTCAATTTAAATTTTTAGGCAATTAGCTGCAGCTTTTAGCCACTGTTATCTTGCAAAATTCCCCACAACAACATTTCCATCTGTCATTCAAACAGCACTGCAGTACACGACTCTCTGAGTCATAATACCACATTGTGTACAAAGGGTAGTCATTTCTCACAGATAATGGCTAAGCTGAGAGAATCCCTCACGCTGCTTTATCAAGCCTGGACTGATTTCTCTTCATTTGTCCATTCGGCTTGCAGCTTGGTGGCTAACTGGCGCCATATAAAAAGTAATTTCATCTGTCTGAGTAATAATGAGTAGATAGAGCACGGCCATTAGGAGCCATGCCAGGAAGTGAAGGGAGGACAGAGGGTGAGTGACAGGAGGGACAGAGGACAGGTCCCTTGGTATTAATAAAGACAACACAAGCTGCTGACTGCAGGATAAATCACGACCTGTCCACACCGACTGTTTTACTGTGAAGCGTCAAAATCAAAGCTCATTTGACCTCACTGGAAATCACTTCTAATATTAACTCTTTGACTTGATAAAGGCCTTTTCGAACATTCCATACTAAAAATTAAGTATTAAAAGTCTGCATGTTTCATGCTGATATTGTGTTGGATCAATATTGTTATCGGCCAGTCCTCAATGCTGCAATATCATTATTGTATCAGGACACCCCTATTAATAAAAAAAATAATTTTCACCTCCCACACAACTGCCAAGACGTTTTGCCAGATTGAGTTCCAGCTGTTTTATAAAACCGAACTGCCTTGTTCCAGCATTTTTGTCCATTTTGAGTCATATTTCTAGACCCACAGAATATTTTCTACTATGACTCTGAAAACACTGAATAGCTCAAATGAAAGAAGAGACTCTCTATTTCATCATGAAAAAAATGTTTTTACCTTGTTCCATTCTTGTTTTATCAGAGGTAGAGTAGAGGACACTTTCACCAAAATCACCACTTTTTCTCCAGATTCTGTTTTGCTCTCTAATCTCGATCGTCTCCACTTCCTGTTTTGATCTCTGTGGCATATACCGTCTCTTTATGTCCCGACTACAAATCCCAGAAGCCCCAAAATTACTCACAGGATGTGGGAGACTGTGATCGGCGACCCGCTGCTGAAAAAACACTTTTACGGTAAAATACGTCAATGGCAGTGAAAAAGTTAAGGGGAGACACAGCAGGTGAATGGCATACAAAATAGATATCACTAACATCTTCAATGGATTATTTACAATTGGCGATAGTGTTATAATTTCTCTAAAGTTGATGATACAAATGAGGCATTATATAAAACTAACAACAGACACAAATATATTTCCTGACTGTTTTCAAAAATCTCTAAATTGACAGCACCTTAAAGGCAGTGTTTTGCTTCGGGGTTTCTTAGCCTGATTAAATAGTACACCATTATTAAAAACAAAATGAATTTCACTGGTCATCTAATTTCTGTCAGTCCAGAGGGTTAGCCTGGCCTCTTACCCTGCTTTATCGTGATCAATACAGTAATATACGGTCACCTTTGGCTCTTGACCTGAACAAGAAAACATTTATCAAGGTGAATTAGATATATTGAGCTACATTCCCCTCAAAGGGGAGTGGTCACACAATGGATTTTTTAGTCATTTAGTAATCAATCATAATTTAATAACAAAAACAGATTTTTTCTATATTAAAAAAATATGATAATGTAAAACTTTTATCAGCAGAGAGTGCAACAGTGACAGAAACTTGACATTTATTGTTCTGAGGAGAGTTTGCTTTCTCCACCTATTGCCAGATTTGTTTGACCCTGTTGAGTTAAAGAAAATAATAAAACTATTCCCATTCGATAAATGCAAGTCCAATATGCACTTATCGTCGAGCTCTTTGTTTTCCCTCCAACTGGAGAAGAAAATATCTGTCTTGTAGCTTGCTGCATGTTCCACCCTCTTCACCAAAGACTGAAGCTTCCCTTTATTTTGTGCAGTTTCGTTGTTTAAGCTAGCATTAAGCTTAAATAAGAGAGGACTGCAATCATGTGTTAAGAGTTAAGTTTATGAATCAAGACGATGGGCTGCACATTCAGTAGTATTATGTAACACAGTCCTTAATGCATTTTTAAAGGTGCAAAAATCCAATTTCAGAGCATGTCTGTGCACGGAGGCATATGACAAATACATAATGAGCTCCAAGGCCATGTATTGTATGATCTGAGCAGGACGCCACTATCAAACACAGCACTTTCACAACATGGATGTTTACTGACCCCAGTTGACCTTTCTAAAAGGTTTCCTCTCTCGCTTCTTGGTAATTCTGCTTGAGGCAAGTTCAGCTACATTCAAAGTTTCCAAGGGCTTGACAGGTCTCTTCTGTCTCGCTTCAAAGCCCCTGTCAGCTATCTCCAGGGCTGACGACTGCTGTAACTCATTAAAACACAGAGCATACTGAGCATTTAGTAGTGTACCACATATCCAGGTCTACGTATACTCTTTAAATTAGAATTGCACTTCTGTAAAGTTAGAAAGCTTAAGTGGTGACAGTTGAGGAGGCAGAGGCCAGACAGATCAACAGACCTTGTGTTTGTGTTCATTACTGGGGTGTCCCATTAAGAAGCTATTAGCAAAGAACATACTGTAAATAGGAAACCGTTGAAATTTATTTAAACGATCCGTTCAGCTTTACTTCGTCAGACTGGAGGTCTTGATGCCTGGACTACATCCTCTCAGTGTCAGATCATCTGTACGAACACCACATCATTCCATCTATTGTGTTTGAAAGTGGACTTCCTGTCTGTGCCACAGGCGTGTCCATTGACTTTTTTTTTGAAGCCCATTGATCTCGTCTTCTATACTGTAATCAGGCATCCATAGTTCACGTCTCAGTCATTGTGTCAGCGTCAGCTGTCCCAGTCATAAAACTAATCCTTTATTTTGCACATCTGAACACACAATATTCATCTTCTACTCAATACTCTCTTTTCCTTTGTACTGTCATCTCTATTTTCTCTTATATGACTTATTGAAATCACTCTCTCTCTAGTCTAAATTGATCACAAAATGTTGTAGGGGTGTCCCAATCCGATATTGATATCGGTCTGATCAGCAAAACTACAAATATCAGATTATATCGGCCTGCATCTAAAATTTCTGATATAAGCACTCTGATACCAGGAGTCCATTCCAGACATTATTCTGTTCAATTATACAATATGCCTGTGTTTAATTTAAACTAGTTGTTATTTCGCACTTCAAAAATATATATTTTTAAATTATTTTTTTTTTTATTTATATTTATTTTATTTATATTTTTCATTGGATTTATTGAGGTTATCTTTCAGGGTTTTCTTATTTATTTTACTAAAGTTTAGTAGATGCATGTGTTTAAGTTAAACTAGTGGTTATTTTACACTTTAAAAATAGATATATTTTTGTTTTTATTGGCTTTGTTGAGGTTATTTTTCAGGGTTTTCTAATTTATTTTTCACTTATTATATTTTAAGGTTAAAATTGATGGAACCCATTGGTTAATAAGAAATCTGTTAATAAATGGTGTCTGTCAGACACCGTTTATTCTCTGTTAAGTAATATCACTTGATAAAGGCCTTTTCGAACATTCCATACTAAAAATTAAGTATTAAAAGTCTGCATGTTTCATGCTGATATTGTGTTGGATCAATATTGTTATCGGACAGTCCGCAAGGCTGCAATATCATTATTGTATCAGGACACCCCTAAAAAAAAAATAATAATAAAAAAAAAATAATTTTCACCTCCCACTCAACTGACAAGACGTTTTGCAATGTCTAACATCATGACATCCCCTTCCCTTCACTGAAACCAAACCAGCATCCTCGACATTATCTACATCCCTTCATCTGTGAACATATTATCATAAAAACTGTCATTCAAATCCTCTTTGTGGTGTTCCCATCTCTTCGTGTGTCCTGCGAGTTGACCTTGTGTTTCTCACAGCTTATCTAAAGTATAAGTCTGCGTCATTCTCCGTCCTGTTATTCAGCCCCCTCCTCCACTTATCTTTACTGTCCTCGGCTAACCCCACGCTAACCTTCAACCCGCTTGCGCTTCGCCGTCCTAGTTGATCCCTGATCCGTGCTGTCGGAGTGTGTGCTGGGCGAAAGACCTCAGCTTAGCATCAAGACAGAGAGCAGATGAGGCTGAAGTTTGTGGAGGGGATTAGATAATAATACAGTTCCTAAAAAAGCGAATATGAAGCACATTGTAATGGAAATTCTGTCACTATGTACAGAATATCTTGACTGTAAAATAAAATCACTAGTAACCAGTATATTCCTTAAAGTTGACCTCTCTCATTTCACTCTCCATTTTTAAAAAATTATTACATCCCATAACTCAACATCTTTGATCATATTCTTGCACTGTGTTGTTCTGTTGCTAGGTCTAGGTATTTTTTATTATTATTATTTTTTTTTTTTTATCTTTTATTTTTTTCCAGATGTTTTTATTATCACATTTGTTGTCTCTTTGCAGAGTTCATCACTGTAAATGAGAATTAGTTCTCAACTGACTTACCTGGTAAAATGATGGTTAAATAAATAAACATATTCAAGCTGGTGTGCTAATCTCTTATAGCCATACTCTTCCAATCACCCAACCCTAGTTAGAGCCAAGACTGATTTCAAAACACAACCGAATGCAGGGCTGTAACTAACAGTTTATTTCCATAATGGATTTATCAGCTGATATTTAAAATGAAAACCTGAAAATTATGTTTTTAGATTGCGTCTTTTGTCTGATCAAAAGATTTTAAGTCATTTTGCACATAAATGAAGCTGGAAAAAAACAGTAAATTCAGAGCCAGAGACTGTTTGACATATTAATAATTAATATAGGAGTCACTAATCAGCTCACTTGAAAGCGAATCATTCCATGAGATAAAGATAAGTAAGCAATAATAATCATTTTACAGCATTGCTGTTGAAAAATGTAGTATGTAATGTATTGTTTGTAACTCTTTGAGTGTCAGCTGTTTTATAAAACAGAAAGGATCTTGTGCCAGTGTTTTTGCCCATTTTTAGTCATTTTTAAGACCCACGGAATATTTTGCACTATGACTCTGAAAACACTGAATAGCTTAAATGAAAGAAGAGACTCTCTATTTCATCATGAAAATTTTTTTTGTTTTTACCTTGTTCCATTCTTGTTTTATCAGAGGTAGAGTAGAGGACACTTTCACTAAAATCACCACTTTTTGTCCAGATTCTGTTGGTTTTACTCTCTAATCTCGATCGTCTCCACTTCCTGCTTTGACCTCTGTGGCGTATACCGTCTCTTTATGTCCCAGAAGTCCCAACATTACTCACAGGCTGTGTTAGAGCATCCTTTTCAGCTGTCGAAAAACCACTTTGACGTATGAATACGTTTATGGCACTCAAAGAGTTAAGATGTAGAGGTTGCAGTGCACAGCAGGAGGAGAACAAACAGCCACAGAGTCTAGAATCTCTGTTCGCACTTTTCCTTCCTCTCTTTCCTCATCCTGTCAGCACGCCACTGATCTACATCACACACCATCATTAGTATGCAGTTATCACAATGCTCATCCGCTCCTCATGTTTCACTCGTGTTTGAATGCATCGTGTGCTCGTAAATGTTGTGACGAAAACTCACACACGCAAAGAAAGAAGCTCATACTCATATGTTATTTTACACACGTCCTCCCCGGGCAGTAACAGAAGGCTTTATAGACAGTCATGGCACAGTAAGTGGCAAAGCGCACTAGCTAGCTCGAGCTCCAGCGATTTATTGACTCAACGTCGTGTCCTGGGACATGAAACTGCTTCCAGCTCTGATCATTTGAGCTGCATTCACAATTAACGACCACACTGTTGTTCAGCTGCTCGACAATAGCTGATCAATGAGACTGGCTCACTGCGGCTTTGTTCGGCATATATTTCCATTAGGCCATCAGCATGGACTTGACTTAGAGAGGAAAATAGATATGACACAATAAAATCAAGGCAGAACAAGTAGGACAGTGAGAGAGGTTTTTTGAACATGAAATGGTTGGATCACAGAAGAATGGGATGTATTCATTTATTTAACCGGAATATATGCTGATAGATTTGCTGCACACTTTCTTTTATGCTGAGTTAAATTAAGAGACAATCTCACTAATAACACACACACATCTATTGTAATCCCTCAAGTAATGCATGATTACTTACTAACTTTCTATGAGTTTGCTTAAAAAAAAAACATGATTTGGTAGAAATCTTATTGAAGAAAACACAAAGTTCCTTGAATTTTAAATCCAGTATTTTTTATAAATTATTTGTTCGCAATATATTCATTATATGCCTGAATTTGAATTTTACATTTTAAAATATTGTGCTCACTTGTGCACTTTACTGACCAAGAGACACTGGAATTAGTGAATTGGAAATGTTCAAATTAAGTCTCTATTTGTTTATCCAATTAGTACCAAATTATTGGGTAATGACGGTACAGTGTATCTTATTTAAAAATGGCACAGAGATATATAAAGCAATCACAAATTAAAAAAAACAGATAAGGGAAATATAAGAAAGGAAAATATAAAAATGGCAGCGGTATCCAAAATGAATGTCTTATAACTTTTAAATTGCTTTGACATGAATAGGTAAGTCTACTTCTACACATGCAATCTATTTGATGTTGTTGTGCAAAAATATGGCTCACATAAAAGCAACAAAGCAATATTCTCCTCATTCCCCAAAAGAATCAGTTGTACCCAAACAATTCAGATAAAATACAAAAAAATACTGTAAGTCAAATGAGGCGGGCTCATTAATAAAAGGTATAAAAGCTAAACAAATACACTTTGTAGTCTCTAAATAGTCTGGTTTACCGTACAGCGTATAGGCCTGAACAACATGAAGCAGCCGCTTGCAGGAAAGACAATAGAGCATTATTGAATAGCCCAGAGACGGCTCATCATTGGAGCCCTGATGAAATTATAAACATAGTTCAATTATACCTGGTTGTATCATTTATGCGAAATGAAAACGGCAGCGTTGGGCAGTGCTTGGCACCGCAAAACAACACCGGGGTGATACATGTTAGCGCATATCTCCGCAAACTACTACGTAATTAAATTTAGCCCTGCGGGACTCCATTAATAACTTATAATATAATGCACATTTCATTGGAGGGGGCCATCAGATGTGGGTGTGTTACTGCGCTCTGGAGGAAGCACCTTCTGCGCTGTGTTTCTGCTCATAACAGTGTGAGAGAAGCTAACATAAATCAGATGAGGCAGTTTTTGTGTTATGATTCCTTAATAATAGTACTTGTAATTAGCTTTTGGAAATATGGACGGTTTTAATGAAGTCAATGGAAAAGTTTGCAAAGTTAATGAATCAGAGAAGACTGTGGAGTTTGCAGGATTCTTTGCATGTTCGTGTGTGTGTGTGTGTGTGTGTGTGTTAGAGTGTGCACATACCTGAGGTTGACCAGCTGACCTTTGACTATCTGTCTGAGCATTCATTAACGTGGCTGACACACTCTTTTCAGCGTGACCACTGCTTTAATTATACAAAGACTAACGCTGGCGACACACATGAACCTGCACAGCTAAAATGATAAGCTGGACTGCTGCTTTTATTGCATTTTACACCCTATAACTGTCTTTTAGAGCTCTATTTGACCTTCACACACCGTTCTCAATCTTCTTTCCTATATGGAGACATCCACTCATTCATGTCAGTCACCAGGAGCCACCTACTGTATGCATGCTATCATCAAAACTTAATCATTATATTATTTGCTATTGTTTTGTTTTTGTTCCTTGTCTCATGTTATTCATTTATGTCTCCTGTTTTGTTTTACTTCCTGTTTCCTCATCTGTGTTTTGGTCCAAACCTGCTATCCCAAAATTGTGACAGAAATTTGTAAAACAGATTAGCACACACACAGTATTCAAAAAGACCAATAATGAACAATCCCTCTGCAAAACATGTCACAAAGTGCTTTGTATGAAAGCGATACAATTTTTTTTTTGTTTTTTTTTTGTAAACCGGATGGTTGATAAAATTAATGGAGATGATTAGACAAATGAGACACTGTATGCAGTGGTACTATGTATAATCATAATAATGTGAGCGTTTTTTTGCCATTTTACATGCATGTAGTGAGTGTTGATCAAGATCATCTTGCCTGTCGTCAGCTCTTGCATGCTTGGAACACAGGAAGTGTTAGGAGTGAATTATTTTCCCACTTTGCGCTGTGGCCTATGGATCCATTCATTATTTTGGTTTTGAGGATGGCTTATTGTCCTTTTTTATTTTATAGTCAGAAGCAATTATGTAATTGGACCAAAAAATATTTTGATTTTTTCATCGATAGGGCCAGATTCAGGCCTATAACTATATAAAGTGGACTCTGTGGTTGACAATGAAATTAGTTTCTATCAAATTTCACAGATCTGAAGTCGGTATTTACTGATAATTAGTGAAATATGTAGGAACAGCTTTTCTTCATGAGTCTGAAGCCCTCACTTTCTCCCACACTCTGGATTTCCAGAATAACGATGAGAGTGTGTGTCCAGTGGCTTTTTCTACCAAAGAAAACAAAACGTGTGCAGTAGTAACATTATTCCAGTGGGAGTCAAGGTCAACTTTACGGGGCTGTTTACCGCAGCAGAAACCACTGCTGGCTGCTGGATTTATTGCTCGAGGAGAGGATGTAACGTCAATATGCTGCAATCGTGGGGAACACAAACAACAGGCGCTAAAGACAATAACAGCAAACTCCTCAAACTGAAAAAATGTCATAGCACTGAGGCAATTTAGTTCATAGAAATAGCCTATATTATCAAAATGAATTGAGAGCATGGTGCACGTTCATATCAATGAGGTTGGGATGGAAAACAAGATTGCATAGTACCCTTTATAAACATCAGGGATTAGTTTAATAATACCCACTATTTCCATTTCAGTAACTTTAGCATGGTTGATGATTAGCACTGATCGTGACCTCACTGACTTTAATGAGCTTCAATTGTGCACAACATTAAGCTAATAGGCTATAATTTGTAGCAATCGGCTCTCGTGGAAGAAGAAAAAAAATCTCATCATAAACTCGCTTGGCCAATCGAGATCCAGTCATGCATTTCCCAGTAATGTCTGCAGAAAGCAGATAGCTTTAAAAAGATAAGAAATAAATCCACCCTGTTTAATGAGCTAATTGATTAGTCGTCCATTTTGATGCTCTGCCACTTCCCAGGAGTATAACTGTGTTTGTTGACACTGTGTGGGCAGGAATGAGGAATTCCAGAAGAAGGACAGGAGGATTCATTCAGATTATTTTGCTTTGCTTCATAACAGTAATACAAATATAACAAATATCCAGTTAGGAGTAGTCACTCTTGCTTTGTAAAAACTCTTATGTCGAGTGTTGTCTCTGCCAAAATGCCCTGAGAGGATTTATAAGGCACCTGGCTGTTTCTTCCTGAATTCCTGAGAAAGTTGGCTGTGTGGACGGCAGGTTTTTTATCTGTCAGCTGCAGTGTTTTGATGCGTTTTGACAGTGTTGCTTGTTGTTGTGACCGATGGGGTCCTTGAATGCATCTAGCTGTCGTGCTACAGAAGTGATGGAGCTCAGATTGACAACCTGGCAGATAGGACGCAACATTTTTGACTGGCTATTTTTCTACCTGAAATACTATGGTGTGTGTTCTAATATTTCATACTGTCTCTCTCATTTTGTGTTTCTACCAGGCCCTTTCCATCTGAGGACACAGCTCTGAATGAGGATGATGTGTACCGGAGCCTTGAGGAGCTGGCAGAGTGAGTATGCATTTTAAAATAAACATGCACGCACACACTTGTTTTTGTCATTTTTATTATCTTAAATTCATTCTTTGGAGACTTTCCCCTAATTTTCCATTAAAAGCACAGTCTAAAATGTGACGGTTTATCTTATGGGGAACCAGCTTTTAGTTGTCAAATAGTGTGGGAGTGTAAATGTGCAAATTTTTGTATTTGTATTTTTGTCCTCAAAATATCATAAATACAAAAAAGACAAATCATAGTTAATTTTTTGTTTTTTTTTTAGATTTTTAAAACCTTGTATTACTTCATACAAACATTTTTTTTTTCATCTGGATTTGATTTTCTGGCAAATTAAAAGTTGTTGTTTTCTGCTGAATATTGTCATTGCTTATTGCATTTTAGCTCAGGAAAGGCTTTTTAATTTAGTAAACTATAAGGGCTTATCAATAATTTTGCGTTATTTACATTTTATGTCTGTCTTTGTAGTCAAAAGAAACACACTTGAACTGTGGTGTATATATAAAATTCTCTAGCTGTGATGTATGTAACACCCATCTTGCTCGTGTGAATGTTTGAAGTGTGATTGTCACTTCTTCCAATTTCCTCTAACTGCCTAATTGCATAAGCGTGGAGCCCTGTGTCGCTCTGCTCGTTGCCATGGTGACAGCATCTCTGCTCTGGCTGCCTCTCTGCCTGCCTGGTTTGGTGTAGGGCGGGTAGGTTTTTGCAGGTTGTGAAAGAATGTCGTAGGTTCTCCATGTTGGCGGCGGCTCCAGCAGTGACAGCAGCCACTCGACTCTGATTAATGAAGAATAATTAGCTAACCGCTCTGAGATGGGTGTCATTCATCACCGAAAGATAGGAGATGGGAGAGCGAGAGGTAGAAAGGAGAGCATGTGGCCTATAGATATATGCCTGCTGAATATAGGATTGTGATGTTCTTCAGTGGGCTCTTGCTGGAGGAGAGGAATGCCAGCCAAGCAGGCTAATGCTGGATTAGAGCGCAGCTTAGCCGAACATGTACAGGTAGCCCTGCAGACTTTGAATATTCAGCACTTACATTAAAAACTGAACTGAATCCTGCCCAAAAATTGCCTGAACAGGGATGAATATGTGCTCGTAGAGAGAGAACGGAGCCTACAGTGTGGGCTTCACCCCGTGGCTTTGAAGCGTAACATTAAAAAAAGAAATATGCATCAGGAAGCTGAAGTTAGCTTACTAGTTTCACTCTAAATCCATCAGAGATAAATGTCGCCTTCACTGAATGGTGGTTACTTAAATTAGTTTGAAATAGTGGAAGCAGCGAGTGCATGGTATCCATAGCAACAAGTGTCACAGAGTTCACCAGCAAAGTAAGTGATCATAAAAATAAGCTTATGCTGCTACTGTATTATTTCTATGGCTGGTGATTATGTCTTTATTATGCCGCAAACTCGCTAAACCCCCTCTTTCCATTAATGTTTTATTGTTTGGCCCCTGTAACCATGGCAGCCACTTCAAGGAGCTTGAGTTCATCCATTTATTTTATTTTTTTTCTGATATGGTCAGTGGTGGTCTAACATGGGGGTCTTTGTGTAACCTGTTAGTGCAAAGGGCTTGGTCTTTTTCAATTAATCATGCTGTTCTGCAGCACGGCTGCTCTTGACCTTTTAAAAAGAACATGTATGCATTTAGTGTCATCAACACATAATTGATTCATCAGCAGGTCCTGCACCTAATGCAGTTGGACACACTTAGCACACAGGCCACACTAGCAATAACCCAGCACTCAAAGACTTATTAATTAGCTTGATATATGGATGCATGCATAATTTATAATGGGTGCATGACTGAACTGCAAGAATGAGGGAGCAGACAATGATGATCTTCCCACAGTAATAACAGTCTTTTTTATGGATGTAGTGCTATTTAAGAGTAGCCCAGAGGAAGAAAATTATACAACAACAGACCATATGGTGTCATAAAAAATAACAGCGTAAGGAATAAAACAGCAATATTGTCACCCAAAATATTTAGTGTGCCAAAATAAAGCTGTATGGAAGAGCAATATACTAGCAGACAATAACAATCTATAAAATGTCATCATTAAGTTCTGCAATAAGATGGCAGAAGATTTTAAATGCAATGGAAAGCAATCTTTGAAAATTGATTTTGGGATGTAAATTAAAGACGAGCGCAGGCAGCGAAAGATCAATCAAAGACTCGGTGGATCTTTGAATGTCTCTGGGGATAGCTGGAACTCACACTGTATTTAAAGGCACAACCAATCTGATGAATATTTAAGGTTTTTGTATGGAGCCAGCGACTTGGCCATGTAAACAAAGTTTAAGTATCATTGTCGCAGGTGCAGTAGAGGTCACCTTGCTGGGCAATTTCCATATTTACAATATCATGTCAGAAGAATTCATGTCTGGTGAGGTGGATTGAGGTTTTATGCTGTCAGTATGAACTCGCTTGTAAATGACAGCTGTAAATTAATGGCATTGTGATTCTGTGAAAGGTGCAGGTATATGTGTATTTGTAAAGCAAGCCCTCGGTTTGCAGTCTGCTGTATGACATCTGAGTCAGGCACAGGCTTGGACTAAGTGAGGTCTCTTGGATTAATGTCGTAAACCTGATCCCTGCTTCCTCTCTCTGGCTTTGCGATGTCAACTCTTCTTGCCATTTAACTCAGTCCTCCATGTCTGGGATAACTCCATCCTGGAGATGACAAAGCATGAAATGGAGGTGGATTGGGCACTGTCGCCAAGAGACTTTTCCTCCGTGATCGGCACACATAGAGTTCTGCTCCAAAGCTAACTGTGTAAAAGCCCTTTGTGTTTGTCTTTCGCAGTTTATTTTGCTCCATTAATCCCGCGGGCAGACAGACATGGACAGTCAATAGCTTTAAAGGACGTGAACACAGCCGAGGTGTCATTTATTGCAAGATATTAAGTCACACACTTTTTTTAAATTCAGCTTTATTTTACCACATGACCACACATCACATGTTTTGGATTGTTTTTGTATGGGCATGCTGTGGCAGCAGCACCATGCATGCAGTTATAAGCCCTGAACAGAAATACCCTTTATTGAAAACACAATGTTGTTTTAAAATAAACCTGTAAGACAGTCCTCTCTAGCTCTGTTATGGTGACTCATACTTTGTTTCTCTTCTCCACTGATGTAACTCTATGTCATTGAGGCCTGACAGCCAAGGCTAGCGGGCCGATTTCGTGCTAACACACTGGATACCCTCTGGCCTGTCACTGTGTAATCAGACGGAAAATCAGACCTAATTCATAAGTCCCAGGACTTTGCTCCCACTTTCTATCCTTCTGATGCATTGTGATGCATACATAAACACACAATAATTTATTAATGGTCACTAAAACCCAAGAGACAAAGGGACGTAAATTGTAAGGTTGTTGGCAAGCGATTCATTTTCCCCCCACTTTGTCTTTCCAATGTACACAACCTGAAACAATAAGATTAACTACACAACATGCCTACACCCTGACCATTCTCTAATTAATCATATCCTAATCCTAACCTTGAACTGAAAATATCCATAACTGTCCAAAGTTTATTGTTAAGCTCAAATTGGCCCGCACAAAGACAGAGGAACAAAACAAAAACTCATTAGTCAAAACCAATATGGAGACCAGGCTTACATGTTAATACACTAAGATCTTAGTATAGGGTTCATTGTACTGTAGTTATTTGTCTTCAGGACCAATGCGTATTGACAGTGAAAACACACAGTCAATCAGCTATTCAGTACCAATTACAAATCAGAGTGACGAGACAAGAGACTCTAATGATCAGAAACAATCAGGAAAAATCAATGGTCTTAAAAAGTCATTAAAATACTGATTTCTGCGGCTAATATCTGGAAAAATCTGTGACAGTGCGTTAAAAGAAAGACAAATCAGTGAAAGGGCAGAAATTACATCCAATTGTCTAAAATGTAATTGAAATCAAGCAACATACAATGCATACTTAGGGATTAGGAAACAGACAATGAAAATAATGACATGACAAAAGCAGGAGCTTTAAATGGACTCACCAATAGAAACCTTTTCTCCAAACCTGATGAGCCCTCAGCCATATCAGTGCAATGTAGAGGCCAATCAGTAATTATTGATGAAAATTTCAAATATCTTGAATCGACTGCCTGGACCAAAAACATTATTGACAAAATTACCCACCGGGAAAGAGGAAGGGGCTTAAATGTCATCTTTAATTAATTGAATATTTATCTTTGGCAAATTCAGGATCACTAGGTACAATTAAACAGAGATTATTACAACATTTTTTCCATTACAAATAATGTCTATTTTTTATAATTTTCCATGTTATGAAAAAAAAAAAAAAACCACTCCCACCTCATCCGTGTTCTACCCGGAGAGCTCCTGCTTCTCTTAGATCTCTCTAAAGGTCATTTTCATATCATGGCACTAGACCTCCATCGTATCATGTTGCCTCTGAGGGATTATAGCAGAATGTAAAGTACGTCTTCCTTTCGAAAACTTCCCTGCTGTGCAACACATCAGTCACCGTGGAGCATTGTGTAGCCTTAGAGTTCAGAGAGGAGATGCTGATACCGCCTTCTCCGTATTCAACATGACGATCCACTTTAACTTAATGAAGGAAGAAGACGTACGGCGAAGAACGTGAACCAAGCCACCTCAATTAAAACTTCAAACAACCCCCACGCCAGCGTGACGACAGAGCTGAATATTTGATGGAGGGCAGTTTTATCTTCTCTGATTTTTATCCCCTATTCACACAGACAGCGACAGCAGGAATATTTTAGCAGAGATAGCAGATGCAGAAGGTCATATGTAACCATGCCACAGTGGAGAAATCCAATAACCTGCATATTTTTTTAACTTGTGCCCACAAATCTTGTTTTCGAGTAAGATATTCATGAATTAGTAAAGTGTGTGGTGTTAAGAAAGCCAGGTTATGGCCCCCATTAGATAAGGAGGAGTGGAGGTTTTCCAGTTTGAGATCGCATACAGACACATTTGTGCGAGGCACTATTCAACCAAGAAGACAAATCCAATCTTTGCTTGCCCCCACTCAGGCCAAGTCAGAGCACAACCAGCATCCCGTGAGCTGAGTGTTAAGCTCAAGGACATTTAAGCAGGGTGGCAACTTGCCAAGCTGGACATACCTCCTTTCCTGTGCATGTGGAGCAAGTAGAGATTGGAGACTTACAGTGTAATCTTTACAGGATTTATTCATTCATTCATTCACCAAATGGTAGAGGTAAAAGGGACGGGTGCTTGTTTGTGTTCTAAAGACAACAGGAAGGTAGTTATTATAGTTTGACCCTTTGATATGGTCCGCTAATCAGTGCAGTCAGTCATGAAGTAATTGAGGTACTTTAAAAACCCTTCAATTCAAGCATTCAACAGCTGCAATAAGCACATTCTCAGAGCCATAATTAAGTCAAATCAGAACACTCAAGCCGTGTCTCTATTCACATATTTGTGTGCATATTTTAACGTATCATGTTAAAAAAAAACGAGAAGGTAAAACTTGAATTACAAAAAGAAAATATGCTCACTTGAGGTGCAAAGAATGGTTGAGCAACAGTTGCTAAATGTTTGATTGATGCTGCTCGTCCAGATATTAAAATTAAAATATTAGATGTTGTTATTCATATGATCACTGATCAGCTGAAATTAATTTTAAATTTGCTTGACAGAACTACTACCGTTAGATTCACTGTAAATCTAATCTAGACACCTCTTCTAGCTCCAGAGCCCACATGAGAAACATCATGTTTTTAAGTTTTAATCAACAGTAACACCAGTCCAGACATATTTGTTTGTGTACCTGTCAGTACGTTACAAGAAAGTGTTTACTTTAAACAATGAAACAGCCACCCAGCTAGACCCCGGGCTGGAGCCCTCCATTATTTAGCAGGCAGCTCTTTCTACCTTCATTTATTTACAGTACTTAATCATTTATTTCCTTTTCAATGACCTAAAGCTCCCTGGTTATTAGCTACATTGATACGGGCCCATTGCCAAAGCGTATTCCTGCTGAGGCTTCTCTACTGCCTCAATAAGTTTCCCAAACTATAATTGCTTTTACAGGACAGAGGGAGATGCAGTGTCCACAAGGGTCTCTCCCAGAAGGCACTGCTCTCCACAGTAACTGTCTGTGCTCTGCTGGCTGCTCGCCTAATTAAAGGTCAGTTAGCTAGCTGGGTGCCAAAGCAGCATAAATGCATTAAAGGGAAACACCACTCGATAACACAACTCAGTCGGGTCAACATTGGGAGCGGTTTCTTCTTGTCCAGAACAATAATATCACTCTTCAGGTTGAGCTTGAACTGGTGTGAGCTGTTTAATGTGAACATATGGGCATAATTATTTAAGTTAATATCATGTTTCATCACAACTGTTCATCTAACGTGTGTGCATGTGCTTTGCCGTCAGTGAGCATGACTTGGGTGAAGATGACATCTACGATTGTGTGCCGTGTGAGGACGATGGGGATGACATCTATGAGGACATCATCAAGGTGGAAGTACGACAACCCATGGTGAGAACATTGTCACAATCTCTAGGTGTATTTTATCCATTATTGATGATGTATCCATCACCATCTATCAGGGGTTTGTTGTTTTCTTAGTCACCTTAGACTTAAAAGTTTGTCTATCTGGCATTAGACAACACTTTTTACCTGCTAAGAAGATGAAGAGCACACTTCCTCCCACTTGCCGTAGTATTTGCATGATTTCATATCTCCAAACACTCAGATTTGCTACACAGCTGGTGATGATATTAACTTCTGACTTGCACTGCTTTGCCTTTCCCATGCTGCAGATCAGATACATGCAGGTGAGTGCCGCTGTGCTTGTGACTCACCTCACCCTGTCAGCTAACTCGCTCTACCACTTCATTTAAAACAAACTCATTGCATCCCAAGAGAATAACCTGACAGTTAGATTATTGACCCATACCCAGAGGAGAAAGGAGACCCATCTGGTTTGCTGTCTGACTCAGGGCTCGCTGGAGACAGTTGTGACTTCAGTTAACTGACGTCAGCGTGGACCACCAGCTGACACACTTAACCTCAAAGCTCGAGACAAATAAACATTACCCTGCTGGCTTTGAGCCCTGCTTCTGATTGCTCTATTACATGCTGGATTGAGGCCTGGACTGGACTAGTATTTCTGTATATATATTGTTAGCCCCACATTTTGAATTAGCTGCACTGATTGTCTACAGCCAAATCTGGTCCAGATGGCTTCCTTAGTTAATCCACAGTCAGGTCTGCTCATATCACTCCCACAACCTAGAAGTATTTTTTTATTTATCTATTTTTACCTTGGTCATCTGGGTGAGTTATTTACAACATACAATACATACAGTATATTGTTCTATCATAGAATTAAATGTATGTACGCTCGTGGTTGTACATGGAGATTTACACAACATCAGGTCCACTGCACCCCCACATATGCCTTGCTCAGCCAGCCAGTCCACACATACAGTAATACACAAAAGCTCACACCACTCCCTTTCTCTCTGAAGTCACCACCACTCACTTTAATCCATGCCAGCAAAATGCAGTCATATATGTTTGCAGCACAGTCCAACCTGAAGGATAGCCCTGCAGGTCTTTAACTTTAACCAGTCGGGAGCATTTTCATTCCAACAGCTGTTGCTTTCCATTCATTTATAGATGATATTAATTCTTTGAGTGCCAGCCATTTTATAAAACAGAAAGTGCCTTGTTCCAGCGTTTTTGACCATTTTGAGTCATATTTCAAGACCTACAGAATATTTTGTACTATGACTCTGAAAACACCGAATAGCTCAAATGAAAGAAGAGACTCTCTATTTCATCATGAAAAAAATGTTTGTTTTTACCTTGTTCCATTCTTGTTTTATCAGAGGTAAAGTAGAGGACACTTTCACCAAAATCACTGCTTTTGTCCAGAATATGTTTGTTTTGCTCTCTAATCTCGATCGTCTCCACTTCCTGCTTTGATCTTTGTGGTGTATATTAACTCTTTATGCTCAGACTACATCTCCCAGAAGCCCCAAAATCATATACAGGCTGCAGGAGACTGCAATCGGTGACCCACTGCCCAAAAAACACTTTGACTTATTATTACGTCGATGGCACTCAAGCGTGGGATTTTAAGTGATGTCAAAATACGTCATTGGCACTCAAATAGTTAAAATCAATTAGAAAATAATACATTTTTAAGCCCAGGACTATTAATAATAAGAATAGTAATAGTGAAAGGATCATCATGGTGGAATAATGTAGAACAGAATTTTGAAACCAACATGAGTTGAGTAATCCATCACAGGTCAACATCATGTCCACATTTGTTTTGTCAGTGTTACATTATGGTTGCATGGTCAATTGATTGGGAAAAGTCTGCACAGCATTATCTCATACAGATAACGCAATTTCTCGGATTACACAACTCAAGCAGTTTTTCAAGTCTGAGCTGATAGATTCCATGAATGGAAACCAATGGCTGCCTGGAATAGTAGAAAACTACATCTAAAACACAGCAACATATTTCAACCAGTCATCATACATTTAGATAAATAATAAATAGGAAGCAACAGACATTAGCTTGAGCACTATTGATTTTATTAATATTATGCAACTCCATGCAGTCATCACTAAAAAGACTAGAACCACAATCCTGGTAATCATGCTAAAAACAGTAATCACTAGGAGATAAAAAATGTAGACTTGGACTTTGTTAAAAAAAATGTGTATAAAATTATAATAATGTATAATTGCCCTTACTATTTTCTTTTCTTACCAAAGAAAATGGGTATGACAGAAGATGACAAGAGGAATTGCTGCTTAGTGGAGATCCAGGAGACCGAAGCAAAGTACTACAAGACTTTAGAGGACATTGAAAAGGTGAGTGCTAGAAAACGTGTCCACATACATTTCAGTGTGTTTATAGTATGTGCATTTTTATGCACAAACTTTCCTTTTGTTGCTTCCCCTTTGTCGATGTGTCAGGCCTTTGGGCCGGGTCACAGCACGGAAATGTCAACTATTGGCAAATTCATTGCAGAGCACAAATGTCACAGGAGCTGATCAATAAGGTTTATTATTGGCTCAGCCACCACAGGAGATACTGATCCCTGAGGCCTTAAGTATAGATAGACATATACATGAACACACACTGGCAACCAGTGGAAAATAGAAATCTATGCCTTACACATTCAGCCCCTTTATGTTTTCCTGCGTTAATGCTGTAAAACACTAGTTAGTGATTACAGTAAGTGTTTCATTGGCTAGGAAACTCACTGTGACTCGCTGCAACAACAAAACTCAGTGTGATAATTGTTGAAATCAGTGATGCTAACACAACACTTTCAGCGCTGACGGATGGAGTGCCACAAATCATCCGCTCCGTTAATTTCATTAAACTAAATGTGCATCCTGTGTTTCCCTGGTCGGACCAATGCAAGTCTAAATGAGAATAAATAACCCTCTCATGATCAGAGGACTCGTTAAGCTTAATTGAGTTGGGGTTAATAAAGCCTCATTTCTTCATTGCTTCTTAGTTGATCTATTTGTTATTATTACGATGATGGAATGTGACAACCATAACACAACGCTGGAGAAACAATAAGCAGGTTTTTCTTCTGTAAGCAGAAGTGTGGCATAGAGATATACATGACATACAATATAATGTGTATTGACGGCAGATGCAGTGTTTTAGCTTGGTATTTGAAAACTTCATGCACCCTATGAATAAACAATATGGTGGCTCCATCTTATACAGTGTAGGCTAGTATTGGTTTTCTTTGTTGCTGTAGTAATTTGTCTCGTTTCTCTTTAGAATTACATGATCCCGTTGACGCCTGTCTTGAGTCCACAGGACATGGAGGCTATCTTTGTCAATCTTGAAGTGAGTACCCGCCGAGCAAAGAAAATTGTGTCTGTACATCACGCCTGGATGTGCCGCACACCAAGTGAATAATTCAATGATGTGTATGGATGGCTGAATGAATGCCAGGATGTTTTGTATGTATGTATATTAGGGGTATAACGGCATGCCAAAGTCATGCTTTGAAACGCACTTTGATTTTGATGTTACGGTTCAGTGTTTTCGTCATTGCGGGAGGGAACAATATATTCATTTTCTTTTGAAAAAAACGTAATAATGCTTCATGGACTATAATTCTTGTTAGAACCAGTGTTTCGGTTTGTGCATCCTGACGACATGGTTATGAATATTACATGCCATTTTTGCCAATACATTAATTTTACTGACAAAAATTAAACTGCATTGGAGTAAGATACTGTACTGATTCTGTACTTTTAATATTACATCACATGTTAATGTATAGTTATGTTAGTTAATGTAATGTATAGAACTTTATAAATTAGCATAATATTTATTTTAATGTTCATTCAGGATGTAATCAAAGTTCACTTTGCCCTCCTGCGAGCCATCGACCTGAACATGGTTACTGGGGGAAGCGGCCTGGGGAAGATCTTCCTGGATTTCAAGGAAAGGTTAGTAACCTGACATTTGTGTGTTTTTGGTCTGTGCACAAGAGGCTGTATTTTTTTCTGCCCTTTCAAATTCAGGAAGCTTCATCACTTGGCTTTATCCACAGATAGGGGATAGAGGATTGCTGGGATTAGTGTTCAAGGAATAAGTCAATTAAAACAAAACATGTTGGAGGAAAATGCTGAGAGCGCATGTAAACAATTGTTCCCCATTCAACCAAAACAGCTAGAGCAAATCCACTCAAAGTTTTTGCATTCTTGCTCATCACAGTTGTGTATTTTCCTATACAGTTGTGTTTCCTGTTACACTAGTTTTATTTTCTTAAAACATGATTAACTCTCCAAGTGCAGTAAGAATAATGTTAATCTGTTTCTGCAAATCAGTTTATTTCAAGTATTTTCTAAACTCCTCTCCTTTCTGTTCTACTTTGCCAGCCGTTTTTATAAAACAGGAAGTTCCTTGTGCCAGCATTTTTGCCCATTTTGAGTCATATTTCAAGACCCACAGAATATTTTGTACTATGTCTCTGAAAACACTGACTAGCTCAAATGAAAGAAGAGACTCTCTATTTAATCATGAAAAAAATGTTTGTTTTTACCTTGTTCCATTCTTGTTTTATCAGAGGTAGAGTAGAGGACACTTTCACCAACATCACCACTTTTTTTTCAGATTCTGTTTGTTTTGCTTTCTAATCTCGATCGTCTCCACTTCCTGCTTTGATCTCTGTGGTGTATACCATCTCTTTATGCTCTGACTACATGTCCCAGAAACCCCAAAATTACTCACAGGCTGCAGGAGACCATGATCTGCAACATGCTGACGAAAAAACACTTTGACATCATATTACAGCAATGGCACTCAAAGAGTTAAAGATCGAACAACAAGGCAAAACAATCTTACTGCACAAAAATACAGTTTCACTTGTTTTAGGACTTTTTAGGACTCTACAGACTGAATAAGAATGAGATTTTTGAGGTGTGGGGATTCGAAAACGCTGTGAACCGATAAAGCAGAGGTTTATTGGGGAACAGGGTTTTCTCTCAGATGGATCTCCGTCTTTCCCAGCTGCTGAGCAGTGTGTGGATAATTTGCATCCCTGAGGGGAGCAGTGATTTGGCTCCCCGCTGTGCCAAATGTGGCCGCTTCATAGGTAATGGTAATGATGGTGATGATAGGTTCTGGCCCCGGTCATGCACAGCCATGTGTATGCCACTTTCCTCGAACCCATAAGAGTGCGTCACACTTCACTGAGAGTGTGTGTGTGTGTGTGTGTGTGTGTATTCACTTGTTTTGTATCCATAAGCATGTATTATAATCCTCTGTAGGAGTCCTGATAGCCCACATACCTGTTTCCCTCTTTGTCATCCCTCCAGTCTGAATCAGGCACAGTCATTCGTGCAGTGTTCAACTGCCTTGACTCTATACGTGTTATTACAGAAAAAGTTGTTCCCTGTGTGGCCTTTTAAATTGTGCGTTCTTACGAATTAAAACAAACTTAAGGGGCACTTAATACTATGTATTGAGACATGGTTGCAGTGACAGTTTCACACTAAATATTCAAAATTGTTTGTTAAAAATGAAAATACACTAAATTGACACTTACAGGAGTCAATCAAAAATTCAACACTGTTGGGAGTAATGTCTTGAAATATTGACCAACACTTAACTCTTGTGTTGAATATAAATTGCACTGTGGCTGTTATTTCTTTTATGGTGTTAAACTGTATTTGAATTTTAACTGTATTCACTGTAACTTTGACACTTTGTAGATTAGTATCATATGTTCACTGGCTCAGTATTAAATCAACTCTAAATGATAAATTTACACCACAGATTTTACTGTGCATTTCTTTGGGTGAGTTTGCATAGGTAAAAGGCTCCTTCTAAGCCTCCTCCTTAAGCCTGGAGGATCATGTAACACAAAGTTGTTGTGACACTAGAGACTCCATTCCCACAGACAGATAGAGGCAAGTACATCACCTCTGTATATCACATGCATGCACATACTTCGACTATCTGCTTCCTTGTTAAGATCATCCTACTCTCTGATCTGATTGACCAGGTCTTGCAAGCCCAAGGTCCTTGTAAAAGACAGGGAGGTTGTCTCTTGAAAGCTCAGAGGATGCACAAAGAGAGAGAAAATGGGAGAATACGGAAAGAAAGTTGAGCAGAAACATTCATAGTACCAACATTCATAGTTGACTGAGTATGTTAGTGATTTAGTCCTGTTTTGTGGGTTTCTATAGATATTATAATATTGGTAATTGTTTTGTTGAGCTTAAAATCAATAGAAACTAATCTGTAATTAAACATTATTTATGAAGTGATCTTCTTGTTCCTTGTCGGGTTGGCACTGTCTTGTGTATTGTGAGAATCTTTTTCAGACAGAAAGTTTCCAAATCCCTGCACCCAAGTGTGATTGTTTAACCTCAAAACAATTATCAATAATCTTCCGCAATAACATCTACAAACTTTCCAGGGAGTTGCTCCCATGCAGCCAAAAGAAGCAGATAGAGGGTGACACAGTAATGGATATTCATGCCCATCCCATTCCACTCCCATAGAACAAATTCCTTATCACATCCCTGTGTTTATTCACATTATAAGTGCATATTTACATATAAATCTCACCTTTTTATTATTTTTCCGCCTGCACAGTCATGTGATGAATAGTGTAATTGACCCTCATCCCGCAGGTATCCTGTGATTCCCCAAAACATGTCAGCCTCTCTCTAGTTTGGCCACTGACAGGCGATAGAGCTTGGGTCACAGTCAGCATTACAAATTATACCATAAGTGTTGGACAGTATTGAGGTCAAGACTGTGTGCAGGTTAGTCGAGTTCTTACACAACTGCTACTAGGGGTTGGCAAGGACTACACAATACAACATTATTTCATTTTATTTAAGTTTTTATTACAACGGGGGTGGTAATCGATATTAAGAAATTAAAAATCGATATTATATCAGAAGAAAAGTGCCGCAATATATTGCCATATCGATATTTTGCTGCTACAGCAGTTTATTTATGGACCGAGCTTCATACATGGAGACACCGCCATGCTGAAATAAGACTTGTTGTCAGTTGGAAGAAAGATGGAAACACTTATTAAACTTAATATCATTGCATGCTATAGTATTAATATTTCCTTTCATTATGACTAAGTTGCTAAGAGAGCTCCAGACTACACTCACCCATCTAGTCTACCTGGTTGTTTTGTAATAGACTTCTATCTGTGACAGAAATATCTAACATTTACCTTCTATTCATAAACAAATTTGCCGATGACATTCCGTTCTTTGTTAATATTTATCTTTGGTGACATTCTCAGAAATGTGAAGTGGGGTTATTTTCAGAAAACTGTTCATTAGATTTGCAGATTCTGTGCGTCACAGGCTTTGACTCTCCACATGTGATTGACATGTACACCTGCCTCATTATAAGCCACTGCAGTGTCTTGTCTTTCGGTGACGATAAGCGACAGTGACCAGGGGATTTGGGACTCGAGCAGCATCGCACTCATCAGGTGTCTTGGCGATTTTCCTGAGGACCTGGCTTGGCATAATTAATTTGGTTATCTATGCTTGTAAGTCCCAGTGACCTTTACAACAATGTGCTTGTATTTTTTTTCTCACGTTGGTGCAAAAGATGAAAAGCTTTTTCTTTTCTTTTCTGAATTTGTCATTGAACTGAATGTCATGCTGAAAATGTCACCGGTGTATCGCGACTACCTTTCGGCCAAAGCCGAGCTGAATGGAAAAGAGTGCTATGAGGAAGCTTTCTAAACTAAATGATCATCTAAGGACCCTCTTGTTGATATCCTCATTTGCAACATTTCCCAACTCATTTCCGGAGCAATCTTGGCTCCCTGATAGCCTTGCAGTGCCTAATCATGGCTGCACTATGAGTTTCTTTATTGGAGGTCGTCCCTCCTTGTTCTCCTCCATTTGCTGCGTTGGTGGATATGTTGAGTGGAGGTGAGGGGGTCCCAATGCCATGTGTCAGAGAATATTAGCTGGCCCCACAGCCTGTCACTTCTGGTTTGCCTGGAGATTGGCTCGGCTCGCAGGGCTCCACGATGGTGGGGGTGAAGGCACAGGGCGCTGTTATTCAAAATTTCATTTTTTTTATGTGAAATAACATACATGAAAGCATCCTCATTATTCAAAATGCCAACATAGCAGGGCAATATCATGACACTGAAAAGAACTCATCAACACATCAAACCAGGAAGCATTTTCTTCATTAACTCATTGAGTGCCAGCCCTTTTTTACAAAAGAAGGTGCCTTGTTCAGGCGTTTTTAGCATTTTTGATTCATATTTCAAAATGCACAGAATATTTTGTACCATGACTCTGAAAACACTGACGCTTTCACCAAAATCACCACTTTTTGTCCAGATTTTGCTCTGATCTTGATTGTCTCCACTTCCTGCTTTGATCTCTGTGGCGTATGCCGTCTCTTTATGCTCCAACTACCCATCCAAGAAGCCCCATAACATAAATATACGTCTTTGGTACTGAAAGAGTTAATGCTCTTCTCTTTTTAACCATTTAAATATTCTACATAAGATGTTTAGAGTAGTTTTGAGACCATTTTGAAACTCTGTCCAGGTTGCTTTGGTCGTTTTGGGAAAGGCTGATACGGAGCTTTAATTCCATATACAATAAGGTTCTTTTAGATTGCAAAGAGTCAAGCACTGATACAAGGAGAAAACAAGATATGATGAGTCGTTACCTCCCACAGTGATTTGTTCAGACGTGCTGTCAAGTAAGGAGTGTGCTTATCACCGTGTCACCGGCTAATTATGCATGACTGAGCCAAGAGTGGATGCATGCTGCAGTGTTCTTGTGTGTCATCAGCTCTTTTGTTCCACTGTTTGTCTCAGTGAAGAGGACAAAGCCTCTGGCTAGCCTCTCAAGTTTCAGACGAAAGGTTGTAATTAAATGTGTAACTTGTGTCCACGCAACAAGGCGTAAAGTACCAGTTATCACTCCACTTATTGTGTGCGGTTTAGTGACCCTGTGTGTGATGTTTTCTTCTTTTATTTTCCATACATGCAGCATTTACTCCTCACCTTTCTGAAGCTGAATACACAGCTAATCCAATAATAGATACAGTGGTATTATTGACCTCCAGGCTCACAGTGAAAAGACACACACTCTAAAGGATGGCCTTCTTTAACCCTCGGCCATCTGAGCAAATACATTTCTCTTTTAATCATTTTCAGTAACTCAGTTTATGCCACTGTTGTGAGAGAACTACTGTTTTGGTCCCTTTGAATTCCCTGATGATTATAAGCATTCAAAAAACTAATATCACATAACACTTGTTAAAATTTGTCGCAAACATCCAGTAACACCTAAAACAAATTGTGTTATTGAACAGCTCAGATGTTGATAAAAGCAAAATATAATACATAAAAGCAGTGTAGCAGCAATATTTCTATCATATTTTCTGCTCATGGATGCCAGTAATACCTTCGTCTTCATTACTATATAATTATCCACCCATTCACAGCTCTTTACATTTCTGTCCTGATAACATACTATATGATGGGTATTTCTGGCACGTGCCCTTGGATCCTTGCTACCTTGCGTAGTCCGCCAGCCGTCTTATAATTGATGAAGGCCGCCATTAATCTCATCATTTTTGTCCTGGACGGGCGGGAGCTGTCTCCCCGAGTGTAGCTCAAGTCTCAATCAGGGGCTTGTTAGCCCTGGGCCAGTTTAGCCAGGATAGGAGCCGTCATCCAAACTCTGCCTCAGCTCCAGTGAAGCTCAAGGGATCGACACTGGTTGATCTCTGCGGAGCGGAGGATGAGCAACCGATGAATGGTCTGACAGAAATGCAGCTTTCAGTTTTGGGCAGTTTTGGGACCAGTGTGGTTGAGCTGCAGTCATTTAAAAATGGACAGTTGATTCATTTGTTGAGTATTAGCTTGATAAGAATCTAATGTAAATGGTTTTGACCAAGCAGCAATCCATTATCTAAAGACATTTCATTGGCTATAATATAATTAGCCTGGGCCCGCCCATAATTCCTGTGACGCTGCACAAAATTTCGTGACCAAGTCAGTCTGGCCAAGTTGCCTATCTCTTCAATTTCAGATTCCCCCAGGAATGGGGACCAATGAAAATCTAGCATTTCCAACAGCTCGACTGAGGTGTGTTTAAAGCAATGATGCTCTCAGAACTGGATCAAGCAGTTTCCATCACTACACATACATCAGAGTAAAGAGTGGTCTGATTGGTTGAAGCTTCGTCCAGTAGCACAGAGAGGCATTTGATAGATGCTGGTTATGCCCGCCCTCTGAGAACTCGCTTTACAAGGCAGCTTGGCCAGACTACGCTTGCAGAGCTTTGACGTCATGATAGCCAGAGTTTAATATAATAATAATCAGCAAATATTTGGTATTGCTTGAAAAAATGACTATAGATTCAATACCAAAATAGTACCAAATTAATTTCCTTTTAGTAGGCTATTTACTGCAGCGCTAATTCTTGCATAGTTGCCACCTTATTTATATTTCTCCTCCCTGATATTATTGTTGTGCATTGTGTTGTTGCAGAGCTGTGCATGTCATAAGAGGACCTCGTTTTCTACAAACCACAGTGGATTGTGTCCTCTTGCAGGAGGAAACACAACATATATATGCTGCTTTAACATATATGGGCATGTGTCATTAAACATAGTTGTATGTATATTATGCTTAGAATTAAGAACAACATATAAGTGTAGTGGAAAGAGCAGATGTTGGAGTTCTAACTACATTGTTCCATCGTACAAATGTTCCCCGCTCTGGTCTTTTCTGTTGCTGCTCATTTGTGTCACAGATCTATCAGAGGCTTGATTAGACTGCAGGGTGCCAGCTCTCTGCACCACCTCTCCTCAAGATTTAGATTTAGAGACTGAAGTGCCAACTCGAACAGGGCGTGGGGGGGTAGCACTATCCCAGCCGTGCCAATGCCCTACTTTGACTCAGTGCAGTGGCATCCTCCAGGCGGCGTGACTTTGAACTCGTTCCCAGCTGAACCCACAGATCTGTGTCAGCGTCCCATTGTAATATCTAATGAACACAGCTCTCACATCCTCACAGCTCGAAATTAAGAGACTTTTTCCCCTCACATGCTGATAAGGGGAACTCTGCAAAGCAGCTGATATAAAGAAGCATCTTTCATTAGTGCTCTGTGATTACAGCTTATTGGCAAGAGGACGCCACCCCTCCAAATATTGCCCTGGGATCAGAAACTAGACATTAATTATTCATGGTATTCACATATATTGCTAATCATACCACTTTTTATTCATTTATTCATTTTCTGCACCCTATAGTGCCAAATGACTCTCAGGCTGACCTCTCAAATTGTGTTATTAATCGTTGTGTAATCGAAAGGCATGTTTTTGTGTGCATTGTGCCCACTTTATTGTCCAGTTTTAAGGCACAAACATAATGAATGTAGCACAATGTGAATGGGCCTGTCAGAAATAGCCACAGGCAAACGTTAATCTGCAGTTCTTTCTAGAGTTTCCTCCTTATGTCACATAAAGGACAGCCAGTTTAGAGTAACAGTTGTTGTTGAATTGTGTCCTTCACCAGGTTGTTGATCTATGGTCAGTACTGCAGCCACATGGAGAATGCCCAGAAGACACTGGATGAGCTAATTGCAACACGAGAGGACATCAGGATTAAAGTAGAGGTAATGTCCTTGACCACTCACCACAAAGAGATGACAACCCACTGATTTACTGCATTCTTTGTGAAAGTGATATATCACAGTGCAGGAAATGAATACAAATAAGTGAACAGTTAGGATTCAACCCATCTGGCTGCATATGGACCTGTCATACTGATGTGTAACCCTTGAATGTGGACATGTTTGGAGTGGTGTGTGCTTGAATGACAAAATGATACCTGACAAAAACACACAGTTTGATAGGATACAACATCTGCAGATAGTTGTTTTCAATCATTTTTTCAAGAGAAAACACCAAACATTTGCTGGTTCTCGTGAATTTTTTTAGGTTTTGAAATTTTATATCATCTGGAAAAACAAAGCAATTTAAACAAAATAAAAACACTGTTTATTATTTTTTGTTTCTTCAGAAGTAAACTAAAGTTTTGCATATATATATATATATATATATATATATATATATATGTGCAGACAGAGATAGATCTGCTACACTGAACACATTTATATAGGTGTTTGTCCTTCAGAGGAGTGAACTGACTTCATGAGGTCGTGTTAAATGTGGTCGAGTTTTCACAGAGAAAAGGTTGTGTCACATTTATGATTTGAATCTGGTGATTTTCAGTCCATATTTGCTGCAAGACCTTATTTTTTGAATTTATTCTGTGCACTCCTGAAGTAGTGGAATTAGGGTACATCAGCAGTTACCATGGCTAAAAAATAGTTGAAATAGTTGACACTGAGATACGCTCTCTCAAAATAGAAGAGCTTTGTGATGGAATAAAACTGACTTTTCCTTACACAACAGCCTTGTTTGTAAAGCTGTCCCTGTATGGAAGCTGACTAAATAAACGCCTACACAGAGGACTGTATAGGATGATACTGACAAAAGACAGTTTCTGTTAGAGCCAGTGCAGAGTTAAGAAATGTGATGTACTCATTAATCAGAGGCATTTCCCTGTCAGCATGCAGGATAAATTACGTCACAAACGGCTGGCACGACCAGAGTTTTTGTTTCCCCCGAAAGAATAAACTGGCCTCGTTGTTGCTAATGGAAAGCCCCGCGAATGTGTGGAAGCAATCACAGCAAATGCAACAAGACTCGATGAATTATTAAACAATGAGCAAATGCTTGTTAGGAGGAAATGTTCAATGCTGCATTATGCAATGTGTAATAACTGCACTGCTCCCTGTGTTGTCCTTCCACAGGAATGTACTATGAAAGTGCAGGAAGGGAAATTCAAGCTGCAGGATCTTCTGGTGGTTCCCATGCAGAGGGTGTTGAAGTATCACCTACTACTGAAGGTAGGAGACATCTCACGACTGCAGCGTCTTAAAAAAGCACAGTCTTTGTCACTCATTACTGAAGCAGATGGAATGCAAATTGCTATTTCACACTGAATTTTCCATCTTATAAATAACTCTCACCTCCCTTTTAGGCTCTTCTTAGAGAAGCATAGTTAGCTTGGATTCACAGCAGTTACAGTGAGCCGAAAGTTGACGTCTAGTACTGTGGGAGAAAGCCATTGGTTTTCCCCAAATTTAAATATTTCTAAATTTAGGAAAGTGCAAGTCAATTAATCAAAGCTCAATGTTTTTTTTTGATGGATCTGGATATGAAGAGTCTTTTTATTTTTTCTGACAGAGATGGTTTCTGTTGTAATTTGGGACGAGGCTAACAGCATTCCTGTCAGCGAGACACCTCTGTCATCATTTCATGTCAAGACTGAGAACATAATGTATCAATAAAATGATGGTTTTCCTCATAACTTATTTAATCAGCATTTGGTGAAGTTTTTACTGAGATTATTTAAGTCAGTTTTTCATTACTACAGTTAAAAATAATCTACTGTATGTCTACTCTCACAGCATGACAAAGTGCTGGAATTATTGCTCTGTTAATCATTCAGTTGATTGATAGACATTTATGATTTTTAGAAATATATCAAAAGATGTTTGTAGGATTTATGCTTCTCAAATTGATTTTGATTGTTGGTGAGTGGAAATAATAATACACCGTTAGCTATTATAATTAATGTCAGCCTTGCACAGTGTCTGACCACATCGCATCCCGGCCAATACCTCCCCCTGAAGCTCTCCACCTGGTGTGTAAAACAAGAGGGCCACTGTAATATTCCCCATGATTAATTGACTTTGCATCTCAATTATGGATGAGCATATGAGTTTATGATGTGGTGCATAATGGACCGGGGTGGAGGGGTGAATGCTTGCCTCAGGTGATTGTGGAACTACGCAAAGAGCGCCACGACTGGTCTGTTGGTTTGAATCCCTGCAGGAGTGTCAGCGAGGCACTGAGGACAAATCAAGCGTGCACTAATCCAATTAAACGCACCCCATTTCACTGCTTCCAACAGGTTTGCAGTAAAACACTGCTGTATGCCGTGGCTGAGAGGCATTTCAGACTGACAGGTCCTGCTTTTGTTTGTGTGTGTGTGTGTGCAGTCATGCACAACTTAAGTTGTTGTATAGCTATTGTCACAATAGTGTTTCCCCTACTTGGTCATGGTGTGAATACACAGCTCTGGTCATCTTTTGTGTACAATGGATGCACTCTAAATAAAATGAATTCAGCACAATAAGTAGTTCTCCACAAGCAGGGGTTGCATATTTGATGAATTCGAAGCCTATTTTTATAAAATGTGATCTTATCATTCATCTAAAGCTGTGTTTATGGGCCGTAGAGCACCGTGTTGTTACTGGTCGTCTCACTTGAGCAAAAGTAACAGACCACGGTATTAAAATGATCTGCTGAGTCGGCATGTCACTTAGAAAGAAAAAAAATTAAGTTAATTATGGTCAAATGAGGCCCAACGGCAATACTTTCATGACTGGTTATTCAGGGTGGCTGCGCAGAAATATTAAGCTCAGAAAGTGTTGTGGTGAAAATAACTGTTAGCAGGTGAGTTTTTCCAAGGCAGACGGTTTGATTTGTCAAGAAAATAATATAAGAAACAGGAACATATGCTGTTCACGTCATAACACGCCTGACTCAGTGATAATATTTTTCAATTTCAGTACGAATATGAAGTTGAAAATATGGTACATTAATGCTGCCAAGATGTGGTCAAACTATAGCCTGTATGTCAAATGATTTTAAGCTTAGTTAGCGCTGAATGTGTCATGGTGCAGTTTAGTTTGTGTTGCTTATCAATGTCATGCAACAAAAATGTAGAAAATAGTACAAGAGTTTGTTTATTCCTGCGTCATATTTAATGAATCTGCCACCTGGTTGGATAGCCGGCAGCGTTTTATTTTTATTTACCTATAAAAAGATTCTTGATCATGGCTCTGCAGCATGTTATAAGCCAATAAGTGGAGGAGGAATGAGGCAGGTCAACATGTTAACTGCCATTTTGTTCCCATAAAAACAGTCAGAACTCGAGGCTGGTTAAAGATCCCTCCCGCATCCTTATGGTGCTCAGATTATGCTGTGCATCTCTTACAACAACATCATGTCATTATTATAGGATTTAATGTTTTCATCTTACATTTCAATAAAGTGTGTTGTGTGCTTCAAACAAAATACTAATAATAATCCCTCCCTACAGGAACTATTGAGTCACTCAGCAGACCGGCCAGAGAGACAACAACTCAAGGAGGCACTGGAGGCCATGCAGGTCTGCGTCTTCATTTTGGAAATATCATGTAATAACTCTGCTGAGCCAAATCTGTGTGAATAGTTTGTTACATCCGCTGTGGCTCGAAGGACCATAAATCTGCAACGATTTGACAAATGTCAGAAAGATTTTCAGTTAAAGGCTGAAAGAATGTTTGCCTTGCTTTCTCAGGACCTGGCTATGTACATCAACGAAGTCAAGAGGGACAATGAAACACTGAAGAAAATCAGTGAATTCCAAAGTTCAATAGAAAATCTTGTAAGTGCTGTGAAGTCATGACTGTCCATGTTGTAGAGCCTTGAAAACATTTTCTTCCTCTGTTTAGTTTGATTTTTTTTAAGTAATATTGGATGTTTTAGGGGAAGAAAACAAGTATTTGGTTTCTTGTCGATAGTTAGATGAGAAGATTCATATCATTTTCTTGTGGTACTTTGCACGAGTAGCATGAGGCTACAGCCAGCAGGTGTTTAGCTTTGCACACTGACTGGAAACTGCAAGCTTGGCTCTGTAAAGATGTAAAGAAATCTGGCAAGCAGCTCCTCTAAAACGTTATTTTTTTTTTTCAACAAAGACTTCAGTCGTTATGCTAAGCTAAGCAGCTGCTGTTTAACTCTTTGAGTGCATTGACTTATATTTACGTCAAAGTGGGTTTTCAGCAGCAGGCACAAGAGGGCGCTCTCACGCAGCCTGTGAGTAATGTTGGGGCTTCTGGGATTTGTAGTCGGGAAAGAAAGAGATGGTATACGCCACAGAGATCAAAGCAGGAGGTGGAGACGATCGAGATTAGAGAGTAAATCAAGTAGTGATTTTGGCGAAAGTGTCCTCTACTCTACCTCTGATAAAACAAGAATGGAACAAGGTAAAAAAAAAACATTTTTTCATGATGAAATAGAGAGTCTCTTCTTTCATTTGAGCTATTTAGTGTTTTCAGAGACATAGTACAAAATATTCTGTGGGTCTTGAAATATGACTCAAAATGGAAATGAAACGCTGGCACAAGGCACTTTAAGTTTTATAATACATCTGGCACTCAAGGAGTTAACAGACATACATGAGAGTGGTATTGGTTTCTCATGTTTCCCCGCAAATGTCAACTTTTGCTTGCACATGACCATTCTGATACTATTAGATAAATCAATTCATGTTTATAATCCATTTTTTGGTCTCCTATTGCTGAATTTGACATTTTTCTAAGGAGTTTTTTTTGTTTATGTTTTTGTAAATAATACACCGGCACTAATGTTATCACAAGGCAGGAATTCAGAGTTTGTCAGTGTGATTAGTCACTGAGCATCACAGAACAGAACAGTAACCCATACTTGAGAATGTCCTTGTTTTTTCTGCAGGAATCATCCATGCTTCCACTTCTCATGATCCTCCTAATATCATTTTTCCAATAAAGTATGTAGTCTTGCAGAAAATGGCCAGTGTGGTCAGTGTTTTCTCCTTCTCACTGAGGTGGAAATTGTCTCTGAGTTCATTTCGGGCCTTTTGCTTGTGCTGTAGATACAGTTAACAACTTGAGTTTTGGATTAGGAGGGTAGAAAAATAACTGAAGTGAAGTCTGTGAAGTGAGGCTGCTTTATTTTTGTTTCTCTTTGCATTCAGAAGTGATGCTATGCAGTGGATTGACATTCTGTGTGTCCTTGTGACCTAAGCAGCAGGTGAAACTGGAAGAGTATGGGAGGCCAAAGATAGACGGAGAGCTGAAGGTGTGCTCCATTGTCAACCGAACAAAACAGGACCGGTGAGTCCAAACTACACAGAAAAAAAACAAAACAAAAAGGACATGACAATACCAACCACAACATGTCCTCACTGTGACGTTAACGATGAATGTGTGTGTTTGTCTTCAGGTATATATTCCTGTTTGATAAAGTGGTCATTGTCTGCAAAAGAAAAGGCTATAGCTATGAGCTCAAAGAGATCATTGAGCTGCAGTCGTATAAAATGTCGGACGACCCCATGAACAACAGAGACATGAAAAAGGTGAGAATCCTCCTTTTACTGTGAAAAGCAGAGAGCAGAATAATTTGCGAAGGCGACTAGCGCGAGTGATGAAACATCCTGTGTAATCATTACAAATGTTGCCCTTGAGCTGAAGGACCTCGTTGATGGTAACATCAGATATGGAAGTTATGAGTAAAGCATTGAAGTGTCAGACATGCCGTGAGCTCGCCTGCGCTGGTCGTTTGGGATTCATGAAATCGTACTGCAGTGCATTGCACCACAAATCTAACATGCCTTTTTTTGTTTTGAATCTGCATGTGTCCATGTTTGCATGTGTAATTGGGTCTTTCTCTGTTGTCTTTCTTTTTGCATGCTTACCAGTCGAGTGGAAAAATGGTAAGCTCAAGCAGACCCTTAATTCTCACAACTCATTTTCTCATAGTGGCCTGTTTGTTTTATTTTGGCAGTGGTGTTTTTTGGGTGTTTGCTCTGTGATTGGCTCTGCAGCTTTTGGTCAGATGCATCGCTAAAGCATGTGGAGCATTTTTAGTTCTAAACTAAATGTGATTATATTTACAGATTGGCTTTGTGCATATTTATTTTGAAAATGTAGAAATCACAAGCTTATTTGTGTGTCTCTGCCATCTGCCATCCTCACAGTGGTCATATGGTTTCTACCTGATCCACCTGCAAGGGAAGCAGGGCTTCCAGTTCTTTTGTAAAACTGAGGAAACAAAGAGGAAGTGGATGGAGCAGTTTGAAATGGCAATGTGAGTATGACTACATGGTGGTAATGTTCCCAGAAATTCACTTTAGAAACCATCTTTTAGATGAAATAACCAGAAGGGAATGTATGTTTATGGCTAATCCCGTAAATTAAACAGCCAAAAAAAAACATCAACAAAATCTGTCTCATCCAACTCAGTTCTCTCATTATTATTTACTTCCAGGTCCAACATCAAGCCAGAGAGAGCCACAGCCAATCAGCATAACTTCCAAATGCACACATTTGATAAGAACACCAACTGTCGAGCCTGCAAGATGCTCTTAAGGTAACAACCCAGATAACCCCAGTGATGCTGTTCATAACAGTGTTTGCTGTGATGGAAGAAGCAGTCAGATCATTTACTTAAACATAACATAACAGCATACTCTGTTTCAAGCTGCCCCATAATTGTACCATAGTAAAATGTAGAATCGAAAGCCCTTTATTGTCATTGTGCAGTTGTACAACAAAATTGGAGAGCTTCTCCCTTTTCATTGCACAAGGATAAAATATGTATAAAATGAGAAATAAGTAAGTATATAAATCTTAAAAAATAAGCATAAAGTTAATTATAAAAAATTGACTCATATTCAAATGCAAATATGAGTATGAGTATGGATTACAACAGGGATAAATACTGGGAATGTTAATATAAGTGTGGTGTCAAAGTACACATATGCAGATAATGAAAATACCTAAAAATTTGTTCTGACACTGCTGTTATGCTAAGTAATATTCTACTGCAGTACATTATTAGAATTAAATGTGATGCTAATAAGTTAAGAACTTAAAAGGAAAAGGAGTGAAGAACCAGGGAGTGCTAAAATGAAGAGAATTTCAAACAAACTCACTGAAATCACAGAGGGAATACTGTATGTGTTTGGCTAATGTATGCCCTCATTAGTGTAAAAGCAATCTTTGGAAAACATTCAGCTTAGTGTGACGGATGATATTTTTTAAACTGCCCACTGTGTCCCTGAACGCACCTCCTGCCATGTGAGACTGCAGCGGGGACAACCCATGCTACTGAATCACTGCTTCACCTCTATTACAGTCAGCCGGCTGAACTCCACTCTGTGTATTGACCCACACACTCACGCCTTGGCTGACCTAAATTCACAGAGCCAGTGGAAACACGGACCAGCGTTCTCACTCCCTGCTAGATGCTAATTACCGCTGCAGCCCCAGCGGATCCCGTCATGATTTATGGCACTTACTATTCAACATGGCAGTGTGCAACGCATGCTGCGTTACAGTATTCCCAACAAATACAGTACTGCTCTGAAATGGAGCTAGGTGGCTTTGTGAATTTGTAGCTCCACTTATTTGTTGCACTTAGAAGAATTTAATTTGTGTCTGATCCACTTCCTGTATGCTGATGTGTGTGTGTGTGTACTTTAGGGGCATCTTCTATCAGGGATACTACTGCTCTCGCTGTGGAACAGGAGCCCATAAAGAGTGTCTGGAAGTCATCACCATCTGTAAAATCAGTAGGTGTTTTGTCATATCTTCTAGTAGAAATGGTGGCTATAGACCATGGTCAGAGTTCTGTGGAGTTACACACTTCTTCACTTTGATTATTTTGTTGGGAGTCAGGAGGAATTACCTGTCCATTATTTTCACCAGGTATCACCCTGTATGTAGCCTCCAAATTCCTGAAGTTTTGGAGTTGTAACTGTTTTCTTGTGACCCTTTTTATAGCTCCTAAAAGATAAAATATTAATATGATTTGATGCATCATACATTATTTGGTTTTCTAATATTTAATGTCATATGTCATTTATTTTGTGTGTTTCATTTTTCATTGCATATAATGACGATAACAATAAAGATCTTTTTTTTTTCTATTCTTTTGATTCTTCGTCAACTTATCTTCTGGCACCCTGAAGGGTCTCAACCCCCAGGTTTAGAACCCCAGACAGGCCTCCCCACGGTTGCTTAAAAAGTCTTAAAATGACTTAAATCAAAAAAGGTCTTAAATTGTCTTAAATTTACAGTAAATTTGCTGTAGATATTTAATTTTCAGATGGTGCATTTAATGCCAATAGGAAAACACAGAATTCAAAGATTTACTGCAATTTTGCATGCTATTTTGTTCACAGAGTTCACTTCTTTGTTTTTGAAAGTTGTGAAATTAAAGTTGTAGAAAATTTATATCATTGTTGCAAGTGTTAAAGGGCTGAAAAAAATTATTTAAAAAAATATTATCTGAGATTCATCATTTTTTTTCCCTGCTAAATGTTGATATTTGCATCGGCCATAGAAACTATATTGGTTGGGCCCTAAAATAGATTTATAAAGAAATTTTTGGGTCTTAAAATATGTGTTGAGCTTAAAATGGTGCAAGAACCCTACACAGATTCACCAAACACATATTCAGAAAATCTTAGGCCTGCCATCTAAAATTGAAGCCAGCTCTGTGAATTTTGCTCATTCAGCTTCATCCATGATTGCTTCACATCCAATTTACATCTGGGATGAAGCCAAAAAAACAGGCAAACAAGCAAAAATTGCCTTTGTGCTTAACAAAGCGTGTAAAAAAAAAGAGCAGCACATTTTATGAGAACTGTTATGCTCAAATGTTCAGCTTAACTCAGGCGTAATCAATACTGTGATGCAGTTGTGTTGTGAACGCTCCCCTGACTGTCTCTGTTTCTTTTGTCTTGTTTCAGATCCTCATGACTTGGTGAGTAGATTCTCTATTTCTCAAAACACTGATGAGTTTTCTCATTGCTTTTCCCTTTAATTGTTACTTCCCCTCATATACTGTATGTTATTTTTATAATTACATCATAAAAGTGCAATTTTTGCTTATATAAATATTTGTTTCTCTTTTGCAGGAACCTGGAATGTCATCAGGTAAGACCACTTCCTGTCAAAGTAAACACTTTTCACAGTAGGCTGGTTTTTCTCTCATCTGTCATGTCATGAAGGCAGCTCAGTTCTCTACTGCCATCTAGTGGACTGAGCCACTATACACCTACAACAACATGATCAGCCATACAGTATAAAGTGTGTGGCGAGGTATAAAGACGAGCGGCAAGAGATATCGTATGCTTAACTCATTGAGTGCCAGCCGTTTTATAAAACATGAAGTGTCTTGTTCCAGCGTTTTTGCCCATTTTGAGTCATATTTCAAGACCCACAGAATATTTTGAACTATGACCCTGAAAACACAGAAAAGCTCAAATGAAAGAAGAGACTCTATTTCATCATGAAAAAAATGTTTGTTTTTATCTTTTTCCATTCTTGTTTTATCAGAGGTAGAGTAGAGGACACTTTCACCAAAATCACCACTTTTTCTCCAGATTCTTCGTTTCGCTCTCTAATCTCGATTGTCTCCACTTCCTGCTTTGATCTCTGTGGTGTATACTGTCTCTTTATGCTCTGACTACATCTCCCAGAAGCCCCAGATTACTCACAGGCTGTGTGAGAGCGCGATCGGTGATCGTCCGAAAAAACACTTTGACAGCTTGTTATTCAAAAATGCGAAGACCTTTGAGATAAGAGTATAAGTATCCTGAAATTCGGGTAATCAATACATCGAGGTCTGTCAGATAGAAGTGAATTGTGAGCAGCCCTCTGTCCACACAAAGTTAGATTTTCCTCTGTTATCCCATAATGTTATGGACCTAACTTATCTCTTTTAATACTCACTGCAAACATTTCAATGTGTTTCCAGGTCCAAAGATGGTGGCAGTGAGGAACTACCACGGCACACCGGCGCCTACAGGAAAGAGCCCGCTCTGTTTTCAAACGGGAGACTTTATCGAGTTGCTGAAGGGAGATCCTGACAGCACGTGGTGGGAGGTACAGCTCACTCACTTCACTCATATCTCTATAACTCTGACACGTTAAGTTTCAATATTAAAAGAGTCATGTACATGTTTTAATGTTTAAAAAAACATAGTCTTAGCCCTTTTCACCTTGTGTGACGTGTATTAAAAGAGCTTACTTTTACTCGTGACTTTTCTGTCTTGTTTTATCCATGAAAATATTTTCTCTTGGCCTGGTGAAGTGACTTTCTTGAGCCAGATGCACCATTTCCCCTTAGTTTATGCTAATCTGGCCATAGCCTTATATTTACTTTACATGCGTGAGAGTTGTACAGTATCCATCTTCTTAACTTATTCTCAGCAAGAAAGCAAATCAGCATATATTTTGAAATGTCAAACTTCTACTTTAAATCAACCAATGAGTCAAAACATATTCTCCATCATCTGCATCTGCAATTTAACAGGCGTTTCTCAAGATAACTGGAACGGACTTAAGATCCAAGTTGATAAAAGAGCGTGTCTTCTTAAGAAAAGTGAGGCGTCCACAATTTATTTTTGATTGATGGGTATTTGATCACAATAGGGATGAAAAATGGATCAAGAGTTGCAGTGTATGGCGAGGAGTTACAAGATCTTGAGTTTCTCGATTATGTCCAGCTCAGGGATTTTAATGGCCTCAGTATTTGCAGTGCCTTAAACGACGTGTCCTGCTTGTTATCTTGCAGGGAAAGCTGATGCAAACACAAAAGAGCGGCTTCTTCCCCAGTTCTTGTGTAAAACCTTGTTTGGACCCAAAGGTAAGTCAAACGTGTACAGTATGTGTGCAGTAAGGCAAGGCAATTTTATTTATATAGCACATTTCAGCAACAGGGCAAAGTGCTTTACATAAAACATCAAGAATTAATCAAAGTATAGAACATTAAAAGCAACAAGACATCTAACAAAGAATAAGACAGGTAAAAAAAATATCTAAGACTAAAAGTTTCATGCAGTAGAAATTAATAAAAAGCAGCGGCAAACAGAAAGATCCACATTAAATCATTACAGTATGTGTGATTTCTGAGGGGTTTCGTGTTTCACGTAAGTGATCTCTGTTTTTAAGTCATGTCATGTGCAGTGTCTGCTCTTTGTTACAGCCCTTCCAGTCATTATCCAGCCGGCAGTCCTCAAGGGAATCAGACTACTATGGATATCCTTGGTAAGCGCCTTAACTTCTGAAGATTGTGCACTTCATCCTCAGGTCACCATCCTTTAATTACCTCAGATAAGTCGAGCGCAGATTAATTACTATGAGGCTGTTTGATGCCAACAATGTGTGAAGTCTTTACCATGTCGTTTGATCATGTAACTTTGTGTTTAGAGGTGGAACCATTTATTCTCTGCTCCTCTGAAGGTTTGCAGGGAACATGGAGCGCCAGCAGGCCGATAACCTTTTAAAATCCCACAGCAGTGGAACCTACCTTATCAGAGAGAGGACAGCTGAGGCAGAGAGGTTCGCCATCAGCATCAAGTGAGTGTTTTACAGCTTATGGGAGAGGGTTTTAATCCCATTTGGGAATACAGATTCTCACAGGATGTCCCAGTCAGCCTTCTCCTAGTATCTTTTTCTGTATAATTACCACTCTTTTCTTTGAAATCCTGTTGTGTGTATTCTCTGAGAGAATGCATGACGAGCTGTTGTGATATACAAAGATGTACCGGGGAATAGACTTGCTTTTGCACAGCTGTCTGTGACTTTTTAAGACAGTGATGAGGGGCTGAAGTGATCCACCGTCATAAAAGAATAATTCTCACAGTTTTAACCTGTGAAAATGGCTTTTATTTTGGTCTGTTGGTTCTCCAGGTATAAGACAAATTATTTCATGTTGACAGCAGCTTAACACGTTACACCAAAGGAGAAAAAAAACAACAATAAGAAACAGATATAAAGTGTTTTGAATAAAACATTGAAGGAATAATCGCAGTAGATGGTGGTTTGCATAAACTTCTCTATGAATAAGTAAAGTATAAAACCCCATTCAAAAAAATCCAAATATTAAAAAAAAAAAATCAATAGCAATCATAAACAATTTCTTCTTGGTGAGTTATTCTTTGTTTTTACAGATTCAACGATGAAGTAAAACACATCAAAGTCATTGAAAAAGACAGCTGGATTCACATCACCGAGGCCAAGAAGTTCGAGAGTCTTTTGGTAAGTCCTGTGTTTAACTATCAACACAGAATACCTTGATGTCCGTCACAAAAAAACATGTTTTTAATCCTTCTGTGCTCTTTATTTCAACAGGAGCTGGTGGAGTACTATCAGGCCCATTCACTGAAAGAAAGCTTCAAGTTGTTAGACACCACATTGCGATACCCTTACAAGTCAAGAGAGCGCTCGCTAACACGGGCCAGCACACGCTCACCAGGTAGCTCGATGACAGCATCAAATATCAGTATGCTTTGATCCTTTATTACTTGGGCTCGTCTGGTTCCAGCTCTGCATTTCCAGCTTTATTTCCTCCTCTTTCCTCTCTCAGCAGCCTCCTGCGCCTCCTACAACTTCTCCTTCCTCAGTCCACAGGGCCTCAACTTCTCTTCTCAGAGCTCAGCTCCCTTTTGGTCAGGTACTCTTTTCCCCCATCTGTTCTTTGTTCCTGTTGTCCTCCTGCACCGCAACGCCTGAACTTTCATAATAATGGCGCTTTTCCACTACACAGTAATGGAACGGCACGGTACGGCCCAGTTTTGTACCTTATAGTACCTCCTCGGCGTGGGCGGGGTCGTGATACGGCAGCGCGAAACTGAAGTCACATAAAAACTGGGAAGAAGAACAACAACACTACTATCACAGTGGAGGACACTGAAGCGATCATGTATACTAAGAGGCATTAAAAACGTAACAAAGTCAATGTAAAATAAAATTGGATACAACTACTTTGTATACAAAAGAATGGTTTGTTTACTACCACTCGTGGCTATTGAAACTATGGAGCCACATTTTTCAGCTCAAACAATAAATTAACGTGGCAGATGGTACCAGTCCCTGTTTTTGCATGTGTGATTCGTTAGGACATTGTTTGAAAGCTTTCAATGAGTTCTTTTGGTGATTTGAGCTCAACTGGTCAAGGCTTTAAAAACCCAGAGGAAAAATGCAAGCTGTCACAGACGGTCACCATGCCACGCTTAGCAGCAAACATGAGGGAGCAGGCCATTGGTATGCTGAGATCCAGAATGACCGAAGCGAGGGTAGCCAGGCATTTTGGCGTCCACAGATGCACTATCTCACACCTGCAGGCACATTATGCACAGATATAATGTGCAGGTTATGGACTCGCCGCTTTATTCCCCGGATATGAATCCGATCGAACACCTTTGGGACAATCTGGATCGCCGTGTACGGCGTCATATTCCACTGCCGGTGACGGTTGCTGATCTCCGTACTGCACTCTTGGAAGAGTGGGAAGCGATTCCAGTGGCCGAAATCAACGCGCTCATCATGTCTATGCCACGACGATCACACAAGATACTGACATTTGTAATCCATGTTGATTAATTTTTCTATTGTTGCTTTTGTTCATTCATGTTCAGTATCATACCAAAGTCGCCCAATAAATTATGAAAATTCAAATTAATATCCAAAAAAATACAATGTTGCGTTTTTAATGCCTCTTAGTGTATTTGTTGCTCGCTCTGTGGCTTTTTGTCACACAGATCCAAAGCGTTCTTTTGCAGTTTTCTTGTGTAACAATAGCAAAGCATTTGCCAGTTTGAAAAATGGCAGGGTCGAGTCGTGTTTGACTTTTACAGTCTAGTCGGACGCTTCCAGTGACGCCAATCAGTGGAAGGCAGTCAGCTGACGTCACGTTTTAGAATCGGTTCAGCTCGCTTGGAACCAGGGCTGAGGAGGTAAGTACCAGGTACCAGGTACTAGTGGAAAAGTGCCACAACCGTGTAGAGCCATGCCAAACCGTACCGTACTGCACCTGTGGAAAAGCCCCATCAGCTTCCTCGCTCTCACCCTCCTTACTTCTTCTCTGTGACCCTCATTAACGAGAACATTTCAGTCCTTCCCAGGATGACACTCTCTCGTTAAATCATGAAAAGTAATGACACATGTTCTTTCCCATCATGCTCTTTTGTCATTGTGTGACAACACTGAACTGACCATCTTATTATTTACCGCTGTCTGGTACGACCTTTCACCCGAGTCGTTTCTACGTTCGCAGTGTTCACTCCTCGGGTGGTCAGTACAGCAGTGGCCAGGTATAACTTTGCGGCACGAGACATGAGAGAGCTATCACTGCGAGAAGGAGACGTTGTCAAAATCTACAGCAAGATAGGAGGAGACCAGGGCTGGTGGAAAGGAGAGGCCAACGGACGAGTGAGTCCACCTTCAGTGATGTTCATTCATGAGATAATAATCAAGTAAAAACACCAGACTTTAGACCAGGACATCCACGCACTCAAGTGCCCTTTCCAGAGTTATTTTAGGTGGAGGAGTTGCCTAGCAACAGTAGGTATAGTATTTCATCCATTAAATTGACAGTTAAACATAACAGCTACTTAGGATTTAACAATGAGATGATAATAAATACTGTTTACGATTTATTAGTAAAAGACAACAACAATCACATTCTGATCACATCGGTATTCACTGTGTTTCTTAATGATTATTACCAAATGATTTATAAACCTTTAAAAGAAACTGATGGACCAGAAACTAATTCTTAACCATTGACAACAATCTAAGTGATATTTACAGATGTTTAACATAACTAATAGTATACATTCTTCTGTAGTTTCATTGTTCAACACTAAGATAACTATTTAATGACTTTCATTATAGTGTAAACTTTTAATAATCCCACAGAAAAAGAGGTTTATGTTACTGCATGTACAGCTGAAATGGATCAGAAACAGCCAGTAGGAGTACAGTCACTCTCCCTCTCTCTCTTTACATCTTCCACAAAATAAGAGTCCTAGAATCTCAATACCCCAAAACTAAGGCTGTAAAATAGTTATACAGTCTATGGTATACATCTTTAAAATCTCATATAAAACTGGGCTTGTAAATACAAATTTAGGTTTATCATTTTTGATAAATGTCTTTATCACAATCATCCTTTTTTGACGTCAGACAAGGAGAACTCAGCGATAGTCACAAAGAGCCAAAACATCCCCGTAGCCTGCAGAAATAAAAGACTGAACTTATAAATACTCATTCATACTAACGTGTATGCTTCAGGGCCTGTAGATTTAACTATATGTGCAAAATTAGCAAAACACTCAGCAGAAGTCGGACTCCCAGCTCCCACAAAGTGACTGTAAAAACAGCTTGAATGAGCTCTTGAATTATCTGCCCTTGTTTACTTTCACACACTATACAAATGAATTTAATTTTGTTTCAGATTGGATGGTTTCCCTCAACATATGTGGATGAAGAAGGAGTGCAGTAAGCCTTGGATATTTGCTGGCCTGGCTCCCTGTAAATCAGGAACCGTTGTCTTCTTCGACTGTTTTCAGAGGAAATGACTCACTCTCACTCCAGGAAAATAACACAAGGTGGCCACTGCATTTTTCAACAAGTATTTCGACCCTGTTTCTCCATCTTCAATTATGCATCAGCTTTGCTTTTGTTTGTAAATTTTCTTTTACGGGATATCCTGAGTAATTGCTGTACAGGAAAAAAAAATGGTTTGCTGTTGAACTGAGGACACAGCAGGAAGTGACTGTGGATAAAAGGCTCCCCATTGTTGCAGGTCTACGCGAGGTGAAATAATTGTACAGTATAGATAATTTATTGAATAGAGATTATTATCATTACCGTGGGGAAGTTGATTCAAAGGAATCAGATGAGAAAATGTAAAAAAAAAAAAAAAAAGACAGACGCTCTGTTTTCATGTTGAGAGATTTTTGCCTTAGTTGTCATGGTGATGCCTTGTGGGCTGATACTAGTGGATGGAATCGACTTTGTTGACTGGTTTTACTTATCCATGTATGCATGTGCCCACACAAACGTACACACACACACAGACCAATGTACAGTACGGTGCCTTTGAAGACTGGTTGTTGCTTCCTGAACCTCAACATCAGCCAGTAAAGAACATTTCCATCCGCAAAAAGACAGTTCATCCACAGCCTGAGGACTTTACTAAAGGACGGAAGAGGCACATATACTGAATCCTACGGACCGCTCACTTTCTGAGCCCTGGAAAACAACATGGTGAAGCATTTAACTTATTCTACCGGTGATGGATGGACTCGCAAAGACAGTCGCTTTTTATGGCCAACAACTATCACACACATACTCACATCAGTCTTCATCAGCTGTATGCAAAAGGGAAACATCATGCCATTCCACTGGACAACCAATCACAATTTTTAAATACTTTTCATTGATTTTTTTTTGCACAGATTCAATGTTATTTTGTAAGTTTTGAAAACTGGATCATTTCTTATTTCGAGCCAAATTCAGCCATGATTTAATGTCTACAGTTTGATTGTTATGATTTTTGTACTTGGCCTTATTTTTACCGATGATCAGGTGATGGGATTACTTTTTCCCCTTAATGTTAATAATTTTCACGTGTGAGATTTGATGCTGTGCAGACTGGTGAAAATTAAACATCTGAAGGAATTTAACATCAACATTAACCCACAGAAGGAGCCCTTAAATATGTTGTCAATGTCTAGGGGTGCAGTGCTCAGTGTTTCTATTTACTTCTAGTAATTTCCTACAGTAATGCCATGAGTACAGACTTGAAGCTGTTCAGACCAGTGTGAAGGCATGAAGCCTTCATCAGTTTTCTCTTGCAAACACATACAAATAATCAACTGTTTATTGTCCCTAAATTTGAAAATGTCACGGAAAACAAAAATGGAAATGACAGAAGTTATCTGTTTGTGAAAAATCAAGGCTGTCATGTTTCTAAAAACATTATTAAAATATCCTGACTTAGCTTGTAGAGCTCACTCAGAAGTAAAGTACAAACACTGAGCATTTTAGCTCTGGATTCTGAAATATTTTAATTTCTAAACTTTTGACTGTCTATAATGTGTTTTAAGGCTGACTGTCCCAAAAAACACTGTGTGACAGGGACACACAACAAACAACAGGCCTCCATGTTATCGAGAAATGGTGGCGAGGGTCGAGTAGTCGCTGTTTATGTAGTGGATAAAATCCCATTGCATGTGGCTATTGATATGTCAACTCCTGTCAATACGTCCTCTAAAAACTGAGTACTTAATCGGTGTACTTTTTTTTTTTTTTGAATGGTTGAGTATTTCCAAATGAGGTCTATCAAAAATAAATATTTCTCTTTGATTTAAATTTCAGATTTGTTGTTGTACTTTTGTACGGCTTTTGAATGCACCATAAACACCCGAATTTCAACTTCAAACAATTTATACAGTATCTGTGTGTAGTTAATAGTGACGTTAAGAAATTCTAGATGACAGCGTTGTCTTTTTCATTTTTACACATAAAATAGTTTACAGTGACTTTTGACAGCTGCTAAAAAAGATTCAACTGTTTGTGTGAACATCTTCAAGTAATTAAAGTTAAGACACAGTATTATGAAACTGACTAATCAGCCTCTGCACAAGACTCATGCCGCTCCAGATTTTTAGTTGCAAGTGTTCAAACCTTTATGAACATTACAATGATAGCTAAATGCTATTCAGTTCAGCTGTGTTTTTGATTGTCACACTGCATAGCCGTACTTGCTGTCATATTCTAGTGGTGTGTGTTTAACTGGTGTGTGTGTCCATTTCTGTTGCTGGAGGAAATGTCTCTATGTCAGCCACTGAAAGAGCTCATCTCCGCTCTGCACGCTTGTGTGGCGACTGACCAGGCGGAGCGTCCTCCATGTTTGATATAAGAGCAGGAAAAGAGAGAGCGAAAAATTAAATGATTTTACTACCAAGAAAATTAATTAAGTGCATTAAAGGGGAAGTGCTGTTTTCACAAATTGGACCTTATTTCCGGGATAACATACTGCCATTTACTCACCCGCTTCACTTTGGAGTCATTTGGAGTATTTCCAACCATATTGGATTTGACGATATCCATTTAACAGGAGTGAAGCGGGCATTGACACGCAGCCAGTAAATGACACAAACTTGACTTCTCAAATAACTAAAACAAAGCACATATGCATATGTGACAACATCACAAATAAGTATTTTAATTCAGGCCAAAAGCCAAGTCATCAGAAAGCCTTATTATAGTGTTTGTTACGACCCGGTTAGTGTAAGGGAGCAGTAACATGTTGGTGGGATAGGAAATGAGGTGGAATGCAACAACTGGACCGCCTCAGGTTGAAGTCAGAGTTTAATGAAACAAGGAGAGTGCACTTGCACAAGGGAATATAACAAAAGGAGGCTGTACAGGTGCTGACAGATAATTGTTACACTAAATGAAGTGTAAGGATAAATTACATAAATTTGTCTCCTGCTATAAAAAAAAAATCATTAAAGAACAAAAGGAGGTCAGCACCCATAAGCTTACAAAAAAAACACCAGGAGGACTCAATAAACTAGCAAGTACACTGTGATTTAAAAGGCTCAAACTAGAAGGATTACCAACTCCTGTTACTCACAACTAAACCCAGTAAAAACTACAAAGTCACACAAACAACACTGAAACCACTCAGACAGGCAATCAGGAAGTTACTGGAGCTACAGACACTCGTAAATACGCTCTAGAAATCACAGGAGTATAAACTGGGGTCACACAAGCTATTTATGGTGCAGCAGTGTTGATTGAAGACTCTTCATTGGTAAGTCCGGTCAAATTCCAGCCGCACAATCACAGATGCCAGTGAACAGGAAGCAGGAAGTAGACGGCCTCAACTCCAGAAGGACCATTCCTCAACGAGGAATCACACAGCTGCATTTGCATCCCCGACAGAATCAGTCATGAAAAACACAATGAATGCACGCTAAACAGCAGCCAGCAGTGGCCGTAACAATGTTGAATGATTTTATGGTATAATTTGTTGAAAAAAAGTTTCTAAAAAGCCATTTTTAGAATATGGATATTATATTAATATTAATAGCATATGGCAATTTTTTTAAAAAAGGTCCTACTATAGCATGCCCAAAAAAAAGCCAAAAAAGAAAAATTTTAAAATGGCAAAAAAAAGTAATCAGAAAGCCTTATTATAGCATTCTGAATGATTTTCATGCAATAGTTTGTTGAAAAACGTTTCTATTTTATAGGATATGGTAAATTTAAAAAAACAAACAAAAAAAAAAAACATCATACTACAGCATACTGAAAAAAGACAAAAAATTAAAAAAAAATTAAGTTGGCAAAAAAATCATCAGAAAGCCTTATTACAGTATTCTGAATGAATTTCATGCAATAGTTTGAAAAAAAATTATAAAAAGCTATTTTATAGGATATGGCAAATTTTAAAAAAAAGGTCATACTATAGTATGCCGAAAAAAAGCCAAAAAATGAAAAAAAAATTTAAGTGGGAAAAAAGTCATCGGAAAACCTTATTTTAGTACTGTTATGTGCTGTGTGCGTTGCTGTTGCTCTCTCTCTCTCTGCAGGTTCCTCCTCTGCAGTGGAGGTGTGACAGGTGTGTCTTGTCAGTTAATTAGCATGAGGCTATATGAAGGAGCCGAGTGCTGTGGTCTCTCTCTCACTCACTCACTCACTCCCTCCTTCCAACCTTCATCCTTGGTCAGTGGACCGGTGTGCAGCCAGAAGTGCTGAACTATGAGTGCTGTCTGTCATATCTGGGTGTGTTTAATCATCTGGAGGGTGGTGGTACTTTGTGCTAACTTTGTCTCTGTTTGTCATTGTCTTAGGTGATCGGCCTCTGCCTGTTAGTAGATGCTCACTTTCTGTTATGGCTTATACAATTTATTGGAAATAAATTATTTTTTTTTTGTACTACACCTGTTGTTTGCACTTGGTTTTGTATTTTGTTTACGTCCCTCGTCCCCGAGACACTCTTAGGGAGCGTAACAAGTATTCGGAATGAAATTCATGCAGTAATTTGTTGAAAAAGGTTCTAGAAAGCCATTTTATAGGATATGGCAAATTGTCAAAAAAGGGTTGCCGAAAATAGCCCAAACATCAAAAAATTTTAAAATGGAAAAAAAGTCATCAGAAAACCTTGTTGTTGCATGCTGAATGATTTTCATTGTACAATTTGTTGAAAAAAGTTTCTAAAAAGCTATTTTGTAGGAAATGGCAAATTTTCAAAAGACGTCATACTATAGCATGCCGAAAAGGCAAAAAAAAAGAAAAAATTTAAAATGTTTAAAAAGTCATCAGAAAGCCTTATTATAGTATTCTGAATGCTTTTCATTGAATAATTTGTTGAAAAAAGTTTCTAAAAAGCTATTTTGTACGATATGGCACATTTTCCAACAAAGGTCATACTATAGCATGCCAAATAAAAAAAAAAAAAATGAAAAATTTAAAATGTTTAAAAAGTTATCAAAAAGCCTTATAGTATTCTGAAGTATTATAGTATTATAGTATTCTGAATGATTTTCATGGTATAATTTTTTGTAAAAAGTTTCTTAAAAAGCCATTTTCTAGGATATGGCAAAATGTGAAAAAAGGTCATACTATAGCATGCCGAAAAAGGACAAAAAAATTTAAAAAATGTAAAATGTTTAAAAAGTCATCAGAAAGCTTTATTATAGTATTTTGAGTGGGTTTCATGCAATAAGTTGTTGAAAAAAAGTTTCTAAAAAACCATTTTGTAGAATATGGCAAAATGTGAAAGAAGGTCATACTATAGCATGCCGAAAAAAGGCCAAAAAATTCAAAAATTTAAAATGTTTAAAAAGTAATCAAAAATCCTTATTATAGTATTTTGAAGGAGTTTCATTGAAAAATTTGTTGAAAAAAAGTTTCTAAAAGTAATTTTGTAGGATATGGCACATTTTCCAAAGAAATGTCATCGAAAAAGGCAAAAATTAAAGTGGCAAAAAAGTCATTATAAAGCATTATTGTAGATATTATAATCAACTAATGAACCTAATCCCCACATGTTTTTGGATGATGTGAGGAGGCCAGAGCAACAGGATGGAACCCACGCAGAACATACAAACTTCACACAGAAAGGATTCGAACCCTGTATGGATTCGAACCCAGTACCTTCTCAGTGTGAGGCGACAGCGCTAACCACTACACCAACGTGCTGCCCGGCTGTTGTATATGATGAGGCCAATTTTCAAAAAAAAAGGTCATACTATAGCATGCCAAAAAAAAGCAAAAAAAAAAAGAAAACTTTTAAAATGGCAAAGAAGTCATCAGAAAACCTTATTATTGCATGCTGAATGATTTTCATTGTACAATTTGTTGAAAAAAGTTTCTAAAAAGCTATTTTGTAGGATATGGCAAAAAACGTCATACTATAGCATGCCGAAAAAGGCCAAAAAATGAAAAATTTGAAAATGTTTAAAAAGTCATCAGAAAGCATTATTATAGTATTCTGAATAATTTTCAGACAATAATTTGCTGAAAAATGTTTCTAAAACGCCATTTTCTAGTATATGGCAAATTTTCAAAAAAAAAGCATCACACGATAGCATGCCGAAAATAGCCAAAAACTTAAAAAATGTAAAATGTTTAAAAAGGTCATCAGAAAGCCTTATTATAGTATTTTGAATGACTTTCATGCAATATTTTGTTGAAAGAAATTCTAAAAAAAAAAACTATTTTGTAGAATATGGCAAATTTTCCCAAAAAAAAGTCAGACTGTAGCATGACAAAAAAAATTTAAAAAAGGAAAAAAATTAAAATTTTAAAAAGTCATCATGAAGCCTTATTATAGTATTTTGAAGGAGTTTCAGATAATAATTTGTTGAAAAAAGTTTCTAAACAGCTATTTTGTAGGATATGGCACATTTTCCAAAAAAAGGTCATCGAAAAAGGCAAAAATTAAAGTGGCAAAAAAGTAATTCGAAAGTAATATAATCAACTAATTAACCTAATCCCCACATGTTTTTGGATGATGTGAGGAAGCCAGAGCAACAGGAGAGAACCCACGCAGACACAGGGAGAACATACCAACTCCACACAGAAAGGCCCCGGGCTGGATTCGAACCCAGTACCTTCTTGGTGTGAGGCGACAGTGCTAACCACTACACCAACGTGCTGCCTGGCTGTGGTGGATGATGAGGCCACTTTTCAAGAAAAAAGGTCATACTATAGCATGCCGAAAAAAGCAAAAAAATTTAAAATGTTTAAAAAATAATCAGAAAACCTTATTATTGCATGCTGAATTATTTTCATTGTACAATTTGTTGAAAAAAGCTTCTAAAAAGCTATTTTGTAGCATATGGCAAATTTTCAAAAAGACATCATACTATAGTATGCTGAAAATAGCCAAAAAAAAAGAAAAATTTTAAAATGGCAAAAAAAAGTCATCAGAAAACCTGATTATTGCATGCTGAATGATTTTCATTGTACAATTTGTTGAAAAAAGTTTCTAAAAAGCTATTTTGTAGGATATGTCAGATTTCCAGAAAAGGTCATACAATAGCATGCCAAAAAAGGCAAAAAAAATGAAAAATTTTAAAATGGCAAAAAAGTAATCAGAAAACCTTATTACAGTATTCTGAATGATTTTCATTGAATAATTTGTCGAAAAAAAGTTTCTAAAAAGTTATTTTGTAGGATATGGCAAATTGAAAAAGGTCATACTATAGCATGCCGAAAAGGCAAAAAAATGAAAAAAAATTAAAATGTTGAAAAAGTCATCAGAAAGCGTTATTAAAGTATTCTGATTGATTTTCAGACAATAATTTGTTGAAAAAAGTTTCTAAAAAGCCATTTTGTAGAATATGGCAAATATTCAAACAACATCATACTATAGTATGCCAAAAATAGCCCAAAAATGAAAAATTTTGAAATGGCAAAAAAGTCATCAGAAAACCTTATTGCATGCTGAATGATTTTCTTTGTACAATTTGTTGAAAATAGTTTCTAAAAAGCTATTTTGTAGGATATGTCAAATTTTCAAAAAAAGGTCATACTATATCATGCAGAAAAAGGCCAAAAAATGAAAAAAATTAAATTGTTTAAAAAGTCATCAGAAAGCCTTATTATAGTATTTTGAAGGACTTTCATGCAATAAGTTGTTGAAAAATGTTTCTAAAACGCCATTTTGTAGGATATGCCAAATTTTCAACAAAATGTCATGCTATAGTATGACGAAAATAGCCACAAAATGAAAAAAATTAAAATGTTTAAAGAGTCATCAGAAAGCCTTATTATAGTATTCTGAGTGCTTTTCATTGAATAATTTGTTGAAAAAAGTTTCTAAAAAAGCTATTTTGTAGGATATGGCAAATTTTTAAAAAACATCATACTATAGCATGCCGAAAAGGCAAAAAAATGAAAAAATTTAAAATGTTTAAAAAGTTATCAAAAGCCTTATAATAGTATTCTGAATGCTTTCCATTGAATAATTGGTTGAAAAGAAATTTCTAAAAAGCTATTTTGTAGGATATGGCAAATTTTCAAAAAGACGTCATACTATAGTATGCCGAAAATAGCCAAAAAATGAAAATTTTTAAAATGGAAAAAAAGTAATCAGAAAACCTTATTACAGTATTCTGAATGATTTTCATTGAATAATTTGTCGAAAAAAGTTTCTAAAATGTTACTTTGTAGGATATGGCAAATTGAAAAAGGTCATACTATAGCATGCCGAAAAGGCAAAAAAATGAAAAATATGAAAATGTTTAAAAAGTCATCAGAAAGCCTTATTAAAGTATTCTGATTGATTTTCAGACAATAATTTGTTGAAAAAAGTTTCTAAAAAGCCATTTTGTAGAATATGGCAAATAATCAAACAACATCATACTATAGTATGCCAAAAATAGCCAAAAAATGAAACATTTTAAAATGGAAAAAAAGTCGTCAGAAAGCATTATTATTGCATGCTGAATGATTTTCATTGTACAATTTGTTGAAAAAAAGTTTCTAAAAAGCTATTTTGTAGGATATGTCAAATTTTCAAAAAAACGATATACTATAATATGCCGAAAAAGGCAAAAAAAAGGAAAAAAATAAGATGTTTAAAAAATCATCAGAAAGCTTTATTATAGTATTTTGAAGGAGTTTCATGCAATAAGTTGTTGAAAAAAGTTTCTGAAACGCTATTTTGTAGGATATGCCAAATTTTCAAAAAAATGTCATACTATAGTATGCCGAAAATAGCCAAAAAATGAAAAAAAATTAAAATGTTTAAAAAGTCATCAGAAAGCCTTATTATAGTATTCTGAGTGCTTTTCATTGTACAATTTGTTGAAAAAAGTTTCTAAAAAGCTATTTTGTAGGATATGTCAAATTTTCAAAAAAAACGTCATCCTATAGCATGCCGAAAAAGGCCAAAAAATGAAAAAATTAAGATGTTTAAAAAATCATCAGAAAGCTTTATTATAGTATTTTGAAGGAGTTTCATGCAATAAGTTGTTGAAAAATGTTTCTAAAACGCTATTTTGTAGGATATGCCAAATGTTCAAAAAAATGTCGTACTATAGTATGCCGAAAATAGACAAAAAAATGGAAAAAAATTTAGATGTTTAAAAAGTCATCAGAAAGCATTATTATAGCATTCTGGGTGCTTTTCATTGAATAATTTGTTGAAAAAAGTTTCCAAAAAGCTATTTTGTAGGATATGCCAACTTTTCAAAAAAATGTCATACTATAGTATGCCGAAAATAGACAAAAAATGAAAATTTTTTAAATGGTAAAAAAGTAATCAGAAAACCTTATTACAGTATTCTGAATGATTTTCATTGAATAATTTGTCGAAAAAAGTTTCTAAAATGTTACTTTGTAGGATATGGCAAATTGAAAAAGGTCATACTATAGCATGCCGAAAAGGCAAAAAAATGAAAAAAATGAAAATGTTTAAAAAGTCATCAGAAAGCCTTATTACAGTATTTTGAAGGAGTTTCATGCAATAAGTTGTTGAAAAAAGTTTCTGAAACGCTATTTTGTAGGATATGCCAAATTTTCAAAAAACAGTCATACTATAGTATGCCGAAAATAGATAAAAATGAAAAAAAATTAAAATGTTTAAAAAGTCATCAGAAAGCCTTATTATAGTATTCTGAGTGCTTTTATTGTACAATTTGTTGAAAAAAGTTTCTAAAAAGTTATTTTGTAGGATATGACAAGTTGAAAAAAAGTCATTCTATAGCATGCCGAAAAGGCAAAAAAATGAAAAAATTGAAAATGTTTAAAAAGTCATCAGAAACCGTTATTAATGTATTCTGAATAATTTTCAGACAACTATTTGTTGAAAAAAGTTTCTAAAAAGCCATTTTGTAGAATATGGCAAATATTCAAACAACATCATACTATAGTATGCCGAAAATAGCCAAAAAAATGAAAAAAATTAAAATGTTTTAAAAGTCATCAGAAAGCCTTATTATAGTATTCTGAGTGCTTTTCATTGTACAATTTGTTGAAAAAAGTTTCTAAAAAGCTATTTTGTAGGATATGTCAAATTTTCAAAAAAAAACGTCATCCTATAGCATGCCGAAAAAGGCCAAAAAATGAAAAATTTTAAAATGGAAAAAAAGTCGTCAGAAAGCCTTATTATTGCATGCTGAATGATTTTCATTGTACAATTTGTTGAAAAAGGTTTCTAAAAAGCTATTTTGTAGGATATGTCAAATTTTCAAAAAACGTCATACTATAGCATGCCGAAAAAGGCCAAAAAATGAAAAAATTAAGATATTTTAAAAAAATCATCAGAAAGCTTTATTATAGTATTTTGAAGGAGTTTCATTCAATAATTTGTTGAAAAAAGTTTCTAAAAATCTATTTGGTAGGATATGGCAAATTTTCAAAAAACATCATACTATAGCATGCCGAAAAGGCAAAAAAATGAAAACATTTAAAATGTTTAAAAGGTTTTCAAAAAGCTTTATTATAGTATTTTGAAGGAGTTTCATTCAATAATTTGTTGAAAAAAGTTTCTAAAAATCTATTTGGTAGGATATGGCAAATTTTCAAAAAACATCATACTATAGCATGCCGAAAAGGCAAAAAAATTTAAAAAAATTAAAATGTTTAAAACATCAACATGCCGAAAAGGCAAAAAAAATGAAAAAATTTAAAATGTTTAAAAAGTCATCAGAAAGCATTATTATAGTATTCTGAATGATTTTCATTGAATAATTTGTTGAAAAACGTTTCTAAAAAGCTATTTTGTAGGATATGACAAATTTTCAAAAAAATGTCATACTATAGTATGCCGAAAATAGCCAAAAAATGAAAAAAAATTAAAATGTTTAAAAAGTCATCAAAAAGCCTTATTATAGTATTCTGACTGCTTTTCATTGTACAATTTGTTGAAAAAAGTTTCTAAAAAGCTATTTTGTAGGATATGTCAAATTTTCAAAAAAAACGTCATCCTATAGCATGCCGAAAAAGGCCAAAAAAAATGAAAAAATTAAGATGTTTAAAAAATCATCAGAAAGCTTTATTATAGTATTTTGAAGGAGTTTCATGCAATAAGTTGTTGAAAAATGTTTCTGAAACGCTATTTTGTAGGATATGCCAAATTTTCAAAAAACAGTCATACTATAGTATGCCGAAAATAGACAAAAAATGAAAAAAAATTAAAATGTTTAAAAAGTCATCAGAAAGCCTTATTATAGTATTCTGAGTGCTTTTCATTGTACAATTTGTCGAAAAAAGTTTCTAAAAAGTTATTTTGTAGGATATGACAAGTTGAAAAAAAGTCATTCTATAGCATGCCGAAAAGGCAAAAAAATGAAAAAATTGAAAATGTTTAAAAAGTCATCAGAAACCGTTATTAATGTATTCTGAATGATTTTCAGACAACTATTTGTTGAAAAAAGTTTCTAAAAAGCCATTTTGTAGAATATGGCAAATATTCAAACAACATCATACTATAGTATGCCGAAAATAGCCAAAAAAATGAAAAAAAATTAAAATGTTTAAAAAGTCATCAGAAAGCCTTATTATAGTATTCTGAGTGCTTTTCATTGTACAATTTGTTGAAAAAAGTTTCTAAAAAGCTATTTTGTAGGATATGTCAAATTTTCAAAAAAAACGTCATCCTATAGCATGCCGAAAAAGGCCAAAAAATGAAAAAATTAAGATGTTTAAAAAATCATCAGAAAGCTTTATTATAGTATTTTGAAGGAGTTTCATGCAATAAGTTGTTGAAAAACGTTTATAAAAAGCTATTTTGTAGGATATGGCAAATTTTCAAAAAGATGTCATACTATAGTATGCCGAAAATAGCCAAAAAATGAAAAATTTTAAAATGGCAAAAAACTCATCAGAAAGCATTATTATAGCATTCTGGGTGCTTTTCATTGAATAATTTGTTGAAAAAAGTTTCCAAAAAGCTATTTTGTAGGATATGCCAAATTTTCAAAAAAATGTCATACTATAGTATGCCGAAAAAAGGCCAAAAATGAAAAAATTAAGATATTTTAAAAAATCATCAGAAAACCTTATTACAGTATTCTGAATGATTTTCATTGAATAATTTGTCGAAAAAAGTTTCTAAAATGTTACTTTGTAGAATACGGCAAATTGAAAAAGGTCATACTATAGCATGCCGAAAAGGCAAAAAAATGAAAAAAAATGAAAATGTTTAAAAAGTCATCAGAAAGCCTTATTAAAGTATTCTGAATGATTTTCATTGAATAATTTGTTGAAAAACGTTTCTAAAAAGCTATTTTGTAGGATATGGCAAATTTTTAAAAAATATCATACTATAGCATGCCAAAAAGGCAAAAAAATGAAAAAAATTAAAATGTTTAAAACATCATCATGCCGAAAAGGCAAAAAAAATGAAAAAATTTAAAATGTTTAAAAAGTCATCAGAAAGCATTATTATAGTATTCTGAATGATTTTCATTGAATAATTTGTTGAAAAACGTTTCTAAAAAGCTATTTTGTAGGATATGGCAAATATTCAAAAAGACGTCATACTATAGTATGCCGAAAATAGCCAAAAAATGAAAATTTTTAAAATGGAAAAAAAGTAATCAGAAAACCTTATTACAGTATTCTGAATGATTTTCATTGAATAATTTGTCGAAAAAAGTTTCTAAAATGTTACTTTGTAGGATATGGCAAATTGAAAAAGGTCAAACTATAGCATGCCGAAAAGGCAAAAAAATGAAAAATATGAAAATGTTTAAAAAGTCATCAGAAAGCCTTATTAAAGTATTCTGATTGATTTTCAGACAACAATTTGTTGAAAAAAAGTTTCTAAAAAGCTATTTTGTAGGATATGTCAAATTTTCAAAAAAACGTCATACTATAATATGCCGAAAAAGGCCAAAAAATGAAAAAAATAAGATGTTTAAAAAATCATCAGAAAGCTTTATTATAGTATTTTGAAGGAGTTTCATGCAATAAGTTGTTGAAAAAAGTTTCTGAAATGCTATTTTGTAGGACATGCAAAATTTTCAAAAAAATATCATACTATAGTATGCCGAAAATAGCCAAAAAATGAAAAAAAATTAAAATGTTTAAAAAGTCATCAGAAAGCCTTATTATAGTATTCTGAGTGCTTTTCATTGTACAATTTGTTGAAAAAGTTTCTAAAAAGCTATTTTGTAGGATATGTCAAATTTTCAAAAAAAAACGTCATCCTATAGCATGCCGAAAAAGGCCAAAAAATGAAAAAATTAAGATGTTTAAAAAATCATCAGAAAGCTTTATTATAGTATTTTGAAGGAGTTTCATGCAATAAGTTGTTGAAAAATGTTTCTAAAACGCTATTTTGTAGGATATGCCAAATGTTCAAAAAAATGTCGTACTATAGTATGCCGAAAATAGACAAAAAAATGGAAAAAAATTTAGATGTTTAAAAAGTCATCAGAAAGCATTATTATAGCATTCTGGGTGCTTTTCATTGAATAATTTGTTGAAAAAAGTTTCCAAAAAGCTATTTTGTAGGATATGCCAAATTTTCAAAAAAATGTCATACTATAGTATGCCGAAAATAGACAAAAAATGAAAATTTTTTAAATGGTAAAAAAGTAATCAGAAAACCTTATTACAGTATTCTGAATGATTTTCATTGAATAATTTGTCGAAAAAAGTTTCTAAAATGTTACTTTGTAGGATATGGCAAATTGAAAAAGGTCATACTATAGCATGCCGAAAAGGCAAAAAAATGAAAAAAATGAAAATGTTTAAAAAGTCATCAGAAAGCCTTATTAAAGTATTCTGATTGATTTTCAGACAATAATTTGTCGAAAAAAGTTGCTAAAAAGCTATTTTGTAGAATATGTCAAATTTTCAAAAAACGTCATACTATAACATGCCGAAAAAGGCCAAAAGATGAAAAAAGATTAAAATGTTTAAAAAGTCATCAGAAAGTCTTATTATAGTATTCTGAGTGCTTTTCATTGTACAATTTGTTGAAAAAAGTTTCTAAAAAGCCATTTTGTAGAATATGGCAAATAATCAAACAACATCATACTATAGTATGCCGTTAATAGCCAAAAAATGAAAAATTTTAAAATGGAAAAAAAGTCGTCAGAAAGCCTTATTATTGCATGCTGAATGATTTTCATTGTACAATTTGTTGAAAAAGGTTTCTAAAAAGCTATTTTGTAGGATATGTCAAATTTTCAAAAAACGTCATACTATAGCATGCCGAAAAAGGCCAAAAAATGAAAAAATTAAGATATTTTAAAAAAATCATCAGAAAGCTTTATTATAGTATTTTGAAGGAGTTTCATTCAATAATTTGTTGAAAAAAAGTTTCTAAAAAACTATTTTGTAGGATATGACACATTTTCCAAAAAAAGGTCATACTATAGCATGCCGAAAAAGGCAAAAAAATGAAAACATTTAAAATGTTTAAAAGGTTTTCAAAAAGCCTTATAATAGTATTCTGAATGCTTTTCATTGAATAATTTGTTGAAAAAAGTTTCTAAAAATCTATTTGGTAGGATATGGCAAATTTTCAAAAAACATCATACTATAGCATGCCGAAAAGGCAAAAAAATGAAAACAATTAAAATGTTTAAAACATCATCATGCCGAAAAGGCAAAAAAAATGAAAAAATTTAAAATGTTTAAAAAGTCATCAGAAAGCATTATTATAGTATTCTGAATGATTTTCATTGAATAATTTGTTGAAAAACGTTTCTAAAAAGCTATTTTGTAGGATATGACAGATTTTCAAAAAGACGTCATACTATAGTATGCCGAAAATAGCCAAAAAATGAAAAAATTAAGATGTTTAAAAAATCATCAGAAAGCTTTATTATAGTATTTTGAAGGAGTTTCATGCAATAAGTTGTTGAAAAATGTTTCTAAAACGCTATTTTGTAGGATATGCCAAATGTTCAAAAAAATGTCGTACTATAGTATGCCGAAAATAGACAAAAAAATGGAAAAAATTTAAATGTTTAAAAAGTCATCAGAAAGCATTATTATAGCATTCTGGGTGCTTTTCATTGAATAATTTGTTGAAAAAAGTTTCCAAAAAGCTATTTTGTAGGATATGCCAAATTTTCAAAAAAATGTCATACTATAGTATGCCGAAAATAGACAAAAAATGAAAATTTTTTAAATGGTAAAAAAGTAATCAGAAAACCTTATTACAGTATTCTGAATGATTTTCATTGAATAATTTGTCGAAAAAAGTTTCTAAAATGTTACTTTGTAGGATACGGCAAATTGAAAAAGGTCATACTATAGCATGCCGAAAAGGCAAAAAAATGAAAAAAATGAAAATGTTTAAAAAGTCATCAGAAAGCCTGATTAAAGTATTCTGAATGATTTTCATTGAATAATTTGTTGAAAAAAGTTTCTAAAACGCTATTTTGTAGTATATGGCAAATTTTTAAAAAATATCATACTATAGCATGCCAAAAAGGCAAAAAAATGAAAAAAATTAAAATGTTTAAAACATCATCATGCCGAAAAGGCAAAAAAAATGAAAAAATTTAAAATGTTTAAAAAGTCATCAGAAAGCATTATTATAGTATTCTGAATGATTTTCATTGAATAATTTGTTGAAAAACGTTTCTAAAAAGCTATTTTGTACGATATGGCAAATTTTCAAAAAGACGTCATACTATAGTATGCCGAAAATAGCCAAAAAATGAAAAATTTTAAAATGGAAAAAAAGTCGTCAGAAAGCATTATTATTGCATGCTGAATGATTTTCATTGTACAATTTGTTGAAAAAAAGTTTCTAAAAAGCTATTTTGTAGGATATGTCAAATTTTCAAAAAAACGTCATACTATAGTATGCCGAAAATAGCCAAAAAATGAAAAAAAATTAAAATGTTTAAAAAGTCATCAGAAAGCCTTATTATAGTATTCTGAGTGCTTTTCATTGTACAATTTGTTGAAAAAAGTTTCTAAAAAGCTATTTTGTAGTATATGGCAAATTTTTAAAAAAAAACGTCATCCTATAGCATGCCGAAAAAGGCCAAAAAATGAAAAAATTAAGATGTTTAAAAAATCATCAGAAAGCTTTATTATAGTATTTTGAAGGAGTTTCATGCAATAAGTTGTTGAAAAATGTTTCTAAAACGCTATTTTGTAGGATATGCCAAATTTTCAAAAAAAGTCATACTATAGTATGCCGAAAAAAGACAAAAAATGAAAAAAAATTAAAATGTTTAAAAAGTCATCAGCAAGCCTTATTATAGTATTCTGAGTGCTTTTCATTGTACAATTTGTCGAAAAAAGTTTCTAAAAAGTTATTTTGTAGGATGTGACAAGTTGAAAAAAAGTCATTCTATAGCATGCCGAAAAGGCAAAAAAATGAAAAAATTGAAAATGTTTTAAAAGTCATCACAAACCGTTATTAATGTATTCTGAATGATTTTCAGACAACTATTTGTTGAAAAAAGTTTCTAAAAAGCCATTTTGTAGAATATGGCAAATATTCAAACAACATCATACTATAGTATGCCGAAAATAGCCAAAAAAATGAAAAAATTTAAAATGTTCAAAAAGTCATCAGAAAGCCTTATTATAGTATTCTGAATGATTTTCATTGAATAATTTGTTGAAAAAAAAAATTCTAAAAAGCTATTTTGTAGGATATGGCACATTTTCCAAAAAAGGTCATACTATAGCATGCCAAAAAAGGCAAAACAATGAAAACATTTAAAATGTTTAAAAAGTTTTCAAAAAGCCTTATAATAGTATTCTGAATGCTTTCCATTGAATAATTTGTTGAAAAAAGTTTCTAAAACGCTATTTTGTAGTATATGGCAAATTTTTAAAAAATATCATACTATAGCATGCCAAAAAGGCAAAAAAATGAAAAAAATTAAAATGTTTAAAACATCATCATGCCGAAAAGGCAAAAAAAATGAAAAAATTTAAAATGTTTAAAAAGTCATCAGAAAGCATTATTATTGTATTCTGAATGATTTTCATTGAATAATTTGTTGAAAAACGTTTCTAAAAAGCTATTTTGTAGGATATGGCAAATTTTCAAAAAGACGTCATACTATAGTATGCCGAAAATAGCCAAAAAATGAAAATTTTTAAAATGGCAAAAAAGTAATCAGAAAACCTTATTACAGTATTCTGAATGATTTTCATTGAATAATTTGTCGAAAAAAGTTTCTAAAATGTTACTTTGTAGGATATGGCAACTTGAAAAAGGTCATACTATAGCATGCCGAAAAGGCAAAAAAATGAAAAATATGAAAATGTTTAAAAAGTCATCAGAAAGCCTTATTAAAGTATTCTGATTGATTTTCAGACAATAATTTGTTGAAAAAAGTTTCTAAAAAGCCATTTTGCAGAATATGGCAAATAATCAAACAACATCATACTATAGTATGCCAAAAATAGCCAAAAAATGAAAAATTTTAAAATGGAAAAAAAGTCGTCAGAAAGCATTATTATTGCATGCTGAATGATTTTCATTGTAAAATTTGTTGAAAAAAAGTTTCTAAAAAGCTATTTTGTAGGATATGTCAAATTTTCAAAAAAACGTCATACTATAATATGCCGAAAAAGGCCAAAAAATGAAAAAAATAAGATGTTTAAAAAATCATCAGAAAGCTTTATTATAGTATTTTGAAGGAGTTTCATGCAATAAGTTGTTGAAAAAAGTTTCTGAAACGCTGTTTTGTAGGATATGCCAAATTTTCAAAAAAATGTCATACTATAGTATGCCGAAAATAGACAAAAAATGAAAATTTTTTAAATGGTAAAAAAGTAATCAGAAAACCTTATTACAGTATTCTGAATGATTTTCATTGAATAATTTGTCGAAAAAAGTTTCTAAAATGTTACTTTGTAGGATATGGCAAATTGAAAAAGGTCATACTATAGCATGCCGAAAAGGCAAAAAAATGAAAAAAATGAAAATGTTTAAAAAGTCATCAGAAAGCCTTATTAAAGTATTCTGATTGATTTTCAGACAATAATTTGTCGAAAAAAGTTGCTAAAAAGCTATTTTGTAGGATATGTCAAATTTTCAAAAAACGTCATACTATAACATGCCGAAAAAGGCCAAAAAATGAAAAAAAATTAAAATGTTTAAAAAGTCATCAGAAAGTCTTATTATAGTATTCTGAGTGCTTTTCATTGTACAATTTGTTGAAAAAAGTTTCTAAAAAGCCATTTTGTAGAATATGGCAAATAATCAAACAACATCATACTATAGCATGCCGAAAAGGCAAAAAAATGAAAAAAATTAAAATGTTTAAAAAATCATCACACAGCCTTATTATTGCATGCTGAATGATTTTCATTGTACAATTTGTTGAAAAAAGTTTCTAAAAAGCTATTTTGTAGGACATGTCAAATTTTCAAAAAACGTCATACTATAGCATGCCGAAAAAGACAAAAAAAAATGAAAAAATTAAGATGTTTAAAAAATCATCAGAAAGCTTTATTATAGTATTTTGAAGAAGTGTCATGCAATAAGTTGTTGAAAAAAGTTTCTAAAACGCTATTTTGTAGGATATGCCACATTTTCAAAAAAAATGTCATACTATAGTATGCCGACAATAGCCAAAAAATGAAAACTTTTAAAATGGTTAAAACGTCATCAGAAAGCCTTCTTATAGTATTCTGAATGATTTTCATGGTATAATTTGTTGAAAAAAGTTTCTCATAAACCCATTTTGTAGGATATGGTGAAACGTGAAAAAAGGTCATACTATAGCATGCCGAAAAAGGCCAAAAAATTAAAAAATGTAAAATGTTTAAAAAGTCATCAGAAAGCCTTATTACAGTATTTTGAAGGAGTTTCATGCAATAAGTTGTTGAAAAAAGTTTCTGAAACGCTATTTTGTAGGATATGCCAAATTTTCAAAAAAAGTCATACTATAGTATGCCGAAAATAGACAAAAAATGAAAAAAAATTAAAATGTTTAAAAAGTCATCAGAAAGCCTTATTATAGTATTCTGAGTGCTTTTCATTGTACAATTTGTCGAAAAAAGTTTCTAAAAAGTTATTTTGTAGGATATGACAAGTTGAAAAAAAGTCATTCTATAGCATGCCGAAAAGGCAAAAAAATGAAAAAATTGAAAATGTTTAAAAGTCATCAGAAACTGTTATTAATGTATTCTGAATGATTTTCAGACAACTATTTGTTGAAAAAAGTTTCTAAAAAGCCATTTTGTAGAATATGGCAAATATTCAAACAACATCATACTATAGTATGCTGAAAATAGCCAAAAAATGAAAAAATTTAAAATGTTCAAAAACTCATCAGAAAGCCTTATTATAGTATTCTGAATGATTTTCATTGAATAATTTGTTGAAAAAAAAATTCTAAAAAGCTATTTTGTAGGATATGGCACATTTTCCAAAAAAGGTCATACTATAGCATGCCGAAAAAGGCAAAAAAATGAAAACATTTAAAATGTTTAAAATTTTTCAAAAAGCCTTATAATAGTATTCTGAATGCTTTCCATTGAATAATTTGTTGAAAAAAGTTTCTAAAAAGCTATTTTGTAGGATATGGCAAATTTTTAAAAAATATCATACTATAGCATGCCAAAAAGGCAAAAAAATGAAAAAAAATTAAAATGTTTAAAAAGTCATCAGAAAGCCTTATTAAAGTATTCTGATTGATTTTCAGACAATAATTTGTCGAAAAAAGTTGCTAAAAAGCTATTTTGTAGGATATGTCAAATTTTCAAAAAACGTCATACTATAACATGCCGAAAAAGGCCAAAAAATGAAAAAAAAATTAAAATGTTTAAAAAGTCAACAGAAAGTCTTATTATAGTATTCTGAATGCTTTTCATTGTACAATTTGTTGAAAAAAGTTTCTAAAAAGCTATTTTGTAGGATATGGCAAATTTCAAAAAACGTCATACTATAGCTTGCTGAAAAGGCAAAAAAATGCAACAATTTAAAATGTTTAAAAAGTCATCAGAAAGCATTATTATAGTATTCTGAATGATTTTCATTGAATAATTTGTTGAAAAAAGTTTCCAAAAAGCTTTTTTGTAGGATATGGCAAATTTTCAAAAAGACGTCATACTATAGTATGCCGAAAATAGCCAAAAAAAGAAAAATTTTAAAATGCAAAAAAGTAATCAGAAAACCTTATTACAGTATTCTGAATGATTTTCATTGAATAATTTGTCGAAAAAAGTTTCTAAAAAGTTATTTTGTAGGATATGGCAAATTGGAAAAGGTCATACTATAGCATGCCAAAAAGGCAAAAAAATTGAAAAATTGAAAGTGTTTAAAAAGTCATCAGAAAGCCTTATTAAAGTGTTCTGATTGATTTTCAGACAATAACTTGTTGAAAAAAGTTTCTAAAAAGCCATTTTGTAGAATATGGCAAATATTCAAACAACATGATACTATAGTATGCCGAAAATAGCCCAAAAATGAAAAATTTTAAAATCGAAAAAAAGTCGTCAGAAAGCCTTATTATTGCATGCTGAATGATTTTCATTGTATAATTTGTTGAAAAAGGTTTCTAAAAAGCTATTGTGTAGGATATGTCAAATTTTCAAAAAACGTCATACTATAGCATGCCGAAAAAGGCCAAAAAATGAAAAAATTAAGATGTTTAATAAATCATCAGAAAGCTTTATTATAGTATTTTGAAGGAGTTTCATACAATAAGTTGTTGAAAAAAGTTTCTAAAGCGCTATTTTATCGGATATGCCAAATTTTCAAAAAAATGTCATACTATAGTATGCCGAAAATAGCCAAAAAAATGAAAAAAATTAAAATGTTTAAAGAGTCATCAGAAAGCCTTACTATAGTATTCTGAGTGCTTTTCATTGAATAATTTGTTGAAAAAAGTTTCTAAAAAGCTATTTTGTAGGATGTGGCAAATTTTCAAAAAGACGTCATACTATAGTATGCCGAAAATAGCCCAAAAATGAAAAATTTTAAAATGGAAAAAAAGTCATCAGAAAGCCTTATTATAGTATTCTGAATGATTTTCATTGTATAATTTGTTGAAAAAAGTTTCTAAAAAGCTATTTGTAGGATATGTCAAATTTTCAAAAAACGTCATACTATAGCATGCCGAAAAAGGCCAAAAAATGAAAAAATTAAGATGTTTAATAAATCATCAGAAAGCTTTATTATAGTATTTTGAAGGAGTTTCATACAATAAGTTGTTGAAAAAAGTTTCTAAAGCGCTATTTTATAGGATATGCCAAATTTTCAAAAAAATGTCATACTATAGTATGCCGAAAATAGCCAAAAAAATGAAAAAAATTAAAATGTTTAAAGAGTCATCAGAAAGCCTTACTATAGTATTCTGAGTGCTTTTCATTGAATAATTTGTTGAAAAAAGTTTCTAAAAAGCTATTTTGTAGGATGTGGCAAATTTTCAAAAAGACGTCATACTATAGTATGCCGAAAATAGCCAAAAAATGAAAAATTTTAAAATGGAAAAAAAGTCATCAGAAAGCCTTATTATAGTATTCTGAATGATATTCATTTTGCAATTTGTTGAAAAAAGTTTCTAAAAAGCTATTTTGTAAAATATGTCACATTTTCACAAACTGTCATACTATAGCATGCCGAAAAGGCCAAAAAATGAAAAAATTTAAAACGTTTAAAAAGTCATCAGAAAGCATTATTATAGTATTCTGAATGATTTTCATGGTAAAATTTGTTGAAAAAAGTTTCTTAAAAACCCATTTTGTAGGATATGGTGAAATGTGAAAAAACGTCATACTATAACATGCCGAAAAAGGCCAAAAAATTCAAAAATGTAAAATGTTTAAAAAGTCATCAGAAAACCTTATTATAGTATTTTGAATGAGTTTCATGCAATAAGTTGTTGAAAAAAAGTTTCAAAAAAGCCATTTTGTAGAATATGGCCAAATGTGAAAAAAGGTCATACTATAGCGTGCTGAAAAAGGCCTACAAATTAAAAAATTTAAACTGTTTAAAAAGTAATCAAAAAGCCTTATTATACTATTTTGAAGGAGTTTCATGCAATAAGTTTCTAAAAAGTAATTTTGCAGCATATGGCAAATTTTCAAAATGACGTCATACTATAGTATGCCGAAAATAGCCAAAAAATGAAAAATTTGAAAATGGCAACAAAATAATCAGAAAACCTTATTATAGTATTCTGAATAATTGTGATTGAATAATTTGTTGAAAAAAGTTTCTAAAAAGCTATTTTGTAGGATATGGCACATTTTCCAAAAAAGGTCATACTATAGCATGTCGAAAAGGACAAAAAAATGAAAAAATTAAGATGTTTAAAAAATCAACAGAAAGCTTTATTACAGTATTTTGAAGGAGTTTCATGCAATAAGTTGTTGAAAAAAGTTTTTAAAAAACTATTTTTTAGGATATGCCAAATTTTCAAAAAAAAATGTCATACTATAGTATGCCGAAAGTAGCCAAAAAAATTAAAACTTTTAAAATGGTCAAAAGGTCATCAGAAAGTCTTATTACAGTATTCTGAATGATTTTCATGGTATAATTTGTTGAAAAAAGTTTCTTAAAACGCCATTTTGTAGTATATGGCAAATATTCAAAAAAAAACGTCACACTATAGCATGCTGAAAAAAGCCAAAAAACTAAAAATTTTAAAATAGTTAAAAAGTCATCAGAAAGCCTTATTATAGTATTCTGAATGATTTTATTGTGGAATTTGTTGAAAAAATTTTCTAAAAAGCCATTTTGTAGGATATGGGAAATTGAAAAATATCATACTATAGCCTGCCGAAAAGGCAAAAAAAAAAGAAAAAAAATTGAAAATGTTTAAAAAGTCATCAGAAAGCCTTATTAAAGTATTCTGAATGATTTTCAGACAATTGTTGAAAAAAGTTTCTAAAAAGCCATTTTGTAGAATATGGCAAATATTCAAACAACATCATACTATAGTATGCCGAAAATAGCCAAAAAATGAAAACTTTTAAAATGGTCAAAAGGTCATCAGAAAGTCTTATTACAGTATTCTGAATGATTTTCATGGTGTAATTTGTTGAAAAAAAGTTTCTTAAAACACCATTTTGTAGGATATGGCGAAATGTGAAAAAAGGTCATACTATAGCATGCCAAAAAAGGCCTAAAAATTCAATAATTTAAAATGTTTAAAAAGTAATCAAAAAGCCTAATTATAGTATTTTCAAGGAGTTTCATGCAATAAGTTGTTGAAAAAAAGTTTCTAAAAAGTAATTTTGTAGCATATGGCAAATTTTCAAAAAGACATCATACTATAGTATGCCGAAAATAGCCAAAAAAAGAAAAATTTTAAAATGGCAACAGAATAATCAGAAAACCTTATTACAGTATTCTGAATGATTTTCATTGAATAATTTGCGAAAAAAGTTTCTAAAAAGCCATTTTGTAGAATATGGCAAATATTCAGACAACATCATACTATAGTATGCCGAAAAAAGCCAAAAAATGAAAAATTTTAAAATGGAAAAACAGTCGTCAGAAAGCCTTATTATTGCATGCTGAATGATTTTCATTGTACAATTTGTTGAAAAACGTTTTTAAAAAACTATTTTGTAGGATATGGCACATTTTCCAAAAAAATGTCATACTATAGCATGCCAAAAAGGACAAAAAAATGAAAAAAAATTAAGGTCTTTAAAATATCAACAGAAAGCTTTATTATTGTATTTTGAAGGAGTTTCATGCAATAAGTTGTTGAAAAAAGGTTTTAAAAAACTATTTTGTAGGATATGGCAAATTTTAAAAAAAAAATGTCATACTATAGTATGCCGAAAATAGCCAAAATATTAAAACTTTTAAAATGGTCAAAAGGTCATCAGAAAGTCTTATTATAGTATTCTGAATGATTTTCATGGTATAATTTGTTGAAAAAAGTTTCTTAAAACGCCATTTTGTAGTATATGGCAAATATTCAAAAAAAAACGTCACACTATAGCATGCTGAAAAAAGCCAAAAAACTAAAAATTTTAAAATAGTTAAAAAGTCATCAGAAAGCCTTATTATAGTATTCTGAATGATTTTATTGTGGAATTTGTTGAAAAAATTTTCTAAAAAGCCATTTTGTAGGATATGGGAAATTGAAAAAGATCATACTATAGCCTGCCGAAAAGGCAAAAAAAAAAGAAAAAAAATTGAAAATGTTTAAAAAGTCATCAGAAAGCCTTATTAAAGTATTCTGAATGATTTTCAGACAATTGTTGAAAAAAGTTTCTAAAAAGCCATTTTGTAGAATATGGCAAATATTCAAACAACATCATACTATAGTATGCCGAAAATAGCCAAAAAATGAAAACTTTTAAAATGGTCAAAAGGTCATCAGAAAGTCTTATTACAGTATTCTGAATGATTTTCATGGTGTAATTTGTTGAAAAAAAGTTTCTTAAAACGCCATTTTGTAGGATATGGCGAAATGTGAAAAAAGGTCATACTATAGCATGCCAAAAAAGGCCTAAAAATTCAAAAATTTAAAATGTTTAAAAAGTAATCAAAAAGCCTAATTATAGTATTTTCAAGGAGTTTCATGCAATAAGTTGTTGAAAAAAAGTTTCTAAAAAGTAATTTTGTAGCATATGGCAAATTTTCAAAAAGACATCATACTATAGTATGCCGAAAATAGCCAAAAAAAGAAAAATTTTAAAATGGCAACAGAATAATCAGAAAACCTTATTACAGTATTCTGAATGATTTTCATTGAATAATTTGTCGAAAAAAGTTTCTAAAAAGCCATTTTGTAGAATATGGCAAATATTCAGACAACATCATACTATAGTATGCCGAAAAAAGCCAAAAAATGAAAAATTTTAAAATGGAAAAACAGTCGTCAGAAAGCCTTATTATTGCATGCTGAATGATTTTCATTGAATAATTTGTCGAAAAAAGTTTCTAAAAAGCCATTTTGTAGAATATGGCAAATATTCAGACAACATCATACTATAGTATGCCGAAAAAAGCCAAAAAATGAAAAATTTTAAAATGGAAAAACAGTCGTCAGAAAGCCTTATTATTGCATGCTGAATGATTTTCATTGTACAATTTGTTGAAAAACGTTTTTAAAAAACTATTTTGTAGGATATGGCACATTTTCCAAAAAAATGTCATACTATAGCATGCCAAAAAGGACAAAAAAATGAAAAAAAATTAAGGTCTTTAAAATATCAACAGAAAGCTTTATTATTGTATTTTGAAGGAGTTTCATGCAATAAGTTGTTGAAAAAAGGTTTTAAAAAACTATTTTGTAGGATATGGCAAATTTTCAAAAACAAATGTCATACTATAGTATGCCGAAAATAGCCAAAATATTAAAACTTTTAAAATGGTCAAAAGGTCATCATAAAGTCTTATTATAGTATTCTGAATGATTTTCATGGTATAATTTGTTGAAAAAAGTTTCTTAAAACGCCATTTTGTAGTATATGGCAAATTTTCAAAAAAAGTCACACTATAGCATGCTGAAAATAGCCAAAAAACTAAAAATTTTAAAATAGTTAAAAAGTCATCAGAAAGCCTTATTATAGTATTGTGAATGATTTTATTGTGGAATTTGTTGAAAAAAGTTTCTAAAAAGCTATTTTGTAGGATATGGGAAATTGAAAAAGGTCATACTATAGCATGCCGAAAAGGCAAAAAAAAATGAAAAAATTGAAAATGTTTAAAAAGTCATCAGAAAGCCTTATTAAAGTATTCTGATTGATTTTCAGACAATAATTTGTTGAAAAAAGTTTCTAAAAAGCCATTTTGTAGGATATGGCAAATTTTCAAACAACATCATACTATAGTATGCCGAAAAAAGCCAAAAAATGAAAAATTTTAAAATAGTTAAAAAGTCATCAGAAAGCCTTATTATAGCATGCTGAATGATTTTCATTGTGCAATTTGTTGAAAAAAGTTTCTAAAAAGCTATTTTGCAGAATATGTCAAATTTTCACAAAACGTCATACTATAGCATGCCAAAAAGGCCAAAAAATGAAAAAATGTAAAATGTTTAAAAAGTCATCAGAAAGCATTATTCTAGTATTCGGAATGATTTTCATTGAATAATTTGTTGAAAAGGTTTCTAAAAAGCCGTTTTGTGTTTTAGGCAAATTTTAAAAAAAAAAGGTCATACTATAGCATGCCGAAAAAAAAGTCAAAATATAAAAAAATAAAAGTGGCAAAGAAGTCGTCAGAAAGCTTTATTAAAGTATTCTGAATGATTTTTAGACAATAATTTGTTGAAAAAAGTTTCTAAAAAGATATTTTGTAGAATATGGCACATTTCCCAAAAAAGGTCATACTATAGCATGCCGAAAAGGCAAAAAAATCAAAAAAAGTAAAATGGTTAAAAAGTCAACAGAAAGCCTTATTTTAGTATTTTGAAGGAGTTTCATGCAATACGTTGTTGAAAAAACGTTTCTGGAAAAGCCATTTTGTAGAATATGGTGAAATGTGAAAAAAAAGGTCATACTATAGCATGCCGAAAAAGGCAAAAAAATGGAAAAATTTGAAATGATTAAAAAGTTATCAGAAAGCCTTATTAAAGTTTTCTGACTGATTTTCAGGCAATAAGTTGTTGAAAAAAGTTTCTAAAAAGCTTTTTTGTAGGATATGCCACGTTTTCGAAAAAACGTCATACTATAGCATGCCGAAAAAGGCCAAAAAATGAAAAAATTAAGATATTTTAAAAAATCATCAGAAAGCTTTATTATAGTATTCTTAATGATTTTCATACAATAATTTGTTGAAAAAAGTTTCTAAAAAGCTATTTTGCAGTATATAGCAAATTTTCAAAAAAAAAGTCATACTATAGCATGCTGAAAAATGCCCAAAACTGAAAAAAAATTAAATGTTGCAAACTCATCAGAAAACCTTATTATAATATTTTGAATGTTTCATACAATAATTTTTTGAAAAAAAGTTTCTAAAAAGCTATTTTGTAGGATACAGCAAATTTTCAAAAAAACGTCATACTATAGCATGCCAAAAAAGGCAAAAAAAAAAAAATTAAAAAATTTAAAATGTTTCAAAGGTCATCAGAAAGCCGTATTATAGTATTCTGAATGATTTTCATACAATAATTTGTTGAAAAAAGTTTCTAAAAAGCTTTTTCATAGGATATGGCACATTTTCAAAAAAAGTCATACTATAGCATGCCGAAAAAAGAAAATAAAAAAAATAAAATGGCAAAAAAAAGTCATCAGAAAGCCTTATCATAGTATTCTGAATGAATTCATGGTATAATTTGTTGGGGAAAAAAAAATCTAATAAGCCATTTTGTAAAATATGGCAAATTTTCAAAAAAAGTCATACTATAGCATGTCAAAAAAGGCAAAAAATGCAATTTTTTAAAATGTCCTGATAAAAGACAAAACCTGATAAAAGGTTATCAAAATAAAAGCCTGTAACCACTCTGAAAACTGAACAAAAATACACTGGGCTGCCAACCCTCTACTTAAAGACAACTGCAAACAAAGGTCCATGTCACCAATACAATTAAATTGTTTGGTGTGGTGGAGAAGAGGACGTGCTACCAAGGCTTCATCTGTTGGCATGGTGGAGAGGAAGTCGTGCTGCAGGCTTCATCTGGTTGGCGTGATGGGGAGGAAGACGTGTTGCTCACCAATCCCAAGCTCTGGACTGTTCAGGGCGGCAGACAACCTCAAGGGCAGGGAACATAGGCTCATACAAGCTAACCACAAACTAACCATACCCGTAACAGACAAACTCTCAAAAAAGGTCATACTATAGCATGCCCAAAAAAATTTTTAAAAAAAAAGCTAATTTTTTAAAATGTCAAAAAGTCATCAGAAAGCCTTATTATACTATGTTGAATGATTTCATGGTATAATTTGTGGGGGAAAATGCTTAAAAGCCATTTTGTGGGATATGCCAAATTCTCAAAAAAGGTCATACTATAGCATGCCAAAAAAAGCCAAAAAATGCAAATTTATAAATTGTCAAAAGAGCCTTTAGAAAGCCTTATTACAGTAATATATTGAATAAATTCACAACATTTGTTGACAAACGTTTCAATAAAGCCAGTTAATAGCATTTTCGATTAAAGATATTCAGTTATCACATCATAGAGGAAAAAACAGAAGACAACTCACATTTAAGAAGCTGCAATCAGGGAAATAAGAGTTTTATTTCTTTAAAAAAATGACTGATTAATTAATTGGCGAAATAGATGATGATTAATTTAATAGTCAGCAACCAATCAGCGTGATGCAGTATATCTTTGTGAGAATAGAAGTCAATAGAAAATAGGAGATTTTCAGAACAGGGTTGAGTTTATTTCCTAAGAAATTTGATTATTGAAAGTGTTAAATGTCATGGAGTCTATGGGTCAAGGCACCCAAAATAACAACAAAAAAAACAGCATTCAGCATTCCCCAAATATTAAATAAAATGAACGACTATACAAAATGTTACCTGGACAGAAAGAGGAATTGCTTTAACTCTCAATAACTCTTAATGTTATTGTACCTGAAAACTGACCACCTATAAACTACACACACACTCTTTTATATGTATATATATATATATATATATATATATATATATATATATATATATATATTAGTACACTCTTCTTTAACCCAACATTTCTCCCAATCAGTACAAAGTAATGATCATCTTTTATACATTCTGAAACCAAATTAACTTTTTACAACAAAACAAAAAGTACAGCTGAAAAATATTTACTCAGAATCACAGAGCTTCTTCCTGGAATATGACACACTGACAACACTGACTAAGCCAAAGCAGAAAGAAACGCAGCACAGAGCCGACTAAACAACCCTTGTTTACTTCAACACAGTACTCTCACGCAGTACTGTGTACTTTGTGTGAAGGAGTATAATATGAAAAGCCCCTTGTACCGCGACTGCACTGTAAGAAATGGGGTGCAAAATTCACTTCATGTTCTGCACAAAAATGCTTTGCATAGGTATTTCCATTTTATTCCACTCTTACTACATTAACCTGTCAGTTTTAGCTACTTCCTGTCTGGGTAAAACCACAAATCTCTACATGTGTTGAATGCTTATGATTAACTGAAGGACAAAGTTCTACTCCTACTTCTACTACTAGTACTACTACTACCAGTGAAAGATTAAGTGTTCCTCTTCCTTCAGCTATATAAACTATGTAAAAAGCCTCTTGGATCAGCTGAAAAAAGGCTGTTTTTTCTGACTGTTTAGACATACGTGGTTCTGACAGGACACGCTGATCTGATAGACCAGGTGATGCATTGCTGTCTATCTGCATTGCTGCAGATAGACCATGGGGCATTGCTGCAGGTCAGACTCACAGACAAGATATAAAGGAGTTGAAAAGCAACACAGAAGCACTTCTGATACGATTAAATACAGGACTTTAACTAGAAGAGGAATACTTTCACAGTGTGGTATTAGTACTTTTGCTTAAGTAAAGTATCTGAATACCTTTACCACCAATGCACTAATATTGTCCCCAAATTTGAAAATATTACTGCCTGCTTTGAGTGTAATAACGGTCAAGTAAAATAATGCCTAAAGTAATTAAACTTTGATTTCTGCACTGAATGTTGTCAACTTGTATGTTTTTACAGTGTAGTCGTAGTACAAAGGGAGCTTCTTGTTGGACGGGACGACCCTCAACTTTCGAATACTGCATTAAAATATCCCTTAAAACACTGGTTTTCATTTTAGTTCTCCTTTTTGTTGTTAATGCATTCATAGACAGAAAAGGACGAGGTTTATTTAGAGGCTATGTTGGACACATATGTTAGGTTATCATCAGCATACAGGAATAAAGATGCTGCTACTTGTGAAACACTGGCTCACATAGAGGAATAAAACAACCAGATGTGAACATTAACTGGAATGTTAACAAAATAAAATATATACAATAACACAGACAGGAGCTTCAGAGATGTAATTTAATCTCTATTAAAATATATTTCCATCCTTTGTGCCATAGAGCTCCATTAAAAGGCGTCAAAGTTCTTTCATCACTGTGAACTCGTGACTAACACTCGTTACAGAACCACATGTGGATTCATTCGCCACCGAAAATAGTCCCCAACTACTTCCTGTTTGAGTGTCATTTGCTTATAAAAATAACAGTAATGATATAATTTCACTGGGATTTAAGGAATTATTAAATACTACAGTATTAAATAGATTATTTGCGTATTTAAAATTTATTTTTATGGGGTAAAAACTTTGACTTGACCATAAAACACTGATTCATCCTTCACTAATACATTCTTTAATTTTTCAGTTAAAGTGGAAAGAGGCTGTGAAGCTATTTTTATGGGATTATTACCTCTTAAAATTACTAAATAAATAGATCAGGGTTTTGGTCAGTTTAAAGGGGTACTGAATATACTCCCTCTTGTTTGAGTAACATTTGCTAAAAATGGGTTTTAATAAGTGGATTATTATACAGTACAACACAGAGTTGAATAGAATATTTGCCTTTTTATAAAACTGACTCATCCTTTAATTTATACCTGAAAAGGGCTTTATTTTTATGGGATAATTACCTCCTAAAATGACTTAAACTGAACAGACAAGATGATATTTGTTGAATTTTATAGCCTGCTGAACAAAAGACTCACTAGAGTTGAAAAACGTTCCTAACTGCACTATTTCCTCCTGTTTGAGAAATGTTTGCTTGAGAAATCTGATTATTATGATTAAATTGTGATGCAGTTTTAATGTGATGGATAATTAGTCGGTTTTTAAGGGGATTAATGCAAAATATTAAAATGTTTCTAATAGATGATTTGCACATTTGGATTTTTTTATAAAACAAAACAAAAACTTAAAATTGATTATTACCTCTTAAAGAGACTGAGACTGAACAGATAATCTATTATAACTGAAAAAAATCCACAAATTAGGATTGAGGTTTTTTTTTTTTTGTTTTTTTTTTAATTTAAATGATTTTTTTCCCATAGGAGCACCAAATGTGTTTTAATCTTCCGCTGAAAATAGTCCCCAACAAAAGCAATGTTTGCTCCTGTTTGAGTAGTTTGCTACAAATTAATGGGATTATAATATTATTATTATTAATGGGATTTCAATATACTAAAGGCAGTTCTAATAGATTGATTGCACATTTAGATTTTTAGGTAAAATAACACATTCAAATAGATTATTATTATTGATTATTGAACAGATAATCTATTAAAACCTCCTGTAAAATCTCACTCATTGATTTTTCTAGCTAAAGTTATGTGCTTGTGCACAAATTTAAATATGTGTTTTTGTGTATTTTTGGGTCTCAAACGGACGGATGCTTCAGTACACACAGATACACAACAAAAATACTTTGCTAGCTTTGGCACCCAGACAGGCAGGAGAAAGGAATCCTGACAATGCAGAGTTTAGTAGCAGCCTAGAAGAGAGGCACTGCCACATGATAATAAAATGTACTTGTGTATGTATATATATATATTTATATACACATACATAGACACATATAGAGTCCAAAGTATATAAAACAGCATGAAATAATAATCACAACAAAAGGAATGTGAAGATTTACAATAGAAATTCATTGTCACTCCAGTCTAGTCCAATAACTACGTTCCAGCCATAGATGATTGATCAATAGAAACTAAAATAATAACAACAACAATAATAATAATAATAAAACTCTACTTGTATGGAGCAGGTGAGAACTACACTACCCATGAGCCTCCTCTTCTGTGGAGCTTTCCTGGGTGCTGCTGCCACCTGTGGGAACCGACCAATGAGAGGAGAGCTGCTATGAGGGGCGATGACATCACAGGTCGAGACAGGTAAAGCTCAGACAAGATGGCACTAGAGAGATGATGAAGAGGAGGAGGAGGAGAGGGGGAGAAGGAGGAGTAGAAAGACGAAGAGAAGGAAGAGTAGGAGAGGAAGAGGAAGAGGAAGAAGAGGAGGAGAAGGAGGCAGGGAGGAGGAGGAGGAGGAGGCAAAGGAAGAGGAAGAAGAGGGGGAGGAGGAGGAGCATGGACAAAAGAGAAGTTAACCAGCCTGAAGAAACAGTAAAGGGTTAAAACCTGCAGTTTTAACCCTTTACTTCCTTCAGTTCCATTTACCTCATGCACAAACACTAACAGTAGTTCTCAATGGTATCAAAGAATGAAAAGTTTACAGGGAAGTCTGAAGACGACATGGAGGCAAGAAGGGAAAAAGAAGAGAGAAAGGATTAATTCAGTGTAGCTGAAAGCAGGCTGTCAGAGATCAGCTGGAGGTCAGGTGTCCTACCTGGCTGAGAGGCGTTCCTGTCGTTCAGCAGCTTGGTCTGACTGTTGGGGAGGATCTTGATCTCAGGAGGATCTGGACTCTGACCCACACGAGAGGCCATGAGGGCGTTCAGGTACTGGAGACGAGTCACCTGCAGGACAACCACCACAGTCAGCCTCAGAGTGGAGCACTACTAACACTACTATAACACTACTGTAACATTGCAATAACACTGCTATAACCGCTATAACACTGCAGGACAACAACCACAGTCAGCCTGAGAGTGGAGCACTACTAACACTACTATAACACTACTGTAACACCACTATGACACGAGTATCAAACTGCAATAACATCACTGTAACACTGCTATAACACCAGTATAAAACCACTATAATACCAGTATAACACTAGTATAACACCGCTATAACACAAGTATAACACCAGTATAACACCACTATAACACTAGTATAACACCAGTATAAAACTGCTATAACACTGTTATAACACTAGTATAACACTTCCATAACACCAGTATAAAACTGCTATAACACCACTATAACACTAGTATAACACCAGTATAAAACTGCTATAACACTGTTATAACACTAGTATAACACTTCCATAACACCAGTATAAAACTGCTATAACACCACTATAACACTAGTATAACACCGCTATAACACCAGTATAAAACTGCTATAACACTGTTATAACACTAGTATAACACTTCCATAACACCAGTATAAAACTGCTATAACACTGCTATAACATTAGTATAACACCGCTATAACACTAGTATACCACCAGTATAACACCGCTATAACACCAGTATAAAACTGCTATAACACTGTTATAACACTAGTATAACACCAGTATAACACCGCCATAACACCAGTATAACACTGCTATAACACTGTTATAACACTGTTATAACACTAGTATAACACTTCCATAACACCAGTATAAAACTGCTATAACACTGTTATAACACTGTTATAACACTAGTATAACACTTCCATAACACCAGTATAAAACTGCTATAACATTAGTATAACACCGCTATAACACTAGTATAACACTGCAGGACAGTGACCACAGTCAGCCTCAGCCTGGAGCCCCGTCAGGGTGGAAGGATCCATGTCATGTTGGATTAGTCATTAAAACATTATTTATTTATTATTATTTATGTTCCTAGTATTTACTGTAAATTTATTTTTATTACTAGCATTAATAATATTATTACGTCATTATTATTCTTTTTATATTATTTCATAATTGTTGGTCTTAGTTATAACTTGTTCATGCTGCTGTAGTATTAGTAGTATTAGAGATATTAGCAGTACTACCGGAGTAGCAGTAGAAGTGGTACTATTAGTAGTAGAAATAGCAGTAGCAGTACTACAGCAATAGCAGTAGTACTACAGTAGTAGTAGTAAAAAATAAATACCCGTATGAGCTGCAGGTCGGTCAGCGCTCTCACAGTGTAGTCTGGACAGTAGCTGGATGGACTGGTGGCATCTGCTGCCTCAAAGGGATCGCTGGGAGAATGACGCTGAGTCGACACTGGAGACTGGTGCACTGCAACAACACAAATATGCAAACAAAAACACAGTCAGCACATCTGAAAAAAATAATTAATAATAATAAACACATTTTTATTGTTTACATTATATTTATGAAGTAAGAAATGTTCACAGTTACAGATAAATATATGACAAAGATTTGCGTAAACATAAGGTGTCAAGTCTGGCATGCAAAAAAAAAAAAAAGGAGGAAGAAGACGAGGTTGAGGAGAAGAGGAGAGGAAGAGGAAGAGGTGGAGAAGGAGGAAGTGTCAAGCCCACGAACCAACAGTAAAACTTGTCACCAGAAGCTCTAATCAATAATCAGTAACATGACTGGGATCCATCTGTGTTCGTGAACTTTTGAGTGAAAAATCACAAGAAAAGCTGATGTTTTCAGGCGGACTGTTCCTTTAAAAAAGTGTAAACGTTACCTGAAGACGGCAGAGTTAGAGCGGACACGCCGTAGTACGTAAACGCCCCGTTCTCAAACTTCAGCCCCTCTTTGCCGATCTCCACCTCCACTCGACCCTGAGAACAACCAAGAGGAAGCAACCAAACATCTATTAGCTCCTGTCAAATAAACAAATAATAATAAATAAATAATAATGTCTCTTTCTTTTTTAATGTCGAGCCACTGACACAGTTAAACTCTTATATTTCTTAGGTTCTCTTCATCAGTGGTTTAAAATCTGATTTACTCTGAATTACTCAAGTGCAATTTAAGTGCAGAGTAAATAAAATACGTAACAGGAAACAGAAATATATTGCTGAACAATTTATTATCCTCCACCCAGTCCTAAATTAACAGTATTTCTGATAGCTAAAATATTTTTAATGTTCCTGTAATGGTTAATCTACCAGTATGTGCGAGCTCTTTAATCAAAATGATATATTTAATGATAAAATATAATTATTGTTGTCATCCAGGAATTTTAATATTTACAAAAAAAAGCAGAAAAAAGTATCAAAGCACGTTGTCATTATTTTTTTATTACAACGTTAAATTCTAGCCATTTCCTGTCATTCCTGAACTTTAAATGATAAATAATAAATATGTGGGATTTGGCGACATCTGGTGGCCAGTTTGACCCTCTGCTCCTCTCTTTCAGGACTGACATACAGTAATATCAACCATGTGCTAAATCATGGTAACACCATTCATACCTAATAACACTACAACAACAGGAAGTCAGATGGCAGCTGGCGGTACCACGGTTCCAGGAAGTTGTGTCATGTGAACACGGACAAACCAATTAATCTGTTAAATTACAGTTTTTCTTAAAGGAGTCTGGTGGCTTTGAAGAGATAACAGCTTTGTCTGAAAGGACTGTATGATAGGGAGCTAAAGGGGTGACGTTATTCTAAATAAAGCACAAATTTCAACTGATATCGGTAGTGGTACTTCTGTTAGAAATACACTAACGACTGAGAAGAAACTCAAAGCAACCCCACTGAGAAACACTCGGACTGTCCCTTTAAAGCTCACTTCCTGTGCTTTTAGTGTGTGCACGCACCTGCAGCAGCAGGATGAAATAGTCCACCGGGTGGTTGCGAGTGTACAGGTAGTGACTGGGACTGAGGCGGTTGCTCGGGTCAAAGTGCACTTCCTGGTTGACGCTGGGGTGACGCAGCAGGTGAAACAGGACCTTCTCAGACACCCGTCCAGGACTGAAATGAGCCACCTCTGCAGGGGGTCAAAGGTCAGAGACGGAGGACACGGTGAGGTCACTGTCTGGGCAGTGATATCAAATGACTGGGACTGACTGTTTTTAACAACTGTGAAACTTTTATTCCACTTTATTAATTGCCACTATCCCTTGTCAAATAAGAAGAAGAAGAAGAAGAAGAAGAAGAAGAAGAAGAAGAAAGTAAGCACAGGATGTGCATCTAAACAAATTTCACAGTACAATTAATTTAATGTTTAAATGAAAATTAGAATAATTATGTACAAAATATTATCCCCTCTCATATGACAACACAATATCAGTCAAAATTGCAATATTATCATGTTAGAATCATCATATATCCATTATAGTAATATATATTAATATATATTGGTTTCAACTCAACTTCATTTATAAACCACTTTAAAATCAACAAATGTGCAATAACTGAATAGAATAGAATAATTACTTTATTGATCCCAAGTTATTTTGCAGCAAAAGCAAAAGCATTACTAATAAAGTATAAGAAGGAAAATAAGTGGTATTATCATTATTAGTGATATTATTGCTAAGGTTATTGCCATAAATTAATGATGGTATTTAAAATTGTATATTTCTCTTATACATGGCATAAGATAATATAGGTAATTACCCTTATGTTTGTAAGAATACATTGTTTATGTTTATGGAAATATTTTGTTTACGATGTCAAAGCCAGAAAATGGCATGCATGGATAGCTGTGTGTGCATCAGATCTGCATTATGGGTGGGGATCATTATGATTTTTTACTTCCTCCCATTCCTTTTCGAATATGCTGACAAGATAATGTGTTGTGTATTTTTTATGCTTTACTGAACAAACTGTAAATATTACTGATTAATTACTTTCTACCATATTTTGTGTTTGTTTGTATTAATCATCAAGTCTAACAGAGATAAAGCTGAATAATAGAGACACCAAATGAAACCGGAGTTTTGTCCCAAAAAAAAGAAACAAACTTTTTAGTTGACGTCTCAACAGTGAAAAAAAAAAGTAAAAAATAGTGATTGCTCGAACCATTGGACAGTGTTTTGTTCTCTATGTATTAAAATACACAACATCTATTAGTAAAGCGTTCTGATCATTTCATATAACATGGCATTACTTGTTGACTGCATGAGGGCGCCCCCTACTGGTCCACAGATATTAAGGTTTGGTCACTGTGTGGTCGAAGAGGTGTGCATTAAAAATGGTATCAAAAGGATATAAATGCTGTGTTCACTGAGTGGAAGTCAACAAAGACGACTCTCTACGAGCTAAGAGAAAATTTCTGAAAAGAAATCTGAAAAATATATGACAAACTTTCAAATGAAATTTGTGAATATGCAAAAATTAAATATGTTCAAAACATGTGAAACTACCTGAAAAATAAAGGTTGGTTGAACCAGTGGACAGTGTTTTGTTCTCCATGTACTGAACTAAACATGTTAGTTAACAGTGCTCTTTACAAGCCAAGTGGAACAAATATGTGGAAAATATATCCAACAAAAGTGGAAGAAATGTGTGAAAATTGTCAAGAAAAACAGGACAAATGTGTGAAAAATAAAGGTTGTTTGAACCAGTGGACGGTGGTTTGTTCTCCATGTACTGAACTAAATAAAAGCCATTAGTAACCACACAGAGCTGTCCTCTCACTGGACAAAGTCAAGCTTTGTGGCAGATTAAAAGAGTAAAAAAAAGTAGAGAAGTCACAGATAACCACTCACCTCTGGACAGGAAGCGGTGAGTAGCCAGCAGAAGCTGAGGGGAGGTCCGGATCTTGGGTTCTCCTTCTGGAGGCTTGAAGAGAGAAAACTCCTCGTGGACGCTGCGAGGCTCCAGAGGAATCTCCAGCGGAGGGAGAGGACGCTTCACTTTCCTGTCCACTGCCAGACGAAACACAAAGTTTTCATCAAACACATCAGAAGCTCAATGCATTTTTACAATCAGCAGACTTACAGTAGCCGTCGGACTCGTCCAGGATCTCAGACTTGATGATCTCCTCGATGACGTCCTCTAAGGTGACCAATCCCAGCACCTCGTAGAACGGGTCACCCTCGCCCTCGTTGTTCACCTTCTGCACGATGGCCATGTGGGAGTTACCTGACAGAAAGAGGTACATTAGATTTCTTTGTTTAAATTCATCTCTATAGAGTCTGTCCAGGAATCATAAAGTCTAGTTTATCGTGGAGCTGCAGAGACAGTACCTACATAGATATATATTAGGGCTGTTGACCGATTCAAATTTTAAAGTTGTTGTGGATTTTGATTAATCACGATAAAATATCATTCATCTCATTAATCTACATTAATCGTGTTTCATTTTGCATGAGCAAACAGAAAGAAGTGAATATATCTGCACTCAACGCGTTTATTAAACACCTTCAACAATCACTATATAACTTATTCTCTCTTCTTTAGTCTAATATCCAGTGCAACACATTTGTACATTTTCTCCTCATATATTCAGTATTTATCCTTGTTGTAAATTCATATTCATATCTGTATATAAGGCAATTTTTATACTTATTTTGTATACTGGATCAACTGACCATTTGAGCCGCTAACTCTACTTGGACCAAATGCCCGAAATGTTGGAGACATTCAGAGTCATTCTGCTGCAGATGGAGCGATTGAGTTAAAATTTTTAATCAGATTAATTATGATGATTGATTAATCCGTGTTTCCTCGTTAATTTCAACAGCCCTAATATATATATATATATATATACTTTCAATAATATCATATCAATTCTGCGCTAAGCAATGTGATCAAATTTGATTCTGTGTTGACTTGCTGCACCTGAATAAAGTCTAAGAATGAACCCTTTCATAATGTGTGGTGCTGTAACAGAAAAATAAACGGCTGAATAAAACATGAAAGAGGAGAAGTCTCGTCTATAATGTGATGCACCTTTCTTGAACTCCTCCAGCATGGCGTCCAGCTTGGTGTCATTGAAGACGTAGTGCAGCGGGTGGTTGTAGAACTTGGTGATGGTTGTCATGGGTGTGCAGTCGTCTGGGTCCACCAGAGCCAGGTCCTTCACATAGAGGATTTCCACGATGTTGGACCTGGAAAAAATACAGTATGAGTTCAACCATGTGGACCAACCAAACACCAGGTTTACTGCTGGGAGTTTTCACAGGTCACTAGTGAAGGTTTAAACAATAACAGGCTCTTTCTTTCATTATGAAACGTGTTAATATTGAACCGCTCCGGCTGCAGTTAGGAGACATTATCAAACTATTTCAGAATAAAACAGATTTAGAGAGTTTTTCTATGGAGTCACAGGAGGAACATAAAAATGTGGAAATATAAAGAAAAATAAAACTAAAACATTGAAACAATAGGTAACAGAACAAGTAAAAATAAAGGGATAAAAATAAATCAATTAAATAAAATAATGTTATTTAAAAAGAAATTATATACATAAAAAGTATACTATTTTCTATACAAAAATAAATACATATATATTTAGAAATGTAAATAATTATGTACAGAAATACATGAACAAATGCACTGAAATGTCATGTCTTATTACTGTCTTTCTTCATTTACTTATTTATCCACTATTTTTCATCCTTATATTTCCATATGATTTTATTTATTAATAATAAATAAGGTTTCTTGTAAATTTGTGAGTTTATTTGCTCATAAAAATTACCTTGTCTAAAAAGTGAAAGTGAAAGAGTTACTTACTGATTGTTTATCAGTAAACTATAAGGTCTGGTTGTCTCAGAGATGTTTATTGATTGTTTATCAGTAAACTATAAGGTCTGGATTTCTCAGAGATGTTGATTGATTGTTTATCAGTAAACTATAAGGTCTGGATTCCTCAGAGATGTTTATTGATTGTTTATCAGTAAACTATAAGGTCTGGATTTCTCAGAGATGTTGATTGATTGTTTATCAGTAAACTATAAGGTCTGGATTCCTCAGAGATGTTTATTGATTGTTTATCAGTAAACTATAAGGTCTGGATTCCTCAGAGATGTTTATTGATTGTTTATCAGTAAACTATAAGGTCTGGATTCCTCAGAGATGTTTATTGATTGTTTATCAGTAAACTATAAGGTCTGGATTCCTCAGAGATGTTGATTGATTGTTTATCAGTAAACTATAAGGTCTGGTTGTCTCAGAGATGTTTATTGATTGTTTATCAGTAAACTATAAGGTCTGGTTGTCTCAGAGATGTTGATTGATTGTTTATCAGTAAACTATAAGGTCTGGATTCCTCAGAGATGTTTATTGATTGTTTATCAGTAAACTATAAGGTCTGGATTTCTCAGAGATGTTTATTGATTGTTTATCAGTAAACTATAAGGTCTGGATTTCTCAGAGATGTTTATTGATTGTTTATCAGTAAACTATAAGGTCTGGATTTCTCAGAGATGTTTATTGATTGTTTATCAGTAAACTATAAGGTCTGGTTGTCTCAGAGATGTTGATTGATTGTTTATCAGTAAACTATAAGGTCTGGATTCCTCAGAGATGTTGATTGATTGTTTATCAGTAAACTATAAGGTCTGGATTCCTCAGAGATGTTGATTGATTGTTTATCAGTAAACTATCAGGTCTGGATTTCTCAGAGATGTTGATTGATTGTTTATCAGTTAACTATAAGGTCTGGTTGTCTCAGAGATGTTTATTGATTGTTTATCAGTAAACTATAAGGTCTGGATTTCTCAGAGATGTTGATTGATTGTTTATCAGTAAACTATAAGGTCTGGTTGTCTCAGAGATGTTTATTGATTGTTTATCAGTAAACTATCAGGTCTGGATTTCTCAGAGATGTTGATTGATTGTTTATCAGTTAACTATAAGGTCTGGTTGTCTCAGAGATGTTTATTGATTGTTTATCAGTAAACTATAAGGTCTGGTTGTCTCAGAGGGGTGAAGGAGTCGTGTCTCGGCCCACCTCTCCTCCTCGTAGATGGGCACTCTGGTGTATCCACTCTGCATGATCTCAGACATGGTGGAGAAGTCCAGGACGACAGAGCTGGGCAGCATGAAGCAGTCCTTCAGAGGGGTCAGGATGTCCTCCACCGTCTTACTGCGCAGCATCCCACGACTGAACTCCTCCTTCACAAACTCACTGCGAGAGGACGAGATGAGAGGACAAGGATGAGAGGATGAGGATGAGAGGACGAGATGAGAAGACAAGGATGAGAGGACAATGATGAGAGGAGAAGGATGGGAGGACAATGTGTAGATTAGAGGACAAGGATTAAAGGGCGAGGATGAGAGGACGAGGATGAGAGGACGAGGATGAGAGGACGAGGATTAGAGGACGAGGATGAGATAACAAGATGTGGATTAGAGGACAAGGTGTGGATGAGAGGACAAGGACGAGAGGACAAGGACAAGGTGTGTCTCCTCTCACCTGTATGGGTCGTTGACGCTGGTGCGGATCATCTCCATCGTCCTCTCCCTGATCCCACAGGTGCTGATGTCCCTCCTCAACGCCAGGTCCAGGATCAGCCCCAGAGGACAGGACAGAGGACAGGTGAGCACCAGACACACCTGGGCCAGCCAGGTGAGCCCCGGCGCCAGCTGGAAGCCATAACCAGAGCAGAGGATGTGAGGAGCGAGCTCAGTCAGGAGGAAGATCAGGAAGCCACTGGCGAACACGGCGGAGACGATGGAGCCCAGCGCCCGGTAGAGGAGGACGCCGAGGACCGAGTGTCCCAGAGCAGAGAGGAAGAGCAGGGAGCAGGTCTGGGACGGACAGAGAGACATCTTCACTGGCCTGGTACTCCACTGGAGTACTTTCCATGGTACTTCATAAAATAATAAACAGATAAAAGCAGAGCTGCAGTGTTTACTGATTTTAATATTAATATTCTTATTCAGTGAGTTTTCATAGCATATTTTTTATGTTTTCTTATTTTATCAAGTGTTTTATTTTCCAACTTATTTCATATATTTTTAATTTTTTTTTTATTTTATCAAGTGTTTTATTTTCCAACTTATTTTACATAAACTGTCTTTTTATCCCTGGTCTATCACCTATTTTCAATTAAACACTTTGTGATGCTTTTCTTGTATAAAATGTGCTACACAAAGAAAACATATTTGGACATATTGTACTTTTTACAATACAATTATTTGAATATCAAATATTAATTTATTGATCCCTTATTGGAGTAAATTCACTTGTTACAGCAGCATGAAACAAGTTATAGGAAGGAAAAAAACAAGAAAATATATTTTAATGGCAAGTTAAATTAAATTAAATATTTAGACTATGAACGTGACTTTGAAATTATGAAGTATAAAATATAAACATTACATGATGACATTATTTATGTTACAGATTCAGATTATTAATAACATATTAACATGTTTATATTATCAGGATCATTTATGCTTTATTAAGTAATGTCAGCTCAACATTACACAGCTGCAAAATGACAGCGATGAACACATTAATCTATAAATAAATATGCATCAATATAATAATAGCAGGTAAATCTGAAATGGGGCATTGCGCATAAGAAGTGATTTTTAGTACTTCAAGTGTCTTTCCATGGGAATATTTCAGTATATTTTCCATGCAGGACTTGTACTTGTGTTGGAGTATTTCTACACTGCAGTATAAGTACTATTACTTTCACCTGGACAGAAGTACTTCTCAGGAACTCACCAGGAAGTTCCCCCTCCTCCGGATCGGCTCCAGGCGCTTGGCGGCCCGCTTCTCCTCCTCGGAGCCGCAGCTGTGGAGGACGTAGAGCTCCACGGGGTCCAGCCACAGTAGGCTCAGGTTCACCGTCCTCAGCAGTCCACAGACCAGGAGCAGCAGCACGACCAGCACGGCCAGACCCCAGGACGGGATGTGGTCTGCCGGCAGCCCGGTGTCGGTGCTGATCCGCAGCCGGTCCGGACCTGCGGACACCCATTGGTCGCCGCTCAGCACGCACAGATGGTGGTAGGTCTGCCCGCTGCCGGGGACGCTCCTCCGGACCTCTACCGATATCAGCCCGCTGTACTTCTCATCCGGAGTGAAGCCGCCGGTCACCTGGAAGGCGGACTCGTGCCGGTTGGACTCCTGCTCGCAGGGATCAGGCGCATCCCCGACCGCCCCGGCCGCCCCGTCGGCCGCCCCAGCGAACGCCACCCACGGCCAGCTTCCATTCAGCTCCGTCCCGAAGAGCCGGAGCTTGAACGTGGCTCCTTCTGGCGCCGAGATGATCCGCTCCTTCATGCACACCAGAGCCGCCGGATCTTCCAGCCGCAGCCCCAGAACCAGCGGGGCTTCCTGGCTGCAGGCGCCGTACCTGATCCCGCAGAACAACAATAACATCAACAGGAACCGTAGACCTGCCAAGCTGGCCACCATATTGGAATTGGCCTGGCACCGCGCGGATCATGTGACTCGAGCCCCGCAGCGGTCCCGCCCAACGGGGAGGGGGGAGCCGGCCAAACAAAACGAACGCTGTAACTGAGCTGCTGCGGCGGCCATTTTGGATCTACGCGTACAGGCTGAGCGCTGACGTGTTTGGCCATTTTGGGGCTGGGGTGTGAATTGTTTGTGTTTTTTAACGGCACCGCCTCTTCTGAAAGCCATCCAGCTGGAGCCAGCACCTCCTCCCAGCCAATAACAGAGGAGGAAACAAGGAGGAGGACGTCCATCTTTGTTACAGTTCATAAAAACAAGCCATTCATCACTCAGGGCCACTGATGGACATCACTTCACATTCACTGGATTAATGCAAATTTAATCTTGTGCAACATTTCAAGAAAGGATTGGATCACCCTCTCTTTACAGTCTGTGTATCATTACATAAAATTTAATATAAAAACATGACATTTAAGGGAAGGACAGCCCTTTTTAAAGTCAATGTATATTTTAAATAAAAAATAAAAATAAAAAACATGACATTTCAGCATGGGATAGTTCTTTTTTATCCTCTGTGTATCCTTAATAATCAAAATGCTCATTAGTTGCAGCCCTACTGTACACGTAAATGTTTTTTTTTGAACATACTAACTTACAGTGATGAAACAATATTGACACTATTTGAAAATCATTATCTCATGTGTTAAATGGCTGAACATGAATACCCTCCTGTTTTAAACCATTAATAATAATAGTGATAATAATCTGTTTTCATCTGTGCAGTCAGTGTGTGAGAAGAAATACAAGATGTGTAATATGTATTATATATATTTATAAATACAAATATATTTATAGATATAAATTATCTTTCTGTGCAATAATGGTTGACAACAATGTGAAATAACTTTTTTTGTGCCTTATTACAACAGTATCATAATTCCTACATAACTTTGTCTTTTCTAGTTTATTTTTAAGTTTGACCATGTGGAGCAGCCCTCCTAATTTGTTGTATGTATTGTCATATAATGACAATAAAAGCATTTGATTTGATTGATTTGATAACCAGCTTCCTTTAGATGACAGAAAGTGAGGATCCAGCCAACATCCTGTAAACATCAGTTCAAACAAATCCTGCACCATGAATCAAACACAGACAGATTCTTCCGTAGAGAAATATATCTCAGGTTTATTAACCTCATAGAGTTCTTCAAGGAACGCCTTACGGTACTTATAAAACAGTATGTACACATTGCTTTAAAGTCACACAATCCACATTTTGGATGTGCTCCTCCTCCGTCTTTGTGCAACCATTGAAACAAAAGAAGTCAATCAAGTCTGAATATACTTTACACACCCTGGGGAAAATAAAAAAGGGGATATAATTTTCCTAAAGTGTCGTAATTATATCAAATCTGCACTGAGAAACTTGTTAAATACGGACTAATCTCTGCATGCAAGGCAGCCTGAACAAAATGAGGATGTAATAAGAGTAAAAACATGTCGCCTCACTCTCTTCAGCTTTAGTTTTTGCATCACTCCACATGCAGACTATTCAAACAATCCTCTTGTGAATGATACACAGCGTGGAAAAATTCAGCAGAAAATATTTAACCTTCGTACAGGTCTAATCATTTCACCACTGCTCTGCTGGAAAACAACGCTGCAGGAGCTGCTGATAAGCTGCAGGCCAAAATTAGAGGAAAAAAAGAGATCCGAACAATAAAAAGGGCTCAGCGGGAACTTCAATATTTTTCAGCAGCAGGGAGAGGAGTGGAGATAAAATAAGTGAGGAGGAAAACGTGGGAGATGCTTAAAGGACGACAGGAAAGAGGAATGATGGGAAAATGCTTTGGTTATCAAAAAAACGGAAGAGAGATAAATTATAATTCGAGGTCAACTCTGTGCAACGTTTATTGCTATTCAATGCCTTTCTAGAAAAACGATGGAAATAAAACTTATTCTAAATAGAGCTACTCTCTCTTTCAGCATCACGCCAACACCTCCTCATGTACAGAGTATTTACAGTAATGTCACACAAAATGAACACAGTGTTTCTGGGTGGATTGAAACCCACTGAGAGCTGCGTCTCACAGCTGGAAGCCCGTTGAACTGAACCATATACCTTCAGGTGACCATGACGACAACAACAACAATAAATACACTGTTTACAATAAATACAAACATGAAGAAGTAGAACAATTGTTTGCACATTTCCCAGTACACAAACTGGTAGTCGCACAGCCAACCAGTGGCTTCACTGGAAACCAGTATAAGACCAGTTGCTACATGAGACCTCTATGAACCAGCAGGCAGGTCCAGACTTTCCTCCAGCAGACGGTAAGGCTACGTTTCCATTTAACAAGTCAAATGAAGTAAATCCACGCATTTCACAGAGCGATGATCGTCTCCACCTGGTAGGGGGACCCCTAGGGGTAAAAGTGAGCTACTGGGGCCCCATTGACCCCTATTAACCTCCATTGTCTGTGCATTAAATGGCCCCAGGTTCACCATGTGGCCATTTGGTAAAGCACAAATAAATCACTGTGTCCTCATACAACAGTTCATTTGATATCTTGCAATGTTTTTGTGAATGTTACATCAATTTCCACATGCACACAGTCTTAAAACAGCTTTCTTAGGTTTCGGTACAGAATTTAGGTACAGAACTTGTGTGATTTAAGAATGTAAGTTACAGGGCAAATAAAGTTTATGTTAAAAGAAATTATGGGAAGTGATGGGACAAATAAATAACATTAGTGCTAAAAAACTACGGAAGTGGCATAATTTAAATATGGAAGTTACAGGATAAGTAAGTCAACGTTTAGGGCTAAAAAATATGGAAGACGCATAGAGTCAAAATAAAACAGCCTTCTTAGGTCTAAGGAAAAGACTGTTGTGCAAGTTAAGTACGCAAGTTGTGTGATTTAAGAATATAAGTTAAAAGACAAATAAAATTTTAGGCTAAAAGAAAGTGGCGTGACTTAAGTACAGAATTTACAGGATAAATAAATCAACATTAAAAAACACTGAAATGGTGTAATTTAAATATGAAAGTTAATGAACAAATACTCAATGTTAACTTTCAGTTTCACACAGGAGAAAGGTTAGCATTCAGGCTGCTGTCCCTACACTGTGCTTATCTTTCTTTAAACTTCCTTGTTCATGATTAAGTAGATTAAACATGATTTTAGGGATGGACACACAAATTACTGCTCATTTACTTCTTGTAGATATCACCACAAACGCTGTACCAGAACAACCTGAATAAACCGAAGGACAAAGGAAGAAATAACTAACTGGATTTTGACATCTTCAAGACCTTAAGGTAAGAAAATAAAGATCTTTTACACCATTAACTGTTGATTTTGGTCTTCAGTGCAACATATACCCAATCATTTTTTAACTTTTGTTGATCCAGTTTCAGGAAATCATCCCATAAACAGAAGAAATGCTTTGGATATTGACTTTTTTCCAGACTTAACATAACTCACATGTTTAAAGTGTTTCTCAAACCAGTGCTAGCTTATACGACAATTAAACCCTTTCAAATAAATCAACATATCATCAACGAACTCATTTATCTTCACAGCTAAAAAAAACAAATGCACAGAGTAGTTAATCTGCCAGCAGGTTAATGGATCTTTTCCACAATAAAATGTACTTCACATTGTTTTAAATGCCACATCATACATACATCTGTCCACTTACAGGAAGCAATGTGAGGTCTATTTTTTTGACATGTAGTGGAATGTTTGTTGTCCATTAAATCTCATCCAGTTTTTGTGCTGTGAATGATTTTAACATTCAAGCGTCAAACCTTAACCCTGGGCTAACTGCTAGCTCAAAGGTTAACAAACACACAGAGTTAAAGATCCACTTTCTGGCTGAGAGTCAGATGGAAAAAAAACTGAGAAAAGTGAAAAAAATAGGCCTAAAAACCAACTCTGAGGCTAATAAACACATTAAAATGTGAATCTGTTGATATTAATTTTATCATCAAACTCGCTGCAAGAAAGTGTTATTTATTCTGTTCTGGCTCTGGATTACATTAGCCCCGTTAAGAAAAGTTAAACCGTTAAGAAAGTCTTTTTGCAAACATTAAATCATTAAAAAATAAGACTTTACAGTGAAACAGTTTCAGCTTCTCAGGACACTGAGGAGATTTTTTTTGAGAAATTTCTGAATCTATATTCTCAGAGGATATTCACATAATTTCTCAGAATTTTGAGAATTTTTCCCTAAATGTTAATACACAATTTTTACCCACAAAAGTCATAATTCACCATCGTACATTTCAGCCTCTGTAATGAGAGTCCCGCTAGAAACCCTGTTATTAGACTCAGCAGAAACCTGCTGCCAAATACTGGAAGTGTTAAACCACTTCATGCTCTGGGATATTTATTTTTCATGCTTCTGTGTCAAACTGAACTGACATCTGCATGTTTATACGGACAATAATTCATGGAAATTAATTAAAAAAAAAAAAAAAAACATAACTCTAACTTCTGACATCATCAGTCCACACAGTGATGCAACAAAGATCAAAGATCCGATTCGGTCAACTCTTTCTCGTTGTGTCGAGAAAAAACTGTTCACAGTGACAAATATTTCAGCGCACACAGTCCTTCAACTTAAGACGCTTTTCAAGAAGCCAAAAATAAATAAATAAATAAAATTTCTAAAATATGAAACAGCAGATATTACTTAATATGAGGTAAAATAAATATTTTAACATCACTCTTGGAAATTAAATATATCAAGAGGTAGGCCAGGAAGACACCCGCCTTCACATCTCCAGGAATAACAATTTAAAAGACCATACCGCTGTTTCTATGTGTTTATATGACTGCAGAGTATTTTCCAATGTGTGCATGAATTTCTTTCTACTTTACAGACTGGCATTGGTTTCCATTAATTTCTATTACTTTGTTGTGTGTTAATAAAAAAACAGTAATTAATATTACAAATAAATAAATAAATAAATAAGTAAATAAATAAATAAATAATATTTTTAGAATCTGATTATTTTTCCATTTAATTTTTAGCCGGTAGATTTTATTACATTTTATTTACTTAACATTCCCAGTTTGCTTTAATCAAAGACTAGCCTTAATTTAAAGCTAAAAAAATCAAAATAAAAACAAATAAAGTGCTACTCATTGAAAGAAGTCTGGCCAATCAGAGGTCCCATTGTTCTAAATTTATATATGTGTATATATACATATATGTGTATATATATATGTATATATATATATATATATATATATATATATATATATATATACATATATATATATATATATATATATATATATATATATATAATTTGTAATGTACCATTTTAAAATAAAAAATACAATTGTAAATTTAATTTAATTTAATTTTCAATACTCCAGACTCAGAAACCTGCCTGAGTTGTTTTATCGATAAAATTCACCTTGCCTCCAAAAAAAAAAAAAAAAAAACACTCAAACAAACTGACGCTTGACAAATAAAACGCTACCTCACTTTAAAGTTTTTGGAAGTTTCACTCTTTGGAAAAAATATAAATATATAAATAACAGCAAAACATCTAAACTGATCTGGAGTTTTCTTTTTAATGTCTGTGTGGACTTTAAAGAGTCAGTTCACATAAGTTACTAAAAAAAAAGTTTTATGTTTTATGTCAAGTTGTTCTTGAGATATCTGCCTCTGGAATCCAAAGTAGGTAAATTTATTTAAAACACATTTGATTTAAATTGAATTAAATTAAATTAAATTTAATTTAATCATACATTTTTGTCCTCCTCTTACAGTTGCTGCTCTTAAATTATTATTCATACTAATTGTTATTATATATTTTAATCGGTCATTTTACCATTGCTGCTCCAATGCTGTAAATTTCCCTGCTGTGGGATTAATAAAGGTTTTTCTTAAGAAATGGCTAAAAAAGTCCTTTTTAGATGCAAAAAATTTGACAAAAGGAGCGAAACAAACACTTTTGATATTTCCGCTGATTGTCTCAGTGATTGTAGATAATCCATACAGATTATTTCCTGTGTGTAAATCAATTAGTGGTGAAGTCTGTAAAGTAAATAGAGATGATTGTTCCTGTAAAAACATGCTGAAAATTAAAAATATATACATATATATTTTTTATCTGTGTGACCTGACCCTTTAAAAATGTCCAATCATATCCACAAGTTTTCCTTCAACCATCTTTGTAGTCCTATTCTGTCTGTAGTTCTTGGTGGGGGGCAACATGCAGGATGGGATAAAAGAGGATCTCCGTTCACAAAACACAGAAAGTGCCGGGAAGGAAAAGATCAGGAGACGACGAGCAAACAGGAAGTAGTGGGAGTAGTTGTGTGGGTGCTCAGGGGGTTTATTTAGATGGTGCTCTCGGTGTGTGCGTGGCTGACAGTGTGGACGTGGGCGTGGCTTGGCCGGCGGACGCAGTTCTGCTGCTCACCGAGCAACGTGGCCGTTTCCTCCGGAGCACTTTCCGGGCCAATCGGCGGCAGTGGCGGCGTCACCTGCTGGGGTTTGGAGGCGGGCTGGTGGGGGTTAAAGGTGCAGGACGCTGTGCTCATGGAGGACAGAGGAGGCTGAGGTGAGGGGGCGTGGTTATTTGGAGGGGGCGTGGCTTGAGGCAGGGACTGGCTCGGTCTGCGGACGGCGGAAGAAGGCTGAGGTGGAGCGGTGCGACCGCTCGGTGGCGGCGGCTGCTGAGGGTTAGACGGAGAGTGCTTTGGAGGAGGAGTGGCCAGAGGCTGAGTAGGGCGGGACCCTGGCGGTGTCACCGGGGGCAACGAGACAGACGTTTCCAGACGAGTATGGCTGCCATCTGGAGACTGGGGCGAGCTGTCCAGCCTGGACGCCAACAGACCGTTCTGGTACTGAGCACGAGTGATCTGAGGAGGACGAACACCACCGAGACAAAGATTAACTGCTCAAATTGTACTTTAACTACTGATGCTTTAAGTACAATGAGTAAATTTACTACATTTGGTAAATTTGGTAAAACAAATGTAGTAAAAGTACAGTTTTTGCTGATGATAGTTCAAATACATCCTGCTGCACTACTCATACTTACATTCCAAGTATATTTTGCTGTATTGCACATGTCTGTATTAGTACTTAAAGTACTACAGAGTACTTGTTCCACCACTGCTTGGTCTCACCTTGACGAACTGCAGGTCCGTCAGAGCTCGAACGCAGAAGTCTGGAACATACTGGAAGGGCGTTCCTGGGATCTGAGTGACGCTGCCACCGACCGAACCGCCGTCTGGAGCGCGCTCAGTGCAGCTCAGCGACGCCGAGCGGTTCAGGTTCCCCCCGTGAGACGGAGAACGAAACTCTGGGGATTAACGGAGGAGATGGTGAGCAAATTTTTAAAAAAAAAACCCACAAATTTAAACATTAATAAAAGCAAGTAAACACACCAGGAAACAAAATGTTGAACACACACAAACACATCACATGCGATGAGATGAGGTGTTTGACAGCAGGTCGAAGCTCTCTCATTGGCCAGTTTTTGTGATGTCACATTTCTTTCTGAGGGTTAAACAAGGAGGTGGATGCCAGATGTTGTTAGCTTAGCTTAGCATAATGACTGGGAACTGAATGGAACGAATGGAAACTGCTAGCCTGGCTTTGTCAGACGGAGGAGCGCAACTAAATCTCACAAACTCACACATTATATGTTGTTTTTTTAATGCAGATCACACAAACAACATAAACCCCACCACATCTGGACAGAGCTAGCTCTTTATGCTAAGCTAAGCCAAGCTAACAGGCTGCTGTGCTGAAGCTTCAACCAACTCTCAGAAAGAAAGAAAGAAAGAAAGAAAGCAAATGAGCATCTTTCTCAAAATGTCAAACTGTCAAATCAGAGGTCAGCTGTGATGTCATAACTCCTGTATGACATCACAGCTGACTACAGATCAGCTGTTAAAGGTGTGAAAACAAACAGCCCCAAACCAGCAAGTTTGTCGTTCACGCTGCAATAATCTGATCAGTAATGATACTAATCACGCTATTAATTATTATTTCTTCATATATATATATATATATATATATATATATTTTGTTTTTTTTTCTGGTCACCTGACTGTGTGACATGCATAGAACTGTAAAAACACTGTCTTGTTTATATACTGTATTTCAGTTGTTTCAGTGAAGTCTGAAGTTATCAATAATGAAGATGAGATTTCAGTTAAGTCTTTATAAGTTTAATTTACCCTGAGTGATGTAATAAATGCAATAAAAGAAACTCATTTCAGTTTCTTAGAATTAAAAATAATATTTCTAAACTGATCAAACAGTCCAAAAAAGAGTTTTTTGAACATTAAATCATGAAAACATGTTTTTGTAGAGACCCTAACATTAAGGATGAACCTGGAGATGAGAAAACAATCTGAGAGCTTTAAAGTAAATTAAACTATAAACTTCTTTACTGCAGGTGTGAACTTGTTGGATCAGGACTGAAGATGAACAACAAAAGGAAAACAACGAAGAGGCTTAAAGAGGAAACAACACCCCATAAGACCAAAGCCAGTGGTTACCTGGGAAACGAGAGAACACAGAAAACCTCTTAAGAGAGAGGCGGCGAGGAGGAGAGGATGTCACTGATGGGGAGAGAGGAGGAGTGATGGCTGAGAGGAGGAGGAGGAGGAGAGAGGAGGAGAGAGAGGAGCTGGTTTATTTAATGTCTTTATATCTTTGTATTACCAGAAGTGACATTTAGAAAAGCTGCAACTTAAAGCATGTTAAGATGAGTAGGCAGAGAGGAGAGGAGGAAGAGGAGGTTTTGGTTTTCAAAATCCCTTTATTGTTCCACAGGGAACACCCTCACCATTCAGCTTCTCGCGCTATGTTAAAAAACAGACACAACAGAACAGACAAAACAAAACAACCTCAGCTCAGAGGTTCTCCCTTCAGAAATTTAAAATCAACCCTCCATCCTCCCCCACAGAGCACAGAACCCCCCCAACAGTCCACCTGTGGCTGAAATCCTGCACAGTGTCCATCAATTGATGGTAGGTGTGCTCTACCCTCAGTCTGGTCTTTAAAAGTCCCAGCAGAACCGTACCACCTCCACACTGCCGTCCCTGTGCCTGGTTTCTGCCGAGTCAACCAGATGGCCAACTTGGCAGACCCAGACAAGAAGTTTATCAATGTATGTACAGTTTTCTTTTTGACAGTGTACTTTGGGCCAAATATAAACAACTGAAAAGAAAACCCTCCCCAAGCCCTGGAACCATCCTTTAAGGAGGTCAAATAATGCAGTCAGTCTGGGACACAATACAAACAAATGCTCCAGGGTTTCTACCTGGGCACAGAACCCACACCCCCTCCCCAGCTCCGGATCAAGTGTGCCTTGTACCTGTTTGTGGCTATTGCACCATGTACAACCCTCCACTGGAGGTCTGCTGTCCTTCTTCTCAATGGGCAGCTTGTACAGGGACCGCCAGCTGCCTTTCGGGGAAGAACCTGGACCAATTAACTCAGTCCACCTCGACTCTCTCATATTCTCTAATGTCCTCAGGTTCAAAACCTTGACACAGGTCCGATAGAGCTCCTTTTTTCCTGCAGTCTGAAACTTGTCCAGGTGTGGTGTGGTGAAGGACAGCAGCTGGCCTCCTCCCTCCTGCCACCCACCCACAGCTGGTGTGATTACCAGAGAGGGGAAGCTGTACTCAGCCTCCCTACCCACTGCTCACACAGAGTCTGATCCTCAACGAAGGATCTGAGGTGTTGCGGCAGGGCAGCACGGACCTCCTGCACCACCCTGTTAATCAGTCTGATGGAGGTGATGCTGCTAGTGTCTCTCAGGGCGTCCACAGATGTTGCTGTCATCCTCATCAAGTGGCCCAGCTTGGTGCATGACCTCTCTGGAGTTTGGCTCTCAGGCTGGGCAGACTGCAACGTTTGAGTCTTTAAAAAGTTGTTAAAAACAAAGGTTCTCAAACAGCCACATGCCTGGTGTCTTCTTCAGTGGTCCTGGTGCTGTTTAAACCTGCCAAGCCTGCAGGACAGAGCTATAAAAAGGTGTCAGCCCAGAAAGGTCCATGTCCTCAGACTGCAGGAGGAACAGCTGCTTATCATATTCCAAACGTCCAGCTCTCTCAGCAGCATTCCAGCTGTGCTGAGCCAGGTTGGGCCACAGCTGTAAAGCAGTCTTTGAGCAGTCCGGAGTCTGAAGGAGGCGATTTTGGACTGAATATCCACCAGTCCCTGTCCCCCTTCATCCACAGGCAGGTAAAGTCCTGCTGCCCGGATCCAGTGCCGTCCAGACCAGTAGAAATCCAAGATGGCTCTCTCAATATCCTCCACCAGACCTCTAGGTGGCGTTAGAGCGACCAGTTTGTGCCAGAGAGTCGAGGCGACCAAGTTATTGGAGACCAGGACTCTTCCCCTATATGACAACTGGGGTAGCAACCATTTCCATTTAGATAACCGGGCACACACTTTCTCCTTCACTCCCTCCCAGTTCTTCTTCTGGAAGCCCTCCGACCCCAGAAACACCCCAGGACCTTCAGCCCCTCCCTGCCCCATTCCAACCCCCTGGCAGACTGGGCACTGCCTGATCCCTCCACTGCCCCCACCAACAAACCCTCACTCTTAGCCCAGTTCACCGTGCAGAAGAAGCCTCTCATACAGTGACAGGGTGTCCTGCAGACATTGAACGTCCCCTGACTGGAGATAAAAACGTTGCACATCATCTGCATAAGCAGAGACAGTAGGAGAACGCTCAAGGCCGCAGGACCCCCGCAGTGAAATGCCGCTGAGTCGACCCTCAGCCTGCACAGCAAGGGCTCTATGGCCAGGCTGTACAGCTGCTCCCGAGATAGGGGCAGCCCTGCCTGATCCTCGCTGTACAGGAATCGGCCGACCAGCCCTGCCCCATCTTCACCAAACACTGTGCGCCACTATACAATAAACTAACCCAAGACAAAAACCCATCACCAATACCAAAACCTCTAAGTGCAGAAAACAAATAGGAGGTGATCCACCTATCAAAGCTTTCTCCTGGTCCAGAGAGACAATACCAATTTTCACACTCTCAGACCTACACACATCAATAACATCTCTCATCAAGAAGATGTTGTCCATAATGGTCCTGTCAGGGACACAATAAGTCTGGTCTGAATGAATGATCAGTTCCAGTATGTCCTTCAGCCTATTAGATAGGGCTCTGGAAAGGATCTTATAATGCACAGAGGAGGGAGACAGGCCTCCAGTTCTTGAGCAGAGCCAGATCTCCTTTGGGCAGCAGCAGCACTGCCCTTTGACAGGAGACAGGAAGTGCTCCAGTTTTAAAACAGTCCATAAAAACACCGTGAAGGTCAGGTCCAAGGGTGTTCCAGAACCGTTTGAAAAAGTCCACAGGAAGCCCATCGATCCCAGGGGCCCGTCCTGCTGCCATCTGGTGGACAGCTGCCGTCAGCTCCTCCAGCGTCAGCTCTCTCATCCAGAGCCCCCTTTCTCCTCCTGGCTCAGCTGAGGAAGACCCTCCAGGAGCTCCTGGCGACCCTCCATGCTGCATGGCTCGCCTTGAAGAGACCAGCGTAGAACTCCACAGCATGGTTCCTCATCTCGCCTCGGGTTGGTGGTCACTTTGCCACCAGGGAGCTGAAGACAGTCATCTGCTTCCTCTGGGCCGTCGTCCTCTCCAAGTTGAAGAAAAGGAGCTGGGGCGCCCATGTCCTTCAGCTGGAGGAAACGAGACCTGACCAAAGCTCCCTTCACTCTCTCCTGCAGGAAGGAGCTCAGCTCCAGCCTCTTCTCCTGCAGCTGGTGACTCCTAACAGGATCTGGGTGCCCATGTAACTCCTCCTCAGTGTCCCTGATTCTAGCCTCTAGCTCGTGTATTGCAGTTTTGACTCTAGCTGTGGAGTGGGAAGTGTACTGCTGGCAGAAGCAACGGATCTGCACCTTCCCCATCTCCCACCACAGCTTTAAAGAATTAAAATCAGTTTTTCTGGCCCTCCACTGCTGCCAGAAGGCCTCAGCACTGGCAGAAAATTCTGTCCTGCAGGAGTCTGTTGTTAAAAAGCCAGTATGACTTGACCCTTTCACCCGGTGTGATGACTAACTCCCTATCGTGACAAAAATGGTGATCAGTGAAACCTACTGGATAAATGGTGCTCTGTGTTAATCTAGTGCTGAGTGTTTTTGAAATGTAAATCCTGTCTAACCTCGCTGCACTGACCCAGTTGTTAGTGACCTCACCCAAGTGTACTGTCTAGTGTGTGGATGTTTAACCCTCCAGGTGTCTAAAAAGGTCCAGGTGTGTGATGACTCTGTTCAAGGCCTGAGCTGACTGTGGATGGGGTTCCCACTTGTCCGGTCCACAGTGAAGTCCAGTGTGCAGTTAAAATCTCCTCCAATAATTAGCTGGTCCTGCTGGAAGGTGTAGAGTTCCTTGTAGCAGGGTGAAAAAGGCTACTCTTTCTGCTCCTTGGTTTGGGGCATAAATGTTCACAAAGCAGAACACAGAGTCTTGAATTTGTGCTTTGACGATCAGCAGCCGGCCCTTCACCACCTCAGTGGAGGATAAAACTGTCACCTGAGCAGCAGCTCTGAACAGCACAGCTACTCCTGCACTGGACGCAGTGCCATGGCTGAGGACACAGGACCCCTGCCACCATAAGCCCCAGTCCACCTCGTCAGATGGGAGGTGTGTGTCTCCTGCAGGAACACCACATCCACCTGCTTCTGAGCAGCGACCTCAGAGATCAGAGCCCTTTTTTGTTGATCTCTGCCACCATTAATATTTAGGGACCCCACTTTAGACTCCTCATGAAAAGGTTAGAGAGGAGAAACAGAACAGAAACAAGAAAAGAACAGTAAAGAGGGGAAAACACTGTACTAGACATGATCAGTTAATCTTCTTGACCTTTTTAACATTTTTTCCTCATCGCTCCTTCCTCAGAACAGTAATGTGCTTTTTTAAGTCTGAATCGTTTCTCTCATCTAACAAGTCAAACCAGCTTTTTCAGAGCATTCACTGATCTGATGAATTTATCAGTGTCTTCAAAATAATCAGTGACTTTAACAGACTTTTATAAGTCTCATCCAGGAAGTTGTTAATTTCCTCCAGAGGATACAGATCAGTAGTTCTGCTGCAGCTTTCACCCACAGATACACTATCTGACTCTGAGTCAAACTCCATGCTCGTCCTCACAGCAGGACACCTGACTGTTAGACACAGTTCGTCCCTCTGTCTGACTGATGGACACAGCAGCAGCAGATGGAAGCCGCAGACAGTGGAAGTTCAGTCTGACAGTTATTTTCTCAGCAGCTTCAGTCTGCTGCTCCACAGTCTGGCACCGCCCCTCCCCACCTTTCTCACCACCGCGATGCGCCTCCGCGCTGGCAGCCGCAGGTTCACCGTCGGGTTCCCCGTCAGGCTCACCAGCGGGTTCACCGTCGGGTTCCCCGTCAGGCTCACCAGCGGGTTCACCGTCAGGCTCACCAGCAGGTTCACCATTGGATTCGGCCACGGATTCGCCGGCCGCGGCATCCCGATCGGGCGCAGCAGCAGCCGCTGGAGCGGAGCCACTCGGCACACCAGCTGAGGTTGCAGCCTGCTGCTGCTTGTGAGGACACGCAAACCGCTTGTGTCCGACATCACCGCATTCAAAACATTTCATCTGTCCTGAGCTGGCATAAACCATGTACGAGCCCTCACCGTGCCTGACTCTGAATGACACCTCCAGGGTCTGAGAAGGAGAGTCTAAAAACATGAATACCTGTCTCCTCAGGGACTGAACATGTTTAAGTTTGGGATCTTTGCATCCCAAACTTACATTTTTAAAACCACTCGCAAACTTTCCGAATCTGCGGAGCTCGTTTTCCAGCAGCTCGTTAGAAATAAATGGAGGAACCCCGGATACGGTGATCCTCGTGGAAGGAGCTGACAGCGGGGACACCTGCACATACAGGTCCCGAATGAACACCCCGCTACCTATCAGCTGATAGACCAGCGGCTCTGATTTTAAGAACACTACCACAGCTTTGTTCATCCTGGAGGCGAAGCTCAGCTGGTCATGGCCGACCTGCTCCCCCACAGCCAGCAGAACCTCCTCCACACTCACCGAACTATCCGGAGGGACGATCCGTACTCCCTGCCGGATAGACGGAGGTGGCGTCTCGGAGGACGCCATGCCTCCCGAAAACGACCAGAGACCAGCAGACAGAACCTCTGACAGTCGGCAAACAACGAGAAAACAATTCAAAGACCTCACCTGATCATGCACAAGTGAATAAGCACAGTAGAAATCCCAAGAATTGCGACAGAAACCATTCAAAGCTCCGCGCCACTCGCACTTCCACCACTCACGCTACCGCTCACACTCACACTCACCGGAACCGGAAACAGAGGAGAGAGGAGAGGAGGAGGAGAGGAGGGCAGAGGAGTGGAGGAGAGAAAGAGAGGAGGAGGAGAGGAGGAGAGGGAGGAGTGGAGGAGAGGAGGAGGAGGGGGAGGAGGAAGAGGAGAGAGGAGCTGGTATATTTAACGTGTTCATATCTTTATATTATCAGAAGTGATATTTAGAAAAACTGCAACTTAAAACATGTTAAGATGAGGAGGAGAGTTCGAGGAGGAGGAGAGGAAGCGAGGGAGAGAGGAGAGAGAGAAGAGGAGGAGAGGGGGAGGAGGAAGAAGAGAGAGGAGCTGGTATATTTAACGTGTTCATATCTTTATATTATCAGAAGTGATATTTAGAAAAACTGCAACTTAAAAAATGTTTAGATGAGGAGGAGAGTTCGAGGAGGAGGAGAGGAAGCGAGGGAGAGAGGAGAGAGAGAAGAGGAGGAGAGGGGATGAGGAAGAAGAGAGAGGAGCTGGTATATTTAACGTGTTCATATCTTTATATTATCAGAAGTGATATTTAGAAAAACTGCAACTTAAAACATGTTAAGATGAGGAGGAGGAGGAGGAGGAGAGGAGGGCAGAGGAGTGGAGGAGAGGAAGAGAGGAGGAGGAGAGGAGGAGAGGGAGGAGTGGAGGAGAGGAGGAGGAGGGGGAGGAGGAAGAGGAGAGAGGAGCTGGTTTATTTAACGTGTTTATATCTTTATATTATCAGAAGTGATATTTAGAAAAACTGCAACTTAAAAAATGTTTAGATGAGGAGGAGAGTTCGAGGAGGAGGAGAGGAAGCGAGGGAGAGAGGAGAGAGAGAAGAGGAGGAGAGGGGGAGGAGGAAGAAGAGAGAGGAGCTGGTATATTTAACGTGTTCATATCTTTATATTATCAGAAGTGATATTTAGAAAAACTGCAACTTAAAACATGTTAAGATGAGGAGGAGGAGGAGGAGAGGAGGGCAGAGGAGTGGAGGAGAGGAAGAGAGGAGGAGGAGAGGAGGAGAGGGAGGAGTGGAGGAGAGGAGGGGGAGGGGGAGGAGGAAGAGGAGAGAGGAGCTGGTTTATTTAACGTGTTTATATCTTTATATTATCAGAAGTGATATTTAGAAAAACTGCAACTTAAAACATGTTAAGATGAGGAGGAGAGTTCGAGGAGGAGGAGAGGAAGCGAGGGAGAGAGGAGAGAGAGAAGAGGAGGAGAGGGGGAGGAGGAAGAAGAGAGAGGAGCTGGTATATTTAACGTGTTCATATCTTTATATTATCAGAAGTGATATTTAGAAAAACTGCAACTTAAAAAATGTTTAGATGAGGAGGAGAGTTCGAGGAGGAGGAGAGGAAGCGAGGGAGAGAGGAGAGAGAGAAGAGGAGGAGAGGGGGAGGAGGAAGAAGAGAGAGGAGCTGGTATATTTAACGTGTTCATATCTTTATATTATCAGAAGTGATATTTAGAAAAACTGCAACTTAAAACATGTTAAGATGAGGAGGAGGAGGAGGAGGAGAGGAGGGCAGAGGAGTGGAGGAGAGGAAGAGAGGAGGAGAGGGAGGAGTGGAGGAGAGGAGGGGGAGGGGGAGGAGGAAGAGGAGAGAGGAGCTGGTTTATTTAACGTGTTTATATCTTTATATTATCAGAAGTGATATTTAGAAAAACTGCAACTTAAAAAATGTTTAGATGAGAGGGAGAGTTCGAGGAGGAGAGGAAGAGAGGGAGAGAGGAGAGAGAGAACTGGAGGAGAGGGGGAGGAGGAAGAAGAGAGAGGAGCTGGTATATTTGACGTCTTCATATCTTTACATTATCAGAAGTGACATTTAGAAAGACTGCAGGAGGAGGAGAGGAGGAAGAGAGGAGGAGAGAGATGAGGAGAGGAGGAGAAGAGGAAGAGAGGAGGAGAGGAGGAGGGGGGGAGAAGGAGGAGAGGAGGAAATAAAGAGGAGGAGGAGCAACAAGAGGAGCCTTCTGATCTCCAGCAGGAGTCACTGTCGTTTCACTAAACGTCAATTATTATTTTAAGGGAAATAAAAAATAATATTTCAAGGTGTTTCATTGAAATATTATGATTAAGATTCTGGATTCTCTTCAATAATTATATTACATATTATAAATGTATTCATAGTAATTTGGCTTATTTCTAATTAGTAATGGAGTATTTTTCAGTTCTTTTACTTGAATAAATGATCCAAATACTTCCTCCAATCCAATTATATGTTGACATAATAATATCATTACATATAAACCATTACAATAATGAGACAAAGAGCTAAAAATAAAAAGTAAAAATAAAAATAAATGTGTGTCATCTCACCCAGCGATGGCGAGCTCAGCGCCATGACTCCATAGTAGGAGAACGGGCCGGTTTCAAACTTCATGTTTTCATTTCCTGCTTCAACCTCGACTCGACCCTGAAACACAAACAGACACATTACTGATCAATAAATCTGCATTATTTTCCCATTTGATCAACTTTCATCATAGCTTTGACGTTAGCGCTCCTTTTATTACAGTAAGGAGCTTTAATTTGAAATTATCTGGTGTTTGCCATCCTTTTATTACAGTAAGGAGCTTTATTTTGAAATTATCTGGTGTTTGCCATCCTTTTATTACAGTAAGGAGCTTTAATTTGAAATTATCTGGTGTTTGCCATCCTTTTATTACAGTAAGGAGCTTTATTTTGAAATTATCTGGTGTTTGCCATCCTTTTTATTACAGTAAGGAGCTTTAATTTGAAATTATCTGGTGTTTGCCATCCTTTATTACAGTAAGGAGCTTTATTTTGAAATTATCTGGTGTTTGCCATCCTTTTATTACAGTAAGGAGCTTTAATTTGAAATTATCTGGTGTTTGCCATCCTTTTATTACAGTAAGGAGCTTTATTTTGAAATTATCTGGTGTTTGCCATCCTTTTATTACAGTAAGGAGCTTTAATTTGAAATTATCTGGTGTTTGCCATCCTTTTATTACAGTAAGGAGCTTTATTTTGAAATTATCTGGTGTTTGCCATCCTTTTATTACAGTAAGGAGCTTTAATTTGAAACTATCTAGTGTCTCAGGTGATGTCACAGTCCAACAGTAATGGATCTAGTAGTGTGACTAATTATCTAATTATAGTAATGGGTAATCTATTACTTTTTTGGAGTAACTACTCAAACACTGGATAACAGGATCTGGTGGAGGGTAACAGAAACTCGCTGACGTCCAATAAATAAAACATCCTGCCACAGGTGTCGCTTTACTTCACTCACACACACACACACACACACACACACAAACACACACACGCACACACACTCAGGAGGTGGAACAGGAGCGCCGGTGCTCAGGTTCCTCGCTGAGTGTCTGAAGTCACTTTATCCACACCTCAGGTGTCGACAACAAAACCTCTGACTCAAAAACAAAAACAGCTACGACACAACAACAAATAAACACACTGAGCTGAATGAGTGTGTGTTTGTACAGCACGAAGACATACATAAAATATAAAATACTAATATATTAAGATTGAAGCTGGATGAAATCCAACCTGACACCCCAGAATTTAGATTTAAAGTAGAAATAAAAATAGTAATGCATAAAACTTGTCAAAGGCTAACAGTTTGATATTCTAATTTTATTTTATAATTTAAATGTTTTTGATTATTTTTTATGACTGAAAAGATGAGTCCTCAAACCATCATACTAAATTTTAAAAATTTAAATACTTAGTGATTGATGTCATGGAACAAGTAAAATATTTGTGGTTTTTTCTGTTTTATATCTTTATGAATTTCATATTTTTAAGTGAAAATATTTTTGAGTAATAAAAGAAATGGCATTTAGATTAACTGATAATAAATAAATTACTGATTGCGGCTCAAAATAAAACAAAACTACTGAAAAAAAAAATACTGAAATGTTTAAAAACAGAATCGCTTTTATAAAATAATTGTGTTTTTAAAACAATTTTTAAGTATAAAAAATATATATATTTCAAATGATTATTAAAGTTAGGTCATATTTTCACTTTGTGTTGGGAAGTTTGGCTAAATTCATAAAATTAAAATAATTTGTTGAAGATAATCAGATTAATAATCTCACGCTGACAGTGAAAATAAATCTAATAATAATAAATCTAAGTTATTGTTGCTCTGTCCTCTTTGCTGCTACAAAGATGCCAATTTCCTCTTATCTTAATTACCAGCCTCATATCTTCACTAAACTAATAACTCAGTCAAACCCTGCATATATGAAGTTATAAACTGTGGTTATATAATTCAAAGAATAATACCGATTGTTATTTATCTGCTTCAGCACCACGGACAGCGACAGCATGGCTGCTGTTGGTTCCGGAGGAGGAAAAAGTCAGGATATTGATTATTGTTGATTATTGGATAAAGGTCGTAACCATTCGACTCAAAACGAGCTGAGAGAAAGTGAGTTTCTGCTAATGTAGACGCCACAAATCTGAATCATTTATTTCGTTATTTTAGCCTCATTTTAAGAGAAAAATCTTTTATTCATGACGTCACAGAGAGGAAAAAAGACATTTGAAGAATTTGGACTCTTGGAACGAATAAAAGAAATAACTTTTACATTAATTGATAATCATTTAATAAATTAACTATAATTAATTACAGGTTTGCAGTCCTTTAAAATCAAAATAACTTTTTAGTCTGATGAAGTGTTTTAGTTTTTTTTTTTAGAATAAAAGTCGGACAGTGTTTTTAGTTGTAATTGTCTTAAAGGGTTAATGAGTTTAGCAGCAGCATGGGAGCTAATTCCTGATCCAGACTGACGCAGGATCAACCAGTTTGTCTCCGGTTTAAACTCTGGTTTCTAATCTCGTTTCATTACGACCGTTAGCTGCTGCTGCTCCATCCAAAGATCTATTCTATTCTATTCAATACGTGTTCAATATTCAACACCTGTGCAATGTTCAATACACGTTCAGTGTCCCACACGTGTGAAATATTCAATAAATATGCAAAACTGAACACATGTGCAATACCCAACACATGTGCAATATTCAATATATGTGCAACAACCAACACTTGTGCTATATCTACAATTCCATGAGAAATTTTAAGTGTACAATATTTGTGCATAAATTTCATTTACTCAATCTGCAATTACTATAACAACTGTACGTAATACAAAAATATTTTTATATCTCTTTCATGCATAATGATTTTTATGTTTTACATATATTGTTTTATATATTTTATATTTTTATACTTTTTAAAATATTTTTTCTTTTCTTTTCTATTCTATGTGAGGACCGTAAGCTTTTGTCACCAAGTCAAATCATTAAAATTCTTTCTGTTTCTTGATTCTTGACTCAGTATTTGGGAGGATTTCAGGTTGTACCTGCAGAATGAGGACGAAGTAGTCGACCGGTTTTCCTCGCTGATACAGGAAGTGCTGCGGCGAGCGTTTGTCGTTTTCGTTGAACTTCAGCTCCTGGATGACGTCTGGATGTCTGAGGACCCGGAGCAGGACTTTTTCTGTGATCTGGAACGGGCTGAACAGGGTCACCTCTGGGGAGGGGGAGGGGGTTATAAAATAATGATTAGCTAACTTTTACAAACAACAACAACAACACTGAGCCTTCAGCCCCGAGCCATTACTCCTGACGGGTCAAAGCACAAAACCAGATTTCATTCATTTATTTTTATAAAAATATGTATTTAAGATACGATAGGATAAGATAAGACAAGATAAGATAAACCTTTATTCGTCCCATCAACGAGGAAATTTACAGTGTTACGGTAACAGTAAAAAATAAAACAAGACATAAAATTAATTTAATATAATCACAAAAACAGTTTTCTACTCTATATATATATGATTAGAATTGTAATAGTTAATACATTTAAATTAATGTGCTTGTTTCCTTACTTTAATGGATATTTATCCCCTTTTTACTTTTTATTTTAGGCTTTTTAATACTTTAACATATAATACAGTTGAAGTGAGTGAAAATTTAATTTAAAAAAATTGTTAAAATGCTAATAATTGGTATATTGTGAACCTTTTTTATTAATAAGCAAACGTTCAATAAAGCTTTATTGAAAAAAAAAAGAATTAAATTTACTCAAATATAAAGTGTCATACACTAAAAACAAAAATACATTTTTAGAATTATAAATATTTAATAACCTTTTAAGCTTTGATTTTGTTATTATATTTTTTTGCTAAATTTATTTTATTATTGCTCAAATAGAAAATGTCAGATCAACAGAAAACAAAACACATTTTAATAAATATATATTTATTAATGTTTTAACAATTAATTGCATTTTGAACTCTTTTTTTGTTATGATTATTTTTTTACACATTATAGTAATAGTTTTTTTCTTTTTGTATTTTTAGGACAATTGAAACATACTTCATACATTTGTTGTGTTTTTTTTCCTAGGATTTGTTTAAAACATGGAGACACATCAGCAGCATAAAACCAGAGTCTATTCACCTTTAACTTCCCATCAGGTCACCTGGTGATTCGCCTCCTAATCCACCAGATTAGCTCACCTGTCGCCAGGAAGCGATGCGCCGCCAGCATGAGCTGCGGAGAGATCTTCACTTTACTGTCGCCGTCCTGTTTGAAGGCCGAGAAGTCGGGTTTGTTCTTATTGGGATCCACCTTCTTCCTGTTCCTGTTGTCGGCTGCAAGAACACATTTCTATTAGGATTAAACTTTATCCTCAGAGGAACAGACATTTCCTCATGGGTCATTAACTAACCATCCAATGATGAAAAAACACAACTGTATTAAAATGCCAACATATTGTTGATGTAAAGTTTGTAAAAATAAAAATGTGTTGTTATATTATATTATTATAAATAAAATATTTCCACTTCATGCAGTCATTATAGAAAAACAAACAAAAATACTGAATTATTGGTGCCTTTTCAACCTTTTAATTGAATTATATATAATTAATAAGTTCTAACATTATAATGTACATATATGTAATAATGTCTTCATGCTCTGTTTTTGTAATTATATATATTTTTATTAATTTATTTCATGTTTGTATTTTTGCTCCCGTAGATGAAATAATAATAATAATAATAATAACAGTAGATGTAATAAATTCATATGGTGTTCTGTTGCCTGGATTGTTGTTGTTGTTGTTGTTTACCCACAGGACAGGATAAACACTGTGACTCACTGTAGAGGTCAGACTCATCCAGGATCTCGGACTTGATGATCTCCTCAATGACGTCCTCTAAAGTGACCAATCCCAGCACCTCATAGAACGGGTCGCCCTCCCCCTCGTTGTTCACTTTCTGGACGATGGCCAGGTGGGATTTACCTGTGGGGGCAGAGGTCACCTTAAGGTCACCTGAAGGTCACAGCTCATCTACATGAATGAAAACACCCTTTCTTCTTTGTTCTATTCCTGCTGCAGATTTCGCCATTTGTCAAGAGCAGATATCAAGAGCAGAGAGGTGCTGATTCATGCCGAAGGAAAACCGAAAAACTGCTGAGTCAGCAACCAGAGCAGCAGCTACTTATCAATAGTTAATATAAATAAATATTTTCTGCTCTGTTCTGTGACGCCTGAGGTAATAAAGAAATATCATTTTCATGGCTGAAAGTTTATTGTTGGTGCACCGCTGACTGTTATCACCATACAAATAACAACAATAAATCATACAAATAAAATAATAAATATGACCTATTTATGATGTTGATCACCTAATCAATGTGTCGCGGCTCTAGAAGTTTCTGAAATGACATGAGGAAGATGAATAATGAAATGAATTTTCTGCAGATGACACCTCTCTTTCAATCAGAGCAGCACTAATATTAGTGTAATGTAAAACTAATAGTAATGCACTGCAGTTTAATACAAATATAGTTTATCATAGGCACATTAATAACTTTTCAGTGATCAATATACACATATATGAGCACTGAAATCTAAATTATTGAGTTAGTAAAGCAACTTCAGCTAATTTATGATGAATTAATGATGATAAAAGAGCAGCAATTATCACAGCATGAACTATAACAACAATAATAAGAAGAAGAAAAATAATGTTTTATAAATGTGATGAAAATACAAAGCATCGCCATCACAACCAACTTTAATTCCAGGCTTTGTACTGGAGGTGTTGATATCAGCGCTGAGATTTCCTGCACTAATCCGGAGCGCCTGAACGCACTCGTTTCCATCCCATCACCAACAGGAAGCTGATTTCATTGATCGCAGCAGTTAAACCCAGATCAGAGGATACTGACACAGCCAATAACATCATCACCTCGCAACCACTTAATGTGATGTTATGTTAACCACTAAATGTGATAATAAATAATACAAAAACAAGCTGTAAGTGGAGAGACGTTGCAGCTAAATCTGTAATAAATATTCTGAAAATAAATACCAGCAACTATTTGATTTTTAAGCAAAAATGAAAATTTTAATATTTCCTGGTTGTTTTAATTAACCTTTGTGTCATCTTAACATTCTGTAAACTTGTCCTAAGGGTTAAAAATTACCTCTAAACTTCTAAAATAAAGAAGCTGAATTAAAATTTCAACCCAAAATCTTTGTGAAGGTCTGTTTTCCTTCTTTCCAGTACAGAAACATTCAATTACTGCACACCTTTTGACTTTATTATCACATTACACAGTTTTTTTTTACTAAATTAAAGAATACATTTTTACTATTTTTGCTATTTTTTTTTTAGAAAGAGATATTAGATTGTATAGCCTAAGGAATGTTTATTGATGGGAAGTGACATATTCTTTTTTTCAGGGATTCAACTCCAAATTATTCTCACATCTTTTGAACCATTCCAACCACAGATAAGAATAAAATAAAATAAAATAAAAATAATGTTTGGGTAACTTTAGGAAAAGTCATCACAAGTCAAAAAATATTTTTTTTTCTCTGCTGTATACCATGACTGGGTCATTTTAGATAGTGAGTCATGTGACGTTAAGAGTATTTATACACAATTTTTACTACTTTTACTGAAGTAAAACGGCTAAAACCTCTAGTTTGAAATAATATGCAGACACTCATTACTTCAATATCTGCATAAAAATATTTTTAATTGAAATAGCTGGTGACTATTTTCCTTTTATTGACTCAATATGTTTCTAAAATGAGATGAAGAGGATAAATTAACTTTTATTCCTTTTTTGTTGTGATGTTTTTTTTCTGTTTCTCTTTGTTTAAATGTGATGTTGTGATGTTTTTTTATTATTTATTTTTACTGCTTTACTTTGTTTTTTATCCTGATATTAGAGCTGCAATGGTCAATTTATTGTCAACTGTTAAATTAATCACCAACTATTCTGAAAATTGGCTGATTAGTTTGAGGAATTGATTAATTGTGAAAATATTCGACAAAAGTAAATTAATATCTAGATTTTACCTGATGACAACATCCTGTTTGAACATCTGGACCACAGCTGGATGAGATCTGCTTATTGTGCCTCACATTTGTTTTGTAGTTTGGTGCGTAAATGATGTTCCAGATCAATAGAGCTGATCGATACTGACTGAAAGGGGGGGGGGGTCCTGTTCTGTGCTGACACACACATGAACGCGCACGCCGCTCACGCACCTTTCTTGAACTCCTCCAGCATGGCGTCCAGCTTGGTGTCGTGGAACACGAAGTGCACCGGATGGTTGTAGAACTTGGTGATGGTCTTCAGGGTCGTGCAGTCGTCCGGGTCCACGAAGGCCAGGTCCTTCACGTACAGGATGTCCACGATGTTGGAGCGCTCGTCGTCGTACACGGGGATGCGCGTGTAGCCGCTCTCCATGATCTCGGACATGGTGTTGAAGTCCAGGACCGCGTCCGCCTGGATCATGAAGCAGTTCCCGATGGGAGTCATCACGTCCTCCACGGTCTTGGTGCGCAGCTCCAGCGCGCCCTGGATCATGTTGAGCTCCTCCTTCACCAGGTCGTTGTAGGGTTCCGTGACCTTCAGCATGCCCACCAGCTTCTCCCGGTTGTAAACGGTGCCTATCTCCTGGCCCAGCAGGACGTCCAGCAGCTTGCTGACCGGGAAGGACACCGGGAAGGTGAGGAGCATGAAGAGCTTGGTGAGCAGGATAGTGTTGGCACCCACGGCCAGCCCGTGACGCGAGCACAGCGCCTGGGGGACGATCTCCCCGAAGATCACGATCCCGATGGTGGAGGCCACCACGGCGCCCAGCCCGGACCCGATGAGGTCGTCCAGGAGGATGGTGAGAGTGGTGTTGACCAGGACGTTGCCCAGCAGCAGGGAGCACAGCAGGTAGTTCCCTTTACTGCGGATGGGCTCGATCTTCCGCGCGTATTTCTTCTCCTTGTCGGTGCCGCAGCTCTGGACGATGCGCAGCTCCATGGGGTCCAGGGCCATGAGGCCCAGGTTCAGGCCGCTGAAGATCCCGGACAGGACGAGCAGGCAGGAGATGAGGATGGCCTGCAGCCACACGGGCAGCAGGGACTTCTTCTCCTCCAGCACCACCACCCTGCCGTCGCTGTCCCCCAGCTGCACCCAGCCGCTCCTCCCGTCCGCGTCCCGGGTGCACAGAGCGTACTCCTTCCGCGGCTCGCTTTTGCGCAGCGGCTTAACGTGCACTGTGAGCAGCCCGGACGTGCCTCCACTGCTGACGTTCATGAAAGTGCCGACGGTGATGTCTTTGGTGAAATCTGCACAAGTCCTGTCCGGTGCCTCCATCATGCCGCTGCCGCCTCTCGCCGCCGCCTCCCCCTCCTCATCCTCCGCTCCGCCGCCTCCTCCGTCCGTGAGCTCCGTGAAGCGGATCTGCGTCCAGGCGCCCGAGTGGAGCTGCACCCCGTAAAACCGGAGCTGCACGGAGCTCTCCTCGGTCACCTGGATGACACCGTCGTCATTGGTGCCGGACGGCTTGTCGCTCCTCTCCAGGCGCATGCCGAGCACCTGACTGCCGCTCCTGCCGCCGGACGCCGCTGCCGCCGCCGCCGCTGTCTCCGTGCGCCCACCGACTGCGCTCCACAGGAAGATCACCACAGTGAGAATGTAACCCTGCTGCCCGCTCCATTCTGTCGCCATGTTTGTTTCACTGCTCGGCGACCCGGGCGGTGACGTCATTTACTCATGTCCGAGCAACTCCGCCCCCCGCCGCGCCGTCACACACACCCCCGGTAAAACACCGCCTACCGGACAGCGGCAGGTCGGGCTAATAAAAGAGCTCACCTTCCGTGACGCGCTCAGGTTATAACAATATTTAGAGGATCAGCAGGTAAACAGCAATCCTCCTCCTCCTCCTCCTGCTGCTGTCCAGCGGCTCGGAGCGATGCGGCACCGCGGATGATGATGATGATGATGATGATGATGATGCTTCCAGCGGTTTCTCCTCCTCCAGCTGTTTCCAGCCGCTGTTATGTAAAAGCACGTGTAACGCATCTGCGCCCCATCACCTCTTCCTCCTCCTCCTCCATCCTGCACCATCCCTCCAACCTGCTGCACAAATCACTCTGTCTCCATAATAATAACAATAATAATAAATTATAGAATATTTTGCATTGATGTCCCATTGAGGGAAATTCACTTTCAGTAGCATGAAGTTATAAAAAATAATAAAACATCATAATGGCTTAATAGAATAAGTAGCCTAATAATAATTATAATAAATAATATAGCATGAAAAGAGATTTTTTTTAATTGCAAATTAAATTAAACGCAATATTTAGACAATGAAATGACTTAAAAGTTTAAAAAGGACCTTTTAATTAAATTATTTCCTCACAATATGCACATTATACCTTTTTAAGTGTTTAGACATTGCATCACTTCATTAAGCTCATGTTTTTCTTCTTATTTTGACATTTATTCGCCATCTTTGTTATTATTAGGTCCTAATATTTGGTGACTAGACAGTTATGTAACACAACATACAAATCCTTGTTATTTTCCTCCCCTTGTTGCCACCTGCTGGTCAGAGAAGTTATAGTTGAGCATAAACCATAAAATAATTCAATCTGTCAATCATCATCGACTGGAGACTTTTATTATCAATTTCTTTCAGTAAAAGAGTCATGTTTAATTAAATATACATTCTAAGAATAAATACTAAACATTGCATATTTTATTTATTGTATTATTATTAGTGATTTGTTTTTCCTTATTTATGTGATTTTTTTTGTTTTCTTTATGTGTTGTTATGTTACAGGTGAAAAATAAAATGAAAATGAAGAAATGTTGCTAATAACAGAAAGGAAAGGGAATTATCAATGATATGTATTGACAGAATTAAGTTACTTATAATATATTTCTAATAATTAGTATAATTTAATATATATTACAATAATATTTTTTTCTTTATTATTTCTATATTTTTATTTCTATACATTTATTCACTTTATTTTTCGTTCTTTTCATTTTTTTTTTTTTTTGTTTTATTTACAAATCAAACCCACTCTGTGCTGCCCTGGATCAGGATATTGAAAACCAAAAAGTTTCTGTTCAATACTCAATTATTGCTTTTATTACAAGTATCATACAAACTAAATTAATATGTATAAATTGAAATTAAGCTGTTTTCAAAAACAAAACAACTTCAGTCAAATGATTCAAACATTCTTAAAGCAGAAACAAATATTTTGTATTTTTGTAATAATTTTAATATGATTTTTTGTAAACTAGAATTTTTAGACATGATTATCCATCAACAATAACAAGTTTGAAATGCTGGTGATGAAAGTTCTTCTAAAAATAATATTTATCATCTTCACCGTTGTCCCGTCCAGGTGTCCATGGCTCTTTCTGTGCCCTGAGGCCTTAAACATGGCTCATCCGGCCCTGATGTCGGTGATTATTGATCTCTGAGGTTCTGGTCACTGGAGCCGCCGGCCTCCTCGGCTGCGTGGACTCGGCATCGGTCCGTCCAGAGGAGGAAGCACCTCCACTTTGTAGCTCACCCTCTTGGACTGCAGGATGCTGTAGCTGTTATCGAAACACAACACGTCTGCACGGAACGGAGGACACAAACAGTTAGCTAACAGCAGCTAGCGTAGCATCCTGCAGGATTTTAAATGTTAGTTTCAGGAAATAGGATCATTCACTTTTGCAGAGAAAGATGAGAAGATGGTATGTTTGTACTGTAAAGATGATGCTAAACAGCCAGGAAACATTTAGCTTAGCTTAGCATGATGACTGGAAACGGGGAAACAGCTAGCCTGGCTCTGTCCAAAGTTTCGTTTAATAACATAAATGCTAATCTAAGCTAACGTCTGTTTAGCTTCATATTTAATGTACAAGCATGAGAGTTGCAACAACAAAGCAAACATGCACATTTCCCTTCTTTACTTTTTGTTTTATCTTTTTTTTTCTCTTTAAGGAAAAGATACGGTACTGGAAAAACTGAAAGTATTGTGTCTTATCTACCTTGACTCATGAGGAATCCCCTATTCACAATTATATTCACACAGTAACATGGAAGGAAACACAATTTATTTTAGTTCCTCAAATGTAAAAAAAAAAAAAAAAAAAAGTACGAAACTAAAAAACAATGAAAATAAACTTAAGATTTTTTTCTTGAAATCAAACTGTCTTTCAAATCTATTTAAGTATCACGTATTAATATATTTAAACAAACCCTAAAGACTGGTATAAATATTAATAACATTTTATTTTGTTTTTATTTCCTTTGTTGCATTCAAGATAATATAAGAAATACCATTATAGATCATTACAGTAGCAAAGGTAAAGTGACAGAAAAAAATAAAATAAATAAAATATCATAATTAATTTCATTTCTTTTCAGTTTGTTAATTTGATTCTGCCTGACTAGATTAGATTATAGATTTCTCTCTATGAACTGACTGCAGTGTGTTGACTCACAGACTCCCGGCTCGCTGCAGGTGAGGCCGCTGTCTTCAGGTACCAGGTGAGCGTTGTAGCGTTCGCTGGCCAGAACCTGAAGCATCTCCGACACTTTCTGTTCGCCGCCCTCTGTGGTCCGTCGGTAAACCCCGAAGCCGATGTCTGCTCCTTCACTGAAGAACTGCCACCTGACAGGAAACACATTTTAAAGCTACACCTACACCATCAGCACTGCACCTGGTTCCAGTATAATCCACCAGCAATAAAAATACTCATTATGCTGTATAATACAGTATATTGTATTAATGTGTTCATCACTTTTCTTATTTTAACCCCTTTACATACTGCTGCTAGTTTAATTCAGAGTAGAAAAATTAATTTATTAGTTGATTCATTATTATTATCTTCATTATTATATCATTATTTAATTTATTTTCATTGTATTCCAATGACTACATCAAAATTATGCAGCACTGCTCCACACAAACAGTGGTCGGACAAATGAATAGTTAAGGTAAAAAAATATTGTGTGTAATATTTACAGTTATTACGGTTAGTGCAGTTCTTAAAATTAAAGTCAACATTTAAAGGTATAAAGTTGTTGATTCAAGCAAATGTAAACAAATAAATGTAAAGCACCAGAATGAATGAATGGATGGATGGATGGATGGAAGAATGGATGGATGGATGGATGGATGAAAGAATGATGGATGGCTAAATGGATGGATGGAAGAATGGATGGATGGATGAAAGAATCATAGATGGATGATAGGTGGATGGATGATGGATGGATGGATGGGTGGATGAAAGAATGGATGGATGGATGGATGGATGGATGGATGGATGGATGGAAGAATGGATGGATGGATTGATGGATGGATGAAAGAATGGATGGATGGATGGATGATGGATGGATGGATGAAAGAATGGATGGATGGATGGATGGGTGGATGGATGGATGAAAGAATGGATGATGGATGGATGGATGATGGATGGATGGATGAAAGAATGGATGATGGGTGGATGGATGGATGAATGATGGATGGATGAATGATGGATGGATGATGGATGAATGGATGGATGGATGAAAGAATGGATGGATGATGGATGGAAGGATGGACGAATGATGGATGGATGGGTGGACGAATGATGGATGGATGGATGGACGAATGATGGATGGATGGATGAAAGAATGGATGGATGGATGGATGGATGGATGGACAAATGATGGATGGATGGATGAATGATGGATGGATGGATGAATGATGGATGGATGGATGGACAAATGATGGATGGATGGATGAATGGACAGACGGGCGAATGGAAGGATGAATGATTCAATAAATGAATGAATGAATGAACAGATGTGTCCTACCTCAGGATGCTGCTGGCAGCTGGGACCTGATACTCCAGCTGGACCACAGATCCACGGCTGATGGTCACACTGCTGTCGTACTGAACCTTCATCGAGTCCTGAACGTAGTACGACCTGGGAACCGTCCCGCCGTACTTTATCTGCAACAACAACAACAGATCTAGGCTGATCTGATCTGAAATGATCTGATCTGATCTGGTCTGGTCTGGTCTACTCTCACCATGGTTCTGCAGCGAGGGTCTCCGTCCGGGTCGGTCAGGGTTCCTCCGTAGACGACAGGAAGTTGATCCGGGTCGATGTGTTGACGCAGCACTTCCTGCCAGTTACCTGGAAACACAGGAGAGAGATTATTAGAGATAATTATGATTATTATTATTAGAAATGTTTCATGTACTGCTTTTCCTGTTACTATATTAATAATAATGTAAATAATGTTAATGTAATGTCTTTTATTTCCTTTAACAGGTCCATCTTCAGGTCTAAATAGTCTAAATATATCTAAAATTATCTGATACCTGCTGTACTACAGTACACATAACCGCTGAGTCTCTTATTTCAAAATAAAAGTGTTCTTACTTCCTAAGACTATGATCTTGCGGCGCGTCTCCTCACACAGGAAGTGCTTGATCAAGTTGTAGGCCATGGGGAACATTCTGGGAGCTGAAGAGCGCAGAAACATCGTTAACATCTGGAATCAAAGGCAGCCTTTAATTAATGAAAGTGATCGACTGAAGCACCTTTGATGAGGAAAACCCTCTTCAGGCCCTCCGGATAGTTCTCTTCAAACATGGTGAGGATCTACAGGACAGGAAGTGACCATTCATTTATACTGAAATAAGCATTTGAATTAATATTATTATTATTATTGTTATTATTACTATCATCATCATTTGGTTTCACCTCTCCATAAGCCTCTACAGCTGGTTTCCAGATGTGTTTCAGTCCCAGTCCTTCACAGTCATAGATCAGCGAGATAGCTTCAATGTTCTGACCCAACTAGAGGTGAGGAGACAGGGAGACAGGGGACAAGAGGAGAGGATGCTTCAATGATGACCCAAATAGGGGTGAGCAGACAAGGAGAGAAGGAGAGGAGACAATAGGAAAGGAAACAAGAAGAGAGGAAAGGAGCCTACATTGTTCAGACTCAACTAGAAGAGAGAAGGAAAGAAGAAGAGAGGAGGAAAGGAAAGAGGAGGAATGGAAAGAAAACAACTGGGGACAAGACAACAAACCACAAAAGGAAAAAAGGACAAGCAAAGGAGAATAGCAAAGGAAACAAGAGGAGAGGAGAGGAGAGGAGGAACCTTCTCAGACTGCCTCCTACACTCCCTCTGCAGCATCTCTGTGTCTCGGATCTTGGTCCTCAGGAAGTCCTGTTTGGTCGCCGATAGCAACAGGCCTTTAGGGTCCAGAGGGCCAATGACATCATACCAGATGGGACTGCCCTCCCGGTCGTAACCACACATCCCTCCAGACACGTAGGCATCGATCACCTGACGACGGACAGGAAGACACAACAACACCTGTTCAGTTTTATTATGAAAACATCAATAATATTAATAAATAATAAACAGCTGACACATAAATAATAATGAAAAACATCAATAGTAATAACAAAAACAGCTGAAAACAGTAACAAAAGTAAAGGGAATAATAAATTTAAAATGAGAGAAAATGTATAATAAACATACTTTTTCATATATATATTTAAATATGTGTACATATATAGACACACACACACACACACATACACTGTACATTATGCATTATAAGTTATATATATGTGATACACAAAAATAGTATGTAAATATATATATATATATATTAGTCTGTTATATATTAACCTAAACTATATTTATTTAATAAACAGCATGTATTAATATATATTAGTCAGTTAAATATTAACGTAAAGTATATTTAACATATTACATACAGTATGTATTAGCCAAATAAGACAGGATTGTGTATGTAGACTTAGTGGGAAACATAGTTACACACATTTACACAAATAACTTTTATTTCTGCATTAAAATTTAATGACTTTACGTCCTCGTCTAAGCATTTTCCGATAATCTGTCGGGTCTAAAATCAGTTTCAATGGTTAAATTCTGAGGCAGAGCTAAAAGTTCTTTGTCTAAATGTCTGCTAAAAATAAAAGTTCTCTTTAAGTTAACGTGTTGTTAAGAAGCAGATTGAACCTCTGGAGGCTTCCAGTCAGATATGATGGTGTCTACGTTCATCTTCCTCCTGAACTCAACATGCTGCAGACGGACAGAGAGAAAACCAGACATTAGAAACATCCCGACTGATCAATACATCTATAAATATAGCACACAAATATGGAGATAGTACATCTATATAAGTACCAGCTCACCTTCCTGATCATGGTTTCAGCTTTCTGAACGTTGAAGCTACGAGCTGCAAAAGCAAAGAGAAGATTAATAGAGCAGAACAGAGTACATTTACTCTTTAAGACAGTACATTCGAGGTAAAGTATTTCACTATTACAGATTACTAGAGTACTTTCCATGTCACTTTACATTACTACTGAAATGTGACCTTAAACGGAGTGAATTCAACAAAACTCACTGAAAGAAAAAGGGATGAAATCTTTGTGTGAATAAAATGTGAAAGAAAAAAATACTTTAACATAATTAACAATGTTAAAATAGATTCAGGTACTTAAGGTAGTAATGTTATAGTGGAGAAATACTCTGTTACGTCCTGCATTTACTGAGGTGAAAGTAGAAAAGTGTTAGAATAAGTACCAAAACTTTTCATTTTATTATTATTTTTTAACTTGTTTATTACTATTATTATTATGATTAATACTATTATCAAAGTACAATTAAATTACCAAAAGTACTCATTATGAAGAATAATTTATTTATATTATATTATTGGATTATGATTATTGCTACATTAATGTGTTCATTATTTATTGTTGCTGGTAAAAGTGGAGCTAATTTTAATTTAATTTATATACTGCTGGGTAGTTAATAATAATAATAATAATAATAATGGTAAGATGAAATGCAATTTATTTGTTGAATATATGTTATATTAACAATCTGAATGTGCAAAAAAACAATGCAAGGGAGTAACAAGTACAATATTTAAAATACTCAAGTAAAGCACAACTACGTGACAGTGCTTGAGTAAATGTACTTTCCACTGTTTAAATTTCAAATAGGCCTACTTTCAACACAAAGAACTATTCAGTCATGAAGACCTCTAATTGTTGCTCCTGAAGCCTGTTTTCTTCAGTGAAGGAATGAAAACTGTTGGAGGTTATCAGGGGATGAAAGTATTGATCTGCTGTCACAGAGGGGCCGATCGATCGGAGCCTCTCTGAACTATGAACACACACAGCGTCCAGGACGTCCAGCTAAACGGAGGCAGGAAGTCTGAGCTACAGAGACTTAATTTATACAATATGAACCTCTGCATGTTATAATTTAAAGGCTTAGATTTTAAAGAGAGGAAAACATAGAAAAACGTTTGTAGTTTTACTGAAGTTGAATGTTGTCCCATCCATCCATCCATTATCTACCGCTTATCCTCATAGGGAGGCTGAGTAAATACTATATATTTCATGGCCACAAGGTCAGAGGTACGAACGTTATAGGAAATAAATCACTGATTAACCAAGAGAAGGATGGACAGGTCGTCAATAACTGCTGAAAGAACAAATTCACTCAAAGATCGATACCACTCTCATGTCTCTCTGTTAAGTATGAAGCCGCAGGCAGGAGGTGGCTAGCTTAGCTTAGCTTAGCACAAAGACTGGAAACAGCTAGCTTTGCTTTGTTTAAATGCTACCAGCAGCTCTGTGGTTAGCCACTAGACAGTTAGCTCTGTCTTCCACTGATGAAATTAATATATTGTGTAATAAAAGTGTTAAAATTCAAACTTAACCTTGTATAGTTTCTTTTGCTATCCTCAAACAGCTAGCGGTTCCCCCCTGTTTCCAGTGTTTGTGCTGAGCTAAGCTAAGCTAATCATCTCTAGCTTCCTATTTAACATACAAACATATTAGTGGTGTCGTTCCGATCGTCTAACTTTTCAACCCATCCTCACAGAAAGGCGTATAAATAACACATCACACACATCATTTTTATGGTTTTCATTTGTTTGGCAAGCTACAAAACTACACTAGTAGCCACAGCTAGCCTCGCTCTGAATACAAATGCTACCAGCAGCTCTACAGTTAGCTACTGGACAGTTAGCAGCTAACTGTAGCGCTATACCTCTGTTTTAATTAATATATAGTTTCATAAATCTGTACGCAAAAATATTTTAACTGTAACCTTGTACAGTCACCTTTGCTACAGGCTAGCACTTAGCACTTTCCCTCTGTTTCCACTTTTTATGCTAAGTTAAGATAAGCTAACTGGCTACAGAGTTCCTTTAATAGGTTTCACTCAGTTGCCAGATTATTAGGTACACTCACAGCATGCTTCATGACATTTAAAAACATTAAATCCAACTCTTCCTGTGGGTTTCAGTCTTCAGGACCACTTTAAGTGGTTTTATAGAGGACTGGACGACGCCTCTTGTCCCCTTTAGTGATGCTAAGTATAATTTAGCATTTCAAGTCTTTGTGAGACATGCAGTGATTTAATTCAGGATTTTTACATTTAAAGGCGTATTTTTTACTTGTGCACTCTGAGAACCACTTCCTGTGTTTAAACCCTTAGCGCTGATCAAACAGAGGTAAATAATGTCGTCATCCAAGGTGTCTCAGAGACGCCTCAGGCTTTAATCACAAACCAGTTCCTGTGTTTTGACACCAGAGCTGGTTTCAGAGCTGGATCAGTATTGACGTCTGTCACAGGTCTGATTTGATCCTGATTAAGGTAAACCGACCTGTTCTAGTTTGTTCTCCTTTAAAATGTTAATTGCTCCCCTGAAATGAGTGTGGTGTGAATAAGAGTCACCTCTCTCCTGTATTTGATGTTTGGGTAACAGATATTTCATCTGTTCTATTTAATTAATAATTATTTAGTGGTTAGTGTTTATCTAATCTATTTGCTCTGCTGGGTTTTTTCTTGGATCAGTGGAGTCACCTTGTCCTCAGCCAGTTTGTTTTGCCGCCATCCTACCCTCATGGTGAAAACGCTGAATATTCAAAGTGTCTGGTTTCAGTGTGAGAGGGGGTCTACAGGTCTGCAGGTCTACTGATCTGCAGGGCTGTTAGGCTACAGGTGTACCTGCAAGTCGACCGGTCTGCAGGTATACAGGTCTACTGGTCTAAGGGTCAGCAGGTCCACAGGACGTCCTCGTGGACTACAGGTCTCACCTCGAAGCCAGCGCAGCAGGTAGTGGTCGTGTTGAGCCGGCAGGTTTTCAAGGACATCCTGAATCTTTTCCCGAAACTGGAACCAGAAAAATTTTTTATTAATGAAGCGCTAGTTAGCTTAGCTTAGCATAAAGACTGGAAACAAATGGAAACTGCTAGCCTGGCTCTGTCCAAAGATAAACAAACACCGGCAGCACCCCTGAAGCTCAGTAATTAAGCTATAAACTAATTTAATTAATCCTTTATTCATAAAAATATCAGTTTAATACAGTAAATAAGATTTAATTTTTATTTTATATGATATAGGTGTGATATTTTTAAAACAATTTTATGTCATTGATTAATTAAAAACTCAAAACTAGATTCAGTTAGAATGGACATCCTCAACACACAATTAATTATTTTAATATATTATTAACCCTCTGAGCCTTTAGTGTAATATATACACACAGATAGTGCTGCAATTTTAGATTTGATAGGAATATTTTAGTAATAGTAATAACATTTAAGAATCAAATCTAAATGTATTCGTTCCATAAAATATACAATCTATATTATATAAATGATTGTATTGTATATTGTATTGTTGATTTAAACTTTTGATGTATAACTTTAATCTGAAAAGTACCGAGCTATTAAATTACAGCTAGCAAACTAGTTGGATCAAAGTACAGTAAATGTATCACAGAGGTGAGATTGTGACTTATTGTCCTATAATATGAAATGATAAATGTGACAGTAAACAGAATGAAGAGAAAAATCTCAGTTTACCTCAGTTAATATTTCAGCCTGTTTAGGACTCAAGTCTCCCACTCGTCCGCTCATCCTGCTGCTGAATAAAGACTGAAGGGAAAAGACAGAGGACAGAAACTGGAGGGAGGAAAAAAACCACACCTACCTACAGTGAGACACACACACACACACACACACACACGGACTTTCATCCCTCTTTTTTGTGACACACATCCTGTTAGCCAGCAGATCTGGAAGGAAAATAAAGTTAGTAAAGTGGTAATAATGCATAATTAGTCATAAAGTATGTGTAACAAATTAGCGATACAATATTAGCAATAAAGTACTAGCAATAAATTAGTAATGCATTATTAGTAATGAAGAATTAGTAACAAATTAATGATACATTGTTAGTAATAAAGTATTAGTAATAAATCAGTGATAAAGTATTAGTAACAAATTGATGATACATTGTTAGTAATAAAGTATTAGTAATAAATCAATGATAAAGTATTAGTAACAAATTGGTGATACATTGCCAGTAATAAAGTATTAGTAATAAATAAGTGATACATTGTTAGTAATAAAGTATTAGTAATAAATTAGTAATACATTATTAGTAATGAAGTATTAGTAATAAATTAGTAATACATTATTAGTAATGAAGTATTAGTAATGAAGTATTAGTAATAAATTAGTAATACATTATTAGTAATGAAGTATTAGTAACAAATTAGTGATACATTGTTAGTAATAAGTATTAGTTATAAATCAGTGATAAAGTATTAGTAACAAATTGGTGATACATTGTTAGTAATAAAGTATTAGTAATACATTAGTGATACATTGTTAGTAATAAAGTATTAGAAATAAATCAGTGATAAAGTATTAGTAACAAACTAGTGATACATTGTCAGTAATAAAGTATTAGTAATAAATCAGTGATAAAGTATTAGTAACAAACTAGTGATACATTGTCAGTAATAAAGTATTAGTAATAAATCAGTGATAAAGTATTAGTAACAAACTAGTGATACATTGTCAGTAATAAAGTATTAGTAATAAATCAGTGATAAAGTATTAGTAACAAATTAGTGATACATTGTTAGTAATAAAGTATTAGAAATAAATCAGTGATAAAGTATTAGTAACAAATTAGTGATACATTGTTAGTAATTAAGTATTAGTAATAAATCAGTGATAAAGTATTAGTAACAAATTAGTGATACATTGTTAGTAATAAAGTATTAGTAACAAATTGGTGATACATTGTTAGTAATAGAGTATTAGTAATAAATTAGTGAGTAGCAGTTGCAAAAAAAGTACTAGAATTAAAGTACTAGTCATAAAGTGGTTGTAATAAATTAGTAGTAATAGTGTAATATAGCAGTATTAAAGTAGCAGAAATGAAGTAGTTGTAATAAAGTAGTAGTAGTAATAAAGTACTGGTAATAAAGCATACAATAAAATACTCATAATAAATTACTACTAAAGTAATAATTGATGGGTCCTTTAAAAATAAACTTTGGTTAACCGACAAAACAATGTGTTTTGGGTTAAAATATGTCCATATTATTAATTAATAAGTAAGTATTTCTACTTCCCATGATGAACAGGTTTGTCCGTTTCAAGTCTTATGTCCACCTTAATTTTACAGGTTATATTTTTACAAACTAACATGATGGGATTGCATAAGAACACCAGCTGCATTCAGGTGTTGATAAAAAGATAAAGATAAAATAATTTGTAGATTATTTCAATGGATATTTCTCATCTCTGACATTTAAAAAAAAATCAAAATAAGGAGTTAATGAAGTGGATTAAATGAGTGACAGCTGGTTTAAAGCTGCTTTATTTATTTTTTTTAACACATTTACCTGCACATTCTTCACACATGACATCCTGGGATTAGATATTTTCCACCTTATGACAAAATTATATATTAGGTTTGCTTATTTCTGGAATTGACTGTCTTGAATTTTTCCTCCAAGGAACCGCTGACACAAAATGAATGAAGCCTGCTCTCCTATCAAAAATATGAGCTCTGATTCTGTTTAAAACGTTTATACCAATGATTTCAAAAATAACTCTTCATTATTTTAAAAAAAAGAAAAAAATCTATATGCATACAGTTTGATCTTTTATACATCTGGATAAAGAAAAGTGAGATTAAAAACAGAGGCGCTACTTTAAACAGAACGGTTGTGTTTTATAGGGATGAAATGTCCCTGCGCGCTTTTATTCTGAAGGGTTTTTATTCTCCACAGTTTAGCTTTTATTTTTTTGAGTAGCTGGTGAAGAAAAGCCACCTGTTGGTTGAAACCATGCTTCTAAAGTGCCTTAATGCTGCCAAGGAAACATTTCTAAACATAAATGCTGAACTGGTTCGGTGTTTTTCATTGCTTGGTTAAACCATTTCCTGCTGTTTCTCTTTTTAAAGTATTTGTTCAACATTTTGGGAAATTAAATTAGCTTGTTCACTTTCTGGCTCAGTTTTGGCTTTTTAAACACCTGAAAGTTTGGACTGAGGTTCATTTATTTTTAGTTTTATTTACATTTTATGCATCCAATCGTTGCCTACATCCTTCGTTGACGTTACCTACTTCCACACATCGTCTCTGCCTACATCCAGTCATCGCCTACTTCCTGTAGTTGCCCACAGACAAAATCAACATTCACACCAACACCTGCAAAAGTCGAAGCATTGCAACGTCAAGCTGTGATTATAACAGGACGTTTTGTGCTGACCTGTTTCTTTAAAACCACAATGGGTTGTTTTTACATTTCAGTTTTTCTATCAATAAAATAAAACTTTACAATTAGCTTTAGGGGCCAGTAAGTGGATTTTAACACCTCTGGACAGTCAGGCTAGCCGCTTCACCGTTTCCAGTCTTCATGCTAAGCTAAGCTACCCAGTTGCTAGCTGCTTTTTCATCTTTACCCGAAAGATATTCATGTGTGGTGTCAATCTACTCGTCTAACCATCATGATGAGAGATGATAAGCTTATTTCCCAAAATATTAAAACTCTTCATTTAAAAGTTAGAAAAAAGCCTGTACATTTTTGTTACAATCTTAACTAAATAAATGAATGAGATGACTTTCAAATTGCTTAAAAGAGACATAAAATGTGATGAAATGATCTCATCAGCTGTGCAAAATCTGATCTCAAAAAAAAAAAAAAAAAAAAAAATTTAAACAGATGATACAAAATCTGTAGAAGTAAATAAAAATCATTGGTATTTTGAGCTGGAAAATACTGGTCAGCAAATATTTAGACAATGAAAGTAAAGAAGAGGCATCTCAGCAAAGAAGAACAATTAGCCGACAAAGTCCGTGTCATCTTTCACTTCTTGGCAAAAATAATTTGAGAATAATTTGAGGAAGCTCTTGATGGACAATGCAACTTATCAAGAAACTTATCCTTCTGTTAATGGAATTCAATGGGCCTCATGCAAGAAAATTTCATTTTAAGTTATTTAGAATTATTTCTGTGGGGCTTTGACTGACTTAAAGGGATAGTTCAGATTTTTGTGAAGTGAAATTTAAGGTTTAAGATTCACCTAAATCACAAAATAACACAATCTACTGATGCAGCAATAGATCAGAAACTCCTCTGTTCGGTGAGGTAAAATTACAGGTTTTGTGAATGGAGTTTGGTGGACTTGAACAAGATTGCCAAACGACCCTTTCCAAAAGGGAATCTATGGAGGCAAAGTGGTGAAACTATTCTAAATTCATATTTTCATCTCTTGTCCTTTTAAGAACTAAAATATCTTCATTTGACCAAAAATGCTACAAACAAACTTCCTGCTAACTTTATATTCTTTTTACCACATCCTCATCCTCTAAATACTGAACTTAATTTCTTACATTTTTTTTTACTACAAAGTGTAACTATTTCTTACTTTTATTATGTATTTATTTTATTATTTTTCTTACTATAACTTGTTTAGCAAGTGAATTTCCCCTAATGAGGATCAATAAAAATATTCGACTCCATCATGATGGCTGCCAGTTTACTGACTTTTATTTCATGACTGTCACATTACCAGTGACACTTTTTAAAAAAAGGTTGTGTTTTAGTTTTACTCCTCAGTGACATTTCTGTGAATTAAACCAGAAGATAGAGCCAAACGGTTTGTCTTTTATAGCAATTTAGGGCTGTTGAGACATTGAGTTCAGGATTATTGAACCATAGAAATGTTCTTGCATGAGGCCCAGTGTTCTTATGAACCAGCACTATGTCATGAAAGCATGGTAGCTGTGCTTTTTTAAAAACAGAGTTCTGAATACCGCAGTCTGTAATGTCCCCCCTTTTGCTTTTAATTATCAGTTTCATTCAATAAGTCCATATTAAAATATAATAAATACATCCAAACGAGACATTTCGACATGGAAACATTCACTGAGGAGCTCTGAGACGCCGGCGTGGAGCCTGGAAGGCAGAGCAGAGGAGGAAACAGTTCGCTTGTATTTGGTTGTGTCGTAATCCTTGTTTAGTGTTTGGCTTCTTGTTAAAGCAGCTTTGGTGAGAACGAAAAAAAAACACCTCCTTAACAAATCAGTTTACATCCCTCCAAAATGTCTGAGTGGGAATGTCGTCGTCGGCTCATGACCGGCTGTGCAAAACAAAAGAAAAAAAAAAAAACACCTGCTGTTGACTGTTTTCAGAGAGTTAGATGGTGTGTGTGATGTAGAAGATGAACTCCACATCCATGGCGGTCTGCGGGACGCTAGCGCTGCCTCCGTGGATGACAGGGATCAGACCGCTGTCCAGCTCGTTCATGTAGCGCTGAGGCAGGAGACGACCTCCAGACCCGGCCTGGTACTCCACCTGAGGTGATAAAGACACCGCTTCAGAGACCAAAAGTCCACGTTTATTGACAAAAAGAATCAACATTCTTAATTGAACAAAACACTCATTTTCAGGTTCACTCTTGTATTTTGTTTCAACATGCTTTAACGTTTCAACTATAGTATTTTATTCTAATTTTCTTCTATTTAATGTCAATTTCATGTGCTTCTGAAGCTGCCTCGTGTGCTGAATGACTACAGACCAGCTGCCCTGAGTAATAAATACATATATACAATAACTATATATCAATAAAATAAAAACAATGCCTGCTCCATCACCTCAGACCCAACTCTATCTATCCATCTAACTAATCAATAAATAATTCATAATTCATTCATATTCATGTGTTGCGCTTGAAAAAAAAAAGAGAAAAACTGTTCAGCTGTATTACATTTTCATTGACAATGTGCAATACAGAGTATTTCCATCTGTACTTTGTATTTATATATAAGTTATCTACAATACAAACACCAGTTTTTACCATGTCAGCCTGTGTGGAGATACGAAGAGAGAGCGAGTTGATGCCGCTGGAGGTGAGGACGGCGAGGTGAGGAGTCAGAGCGCTGCAAGCGGCCAAAGCCATTTCCTTCTGAAAAACGCTGCAGGACGACAACACCGACGAGAGGCTGCAGTCTGGAGTCTTGAGCTGGTAGAAAACCTGGAAGACATTCAGGTATTTACAGACTTCCACTGTCTAAATCTCAGATGTTGATACTTGGACTATCAGTGTTAACACATTTTTTCCTCATGCTTTTACTTTGTTTCTCCAACACACCCTTACTAGCAGCTTCCTGTTTCCTACTGCAGTCATGGAGAACAACGACAGCAATAGACATCAACGGTTGGTTATATTTTGAAAAGCTCCCGGACAGCTCAGCTCAAACGACCAGTTAACATATATTCACCTCGGTGCATCTGATGGAGCGTCCGTCCGACTCGAACTCGGTGTCCTGCTGCATCTTAACGCTGTGGACGCCGTCCAGAGGCCTCCCATCAACGCCGCTGGTTCTGCTGCAGAGGAACATCACAGAGAAAAACCACATCAAGTAATAAATCGACACATTGAAGTATTTGAGTCACATGTATTCCCTTAAGAGCCCAGTGACAAGTGGATCAGTATCACCCTGATAGGGGGACAATTAATCAATTAGTTGTCAACCACTAAATTAATTGGCAATTATTTTGAGAATTTTATTTTAATTTAAAAAAAAAAAAAAAAGGAAAACAAAACTTAAGCTCATCATCTATGATAGTAACCTGAATATCTTTCAGACCCTTTGAGGACGTCGCCTTGTGATTTAATGCACATTTATTTGACCTTTTTAATGACACTGTTGCTAGGCAACAGCTTTACTTCCTGTCAGCTGATCATTTAAACCAATCAGGAAACAAACAGGAAATATAAATGATAACTGGGACACACATAGAGCCTTTAAAACTGTGAAATTAGTCATTTAAAATTGATTGATTTTATTTTGTTTTATAACCAAACATATTTGAGACTCTGAGGGCGTCATCTTGGAATTTTTTTTTTTTACCATTTACTGACATTTTATAAACCGAACAACTGATCAGTAAATGGAGAAAATAAGCAACAAATTTAACAACAGTGAAAATAATGGTTCCTTGCAGAAAGAATAGAAACACTGCAGTCACTACAGTGCAACACATTTAATAGCAGAAACATTTGATTTCACTGCTAGAAACCGTACTGACTGCTCATATAACTAGTTAAATGAGGACAGATTGCACAACAAACAGTAAATAATGAGAGTTACCCTGAGTTGGTAGGTGAACTCAGGTCGACCCAGCGGACGGTGACGTTTTCCCGGACCTCCCCTCCATCGTTCCTGCCACAGGGTATGTGGAAGTCCGTCTGATCCCTCAGGGCGCCTCGCAGAGACTCCATGGTCTCTGGAGGAATCTGCACCATCAATCCATCTGTGGAGACAAAGTCCACGTCAGGTTATGTCCAAAAACAGCCAAGCGTTGTTGAACAAGAGTCGACAAACCAGCAGCTTCACCTTCCACAATGCTGGACTTGGCGATGAAGCCCGAGGAGGCTTTCAGGGCTCCGTTGAACACCACGAAACTGGCCCCAGTGACTGAAAGAGACCACCAGATGGTTAACCATTCAGCATGTGTCAAATGTATATATGTATAATGTATATATACACTAAAAAGTAACAAATATATATTAATTAAAAATGTAGCAAATAAATATGAATTCAAAAATATATATAAAAAGAAATTACAGAATAAATAAAAATAAATAAAAAATGTAACAAAAAAATTTAATGTTTATAAATTCACAAACTATAATAAATATAAATACTAAAAAATAACAAATTTATTATTATTAAATTTATTTAATAAATATATACTAAAGCAGAGGGCGGCACGGTGGTGTAGTAGTTAGCACTGTCGCCTCACAGCAAGAAGGTACCGGGCTCAATTCCCGGCCCGGGGTCTTTCTGTGTGTGCATGTTTGCACATTCTCCCCGTGTCTGCGTGGGTTCTTTCTGGGTACTCCGGCTTCCTCCCACCATCCAAAAACATGTATGGGGATTAGGTTAATTGGCTAATTTAAATTGACCGTAGGTGTGAATGTGAGTGTGAGTGGTTGTCTGTCTCTATGTGCCCTGCGATGAGCTGGAGACTTGTCCAGGGTGTACCCTGCCTTTCACCCTAAGACCCGATGAGGATACGTGGTAGAAAATGGATGGATGGATGGATGGATACTAAAGCAGAGATATAAAATATAATATTTAATATAATAATTTGCCGGTTCATTGCAGTAGTTTCAGATTAATCAATTGAATGTCTCATCTCTAATAATCCAGGACACACTGATGACAAAAGCAAAAATGAAACTACACCAGGTGTTTCACCTGTGCGGGTCTGGCCAGGTTTGCTGTTGGCCTGCGTCTGATAGTTTCCCTCGTCATTCTGGAAACACACCAGGTGAGAGTCAGCCTCCGAGCTGAACCTCGCTCCAATGCTGATGACGTGTTCGTTGGACGCGTTCACCACCTTCTGCATCTAGAAACACAGAAGACACATTCACATGTTTTTATGTAAAGGCTGTGATTTTACGTTTGTAGCAGAAGAAAAGTGACTATCATGACAGAAACTTTGGTGTTGGTTTATGATGTTTGGTTTTGTTAAGCATGTTTTCATATTGTTTCTTATTGCACTATTCTGCACCGCATGTACATATTTTAATGTTAATTTTTTAATCTGTTCATTTTTGTATCTCACTTCCCTCTTTGTATTTCTGTCACACAGCTAAGAGAATAAAGTATTTACCTTAACTTTCAGATAAAAGCAGTGACTTAAGTAAACAAGTAGACTAATTAGAAAAAAATGGGTCAAAAGTAGATAACAAGGTAAACAAGCAAAAAGCAAACAACAGTGTCTTGGAAAAATATGTACAGAACTGAAAAGTAATTTATATCAGTAAACAGAGTATAAATGTCTAAATAAGCAGCAGACCAAATGAAAAGCAATTCAGCAAATAAACTACATAAACTAAATGGACTGAGATAATAAGAAAAGTAGTAGTGCACATCTTGAGAAATGTTTAATTGTTTTTTATCATTTTGAACTTTAAATTTATGTGGATTTTGACTGACTGACTGTAATCAAATATCATGCATACTTTTTAGTGCTTCATCCAATATCATTTTAGTATTACTGCCTCAGTATCACACAATATATTACGTTTCTATTTCAGTTTACTTATTTTATTTATCTCTATCTGACTTTTACTGATATTCAGGCTCTGGTGTTAATATTACTTCTTACACACAATATATTTATGACTGTTGTGTTTTTTTATTATTATTATTTTGTTGTAATCTTTGAGCAAAAATAATCTCCTTCTGCATTGAAAGGTCTAAATTTTGACTGTTTTGGTGATGAGTTTATACACAGTCTGTGATAAAACATCTGAAATGGGACAATTTGATCAAATGGATGTTCATTTCTTTAGGAACCGCTGAGGAATTCAACTGCGTGGAGCTCAAACTAAAAAGTCCCCTAACAGATATAAATTCCTTATAATATTTAGACATAAAAAGTACTGAATCATGTTAGTATTCTAACTCATTGCGGCCCAAAATAACTTCCTGCTCACCTCATTGAAGCTACTTTTGGGAATGTCGATGTAGCTGTGGCCCATCTCCATGTGGATCCTCAGGCCCTCCACTACTGACAGACTGTACTGGTAGTTCCTCAGGTCCTGTGGATCAAACAGCTCACTGAACACTGAACCACGTCTAAAAAGTATTAAAAATACTAGGGCTGTCAGCATTTCAAGTCAAAACATGAAGCGTTATCTCTTTTTTAATTTTGTGCTTTTATTTTGAAGGTCTGATGCACCCTTCCTAGCAGCTTCCTGCTGCAGTCGTGGACAACAAAAACAGTGATACACTTATGAATTTTATTTTGAAAAAACTCCCCGAAGGCTCAGTGATATGCACCTCAGGGGAAGTACTTCCAGTTTGAGCTACAGCTACATGCTAAGCTAGCGCAGCTAATCAGAAGGATGCTAACTGACATCACTGAAAAACTACTAGGATATGATCAATAACTTTGGATTTGTACCTCTAAACTGAATCAACAAGGAAAGAAAACAAGGAACTGAACTACAGAAATCTCACTTCCTGTTGGAGTCATCTGGTCGATATATTTACCACCACAGAGGAAGTTTTTCTAGATTTACTGAGTAGTTGCCACGGTAACTATGTATGTTTAGGAGAAATGACTGGAATTTTTCTTGGTCTTAAAGCTTAAAAACTGGTTCATAGTAACATGGTCATGATAAAAACTTGACATGAACATGTCACATCTTCAGTGCCATTTGGGAAGTGTAGGGAACGATTAAGAGCCGACAGCCACTTAATTAAAAGTGCTTTCTGGTTTCAGTAGGATTAAAAGCTTAAGTACATACTGTAGCACTGACTGACGACAAGAGGTGTCTCCCTGCTGGTGTTATAGTACTTACAGCCAGTAAATTCATTATGGTGTGTCCCGTCTCTTGATACACAGAGTCCCGAAAACGGACGCTGACCAAAGTAGTGGGATACACTAGAAAACAGGAAAATATTTAATTTGTTATTTAGTTTGAGACACTGTAATTAAAATCTTTATGTGGGAATGAACAGATTTGTGAGTAATTTCCAAACAACTGAGCATTTTACAGTCTGTCAAAGTCACAATATAGCTATAAAATTTAATGTTTAAAGCTCATTACGCCCCCAGCACTCTAATATTTTTGATGTCAGCTGTAAAAGGGTAAAGATAACATTAATAATAAACCTTTATCTCTCCCAAAGGAGGAAATATAAACAGTAAAAAGTACATATAAATCAATAAAGGCCTAAAAACAATACATATCTTAATACTATAATAAATAAAATTAAACTTGTGTGTGCATAACTATAAATAAATAAAATGAAAATAAACATTTTATTTTTCCAATGAAGAATAATGTTTCTCCTCTAATAATTTTGGCTAAAATAATATTAAGAGCCACAAATGATAACTGTTTTTATTAGCAATTAGTTTTTTAAACTTTCTTGATTAATCATTTGGTCGACGAAACGCCACAATTTCATCAAACTCAATGTGACGACTTCAAATGGCTTGTTATGTCCAAAAGTGAACAATATATATATATATGTACAAAACATACAATATGAGAACAACTGAGACGATGGAATCAGATCATTTGGGGATTTTTTGCTTTGCTCACCGCTGTATTCAGCTCCGAGCCGCAGAAGCAGCCTGAGAGGAAAGACTTTGGCCCAGGGCACCTCCAGCTTCTGGACCAGCACCCCAAACAGGAAGGGCTGAGGGGGCAGAGTGAGGCCATCTAGAGGCTGACAGCTGGGACTGAAGAATAGCATCCCAGCGTGGTCCTTACTGCCCAGGAAGCTGCTGGTGAACGTCACATTATCCAGCTCCTCCACAAACTTCCCTGGAACAGAAGATCAGGATGTGTAGTCTTTGTTTTCATGGAGACGAGCAGCGTTCATGAGCTCCACCTACCTTTCTGGGCCTCCTGGTAGATGGTGAGATAGAGGGTGAACAGGTCTTTAGGGAGACTTTTTTCTTCTGGCAAACACTCCAACAAAAACACCAACTCTCTTTGTCCCAGAGCCTGCAGTCCGGTCGAGCCAAAAAACCAACACTGCCGACTGGAGTCTGACAGAGGGAAAGACAAATAAAGATAACACGGATTTACATGGAAACACATCAGAATTCTCACTTTTATCTACATGCATTATCCAGGTTAGACAGATAAGATAGACTCTAATAATCTTAACATTATTTAATTTAGTCCAATGTCCAAATGCTATGTTCCAGATGTTTTTATGACTTTTGGAAAAAAAAGTCACATACATTTTGTATTATCTTTCCAAATACTTCTTGGATATAAACATCATTTGGGATATTTTTCAAACATTTTCTGTACTTATTGGAGTACTTTTCCTGACATTTCTTCACATAATTTTTGGACATCTTTTCTTGATGTTTTTCTGCCACTTTTTTCACATATTTTTGGGATATTTTTTTCTGACATTTCTTCACATATTTTGGATATATTTGGGACATTTTTGGGAATATATTTCTTGGATATTTTTCACATATTTTTCCAGATATTTTTTTGAGGTTTTTCTGACACTTTTTCCACATATTCCTTGGACATATTTTCTGTACTTATTTTTGGGATATTTTTTCTGACATTTCTTCACATATTTTACCGATATTTTTGAACATGATGCTTTTCTGACACATTTTCCATATATTTCTTGGATATATTTCATATAGTTTGGGATATATTCCAGATATTTTCTGTACTTATTTTTGGGATATTTTTCCACATATTTTTCTGACATTTTTTCCATATATTTCTCATACGTTTTGCACATATTTTTCAGACATTGAGAAGACAGCTCAACTTGTGGCACTACTGTTCTACTCACATGTAACCAGTTTGACGTTGACCAGCAGGTTGGCGTTCAGGACAAACATCAGCGGTCGAGGTCCTCCTTCCTCTAATAAGTGCAGAATCTGACAGGGGGCTGGACTCTCCTCCACCAAAACATCTGAGAGGACCAAAACAATAGTGTGAAGGAAAAAGGAAACAGCATGATGCTCCACCAGCCCCCCTTACATTGAACCACAGAACACAAACAGACTGTTTTTTTTAAACATGTAGTCTAGAGTTAAATAACAAGAACATAATTTATATATTGAAGGAGAATAAAAGCCATTTAACCAAGTTATTCAGCTCAGATGTGATGTCAAGCAACTAGGGTCATTTTTCTGGTAGTGAAAGAGGACTCCAAAATTAAAAGATTTTTTCTGATATTTTTTGGGATATTTTTTCTTATCTTGTCCTCCATATTCCTTGGATATATTTCACCTATTTTTTTGGGACATTTTTAAAATATATTTGGAATATTTGCACATTTATTCACATATTTTCCCCACATATTTCAGACATTTTTACTTTGGCAAAGCTCTTTTTCATTATTCTACTCACAAATGCCATTAAAACAAGTTATTAGGCTCAGATGCGATGTCAAGCAACTGGGGTCATTTTCTGGTCATGAAAGTGGACTCCCAAAACGACGATTAAAACATACGGTCATGCATTCACAGTTATCTGTAGTCTGTATGTAAATGTAGCTGCAAACAGAGTCGTTACAGCTGGCCTTAACAAGATGTGGCAAGTCTGACAGGTTTTAACTCTTTGAGTGCCAGCCGTTTTTTAAAATCCAAAGTGCCTTGTGCCAGCGTTTTTGCCCATTTTTCAGTCATATTTTTAGACCCACGGCATATTTTATGCCATGTCTGTGAAAACACAGAGAAGCTCAAATGAAGAGTTGCGCTATTTCATCATGAAAAAACAAGGTTTTACCTTACATTACATTCTTGTTTTGTGTGGAGGAGAGTAGAGGCCACTTTCACCAAAATTACTACTTTTGTACAGAATCTGTTTTGCTCTCTAAATGTGATCGTCTCCAATTCCTGCTTTGATCTCTGTGGCGCATGTTAAATCTTTGTGTCCTGGCTACAAATCACAGAAGCCCCAATATTAATCACAGGCTGTGGGAGACTGATCAGCGATCAGCTGCAAAACACTTTGACTTAGTATTACCTCAATGGCACTAAAAAGTCAGATTTTGAATGACGTTGTATTACGTCAATGGCACTCATAGAGTTAATTTCAACACAGAGAAACGAACACAGACCTCCAGCTTCGTCCTCTCCAGTGGTGATGAGCAGAGGAGGCAGCTCGTCCTCATTATCCGGTACCAGATTGGGAACCCTCTTCACAGAAGAGCCAATGCCAGAGAGCAGTGCATAGTCCCAGGGTCCAGACACCGGAGGTCGGACCACTTCTACAACTCCAGGAGCCTCTGGGACGGAGGAGCCTCCAACTCCATCCTCTGACACTGGCTGGAATACGAGAGGGTCAATCACTGTGGTGGCACTAAACTTCAACGGTCCTTAGTGAGCATGAAACTTAAATATTTAACTTAAACCAGCCTGGAGAAACAGCTGTATCAGTTTAAGAGAACACTGTATTTACTATATTTACACCAATAGGCTATATACCCAGCTCCACTACTTCCTGAACTTCAGGAAGTAGTGGAGCTGGGTATATAGCCTATTTACCTCACTGTAACACAGCCCTCTATACAGCTGTCTATGCTCCCCTCACAGCCACCGGACTCCATTCAGAAAAACTAATTTGGCCTTGCAGAACACTAAATTTCACATATTTTTCTGACATTTTTTCCACATATTTCTTGGAAATATTTCACATATTTTTGGGATATTTTTCAGACAATTTTCTGACACTTTTTCCACATAATTCTAGGAAATATTTTACATATTTTGGGGATAACTGTCAGACATTTTTCTGATATATTTTCCAAAATTTTCTTGGAAATATTTCACATAGCTTCCGGAAATTTTTTGAGACATTTCTTATGACTTTGGTGTGTTAAAGAGTTAATTTGGATTCACCAAAGACACACAATAAAACAAACAAAACAACCAACTGAGGCAAAGGCAAAGCAGCAACTACTGTGTTCTTAGATGTAGAATTGCTGTTTTTGTCAAGGCAATTTGGCAGCATCGCTTTTCCTCTCTGTCAGACAGCCGTTATATACATCTATCAACCAGACTCCTTTAAGAAAAACAGTAATTTAACCTTGCATAACAAAGGAGTTCCTCTTCTGTCGCTGCCTCGACTGGTTTGTCTGTTTGCGTTATTGTGTGACTTTGGTGTTTTAAAGGGTCAGTTCACATTCACCAAGGCCATGAAATAACACAAACTACCAATCAATGAAACAGTATATGAACAACTCCTGCAACCTGTGAGGTGAAATGTCTGACGGCAAGGTGAAACAGTAACTATAGACCACACTTCGACTTGTAAAATCTGTTTGTCTTTTTCTGCAGTAATACACTAACTATGAAGAAGAATCTCATACAACCACACAGACAAACACCTGAACTATCCCTTTATCCACCAATGGATGAACCCAACTTCCTTAATATAACAGTGTGCTAAAAACTGAACTAAAGAACTAAAACAGACTGTTTCCCTGTGGAATCTTACAGTTGTTTGGTCTTCACATATTTTCTGGATATTTTTGGACATTTTTCTGATACCTTCCTGACATTTTTTCCAGTATGGCTTGGATATAATTTGCATAGATTCCTGATATTTTTCCTTAGCTTGTAAAGCACATCAGCACTATTCCACTCACCCAGTTTTGAGTCTAATAAGTGCAGAATCTGAAAGTCTTAAGACTGAAATCCTAAAGCTATATGTTTCTCTGTAGCGTCTTACTGTTGTTTGGTCTGGAGAAGCGGCGCTGAACTCCTGGGAGCTCCGGCGGCTCGTCACCGACAGCTTGGTCGTGTCTGCAACCTCTCCGTTGGGCAAAATGCCATCGGCGAACCATACTCGCTTCTGTTCTCGAGGACAACCTGATGACACGCCGACACCAGGAGTTAGTTCAGGAAATCAACACAAAACACTTAACAAGCGAAAAAGAAAAAAAACAAACGTACTGTCGTTGTTGGGGTGTTTGAGGACGGACACAGGCACCATGACAGTCGGCGGAGGGGAGTTGAGAGTGCCGGCGGCTCGAGCCTGCTGCAGAGGGGGGATGGTGCTGCAGTACTCAGACGGGACGTTGGGGTTGGGACTGGGACCAGCAGGACTCATCATCCGCTCCACGGCCTGGGCTACGAGGAGGAACAAGGCACAGATCAAGTTAATTTTAGACAACTCATCTTAACCTGCTGTTCACTCAGATATCAGCCTCAGTCCACATGTTTTAGGGTCACCAGATGCGTGGACAGAAGCATCAGTCTAGACTGAAACATCTCAAAAACTGGACATCATTACTTAGATTATTAACTGAATTAAAAAAAACATGTTTTTTCATTATTATTAACAAATATATATTCCGTGTGTTCTTGTACAATGCCCGTTTATGACAATAAAGAGGGAACTGTTAATAAATATATGAAATTACATGATATACTTTGATAGATCCATAGCTAGATAGATGGGAGGGAGCTATCTAAATATGAATATTAACATTATGGATATGTTTTATGTTGTTAATGGATAACACCTAATTAAGAAAATGACTGGCCATGTTGGACTGTGATCACTATAATGACTAATTTGTGTTGGCTTAACACAGCACGATACTGCAGAACATTCCTGTAGCTAAGCACCACTGTTTTCAACAATATAACTTATAAGTCAGACTCACTGAACGCTCCACTGATGGCTGATTTAGGCCAGATGAATGAAAGTTCTTGCAGACAGTACAGATGTGAGTTGTTGCTGCCAGGAAAGCTGGCTAAAGGCCGAGAGGTCTCACTCCCTCTCAAAAAAACGGTGATGCAGCACTCGTCTACATTATATTGATTAAGCATCATAGATCCTCACTGATCTGTCACGTACCAACAACAACTACAGCATGGCTCACAGATTCTCACAAAGCGGACAAAACAGTCAAGTCACTACTACAGCATCACTACTCCCTTCACCTTGGTGGGCTGGGAAAGGATGACAAAGCAAAAAAACAAAAAAGTCAGCCAGCGCGTAAGGCAGGTAAGACTAACGACAATAGATTTATTTAGATTCTGAGGGAAATCCAAGCAGCAGCATATTCAACATACAAAAATAAGAGCAGAGCACACAAAATATCTAGACATAAAACTATGTAAAATATATATCTATAACAAAATAGTGTGCAAAAAAAAGAAGAGATGCCCACATTTCCCATACTTTCCTGACATTTTTCTAATATTTTTCAGTGATGTACCTGTATGTATCAAAAGTCAGGGCTATGATTTGCCTTATTAGTTGTCTATATTTATCTTTTTTCATTTGTTTTACACTTTGATTTATTGCTCGGCGTACATTCTGGATGTCAAAGGAAGTATTTTGTTGTGCAGACAAACACTGTTTACTGTTTATAAACACTAATAACTGTCGACTCTCATGATGTTCAATACTTGGTCCATTTAATTCATATATCTTGTATATCTCATCCTGTTAATCCACTTGCTACTGGAACGTGAATTTCCCCATTGGTGTGATGAAAAGTTCATCTTATCTTAATGAACATCAGCAGCATCAGTCTGACATCAGAAGATAAAGACTCTTACATACAAATATTCCTCCGCAGCTCAGCTTACCTCTTCATCCTCATCATCCCCTCCGCTAAAACTCAACCCGTCCAAATCACCGGCAGTCTATTCCTCAGTCTGACTTTACTCCTCAATCTCATCACAGCTCCTCGATTTACTCCTGTTAGCTGCAATAGCCTGTTAGCTTCAAGCTGGCGTGTTATGAGATGGAGAGCAAACAGAGGGGAAAAGAGAGAGCGGTGACAGAGAGGAGAGAGAGAGCGATGACGTCACACCAGCCACAAAAAAAGTGGATCGCCTCTTGCTTCTTAATTTAGCCACTGTGTGCGAGCATCACATGTCTGTTGCGTTAGGCGTGTCCTGTAACAAACAGTCGCAATCAAGGACAAATGGCAGCGTCCTGCTTTAACTCTCCTCCCTCTCCATCCATCTTCCCCCTCCCATGTCCATGCTGCAGTCTCTCCTCTCTGAAACACCTTTCACCACCAAAGCCGACCGCAGAGGAGTCTAATTTTATATTATTATACCGCAACATTCTGCACGCGAATGTTTGATTTTCCCCTGAGCCACTCTGTACGGGATGTTTTAGCGCCTTGAATATTCATCTGAACTGTGATGTTATTAAGTTTTAACAACAGCTAGTGAATCCAGCCTATTTAAAGATGAACTCGTGGGTTTAGTCTCCTCCTAATAAAAACAATCAAATCTACATTTACCTCCTATAAAGAGGCAGGGGTTTTGACATTTGACATTAAAGCTGCATTATTTTTGGCCACAAGTTAAATGCTTATTTCCACATCCAGCTGTTACAGAGGAATATTATTTTGTGTTTGTGTCCACCTGATGAATTTAAGTTTCATATTTCATTTCTTTTAGCTCCGTTTTTTGGTCTCCACCAACTATTAAGCTATTACTATTTGATGGTGCAGTTTACTGGAGTATTTGTTCTTGTTATAAATAATCTGCTTATGTATTAATTTCATATTATTCCCTACTAGTAATATATTTTATTGTATTTTTGGAAATATTCTCTATGGATCTTCTCCTTGTGTGCTTAATAAAGTCATTATGTTGTTATTTTAATTAGTATCTGTCAAAATATTTCTTTCACTGTTGTTAATTTTCTACCTTGGAGTGCTCTCCTTACCTGTGATCACTACTTGTATTTACACACTCAGTTAATCCTCTGTAACCAAGCAAAAGCACTTCACTAAACAAGGAACACTCCCCGTCAACAACAGATGTAAAAACTTGCTGGGAATTCAGTGCATACAAGTTTTTAGCTTTAAAAAAAAATAAATAAATAAATAAAAAAAAAAAACAACAACAAAAAAAAAAAAAACAGATAATACATTATCCTCAGCCATCAAACAACAACCACAAAGTCATCTTTGCTCGTGTGATAGTGAGAAACGTAGAAGTGATCTTACCTCTGTGGATGGTGTCGAAGCAGACAACACACACCCGAGCCTCTTTGTCCAGGTACTTCAGCTTGCACTTCCTGTTGCAGCACACGGCGCAGTAAACCTGCCGCACAGCGCCAGAAAAGACAAAGAACAATCCTTGGTATACCTGGTCATGTGTCTCTTAAGTAGCATCACTGGTGCCCTGAACAATAACAAACAGTCCTCTCTAATGCTGTTTTAATCACTGGCCTTTAAAGGACTTAGCTCCATCTTTAGGACGCTCAGTGGCTCAGCTGAGGCCTATAGGGAAGCTGGAAAAAGAACTGCTGACTCATGCTCTCTGCGGCCATGAATCCATCGAGCTATATTTAGCCCTGATCCGTTTTATTTAATTATTTTAAATGAAACACGGACATGCCTTATGGGAACTTTCACTTTCGTTTCACTTTTCATGTCACGTACGATGTTGCAGTGTGAAAAATGTGTAGCATACAACATGCAGGAACAACAGCAGGCTCATTAACTTATTATAAATGTTCTGTAAATTTAGTAAAGTCATATTTATAGACAACATGATGGTCCTTACACTGGCTTATTTCAATAATATCCAAAACATGTAAAAAGCTCCCTATAAACACTGACAATGCGGTTCAGTCAAAAAAAACGTATAGAAAAAAGTATATATATATTATTGTATGTATCTATTTTGGCTCTGGGAATATTTAATCATTTTTTTATGTTAATAATCAGAATAATTCAAGCTTGAAAATAAAGCCTGCAACAACAGAAACGACTGCACTGTAACATATCTGAATGTTTTAACTTGAGCTGCAACAGTAACCGCAAATTAATTTGACGATCGTTTTGGATAATTTTTCAAGCGAAGATGCCAAGCATTCACCAGTTCAAGGCTTTCAAATGTGAGGATTTGTTGCTTTTTCTTCATCTCATATGACTTAAAAAAAAATGCTTGATAACGCCACCATGGGATCCAATCACACCTTTTTGTTGTTGCAGAATAATATCAATGAACCAGAAAAGCACTCAGAGAGCACAGACCTCCGCCAAGGTGGCAGTGGCGACTTTTTATTTAAAGTTACCCCCGCCGCCAAGGAGGTTATGTTTTCACCGGGGATTGTTTGTTTGTTGGTTTGTCGGTTAATCTGTGACCTGCTTATTAAATCCTGTGATTTTATTTTGATCAGCTGTAGTCCAGTGGTTTTCCTACAACAGTGAATAACATAATGGATCAAATCTCAGCTGACTCACGTACCTTCCCGCAGGCTCGACAGTGATGCCTCCTCTTGGTGAAAGTGAACCTCTGGTAACAGTTCATACAGTTGGGAGCTTCAGAGTCAGGCACCCAGGCAGGCTGTCGGCTCCCCAGCTCCTCCACCCCGTCTCGTTTCCAGTTCACCGACCTGGCGCCGTCGGTTGGCGAGTCCCCGGGGTACGGCGGAGGCTCAGAGAGCTCATCGTAGCCGATGCTGTAATCTGGGAGCTCCTGAGTGGCGTACATTGGGCTCAAATCCCTGACGGGTGAATGCTCCTCTGTAAGACTGGTGGGTGAACCCTCTCCCTCGTCCTTTGCTGTGCCGAGCGTCGGCGTTTCTCCTTCGTTCCCGACAGGAGGAGATCTGTCAGTTTGGCAGTGCAGCTGTTTGGGTCTTGCTCCTCCATAGGAGGGCTGCTGATCGGGGCTACTGCTGTGCAGGGACTGGGAAGTGTTGCTGGTTGAAGAATGGCTCGCCTCAGAAGAGGAGAGCTCCGTCTCCTCCTGGCAACAAGAGCCCTGTGGTGGAGCTCCAGGGTTAAAGCGTCCCTCCACAGAGACGCACATTGTCCTGTCGCTCTCTGGAGTAGCCAGACCCTCTGGATCCTCCAGTCTACCACACCTCCTCAGCTCCAACCGACCCTCCAGACTGGACTCCGAGAGGCTCTCGGGCTGAGCGAAATCTGAGATGCCTCCATCTTGCTCTGCTTCGGCGTGTGCCTGCAGGAAGGCGTCCAGCTCCTCATCAGTGACCAGCAGCTCAGCCTGGTCGCTCTCTGGTAGGTATTCAAAGCCGAACTCTGGTGGGTCGACCGGGCTAGGTTCAGCTTGTTCGCAGGAGGCCATGGAGAGGACAGCTGGCTGCAGAGCAGCATGTTGACCCTCCGGTGACGCCCTGCCCTCTGCAACCGGGTCCACAAGGTCCTCCGAACTAGGCCGGTCCTCCCTGGCTAACACGGCCGACATGTCTGCCTCTGCACTATCAGAGGCTTCATCCTGTGCTGCTTCCCCCAACTTGTCTTCTGTGGCGTTCACCAGAGCTCCACACATGGACACAGCTAGGGGTAGACAAGATAAGCTCACCGGTTCGCCACCTGAAGCCTCGGCTGCTTGTGACTCGTCCTCTTTATTCACTGTTTCTTTAATGTTATCAGGCAGAGTGACCTCCTGGTCTGCACAGGCATCCACCACTTGATTGGTGCACAACGCCTCCTCACAGTCCCTCCCCTCTTCCTTGGATGACTCAGCGGTTTGTGACGCCGCCGGCGGCGAGTCATCTGTGGACTCGCTGCTCCTTTCTGCCGTTGCAGGAAGTATGACGTCCAGCAAACTGAGCGAGGCGGAGTAGCCGCCGCTCTGCTCACTGGAGTCCAACCCCAACAGTTCATCTGCCACTGCAGACGCCTGCTCCTCAGTGGCAACCCTGCAGTTGGCCAAGGGGCTGTCGAAGTCCACAAGCAGCGCCTCTTCCTCTTCCTCCTCCTCCATTTGCTTTTCTACCATGTCCAGTTCGCTGAAAGCATCGTGGCTGTTGGCTCTGACCAGGATGGCTGAGCTGGTGTCATTCACAAGGTCGCACACCGGCTTCAGGGCTCGATCCGGGCAGGGAGGCGCTGAGGTCTGAGTTGGTCTGCGGTCCACGGAGGAGAGGAGGTCCACCCCGGTAAGAGGCTGACCTTTGACCTCTCTCTCATCGCCGCTGCGGTTCTGACCAACGGAGCGGTCTGGGCAACCGCTGCCAGAACCATAATGGAGAGAGTTGAGGTCGGGGAGGCTCGATGGTCCGGTGGAGGTGCTCGAGGACAAACACTGAGAGCCCAGTGAGGAGAACGGGTACACAGATGGCTTCAGGAACACAGATTTGCATTCAAGTTCCTCTGTAATAAAAATAATAAACAATTACTTACATGGATTTAACAAGAGTTAAACTGAGAACATTTTTAACATCATATACATACAACTATATGTTGATAATAATTGTTTAAGTCATTTCTTTATGGCAAAAATCTTCTCATAAGTAAAAATTTTATGTTTTCTTTGCTTCCATTTTATTGCAAATTGTATATTTTTTTGTCAGCATGGGCTTTGTAAAGTTGTGATGGGACATTTCAAATAGTAGATTAATCAATGATAAAAATAATCTGTATGCTGTTTCCTACCAGTGTTCAGCTCAAAGTCATCAAGCAGTTTGTCCAGATCACAAACAGCTGCCTTGAAGAAGCTGTCCATGCTGAGCTACAACAAAAGGACTTCACCTCTCCAATTCCTACAGGACAAGAAAAAGATTTTTATTAGACTCCAGATCAGTTCTGGAAACTGTGTTTACACAAAAAAAAGCATATATTATCTTATGTAGCAAAAGCTGGATGGAGTGATGCGAACAATCACGCAAAAATGGCAAATAAAAGAAATAAATGATACAGGCGGAAGTATTCATGTTACCAAATAATGAGAATATATTGCTATTGCTCCTGTAATAATCACTGCAGATTTCCCTGAAGACGCACAAAAGACTATTTTATTACGTACCAAATAAAAAGATGACAAAATTGACAAAAATATGATGCTATGGTTCTCAAGACAAATTAGAACCATGGACCCCTATTTGATGTAATTTTTGCTTTTAGATGTTTTATTATGAAACCCATATCATAACTATTCATAGGATAGAAAAAAAGTGAAATCAGGAAGGAAATTCTTTTGCTAGAGATTGCTACAAAAATACAAAAACAACAGAATAAAATACAGAGCACTAAATCTAAAGCATATAAGAAGCCATATTATCACCAGATCCTAGTTCTTCTTTTTGCTAAGTACTCCCATCAAGGGCCTCTTCTTTGAAAACCACTGCAAACTGCATCGAAAAGGACTTGTAACCATAATTATTATTATATCAAGCAAACACTAAGGAATAAATTATTATCTTCTACATTAAAACAGTTTATTCTTTGAGTATTTATTACTTTTTCAACTCATTTAATAAAGTTTAATCTCCAACTTCTATAAATTCTGTGTAAGTTTTGGAAATATTAATAAGTGTATTTTTGTTGCACAATGAAAGGAAAACAATATATGCCATAATCTCAAAGTCAACATGACACTGATGATCCCACCACAGTGAGGCAGAAGTAAAGGGTGAAAAGCCTCCTATAACAGCTTAAAAACATCTTAATGCGCATCTGACACACTTGTTTTAAAATTAAGTGGAACATCAGAAATGAGTTAATTTTAGGACTTAGGAGGAGGTATGTTTAAAAATAACTTAAAAGGCAAACATCAAATATCTTCTAAATAAAAACCTGATAAAAGGATTTAACTTCTCCAAAAATACACACCACACACTTTAAAAGAAGCATATTTCACACAGTGGAGAAGATACTTGGTTGTTTACTTGACTTCTAGGCTAGTTCATAGATCTTTTTTTTTCCAGTTTTGATCATGTGACGCTTTTCTTTTCCTGCAATTACTGTAATAAAACAACTCTTCCTCTTCCTGTAACAATATTTCTTTTTTCTACAAGTCAATGTGTGTTAGTTAAGTGTATAAACAGCGTTTTTCCCACCTCATCCACCTACAGCTGTGTCACACTGGTAACAATATAAATACTAAATATAGTCCGGAATGAGGAAGTCAGTCTGACTACATGCACATGTTAACAATAGTCATCTGCTATTACTCTAACGATTAAAACTCAGTAAATGAAGTATTTCACAAATGTCAGGCTACACATAAAAGTCACTTAAAAGTTGTAAAAAAAAAAAAATACAAATACCACTCTTGTTAAAGTATCAAAAGTGCACACACACAGTAACGGAGTAGTTTAGTACTTTATATGTTAACAATTATTTTACAAATTGATCAGATGGAATGTAGCAACATAACCAGTAATTGTAGTTTTAAAACAAATGAGGTGGACTAAAAAGTACAATAGTTCCCTCTGAAATGTGGTGAAGTAAACATTATGTAAAACCTGTTCTGCTGTACTTGTGTAAATGTACTTTTTCTGACTCTAAATAGCTACTGACACCCAGAACAAGTTGTGTTGGAAGAAGTATTCAGATCATTATAGTTTACTAATACCACTTAAAGTACAAGGCCTACAATCAAACCCTCACTTAAGATAAATTCGTGTGTGTTGCTTTTTACTGCTGCAGTTTATCACAAATATTCAAAAGATGTGGAAATTCAATGTCTGAAGTAACTATAATAAATAAAGCTGTCAGACAAACGTAGTTGAGTAAAAAGTGCAATATTTAACGCTAAGATTCAGCGAGACAAACGTACAAAGTCGTATAAAAATCGAAATATCACTCAAGTTCAGTGCAAATACCTTGAATGTTTGCTTATAATGCAGTACCTGAATAAATAAATGTCTACCTTTGGTAACCTGGTAAAAATTTTAAAGGTAAACTACAGTTTAGGCCACTAAATCTGACAGGGTGTTGAAACACTGACGGCAACCGGTGTCAGGCTAAATGTTATTAATACAATGAAATCATTTCTCATATAATGTACACAGTGTTTGGTTTGACGTTAACCCCACAACTTTTCACCAAACACAATGAAAAAAAGCAGCTTGGGTGACATTTATCAGCGCCAACATGAAGGGGGAACAGCTGTCTCCGTACTGTTTTCACACTTTTAGCTACATGATTAGCAAACATGCTAACTAGCCTAACATCACAACAGCGAGCTAACCGCTAACGTTAGCAGCCAAACCACAACAAACACACTCAGCTTGGATGTTAAATACAGACATATGACTCTTTGATGTCACCCCTCAAGAAACAGTCTGTTGTTTGTCACCTGGAATTAAAGCGGGTGTAGCCTGTTACTGTTATTATTACCGGACGCCTTAGCTGGCTAATGTAGCTAGTTAACTTGCTGTAGGACGCGTTAGCTGGCTAATGTAGCTAGTTAACTTGTGCTGAACGCGTTAGCTGGCTAATGTAGCTGGTTGGCTTGCTGTGGGATGTGTTAGCTGGCTAATGTAGCTAGCTAGCTTGTTGTGGGTTAACCTGATTTTCTTTCTGAATTCCTTACCAGCGCCTTTTGTTTTTACTCCATAACTCCGACGCCGTTCACGAAAAAAGTGCTCACATTCCGGTTGGAAGTAGGAACAAACGTCGTTTCGCGTCGTCGTCTCATTCTCAGTTAAAAGAGGCAGCTAAAGTTGTGTGAGAAGCTAGTAGCTGCTGGATTAGTTTTCCTGGAGATGTGTGAGGTCTCCACTCAGACGGCCATCTTGATCAGACTGTCGGCAGGTTACAGGATCGACTGAGCCTCAGTGAAGTCATGAAATCCATCCTGGACACAAACCTGTTATTATCCAGGATTATAGGCCAAACAAGGGGTGGCATTTTTACACCGCATTTAAAGGCAGCGACAATCAGTGGTCTCTTTATTATGGACACCCTGGTGTAATTGAAAAAAACTTGTCATTACCAGTGTATGTATTTCCATATTTAGCTATCATGTTTAAAGTATATATAATTGCCTTTATATTGACAAACTACAGCACTGAAATACTTTTGATACTTCGAGTAGGCCTAGATTTTTGCTAATCAATACTTCTGTTCTTTTACTCGCTGTACATTTTATTTTTAATTAAGGATTTTTACTTATAATGGAGCATTTTAAGATTATACAGTTTATTATAAGATAATCTGCGGTATTATTTTGTTATTCATCAAGCGCCTGATTAGTTTGCACTTGTTATATTTTATTTATTGTTCTCTTTAGTTTATTTTAAGGCATTTTGACCTGAAAGATGCTTTATAAAAATACTTTTATTATTAATAGTAGTACTGTTACCACATGTACAATCTAATTTCAGGTTTTTATTTTACACTTTCACAGAGATGTTTAACTATATGTATTTCAATTCTGAGATTACAATTCTTGTGTATGTGAGTAGAAGGACAAACATTTAGACAATTCAAACAATGTATACTAAAAGAAAGAATATTACAATTTGTAAAGGTAGTATATAAAGAAACAGAGTGCACATTACTCCATAAAGATGTAGTAGCTACCTACTACCACTAGATAGCGCCAGTGTACTCTCTGTTCGAGAGTACAATAAGTATCTCCATGGTGGTGTCATGCCACGTTAGTTCCATTTTATTTTTAATACCGAGGTACTACAGTATACTATAGTATAGATTGATAAGGAGTTGGGGTGGACAGAAATATATCTATAAACAAAATTGATCTAAAAAAACAATCCAGGAGAAACAACATGATCAGTTATCAATAGAAATAAAGTCAAGATTTTCATATTCCAAGTAGGTGGTGAAAAAAAACTAAATAAATAAATACAACAATAAATCTTGATCAAGCACCCATCACAAATCTTTATTCATTTAAGACCTTCTGTCCTCCACCTGCAGTCTGACGCTTCCACATATCAGAGAATTAACTGGCTAATAAAATTATGTTTATTGACGGAGATGAAGCCAATTACAGCTGTTTAACCTATGCTCTGCTGGATGGAAACCATCTTGGTAGAAATTAAGAGCTACCCTGTTTGTTATCATCCCACTGAACAGCTTTTAACTGAATTTAAGACAAAAAAATAAATTGTTCAGTGCCTTTGGGACAAACATTTCCTCTAACAGAAGTGGAAGGATTTTAATTATAAGACCCCCCTAAATTATCAAAATACAAAAAAACATGTCAATGTTGTTGCAATTTCACAAATCTCTGAGTTTTACGTGTGGAATCCTGCATCAGTGACAAACTTTAATTTTCAGGTACTCCAATAGGTGAGTTCACAAAGTACAGTGTATCTTAAGAGAAAACAATGAAAGCAGACAACAGATATGAACAACAGCGTTAGATTAGCTGTGCAAAGCTTAAAAATCTGTAAACAGGTCTGCATGAGCTAATGATAGATGTGAAAAATATAAACATTTAACATTAAGTAAGTAGAACAAAACAGCATTTTTTATTATTAATTTTTCTGATATTTTACTTTCCAGGATGCCACTTCTGACAATTTCCTTATTTATTTTTCTAAAAAGAAATCAGTAGAAAGAAGTCAAAACAACTGAAAGGTGATAGTGAGAGGCCAGGGGGCGCCTATTCACCAAAAAAGTCCTGCATTTTTATTTTTTGATTTTGGCAAAGTGACACAGAAACACAAGCCTCTATGAATTACCGGTAATAAGGAGTGGTGGGACGACGCTAAAACAAGCAGATATGTGAGAACAGGGCATCTCTGTGGAGCCGCCAGCCTCTTTGAACAGGAAACAGAAAGGAGGCCAGCAGCTGCGAGTGTCAGTGTTGTGTCGTCAGTCGACGGGTCGCTTTTCACTATGTTTCTTTGTAAATTCCTCAGCGTTTTTCATGAACTTGGCCCGGTCTTTACTGTACTCCTCCGCCAGGTCGGCCCTCAGCGGATGCTCAGGCTGAGGGCTGTTCACCATGGAGATGAGGCTGGTGATCACTGCAGGATACAAGGAACAACCACAGACATGAAAGGTCTTTACCCACCAGGGGGAGAATAAAAAAACATGAAAAAATATGAACTACACTCCTCTTTTTGCTTCCTTAACGGTGCACTACTCTCTCACTAACACTGCAGTTATATAGAACATTTGAGATTAAATTCAACTTTATTGTCAAGGTAACAAAATGCAGACTGCATCCAAGCAGATGCCAATAAATAAATGATAACATACAGTATATATGTAATAAGACTAGACACATGCAGGAGAAGAGGTTATGGAATAATTCGTAAATATGTTTATATTATATAATATATACAGTGATTGAATAAGGAGGAATATATTACAAAATCTAATAACAGTATATACAGATGTATAAATAATATATACAGTGTATACAGAAATACATATTAAACAATATATAATACATACAGTATATGCAGAAGCATATATTAAATAATATAAAATATACAGACGTATGCATTATATAACATTTACATACTGTACATAAAATGAAAATGTGCAGCTTGAATATACAGTAGTACAATGGTATTTTTATAAATCGTGCAAACAGATTAAAAGAGAAAACTTAATGGTAGTTATTGTTATTAATACTAATGTTGCATTTCTTTTGAACATACTTTACACTTCTCAGTATATTTACACTATGGTTCTGTATGGTACAGGACCGATGCACATATGTATATTTTCACATACATATACTGTGTTATATACTGCAGCATAAAAAGCTTCGTGCTGATAACTTCAACAAAGGACAGATTAATGAACTCCTTTGAAACTCACCATTTTCAGTTCTGGTGGCTGGCTTCCAGTTCTCCACGCTGATGATGGGCAGGCACACCTGGCCCTTCTCGTCAATGTTGGGGTGGTAGATTTTCGTCCTGAAGGTTATCTTGGGAGGCTTGAAGGGGTACTCGATGGGGAAGACGATGTCGATACGAAACGCTCCTTTGTCATACGGAGCACAGTCCTGGAGGGAAACAACAGTTTTTTTTCGAAACGCGAACACAAACTTTAACTGAAAGGTTGACTACAGCCCACACCTTTAACGCTCCTTACTTACAGGAATAAGGAGGCCTTGCCAGCTAAAGATATTCGACTCGTCCACTTGAATGTTGCGGAAATATTTTGTCCCATTTTTACGCATTTGCTCAAGCTCCTGAAAGAAAACAAGTGATTTAAAATGGGATAAAATCTGCCACCAAACTTTCATTCAATTATTTACAACATACTTGACACTTCTCAGCATTATTGTTTTACTTATTTACACTGTGGTCACACATTGCACAGGTTCAATGCAGATATGTATACATAGTTTTTCCAATTTTTACATATACATATTGTGTCAAATACTGCAGCAATAATAAATTCCTAAGTCATTATAGCAATAACATGATGTGCAATACCTCTCTCCATGTATGAATGCATGCCTTATTGTAAAAACAAAATATTATTTACTCTACTTCTACCAGACTTTATTTTTTTTTACTCTTTACTGTTATGTAAATTGTCTAAAGCACCAAGTGGAGCACCGCTCCTAATTTCGTTGTGTGCACTATAAAACAATGACAATAACGTCTTTTCTGTACATAATTTACTGGTCTCTTAAAAACTCTGTGAGTGTTCTCCACACTTCCATGATGGAGGTGAATAAAAATATTATAAGTGCTAAATTATTAATATAACAACTTGTGTGCAATAACTGGATAAATGTGCAATAAATGTATACATGTGCAAGAAATGGACTGCTGTAATTCCAATCTCCAACCTGCACCTTAAAATGTTTTATATATTCATTAATTATTAGTATTTATTAATCTGTTTACTCCTCGTTTATCCTCACTTTATTTGTTCTTGTATGCTGCTACAAGGTCTATCTATCTATCTATCAGTCTGTCTAAATATGTCGTCATTCACCAGTACCAGCACTGTATTTTCTAAACCTGGTGTGTCAGGACATGTATACCAGAAGGGGATTCCCGACATTGAGGCTTCGTTGAATCAGACGACAAAATCAAAACCAAACATAAAAGTGAGTCACACCAAAAGTGTAAGTAAAAAAACTGGAGTCAAATGACAGTGCCGTTACATCCCACCGCTGCTGATGAACAAAAACTCACTATAAAACGCATATATCGACTGTTTTCTGTTCTTTTTTTAACAATCTGATTATTTACTGAAATATATGATCGCCCTGTTGGGCTGTGACGTCATGTCCCAGCCCTGAAGACTCCATGTTTTTCTCTCTGTTGCTCTCCAGCCGGTGACAGCGCTTAAAACACTTCCACTGTTAGATAACCCCCTAAACTCCACTCACAGATAATAATGAAAATAACACGCTGCTTCACCTTTTCATCCGGCTGGTTTTCTTTCTTTTAAATGCTGAGTCACGGTGACTCAAACTAGTTACCTCTCAGCTAATCGGACGTCACTATTCTTTCATTTCGTCGGACAGATTATCGCGTCGGCGTCGTTCTCTCTCGTTCGTTGTGACATTAATAACCTCAAACAACTCTTGTGAACCCTCATACTGTGGAGTAAAGTCACTAATTCCGAGTTTTTACCGTGTATAGTCTCCTGTTCATTGTGGTGCCGCCGATGTTTGTCTCCTTCTTCTTCTACTTCCTGTTTCTTTCCGGTCCGCCCACTTCTTCTGGGGTTGTGTTTTCAGTGACGCACATTCGGCCGCCTGGAGTGTCAGCGCCGACTTCCGGTCTGGAGATAGAGCGATAGATACAGTATGCCTTATATTCAGTATTCTCATATTTAAATGCTGTAGTGTCAACAAAACCCTTTTTTCTTCATACTGTTAGCTTGAAAATGCACATATTTACCCTCTGAAAAACTCAAAATCAAGCTCTAAAATGAAAACAGACAAAAGTAGTTAAGTCTCTCAATTCATAGAGCACATTAAACACATTTTAAAACACCTAATACCCATAGCCATAAAATAATCATCTGTATTAGACTCAGCTTCATTGGTCTGGTGTGAATACACTTAGCTGGAATCTGACTAGAAATAGTTATAAAATGAACAAGGACAACAAAGCTGAACAGGAGTAAACATAAACATTTAGCAATTGTGTGGGTACTTGTGGTGAAAAAACATAAATACATATAGAATACTTAATTTTGAAGAAAAGATAGCATGAAATTGAAATACTAGTAGAAATAATACAGTGAAGGAAAATGCAGCACAGGTAAAATGTTTAATACTGTTGGTTTTATTGAAGTCAGGGTTACAGTGAAGACCTGAAACTTGAGGTAGAATTTCCCCTGAACTGCGGTTCATGTCTACGATTAGAAAGCTCCCCTAAAGGTTTGAAATGTTTGCAGGAGGAGTAAAGAAGCCTCCCCCTCTGTGGCGGTGGGCCGACGGCGTTCTGTGGTTTTTGGGAGCACCAGCTTTTACTTCTTGAACTGAGCGATGGGAGCTGGGATTTTGATGTCCTGTCCTTTCTCCAGCCTCTTCTCACACTCGATCAGGTAGTGGACGCCGTCCACCAGCAGCTGCACCAGCTCCACCTAAAAGTTCATTTATACGGCACAAAAACATTGAAATAAAGTTACTACACATATGCTGTAGAAAGAAACACAAAACAAACATTAAAAGGACATTTTCTAAGGCAACATGGCGGTGATCGTCACCTCAGATTTGCCCAGACGGTCATTGTTGGAAATGTCAAAGGTGTCTCCGGTGGCGGCCGTGTCCACGCCGCCTGTTCCTCTTTTCTGCAGCCGCAGGTTGTCAAGGATTTTGGAGAAACGTGGGTCCTGCAGAAGGATTTCAATCATTCATGACTTCTTAACTGTAGTAAAAAATAAGACGTTACCATTGATTGGTCCTGTAAAAGCTGTGGGCTAACGTTTTATTCTTAACTCTTTGGGAGAATAAGAATAAAGAATAAAGGAGGTGATATTTTATATTCTATATTTTGTCAACCAATCTCATGAAAGAAATTCAGGGCTTTTCTGTCTGCAAAAAATGAAAATAAATAAATAGTGTCATGTAGCGTTTACCTCTTAAAACCCATTAATAATAATTATATTATTAATTATTATTAAGTATTGGTATGTTACAGTCCTTTAATTATCCTCTTAAAATCACTAAAGTACATCATAATTAATTATTAATCAGGAGGAAATAGTGCATTAGTTGGGGATTATTTTCAGTGGCAGATTAATCCACATGTGGTGCCATAGTTTTAGTGGCAGCAGGATACAAAATACAAAGTTTTAATTTTCAATTTTAGTCATTTTAAGAAGAAAAAAAATCATATTATATGCTCAATTTAAAGAGTTTTTATCTCTTAAAACTTCTACTTTAATGAACAGATTGATTAATTATCACTAATAATTAAACCATATTATATTACATTCCATTAATTATCCTCTTAAAATCACTTAATAATTCTTAGTTTTTAGCAAATGTGGATTATGGTGAGGAAGGAACCACAGAGATAAAGTGTTCCTCGTCGTAGTAGTAGCAGATACTGTACATTCATGTAATTAAAAAGCTCAGGAAAAGCCACTAAATGGACCTCAGTGTGTTACCTTGCAGAGTTTTGGCAAGCGGACATGGACGCCGGCCCTGAGGCCGGTGCCCAGGTTGGAGGGGCAGGTGAGGACGTAGCCCAGCCGCTCATTCCACATGAACTCCCAGCCTCTCTCCTGGATCAGCTGCTCCACCTGAGACACCACAGGACGCCATCTTTACCCATCCATTCTTCCATTCATTGTGTGCATGGTAGCAGTTCTATTATATATGATGTAGTAGTACCTGCTGCAGTCCTCTGCAGAACCTCTCAAACACTCTTTTCATGTTGCCTCCCTTCTCCATGGAGATCACTCTGGTGTGGTCCTCCTCGTTCACCCAGATCAGGAAGGTCTTCTCGTTGTTATGCCTGATGAGGACAAAGACAATAAATAAACAAATATCCACCAGAAACACTTGAATATTCATGCTGTGTGTTAGTGACAAGCAATAAATACACACTAAATTTAAAAAAAAGGGGGATCCTGTTGGTCAAAATCAGGTTTCTGAGCTCCAGAGGATAGAGAAAGAGAAGTATATCCAATGGTGGAGGAAATTATAATCCCCCTGGCATCTGGCCAGTCTGGGGGTCTACAGGGGACACAGCAGACCTGAAGGGTCAGGTAGGGGGTCTACAGGGGACACAGCAGACATGCAGCAGACCTGAAGGGACCCTACCAGATCCCCCTAGCATCTGGCCAGTCTCTGGCCATAAAGGCACAGGTCAACAACGGGGACACAGGCTTGTCAAACAGGAAGTGGTCCTACAGGAGGGAGGTGGACGGAAAACAGAGGAGGTTAACTTCATGAGGTGGCGAGGAGACCAGGGCCGAGACCAGGACCAGTACCAGGACTAGGAGAGGGGCTAGTGGGGTTTGGACTCCTCACCAGATGCCCCTGGAGTCAGGCCAGTCCCGGGCCATGAAGGCCGAGGTGAGCAACGGGGACACGGGTTTGTCAAACAGGAAGTGGTCCTTGATTGGCGCAGCGTGAAACAATCAGAACAGGAAGGTTAACAGAAGGGACTACAGTACCCATGAGGCTGAGCGGCACCCCAGTGCCTTATTATTGTACCACCGTAACGCTTCTTTCCATTATAATATATTACAGCTTAAAATTTCCAAAGATCAAAATGTAGAATATCATCAGTCCTTCCAGTATAAATTATAACTTTGCATGCATCATGTATTGTATTTCAATTTGAAATTTATCTATTGGTGGTTCCCAGTCTGCGGCATTTATTTTTGGAAAGTGTATGCAGAGGTAACATATAGATATTTATTAAAACTTTTTATTTGCGTTTTAACAGATATTTTCACCTCCTCAGACTTTTAAAATCCTTCAAAATGAAACTATTTGAGAAGGAAATTCATCCTTATTATCACTTTCTTCATAAATTTATCAGATTTTGTCCCTTTTTATTTTTTTAATTAATTATAATATGGGAAGTGAATTAAACTCATGATCAAAATAGTCAAATATTCTGTCATTGTGCTACTTCTGGATGAATCATAGTGGAAATAAATGACACTTTTTTCACCCCAACTTTGGAAACCATTTATTGAGACACTCCTTCACTTTAAGGGGTCACAAATATAAATAAAATAACCCCAAAAAAGCTGGACCTTCCACTAAAATGTTGGGGAGACATTTTTAAATTTAGTTTCTAAATATTCCCTAACTATGACTGTGTTGTTTAGTATTAAACTCACGTCGATCAGCTGCTGCTGCTCCCTCTCCGTCATCTCCCCCAGGCTGTAGTAGCGTCCGGCCAGGTCTCCCTTCAGGCCGGCCAGCGCCGTCACCACCACGCGCTCCACCTCACGGCGCTCCGCCCTGGAGCAGGCCGGAGGGAGGCTCAGCCCGCGGATACTGCGGCCGGTCCGGACTCGGGACGACAGGACATAGTTGTCGTCAAACACGCCGTTGGTTATCTGGAGGAGGAAAAGGAAGTTTAGGAGGAGGTGGATGGAGGAGGTGGAGGAAGTGGTGGTGGAGTAAACACCTTGGAGGCGTCCAGGTCCGTTGGGTGCTTCATGGTTTTTGGGTCGTAGCCGTTGTGCCGGTCTTTGATGACGGGGTCAAAGAGGTCAGCGAAGACCTGGTGGAGGAGGTGGAGGATTGAGCTGATGGAGCAGTAGTAGTAGTAGACCTGATGACCTGATGATGTATATCCTTTACAGCAGTAGTAGTGGTAGTAGTAAGTTTCATATAATTTAATTTCATATAGTAATATTAAGTGAATAAATTATTCAACTGTAACGTCTCTGAAACCAACACAGGAGATGCAGAAACATTAACTCAGATTCTTATTATTATTAACATTATTATGAAGTAAAATCTGTTAAATGTTTCCGTTCCTGCTGCTCGTTCAACCCCTGATTTAAAGTTCAGGAGAGGCTGTGACCTTTGACCTTCTTCACCTCGTAGCTCTCCTCGTCTCCAGCCACACAGCCCACCGTCTTGATAAAAGGGTGTCCAGGGTTGTCCACTCCGGTCTGGATGGACTGGTCCAGGGTCCAGTTGTTGGGGGTGAGCTTGTCCCTCAGCTTGGCGTAGATGGCTGGAGTCAGAGCCGAGGCCATGCAGTTGTTGTGTTTCCTCAGGTCGGGGAAGTCGGCGCTGCAGGAGAGGAGGTAGTTTATGATAACGACACCTGGTGGTGCTTTGAAACATTTCATTTCAGGTTCTAAAAATCGATCCATCATCCATCCTCTCATGTGCTGTAGTTAGCTAGCCAGATGTTTACACTTTATTCAGGTTTATTTTTTCTCACGCCCCCCAGGGGAGGCCTCACACCACTGATTTAGTACTTTAACTTGCACTTTACTTGTAACTGAGTGTTTTGCTTCAGCATTGCTGCTTTTACTTTAAAGGTCCCATATTGTTGCTCATATTCAGACTCATACATTTCTATTATTGTCATATTTTGGGTTTCTAACAGAACATGATTTACTGCTTTACACTCCGTTTTAGCGCCTGTCTCTTTAAGAGCCCCTCCCAAAAAAGCCCAGTCTGTTCTGATTGGCTGGTGAGAAAAACTGGAACGCCCACTATAAACTGAAGGTGTCTTCCTATTTCAGTTTGTAATAAAAAGCACTTCCTGATATGTCTCCATTTAAAAAGTGTCAAAGTAAAAGTAAAAGTACTCCATCCACTGCTGTGTAACCTGTGAGGTTGTGGTGATGTCACGGCATCTCACCTGGGAGGGTAGAGCTTCGCCCTCGCCTCAGCGGTCAGCGAGCCGTTCTCACTCAACAGGAAGCCGGTCGCCATGGTTCCCGCGCCCAAGCTAGCCAACAGCACGGCGGTGTTGCGCCCGGAGATCAAACGTGTGAAAGAGCTCGCCATCTTTCTGGTCGTCGGTGACGCTTTATCAAAATCTAACGAGTTGAAAGACAAAATTAACAGAAAAGTAAATCACTGTGAACTTTAGTGAGTGAAGGGACAAAGAGAGAAAATCTCTAATCTATTTAGCTATAGTAGCTAATTAGCCCCTTATGATCTCCAGTGTTTGTAACATGTTACTGTTGTTAGCTGAAGTATCACATTCCATCAAGATGGAGGAGCTCGTTAAGACGTCTTTAGAGGGTGGAAATATGAACACTACTGAGGATCTGTTGCTCTAAAGAAACCAGACTTTTACTGTGAAGGGCTGTTTGGACTGATGGTCACTACTTCCTGTCAGCTTCGTAAAGTTAAAGAGCAGAAAAGAGAAATCTGGTGTCTGTCCTCCTTTTATTACAAGGAGGAGCTTTACTTTGAAATTATCTGCCGTCTGTCCTCTCTTTATTACAATAAGGAACTTTACTTTGAAATTATCTGGTGTCTGTCCTCCTCTTATAACAATAAGGAGCTTTACTTTGAAAATATCTGGTGTCTATCCTCCTCTTATAACAATAAGGAGCTTTACATTGAAATTTTCTGCCATCTGTCCTACTTTTATTACAATAAGGAGCTTTACTTTGAAACTATCTGGTGTCTGTCCTCCTTTTATTACAATAAGCAGCTTTACTTTGAAATGATCTGGTGTCTGTCCTCTTAAAACAATAAGGAGCTTTACTTTGAAATGATCTAGTGTCTGTCCTTCTTGTATTAAAATAAGGAGCTTTACTTTGAAATAATGGGGAATCTCAGCTCATGTAACAGAGTAATGCAAAAGTAATGGAACTAGTTAATTACTTTCAGCAGTGAGTCATTTTGTAAATAAGACATTACTTTTTCTACCCAACACTGCATGCTGGGAGTATAATTTATTTATCATGTATTTAAAAAAATAATGTGAACTTTGTGTCCCAGTAGTTTTTTTAATATATATTTTCCATTTACACAGTGGTGATATTGTGGAATTAGCACTTCCTGGTCCATCACGTGACACTAGCAGGACCCAAAAAGACGTTTATTTTCAGGAATGTGACGTCACCTATCCAAGACGACCTCTTGAATCATCCTTATTTAAATCTTAAATCAAGAGGAGCTCAAGATCAGATCCCTTTTACCTGATAGTTTGTATTATTACTATTACTGAAATTTATTTTGTTTTTACTCTTATAATATTGTTGTTGGCCTATGTCTGTTCCACATGTTCTGAAAAGCCAATAAAAAGAAAAAATATCATCTTTGGACACTAAAAGTTGGAAAAACAATGGGTCGTCAGAACATCCCAGGACTTTCATCACGCTGTCGGCTGGTTTTATCGACTTCATGCACCGCCAATCAAACACCCATTGATTTCGTTCTTCAGCATCTTCTTTTAGCTGCTATAAAGGTTCACTTCCTTAAGTCTGAGCTGACCGCCCCTCCAGCAGGTTTATTGTTTAATACAGTAAGAAGCTTAGAGCAGGTGGCGCCCTGGCAGATGCTCTTAGCCTCTTAGCATTATCAGTCTCCCACCCACAGGACACCACGAATGCTTCAGTCATGATCAGTTAAAAAAGTCCATAGTCAGTGATGCTGATGGATTTTTAAATTAAAAGGTCATGTTCCGGCTCGTCCTTCAGTGTGTCTTAATATAGAGAGAAGCTGTGAGGACCCGGTAATCCAGGTCAAAGATGGCCGATCGGTCCTCTTTACTGCACCGAATAACTGAGGAATAAAACATTCCCCTCAACGAATAAAGAGTTTTTATTGTACTAAAGTCATCCCACCAACTGGTTTTCTTAAAGAGCTCATGAGCACACTCTTTGGATCAGCGGTGTTATTATTATTATTTATAGCTTGCTGGATGCTGGAGGGCACTTCTGCTGCCAGGATCTGGTGCCAAGAAACATCCCTGGCTCACAGAGAGGTGACAATCTGATCTGGTCACAAGACCGGACCCTCATGGGTCCACGTCAGCAGGGCTACAACCAGGACAGGGGTGAACTTCACCAGATAAAAAAACTTAAACTGCTAACTGACGCCGTGGGTCACATGGTCAGGATTACACCAAAACCACTACAGACCTGGGATCAGCCTCATATCCCCTGACCAGATGACCTTTTAACTCTGACGGAGTACGTACAGCAGCTCCGTCCTCTCCAGAGGACACAGCAGAGCTAGCACCACTTCACACATTCAAGAAATTAACAGTATTACTGATTACCAGAATATTTTTCTGTAACGGTTAATCCACCAATATGTGAAAGGACTTTGATCAAAATGATATCTTTAATGATAAAATATAATTATTGTTGTTATATAGGAATTTTCTAATTTACTCTTGTACAAAAAACAGAAAAAATATCAAAGCACAATATTAGTATTTTATGATTAAGTTAGATGCAAAGTGCACAAAACAGCTGCACAGACAGATTTAAATAAATACGCATAACAATAACATGCAAATAAAGCAGAAGTCCTCCTGATGTGGAGATTTGACAAACAGCCTGGAGTTATTCTGTGACAGAAATAGGAAAAGAAGGCACAGTACCTGTAGAAGAGCTGCTCTGGCTTCCTGCTGAAGGTCTCTGCTTAAAGAGCTTTCCTCTCTGGGGGGGTCCACCCCCTCTGCAGGGATTAGACACCACAGGCCAATCAGAAGTTCAGGAACAAACCAATGGAGGGACGCTCATCACCGAGGGTCCAATATCAACGTCCAGCTTGACCTTGATATTTCCACTCACACATGATCTCCTGAGAGCTCGACACACAAGAAGACACAATGACACTAAAACACAACCAAACAAAGAACACACAAAGTGCATCTTAACAGCACAACAAAACAGGTTTCCAGGGAAAACTGAAGCTGCTGCTTTGGTTTCCAGTTCAGTGGGACTTTCCTGAACTTTCCTGAATGATTGTTTGTCTGTATTCAGCTGTTTTATGTATTGTGATTATGTTTCTGTCTTTGTGGTGCATTTCTCTATTTGATTGCATTTTCTGTTTTTGTGCTATTCAGCTGTTTTCTGAACTTGTGGAGCATTTCTGTCTTTAATTTTCTGTTTGTCGTGTGATTCTTTATTTGCATTTATTGTTTTTTGTGTGTGGTGCGTTTCTGTATTTGTTTGTGTATTATGAACTTGTGGTGTGTATTTCTTTTTTCCTTTAGTTGTGGTGCATTGAACTCTGAGGGTCGACCATTTTTCCTTTAACCACCGCAGTGTTGCACAAAAATCTTAACTGTACATAGTACTCACTTTGTTTTTTTATATTTGTCTGCTTAGGGTTAAGTTTGTTGCCCATTTAGTTTTTAAGTTATTTCTGTTATGTGGAGGGAACTCACAAAGTAATGACAACAAACCTCTTGAATCTTGAATAAAAACTATTTGCAACTTCATCATAATTCACATTTTATTGAGTGTAAATAACATTACACAGAGAAATGCATGGAAAAATACTACAGCAATGCTGGAATTTCAAAATATACAGTAATGTAAGAAAGCAAAGGTCTTAAATACCAACGCTTTAAAGCATTAAAAGATTCCCGTCATCAGGAATGTGCCAAAATAAATTATGAAAGCTAATAAAACTCAGTAACAGTCGACTTAAGGGTAACAGTTATGTGAAGGACAGGAGGGACGTCATGCTATATTCATGCTATAAACAAGTCAGTGACATTCTTATCAAATGAATAGTGCAAAGATATTACTATTACTTTACTAATACAGCCAACAAGGTTTAAAGTATGAATATGATTAAAAAATCACATTGACAGGGAACTAACAATAATAATAACAGTGATGAATGATGGCTTTGTATCATGTGAAAAACCTTTTATGTTGATAGAACTGAAAAATACTCAGAATATACAACAGTTTTTGTACAAAATGACTAACATTTACAAACCGAAGATACATGATTATAGCTTTTGATTGTCAAGCGAGGTTAATAAATACAGTATTAAATGTGCCATATTTTCGTATTTGGAATGTGTGTTGTAACAACAAACCTTTAATGTCACTGGAGAAATGTCAAAATAAAAAGGAAATAAAATCCAGGCAGAGGTTTTCTGTCCAGAAAATCCTGCGTAATATACCTTTAAGCCATTAGGTCCAGTATAAATGATTTTAAAGCATTTATAATTGATTTTTTTGGTTGCCAATGTATGCATCCAACAGACACGATGCAACATTAATTTGGAGTTTTGTTCAAGATGAATATTTGACTGATATTTACTCATTTTTTGCTCTGTTTTTGGTCTCCATCACCAACTCCTATCTGGTTGTTTAGCAGCTAAATTCGCTGTCAATAACTTCATCAGATTTTTATTTCTATTGTAAACAATATTTATTAGTTCATTATTGTGGTTTTATGTTCCACAACTTTAACTGGTTTAGTCGAGTCTTACCGCCTCAGCCTCGTTTCTGGCAACTCTTAAAAAAAAAGCCCTTAAAATCCAGCTGAATGTAGTAGAAACACTAATTTAGAGAATAGGTGGTGAGGAAAGTGGAGCATTTAATTGCTAAAAAGGGAGACATTTCCCTCTGGAGATGGTGGAGACCAAAAAGCTAAAAGGGAAGAAATACCTGATAAATTAGTGCATATGTATCTTTATAATATAATAATATGCCAGTCTTGTGTTTACAACTCAATTCTCTGTCCCCCATGTGGTAAAAAAGGTTTCTTTTCACAGCAAACTTGGTGCCCAAAGGCTATTTCCCCCCCAAGCATCATTAACCCTGCCATGATCATAGAAATAATGCAATGTAAAACTCATCTGACAGTACTTATGTGTCGAGACTAGGGGCAGATTATTTGGTATTTACAGTGTGATAGCAGCAACTGGTTACTCTCTAGTGCTACTATGGTTGTTTCTCCAGTCATGTATGGCAGTGTCGAGTACGTCACACAGTTCATTCTGTTGCTAAACTACTAAATATGCACATCGGATATTCATACAACAAGGCACAATTTCACCTGAGTTTGCTAAGCACAATAACTGGCGGCGTCTTAAAAAAAAAAACTGCTATACTGAGAAAGAATCTCAAGTTGTCTTAATTCATGATTGAATGTTTTTCAACAGTTAATTGAGTGAAATGCAGTTAGGACTAGCCAGGTGGTACTCTGGGTTCGATCTTCAGGGAGAGCTCGTAGAGGGTATCCTCATCCATCACTAGCGTCTTATCCAGGAGGAACTGAGTCACCTGAGTCAGAACAGACATCATACTGTGTATTAATACTTCAACTCCAATCACTTCCATGTTGCACAAATCATGTTTTACCAGACGCACCTTGGGCTGGTGCTCTATCCTGTAAGGGGCTTGCTGGAACTGACGAATCTCCCGGATAATATGAGAAATCTGAGAGCGCAGAGACACAGTCAGTAAACACAGCTAGTAAAATGACATTTATTGTTTCACAATCAGGAAAACATCTGGCTACCATCCTCATCTTGGAGAAGTTAACCAGGCCTTCCTCCGTGAAGTTGGGAGTTCCCTCCTCGATGAACGCCAAGTCGGTGAGGTACATGCCCAAGTATGGGACACATGGAGGGTTACAGCTGCACACACAAACAAACATTAGACATTAGTTTTTTTAAGGATTTATACATCTGCTTTTCTCTATTTACAGTATTTACTTTTTCAGCGTCTCTCTGAGGTTCTTGAACCTTCCTTCTGATGAAACCGTCTTCTGCAGCCGGTCCATCAGCGACTTTGTCTAAAACAACCAAACGAAAAATAGAAAGAATCACCAAAAGGTTTGGTGAAGAGCGGAGCTTTTATGTCTGAAGACCCTTTAAAATCAGCCTTTGTCAAAGGTATCGCCCCCTGGTGGTCTGAGAGCAGACTTGCTAAAATATCATGTTTTAGACACAGAACAGAAAGTGCCATGTGCCAGTGTTTTTGTCCATTTTGAGTCATATTCCAAGACCCACCGATTATTTTACACTATGTCTCTGAAAACAATGAATAGCTCAAATGAAAGACCAGACTCTCTATTTCATCATGAAAAAAATGTTTGTTTTTACCTTGTTCCATTCTTGTTTTATCAGAGGTAGAGTAGAGGACACTTTCACCAAAATCACCACTTTTTGTCCAGATTCTGTTGGTTTTGCTCTCCACTTCCTGCTTTGACCTCTGTGGCGTATACCGTCTCTTTATGTCCTGACTACAAATCCCAGAAGCCCCCAAATTACTCACAGGCTGCGGGAGACCGTGATTGGTGACCCGCTGTCAAAAAAAACACTTTGACATTGAAATACGTCAATGGCACTCAAGCGTCGGATTTTAAATGATGTTGAATGAGTTGTTCTTATACTTATCAGGTGCCAATAAGCCCATGTCCTTGCTGATTTATGTCAAAGGGTCAATTAGAAGAAACCCAAATGAAACTTCTGACACAAGGCAAGGAGCAAAGATTTGATTTGGTGAGTTCAGTGAGTGCCATTGGCAGGATTCACTATCAAATGAGGATCCTCAATGTGAGAGGATCAACTTGGAAAAAGTCCAGCCCTAACGTGCAGCGAAAACACCACAGTAACTACATCATAAAGTCAATGAAAGAGTCAGTCAGGTGCTCTGTGAGGTTTTTGGCCCTTTGGTCTGAAGAGGTTTTTGAAACGCTGCTTTATATGACCCCCAACCTGTTTGCAGACTTTGGCCCAGGTCTTCTTCAGCCTGTAGATGGCGCTGCGGTTGAGCGCCGAGGTGATTTCCAGCACGCCGTTGTAATTGTTGAGGCAGCGGCAGATGTCGGCCACCGCCAGCCACTTCTCTATGGAGCTAGCTCTGGAGCCCACATCAGTGTGGGTCATTATCTGAGACGCCACCAGGTTACTCATCTGTGGAGAGACGGAATTAATATTTATATTGATAACACTATTGATAATAATTTAATGGGTGATAACTCATCAATTAATTGTTGCAGCTCTACTAAATATAACACTGATTTAAAACATCATATTGGCTAATCACTACTACTGCTACTACTACTGCTGCTGCTCTTACATCATTAAAATGCTGGCTGGTTTTCATGATGTATGGCGTCCTCTCTGTTTTGTCCACCTTCATCCAACCCTGACCCAGGAACTCCCTGCAGGAATACAGCACTGTCACACATACTGTATATAAACATATAATATATTACTGTGTGGAGTACTCACTCGTAGGGAATACTCCTGAACACGATGTGATCCAGCAGAGTGATCTGTTCTGCCAGCTCCATCGCCGACAGAGACTCAAAACACTCGGCTTTAGGACTCTCCGTCTGGAAACACAAACTACTTGTTGTACACAACTTGAAATGAAATGCAGTTTCAAAGAAGTACAGTACCAGTACACTCCACATACTGGGAATCCACCTATGACTGGGAATTCACCACAATACACAGAAAACTACTGAAGAGCTGCTGGTTTCCATTAAGGGAGTCTTCTTACCACGATGAAGTGTAGTAGAGGGCAGCTTTTCTGGAGATGAATTAGTTAAACAACTGCTTAAAACTCAAAGTAAACCAAAACCAAAGCACTTTTGGTACTAGCAGGGGGCTAATACTGACCATCTGTAATATATCCTCGATCTTCAGCTGAGCATCATCTTGTTCTTCTTGAGAAAGAGCACTGGAGAGGAGAAAAGACAAGACATAAGCATTGTACTAGTACTACTACTGGAGTAACTAAGTACATTTACTCAAGTTCTGTACTTGAGTACAACTGTGAAGTACATGTAGTTTACTGGAGTATTTCCATGTCATGCTACTTTCTACTTCTACTACACCACATCTCAGATGGAAAAAACATAAACAGAAATATTAGTACTGGTGCTGCTGCTACTACTACTACTACTACTACTACTGCTGCTGCTACTACTACTACTACTGCAACATTAGATATAATAGAAACACAATGGCAAGGAACAACTACTATTACTTCTACATCACTATCACTATGCTGGCCACTATCACCATGCTGGCCACTATCACTATGGTGACCACTGTCGCTATGGTGACTACTGTCATACAGTAACCACCATGGGGACCCATCAGTGATCTTAATGTACCTTAATATGTTGGACGTTGCCTTCCTCTCCTGAGGCAGCATGTCTGGGTCTCGCAGCACTTCCTCCAGCAGACCGATCACTCCCATCTTCAGCTCGCTGTTCATGTCAAAGTCCTGATAGACGAACATCGTTTACAGTTAACACCAGTTACAGCTAAAATCAGTGACAACTAACATCAATAAGAGTTAACATCAATAAGAGCTAACATCATTAAGAGCTAACATCAATAAGAGATAACATCAATAAAAGCTAACATCAATAAGAGCTAACGTCATTAAGAGCTAACGTCAATAAGAACAAACATCATTAAGAGCTAACATCATTAAGAGCTAACATCAACAAGAGCTAACATCAACAAGAGATAACATCATTAAGAGATAACATCAATAAGAGCTAACACAATTAAGAGCTAACATCATTAAGAGCTAACATCAATAAGAGCTAACATCATTAAGAGCTAATATCAATAAAAGGTAACACAATTAAGAGCTAAACATCATTAAGAGCTAACATCATTAAGAGCTAACATCATTGAGAGCTAACATCAATAAGAGCTAACATCAATAAGAGCTAACATCATTGAGAGCTAACATCATTGAGAGCTAACGTCAATAAGAGCTAACGTCAATAAGAGCTAACGTCATTAAGAGCTAACATCATTAAGAGCTAACATTATTAAGAGCTAACATCATTGAGAGCTAACGTCAATAAGAGCTAACGTCAATAAGAGCTAACGTCATTAAGAGCTAACATCATTAAGAGCTAATATCAATAAAAGGTAACACAATTAAGAGCTAAACATCATTAAGAGCTAACATCATTAAGAGCTAACATCATTGAGAGCTAACATCAATAAGAGCTAACATCAATAAGAGCTAACATCAATAAGAGCTAACATCATTGAGAGCTAACATCATTGAGAGCTAACGTCAATAAGAGCTAACATCATTAAGAGCTAACATCAATAAGAGCTAACATCATTGAGAGCTAACATCAATAAGAGCTAACATCAATAAGAGCTAACATCATTGAGAGCTAACATCATTGAGAGCTAACGTCAATAAGAGCTAACGTCAATAAGAGCTAACGTCATTAAGAGCTAACGTCAATAAGAGCTAACATCATTAAGAGCTAACATCAATAAGAGCTAACACAATTAAGAGCTAACATTATTAAGAGCTAACATCATTAAGAGCTAACGTCAATAAGAGCTAACATCATTGACAGCTAACATCATTAAGAGCTAACATCATTAAGAGCTAACATCAATAAGAGCTAACACAATTAAGAGCTAACTTTATTAAGAGCTAATATTAAGAACTAAAATCAATAAGAGCTAACATCATGAAGAGCTAACATCAATAAGAGCGAACACAATTAAGAGCTAACATCATTAAGAGCTAACATCAATAAGAGCTAACATCATTAAGAGCTAACATCAATAAGAGCTAACATCAATAAGAGCTAACACAATTAAGAGCTAACATTATTAAGAGCTAACATCATTAAGAGCTAACATCAATAAGAGCCAACTTTATTAAGAGCTAACATCATTGACAGCTAACATCATTAAGAGCTAACACCAATAAGAGCTAACATCAATAAGAGCTAACACAATTAAGAGCTAACATTATTAAGAGCTAACATCATTAGGAACTAACATCATTAAGAGCTAACATCATTGAGAGCTAACATCAATAAGAGCTAACATCATTAAGAGCTAACATCATTAAGAACTAACATCATTAAGAGCTAACATCATTGAGAGCTAACATCAATAAGAGCTAACATCACTAAGAGCTAACATCAATAAGAGCTAACATCAATAAGAGGTAACATCATTAAGAACTAACATCAGTAAGAACTAACATCAATAATAGCTAACATCATTAAAAACTAACATCAATAAGAGCTAACATCAATAAGAGCTAATACAATTAAGAGCTAACATTATTAAGAGCTAATATTAAGAACTAACACCAATAAGAGCTAACATCATTAAGAGCTAACATCAATAAGAGCGAACACAATTAAGAGCTAACATCATTAAGAGCTAACATCAATAAGAGCTAACATCATTAAGAGCTAACATCAATAAGAGCTAACACAATTAAGAGATAACATTATTAAGAGCTAACATCATTAAGAGCTAACATCAATAAGAGCTAACTTTATTAAGAGCTAACATCATTGACAGCTAACATCATTAAGAGCTAACACAATTAAGAGCTAACATTATTAAGAGCTAACATCATTAAGAGCTAACATCAATAAGAGCCAACTTTATTAAGAGCTAACATCATTGACAGCTAACATCATTAAGAGCTAACACCAATAAGAGCTAACATCAATAAGAGCTAACACAATTAAGAGCTAACATTATTAAGAGCTAACATCATTAGGAACTAACATCATTAAGAGCTAACATCATTGAGAGCTAACATCAATAAGAGCTAACATCATTAAGAGCTAACATCATTAAGAACTAACATCATTAAGAGCTAACATCATTGAGAGCTAACATCAATAAGAGCTAACATCACTAAGAGCTAACATCAATAAGAGCTAACATCAATAAGAGGTAACATCATTAAGAACTAACATCAGTAAGAACTAACATCAATAATAGCTAACATCATTAAAAACTAACATCAATAAGAGCTAACATCAATAAGAGCTAATACAATTAAGAGCTAACATTATTAAGAGCTAATATTAAGAACTAACACCAATAAGAGCTAACATCATTAAGAGCTAACATCAATAAGAGCGAACACAATTAAGAGCTAACATCATTAAGAGCTAACATCAATAAGAGCTAACATCATTAAGAGCTAACATCAATAAGAGCTAACACAATTAAGAGATAACATTATTAAGAGCTAACATCATTAAGAGCTAACATCAATAAGAGCTAACTTTATTAAGAGCTAACATCATTGACAGCTAACATCATTAAGAGCTAACACCAATAAGAGCTAACATCAATAAGAGCTAACACAATTAAGAGCTAACATTATTAAGAGCTAACACAATTAAGAGCTAACATTATTAAGAGCTAACATCATTAGGAACTAACATCATTAAGAGCTAACATCATTGAGAGCTAAAATCAATAAGAGCTAACATCATTAAGAGCTAACATCATTAAGAACTAACATCATTAAGAGCTAACATCATTGAGAGCTAACATCAATAAGAGCTAACATCAATAAGAGCGAACATCAGTTACAGTTACAGTTTGGGGCGGCAGTAGCTCAGTCTGTAGTGACTTGGGCTGGGAATCGGAGGGTCGCCAGTTCAAGTCCAGGTCGGACCAAAAATGTGGAGAGTGGACTGGTAGCCGGAGAGGTGCCAGTTCCTCCTCCTGGGCACTGCCGAGGTTGCCCTTGAGCAAGGCACCGAACCCCCAACTGCTCGGGGCGCCTGGATAAGGGGCAGCTCCCTCACTCTGACACCTCTCCTCTAATGCATGTGCATGTGTTTGTTTCATGACTTGTGTGTGTAATGTGCAACTGAAAAATATATGTATATATATACTAACAGAGTGAAAAAATGTAATTTCCCTCATTGAGGGATTAATAAAGGAATTCTTCTTCTTCTTCTTACAGCTAATAACAGCTAATATCAGTTACAGTCACAGCTAATAACAGTTAACATCAGTTACACTTACAGCTAACATCAGCTAACGTCAGTAACAGCTAACATCAGCTAACATCAGCTAATGTCAGTAACAGCTAACATCAGCTAACATCAGCTAACGTCAGTAACAGCTAACATCAGCTAACATCAGCTAACGTCAGTAACAGCTAACATCAGCTAACATCAGCTAACGTCAGTAACAGCTAACACCAGCTAACGTCAGTAACGGCTAACATCAGGGGGATTGAAGTCCATCATATGATTATTCAAAGACACTTTTATATACTCAACATGACATATTATGTATAGACTATCAGAGTAAGAATATTTTTTAAATTGTTCAAAACTCTTGAACTTCTTGTGCAGTGCAGTCAGTGTAAATGCAGACATGGAAAGGACGCCATCTAGAGGACATTTACTGCACATCAGGTGGTGTACTTTACAGCACAATCATAAACTGACTTAAGAAGAGAATCCAACATGTTTACACCCCATCAGCTGATCCACTGCTAACAGGAAATAAACTGGGATGTATTTAGAGTGTTTTAAACTGTGAAATGGTCTAAAAATTGTAGATTAGTGATGTCACAAATCTTGATTTTATAATAATAAATAGACTCACTTTTTTATTTTACATTAGAGACATAAAAACAGCGGTTTTGATATTGGTATTCATAGATGTTTGAGACCCACATTGATCCAAAACTATTTTTTCAATAGGACGAAATCACATATGTTCACATTTTCAGGCTGCAAACAGCCACAGGTACAAAAATAGCTTCTTATATAATCTTGGAAGAAAGCAGTAGTCCTCTCAGTGTCCCTGGGGAGGACGCTGACCTTTCTTCATGCTTCCTGGGTGAAAACACATGCAGAGCAAAGAATGACAGCGGAGGACACAAACAGCAGACTGTGTGGTGGACTCAAAGCGTCCTCTCCAGGTCCTCTGGACTTATGTCAACACTGGCTGAGGAGCTTGTGAGGTTTTGGACAGAAGGGAAGTGATGCAGAGACGTAGGAGTCGCTGTTGATTGGTGGACTCACCTGGGAGTGCTTGGAGACCCAGTGTCGCAGCACATTGAGAACTCTGTTGGTCGCAGCTCTTCGGATGATGAATTCTTTATCACAGACTTTGTCAGAATTAGTGAAACCTGAGAGGAAAAAGGGCAAAGGTCAAAAAACATCTGAGGTCTCATCAGCTTCCTGTAAAAGCCCAAAAATAAATGAGTAGACACAAAAGCTACTATTAAACATCACGAAAGATGTGGATATCAACAGCTTTTTGGATACAAACAACCTTTTGTACCTTTTGGCAGTGATTATTTTCTCAGTTAATCAATTCGTTGTTTGGTCTTAATAATGTAAAAAGATAATGAAAAATATTTTAATTTCCCAAAGCGGTGTTTTTAAATGTCTTGTTTGGACCAAAACCAAAAAATATTCAATTTAATATGATATAAAACAAAGTACAGCAGGTAATACTGGTGAGCTATGATATATCGACTGGAAATTTTAGTTATTATCATCTGCTGCATTCAAACATGAATATGTATTATTTATTCTATTGAAAATATTCAGTAAACAGCTCATATCCAAATATATCAAATATTGTGCTTGTGAAAATAAGAGCAAAAAAAGGAATATTTTGTAAAGTGAATACAGTATTCAGATCTTTCGTTGAAGTAAAAGTAGTAATACCACAGTGAAATACTCAGTCCTGCATCCCCCACCAATCAGTACAGTTTAATCTTATCCTGAATTAATACATCATAATTTATTTGTTGATTATTATAATTACGTGCAAAGTAACTGAAGCGTTAAAACAAATGGTACAGTAATTCCTTCTGAGACATAGCAGAGTATAAAGTAGCAGAAATCAGAAAATACTCAAGTACCTCAAATGTGTACTTAAGTGCTAAAGTAAATTTAAACAATGAAAACTTTTTAATTTAAAAATTCAATATAAAAAAAATTCCTAATAAATGTTTTTAAATTCCACAGTGAGTAAATTTTAAGCCAATGGTGGAGTGAGTTATGATATAAAAGCAACTTAAATAGAAAAATAGAAAGTGAAATAAAATAAAAATATATATTCAAAGTACACAATACAGAGGCACGCTGAAAATTAAGAAGATGAAGATGGATTAATAGATAATGAATATTGCACCCTGGGAGCTGCTGTGGCCGGCGGCGGCCGTGGCGATGGCGAACGCTGAAGCCGGCGACATGGTGCAACGAGAGTTTTCCCCCGGTGACACTGAGAGGAAAACAAAAAAATACATGAAATAGCACGGGCGTGTATGTGTGTGTTTATTTATACACATTTACCTCCTGGCTGTCTGTAGCGGAGATGCCTCGGCGTGGATGGCGAGCGGCAGGGAGACATGTCGCCTGGTTCGCTGCTGGATGGAGACTCTGGGAGAAACTTGTCCAGAGAAACTGACTCCAGGACAGCTGTTAAAGAGAGAGACAAACATCTGTAACGTGAGGTGACAAGAGCGAAGAGTGACACTATCCTTTGCTACAGAAAAAAGTACTAATACTACACAAGGAAAAGACCAACAAGCAGTTAATCTGCAGTTATTTCCTTGATTAATCGATTATCGATCATCAGCAATTAGTGGAAAAAAATCCCAATATTCTTGATGTCCAAGGTGTGTCCAAAGATATCCACTTTAATATGATATAAAAGAGAGAAAAGCAGGAAATCTGCATATATGAGAGGCTCGAAACTGCATCGTCTGACATTTTTACAGGAAAAAATGACTGTAAAAATTAACAACTTCTTCAAAAGTATTTGGCAATTATTTTCGATTAATCTACTAATCATTGCCGCTCAAGTGTGAATGGCTGCATATAAATGGGAATATTTGTTATTTATTCTATTTAATATATTCAATATCATTTGATTTAAACAGCTATGTGGGAATATTGTTGTTGTTTTTTTTAAATAAATTAAAATTTTGAGTCAGTGGTGGAAAAAAAAATTAAAATCTACCTGAATGAATAATTTAACTAAAAAAAGTATGTCAGTGTAACAGCAACAAAAAAAAAAAAGTGTTGTACTATTATACATATTCTATCATTATATTATATTATATTATTTATTTATCATTATTATTATATTATTATTATAATCATGCATTAGTGTAAAAATAGCATTTTACTGTTGTGGCTGGATTTCATTTTGAACTATTACCTATTAACTATTATTAATCTGATGATTATTTTCTCAATTAATCAAAGGTTTGTAAAAATTCTGCTGCCGACAAACAATCCAAACCTCATAATTATTAAAAAAAAATAAAAGCAGCAAAAGCATGAAACAATACATTTCATCTGTACTTGTACATTTACGTGGTGAGTAAAGCTGTAAAAAGACATGAAATGGAGTAAAAAAACATCCCTCTGAGATGTAGTGGAGCACTAGTATGAAGTGGTACGCTCAACTTGTACTTCAGTGCATTACTAGAGTAAATGTGCTTTGTAAATGTAGTCTAAATGCCACCATGAGGGCTAAATATAACACACAGCACATATTTGCTTCAGTAGAGATCTAAAAATACTTCATCTGGATAAAAAAATAACCTTTATTCTTGTGTATTTTTAGTCATCAGCTGCTGTGTTGAGAGTGTTATTAGAGAGCTCCTCTTTATTCAATATTATTTCCTCTCCGTCTGTTTGTCTCTTTTGTGTTCTGTCTCTGATTTGTTGTCAGAGATTTTCTGACCCGGTGCTCCGCTGCTGTTTTTATCGGCTGGAGCCAGATGGTGATCCAACATTACTGCTGACTTTGACCTATTTCTGGCTCTCTCTGCTCCAGCCTGCTTATTGTCAGCGATTCAAGTGAAATATTAGTGGTAAAGAAATAAAAAAAAAATCATGCAGAACGTCTGCAGAAGATGAAAGAAGAGCTGAACAGATTTATTACCTCAGCACCTATGTCAGGTGTTTACCACCGCTGTCTTAAATTAACAGTATTACTGATTACCAGAATATTTTTAATGTTCCTGTAATGGTTAATCCACCAGTATGTGCAAGCTCCTTAATCAAAATGACATCTTAAATGCTAAAATATAATTTTATTTATTTATTTATTTTCACAAAAAAGCAAAAAACATATCAAAGCACATAATGTTATATTATATACTATGCATATTTATCATATTTTTGATTGAGATTGAGATTGAAATTCCAGTTATTTACTGTCATCCCTGAACAGAAAATTATATTTTAGTAGTTCTACGTTACTCCATAATAACGTAATAATAACGCTCCATAGCTCCATAATAATGATGTCAAAATATCAAAGCACATTATTATTATTATTTTGATAGAGATGTTAAATTCCAGTTATTTCCTGTCATTCCTGAATAGAAAATAGTGTTTTAGTGGTTGTTTGTTATTCTGGATTCATTTCTGACTTCTCAGTGAATTCCAGTGTTCTGGCTCAAATTTGGGTCTAAAAAGGTGAATTCAGTTTAAATTCCTCACTCCTGTTCAAAATGTGAAGAGCAGTGAACTCAGTGAGAAAGACAGAATCCAGTTAATGCTTTTTGAGGCTTAATATCTCTGTTTATATCTCTGTTTTAATGATTTTGGGACCCCCACAGTGTGAATCATCTCTGTGTTTTGGGCTTCCTACCCCTTCGGATGCTGCGCCTCAGCTTCCCACAGAAGGCGTCGAGGCGAGGCAGCTCTCCGCTGACGTCCTCCCCTGCAGCTGGGCTCAGCTCTGGGGAGCTGGGGCCCCGGCTGAGGTCCAGAGGGGCCTTGGTGGAGGAGGGAGGCGGCGAGGAGACTCCGGAGGCCTGGGGGAGGCTGGGGGAGCGAGTGGCGGTAGGCGGAGGGGAGGAAAAGCCAGAGGGCGGCCTGGTGGAGGTGGGAGGAGGAGAAGAGATGGACGGGCTGTGGCTGGAGGTGGGGGAGTTGGCGGCGGAGGAGGTGGGGGTGGCAGAAAGGTCCAGGGCGCTGGCTTTGCCACTGACAGGCGAGCTGAGGGAGAGCTTGCGGGAGTGGACGGGCGAGGAGGTACGAGGAGGGATGGTGAGAGGAGGCGGGGAGGAGAACTTGCGGCACAGCCTTGGGGATTTGTTGTTCAGCGGGTCGGAGGCCCACGAGCCCTGGTTGGTGGCGAAGAAGAGCTCCAGAGACCTGAGAAAGGAGAGAGAGTGGACCTGAACATCAGCTGATAGAAGAGCTGTGGATCAATAAGTCTCTACTAATTGATCAGCTATTTACGTTGTAATATGTCACTCATAACATAACTCTTTCCAAAAATGTCTTATTTCATCCACAACTCAAAGATATTCAGTTTCACTTTTATTAAAATAAATAACCCAAAGTGATCAATTAAATAGATTAATTTAATGGTAATAGATCAATTCATTAGCAAGAGTAGTAAAAGATGATGTCCTCAAATCAGAGAATTTAGACTTTTCAATCTTAAAAAAATAATGAAACTGATTAATTAAAGAAAAATAGTTTACTATAACTATAGAAAAATAGTTACTGATTCATTTCATGGAAAAAATAATCCAGGACTCCGTTAATATCTTGATATAGTTAATTTGATGTGATGTTTGATGATGTAAATTTTTATTTAGTATCAGTGTTTCTGTCCTCAAACGTCACAAAGATATTCAGTTTACTGTCAAAAAGCAGGAAATAAACCAGGAAATATTCACATTTAAAAAAAGAGAGTTTTGAAAAAAGCTCAGAAGCTCAGACTTATTAATTGATTATCATCATGTTTGGCAATTAATTTAACAGCTGACAACTAATCAGTTAATCGTTGCAGCTCTGTAATGGGATGTGCATAGGTGTGTTTGGCTGAGAATAATGTTGGTTGTGTCTGTTTCTGAAAGTCAATGCTTAAATTTAACGGCACCTAATAATTATTTTCATTGTCTGATAATCTGTTGATTATTCTCTAAATTACATTAACTGTTTGATTCATAAATGTTTCTAATATTTTCAGTTTACTGTCACAGAGGAGAAAATATTTTTCTTAACAATTTACTCACTGATTAATCGATTATTAACACAAATTATTCGTGTTTTTCACTGACCTATCCCCTGAATAGTTCTTTTATTTTATTCTAAACAGTTAGAATACGTGTTTTCGACACAGTATGAAGACAACAAGCCTGTCCACCAATATGTTGATTAATCAATTATCAGAAGAGCTGGGGATTAATTTACTTATTGATTAATGTCTGCAGCTGGAGCTGACAGTCACTAACTGTACTGGAGGTATTTACGTGGACTGATCCAGAGCCAGCTGAGTGATCTTCAGACTGTAGTCAGGACAGAGGGACATGATGGACAGACGGTCACATGAATGCTGTTCAATCCTGGGACAGTGACAGGAGGAGGAGGAGCAGGAGGAGGAGGAGGAGGAGGAGAGGAGGACAGAGCATGAAGAGGAGAGAACGTGAGGACAGAGGAGGAGGAGAGAGGAGGAGGGGAAGGAGAGGAGGAAGAGGAGAGAACGTGAGGACAGAGGAGGAGGAGGTGAGTAGGAGAGAGGAGAGAGGAGGAGGAGAGAGGAGGAGGGGGAGGAGAGGAGGAAGAGGAGAGAACGAGGACAGAGGAGGAGGAGGTGAAGAGGAGAGAGGAGAGAGCATGAGGAGAGAGGAGGAGGGGGAGGAGAGGAGGAAGAGGAGAGAACGTGAGGACAGAGGAGGAGGAGGTGAGGAGGAGAGAGGAGAGAGCATGAGGAGAGAGGAGGAGGGGGAGGAGGAAGAGGAGAGAACGTGAGGACAGAGGAGGAGGAGGTGAGGAGGAGAGAGGAGAGAGCATGAGGAGAGAGGAGGAGGGGGAGGAGGACATTAGGGCAAATGGATGAAGAGGAGGATAATGAGAGGAAGAAGAGAACACGATGAGAAGGATGAAGATGTTACATGAGAGGAGAATTAAGCAAGATGATGATGATGATGATGATGTTGTTTACAGTAAAAAGTGCTAAGATCATTAAAGGAACTTTCATTTTGGGTTGGTTTATTTTACTAAATTTCCTGGATCTCCATCTTTTTCTATGAAAACATATTTTTACAGTTGCAGTTTAAAACAGTTTTAAACTGAAATAACCAAAAATGAAATAGCTTGCTAATGTTTCATCACCACTTAAACCAGTTGAAGTCCAGCACTACAGTAAATGTATCTACAGGAGGCGGACCACTCCTACCTGACAGGTATGGAGGTAAACGGCTTCTTGTAGATGTCGGCCAGCTTGTCGATGACCACGGCGGCGGTGGTGAAGATGCGGTAGGTGTGGAGGAAGGTGTTGAGGAAGTCTATGGACAGGAAGCGCAGGTCGGTGAGGCGCTCCAGGAGGCGCTCCACGCTGGCGTAGCGGATCTGAGGGACTTTGCAGGAGTTGAGCGTCTTGCTGAAGCAAATGTCGACGTCGTCTTTGTGCAGGCGGGCGTCGGATCTTCAGGAGACAAAATAAGTGTTAAATCACAATGTTCAGTTCATAGATACAGCTGCTCACTGGATTTATCAAACAAAACAAACAGGAGTGCTGGGGACTATTTTCAGTGGCGGATTAATCCACATTTGGTGCTGTAGTGAGTATTTGGTGGCAGCAGGATGGAGAATGTGGGATTCTCATAATACAGCTAAAAACAATAGTATAATTTATTTAAATGGTTATTTTACTGCATGATGGTGATTTCTGATATTGCATCAATGTGTGCAGTTTCTATTCTCACACAGAAAACTACATTTTCACTCAATATCCAGTCACTTATTAATTTGGTGTTACTATATGCTGATGATATTGACATTTATTTTTTATACACAGTAAATAATATTCAAATGATCAAATGATATGACATAATACATGGTGATTATTGGCATTCATTCATTTTGCACGTTTCTCACGCAATTGGTAATCCTCTTTTTCGTAGTTAAAAATACCATTATATTTTAACTGGATGATTATTTACTGTGGTAGTAATATCTGATATTTAGAGTTTCTATTCTTACATTAAAAAGACATTTTTGTGTTTACGTTATTTTTGTTTGTAGTAACATTTTCAATCAATATTCAATATTAATTTAGTGTTACTCAATGCTGACAATGTTGCTGTTTATATGCAGTAAATAATATAGAGATAAATGGGGCAAATACATTGACATTATCAGCAGAAGTAATCTTCATCACTTTTTGTATACGTTTCCCAGTCCATCAGTAATCCTTTTTTCTTACTTGATCATGTGCGGCACTGAAACCTTGGAGTTCTCCTCAAACACGCTGGTCATCAGGCCGTTACATCGGATATTATCGATGCACTGAAACACATATTTGTTGACACGGTCAGTCCTCTTTTATGCCATAATAGAGCTTTAAAAGAGTCAGGCCTACCTGACTGATGTCACTGGTCCAGGCAGCCTTTTCTTGGCGAGAAGGAGCCAAAAGGACGACGGAGAAGGACTGGCCATCCGGAGGCTCCACCACGATCTTAAACTCCAGGTGGCTGAAGCCTTGACCTGCCGCGTTGTCTGCGACGATTTATAATAAACATTAAAGTAGACGTGTTGATGTTGTCAATGAGGAAGTGATCTGGAGTAAAAATACACTCACAGTCTTCATCGTTGGCGTCCAGTTCTTCGATCAGAGTACACTCGATCAGAGACAACGTGCCTCCTTGCTGTCCAGGAAAAAAAATCCAACAAAATTTAACATTTTAGCTATTATCTATAGATTCTGTTAATTCTATTGTATTTGTTTGAATGCATCAGAAGGCCGACCTTCAGCAGGTGAAGCTTTCCTCCAGATGTTCGTGTGCAGATGAGGAAGTGTTTGGTGAACAGGAAACACTGTCGCTCTCCTTCCTTCCGTAGCGACAGGGAGCCCAGCCGGACTTTACTGAGCATCCCCCGCTCGCTGCTGGACGGCAGCTGGATGAGCGAGCCTGTCCACCGGGACGAAGGTAAGGAGCCAAAGATGGCGGATCAATCTGAATAAAACACGTCTATTGATGGTGACGAGGAGGAAGAGGAAGCTCACCTTGTCTGACAAAGGTCTGACTCGTGTCCAACAGAATGTCGCAGCCCTCCACGATCATCCTCTCGATAGCGAGGTTCTTCCTGATGTTCTCTGTGTCGCTCACCTCATCGTGCATCATTCTGACAATACCGACCAAACACTACTATCATCTTCATCATCACCACCACCATTATCATCATCAGCACCACCATCATCATCACCATCATCTTCACCACCATTATCATCATCACCACCACCACCACCACCACCGTCATCACCATCATCATCTTCACCACCATCATCATCACCATCATCATCTTTACCACCACCACCATTATCATCATCATCACCACCACCACCACATCATCACCACATCATCTTCGCCACCATCATCATCATTACACCATCATCACCATCACCATCATCATCTTCACCACCACCACCATCATCGTCATCTTCACCACCACCACCATCATCATCATCACCACAATCACCATCTTCAACACCATTATCATCATCACCACCACCACCACCACCATCATCACCATCATCATCTTCACCACCATCATCATCATTACGCCATCATCATCACCATCATCATCTTTACCACCACCACCACCATTATCATCACCACATCATCTTTGTCACCATCATCATCATTACACCATCATCATCATCACCATCATCTTCACCACCACCACCACCATCGTCATCTTCACCACCACCACCATCATCATCATCACCACATCATCTTCGCCACCATCATCATCATTACACCATCATCATCACCATCATCTTCACCTCCACCACCACCATCGTCATCTTCACCACCACCACCATCATCATCATCACCACAATCACCATCACCACATCATCTTCACAACCACCGTCTTCACCACCACCATCATCATCATCATCATCTTCACCGCCATCAACACCACCATTATCATCATCTTCACCATCATCATCACCATCACCACATCATCTTCATCACTCACTTGGACAGCTCCTCCAGTTTGGATTTGGCGAACTCCAGACTCTTGCGCTCGACGTGTTCATGAGGTGTGTGAGCGAGCAGCTCATGCAGAGTGATGATGTAACGAGGAATCTGTAGACCAACAGAAAACACACATGACATCATCAAATGTACTAATGTTCCAACAGTAGTTAATACTGGAAGTTTGAACTGTGGAAGAAGAAGTATTCACTGAAGTAAAAGTACCACACTGTGAAAGTACTCAACCAAATGAAAAAGCCCTGCCTTCAAGAGCTACTTAAGTAAAAGTATCAGCAAAATGAGCAGTAGTAGTAGTAGTAGTACTGATAGCAGTAGTAGTTTCTATAATATCTGGTGTTTGTTTTGACTCATTTTAGTATTAGCAATACTAGCATCAGCAGGGTCAGTAGTATTAGCAGCAGCAGTATCAGTAGTAGTTTCTAATATATCTGTGTTTGTCCTGTATTTTAACCACTCTCCATCCCGTTGGCTCGTTCAAACTGCAGTAATCCATCACGGTCAGCACAGTACTCGGCAGTGTATACTACCTGGAACATGGGGTAGGTGAGGAAGGTCTCCAGCATGCGTCCCTCACAGGCGCCGTTGGCCTCATACTGTTTGAGCAGCTTGTCGAAGTCTCTGTTCTGCTTGCAGTTGGCCAAAACCTGCAGACTGTACTGATGGTTCCTGACGAACTCCTGGTAGATGTTCAGCATGGGCAGCAGGATGTCGAACAGGTCGGCTGGAAACAGCAGTGAGGCAATAAACACTATTATTAGTTAAAGGATTATATCACTGTTATTTACACAAATTATAGAATATCATTTATATTTATCATATAGAATATAAATTAAAGAGCTTCAGATTCAGAAAATGTCAAATATACATCATTTATAATATTCACAAAATGTTTCATTAATTATATTTGATCTAAAATTTTAAAAAGTGACCAATTAAATGATATGTTGTTTACAGACTACTTGTACTAGTTGTACGTGTATTTAACACTGAATGCTGGACTTTATCATTATATCTACTAAATAAGTATTTACCATACACTTTATACTTCTTCTCCAGTATTTCTATTGCACTACATGAAGCACTTAAAATTATACTACTACTAATAATAATAATAATAATAATAATAATACAAAATAATAATAATAATAATAATAATAATAGTATTATTAATAATAAAACAATAATATTATTATTATTATTATTATTAAATAAATACATTATTAATATTTTTGCTACTATTATAATTACATTATTATTCTAAATTGTATTATTATTATTATTATTATTATTATTATTATTATATAAACAATAAATTGCATTTATTATTATTCTTATTATTAATATTATAAATAACAAAAAATATTATTATTACTACAAATAAGAAAAATAATTTTCATGAAATGCAGAGACACTTTAAACATGAGTTTTACATATATAATATTACATGAAAACATTGTGGTATGATGCAGTACTACACTACTACTCTACGCAGTAGTACACTCAGTATCAAACCCTCAGTACTCACCCAGAACCAGTGTGGGCCAGTTGGCGATCCGAGCTTTCAGGCCTTGATGGAAGATCTCGTGCAGGAACATGATGGTCTCACTGGGGAGGCACAGGTTCTTACTGGTGGCCAAAAACAAACTGGGAGGTTAAGTTATGAAAGAGTGTGAATTAAAGAGCTACCTGTTCAGGAAGATGGTGCTGACGTCATCGTGGCTGATGGGCGGCTTCTTGGAGCTGGTGGCCATGCGCAGTGGCCGCAGGAAGCAGTTGACCAGGATGGACAGCTGGTGGACATACTCCGTCTCGGCCTCCACCATGTTGAAGACGATCTGGTTCCTCTTCCTCATGCTCTCGGCGTGAGGCGAGCTGATGTAGTCCTGCACGATGATCTTCCACTTCCTGCGGCACAGCCAGCCTCGCATGAAGCTCTGCACCTACAGACAGAACGCCGCCGGACGTCTCTCTTTGCTCCTCTTTCTTCATGACGGACGAAAAAAAACACAAAACAAGCGTTTTACCTTTTTGATCTTCTTGATGTCCGGGTCCTCCTCCTCCTGCTGGTTCTGGTGAGGTCGCATCCTGTCCTTGGTTTTGTTCACCACAACAATCTGCAGCAACAACAACAACAAGTGTCCATGTTAGAGCTGAAATATTCATGAATATTTATGAAACATTTATTAGACCACCACTCAGTGTGAGGTGAATTTTCAAATTTACAAATTTTGCAGAAAAAATATTTATTTGCAGAATAAATATCATTATTATTAGTTTTAGGATTTAAAGGAGTGAATCAAAGCCACCTAACACCATTCACAAACACAGTCAAGACCAGTGACACAACACAAACTAACTAACCAATCAGAGCAGCAGTAATCCAGAAACTCCTGTGTTCTGCGAGCTTAAAGTCCTTCTTTGACTCTATATATATACAGTACATATATATATATATATATATATATATGTTAATATATATATATATATATATATATATATATATATTGTTTTGCACATTTGGGTCTATAGAGGTGAATTTAGTTTGTGTATATTATATACACAAACTATATAATTATATATTATATATACACTGTATATAGATATATATATATTTGCTATTGTGCCGTTGGGTGCGTTCAGGCGTACCTCGGCTTTTAGCCTCTCGATCTCGGTGTCCTGGTCCTCCAGCTGAGTGCGGAGCTGATTGGCTGCGATCTTCTCCGTCTCCATGATCTGCACCAGGTGGATGTACTTCTGCATCAGGATCTCACGCTCGATGATGATGTCGGAGTAACTGCAGGGAGTACATGAAGTACACAAGGTACATATATACATATGTATATACATATACATATACATATATTTATAGAGCACTTATCAAAACAGTGTTACAAAGTGTTTTACAGAGACTATCTGACTTACTTAATATTTACTTTCACTATCATTGATACTTCTACTGCACCACATTGCAGAGGTGGTACTATATGTATTTAACATAACAATACAACAAAGTATATTCACTCACTGCACTGAACTTTTAAATACTTTAATAACAATAATAACAATAATAATAATAACATATTTGTATTAATAGAGTGATTTCCATGAAACTCAGAGACACTTTACAAGTAAAATTATCAAAAATTAGAGTAAAATAATGAATCACACATTAAAATATCCAGCCAGTGGTATATGAAGTATAGTAGATTTACAATTTTGAAATACTGGTACTTCATAAGTATTTCTATTTTCTGCTTCTCCATTACTATCCATTATACTTTAATAAAAAAGTACTTTTCTATAATAATACATAATCTATAATATTTAAAGTATATATAGAAGCATATATAATGCAATATGTATAAAATTTAGAGTATATATAAAAGTTCATACTATATAATATATAATCTATAATATTTAGAGTGTATACAGAGAGTACATACTGTATATGATATATTTAGAGTATATACACAAGTATATAATATATAGAAGAGAGAGTACAGAGTATGAAGTATTTTTAGATCATGGTATTTCTACTTTTACTTGAGTATTAGGGTACTTCTTCAACCTCTGTCAATAAGGAGCATGGTCATGTTTTCTGCTGGATGTTCAGATAAATCCAGAAACAGAAACAGGGAGGTGGAGCAGCAGTCCAGATCTAGTCGGTGATGTAATCGTCATGGCGATACCAGTGTGACCTAAATGTGAACCGCTGCGAGCAGAACACGACCGTGACCACGCACACACACAAAAACACACAATAACACAGATATGTAACAACACATGGCAGTTGTGTCAAATGTGCATCAGCACAAAAAAACAAGCAGAAAAAAGAAAAAACAGACTGATTTTTAACACCTGAACTCATGAAAAGTATTAAATAAGGAGAAAGAAAGAGAGGAAGACAGGGAAGCAGGAAGGAAGGAAGGGAGAGAGGGAGGAAGGTAGGGGAAGGAGGTAAGAAAAGAAATGGGAGAGGAAGGAACAAAGGTAGTCAAGGGAGGAAAGAAGGAAGGAGGAGAAGAGGGAAGAAGGAAAGGAAATGAGGGAAGGAGATGGTGTAAATATTGAAGATCTGTGACGTCACAAATGATTAATGATAAAGTGTAGATCCTTTGACAGTATTGAAATAAAGAGACAGTTTAACTGTGGCTGGCTGATGGTATAAACTGGTATAAATTACATTAAAGGCTCCTTCAGGTATCCTCACCTGGCCTGCTGGATGCACTCCACCCACTCGTTGCAGTCCGACTCCTCCTCCGTCCGAAGCTCCAGAGGTTTCTGTCCATCGTGACCGAAAATCACCAGGAAGTAGTGCTGCAGTGGAGAGGTAAATGGTTCTCTTTAAAACACAGTAGAGAATAAAAACAATTAAAAAAAGTACTTTTGGCTCTACATTTGTTCATATTTTAGCAAATCTGCAGCATTAAAAGCAGCCGAATTATCGATCAGCACATCTCGTTTGCAAGAGTTTGTGGACAGAAATGATCTCAGAATATTTGCAAACTGAGAGAAAACATGTCTTAACATGACAAAATCAGTGATTCATATTTTTTTTATTACATATTTAGTATGATAACTACTAATATTTGAGCAGGTAGAAGTAATTTATGACTTCTTTTAAAGGAAAATAGAAAAGATTAAGGTCACCTGCTGCAATATTTAGTCATTTTAAATCACCCTGTTTTTCCTGTTTGTTCTTCCAGGGACCTTTTAAATCAGTGGAAATACATAATTTAAAAACTACATGTTTGGAAATCTCCAGAACATGCTGACTTTTTGTTTATGCATGAGTACATTCTACAGTAAAGACACAATAAGACGCTTCTCTGACACAAAGAGAGAGATCTGATCCAGGTCCAGTTTACAGAGTCATTAGAAGCTTTGAATGGGTTTTAATTTGGAAAGGTAAGTGGCAGGAAGTTCATTAAGTCAAGCTTTTATTTTCCCTTTCTACTACTAAGCAACACCGGAGAGACTTTCAACAAATTCATTTAATTTTTATGATTTAGCATTTTTTTTCCTTTGACATTATTTTCTGTCAAACCTGCAACAATTATCTTTATTTTAATCTAAATCCACATTTTTATGTTGCGTCCTTTTTATCCTAAATCCACATATTTGTCTCATGCAACATTTGACAGCATCTTGAGAGTTGAATACTAAATGAAATGAAATAAGTACATGAAATAATTATATCATTATGAGTATATAAAAACACAACAACTCATTGTGACATTGTGAGTAAAACAAAGGGCCACCAAAATAAAAACATTATATAATATTATTATAATATTTTAAATATTTGAGCGTGAATCCAATTAAAAAGTTTAACCTGTCAAGCACTGAGCTGACTTTACTTTGTAAGAAAATCATGACAATCCAGCACGAGGATCAATACACTAATGAAAATAGTCCCCAACAAATGCACTGTGCAAATATGCAAAAAAATGCCCTGAAAAAGCATGTAGAAAAGGGCATGAAAAATATTGAGAAAAAGTGTGAAAATCTTTCAGAAAAAATTGTGAAAAATTTCAGAAAAATGTTTGAAACGTTTAAGAAAATAGTGTGGGAAAAGTCCAGAAATTATTTGGAAAAATATCCAGAATGTGTGTCAAAATGTCTAGAAAATGTGTTAAACTTTTTCAGAAAAAATAAATTAAAAAAAAAAGTTTGAGAAACTTGTGTTGGAAAAAAAAGTCCAGAAATGATGTGAAAAAATACCCTGACAATTGTGAAAAAAAATATCCAGACAAACGTGAAAAAACAGCATGAAAAATATCCAGAAAATATGTGGAAAAACCTGCATGAAAAATATCCAGAAAAATGTGTGGAAGAAACTGCATGAAAAATATCCAGGAAAATGTGTGAAAAAAAACTCTAGAAAGAATGTGGAAAATTATCCTTACAATTGTGTAAAAAAAAAATCTGGAAAATTGCAGAAAAAATGTCCAGAAAGTGTGTAAAAAAATGAAAATTGGGTGGAAAAAATATAGCGGATACATAAAATATAAATACACTTTAAAATGTAAATATAAGGAAAATAATTGTTTGCTTTCATGCATACTTTCAGTGCTTGTTTCATATTCATGTTCACATTGTCTGTTATAATAATACAATAATATATTTTGCTAGGAGGCTGCAGGCCTGTGTGGTAATGATGTAACGATAAGCGGGTGAGAGCGTGTGCCGAGCAGAGAGGCTTAAGGGCTTGTTTGTGAGTGTTGTGTTGTGGGGGGGAGGTTTACGTAACCATCAGGGCTCATTCAGCTGCTCATTGCTAATGCGGCTTCCCCGACCACAGGCCTGCTTTAAGCCACAGGATGACAATGAGAGGGACGGACGGCTTTAAGCCTCGTCCTGCACTCAGCATCAATTCATCCAGTCACTTAAAGCAGCAGCTCAACTGTCTGACAAGTTCAGACCCGAACCAGAGAGGCAGACTAAGAAAGTAAAATGTATGAATGTCACAGCTGAACAACGACAATAACTAACATGACTCTGCAGCACCGCAAGAGGATTAATACTGAAAATAGTCCCCAGCAAAGGCATTGTTGTTTGACTTTTTGACAAAAAAAGGTGAAAAATTGTCCAGAAAGGATGTGAAAAATGTTGAGGAAATGTGTGGAAAAACAGCCCAAAAATATGTAAAAATAAATGTTGAGAAAATGTGTGAAAAAAAGTATCTGTGAAAAATATTGAGGAAAACAACAAAAAAGTCAAGGAAATGTATGAAAAAAATCTCCAAAGATTTGTGTGAAAAAATCCAGAAAAATGTTCAGAAATGTGTGAAAAACGACCAAGAAATCATCAAAATGTGTTAAAAATATACAGAAAATAATGTAAGAGTGTGCAAATAAAGTCCCAAAGTTTTTCAAAAATATCCAGAAAAAAATGTCTGAAATTAGAAAAACAAACTGGAATAAACAATTTGTGAGATTAAGATAGATAGATAAGATAGATGGATGCCAATGGGGATCCAAATGACTACAATAAAGAATAAATTTGTGTATAAACATGATTTCTGTTTTCTTTTTATGAATTAATGTCTAATGTGATGGTAAACACATTTATTATTGATCTCAGTGTGATCGGTGTAATATATGCACAAGTTCAGTTTAACAGCAGTATCTAGATATTAAAACAGCAGAAAATTGTCCCAAAATGTGTGACAAATATACAAAATTGTGTGAAGTGTGCAAAAAAATTATTTGTGGAAAAAATGTCCGGAAAATATGTGGAAAATGTCCCAAAAACTAGTGTGTAAAAAATGCCCAAAAATACTAAAAATATACTGATTTTTTTTTTTGTCAAAAAGTGAAAGTGAAAAATGATAAGTGTAGTTTCTAGACAGATAGCAGGTAGCAGCAGTGTGTACTGTCTGTACTGACGTGGTACTCAGACAGTGACTGCAGGCGAAAGGACCAGTGAGGATTCTATTCTTAGTCGAGCACAGCAGCGTCCCAGAGCACCGCCACATGTTATAGCTGCAAACAGAAGCTGCTTTGTGGGCGGCAGTAGCTCAGTCTGTAGTGACTTGGGCTGGGAATCGGAGGGTCGCCAGTTAAAGTCCAGGTCGGACCAAAATGTGGAGAGTGGACTGGTAGCTGGAGAGGTGCCAGTTCCTCCTCCTGGGCACTGCCGAGGTGCCCTTGAGCAAGGCACCGAACCCCCAACTGCTCGGGGCGCCTGGATAAGGGGCAGCCCCCTCACTCTGACACCTCTCCTCTAATGCATGTGCATTTGTTTGTTTCATGACTTGTGTGTGTAATGAAAAAATAACTGAAAAAATATATGTGTGTATATATACTAACAGAGTGAAAAAAATGTAATTTCCCTCATTGAGGGATTAATAAAGGGATTCTTCTTCTTCTTCTTCTTTCACATTCATTTAACGGGATTTAAAAGATTAAATCACTGGTTATAATATATTAATAATATATAAATACAAAACATGTCTGTCTATAACTATGAGAGCCAAGCTGTCCAATGTCTTGCTATGATGAGAAAATATCAGTTCCTAACATAAATCAAACTCAAATACCCTTCAAATTAAAACTTTAAAACATCTCCCTGCCCTCATCTCCATGGAAACACAGCAGTCAAGCGGTGCACAGGTGAGTAGTCATTAGCATTAACATACAGCTAAAGGCATCACCCTTCAAAATAACAACACCATTTCCAAATCAACCAACTTCTGGTTCAACACAAAACCCCAGAACAGGATAATACTCCACTTAAAGCTGCTCTTCTGGTAGTATTTCTACATTAACGTTGGTTTCATCATCTTTCAGCTCCCACAAAGTGATTCAAAACAACTAGAAAGAAACGCAACAATACCAGAAATAAAAGACTTAAAATAACCACAAAGAGATGCAAAAATACCAGAAAGAGAAGCAAAAAGACCACAAAGAAACACACAAAAAAAACAAAAAGAGACACAAAACAACTACAAAAATATACAAAACAACCACAAAGATACACAAAAAAACTACAAAAATATACAAAATGACCACAAAAAGATGCAAAATGGCAACAACAACATGATAACGTTTTCACTTAAAGCTGCTCTAATATCTACCGATCTGAAGCGGCGATTAGACTTTTTACTTGAGTTGAATTTGAACATTGAACAAATTAATCTTACTGTGCAAACCCCCAAAAACTTTTAAATACAAGTTTATGAACTTGCAAAGCAAAATAGAACTTTAAATATTTTAATGCTCTAAATTTTACCATTCAGCTCTGGTTAAACGTCAATGTTACGGGGTCAGTGTTTCATACTGTTATGACTATTATTTGCTTCCATAATTAACAATTCCTCTGATTCATAGCAACTTTAAGAGGACGAGCTCTTGAATTTAGCATATTGAATATACTGGGAACACAGCATCATTATGAGCAGATACAGGAGACTGAAATGTTAAAGTCGTATCTGTGAGGAGCAGAGTGGACATCAAAAAAGTCGAGGGCTTCGGTGCTTCCTGGCTTTAATGTCACTCCATCAGAAAGCTACTCTAGATTTAGACCGTCAGGTCAGGAGGTCAACTATCACCGTTCGTCTCTTCAGTCTTCTTACTGTCAGACTCGATATTGCACCGTGACGTGGACTGTCCACAAAGAGACACAAAATGTCTACAAAGAGACACAAAATGCGTATAAAGAGATGCAATGCAAAGACAAAGAGACGCAAAATGTCTATAAAGAGACGCGACACAAAGCAAAGAGATGCAAAATGTCTTCAAAGAGACACAAAGCTGTCCATCCATACAATAATACAACAACACAACAACACAGCACCAGGTCACTGCAGCAGCTTCACATTGATGCTGCTCGAGCTAAAAGGTCATGAAATGACCAAGTGCAAAATTAGTCAATTCATCCATTTCGATGATGGATTAAGCTTAAAAACTGAATATTTTTGGGGTTTTCTTCCTCTCGCATTAACTGTTAATTGATGAATCAGCTGGAGCAGATTTCTTCCTCACTTTTGCACAGCAGTTGTCCAGTTTTCACGTCATTTTTCACTGCCTGTAAACAGTGTTTCCTGCAGATGCCTCTCTGTCGAAGCAGCTCTCTCTGACAGAACTTGACCTTTCCTCCGGTCCACAGACTGGAGGGAGGTGAAAGCAGCTCGGCTGGTCCGTCCAGTCCGATTTCCCACCAGCAGCGACGAGCAGACAGACCCCCGTGGATCTAATGCCAAGCTGTGTGAGTGCAGCCCAGCGCTGCTCTATCACCGTCTTCAGTTTGAGTTTGTGTGAGACAAATACTAAGTATTACTATTTTCATCCACAAGAGAGTATGAAGACCTCATCTCCATTAAAGTATGCAAAAATATGTGAAGAATAGAACTGGAGACCAACATTTATTGTTGGGCAGTAAAGAGAAGTAAACCTACCAAACAGAGACACAACAGCAAAAAGACACAACGTGACCAAAACGAGACATGTCTACAAAGAGACACAAAACACCTATAAATAGACACAATATGACCATGAAGAGACCAAATGTGTCTTCATAGTCATGTTGTGTCAAGACCCAAAATGTCTACAACAAGATGCAAAATGACTACAAAGAGACGCAAAAAGATGTCCGCAAAAACTGCAAAATGACTACAAACACAAAATGTCTACAAAGAGACACAAAACACCCACTAAGAAACATCCACAAAGAGACATAAAACATTTACAAAGAGGCGCAAAACATCCACAAGGAGACACAAAACATCTACAAAGAGACGCAAAAACCGCTACAAAGAGAAACAAATCGTCTACAAAGAGACAAAAAACATTTACAAAGAGAAACAAATCGTCTACAAAGAGACGCAAAAACTTCTACAAAGAGAAACAAATCGTCTACAAAGAGACAAAAAAAACATTTACAAAGAGACACAAAACATCTACAAAGAGACGCAAAAACTGCTACAAAGAGAAACAAATCGTCTACAAAGAGACAAAAAAAACATTTATAAAGAGAAACAAATCGTCTACAAAGAGACGCAAAAACTTCTACAAAGAGAAACAAATCGTCTACAAAGAGACAAAAAAAACATTTACAAAGAGAAACAAATCGTCTACAAAGAGACGCAAAAACTTCTACAAAGAGAAACAAATCGTCTACAAAGAGACAAAAAAAACATTTACAAAGAGAAACAAATCGTCTACAAAGAGACGCAAAAACTTCTACAAAGAGAAACAAATTGTCTACAAAGAGACGCAAGAACTTCTACAAAGAGAAAGAAATCATCTACAAAGAGACAAAAAACTCCACAAAGAGAAACAAATTGTCTACATAGAGACACAAAAACGTCTACAAAGAGAAACAAAGCGTCTACAAAGAGACGTAAAAAAACAATGACGAACCGCTTACTCTGCATCACTGACTGACATTACACACTGACCTGTACAGGTGTTAAAGGACAGGTGAGGACAGGTGACAGAGGAGTCCTGCTGAAGACGCCTCTAACAGAATTTGAGCTGTTGAACATACTTCTCTCTGTACGTTAGAGTCCAGTAAACAATCAACAACCTAAAGTTACAGATTTTATCATGAAGTTTGGTTTGTGGAGGAAAAGCTGCCTCTCATCTTCCACTGACAGGGAGGCTGAACTTCATGTTTTATATGTCATTTTTATTCATATGTTATTTTAACTCCATGCCAGCAGCTCTGAGAGAGCAGCTCTTGACTTTCTAATTGGTAAGAACATATGAAGTTTGGTTTTGGTTTCACTTCCTGCAGTTAAATTGAATGATAGCCCACTGGGAGACAGTCTGAGACCTGTTTTGGTCCAGTTACCATGTTCACAACTGCCCTGACAAACATCCCCATCTCCAGAGCTTGATTAAAACAGACTGATAACTGGAAAATGACCAAAAAGAGACACTACATGACCAGAGGGAGACGAAATATGACCACACAGAGTCTAAAAACGTCTGATTGAGATGCAAAATAACAATAAAGGGATGGAAAACGACAACACAGAATTCCTACAAAATCAATTCAGACTGTTGTCCAACTATTAAATTAATTCACAACTATTTTGAGAATTGATTAATTAATTTTAGATGTTTTTTTCCAAAATAAAAGTCTAAATTCTCTAATTTTAGCTTCTTAAATGTGGATATTTCCTGGTTTCCTTCCTCCATGACAGTAAACTGAATATCTCTGAGATGTTTGCTCCACATTTTCCACCATTTCCTGATCAATTAATCAAGAAAAACAAAGCCTTAATAAACATTTTTACTGAAGAAGAATAAACTCGTCAGTGGTGAGAATGCAGAAAGAACAAAAACATGAGAACAAAATGTGGTTAAATCTATATTAATTAATAAACATGTCTGATTTGCCTCTATCACAAGAGGAAATCAGACAGATTACCTTCATATCCACGAGGGGATTATATTATAATCCAGTTTGTATAATAAACACTGAAATAATGTGGATCTGTGGCCTGAGTGCAGAGCAGAAAATAAGCTTTTGTAGTTTCGAAAATTAAATAAAATCAGGAAAAACAGGAATAAGAGTTGTTTGAATTTAGCTTTCACTGAACAAATATCTTCATATTTGTTCAGTGAAAGCTAAATTCATTAGTATATTATCTACTCAGTATATTGTAGCCACGTGTTAGTTTAACCAAAACAAGGAACAAGTCAAAAAGAGTTAATTTAATTAAATTTAATTAATTAATGCACAGAAAATTGAACCTACATTGATCAACTTTCAAGTTTAAGCAAAAATTTACTGTTTCCAGTTTCTGGTTTAGTTTGGGATTTTGGGTTCCTGGCAGCTTTATACTTTAATAAATAGTGTGAATAAAACAGGCATTACCAAAATAAAGCTCCGAGTAATAAAAAAAGTGTGTTTATGTCCATTAATAGTGACACTACAAACTTTATCTGCTCTATAATAATATTTTTACAGGAATGTTACCATGAATGTTAAAATAATCTGCAGATATACTGACAGTGAAAATAATCATAATCTGCACATCTGAGAACATATTTTGTCAAGATGTGATTTACTGCCAAAATAAAGCTGCAGGTAATGAAAACGACATAAACACACTTTATTAAAGTTTTGTTTTTTAGCTGTGTTTATGGGTATTAATGACGAAACCACAACCTTTAACTGCTCTATAATAATATTTAACTTATTATCACTACATATTTGCGCTTTTTTCATGTATTTTTTTTTTCTGGCAGCTTTAACTGTGAAACTAAAACGGAAATGAATACATAGATTAAAGACAAATTACCAAAATAAAGCTCAGAGTGATGAAAATACATAAAAACACTGTATTATATTTTTTTTATATTTCTCTGGTGCATTTATGTGTATTAATAGTGAAACTACAAAGTTTAACTGTTCTGTAATAATATTTAACTTATTACCACGTATTACCTTTTCCATGTATTTGGGTTTCCTGGCAGTTTTAACTGTTTTTTTTACCAAAATAAAGCTCCAGAGATGGTGGAAAAGCTAACACATTACTTCGTAAATCAAACTGAAGCTCTTCATCACCTGCTGCTTCTCCACAGGCTCTTTGCTGACTGCGGACACCTTGGGCGCAGGTGCGCGCTCGCACGTGCACCCCTCCAGCAGGTAAATCCCGGAGGGTCTCGTGCTCTGGTCGTTTTCGAAGTAGAAGAGCACGTTCTGGTAGAGAGCGAAGAACCGCTCGGTCCAGCGGCTGTTCTCTGCCGCCTTCTTGCTCAGGAAGCCACGCTTGGAGCCCTCTTTACGCGCGACCACGGACAAGTAAAGCGCGTGGCCCTCGTTGTAGCGCACGCCCTTTTGCATTTTAAATCCACCTGGACTTTGTTTTTGCAATACTGGAGCCAAGTTCAGGCAGCGCCCCACGGCATCACATCACATTTCCCGGTAGTCCGTTATGACCGGAGAGGACGCGCGTCGAGGTAATCCGGGTTTAGGGCAGCAGGAGAAGTTGGAGGCATCACACCGGAGCTGCACAGACCCGCTTCCCCCGCACCGGAGCCGCACAGATCTGCTTCCCCCAAACCGGAGCTTCAGCCGCAGGGGGAAACCACCTCACCGCGCGTCCATGCGCTAAAGTTTGGTGACGACTCACCAGACGCGACGGCGTCTCCGGTCGAGAAGGAGCAGGGAAATAGACGGAGGGAACAGACGATGGAAACGGAATCACGACGGAGATCAGCGGTAATCGGCTTTCCGACCGACTTAAAGGGACAGGTCGCCTCACGGGAGGAGCGCACGAGCCGGAACGCCCCTCACAAAGGGCGGCGTGCGCAGGAACGCGTGAAGGGGTGGAGGTAGGGAGTGGGTGACATCTGGTGTTGTGACGATTAATCGATTAGTTGTCAGCTATTAAATTAACCTCCTAAGACCTCACATCATCACATTTTGTTGACCACAATATTTAATTCAGGTTTCATGTTTTCTTTCTCAGTTTTTATATTTATCAGGTGTAAAAGTAAAAATACAGACAAGAGCCTGTCTAGTCTGAGGGGGATAATCAGCAACTGTAGTGATAAAATATTTGAGTATTTATTTATGCCAAAAAAGACAACATGATTCCAGCTTCTGCTGAAACCTTAAATGCACATTATCCTCACTTATACACGTTGTGCACATGATTCTCACTCCTACTATGTAAGTTTCGCAAATTATCCTCACTCCTACCACCTCAATTTTGCACATTATCCTCACTTCTACCACTTCCGTTTTTTACACATTATCCTCACTTCTACTACTTTAGTTTTGCACATTATCCTCACTTCTACTACTTTAGTTTTGCACATTATCCTCACTTCTACCACTTCAGTTTTTTGCACATTTTCTACCACTTCAGTGTTGCACATCCTCACTTTTACTTCCTCTTTTGCACATTATCCTCACTTCTATCTCACTTTTGCACATTATCTTCACTCCTAATACCCCACCTTTGTACATATCTGCACTTCTACATGTTGTGCACATTATCCTCACTTCCACTACCACATCTTTGCACATGTCCTCACTTCTACTAATTTTATAATTTTTAAAAAATCCTCTGAAACTTCTTATTTTTACTTTTAGCACATCCTGCAGCTGCCCTCCAACATAATATTTTAATAAAATAATAAATAAAGTCATAAAAGGACTCCTTTGTCATAACATTGTGCCCTGATGTTTGTCCCTCCTGGGTCATTATATATTATCATATAATTAAATATCAGGTGGATTTTTTTTTAGATCTTTGTGTGTTACTAACACATAAATATTGTTTTTCTAAGTATGTTTTTAGATAGATGATGATGTTGTTCTGAGTCTCTCTTCACAGGAAAGTTGGACAAAAGCAGAAGTTTCTACTTCTGTAAAGTGATTCGCTTCATTCGTTCGTTTTCAAACCGTCATGCAGCCTGAGCGCACAAACAGATGTTGTTTTGCTTTACTGTGTGTGTGTGTGTGTGTGTGTGTGTGTGTGTGTGTGTGTGTGTAAATGAGACAGATGTTGTGTGTGTGCATATATTTGTGTGTTTTTGAGCTAAGCTTCCACAGAGTTTTGCCTTTCACTGATGTGGTGGATGATTGATCTGTCTCCTTGACCCTGCAGGCTCAAGGTCTGGTTCAGGCTTAGGTTCAGGTTCACCGTTCAGGGTCTGGTTAAGGGTTCAGGGTCTGGTCGAGGTCTGGCTGCTTGCGTGCATCATTTAACAGACAACATGTGTCGCACCATTAAATGACACAATGTCACGTACTGACGAGGTTTAATCTGTCAGCAGCTCAGCATCAGTTCACTGTGATGAAATCTGACTGACTCTGCAGTGAGCTAGTATTGGTACTCTAGTATTCAAGGTACTACAGTCATCCCCTATCCAAATTAAATGAGTAAATTTTATGTTCCTTAATTGTTTTTAATATTAACTTTCTTTAATATTATTTTTTTTTATTTGAGTTTTATTTCCATACACAAAACAAATATTTTATACTCATATTTTTTTAACAGTCCCTGTATTTATCCACTATTCAAATTATACATAATAATTTATTTTATTTTAATGATATTTAATTGTATTTCATGCTAATTTTATTTAATGTTCTTGTAATTTAAAATAAAAAATATGCTCCAGTATAACTCTTTTATATCACTACATTTATTTGATAGCTTTATTCAGTTAAATTTTTCAACTATCCAAATTTTAAAAAATGGAAATTAATATACCAGAATACTTCACCAGTATAACTCACCAGAATACTACACCGGTCTACTACACCAGAATACTACACCAAAATACTACACCAGAATACTACACCAGAATACTACACCAGAATACTACACCAGAATACTTCACCAAAATACTACACCAGTCTACTACACCAGAATACTTCACCAAAATACTACACCAGAATACTACACCAGAATACTACACCAGAATACTTCACCAAAATACTACACCAGAATACTTCACCAAAATACTACACCAGAATACTTCACCAAAATACTACACCAGAATACTACACCAGAATACTTCACCAGAATACTACACCAGAATACTTCACCAAAATACTACACCGGTCTACTACACCAGAATACTTCACCAAAATACTACACCAGTCTACTACACCAGAATACTTCACCAAAATACTACACCAGAATACTACACCAGAATACTTCACCAGAATACTACACCAGAATACTTCACCAAAATACTACACCAGTCTACTACACCAGAATACTTCACCAGAATACTACACCAGAATACTTCACCAAAATACTACACCGGTCTACTACACCAGAATACTTCACCAAAATACTACACCAGAATACTTCACCAGAATACCTCACCAGAATACTACACCAGTCTACTACACCAGAATACTTCACCAGAATACTACACCGGTCTACTACACCAGTCTACTACACCAGAATACTACACCAGAATACTTCACCAAAATACTACACCGGTCTACTACACCAGAATACTTCACCAGAATACTACACCAGAATACTTCACCAAAATACTACACCAGTCTACTACACCAGAATACTTCACCAAAATACTACAGCGCTCTACTACACCAGAATACTTCACCAGAATACTACACCAGTCTACTACACCAGAATACTTCACCAGAATACTTCACCAGAATACTACACCAGAATACTTCACCAAAATACTACACCAGTCTACTACACCAGAATACTTCACCAAAATACTACACCAGAATACTTCACCAGAATACTACACCAGAATACTTCACCAGAATACTACACCAGTCTACTACACCAGAATACTACACCAGAATACTACACCAGAATACTTCACCGGTCCACTACACCAGAATACTACACCGGAATACTTCACCAGAATACTACACCGGTCCACTACACCAGAATGCTACACCAGAATACTTCACCAGAATACTACACCGGTCTACTACACCGGTCTACTACACCAGAATACTTCACCAGAATACTACACCAGTCTACTACACCAGAATACTTCACCAGAATACTACACCGGTCTACTACACCAGAATACTACACCAGAATACTACACCAGAATACTACACCGGTCTACTACACCAGAATACTTCACCAGAATACTACACCGGTCTACTACACCAGAATACTACACCGGTCTACTTTACCAGAATACTACACCAGTCTACTACACCAGAATACTACACCAGTCTACTACACCAGAATACTTCACCAGAATACTACACCGGTCTACTACACCAGAATACTACACCAGAATACTACACCAGAATACCACACCGGTCTACTACACCAGAATACTACACCAGTCTACTACACCAGTCTACTACACCAGAATACTACACCAGTCTACTTCACCAGAATAGTTTCACAGTTCCACATGAGAGCTGTGAGACTGAACCAACATAGTAAAGAAAACAAAACAAGGAGTTGGAAGAAAAAAAATAAGAAGATTCTTCACTATGAGTGACACTTTTCATGATGTTACTTGACTTTATTGTAAATACAAAACACATCAGTTAGCCACACCAAGCAACACTATTATTTATTTGATGCTGAGAGCATCACAGTGGGTGGTCTCTGGTTGGGGGACATAAGGGGCTTTAATAACAGTCCTCTCATCTGTAGATATAGCCAGCAGAGGATTATGGGGGATTACTATCACTGTACGTCTGCCACAACGACAAAAAAAAAAAAAAAACGATCAGAATTGTTCATGTTGCACAATGTGGATCAGACAAATCGAACAAAAAGATTGTTTTTGTTGTTTTAGGGGAGTCATAGCCCCATAATTCACATATTGCATTAAAAGGAGTGAGGCCACCAAACTCCATTCACAAAAACAGAAATTTACCTCTCAGAGCCTCTCAGAGTTGCTGGTGTACCGCTGCCTTGATCGGTTAGTTTGTTTGTGTTACTGTGTGACTTTGGTATTTTAAAGGGTTTGTTTAGATTCAGAAAAGTCACACAATAACGCTAAAAACAAACAGCAGTAGACCAGCAACTCCAGTGTTCTGTGGGGTAATATTACTGTTTTTTGAGTGGAGTTTGGTGACTTTAAAGAAGGACTCAAATTCACTCCTTTAAATCTGACAGGTGTGATTCATGGAGGTTAAAACTCAACAAATCAACAAAAACAAAGTTTCCCTTTTATACTAGATAAATCAACAAAAACTGGCACTGATTTACAGACTGTTTTAAATTCATTGTGTTCACTTGGTTTGATGCTAAATATGTTTGACTATTTAGTCTTTAATGACAGTTTAGATCCCACTCTGAATTCTTTTCCCTGTGCAGATTCATGGCTCTGCACACTGGTAATCTGTAAAAAAAAAAAAAAAAAAAAGCTCTAAATTGAAATAAGAGTGTTTTCTCCCTGAGAGGACAGTGAAGCAGGTGTGTGGTTAGTCATGATGGCTAAACATACCGTCCCGTGGGTGTCTCCTGTTTCCAGCTGAGAGCACTCATTCACTGGGAGGTTTGCAGGTTTTCATCAAGTCCAGGACTCACAGAGGATCTGGATTTCTCCTGAAATGAAGACCAAACGTTCACATTATGGGATGCATTTGTTACATAATCGACACAGTGACAGAGAGAAGCCAGAAGGCCTTGAATATGAAACAAAGAGCCAGATAAGAGGAAACAACAGAGGCCTGAAAAGCAGTACATTTACTCAAATACTGAACATAAGTACGGCCCATTTTATGCTAAATATTGTACTTTTTTATTCCACCACATTTATCTGACAGTTTTTCAGATTCATATAATTACTACAAAATACAGTCAACAATAAACAAACGTATTATTATAGATAAAACTTCCTTTTGTGCTGCAAACAATAATATAATAATAAATAATAATAATACCTTAAAAATAATACATACAGAGTGATTTTACGGTTTGAATATCAACATTTATTTTTGAAAATTTTCTCCACTGGAATCAAATCTATGACAATTAATGTTGCTTTAAATAATATATCCACTGCTATGTACCTTTATTTTTACAGAATATGAAGACAGGTTTCTATCTTTTATTGGTCTGTTTGTCTTGAATTTGATCAACTTCACAGCTTCTTTAAAATAATATGCACTGAATGACCTGGTCCTCCTTTTACAGCTAAAATATAAATATAAATACTTATTTTGATATTTTCTCCCCTGGAATCAAAACAATAAACATTCATGTTCTATTCGTCTTCTATGAAGGTATTTTTACAGTATATAATGACAGTTTGTCCTGAATTTGAGGGACTTTATGGCTTCTTAAAATAAAATAATTATTATTATTTAATAGATGGATCCTGTCCTTCAAAGTGTGTTTTTTTTTTAATTTAATTTAATGCATTTATTTATTTCCTGTTTTTGGCTCAAGAAATTATCACCAACACTCAAACTTTACTGTTTAATTTTTGTTGCTTTAAAGTAATTTCCAACAGTAGAGTTTGAGTTTGTATTATTATTATTATTATTATTATTATTCAGTGATGCAGCCTTACACTAAAGGTCAACAGGGTGATGTCACAGTTCAGTCACATGCTGCCATCTCGTGGTGAGTGGGTGAAGTGCGTCACTGTGAAGTCACAGTGTTTCCATGGATACGGGCCTGGACAATTAACAGCTGGGTTAGTAATAGTCTGAGCTGAGGACATAAAGAACTGGGCTTTTTTATCTTAGTTATTTATTTATTTTCTTTATACACACACACACACACACACTGTTGCACAAAGAGCAGCTTCTGAACGTCACACGCTCTCTTTGCCGGTTGTCATGGAGATGTCATTGATAAGGTGTGCAACAGAATGAAATGAAAAAGTGAGTGTGTCACAATCAACCAGCCAACAAACAAACAAACCGAGGCAGATTGTCCTTTAATGGGATGACAAACCAGACGTCAGGTTGCCATAGAGCTTCACCTTCAACGCTCTGACAAGCTCTTCCTGTTCTGCCTCTCTGTGGCTCTGCAGCGCTGCTGATGCTGATGCTGCTCATGATGGGATGGATTCTTAGACCTGCCTGACGACAAGACCGCATCACTCCACTTCATCAGAGCAGGAAAACCTTGACAGCTCTGACTTCCTGTCGCCGGCTCACACACATAAATGCTGAGCGTCAGTCAGTCAGTCACTGCCACAGGAGAGTAAATGTCTAAAAGAGAGGTCTAAACCTGACTGAAGGCTGGTGAGTAGCATCCTCACACACACACACACACACACACACACAAATCAGGATATTTATCATCAACTTCCTGTTGCCTCCTTGTGACCTTTTTCACACCATCTGGTCGATTTTGTGGCGTTTTATTTGTGCAGCTCTATTTTACTCATTGTGTGTGTGTGTGTGTGTGTGTTGCACAATCCCAACACACACACACACACACACACACACACACACGCACACACTCTTATAGAGGACCAGCGTTGAAGGCTGTTGAGGTAAAGTGGAGTTTTTTTTCTGTCCTCAATCTGCAGCCTGGAGATGAAAACGCTCTGTAATATTATATTATAATATCATTTCCTTATTTTTTTTTTATAGTATTCTTATTTTATTAGATGTATTTTTATATTGGCTTTGTTTCACTGTTGCTGCTCTTCAGGTCTTTTATATATCTTCAGTCAAATTCATCAAAGACATTCAGAAATTAAATGTTAATTTAAAATTAAATTTCCTCTCTTCAGGATTAATAAAGATTTATGTAAAGCAGAAAAGAAACCAGGAAATATTCAACAAGCTGGAATCTGAGAATTTAGATTCAATTCAGAAAATGTCTCAAAGATATTCAGCAAAATTAAGATTTATAATTCAAGCAAAACTTCTGATTTCCACTGTATTTTTTGATTGACTGTGCAAAATAGGAGAAACTATTTGAATACACTTGCTTTATTTAATTTAATGTATATATTTATATTTAAATACAACAACAAAAGGTGAATTCTGTCTCCTGTTGCCCCAAATGATTTACTTAGATCACTGTGTACTTCTTATAATTGTATTTATTATTGTCATTATTTAGAGTACACTAGTGCTAGAAGAGTATTCAGATTTTTCACTGCAGTAAAAGTACAAATACCACACAAAACACAATACTACTTCAGTCAAAGACTTACTGAAATAAAAGTTATGCTAGTAGTAGTAGTAGTAGTAGTAGTAATAGTAGTGGTAGTAGAAGTTAAATTGTGGCAGTAGTAGTAGTAGTTTTAGTAGTATTATTAGTAGTAGTAATATCAGTAGTAGTAGTAGTAGCAGTGGTAATAGCAGCAGCAGTAGTAGTAGTAGTAGTAGTAGTGGTGGTAGTAGTGTAGCAGTAGCAGTAGTAGTAGTATAAGTGGTAGTAGTAGCTGTAGTAGTTAAGTAATGGCAGTGGTAGTAGTAGTAGTAGTAGTGGTAGTAGTAGCAGTAGTAGTAGTAGTATAAGTGGTAGTAGTAGCAGTAGTAGTAGTAGTGGTAGTAGTAGCAGTAGTAGTAGTAGTATAAGTGGTAGTAGTAGCAGTAGTAGTTAAGTAATGGCAGTAGTGGTGGTAGTGATGGTAGTGGTATAAAGTGGTGGTGGTAGCGGTGGTGGTTAAGTAATGGCGGTAGTGGTAGTGGTGGTGGTATAAAGTGGTGGTAGTGGCAGTGGTAGTTACATAATGGCGGTGGTAGTGGTAGTGGTGGTATAAGTGGTGGTAGTAGTGGTAGTGGTGGTAGTGGTATGAAGTGGTAGTGGTAGCAGTGGTGGTTAGTATTGGCGGTGGTAGTGGTGGTAGTGGTAGTGGTATGAAGTGGTGGTAGTAGCGGTGGTGGTAGTGGTATAAGTGGTAGTAGTGGTAGCAGTGGTAGTGGTTAAGTATTGGCGGTAGTGGTAGTGGTAGTGGTATAAGTGGTGGTAGTGGCAGTGGTAGTTAAGTGGTGGCGGTGGTATTGGTAGTGGTATAGGTGGTGGTAGTGGTAGTGGTAGTTAAGTGGTGGCAGTGGTATTAGTAGTAGTAGTGGCAGTGGTAGTTAAAGTGGTGCGGTAGTGGTAGTAGTGGTAGTGGTATAAGTGGTGGTAGTGGCAGTGGTAGTAGTGGTATGAAGTGGTAGTAGTAGCAGTGGTAGTTAAGTATTGGCGGTGGTAGTAGTGGTAGTGGTATAGTGGTGGTAGTAGCGGTGGTGGTTAAGTGGTGGCGGTGGTATTGGTAGTGGTATGAGTGGTGGTAGTGGTAGTAGTAGTGGTAGTGGTATAAGTGGTGGTGGTAGCAGTGGTAGTGGTAGTGGTATAAGTGGTGGTGGTAGTAGTAGTTAAGTAATGGCAGTAGTAGTAGTAGTAGTAGTATAAGTGGTAGTAGTAGCAGTAGTAGTTAAGTAGTGGCAGTAGTATTAGTAGTAGTATAAGTGGTAGTAGTAGTAGTAGTAGTTAAGTAGTGGCAGTAGTATTAGTAGTAGTAGTATAAGTAGTAGTAGTAGCAGTAGTAGTTAAGTAATGGCAGTAGTAGTAGTAGTAGTAGTAGTAGTATAAGTGGTAGTAGTAGCAGTAGTAGTTAAGTAGTGGCAGTAGTATTAGTAGTAGTAGTAGTATAAGTGGTAGTAGTAGCAGTAGTAGTTAAGTAATGGCAGTAGTAGTAGTAGTAGTAGTAGTATAAGTGGTAGTAGTAGTAGTAGTAGTAGTAGTATAAGTAGTAGTAGTAGCAGTAGTAGTTAAGTAATGGCAGTAGTAGTAGTAGTAGTGGTAGTAGCATAAGTGGTAGTAGTAGTAGTATAAGTAGTAGTAGTAGCAGTGGTAGAAGTGCAGTAGAAGTATTCGGTAGAAGTAAACAGAAATACTGCAGTAAAGTAGAAGTACCTTGAACTTGTACTTGGGTACAGGAAGTACAACAATAAGAAGTACTTACAAAGAGTTTTATGAATGTTTGGTCACTGAAGGAAAAGACAAAAGAAAAAGCAGCAGCAGGATGAAACGTCCTCCACCTCCACCTCATCTGTTAAACATGGAGCAGACAGGTGGTGTTCCTGCCAGCAGCATAAAGGAGTGTCTGCCAGTACTCACATTAACTGGTGGAGTACTCAGTACCCCTTTAATTCAAAACTTAACAAGACAATTTAAAGACAGCAATAAAAATAAAATATATACAATATATGCAAAGAAGTAGTGCAACATGTAAGTGATAGTAGTAATACCACAGTTTATAAATACTCTGTAAGCATTCTAAATATATAATGGTTGAGTAAAATATTAGTATCAAAATACACTAAACATACTCATTATGCAGAATAACATAATGTTAATGTTGACACATTAATTATTTAGATTATTTTACATACTGCTGGGTAGGTTATAATAATATAATATCATGATTCGTTCATTAGTTGATTTCTATTTTTTTTAAAAAATGAGGAAAATGTAAACATGATGACAGCTCACCTGGTCTGTATTTGTAATGTCTGATTAACATAAGCATCAACCTGAGACTTGATTATTATTATTTTATCATTATATTTTTCACCTAACTGCCATTTCCCCCTAAAATCCCTCCCAAAAGTTGTTTTTTTCCAGACTAGAATTGAGACAAAGAGCTCCAGCTCGGTTAATACAGACAACATTTATGAACGCCACACAAAAACACGCCAAGCGACTCGGCATGTTTCAGTTTTCATGGCCTGTGACTCATGCAGGAAAATGTTATGCTGCTGTCTGAGACGCCTTATCTGGTCTAATAGAGAGAAGCAAGGACAGGCAGCACAAAGGCTGATAGAAAGTGTCTGGTGCTGTGGAGGACGAGCACATGAAAAGGAGCTGTTGAACGGATCCTATGCTAGATATTTATATGTTCTGCTTTTACATGCCGCAACAGCTGAAACAAACATAAATGGTAAGGTTACTGTGGGATTTGCTTCAGAAAATGTTTGATGCTGCACAACTTTGCAAAAATGTTTCGCTATTTTCTACAGATACTCGTCATACTGCAAGTCTGAAAACCACCTGGGACTAAGCAGGATGGAGGGAGAAGGCAGTAATCCTGGTTCTGGAGTAGCTCTGGACTCAGGAAACCCTTTGCTAAGGGCAGTCTTCCTCCGCCGCCTGCGTCTCACGCGACTCCTCCTGGAGGGTGGCGCTTACATCAACGAGAGCGACGGCCAAGGCCAGACACCTCTGATGGTGGCCTGTAGGACGCAGCATATTGACACCCAGAGCGCCAGCCGGGTCAAACTGGTCCAGTTCCTCCTGGAGAAAGGTGCGGACCCAAACATCCAGGACAAGGAGGGTCGCTCGGCGCTGATGCACGCCTGCCGGGAGCAGGCCGGAACTGAGGTGGTGTCCCTGCTTCTGGCTAGCGGGGCGGACATCAGCCTGGAGGATCAGTCCGGGACATCAGCGTTGGTCTATGCGATCATGGCCGGAGACTGGAAGGTTCTGAAGCTGCTGCTTGACACATGCAAGGCCAACGGGAAGGAGGTGATCATCATCACCACTGACAAATTCCCATGTGGGAAGCTGCAAGCCAAGCAGTACCTCGGCATGCCACCCCTTGGTCAGGAAACGGCATCGCAAGCTCCTGCATCGCAAGCTCCTGCATCGCCTTCTGAAATCCAGCTCATCACCTCCCCCCAGTGCACCTCCTCGTCCTTGTGTCCCCCAAAGACTGTCTTCTCATTTAAGGAGGCACAGACTGGTGGCCTTAGCTCCCACCCATGTTCCCCATCGCGGTTTCAAAGGCTGGGCCAAGCGGTGCCGAACGGCCTGCAGCAGCTCCTAAGACTGAACTCCGAGCCCTGGCTGAAGATCCCGGCGTCGATGCTCGGCCAGCAGCTTCACGCCACCTCATCTTCAGAAAACAGCAATCAAACTGAGGACCTCCGTCTCCGAATCCCCAAACTGGACACCACGAATTCAACAACTGATGGCTTCAAATGGTACGAGAGACAATCAGCGAACGACAAAGGAGATGGACAGAATGAACACGACGGACAAAAGATATCCATACCAGGTCTCCTGTCGTCCCACTCTGCCTCCCACCCTAACCTCCATTCTCCTAACCTTGCGACGGATTCACTCGCCGCCTCTGCTTCCTTTTCTGGCAGCAAAGGCCTTCACAGCATGGCATCGTCGAGCCTTCACAGCATAATCCAGAGGCGCAAGCTTGGGGCGGACATCTATAACTCTGACCCACAGCTAGCTAGAGACATCCACAATCTGCCTGAGGAGTCTAGGAGAGACCTAACAGAGGTCAAGAGGCTGGCTCCCTTACGCTGCTCCAGCACTCTGGGCTCTGGGGAATCGCTGTCCACCTCAGGCCCAGGCAGGAGGGTGCTGCCTGGGTACGAGCGCAGAGGGTCCGGGGCCTTCTTGCTGGACCACATCTCCCAGACCAGGCCCAGATCGCTGCCACCTCTGGCCCTCAGCTCCACCAATGCCCCTGTCCTTAATGTATACAACCTGAGCTCCAGCGCTGGAAGTGGTATCTGTGAGAAGGAGTCCGGCCTAAAGGGTTTCCTGCCCTCTGCTCCTCCTGGGCACCCCAAGGAGCTGACCAGGAGGATGCTGATGAGGAGGCACTCCATGCAGACCGAACAGTTCAAAACCACGGCTTGAAATTTCTGGCAGGAGAGATAAGAAGTTCATCGGTTGTGTTTTAATGTGTTTTGTCAAGTGATGTTAGTGTCTGCGTGAAAGAAAAACAAGGCGTCCTAAGTGTAGGTACCTTCCTCTGCTTCAGCTGTGAACCGTTGATGTGCAGTTTTTACATGTAACTAGCATTACGATTTGTTTGCCCAAGCAGAAAACACAACTTCTGATATAACGTCACCTTAGAAAGTGTCAGGAAACAGTTTAAAAAGCCAGCAGAGTAGGAGCAACATCAGCAGTCATATGAAGTTTCCAACCATTTGACTCATTTTAACTCAGTGTTGGTCTTCACCAACTCCTGAGTACAACATCTGTCTTTTTAGCTGTTAAAAATTTCATTCACCTGCTGGTCGCTCATGGTGGCTGGATTAAACAGGGTTGAACAAAGTGGAATTTACAGGTCTGAGGTAATAAATATCTGTGGGTTTGTCACTACAAACCATACTTTTCATGTCACACATGGTAATTTGCGTCAAATCAATTAGTAATTTGCTCCATTGTTGTTGTCCTTTCTGGCTGCTCCCTTCCGGGGTCACAACAGTGGACGATCCGCTTGTAGACTTGGCATTAGTTTTTTACACCGGATGCTATTCCTGACACAACCCTCACCTATTTTGGTAGTCGGGACTGGGAGGGAGTCAAACCCGAGTTCCCCAGACTGACAGCATGCGCAATCACCCACTGCGCTACCAGCCGGGTATAGTAATTTGCCCCATTGTTGATGTTAAAAAAATAGTTAAGGCAGGTTTTAAGTTGCATTCATTTTCATTTTCTTCCACTTGGGGGCAGCAGAGGAAACCAAAACACTGACCACGTTAGCTGCAAGTCCAAAACTAAGGCTGTCTGCAGTCAAATAGTCTTTTTTGCTTTGAAAGGTTGTAAAAATATCTTCATGATACAGCTGGTCCAGTTCTTTAAATGCCAAGGTAAGGTGCTTCAATGCTTCCTATCTTGGAATTAGCACACAATCTGTTTTTCTTGTTTTTCCTTTGAAAATGGACGCTTAAAAATAAATAGGATGTCACGTTTGTCAAAAGGCAAGAGGGTTGTTTGTACACTCCAAGACGCCGTTCGAGCAAGCGCTATCACTCAAAATGACATCTCCCTACACAAAGCACTTTATGATAGCGAAACAAAAGAAACTTCAAGATGCTATGAATCAGTTGCTCACAAAACAGAGGATATAAATAAGTGAAAGGCATCAAACAGCAAAATGAACTGTTTGAACAACAATGAACAATATAAAAATATCGATTACGTGCAGCTTTAAAGTCCCAATATGCAGCATTTTAAAATCCCAGACGTTGCTTTAATCACGAGAAACTGAGTACTGTTTTGTTTTTTTCGCTCAAGGATTCCCAAATATATCTGTGAGAAGCCGCCGTCAGCCATGCACGCTCAGTGTATAAGAACTGCAAGAAGAAATGTTCAATAGACACATTTATTATAGTAAAAAAAAGTGTCACATTGTTAACATAGAGCACTTTACATTAAAAAAAAGTGTCTTACCTGTTCTACCATCCATAAACATGCTATGAAAACACACACACACACACACACACACACACACACACACACACAGCTAAAAACATCATAAGTTTTTCCCAAATATTTACATGTTTAAAACTGCAGAGAAAGGATTAAAAATGAGAATTTTAAAAATGAGTAATTGTAAAAAGAGCTGGGATTATGTTTTAATTTGTGTTTCCTGCCTCTATCTTAACTCCTCTGAGAGACTATTTCAGATAACATGAGGTAAAATAAATACAAATAACAGGATTTATGGAACTAACAGCGGTATAATACAAGACAGGATCTTTGTTTTCTGCGCTCCAGAGTATAAAACTGTTTCAGCGGCGACCAGCTCAGACAGACTGGGGACACTTTGGATCCTCTGCAGTCTGAAGCTGTCAGAAAAACCTCAACGTTTCCCGGAATCCAGATTTACAGACTTTATTTCCTTCTGTCGTCACGGCATCGTTCAGGCCCTGCGGTCGAAATCACTGACCATCTTCTTGATGTGGTTCAGTTTGGACTTGAGATGTTTACACCTGCGCTTCTTGATGCGATAGTCCGGAGACTGCAGCAAAGGAAAAAAAAAAAAACAACAAGACGGTCATTATGATTAATACGATCAAACAGCTCGTAGGTTTGAAAGAAAAAAAATAGAAAATAAGACATGACCAAATGTTTCAGATCAATATCTTACCCTTTTAATGTTCTTGATCCTGTTGTACTCGTCCAAAGCATCCTGTCATTAAAGAGGGCATCAGCAATTTATCACGTCCCGAAAAGACATTCGTCAAAAACTCACATTTAACAATATTTCATGTAAACACATGCAGCAATTTGTCGGTCTTAAAGGCACAGTGTGCAGGATTTGGCAGCATCTAGTGGTGACGCTGCAGATTGAAAACTTCAACATAAACTACCATAAATTAATTCAACATACTATTATAAGTCATTTTGAGGACTTTGTGACATTTTACGACGTAACGGCCAACACAAAAACGTATATATGTCCCTTTTGGAGTCACTGTTTAGTTTGTCCATTGTGGGCTACCGTAGAAACATGGTGGCCAGCTGTGAAGCTGTGTAGATATTAACTAATCTAAGGTAGGAAAACATAACAGTTCTTGTTTTCAGGTGATTATACACTGAAGACAATACATTCTACATATGACAGCACATTAAACACACCATCCATCAGATGTAGTGCAATATCTCTCTTTAGCTGCTAGATTCGCTATTTTCACCAGTTATTCTCCAAATCAGTCTAAACTGGAAAAATGGCTTGTGAGAGCGGTCATTTTTAAACTTTAATAAGGTGGAAACCTTAAATTTGTAGCGCCGTAAAAAAAAACAAAACAACAAATGAAAAGATGCTAAAATGAGCTGTTGAAATTAAGATGCTAATTTGCACAACGCTAACTCTACTTGGACAAACGTCAGTGATTCTCTTTGGTGGATTATTTGTTTGCTGAATTACAGGAGAAGCTCACAGATTTAGAAATGATGGTTAATCTAATTTTATCAGCATGTTTGTTTCGTTATGACTGCCTTGTTAGTTTACTTGATTTTTTGAATGGAGTTCTGCTTCATGATCTGCCAATACATTTCAGACAGTTTGTCCAGGTAGAGTTACTGTTGCTTAACTAACACAGATTAATTTAGACAGCCCTATGTAATTGCTAATCTTTTCACATCACACAAGCCATTTGATATTTGGTATAATCTCTTCACAGAGGCTTCAAATGAAACACAAATATTGGTTGGAGTCACATGTACGAATATAAAGTGAATAAAGACATGTACGGCACTCACCAGGTACTGAGGGCTGCCCTCCTGCAGCTCATCCAGCTCCTGGTCCACCTCGGACAGGCTCTTGTTGAGGGCGTCCAGCTCCGCCTGCAGGTCTTTGTACTCCTGATGGTCACGGTCGAACTCTCGCTTATATTCATTGCGCTCCGTCTCATTTCTTATCGGAGGAAATTCACTGAAAAATCAAGAGATAAGATTTAAATCACAGGAAAGTGTGTCAAAGTAGATGACCAGTTTCACCTGGCAAAGGTGTAAACATTTTTCTGTCTGAATTCACCCTTAAAAACTTGTCGTTTCTCCAACTAATTTGTATCCATCAATCATTAATTTCAGTCATAAAAGTCTGTTTTGTTCTTCTAACAAAGTTTTAGAAAAAAATCTAAAGTGGAAGGAAGTGGGATCTTGAAAACAATGGGGAAAAACGTCTGCTGGCTGCATTAACATAAAATAAGCAAAATAATAAGAAGTATGAGGGATTTTTCTTTCAACAAGTGAAATAAATCTGAAAAATAATAGAAGAATAATAAACACACATATACATACACACACATAAATAATTTCAACCTTGAATGGAAGTTAATTAGTGTCATTTCTAGTTGTCTTCTGTCAGAAACAGGTAGAAATAATCCAGATTTTTTTCCATTTATTTTGTGGAAAAAAATACTTTTAGGACTCAATATGATCAATAATTCTGTGTGACCATCATGTAAAATAGTTAGGACCACATCATTCTAACATTAAAACAATAATGCACTAGTGATACATGGTCAATGTTATATATTAAAATACATTCTGCTACTTCATTTTGCTGATAATACTTGTGTACTTGTCTGTCGTTTCTTCCTACCGGTCAAAATCCTCCTCGTCCAGCTCGTCTCCTGAAGAGTTGTAGTCTGTGTCATAGTCTTGTCCGTCAGCTCGACGAGGACGACCGGCTCGTCTCTTTTTGGGCCGTCCAGCCGAGCTGGCGCCCTCCGAGTTGGTGCTGTAGGGAACGCCATTTTGTAAAGGTCTGTCTTCCTCCACTGGAGGCCTGGAGCAGATACAGAGTTCATGTTATCACAAAATTTTACAGAACAAATCAATAAAAAAGTAGTGCCTGTCAATACAACAAATGAAAAAAAAATATAATAATTTTATGACCCTTCATAGATTTCCCCCGACAGAACAAGAATTTACTGAGTTATGGAGGAGTAAATAATTATTTCCTGTTTCAGTCACAAACTTTTCACATTCTGTAATCAACACAAACACTGTGGGGTGTAGTTAGGGTGTAGTTGTAGGGGAGTTACACACTGTGGGGTGTAGTTGTGGGGGTTTACTCACTGAGGGGTGTAGTTGTAGGGGGTTTACTCACTGAGGGGTGTAGTTGTAGGGGGTTTACTCACTGAGGGGTGTAGTTGTAGGGGAGTTACACACTGTGGGGTGTAGTTGTGGGGGTTTACTCACTGAGGGGTGTAGTTGTAGGGGGTTTACTCACTGAGGGGTGTAGTTGTAGGGGAGTTACACACTGTGGGGTGTAGTTGTAGGGGAGTTACACACTGTGGGGTGTAGTTGTAGGGGGTTTACTCACTGAGGGGTGTAGTTGTAGGGGTTTACTCACTGAGGGGTGTAGTTGTAGGGGTTTACTCACTGAGGGGTGTAGTTGTAGGGGTTTACTCACTGAGGGGTGTAGTTGTAGGGGGTTTACTCACTGAGGGGTGTAGTTGTAGGGGTTTACTCACTGAGGGGTGTAGTTGTAGGGGAGTTACACACTGAGGGGTGTAGTTGTAGGGGGTTTACTCACTGAGGGGTGTAGTTGTGGGGGGTTTACTCACTGAGGGGTGTAGTTGTGGGGACTACTCACTGAGGGGTGTAGTTGTAGGGGGTTACTCACTGAGGGGTGTAGTTGTGGGGGGTTTACTCACTGAGGGGTGTAGTTGTGGGGTTTACTCACTGAGGGGTGTAGTTGTGGGGGGTTTACTCACTGAGGGGTGTAGTTGTGGGGATTACTCACTGAGGGGTGTAGTTGTGGGGGGATTACTCACTGAGGGGTGTAGTTGTGGGGGGTTTACTCACTGAGGGGTGTAGTTGTAGGGGGTTTACTCACTGAGGGGTGTAGTTGTGGGGTTTACTCACTGAGGGGTGTAGTTGTGGGGGGTTTACTCACTGAGGGGTGTAGTTGTGGGGATTACTCACTGAGGGGTGTAGTTGTGGGGTTTACTCACTGAGGGGTGTAGTTGTGGGGGTTTACTCACTGAGGGGTGTAGTTGTGGGGGTTTACTCACTGAGGGGTGTAGTTGTGGGGGGTTTACTCACTGAGGGGTGTAGTTGTGGGGGGTTTACTCACTGAGGGGTGTAGTTGTGGGGGTTACTCACTGAGGGGTGTAGTTGTGGGGTTTACTCACTGAGGGGTGTAGTTGTGGGGTTTACTCACTGAGGGGTGTAGTTGTGGGGTTTACTCACTGAGGGGTGTAGTTGTGGGGGTTACTCACTGAGGGGTGTAGTTGTGGGGTTTACTCACTGAGGGGTGTAGTTGTGGGGGTTACTCACTGTGGGGTGTAGTTGTGGGGGGTTTACTCACTGAGGGGTGTAGTTGTGGGGGTTTACTCACTGAGGGGTGTAGTTGTGGGGTTTACTCACTGAGGGGTGTAGTTGTGGGGATTACTCACTGAGGGGTGTAGTTGTAGGGGTTTACTCACTGAGGGGTGTAGTTGTGGGGGTTTACTCACTGAGGGGTGTAGTTGTGGGGTTTACTCACTGAGGGGTGTAGTTGTAGGGGTTTACTCACTGTGGGGTGTAGTTGTGGGGGGTTTACTCACTGTGGGGTGTAGTTGTGGGGGTTTACTCACTGAGGGGTGTAGTTGTGGGGGTTTACTCACTGAGGGGTGTAGTTGTAGGGGTTTACTCACTGAGGGGTGTAGTTGTGGGGGTTTACTCACTGAGGGGTGTAGTTGAGGGGTTTACTCACTGAGGGGTGTAGTTGTGGGGGTTTACTCACTGAGGGGTGTAGTTGTAGGGGTTTACTCACTGAGGGGTGTAGTTGTAGGGGTTTACTCACTGAGGGGTGTAGTTGTGGGGTTTACTCACTGAGGGGTGTAGTTGTGGGGGGTTTACTCACTGAGGGGTGTAGTTGTGGGGGGTTTACTCACTGAGGGGTGTAGTTGTAGGGGTTTACTCACTGAGGGGTGTAGTTGTAGGGGTTTACTCACTGAGGGGTGTAGTTGTGGGGGTTTACTCACTGAGGGGTGTAGTTGTGGGGGTTTACTCACTGAGGGGTGTAGTTGTAGGGGTTTACTCACTGAGGGGTGTAGTTGTGGGGGTTTACTCACTGAGGGGTGTAGTTGTGGGGGTTTACTCACTGAGGGGTGTAGTTGTGGGGGGGCTTGTCATAGTTGGTGCTCTCGTCGTCCAGGTGACTCCTGGAGCCTCTCAGCTTGTCAGGGTAGTCTAACGGGACAGCTTCAGGTGCAGTGGACACATTATTCACCTTCGGAAAGAAATAACATAAATATATTAGCAACATAATAAACATGAGTGTGACTATTTGGATAATAACGTAACTGTGGTTGAACTACTTCATACTAAACATAGCTGCACCCCATGAAGCTCAGGCAGAAAGTGAACGTTCACTCTTGGTTATCTGACAGGCGTCACACTGGATCTCCACCAGCTCTGGTATGATCGTCCTGCAGAGACTTGTCCTCTGGAGCTACACCCTCCTGCTGCTTCGCCTCCATACTAACTCCATGTATGTGCTGCAGGTCCTTTCAGCCACGCTGCCTCAGCACTTCTACTTGTTTATTTCCCACAACCTGCAGAGAAATAAAGGCCTCTGGCTCCCCAGTATCACGTTACTGGTGTTGAGTGTCTGCTAACTGGTGGGCTTTGCAGTTTCAGAGCACCGGTCCGACCCGTTCGTCCTCTTCGCCGCTCTGAATATCATGACTTCCAAATCTCGGCGAAAATGACTCATCGCTGCTGCGCTCGACAGATGTGAGTCGTAGCAAATCACCTCTGGAAATAGCTTCACAGATGATTCATGGGATGTAAAAACAGAACGCTTGGTGGTGAAAAGTCCTACCATTAACTGCTTTAAAACTTCCTGATAACACTTCCTGTCAACATGAGATTGAAACCGTCATCTGTGACGCCGCCACACCTTGAAACCAAGCGCTCATAGCTGCACTTCCCCTCCCCCGCTGATAAACAGATGACTGTCACCAAACTGGTCGGACGGCTTCACCTGGGAGACATTTTACCTGCGACAACAGGCCTTCGCACACCTGATTCCACCTTCACAAAGACTTAAAAGCTGTGATGAATTATCTATTCTGATGACCAATTACCTGTTCAGGGCTGCAACTAACCTTTCATTTTTCACTGACTCACATGCTGAATTGAAAAACCGTTAATCGACTCACCACTTTGTCCTTAAAACCCTAAAAAATACCCAGTGACATCTTAAAATGTCGCCTTTTGTCCAAAAATTGCAAACATTCACTTTATAGTAACCACGTTCAACAAAAAAAAAAAAATCAATCATCAAATCATCACCATTTAAGAGGCTGAAACTACCAAATGCTTGGCAATTTTATTACAAAAAAAGATTATTTAACAATTAAATCAGTAGCATGTGTAAATTCATACGTATCTGGTTATTAATATCATAAATATTTCCTAGTGTGTGCTCAATTTCATCATTTATTTTCAAATAAAATTATTGTTATTTCATCAAACTATATTGTATTCATTATATATGTGTATATATATATATATATATATATATATATATATATATATATATATATATATATATATATATATTACTATATTGTACTAATTATATTAACTATGAAAGATTTGCTGACACTGTGAGGCCAAATATTTCTGACATTATTCAGACTATTTATTGATCAAGTAAATGTTTATTAATCCACCATGGGCTATAATAATTCAAGTCTTATTCAATGTCTTCAGATGTTTATTTTTGTCCAAACAACCTCAAAAATATTCAGTTGAAAGTAACGTATTTAAAATAAAAAGCAGCAGCTTTTCTGTTTTACTGTTTTGGCTTTAAAGGACCAGTGAATGCAATTTAATATTAATAATTATATTTTCATTCGTGCCAAAACTAAACGGTTGTGTTTCCGTTAGCTTAGCTTTATATCTACAGGGAGACTGGATCCTCATCACAGCGTCGGCCATGTTGTTCTGCCATGTTTCCACGGTAGCCCAAAATGGACTAAAGACTTTCACATTTTTAACATCACCTGAAGGCCACTGTAGCTCTAAACTGAGCTAACGTTAGCCGCAGAGCGCTAAACTGTGGTTTCCCCAGTTGCCGTCTGACTTCCTGTTGATCCTAAACTAATGTTATTATGGGATGGATGACCTCTGAATGAGGCGATTCCCAAAGGAGTGGTCAAATATGCTGATTGATTATTAGTCACTCAATGTATTTCACTCACCCACGCCTCTACGTCTGGAGGCGGCTCCATCTCGTCGACAACCTTCACCCTCTTCCACAGGATGTTGCTCTTCCCGTAGTTTCCAATTTTCTGCCGAGTCTTCAGCGCGAAGACGAGCATGATGATGAGAGCGATGGCGACCAGGAAGCCGAACACCACGGCGATGGCCTGGAAGGAGGATACACAAAACCAGCTAGTTACAAACCCGACAAACCCGTCTTTGTGTTGACAAAATGAAGCAAAATGGAAACCAAAATGGCGTCCTCACCTCCTGCGGCTCCACGACGCAGTAGTGGTAAAGGTACTGATTGACGAACACTCCTGAAGGCTGCGGCCGTTGGTACTGAGCGCACAGGCCAGCGATCTGGCTGCCGTAGGCCGACCCACTCGACTGAGCCATGGGGTTCACGGCTACCAAGTACACAATGGCGGCTATTAGCATTAGCACTGCTAGGATGGCGCAGATGATCAAGACCGCCAGGTAGAATCTTCTGCTCTCCGACAGGCTCTGGTGAGACACGATGATGATGAAGATGGCCAGGCAGGCAATGAATGTGATGGCTGCCATGGCGATGATAAACCCTTTGCCCTTTCGTGGGTCGTTGTAGTTGCCTCCGATACTGCCGTAGCCATAGTTGTTTCCAGGTCCGTATGCGGCGCCACCACCGAAGCTGGGGTACCCGGCACCGTAGGTTCCTCCGTAACCTCCAAAGCCTCCGAAGCCTCCCAGGGCTCCCTGGGTGTCCCACGCCAGCGTGGAGGCGACACAGGCGAAGATGGCCACGCACATCACAATGACGATGATGGACATGATCTTGAGGATGCCCGGCGGAGACGTCCAGCGGTAAAAATGCTGGAACTCGTCATCAGGGTAGTAGGAATAGGCCGGCTGTGGGGCGACGTTACTGCGAAGAGAGAATCAGGAAGCTGAGTGACGACGATCGTGAACGGTATCATCAGCATGAAGGTAAAGAATCAGCCACCGATTATCAGCCAATGTTTGGTCTAAATAGTTCGATCAGTGTTTACAAGGGTCGAACATACGACTCAACAGACCGTTCATCAGCATATATTCATTATAAATAGTTTGAATTTATCTAGGTGTCTTGTCAAAGCATGTCTTAATTTTAATAAAAAAAAATAATGCTGCACAAGAAATACAAGGGTTCAAACAGAGCCCTTGATCAGTGGTCGTATCTGCAGATATCAGTAATATATTGTGTTTTTTTTATTTTTAATGCCATTGGTCATATGGCTTAAAGTAAATTTGATTGTAATGTTAAAAGCAAACTGATTTAAAGCAGCCATAGGAATGTTTTCAGCATAATAATGTAAAGACTCACTATCCCGTATCTGACTCGTAGGGAGGTGGACTCCCATTGGGCCTGGAAGACATGACTGCTGGTTCCACTGGGAGCTCTGGAAAAGAGAATTTCTGCTGTTAGCACATATTTATTTAACAACACATATTTAAAATAAAGCTGGAACTTAAAGATATGAACTCCACTGTGACAGAAGACCAAAAACATGCAGCAATTCATCACATTTCTGAAGCTGAGATGAGAGAATTACTGCATATTTTAGCTTGAAAATGACTTAAAAAGATAAACCATGATACAAATCAGATGCCGATTATTTTTCTGTCAATCAATACGTCGATTGATTGTTTTAGTGGTGTTATAAGAACTACTAAATCCACCATTTCACGCTGTGTGTCTTAAAACAGTCATTTTTACTGAGAGACTTGGCGGCGGGTCAAACTGAATCCCCTCACTTCATATTTGTGTTACTTCAAACTGTAAAAAAGCAAAAGTTCTTGTCTGAATGCACAATAAAGCGACAGCCAACACATCCAGCCACTACATAACATAACAACAGAGATTAGAGAAAAAGTGATTTACCAACACACCTGTTTGATGTGGCGACAGGTAAGAAGTTTCCAGAGATTAAAACAAACTGTGGTGACAATCCAACAAGCTGAAGTGGAGACACTCACCTGTGTGTCTCCTCTTTGCTCCACCTGAAATGTTTCACCTGAAACTGCAGCGGCTGTAAAAACAAGCCAAGCCACACCCAGGTGAGCGCCGCTCTGGGTCTCTGTAGCCCCGCCCCCTCACAGGTGTCACATTACCTGACAACACCGGAAGTCCTCGAGCTGCTCCAGTGAACTGGGAGACACAACAGAGAGTCTGTGTTAAATCAGCCTCATTACACAATACACAAGGCAGAAAAATTGACAAAAATATCCCACAAATAAATAATATTTATTATGATCATTATTGTATAATAATAACAATGACAATAACGCAAATAGAATAATAATAATGGCATTATATTACTATCACTACTACTACTAATAATCTTTCTTCTTCTTATTATTATATATGGAAGCCAGGGTGTCTTTGTGAAGAAAAAAAAATATATAACTGACATTAATAAATAAATGAAAAACACACCTATTGTTTACCTTTAGCAACAATAAGTTAATAAAACAAGAATATGGAATAATAATAATAATAAACTAAATACTAACTTATTTGATTCTGTTGATCTTGGAAAAACAGACAATAATTAAGATGTGTGCCAAGACAAATATGTAGATTTTAAATTACTTTTTTTCACTGATTGGAGATTATCTCAAAAGTACAACAATTTACATTATTTTAATTTCAATTATTTAATTTAATATTTACTTAAATTTTTAGATTTTCTATCAAACACAGTGTAATATAAGCGCTATATTAGGCGCCTTGAGGTTTCTATAATGAGAGAACATTGAAGGATTTATTGAAAAAAAAATGCTTTGTGCATCAAAAGTCCAAAAAACATATAACCACATATGACAATGAAAAGCAGAAAATATTTAATATTTTAAGTATAGAACAAATCAATGTTTGACATTTTTACACAAAAATAACTCAAACAACTGATCCTAATTTAGTTCGTATTTTCTCTGGCGTTTGTTTTAACTGTATTCTGCTGATTCTAACGCAGCTCCTTGATAAAACTGCACCGACTGCCTTAAATAATGAAAGAATATGGACATTTACAGCAACATTTGTACAGTTAGAGACGAAAACACAGGAGAAACGTGTGACAAAATTTCCCATCAAATGGGAGGTTTACAGTGGTATAAAGAGGATAAAATGGAGATAATTAGGCACTTAAGTTACTAGAAAGTACAAAATGTTTAATCTTTGAAATGGCAGGACAAAGTGTTGCAACACACATTTAAAATTTGACTTCAAATTATACAGTTACAGATAAAAAAAGGCAACAGTGAGCAACTACAACCACTCGTCACAGCAGCTCAGTGAACCAGATGGATGCAGATTCACCAGCTGTGAAATTTTATAAAGACGACAGCAGGTAAACCTGGACACAAATAAGGTCCCACTGACGACAAACATTACAGTGTCACTAATGAGATAAAGTGGTCACAGTGTCACACACTAATATACATACTCATATATATATATATATATATATATATATTTGTACAGTTCTTTGCATATTGAGACCGTTTTAATAAGGAAAAGTTGGACATTTTGGAGAAAAGGCGCTTATTTGCTTTCTGGCACATCACTGAGACATGACAGCACAGTTAGCAGTAATGGTTAGCTTAGCAGAGGGACAGGAAGTGGATGGGAACAGTGGATTTGTCAGTGGTTTAACAGCAACACATACACAAAGCTGACGTTCTAAAAAGTTCATCATGTTTCCTCAGGCCTAAATCAAAACCCACTTGACTACACCTTTTAAGATCCTAAATCCACATTTTACACCTCGTTTGTTTCAGCCGTACACAAAAAATGTCAGTTTTATGTTGAATTATATGGTTTAGAATTTCTCTTAAAATGTAAATTAGTGCACTAGAATGACATCATTACATAGATAATGTATTATACTAACAGATAATTAATTAGAGGAGTTTGTTTCTGTTGGACAGGGGTATGCTAGCTGTTTCCATCCACTTCCAGTCTTTATGCTAAGCTAAGCTAACTGGCTTCTGGATGTATCTTTACAGTTATCATCTCATCTATCTCCCACCAGACAGAGATTAAAATGTCAGATTATTCCTGAAAGTAGAAAACTGCCCATCCTTTTGGTTCTAATGTAAACTGACAGCTTCACACAGATTTAAAGTCACTTCCTGCTCCACACCTCTGGACTTGTTTTCAGTAGTTTAACCGAATCCGTCATTCCACTCCATCACTTTGTCGTATTCGTGGATCTTCTGTTTGATGTGCGACAGTTTGCTCTTCAGGTACTCGCAACGCTCCTTCTTCTCCAGGAAAGTTGGGTCCTGATGGGAATAAAAATTAAACTAAAGTTTTATTCTCAGGCTTATTATCTCCAGCATATTATGACTTTTGTTTAAGGATTTATATCAGGCCTGATAAATAGCATCTAGTTTGTAATCTGTTGATAAAGAAAGGAAAATGAACAATAATATATAAATAATAAATAAAAAAATTAAAATTTGAAGAGTCTGAACTGTCAGTAATTTGGTAATAATAATAATAATGCTAATAAAATGTGAAGCCCAGGAGGTTTCACAATAAATAAATAAAAATAAATTTCAATACTTTTGTTATTATCTTTTCCTTTACTAGCAATCAGTTAATAAAACAAATAAAATATGAAATCATATAAATAACTGCATTGTCTTTTTGGTCTTGGAAGCAAAAAATAATAATAATAATAAAAAAGATAATATGTGTGCCAACAAAAAAAAATAAGATTTTCAATTAATTACTTCAAATGTTTTTCTTTTTTTTTTGCTGATTAGAGATGTTATTCGATGTTATGTTAAGTCAATAGAGGCTCACATTTTTCTTCCTCTGGTAGTCCTGAAGGATTCTGTTGATACGATCGACTTCCTGCAAAAAGAGAAAGAGAACAAATTAAATACAGGACAATGTTTAACGAACAGCCTGAAGATCAGGAGGAATGTGAGAGTGGAGGGGAAATAGAGCAGGAACAGGAAGTGCAAACAGAGGAAGTTCAGTCTTGTATTTTAGTCTTTCCTGTGGAACATGTTTTCATGATTTTCAAAAACAAATTAATTGTCCTCACACTGTCTGAATATTCCTGTATTCACCGTCTGTGTGAAACCATTTTAATGCATCTCAGTGGAGCAGTGTTGCTAGGCAACAGCTTGGGTCCATGTTTACTTCCTGTCAGCTGCTAACAGGAAATAAACTGGGAACATTTAGAGTGTTTAAAACTGAGAAGGAAGGAAGAAAGGAAGGGAGGGAGGGAGGGAGGGAGGAAGGAAGGAAGGAAGGGAGGGAGCGAGGGATGGAGGAAGGGAGGGAGAGCGGGAGGGAGGGAGGGAGGAAGGAAGGAAAGGAAGGAAGGGAGGGAGGGAGGAAGGAAGGAAAGGAAGGAGAGCAAGAAAGGGAGGGAGGAAGGAAGGAAGAAAAGAAGAAAGGAAGGGAGGGAGGAAGGAAGGTGGAAAGGGAGGAAGGAAGGAAGGAAAGGAGAGGAGAGTGAGAAAGGAAGGAAAGAAAGGAAGAAGAGCAAGAAAGAAAGGAAGTAAGGAAGGAAGGAAGGGAGTAAAGGAAGGAGGAAGGAAGGAAGGAAGGACGGGAGGAAAGGAAGGAGGAAGGAAGGAAAGAAGGAGGGAAGGAAGGGAGTGATGCAGGAAGGAAGGAAGGAAATAAAGGAGATGAGTTGAAGGAAAGTGGAGCAGAAGGAAAGGAGATGAGAGAAGGACACGGGGTAAATATTGTAGATCAGTGACGTCACTGAAACTAAAACTAAACAGAGTCAAAAATCCTGCAGCCTACAATTCTAATAATGCAGCAGCATTAACACCCTGAGTCTGGTGGAGACTCAAGAGCACCTGAACGCCACAGGAAACTGAATTCACAAACAGGAAACAGATTAAAAGGGAGATGTCAGAGAGTGCTCACCATCTGGCTGGAGGCGTGCTGCGGCAGGCTGCGCATCATGGCGTCCATCTCCTCGAACTTCTTCAGGGTGACCTGCACCTCAGAGTGCAGGTCTTTGTACTCGGCGTACTGGTCGTTGAACACGGCTCGGTACTGGTCACGCTCCTCGTCCGATCGGATCGTTGGGTACTTCCTGTGTGACGGCGGCAGAGAGCGGCACTTCGTCAGCATTAAGAGACAAAGACAGTCTGAAGATGTCATCATCGATAAGAAGGTATGCTGCACTGTTTACTACATACACTGACATATTATTCTGCTGATGACACTGCTTCTTATCTTCATTTATTAATCACCCATCTTTATTCTTCTGGGATATTTAACTGAATATCTTTGTGTTTTAGACTGTTGGTTGATCTTTCAGGTCTAAAAAAGAACAACTGATGTGCATCAATATAATAACAGTGTATTTTTTATGGTATATTCTATATTCCACAGCTCTACTCCAGAGTAGCAGCACTCACGCTATGTAGTCTGGAACAATAACAGGTTTGGGAATGTGTCCTGATGGGATGGTTCCCTGTAAAATTTGAGGTGCCTGAGCCGCTTTAGCAGCCTGGATGGGGACCACCGAGGAGCCCTGGACCTGCTGTGGAGCTCTGGGAACAGGACCAGGGTCTGGAGCAGGACCAGAGTCTGGAGCCATCTGCAGAGAAACAGAAAGAGAAGACTAAGAAAAAAAACACTGGACCAGAGAGTCTGGATCAGGACCAGAGTCTGGATCAGGAGTCTTCATGTGTCAGTTGATGTCAGTAGTTTTGTTGCTCACCAGAGACTGAGCAGCTCTCAGGTCAGAGGGATTCATCTGCACCAGAAAAAGAAGACAGTCCATGAACAGGAAGCTGATCACGATCACTGAATATTAAACTGGTGGTAGAGACGCTGAGTCTCCTTTCCTTCCTTCCTCCTTCTTTCCCTTCCTTCTCTTTCTTCCTTCCTCCTTATCTCCCTTTCATCCTCCCTCCCTCCCATTCTTCCTCCCTCTCCCTCTCTTAAACTCGACTGGATGATCTTTTAGCCTTTTCCTCTACCCCCTCACTCCTGTGTGTCACTGATATGGTTTCTTGTTGTGCTGCTGTCTCAACATGTTTCAGTGGTTTAGATGATAAACATTTGGTGGAATAATCCTTTAAACCCAGCTGAGCGTCGCTGGGAGGCGTCACCTCGTGGCCGTGCTTCTCCCGGTATCTACGGGCGGCTTCGTGTCGCCACAGCTTGAGACAAACGATGGCGCCAATCAGATAAACGACCATGGTGATGAACAGGAAGATGATGGCCGCCGTCTGGCCCGCCTCGGTTCTGCAGAACGCTCCGTTGATGCCGTTGTTGAAGACCGGGTAGGAGCAGAGCCCTCCACGGGTCGTGTCCCGCACATAGACGATGCCTGGAAAACAAAAAGATAGACAAACAAAATTAAATTATAAAATGAAAATATATTTTATATATAAAAATATGTTTTTCTACAATATGATGTATGTATAAACAAGTTTTTATAATGTATTTTAATGTATATATTTGAAAACATTTTACAATATATTTTATGTATAAAAACATATCATTTGTATAAAATGTTTTATTTTATATATAAAAATATATAAATTAGTTTTGTAACCTTGTAAACAGACTCACACAATCCCTTTAAAAATAAATAAATGAATTAAAAAATGAACTCAGTGAGGAAATGCTACCTGCTGCCATGTAGAGCACCGCCAGCGCCAGGTTGATGATGAACTCGGTCAGAGGCCACCAGGACGAGTCCAGCAGGATGGTGCGGTAGTACATGGTCATCCCCAGCACCAGCACAATCACCGTCACCAGCCACGCCAGCCCCGCCACCACCAGCACAAACGGCGTCTTGGGCCCAGAGTAGTACGAGGCGCCCGTGATGCCACCGTACAGCCCTCCGCCGTACGACCCCCCTGGCGACGAGTAACCAAACATGTTGAACCATTCGTTGTCTTTGTGGATGTAAGCGCACACGCAGGCGAACACCGCCGCTCCCAGCAGCAGCTCCACGCATCCCAGAATCCTCAGCAGCCCAGCCCAGGACTTCATATAGGCGTAGCGCTGGTGGTACTCCTCCACCCGCTCGCTGTAGGTCAGAGCGGTGCGGTAGGTGCGACCCGATGCTGATTCGTGGGCGTCCCGCAGCTCCAAAAGCTCCTTGCGGGAGTTGTAGCTGCCGGCTGAGCCGCCGTACGGATCCCGGTAGGACCCGGGGACGGACGGGGAGTGCGGCGGCGAGCAGCGCACCCCCTCACTGGTGCTGTTGTTGTTGTTACATGAGGAGGCCGGCATGGACCACGGAGGCTTGCTGCTGCGGTTGCTTCCTCTGAAGAAGTTCTTCCAGGAGTCCGGGATGAAGCGGTGGACCGGCTTAATGTCGAGGGTGGGGTCGTGGTCCGGGTCGCTCTCACTGCCGCTGGGCTCGAACTCGGGTCCAACGGGAGGCTGGTCCGGCAGCGGCGGAGGAGGGAGGGGGTCGGCACTCTGGGCAAGGCGAGGCACCCTCTGGTCCCTCAGCGGCAGCGGATCGAAGGAGTCGGCTCGCGGTAAAGAGCCTGCTGGGACCTGGTCATAGTAGGGCGACTGGCGAGGGCGCTCAGAGCGTCCAAAAGAGGATCCTCCATGGGACATGAGGACGGTGGTGGTCCCTGAGAGACAGACTCATTATTTCTGTTCAAGCTGTAAATCATTCATATTTATTATCATCATTGTTAAAGTTGTATTTCAAGCAGAAAAAAACAAACATTTGCTGCTTCCAGGTGAGGATTTGTTGCTTTTCTCCATTAAATATTAAAGTTCGGACAGAAAAAGCTCAAATAAATATCTGCAAAAAAGTGAATCAGCAAATATCCCCAAAATACTGAGTGATTCCTTTAAAGGTTCCATATTATAAAAAGTCTGTGGTTTTCAGTGTATAAATACTGTGAAAGTATCTAAACTCTATAAGTAATCAGGTTTTAATAATAACACTAATTTTACACTGCTGTAACAACTAAGGCTCCCCCAATGGGGAATCAATAATATAATCTATTCTATTAATTTGTGAAGTCTCTAATCTATAATATTTAGCCCATTTCTCAGTTGCATGTTCCCAGTTTACTTCCTGTTAGCAGAAGGAAGTAAACATGGACCCAAGCTGGTTTCAGACAGACGGTGTGAGGCGAATAAAGGTTTGTTTTTTAACATTAATATGTATTTATGAATGTAAAAATGTTCTATTAGACACAAAAACTGAAAATGAGCAACTTTAAGAGACCAAACACAAACAAACAAAAAGCTCATTTAAAGAGCAGCTGTCACTGTTTTCTGATGATCAGCTGATCAAATGAAGAACAATGACGTCCTAAAATGTCTCATTTTGACCCTAAAAGACACTCAAATCCAGCAAATCCTCTTATGTGACAAACAGGAAGTCAAAAATGTTGTTTTTTTTTGCTTGAAAAACGATTAAAAATGTAACGTTTCTGTCGACCGATTAGTTGTTCGATTTCTCCTGAAGTCAGATCAGAAGCAAAGAAAGAGAAAACAAAGACAATAAAAATCATTCATGCAAAGTTTCCTCAACATGCCGAACAGACACAGCTAACCCCAGACACCTGAGCACCCCTGAACACACCTGAGCACACCTGAGAGAAAAGCTTCATCAGTGCAGATGTTACCCCGTCCTCCATGCAAGAGGCAAGAAGGCATTTTTGTGCTGCAATCGAACTCTGCTGCTGTTTTTGTCGTCAAAATAAAAGTTTCAAACTGGCGCAGACAGCACAAAAATACATCCTTGACAACCACTAATGATCTGGAGAAGTTTATTAATAACACTAAAAACAATAATAATAATAATAATAATAGGAACTGTGCTTCAATACCTCTTTCACACGCAGTCACTCAACACCACTTACATGGCCTGCAGCTCACAATGCAAACCTGGTATGAACACAGAGCCGACGAGTCACCTGCAAAAAAGACATTATTATTATTATTAATAAATAATGATTTAATGAGCTGACTTTGCTGTTCATTTTGTCCAACAAAAAGTAAAAAAAAAATATGAAATTTATCGAGATATAAAACAGAAAAGCTGGAAATCCTCACTAAAAATACTAAAATAAATAATACTATACTAAATAAAAAGAAAGAAAATACACTTTGCAAATGAATTTTTTTTAATTATTAGATAGAAATGTATTTTTACTATTCATAATGTGGATGTGATGCTGATGTTTTAAAAAGTTTTAATGCTGATGGTAGGAATGACCTGCAGTCATAAATAACATTAACTATTCAGGACATGTCAGTCACCAGGTAACCTGATTTTTTTTATATTGTGCGTGACCGTGACAAACAGAACAGATCAGAATTCATTCATGTTAATTCATTCATTTACCCTGCAATTACAGTCAAAAAAATGCTGAAAAAAAATCTCAAATGCTGATAGAAGATCAGAGCAGGAAACTAAGTGACAACTATTTCCATATAATTAAAAATATTTAGTTATTTTTAATGGTTCCAGTGTCTTTGAATAATATAAATAATCACCTTAATATCTTCATAATAATGTTGAGGTTTGGACAAAAAAGACACTGAGTCACTGTGGGTCACTGTGATGAACATTTTAACCAATCAATCGATCAATTAATAGAAAAAAAAGATTAATTGATGCGAAGTTAATAGTTTAAAATGAAGTCCAGGTCAACTCCGACAGTAACATGTTGCTTTCACATGAATGCGTGAGTTATAATAATATCATAATGACAAAGTTTATAGTAGTCTCAGTTTTAAGACTAGAAATATGTTTTCCTGATGATACCGACAGACTTTTACTGCAGTAAATTTCAATCAGATGAAACATTAAAGTGACATGACACATTAATGCACCAATAATTATTACAGATATTAACACTAATAATGTATACTTATACTTATAAATGGGTGTCAATGCATGGATTTTACTTGCAGCAGTGTACTATTAGTACTTGTACTTAATAATTAAGTACAGCAATATTGATCAAAAAAATCAGTAAAAGACTGTCAGGCAACATTTCACTGCACAATGAATATTGTTATTATTATTAATAAAGCATGCTTATACTTCTGTGAGGTTTTCAATGCATGACTTTTACATGCATGCAGCATATATATATATATATATATATATATATATATATATATATATATATATATATATGGGTAAATAAAATGTGGGCCTGGTAAACAGAGCTGGCTCTCAGCCAGAGGACTGTCAGGTGAAACTCGTCTAAACTCTTTAATTTCACTGGATATTAACCTATTAATGCGTTTTAAAGTTATTTTATTGAACTAAATCAGACTGTAGTTTAATAACATGTCGCTCTGCTTCTTCTGTTTTTAAAACTTTTAACGGTTAGCGGTTTAACTCAGGAGAGTCCGTCTATCTAACAACACATTTACTGACTTTAACACTTTAAAAGTTGATGGTTCAAAGTGAAAGAACACTCCTGATCGATATGTGGCTATAAACACCGATCAATACCTTTGATTATTGGCTGTAAAGGCAGAAAACAGTCAACTTAACGGCTCTTCTTACCTTCTGTCCTTCTTCTTCCTCTAGAACTTCACACCAACAGGCTTCCGTCTGACGCGACCACGTGACCTGCCCATCCCAGTGACGTCACACCGACGTCACAACACAGTGGGTGTTGTTTACCTGTCTGAAAACAACACCTAAAGGCACCTACGATCTGATAACTATGAGTAGGAGTACAGTTACTACAAGTAGTCTTTTGAGGTACTTGTACTTCACTACTGCACATCTCAGAGGTAAATACTGTGCTTTTTACTACCAGCAGTATTTACAGAGTTTAATGTTTTATTGTGTCAGTGTCAGGTGTTAAATTAACTGATTACCAGAATCTTTTAATGTTTCTATTATGGTTCATCCACCAGTATGTACACGCTCTTTAATCTAAATGATATTTTTAATGATAAAATATACTGTTCTTATCCAGGAATTTTAGAATCTAATATTTTACAACAACAAAAAAAACAGAGAAAAATGTCAAAACACTGAAATGTTAAATTGCAGTTATTTCCTGTCATTCCTGAACAGAAAATTATGTTTTAGTGTTTGTTAAATATTACCTCCGACACCTAATCCTGGTGTCTTTATAACACCAGTTGGTCAATTGCATCCATTAATTTATTCACTTATGTTGCTTCTATAGTGACATGGTTGTTGCTTATTCTGACTTTTATACATAATAATCTTGTAATGTTGTCACTAATGAAGACAAAAAAGAAGGAAGGCAAGAAAACAAGAATGAGAGACAAAGACAAAAAGAGGACAGTAAGAAAAACACAAACACGATAGAGAGACAAAGGAAACAAAAAGAAAGCAAGACAAGAAGAAACATGAAGAGACAAAAAAGCAACAAGCAGAGACAAAAAGAGACACAACGATACAAGAAGAGACAAATTGATAAGAAGAAAAAAGACAAAAAAGAGAGAAGAGGGAAGACAGGACTAAAAAGATGTTGGTATTTTTCACACTTAATCTAGAAATAAGAAGTTTTCACACATGATCAGAACAACAGATGTGATGAAAACTATAACACATATTTATATTTACACATGTGGGAGACAGATAAGGAGAATAAGTATAAGTATAAGGAGAATAGCAGGGGCCCTAAAATCGACCCCTGTGGTTCTATCAGCCAGATATGACCTGAACCAGTCTAGCGCAGTACCACATATACCCAGTAGGTGGTGTAACCGAGCCACCAGAGTGTTGTGGTCCACAGTGTCAGGTCTAATAACACAAGTACAACATGTTCACCAGAGTCATTTCCAAAGAGGATGTCATTGAACACTCTTAAAGCTGACTCGGTACAATGCAGACTTTTAAAACCTGACTGGAAGACCTCCAGGACATCATGTTCATCTAAAATGAATTGAGTTGAGTGTGTACTTTTTTTTTCCAGGATTTTAGAGATAATAGGCAGCTTAGATAGGGGCCTGAAATTGGCCAGCACACTGCCATCAAGGCCAGGTTTTTTAAGTAGGGGCTGGACCACGGCATGTTTAAAACTCAGGGGAACAACACCAGAGGACAGACTGCAGTTGATAATGGCCAGAACTGACTGCCCTATACTAGGAAAAACTTTTTTCAAGAAACCAGGAGGGAGCACGTCACAGGGAGAGCCTGATGGTTTAATATGACCAATCAGGTCTTCTGAAAATGATAAAGACACCGGCTCAAACTTCTCAAATGCTGCAGAGTAAGGAGCAGGGACCGAGGGTCAGATGCCAGAGCTGAGATGAGAGCCCTTGCAGTAGCAACCTTATCAATAAAAAAGTCCAGGAAGTTACTGCAAGTTTCAGGAGATGCCTCCAAGCTGACAGGCTGTGGGGAATTAAGAACAGTGTCAATCATTTTGAATAGTAGATGTGGGTTATGGTGATTTAACTCAATGAGGTTTGCCAGGTATTTTCGTTTGGCTTCTTTGACAGTATCCTGGTAGCACTACCTACTGTCTTTGAGGATGTGAAAAGAAACCTGCAGCTTGTTAAGTTACTGTGTGTAAAATGGTTTACGAACGAAACAAAGGTTAGGCAAAATAATCTGACCTCACAGGTCTTCATGGTCCAGTGAAGCCATCGTGCTGCTTTCACGAGTCGACAGACCACCAGCGGCTGGCTGCTGTGGTTATGGAGGAAGCTCAGTATCTGAGAAGCTGCTCATCACAGGCCTCTGAAGGTGAGAAACTCCTCCAGCAGGTGTGTTTGTGATGCTTGTTGTGGAGGAGATCCAGCTGATGGGAGGTCAGTCACTTTCCTACACAGCCAGCATCTCTCCTTCTGGCTTCTTCCTGGGACGATCCCTCGCTAAGACAGAAAAACATTTACTAAAGGAAGCAGGGTGGAGAATCAACAACCGACACAAAAATTACAACAACTGGAAAACTGCAGAGAAACTAGGGAGCAGCTAATTAACGCTACTCCAGTTCCAGTGTGTTTTAAATAAGTTGTAAAGACAGGCCTACTCCTTCAACAAACTTCCCCTTTTAAACATGCAATGGTGCTCCTGTTTAAAAAAAAAAACAACATGAAGCTGAGATTGTAGTTCAGTTGTTTTCATGCAGCATGTTGAGGACAGACGATCCTTTTAACGAGGCCAGATATATTAAAGATGACAGAATGCACACTGATCACATTACACTGCTGGATTATGATCAGGACAACACAAAGAGGCTGTCTGGTGTCAAAGCAGCAGTCAGAGAAAACAAAAAGGGTGCAAGAGAACAGACCTAGATTCTCCTGAGTGGATGCTGGGACTCCTGGGAGCTCGTCGTCGGAAACCTCGGGAAGCTCGGCGTCTCCTGAGACACAAACAGAGCAGATCGAAGGGTAACGCTGCTCCTCTGAGCCTCTGACGACGCTTCAGTCTCAATTAAAAACACACAGTTCCAATAAAAATGTGAATTTTAAACCTCATAAATTATAAACACAGTCATGGAGATAAGACCAACCTGAGTTATAGTGTCCAGCTCTGAAAGACAGACTCATTTCTGAAATCAGCTGTAAGATACTTCAGTAGGAAATCTACCATCAAACACCAAATACTCAAAGGCTCATTAAATTCTCAAAATGTACACACATCTTTTATGATCTCTGCCCCTGGATATTTATAAAAATATGAATAAAGAATTCCACTAGTTTATTTCTCCTGAACATAATGCCTGATCAGTCAGACTTGTCAGCTTTATCCACTGCATCTGTATTCAGTAGTGATCCATCTCTCTGTAACATGATAATATTTTGGTATTCTCACTTTTTTTTCCAGCAGCTCTTTGTCTAAAAGTCTCTCCTTCTCCAGCTGCAGGTTGATCTCTTCTGATACTGCCTCACTTTCTCTTTGCTGTTTCAGTTGTTGGAATAAGGACAAAAAAAGAGAAACATGAGAATAAACCTGCCATTTACACACATTAATATCATAGAATAGCTTATTGATCTAAAACTGGGGTTAGACAGCTGTCAGTATTATTACAGTGAACAAGAGGAGCTCACCTGCAGCCCTGCTAAACTGCGATCTGATGTTTTTCAGTCAAATATACACAACCCTAACATACCTAGTTGGAAGATATTTTAATAAAACAGCGCAGACAGACTAACTTTAGGCTCCTCAGATAAAAATGGGCACCAGAATAGCAGAGCACCACATAGGTTAAATACCTAAACTTGGGGTTGAGTTAACCAACACACCAAAATCTAAAAGTGTATATCATATTATATTCAAGCCGAATTGAAGAGTAACTCATAAAGTGTTAGCATGATAAAGTTGTGCTGTAAAAACTATGTGTGCACCACTACCGACACACACGATTGTTTAATTTCCACGTTGTGTTAAATAAGTTTGGCGCTACTCGATCTTGTTCAAGAACCTAACGTCCAGTGTGGAGACTAACTTTAACACTAACAGTTAGCTAGCTAATTCTAATGCTAGCTGACTGTGACACTTAGCTTGTCCCATTAATATATTTCGCAAATATATTAATGGGACACGCTAAAGAGTTACCAAATATATTTAAAAAAATAATTGATCATTGAATCAATAGATCAAAGTGATGGATTTGATCTATTTATTAAATGAGAGGGTTTTTTTTTTCTGGTGATCAGGTTTTTTCCCCCAAATATATTAATGGGACACTATAAAGAGCAACCTAAGATATTAACAAAAAATGTAGCATAAGAATGAGAATAAAATAATGAACTTAACTGATAATAAAAGTCTTCTCATTTCTCTACATTCCAGGACCTTGACAGTACCTGACAACTAAATAAAGGCTTAAGTTTTATGACTGGCAGAATAAACAGATATGACCAGGGGGAGCAGACACACTCACCCACAGAATGTGTGTTCCCCCAGTTGTATTCCTTTCTCCCTACTTGGAACAGAACATTACATTAAGGCCCCTTAATTACATTAATCATCAACTCTGCTTTAATTCTTTTGCCTACTCTCATATAAGTGTCACTTTTAAGTCAAAAGTCAGTCCACACGCAAACTCTCCCTCTTCTTAGGCTCTCATACAGACCAATGACCAGTGGAATAAGCGTACATATATATAGCTATGCACGGACCTGCCTGTTGTAAAACACCTACCTACATGCTATGATTTTATGGTTCACCTGTGTTGTTTCATTTGTTGATTAATCTCAATTCAATTGACCAGTTTGTTCTGTGTTTCCTATGTGTTTGGTGTCATTCAGCAGATGAAAGAGAGAAGCTTTGAAATAGACAAAAAATTAATAAAGTAAAACACAGTAGGACCAACATTAAATAAGTTAAAAAAAATATATCATCTCAGTTAATTTGTTGGATGGGGAGTGACCAGTGGTCACACCAACAATGGACCTTCAACAAAGACTGAAAAACAGCAGGCTTCAACTGAAATGACTGAATAACTGAATTATTATCCTCTCCAGAACCTTCAACATTCTCCAGATATGATTGAAAGACTCTGAATCCTGCCTCGAGACCACCTTTCCCCAGACACAGGCTGCAGAAATTACTTCAGCCTCCATGATGAAACTCCAAAAGAAGAAAAGACCGTCTACAGCAATCAGAGATCCCTGATTGGCCAGTTGATGGTGGATCCTGGAGCCATGGATCCATGACTGGCCACAAAAAAACTCCTTCACTGTGACTTTACCTTTACTGATACACATACACAAAATTCAAACTGCTCAGGACTTTTGCACCAAATTTACCTTCATATATAGCCTATCGTTGTAAAGAGACTGAGATAATTCTTCTTTCTGCTCCCTTTCATTCAAGATCTGGGGACGTTTGTGTTTTATTAAATTGTTCTTTTCTTTTATAAATGAATGCATGAACATCGTTTCAACCCAACACTGTCTGTTAACATCATAGCTTGCTTACATTCTATATATGTATATTGTCTGAAGCAGCAAACCGCTCCAATCCGAAGCTGTTGCTTATGGCAATATATAACAATTTACAAGAAACAAAGAATAAACAGAAGAAACAAAAGTTTTGTTGTTTTTAAATGATCCAGTAGCTGTAGCTAGGTTAGCTGCTTTTATTTCCGTCAACGGAAAGCAAAGGAAGTACGTGACCGGAAACGACAGTGCGTCTCAGTCCAAAACCCGGAAGCGTTGTGTGCATTGAGTGCATTGACTCAACAGCCCCACCTGCTGTTATGGAGTGGGAATTACAGGATATTTGTTAGAAAGTTGACTGGCATGTGCTTGTGGATCTGAAGACATTTGTGTGTGGATCAGAAAGGAGGAAATTTAAGTGTAAATCATACTGTATTTGTTAGGTACATTTCTTATTTGCAAAACAAAATGCATTAGTTTGTGACTGATGTTTTGCATTTGCAAACCACACTGAGTTTGTTTGTCAATTGTTGGGTGTGAGTAAAACGTGTGTCAGGTTTTGGCATATTTTTAACTCCATGCACCAGACTCATTTGAAGCTAGCGTTATCCACTTATTTGTAATTTGGGTGACTGTACCTTTAGTACAATTTGTTATAATGAACTTAGTAATCATTTACCCAATTTAATATTTACGCTGTCTTTTTGTCATTTTCATAGACTTTCTTTAATAAAATTATGTAGTCACAGGTATACAGGTTACTGTGGCCAAACTGGAAACAGTGTGATGTTAAAAGTACACTACTGGGGAGAGGTCAACCTCTTTAATTGCTCACAATGCATCTTCCATTTTTTTTGATATAGAAGAATCATCCACTCCCACGCACAACATCAGACGAGCGATGCATTATGGAGCTGTTTGTTGTGTCCTGACTGTATGCAGGTATGGGATGTGAAGACCAGAGAGCTGGGGACATTCCTGCCTGACTCTCCAGGTATTTATATTTTACTTCCAGACTCTACCTGGCTGCCATGTATTACAATGAAAACACAAATAGCAAATAGCTATAACAAGTAGACAAGAGGAGACAAGCAGAGACAAAAAGAGACAAGAAGACAAGAAAAGAAAAAACAAATAGACATTAGACAAGGAGACAAACAGAGACAATAGGAGACAAGAAGAGACAAAAAGAGACAAGAGGAGACAAGAGACAAGGAGAGAACAGAGATAAAAAAGAGACAAGTAGAGACAAAAAAGAGATAACAGGACTAAAAAGATGTTGGTGTTTTTCACACTTTTAATCTGGAAATAGGAAGTTTTCACACATGATCAGAACAACAGATGTGATGAAAACAAAAACATATTTATATTTACACATGTGGGAGACAGATAATAAGAGACAACTTATTTAAAATCCATCACAGACACTGGTTAAAAGGTTTAAATCAGACTTTAAAGGATGGAAGGAGTTACAGCTCAACAAACAGCATCAATACACAGGAATATATGAATATATATTGCATAAAGTTCAGGTTTTTAGTCAAGTATCACCACACTCATGTTTCTACCTAAAGGGTAGGAGAAATGGCTTTTTAGGTTTCATCATCATCTGCAGCAGAAAATATCAGAGAGGAATGTTTCCAGTGGAAAGAGGAGGCGTCATGTTTTATTAAATATCACACATTATATTTATTCTGTTATATGTAGAGTAATTAGTGAGCTCCTGTATGGAGTCACTGATGTGTCTTTATTGTGTCCTCAAACTATTAAAATAATAGATTTAAGAGCAAAACAATCAAAACTGCAACCAAAATAAAACAGTGACTTCTGGATTTCTAAAATAATTTTTAGGGTTAACCCTAACCCTTATAAAACCTTCTTTGACCACAGTGTACAGTTTTGCTCTTAAATCTATTTTACACTTTGGAAAGTTTCCTGTCTGACTGCATAATAAGAACAACAATAACAAAAACAACTCTGACTCCACACTAAGTGTTTTCATGAATAGTTCTGCTTTTATTTCCACTGATCTCCACCCCAGGAAATAATAATCTTGAGGAAACAAAATAAATATCCAGCATGAAAAGACAACAGTAAAAGTCTACAGCTAAATGCTAACGTCAGTGAGCTAACATACTAGTCCCCTGAATCACTCTCATATCTGCATGTATCATCATTGTTGTGTATATTCTACATTTTGCACTGTGCTAACATGCTAACATTTACAATCTTAGTGTGTTAGCATGCTAGTATTTGTTAATTAGCAGTAGAATGAGTGCAGCTGAGGATTATGGGAATGTTTTTATCTGGAATTCGGTCATAATCGTAAAATCTTTGACCTCAGGGTGGCGCTAGAGGAAGAATCTGAGGATCAGTGTTGGTTCATCATCTGAGGAGCATGAACGTCTGGACTGAACTTATAACAATACATCCCATAGCTGCTCAGATATTTCCTCAGACTCTTTTAACTCTTTTTTTTTAACCATCTGGACGTGTCGTACGATGATAAAACGAAAACATTTCAACCACTTCTTTTTAAGAAAAAGGCTCATCGACACCGTAAACAACACAAACCACTAAAACTAACAATAACACCTTTAATTTTGACTCATATCGGTGCAAATTCAGCCACAGCATTTGTCATTTCCAGCTACGTTTGTTGGTTTAGTAGAAAACAAAAAACAGACCAAATGTTTTTTTTTTCATCCAGATGGTTAGGATTCAGTTTTTGAGATTAAAGATGGGTCATTCATTGACTTTAATGGTGATTAAAGACTTATTCCTTATTGACTTATTCCTTATCAGTTCCTATAATAGTTAGAGCATACAGCTGCACTCATCTACTCAGTAAACATGACGCCGTTCGTCCTCAGATATCCCCAAAACGACCTGGTTTTTGTGAATCACGGTGGAAACCAAAAGCAGAACAACAAAACATGACGTTCCTGTAGTAGAAAACTAAAACTGATCAATTTAAAGCTAAAAGCTGACATGAAGAGGTTTGATGATAAGCATCAAAGCAGCACAGATTATTAGCTCTACAGTAAATACTCTAATTACTACAGCATCGTCATAATTATTGTTACGTTTGAGCTCTAAATACTGTTACACCCCTAAAAGATGAGCGATGGATTAAATTCCATCGACCAGCATTTGATCTACCTCCAAATACAAAACACTGCGGTTTTATTGATCAGTCAGCATATAATCTCTGTTTAAGCTTGTGGTTGATGAAATACAGTGATTTATATAAAGTGCATAAAAGTCTTGTGACGAAATGAGGACGAACTCTACAAACATGGCTCCTTTTATGGCCATCTTCCTCCAGCGTGACGGCTCATAAAACAGCATCGACGAGGAAATATTAAATACTTAAAGGGTGATTGAAAGAGCTCCTGGGTTTACAGAGCGCTGAATGAAACCGGAGCCTCAGAGTGAGTCAGACGTTTGTAAAGTGCAAACAAATTCAAATCATCCAAAAGAAGTTTGCATTGGTCGTGTTTCCGTCCTGGATCGATCAGTAAGGGATTTGGTTCTGGTAGTACTGCAGCATGTCGTATGTTTTGCTCCTGGAAATTAAAATATGCAATAATGTCATCACAGCATCATCCTCCATGCGTTATTATCATCTTTTTATTATAGGATGTTTGTCACTAGAGATCAATACATCTCTACAGATTTACATTTCTATTGTAAATATTAAATTATGGGTGCAATATCACATTTCTGCTGCAAGTATTACAATTCTGCTGTAAATATTAATTTTCTACTGCAAATATCACATTTATGCTTCTGTTACTACATTTTTGCTGTAAATATTTTGTTCCTATTGTTAGCATTACATTTCTATTGTATATATCACTTCTCTGCAAATACGGGTGTTTTATATTTTATTTTTTTATATTTATGTCTTTTATATCTTTATTTTTTTTCCTTATTTATGTGTGTCCGTAATTTTGTTATGCATACATAATGACAATAAAGAATCTTGAATCTTGAATATAATAGAAATGTAAACATTGATTAAAGACGGGTTAAAAATTATTGGCTCGTTTTGTTGACAATAAAATACTGTCAACTGCATTTAAAAAAAAAAAAAAAAAAAAAAATTTCACCATGTTTTTGGGAATAAAATGAACATCAGATAAATCAGGTTTTTACAGAGGAAAGTTTTGTTTTTATCACTCCATAAATAAATAAAATACCGTAAACAGCCTGAAAAACATCAATTTTTAGGATGTTTTTAGGAACAAAATGATCTTTGCATAAATCAGGTTGAAAATGGTTGTTTCATTTTATCAGCATATGAGAGTCAAAGTTTTTTATCACTCAGTAAATCATTAAATATATGAAAAAACATACCGTCTCCATGTTTTTTGAACTCTTACTTGGCAGCTTACAGCAGACTTGTGACACAAAACAGCCTTTAAAGATCTGTGTTATAAAACTACATTTTGAAGACTCGGCAGTTGAACCCTGTAAAAATAATGTTGACATGACTATAATAATTTTTGGTAATATAAGTTCTCTGAACTGTTATGATTAATAATGCAAATAATTATTATTTCATGGTAACTGTTGGTGAATTTAGGAGAAAAACTGCAGTAAATTAAACATCTAAATGTCTGTTTTGGATGTTTTCTTTCTGCTAACCTGAAGACGTGTCATGGAGTCAAAATAGGCCAAAATCTTGTAAAGTGACAGAAAGGTGATTTTTCTTACCTGCTGCTAAGGAAACAGCTTTGGATGACTTTGATGATGAACGCTGCAGCTTCTTTCTCACTCATCTGAGGATTAAAACGTCCTCTGATTAAAAAAAAAAAGAAAAAAGACAGGCATCAGCTGCACAAACTAACATGTTTTTTTTAAGCTACATAGTTCTAAAAATCTGCATTTTATAGTTGAAAATTGCTGCTTTAAAATCAGAGACTTATCAAAGTCATTACATTTATATTTTCACATAGAAATGTAACATTAATGCTCTCTAATCAGACTTCCTGTGATGCTCTCTTTTAGCTCTGGGTTTGGTCTCCACCACCTCCTGAGGGAAACACCTCTTTAGCTGAGTCTGTGAGCTGTTTGCTAATGAGTAGCTTTATTAGCGTAAAAACAGAGGGCTAAAAGATGCTAAAACACTCGTAGAGCTGAGTTTCTTCATATCTATATTTGTAATGACATTTATATTTATAATGACAAGTAACAGCTTCAGAGATATTCCAGATTATTTCACCCATGCTGACAAAAAATATTTACCATTTAAGTTTTAGCACTTTAAAAAAGACATAATACACTAGGTATTAATTATAAAAAAAAACCTGGAAATACAAACAAAGGTTCAAGTTAATTAAAGTTTTCTTTACTCACATTTTGTTTGGAACTTATCTTAAAGTCTAAGAAGTAACTTTTCAGCATTAAAATGACTCCGAACCTATATATTTTGCCGACTCTGGTACTGACATTATCTCAAATGGTTCTAACTATTTTAAAATAGAGAGAAATCCTCAGTGTTATTAATGGCAGTAGACCGTTTCATCTGCTCAGTGGAATAAGTGGATCACATGTTACACACTGATGGTCTTACTTGAGGAGTTTGATGGTTTGTCCTCTGAAGCAAGGCAGTCCAGTGTCCAGCATGAGGGTCACCAGAGAAACCACAGCATCCATGTAGGGGCTGATGAAGCAAATAACAACTAATTAATGAACGATCCTGCTGGAACAAAACACCTGCAGACCTATCGAGGCTTTTCTTACCGAACAGCAAGATATCCTCGGACGCACATCTCCATGAACCACTTGAACGGCGTGGCCTCCATCTTGCCCCCCATGATCATCACCATCTCGTCTGTCAGCTTGATGTCCGGCTCCCAGCCCAGGTTTCCTCCAGGAGAGCTCTCAAACATGAAGCCGAAGTCTGCAGAAGAAAACCGGACAGAAATGAAACATCTCTTTTTGATTAAATAGCTTGTAACTACTGGTGGATCAGAACCATTAAAAACTATTCTGGTAATCAGTAATACTGTTAATTTAGGGCAGTGAAGGGAAACTCTAAATCTGTTAAACTCTGTGTTTAATTAACATTTCATTTGCAATTAAAACATAGTTTTCTTCCTTTGTTATTTAGTACATAATGTAAATATTTCTTCTATTATTATTACTTATTAGTACTTGTTTTTTATTATTGTAATTTGTCTATGCTGCTGTTGCAGGTTAATTTCCCCCAATGGGAGGTAAATAAAAAAAAAATAATATTCTATATACTATATACACACACACGTGTATATACATACATACATATACACACACACACACACATATATATATATATATATATATATATATACAGTCATGGAAAAAATTATTAGACCACCCTTGTTTTCTTCAATTTCTTGTTCATTCTAATATCTGGTACCACTAAACGTATAATACAATGAACACAACAAAAAATGCAGCTGGTCACATAATACTTTATGTCCTATTTGACATTCTTAAGCTTAATTGATTCCCAGGGTATATAAGAGGCCATTTCATGTCACAAGCAGCACTGCACATGCAAAGGCCTAGAGTGGTTTCCTGCTTACATTCAAGCCGTAGCACAACTCAGAAGTTGTCAGCTCTCACATAATGCCTAAAACAAAAGAATTATGTGAAGCAACAAAGGCAGCCATCTTGGCACTGCTGGAAATTGGCATGAGTGAGAGACAGGTAGCGAAAAAACTGAAGATCTCCAAGACAGCCGTTCATTACAACAAAAAAACAAGCTGAACATGGCACTATCAAATTGCTACCTGGCCGTGGCAGGAAACGCTCTTTCTACCCCACGAGATGACCGTGCACTCATCCGTTCCTGTGTCAGGAATCGTCGTCAGACCTCCAGGGACCTTAAAAATGAGTGGGCACTGTCGAGAAATGTGACTTGCTCGGCAAGGACAGTTCGAAACCGACTTGTTGAAGCTGGTTTGAAGTCACACAGAGCACGCAAGAAGACCTTCATCAATGAAAGGCAGAGGAAGGCCCGGTTACTCTTTGCTCGAGACCACAAGGATTGGACTGTTGATGATTGGGCTAAGGTTCTCTTCAGTGATGAATCCAATTTTGAATTGATGCCCACTCCAGCCAACTTACTGGTTAGGAGGAAGCCTGAGAAGCTTACAACCCAGACTGTCTTGCCCCTACAGTAAAACATGGGGGTGGATCAGTCATGATCTGGGGTTGTTTCAGTCTGAGTGGAACAGGGCAAATGCAATTGTGTGAAGGCCGAATGAACCAGGTCAAGTACAGGACTACCCTTGAAAACAGTCTTCTTCCATCAGCTGGAAAACTCTTTCCTGCCTCGAATGACTGGATTTTCCAACAAGACAATGCCCCTTGCCACACGGCAAGGTCAGTTAAAGCCTGGATGGAGAACCACAACATTCGCACCATGCCTTGGCCTGCTCAATCACCAGATCTTAATCCAATTGAAAACCTGTGGAAAATCATCAAACTCAAAATGGAGAACCACAAGCCCAAAAACAAAGAAAATTTGTTTGAATTTGTCCAACAGGAATGGGCTGCTGTGACAGCAGAACAATGTCAGAAGCTGGTGGAGAGCATGCCAAGACGCATGGCTGCAGTCATCAAAAACAATGGTTATGCAATCAGTATTAACTCTTGTGTGTATCATGTGTTTAAAGCAAACAGAAAAGAAAACATGGAATGCTTAAAAGTAGTGTTTTTGGCGGTACAATGCCATAGCTATTGATGTAAGAATTTAAGTAATTTTGGTTATTATCAAGAAAACCATGGAAAATGAATAATCCTTAGTTCTTAAATTAAACTCTCATGAGCTATTTTTGTTGTTATCATTATAATTGTCCAAACAAATGTACCTTTAGTTGAGCCAGGCATTAAAATTAACAAGAAATTGAAGAAAACAAGGGTGGTCTAATAATTTTTTCCATGACTGTATATATATATATATATATATATATATATATATATATATATATATATAGTAATCACACCTATGTGGATGAGGTGTCCCTTGCTGTCCAGCATGATGTTGCCGTTGTGTCGGTCTTTGATCTGCAGCAGGAACAGCAGGAGGCTGTAGGCGGCCATGCTGCGGATGAAGTTGTAACGAGCCTGAAGAAGAAGAAGAAGAAGAAGAAGAAGAAGAAAGAGGAGGAGGAGGAGAAGAAGACAAAGAGATATCAGTTCATTTACACTGAGAAATCAGAGAGTCTATAACAACAACCTGTACCGCTGACTGACACTGTTTTATGTTTATTATGATGGGATGCTCCTCCTCCTCTTCTATTAAAACAGAAAAAATGCAATGAATGAAAAATGCATTAAAATGTCACAGATTTCTGTTCTGTACAACCAAAGGAAAGTGGAGTCCCTTCAACATTTAGTCTGTTTTAATTAAACGCTGGTGTGTTTTATGGGCTGGTTTTGTTAAAATAACTGGAGTTAAACTTGCGTATAGTAGATCTAAAAACCTCTCTAAAAGATACCCACAGCCAAGTATTTTGTTTATCTGCTCTGCTTTAATTTGTGCACCGTAAATCCAAAGCAGATCTAAATGAAATTAAGAGAAATTAAATCAAATATCAATGTTTATCATTCAATAAAAAGATCTGTGTGCAATATATTTCCATTTCTGTGCTGAGTACAGGAGTGCCTCAGGACTCACTTATTTTATTCTATTTTTTTTTACATTATTTTTTCCACCTTGTTTTTATTTTATTATACATTTTTTATATTATACTTATTTTTATTTTTGCTGTTGTGACCCTGTAAATGTCCCCATTGTGGGATTACTAAAGGATTATTTTATGTTATCTTAAATAAAATAAATAATTTCACTCCAAACAAGCTCACATTAATCACAAATAAAGGATATAAAAAATCTACACGCTAAATATTGTTGTTTAATTACAATTACCTGTTTTTAACATGTTGTCCGTTTTTTATTCTGCATTCATTGCTTTGTATGTTGTCCTCGAGTGCAGAGAAAGCTATCTTTAAATAAAACGCATTACTATTATTATTATTTTTATTATTATTATTATTATTGTTATTTTTAAATATATGAGCACTGACTTCTCCTCCATCCATCTTTGCATTAATCTCAGAAATTAACTTTAACAATTAAAAAATGGCTGGAGGGTTAAAGCGTCGGCACCTTCTGGAAAGCGAGGGTGGATTCGTCGCCATACTGGTTACGGAAGTAATCGTACATGCCGAAGTCAGTCTGCCTGCCGAGCTGGTCTCTGGACTTGCAGTCTGGGATGCATTCAATGACGCCACACTGAGGAAAATCCAATATGATGTTGTTATGGTAACACCACACTCCTATTTAAGGGCTAATGTGGCTTTAGAGAGCAGGGAGTGATGGATGAAGTCTTACCCCGGGTGCGGTGGCCACCACCCTGTAAGGAAAGACGAACAGATCCAGGCCAACCAGCTGGAAAATATTCTTAAAGAGTCCGATGATCTGCAGGGCGAGCATATCCTGGAGAGAGAGAGAGAGAGAGAGAAAGCGAGAGAGAGGAATCAGGTGGGTCACATGATATAAGAGGCATCCTCCCTTGAAACAGAGGGATTATTACCTGTCTACAGTCGTCTCCCACTTTAAAGATGGCCGCCTGCCAGCAGATCCTGCGTGGCCCGTCTGGATTCTCCTCTCCGTCCTCCAGAGAGTCCGACGGACAGCGGAGACCCTCCCTCTCCAGCTCGCTCACCCCACAGCGCTTCACCTTAAACTTGGCCAGGTAGGGAGCCTTGGCAGCGCTGCAAAAAAACACTCAGAGTTCACATCGAGCCTGATTTAAGCCCAAGTTTCAGGAACAACATCTGCAGCTTTACCTCTGCATGGGGGTCCCAGACTTGTAGTCGATGTCCACCACGATGGCTTCTGGGTTACTGGGGAGGTAGCAGCCTGGAAAACAGACAATCAAAATCAACCAAAGTCAAAGCCTTTATTGTTGTTGTGTTCCAGTGAATACAAGTGTTTTGTTTCTAGTCTGATTATCTGCCTTTTTTGATTTTTTTATCTCCGTTTCGTCTCTTTTCTGAGGAATGTGTCCATTAAAACATATTGTTGAATATCAAATCAATCCTAAACTTATGTGAGCGTCTGTTACCTGGCTGGACTTTGATATCGGACAGAGCATTGAGACAGGCTCTTTTCCGCTCCTCTCCCTTTGGAATGGGCCTGAAACACAAAGATAAACCAGGATCTTTATCGTTATTCCTGTTTGCTAACGATTCGTAGGAAAGAGCAGACGGACTTACTTGAGGATGGCCGACACGTTGGTGATTTTGTTGAAGAAGTCAAACTCCCTCTGGTAGAAGTCTTTGGCTGGACCCGACAGAGAGCCAGTGATCTCCTCGACCATCTGCTCCAACAGCTCCCCGATGTCGGCTAAACAGATTAATGAAACTGATTAATTATAAAATAATTATAATTGATTTAATTAGATAAGTCTTTCCTCACATTAATAGGAAAAGATATCACATACACGTAACACAGAGAGGTCAGAAAAAAATAAGAGCTTTTTATTTTATTTATTATTTTATATATCATTTTATTTTTATTTCTATATTTCTATAACAACTTTAGACATTTGGGATTAAAAGATATGATAAAAATACATCTAGAGATAAAATAATTAATCAACTAATCAATTAGTCCACAAACAATTTTGATAATAGTTTAAAAATAATAGTTTTAAGCCTCTCATATGTCAATCAATCAATTAATCCTGAAAATAATCACCAGATTAACTGATGAGTTGCATCAAAAATTATATTATATTCTTTCCTGCTCTTTAAAAGTAAATTGAAAGTATTTAACATAGAGATGCTGGTGCAGTATTTTTTGATTTAGTTATTACTTTGTCTTATTTTCATGTTTTAAAGGTCATCAGAATGCAGAAACCCTCTCTTTATCTAGTAATCAGTAACACAGGGTTCTTGCACCATTTTCAAAGTCAAATTTATTCATTCATTGTAGGGCCCGACCAATATGGAATTTAGAGTATGGAGTTTGGAGTTACAGGCTGATGCCGATAACTATATCTAGCAGGAAAAAAAAAATGATAACTGATTAATTATCCAATATTATTTTTTTAAGATTTTTTTCCCAGCTCTTTAACACTTTCGCAACAATGAAATAAAACTGAAGGCATAACACTTTTTTTTCTACAACTTTACTTTCCCAAATTTCAAGAACAAAATGAACCCTGTGAACATAATAATATGCAAAGCTGCAGTAAATCTCAGAATACTGTTTTCCTTTTGGCATTAAACACACCATCTGACAATTTAATAGCTACAGCAAATTTATGGTAAATTTAAGACAATGTAAGACCTTAATTATCAGGAATTTAATTTAAGACATTTTAAGGAACCATAGTAACCCTATAATACTGCTAATTTAGGAGTGTGTGGTGGAGGAATATTATATTTATTAAGCTCTGTAGATGTGAAATAAATTCCCAGTTTCATCCTTAAATGAGCTGCTCTGTGATCAGTGTGACTAAAGTCTTTATCATTAGAGTCGGTTCTCCACTCACGGTCTTTCTGGTGTCCCTCCTCGTCCATGAAGATGTTGGTTTTCATGTTCCAGATGAACTGGTGGGCGAGAAGCTGGGACTTCTGGGCCGCCCACAGGATGTACTCCCTCACATAACCCATCTGAGCAGGACAGAGGAGCACACTTTACTTCTCCTGCTTCACTAAACCAGCCACTTCCTATCCAGTGGTTTGTGTTTACCTTGTCGTAACGGAGCGCCTGGACTATCTGAGGGATGTAGAACAAGATGGCATCCTAAGGGGAGGAAACGTGATGTTAAGAGAGCTGGAACTTTGTATAAAGTTGTGTTTATGTACAACAAAGAGTGAGTGACTCACTGGAGGGAAGGATCTCAGCACTTTGACCCCGTACTGAGCGGTGAGAGGATGAGGAGGGTACATGCTGCTGAAGTAGGACAGGCCGGTTGGAGGGTCAGCCGGAGCCCAGCACAGGATGTGGCTCAGCTCTGGAGAGTCGGCGTCGATGGTGTGCCAAGTCACCAGGAACTGGTGAGGAAAGAGATGGTCCATCATGAATGTAAAAAGATAAATCTGTGAAGCATTAGGACGAAGCGCTCTCACCTTGACGGCCTCAGGAACGTCACTGACGGCTCCTGGGTCCAGCCTCACCAGCCGAGTCACTTCAGCAACTATGGCTTCGTTCTTAAACCTGGAGGCCGAGGGGTATCATATTTATATATTTATTTATTATATTATTTATATATTTATTCTGTTTTTTATATATATATATATATATATATATATATATATATATACACACACACCTTTTTTTCTATTTATTATTATTTATTATAATACACTTTACTGTATTACAGCCATACCATACCTTATTATAGTAACTATAATAATAATAATAAGACAATACTTCAGTTATATTATTATTAATAATAAAACTTAAGCACTGTCTTTCATATTAATTAAGACAGTACTTACATTTTAAAAAACTATTATTAGTTTTCTGCTGCTGCAACAACAGTGTTTCCCTGCTGCAGATCAATAATCAAGGTTTATTTTGTCTTAATTACAATAATTATTAATAATGGTACATATTAGTAAAAGGATAATATGCCCAAATAATAATTGCTATAATAATTGTTTATCTTTGTACTAGACACACGGTGGAGATTAAACCTGAGGAACAGTAGTTTTATTTATTAACAGGCAGAGATTGTCCACCTGGTTGGAAGCTGCATGGCCAGGTAGGGAGCGATACCCCAGGCCAGGTTGACGTTGTCCTTCCACTGTTTCTCCGTCAGACTGATGTACTTGGACCGCCAGTTGGCGATGCTGGTTTCCACCGACTGCTCCGTGGCGATGGCCAGCTCCTGAGTGGAGAGGGGGTTGTACCACGTCGTCAACCGTTCGATCTCGCTGGCCTGGAGCAGCAGAAGAGTGTATGAATATCATGAAGATAAAGAGCAGGTGGAGGTAAAAACCAGGAGATGATATTTCATTCTGAGTCCTCACCAGTAAGGCCAGTAACAGAGTCCTGCGCTTCATGTAGTATTTGTGAAGCTGCGTGCCTCTGTTGCTCTTCTTGGACGTGCCTGGGATGAAGAGAAGATGGTCAAAACATTTCATCTGTTTGACTCCTTCAGCTTTTTTTTGGAGATGTGGGGATGCAGTGTTTTAGACATGAGATATAATTACTTTTAGAAGATCAATAGAGGTCTCAAAGAGTCTAAATCTGATATTTGTCAGAGAATAAAGTGAAAAGAGAGTTAAATCTATATCCATCTACGCTCTGCACCAAATTTCCATTCACAAAAGCAGTAATTTTACCTCAGAATACGGAGAGGTTGCTGGTCTAGTGCTGCCTCAATAGGTTAGTTTGTTTGTATTAATGTGAATGTAATGTGAACTATGGTGAATCTGAACTACACAACACCAGTGTCATATTATAACACAAACTTACCTATCTAAGCAGCAGCAAACCATATTCTGAGAGGTAAAATCACTGCTTTTGTGACTGGAGTTTGGTCACTTGTGAGCATAGATAACGGCTTCAGTCCCCCGTTTTTTTAATTAAGCTAAACTTTATTATTTCCTTGCACAGTTAATGATGGAAATTACTGGATCAACTTTATGTGCAGATGACACAGACACACTTATACTGAACTGATTACGGTGATGATAGCAGGTTTACTGTTCGGACTGAGGTCAGGAAATCTGGCCTCTTTTCTCTGTATTACTATTGTACCTGATTTCTTGGATGCGGTGGACATGCCACTGGACAGTGGGTAGGTGTTGATCCATCCCTGGCTGCTTTGCTGGGAGCGAGCGCTGGAGTCAGCGTTGCTCCGGAGGTCGGCGGCGTTCATCACCGACAGACTGTTCAGGGAGGGGTCCTGATTATCTGTTTCACATGAAAATACATTTAGTAGCAAGAAGCAAGCAACACACACTGAGTAACTGAACAAGTCGATATCACGACTTATAAGCTGCGAAAAACATCCACAACATGATCGATGAAGAGCGAGATGAGCTGCGTCAGTTAGGCCTCTGCTGTTGTGATCATGCATTTGGAAGCAGGGGAAAAACCAGCGGGATATCACCGTAGGCCGCCTTGAACCACTGATACTGGGTCAGCTATTATTTGGTTTTGTTAAGGCGGAACTGGGAGGAGGCAGATTAATCTGATCCAGGATCAGCGGTTAGAGGACTCGTCTACCTGAGGCGCTTCGATGTGAATGAGAATGAGTCTTTTCTCAGGGTCGTCGGGAATGAAGAGGAGAGGATTATCTGGGTGGGAGACATAAAAAACATTTTTCTTCTCTTCTTCCAGTCGAGGAGAGGGCAGACGGGTGGGGCTGACATGATGGGTAATCGTGCATCTTAACGCAGCTGGCAAATTTGCGCTTTTCCTCACAGCTGCTTAAAAATGACAGTTTGAGTGTTTCTCAGCGAATGATGTTCAGACACAGAGACACATTTTAGACACTAAAACATAAATATCAGCTCACTTTATATTCAATTACTCAGTAACTGTGGTGTTTAGGGTTAGTTCACACAGCAGTCGACCAGCAACTTCGCTGTTTTGTGAAGTGAAATTACAATTTTTGTGAATGGAGTTTGGTGGATCTGAGGAGAACAGAGATGACGACTTCAGCTCCCCATTAGAAAGGGCTGTCTGACGGCAAGGCAGAGGCATTATATTTGGGAGCTTTAACATCAGAAAATACTTATTCTGAAGATAAATATTTAGTGCTGCCAGTAGGAAAACTACTACTACTAGTAAAACCTACTGTGACAGAGTGGATTGAAATTGTGTTTGATATTTTCAAGATGGAAAGGGTTAACTTTAGTGTTAAAACTGCATATTTTATGAAAGGTGGGAATCAGATTCATGTATCCTTTTTCCCTCTTTTCTTTCTCAAATATTACTAATATACACCCAATGTTAATGTTGTCGTTATGTTTTATACAGAAAATATAGTATTTTTGTTCATATTCAGTTAGTTCCTGGGATATGGAATACTTGTAACTTGAAATCTAAAATAAAGAGAGAATTAAAAATAGAATATATAGTGTAGAATTTGACTGATTTTTATGTTTTTAGGTGTCTGAAATCTGTCTCTTTCTCTATACTCCATCTACTGTAGTAACTTGAAGCTCATACAATCACACTGAGAAAACCCCAAACTATCCCTCAACATTAAGGAAGCACAACAGATAGATCGTAAAAATATAAAGAGTAAGAGTAGGAGTGAGAAAATAAAAGAACACAGGAAAAAAAAGGTAGAACAGCTTAAAAAGCTTGGATCATAGCTAACATCTATCTGCAGCACAATGAGGATAAACAGCGTCAAATTTGACATGCGTATATATGTTATATATGTATAAAAAGGAGCATGCCCCTGCGGCAGCGCGATCCGAGTCCTACCACTTTAGGCTTACTTAAGATAGAAATCGGAGAAGTGCTGGACACGATAAGCGATCCAAATATCCCGGCAGAGAGCGTGCTCGGGGCTGGGGTAGTACCAAGCTCACCAGGTGGGACCAGGTGGCACGCTGCCAGGTACTTCTTGTCCGACAGGATGCTGGCGTAGAAACGGATCATGATGCTGATGTCCTCGCGGAGATGCTTGTCACCCTGGGTGGGAAACTTTGGAGCAACGCTGGTGGGGCAGAGAGGCCAGAGTTAGGACATCAGGAGCTGATATAGTTTATTTTTGTTGTTTATTTTATGATTATTTGAAAGTTCTTCAGCGACATGAAGCTCACCATTTGTTTATGTGTTTTATCATATCACATTTAGATAGAAGATAATAGGTGTAGCCCATGATACTTTGAGAACATAAAATACCTGAAAACAAGAGTTTTCAGGTATTTTATCATAGGCATTATCACACAGTGATGATACCTGATAAACATACACAGAGACAGAACATAGAGAAAACGTTGATAAATCTACAGGACTAAGATCACAACAAGTTTGAACTATCTGGTCTCTTCTCTCTGAATATAAAAGTTTAAAACCTGCAAATCAAATATAAAAATAGACTTTGAAAATTGATTAATATAAGAAAACTGCATCTCTAGTTTTCAAAAAAAAATATGCTATGCTATGCAGTGCTAATATATTGATGATAAGCATTTTTGGGCAATTTAAAAAAAAAAAAAAAAACATTGAAAAACAAATTGCAGCTTAACTGACTGATTGCATGGACATGTTTGTTGCATCCAGTCTGGCTACCTGAAGTAATCGAAGGCTGTGGAGTAGATCTTCTCTCGCAGCACATTTCTCACAGTTGAGTTGGTGAGGACGTCAGAGTGGAGCAGGGCCAGACCCAGAGTCAGCAGCCTGGAGAGGAAAAAAACAAGCTCATGAAATATGTGGGGGTTTGGACATGAAGGCAGAGAAATATTTATGTGTCAGGATTTAAGAGCCAAACTCTCATGCCTAGGGGACTGGGTCCAAAAAAAAGGGACCATCATTAAAAAACAAGTGGTCATAATGTCATACCTGACTGGTGGATAATATAAGGATCAAGGAAGTACAAGGACCTTTATTTGATGGAGCAAATTACTCATTAATGCTCCAAAATCCACTTTTACTAAACAAAGGGGTCCCTTATTAATACAGTGGCATACAGCACCCTCCTGCTAAATCACATGACCTCCTACAAGAGTGAATACTTCATCTGTATGTTTGTTTGAGCCATTAGAGTGGAATTTTATATTGTACTACGAAATATATCGTAATATTGCACAGCTCTACTGTATATACTGTCTTTTTTTAAACACATTCCTGCCTTGTTTGTCATTAAGCTGCATTTATTTATCTATTTTTTTGTCTTTTTATCTATTTTTTACACTTTATTGCTCAGCATTAATTGTGGATAGCAAAGGAAGTATTTCATTGTACAGGGAAACACAGTTTATAATGTACCATTTGTTGAAGAAAAATAAACTCTCTTCAGGGTTGGTGTGTTTGCGTACCTGAAGCGAGGCCCGATGGCAGCGACGTGGCGGTTCAGGCTACTCGTAGCGCCTCCGACGTTCAGGGACAGCGAGCGCTGAAGCAAACTGCCGAAGATCTCCACTTGATCTGCGCTGGAATACTTGGCTATCTCAAACCTCTGGACGAGAAACTAGAGAAGGAGAGGCAGACGTGAGGGGGAATAATGGACCAATGAGGTGATTGTAGATGAGATGTTGAGGTGTGACTCTGCAGACCTCAATCCAGATCTGGTGAGGGGTGACGTCTGGAGGGCAGGGGATGGGCTGGCTTTCCTCTGAAGCAGCCAGAGGATCGGCCTCCACCTGGGCGTTGGAGAACAAGCCCATCTTGAGCTCCACGGTCATCTGCCATGCCCCAGCCATCTCCCGCAAGAACTAAACAGCCAAGAGGAGAAATTTGCAGCGACAATACAAGCTCACTGACGACACAAATATGAGAAAAAACAACACATGTGCATACCGGTACTTCCACTCCAACACGAGCCGCCAGCAGCCACTCCCAGCAAGCAATGGCGGTTTCCATACCGTGAGCCGTGAACATCTTGAGAGGAGACCAGCAGAGGTGGTGCAGCAGCTGAGGGTCGCAGTCTGGAGGAAAGAAAGACACATTTAACGAGACCTATGTAAATACCGATTCCACAACATAATAGTGACAAAATAATGACACCATCGGGGGTTAAAAGCCTCGCTTTTATGATGCAGTTCTTGCTTTTTATTCCATTTACTGCAACAGAGATCATACACATACAAAAGAAAAAGAAGAAAAACTTTGACTTCCTCATCCTGTCGCTGTGTCCATCAATGTCCATTGTCCTTGTTTTATTTCCATTTCCAGTCAAGATTCAAGATTCAAGAGAGTAATTTGTCACATGCATAATTGCACATGTATAACAGCAGTGAAATAAAATTTCACAACTCCGCTAACTGTGCTTTGGAAACAAAAAAGAAAAGCAAGAGGCAGCCCCCAACACCTGGAACTGGATTAAAAAACCTCCAGTATAAAAATATAATCAAATAAAAAATAATAATAGCTTGTACACAGAGGGAGGGGGGAAGGGGGAAGACATATTCAACAAAAAATAAAAAAAACTAGATGTACATTAAAGAAATGAAAAAAATATTCAATCTGAAACATGAATAATGTGAGTTAGAAGCAGACCTTTGGTGCTGATGAGCAGAGCAGCTAGTTTGAACATGGCCTCAGTGAAGGCCTCAGGCTGAGCACAGTCTAAAGCCTCCCCCATCTGCTTGATCATCAGACGGCTCAGATCAGACTGACCTCGAACAGCCTGGGCGAAGTGGATCATACCGGAGACCTGGGAGGAGAAAAGAGATGGGAAGTATAAAAAAACAGCATGTTGGTAGGATGTTGATTCAATACCGATCAAATCGATGTTTGACAGAAACGTTCCAGATGTTTCACAGCAGAAAGTAAATAAGAACTAAATAGTTGATTCAGCTGGATGAAGATGAGGAGGTGATGACAGGGAGCCGATGGTAGGATTCAGTGTTTTGTTTTGTTTTTTTTTTACCTCTCCAGCGTATCTGTTCCTGAGGTTGAGGGAGGCCATGAAGTTAGAGTAGTCCTTCTTCACACAGGCCGGCCTCTCAGTCAGCTGGGTGGACTGCAGATGAGACAACATGGATTACTGCTTTAATAAGTTCAGATATATAATATGAAACAATGCAGTCTTCATCGAGCCGTTAAAGTGATGGCTTTCTGCAGGTGTCTCTTCTCTAATTGTTCCTTATGGCTTTATTCAGATATGAATATTGCTGCTCTTATGTTATATCACTTTGCCTCTGCTGCTGTGATGATGTAAAAATCCCTGCTGTGGGATTAATAAAAGTTTGTCTTATGACAGGTTATTTATGGGAAGCTGTTGCTGTTGTTACACTACGACTTAACAAGACGTGACTTTTAAATAAAATAATACATCATCTATTCAAGCACCAATATATAAATTTTCCATCACATTTAAATAACAAATGTTTCTGTAAAGGGCGTAACATGCATCCTTCTCTGACATTTGGAGTCACAGATAAAGGATTGAGCAGCTCTAGTTTGTGGTTTGTCATATAGGCTGATGAACCTTTAGCATTAATTAGCATTAGCTTATGAAAAGTCAGATTGTGACCCACCCCCAGCGTGGTGCTCTGTCGGTTGTACCCAGCGAAGTGCAGGATGCTTTCTGTGGCCATGGCCAGTCCAGTGTGCTGGGAGAGACCTGACACCCAGTTCTGATGTTTGTTCAGATACTCCTAGAGAAAGACCACATGAGGCACAGCAGCAAAAACCACGTCTATGAAGGGAAACCATGTGGAGGAAATGTGTTGCAGTAATGTAATGTTACCTGGAGGTGAGATTTGGTGACGGACGGCGCCCACTTCATGGCCTCTTTAAGGATCTCCCCACAGCGGGCAGCAAAATCCTTCACTATGCTCTGAAATATAAAGACACTGTGTGATCGTTTCAGATAAAACACACAGAAAGAGGAGAAGGAATGATGATTCATAAATAAAATCACCTCTCTGGCTTCGTATGTATCTGGGACGGTGATCCGGTGAGGCGTGTCTGGGATGTCGTAATAAGGTTGGTCTTTATGGATGTCCTGCAATAAAAACAGACAAACTCCATCAACCCTTTGAAAACACACTGCGGGGGATTTTCACGGCCATGTTTGGATCGATCTGAAATAAAAACAATGACAGCTGCAGAATTTATTGTGTTTACAGCAGAAAGATAAGCATACTGTCTTGTTGTGTTTCATTTGTATGATCCTGTTTGAAACCATCTAAAATAAAAACCATAAAAGATAAAGCGTTTATTCTTTTTGCAAAAGAAAGATAACACGTCTTCCATGTCATCATGTTATACACTTATGATGGCGTCATTATGTTACTGTTATGTCCTCTGCATTCTGCTAACTAGTTATGTAGCCTAATATGTTGTTCTTGAAATCTGAATTAAATTGTGAAATTAAATCGAAAAAGGCTCACATAATCCAATGCAGCTCAGGCTGTACAGATTGAGGGATATGAAGCATGAAGGTATTTCATCACAATAAGCAAAAAGCGTTTCTATTTCAGAGTTCAAAAGGTTGAATATGAACTTACAGCACTGAGTGAGAGGGAGAGCGTCTGCAGGATGTCCAGCATGGTCCTCAGCACACGGCCGCTCCACAACAAGTGAGGGAAACTGAGCAGAAAAAGAAAGGACTAATGAAACTATACTGCATTTTTAAGAGTCACTGTAGCATTTATTTATATTTATATGTATGGAGGGCTCTCACGTTTCAGCCAGGCCAGATAAATATTTGTCAGCCACTCTGCGGATCCTCTTGTGGATGTGGTTGAAGTTGACCAGGAGGAACTGAGCGTGGCGCTCCAGCTCCTCCTCATGAGCTTTGGTTTTTGGCTGAAACATATAACATTTCATTGAGTTTAGGTTTAGTTTCTCCATTAATGAAATTCATTGTATCGTCAATGAAATGTCAGAAAGTAGCTCAAAATTCACCACTTGCTGTCTTGAATTGTTTCTCTCTCTCTGATAAAACCATGCTACTTTTCCCAGGTTGCAGCAGCTACTTGTATTTATTCTCATTCCACCTTCCACACTTACTTTTTCAGCCATCATGTGCAGGAAGACCTCAAAAACCTTGTCACTGACAGCAATCACGCACTGCATCATGCCTACAGAGATGAAAGATCAAAGCACTTAATAATCAAGAAATGCCACATGGTCAACGTGTTTGTTTTTCCCTGGGAGTTACCAGATTTATCCTTCTGTATCGCTCTGTCTTCAAAGTATCGGAACATGACCTGAAAGCGGTCCGAGTCCAGAGCTCTTAGCATCCTAACGGATAAAGAAATAAAATTATTATTGCAGGTGGAGCACAGAAGCCAGGATAAACGCTGTGTGGACATGTTGGCACACCTCATGTACTCCAGTCTGTAAACGGACAGCAAATAGGTGGACATGGCAAAGTCCAGCTTGTTGATGAGTGCAGCCACCTCAGGAGGAGGATCCAATAGGTTGATGATGGTGCTACGCAGATCATTCAGCTCCGCCTGAAATACGACAACACACCGTAAACCAGGGTCCACTTCCTGTCAGAGGTTTTGTGTGTCTTATGTATGTGCTTTCATACCGGAGTGACGGTGTCGTTCTTCAGTGCAGAGTTGTACTGCAGCTCTGAGCGTAAAGGTTCGCCACTGGGAAAGGTCAGCAGCGGCGACTTGGTAGCGATCTCACAAACGCCCTCGTACCATTCCTCCGGCCACAGACCTGAGGAGTTCAACAGAGCCCGGATCAGGACGCTGAAGTATGATGCTTTTTAAATGAAGTGCACATGCATCAGCTAATCAAATGATAGCTATTGTGAAGCAGCTGTACCTGAGCCCTCCACAGCGAAGCCCATGACCACAGAGTAGAGCCAGAAGTCCCTGAAGAGCTTCTGCAGACGAGGCTTCGCTTCCTTGATTGGTGGCAACCTCTTCGTCAGCTGAGGGCAGAGGAAGAGGAGGAGAGAGGACAGATCACCATGGTTACCAGTAGAGCTCAGTAGATATGCTGAAACACTAAAGAGCATTAAAAATAATTAATGTACAGCATTGTCACTGGGTGCTAAAGAAAAAACCACAACCACATCAACCAGTGACAAAGTATTAATTATCTAAATAGTTTATAGACTCTTTACATTACATATTTATAATTCTATATATTCAGTGGACATACACTGGGTATATTTGATTTTATATTTATATTAATAATTTGCACATTTATAGATTATTTATATAAATATATAATTATACGTAAATACATAGTACATATTAATATACAATTTAAAGACTCTGTTCATATAATTATATTAATTATAATTTTTAAATTATTTATTTATATTTTATTATAACATTATATATATTACTATTATTATTATATATTATTAAGTATACAATGTTTTTTTATTTTTAATAATATAAATTATAGAATTACTAAAAAAAATAGTGAACAATTTTTATTGTCATTTCATAGTTTATAAACAATATTATAAATTGAACAACAACTCTTTCCTAAGTTTAATTAACCACTAATTTGCCATTTATAAAAGTCGGTTATTATGTGTGTGGTTATTAAGGTGTAACTATGCTACGTTTCCAATTTTTAACTGACTACATAAAGGAGAAGGTATTAAAATGATTAAAAATACTTACCACTGCAATGACTGGGATTAGGACACCAAGGTTTCCAGCACTGCTTGACGCCTGGAGACCACAGACAAGAGGAGATCATGTGGCTCTAATAAAGTGTTGAATCATTAATCAGCAGCTAAAAAAACCCTCTACCTTCACTGTTCTGACGTCAGAATTTCTTTAACTTTCCAAGACAAACTGTCTGACACTCATGCATATTTTAGTGAATTGCTGGGAGAGTCAAGGTGAGAAAATATTCCTTTTTGCTGGACTACCTTGTGTTTGTTATTATTATTAAGCAGATTATTGTGTATGGGTCTCACCTTCAGAGCTGGGCCTTTGTCTGAGGCTCTCTCGCTGGCCCTCTTCCCCTCCAACCCCAGCTGGACGAAAAGCTCCAGCAGGTTGACCAGCAGCTCGTCGACCATCTGCTCCGCCTGGAGGTTCGCTGCTATGTTCCCCAGAGCATTGATCACAGCCAGGGAACAGTGTCTGCATGCAGGAGAGGAAGTGTTGATGATATTAACAGCATCATCTCCCACTTCATCAGCAGCTCAGTCACTGCTAAAGGTCTGCCTCTTGTCATTCCTCGTATTATGTGTGTTAAGTGTTTTTACTGTTTTAAGTGTTGTATTAAGTGCTTTTATTTACCTTAAAATGTAAAGCATCTTTGAGTTTTTAGAAAAGCGAAGTATAAAATGTATTATTATTATTATTGTTTTTTTTTTTTAAAGGAATGCACTGAAATGAATATTCAACTTATTTTCAGTACTGCATATAAATTAAATACCCAAGTGTTCTTTTCACTTTTTCGGCTTGTTTCAGTTCAGTATTTATTAAACAATCAACATTTTAAACGTTCCAGCAGATATTACTCAAAGACAGTGCCACATAATTTTAAATAAATAAAGTAGTGAAATAAATAGCATATATCAGGCCTAAATGAATGAAAGTCACATGAAAAAAATAAGTGCTCTGGACATCTACAACTATAAAAGTGCATCGTTATTCTTGCTATTACTATTTATGAGATTTAGCATCATTACTTGATCTCGATAAGCCTACAGAATCCAACTGACCATTGTTGATCCATTTTTTTCTATTTTTGGCCAAATATTTTTTTTTAGTTTGAACAATCAGTCCATCCTTTTTTTTGTATGTGCTATATAATTAAACTTTGACTTGATTCATTTCAGAGGTGGCTCACCTGTAACCGTGGTCTTTGTAGTCTTTGGTGGAGTAGACCATGGAGCTGGCTTTCACACTGATCTGCTGGAACAAATTCCACACTTCCTGGTAGATGTATTGCTAAGGTGAAAGAAAAAAAAGTTTATTTTTTAGAGTTAGTGTTAGAAACCACTTTTAAAAGTAATTAACGATACAAATACCCACATTGCCGGTGATAACCATACAGCCGAGCTGGTCTATGATGAGGACGTCAAGCTGGGAGGGCGGCTGGCAGAACTTCTGCTGGAGGATCTGCAGGATGGGCTCCATCACTCTGGGAGTGTCTCTCAAGGCCACGGCAATGTGACCCAAAGCCCTGATGGTGTGGTCTGGGATCAGGTGGGCATCCCTGTGGAGGGTGACACAGAGATCCTTTACTATCATTTACAAGGAGCCACGACACAGCTTCTAAAGTGTTACAAAACAAATGAAATAAAGCCAGAAGATGTCACTGCAGATCCCTGGTATATGGACTTTTAAATGGGGACTTTTAATTCTCATATGTGACGCTTACTTGTCATTTTCCTGATAGATGTAGAGACGGTTTGACAGACTGGCGAGGAACGCTTCAACAATGACGTTATCCATAGTCAGTCCGGCTTTCAGACACCTGAGGACAGAGGAGGAGTAAAGGCTCATTTCAGACCAGTCTGGTCTTTAAATCACTCACTTAATTTCTGCTCATGTAGCAAAATATAAACACTCTGGGTGGAAGGTTATTCTGGAAAAAAATAAAACCCTGACAGTTTAACAGAACATAGAAAAGTTGAATCATTATCTAAGGATTGAAACAAGAACAAAGAACAAACACTGGAAAACAGACTGCATGCAGGGGAAAATAACAAGAACATTTTCTGTTCAGTAGCACCTGACAGTGTAAAATCTCAGATAATTAAGCAGCAGTTTCACTATATTTTAATTACAAAATGTGTCAGACTGTATCGTGCATATATTTCATGCTTTATCAAGACATTTTTCTCCAACAATAAGGCACTAGCTTTATTTTGAGAGATGACTTCCTGTATTTTCTCGTAAAATAAAAGCAGCTTTATTTCTGGTAAACATCTCAAAAACAAATAATTAAAACCACAGGAAAATATTCTTCTGTATGCTACAGGTATGAAACAGCAAGCCTTTCTTTGTTTTTATTTGATTCCCAAACAAAAGACTGGCAATGACGGGTTCACTATGTCAATAGGATCTTAAAAAAGGTTTGTGAAATGCAAAATAATAGCTATACAAATAATAGAATTACAAATGTACAAAAAAAACTTTTAATTGTGACTAGCTACTGAAATTCTACATAATAAAAACAATAATAATTATATTCTAATTTCACTATAATAAAATAATAATAATAATCATCAACATCATAACAATAAATTAAAAGAAAAACAACTGTTTAACAGCTTTACTTTATGTAGAAAGACAAGCAGGACACATAGAAGGACAGAGGCAGTAAAAAAAAATTAGTGCTGATGTGTGAAAATATTAATCATCCATTGTTTTAATGGGTCACTGGAGGATCTATAGGTGTTCATAGGTGACACTTTCCCCTCTTATAGATCCTATAGGGACACAAGAAGTGTCGACTCTTCTGTTGATAGAGGCAACAAGCTCAGTCCTGGAGGAGACCACACCTGAGTTCACAAACTTCATTATTAAAATATGAACTGAATTCACCTGCAGATGTTGTCGATGGAGATGTCCCTCAGCTGTTCGTACATGGACGGCTGGCACTTCTTGCTTGAATTGGTGCTGATGGTTGACTGGGAATGCTCGTTGGTGACGTGGATCTTTATCTCGCTGCCTCCTTAGAAAGAACAAAATGAAGTTTGGTGAGAAAAACAGTGAAGCAGAGATAATAACCAGTGATGGTGAAGGGTGGGTGCTCACCTGTTGTGTACTGACTGTGGTACTTGTAGAGCTTCACCAGAACCGGAGAAGGAACCACCAAGAAGTCTCTCAGTGACATGGTGACAGAGTGGGCCACCACCGGGAAGCGTTCACACAGACGACCCAAACCCTGACAAAACAGACGCACAAATTATCAGCAGCAAAACCGGATTCAACCACCTAAAACAGTCTGTTTAAACGTATATTTAGAATATATCACCTCGCTGTCATTTTACCATGCAGATCTCAATGTGCATTGTAAGATAAGATACAATAAGATACGATAAGATAATATAAGATAAGATACAATACGATAAGCTATGATAAGATAAAATATGATAAGATAAGATACGACAAGATAAGTTAAGATAAGATACGATAAGTTAAGATACGGTAAGATACGATAAGATGCAATAAGATTCGAGACGATAAAACTTTATTTATCCCAAAGGAAATTCTTTCACAACGGTTGCCATGACAGTAGGAAAATGTAATGAAATTCTGTAGATTTAAATATATATATATATATATATATATATATATATACACAGTTCATAATAGTGCAAAAATGCAATATAGTACAAAATCAACAATCTAAACAATATAATGATATACAGAAACTCTACAAAAACTATAAGAACATTTTTATGGGGTAAGCTGCCAAGTGATAATTTAAAGTTTATGTTGGTATGAAAGAAATAAAACCTACATTTTAAAAGCTGTATTTTACAGGGTTCAACATCTCTTTTCCATGAGTTGAACACAGTAAAAGTATGTAAGAACATACACATATTTCACAAAAGTAACACATGGTTAGAAATGTTTTTTGGCTTCAAAATTTGAACCACAAGCTATTTAAAAGTCTTTAAAAGGGTCCTGGCTGCATCCATGTGAGAGCTGCTATTGTAAATATCCAAGTGTCTTTAATGAGAAACGATCCTGAGATCCAGTGGGATTATTTGAGAGGTTAATTGAGAGAAGAGCTGTTATATACAGGGGGAGTTAAGCAGTTAAAGCTCAGCAAACAAATAATAAAAAATGCTGCATCCTATATGGTGAAAATCCAGGAAGAGTAACCCAGCTGTGTGGAGTCTGTAATAAACTGAGCTCTATGATAAATGGTGTTTAAATAAAATAATCTCTGGAAGATAAAAAGCACAACCACTTTAAATCTTCAGCCCCACATTATTATGTATTAAAAGAAAAAGCAGCAGTTACCTGTAAGCAGCAAATGAGCAGAGGCATGTGAGCGATGATGACTTTACTGGACGTCTTGGACTGCAGCTTCTCCGACAGTTTGGTGCAGAGGTTCTCAGCTCCTGGTGGAAAACAAAGAGAGATGACCTCTAAGACATGCGACTTCCTGTCTGCATGTGAAGTTTCAACTTTATTTCATTTGAATGGCACCTTAAAAGCAAAGCAAGTGCTTCACAAAAGCAAATATATACATAATCACGACAAATGGAAACAAAAAACAGTCAGGGGTGTGCAACCTTTACTGACTCTTTTTCCACCAAATAACATTTTTAAGGAGCCGCAAAACAAAACACACCTTCTAAAGTTTTATATATAGTTATACTACATAAACAAACATTTTCTGAGAATACTGAGGAGCAATAAAGGAAACTAATTATAATTTGATTTAATTTTTATCTGTTCTAACAAACAACTATTAAATGATAAATAAATTAACCACAGAAGTATGCAGGTCTATTTAGCTACTCCTTATGTTTGGGGAAAATGAATAAAATAAAGCGTTTCCCACTTTGTAGCCACATATCAAGGACACAGGTGAGCCAGCATCATTGGCAGTGAAGGCAAATATAAACTCTCTATTCTCCTCTGAAAATATCCTCCTGTTTTTGGATTTATCCATTGTTAGCTTACAGGAGGAAACTGAAGGAAAAATATTTAAGAAAAAAATGTTACTATACTACATGATAATTTTGCAACAAAATAAACAACCCGAATTAAGATAAAATATTTCCATATGTTTTTTTAAATGCTGCTCTAAGTGGTCTGGAGGTTTTGTTTGGGCTCAGAAGTTCAGAGGGGACTTAGAGAAGAGCTTCCTCACCCTGCTCCTCAGTAACAGCCCACACCATGAGGTCCACACAGGCAGCGTTGGCCTGGCAACGCAGTTTGAGAGGACTCAGTTCACTCTGGAGGTACTCGACGTCGTGCAGGATCCTCTGCAGCTCCGACTGGCTGCTGCTAAACTGCTCCAGCACAAAGTCATGGACTTCCTTCACAAAGTCCGTCTGGAGGTCTAGTGAGCACACAAAACACTTGTCATGTTTTAGAAGACATGAGCAGAGCTTAACAAACATTATCAGAGCATCATTTCATTCACTTTAACTGGACTCTTTCCTTCTCACTTCACTGCTCACTACAGCAGTGAGGAATTTAAACTGAATTCACCTTTTAAGACCCAAATTTGAGCCAGAACACTGGAATTCACTGAGAAGCCAATTAAAAATATACTAATGGATAATAATTATAGAATTTTAAATGTGCCATATTGTTTTATTAATTACTGTTACTTTTTTATTAATTATAATTAATAATATAATAACACATTTAATTTGATTTGACAGCCATATTATTTTTATTTTTTCCTATTTCTAATTTGTATTATCTTTTTTTTCTCTTGTTGTACTTGTTATGTCTATAGAAATGAATCCAGAATAACAATCAACCACAAAAACATTTTTTCTCTTCAGGAATGATGTGAAATAACAGGAATTTAACATCTCATAGAAAAATAATAATGTTTTTTTGTAAAAACAGTAAATTTTAAAAATTGTATTTTAGCATTTAATACATAATTTTAATTAAAGAGCTTGCACATACTGTTGGATTAATCACTAATCAGTAATACTGTCAATTTAGTGTAGCTGTGGTAAACACCTGGCACTAGGTGGAGGGATAATAAATAAATTAAGCATGATCTGTGGCAGAATAATGTGAAGAAAGGAGGTTCTTTACCTTTTAGATTGTACAGGGTGTCTCTCAGCATCTTAAATATGGCTACATACAGAGGATCACTGAAGGTTTTGTAGTAGAGATGAAGACAAGGACTCAACTGCCAAGAGAGGAGCAGAAATCTATCAATGACCCAGAAGAGTCAAAATAAAACAGAGCAGTGGTTTATAGAGTCATACCTCTAGGAGCTCTGCCAGGGAGTCATCCAGTGACTTTAAAAATGACTCAGACACAAACTGTTCCACCTATTGGAGGGAAACAAGTGATTTGACTTGGATGTGGTCTAATTGTTGTTTTAAAGTGCAAGTGCATCCATTTTGCTGACCATGTGGAGGAGCTGCCGGAGCATATCCAGAGGAACGTGAAACTCTCCAGAGCTGCTGCCGGTGAATAGAGGGGAGACGGAGAAGCTGGAGCTGATGGTGGAGAAGTAGTACTCAGGATCCACTGCACTGCCGTCAGGGAGGTACGAGCCTGGAGAGGGGAGGAGGTATCCAGGATGTGAAGGAAACTTTAGGAGGTTCTTCTCCATGGTCAGTGTTTTATTATAGTAGATAAAAATTGTGTTTTATAAATAGCTATCTATCTGCAAAGCTGATTTTAGACACCAAAAAGAACCAATATTAGTCTAATTTTAACTTATAATTCATAGATTTTATCGCTGTTAGACAGACCTCTGTGTCTGGGAACTTTGTCTTCAAAGCCGCCAAACTCCATTCAAAAAAACTGTAGTTTTAGCTCACAGACCACAGGAGTTGTAAGTTTACTGCTGCCTCCATCACTTAGATTGTTTGCATTCTTTTGTGACTTTGGTGTTTTAAAGGGTTCGTCTGGATTCACCGAAGTCATACAGTAACACAAGAAACTAACCCAATAGTGTCAGGGACAGACCAGCAACTACTGGTGTTCTGCAGGGTTAAATTACTGTTTTGGTCAACGGACTCTGGTACGTTTGAAGACAACAGAGGTAAAGCAGTGAAATTAGGCTTCTGCAGACTCCTGACTTTTGACAGGTACCTTCATACGACCCCAGTTTAAAACAAACTGCCTGCTCGGCTTCTTACCTTCAAAGTACTGTGCAGCGGGGTCAGCAGGTGAGACGGGGGTCAGGCAGGCTCTCTCTGGACTGGCCTGAAAACACAGAAAAACTGCGTCAACACATCCACCAGCTTTGCTCCTGTTCTTTTCCTAAACGTTTCTTTTCCACCTGGTGACTGGAGCCTTTACGCCTCAGAGTGTCTCCCTGACACACCGTGAGCAGCGAGCTCGGCAGGATGGAGCGGAAGTCGTTGAAAGACCGCCGGTGCGTCACGTCGCAGTCGTCGTCTGCCACCGCCACGGGAGCTACCGGCCGGGGAAACAGCTTGGACAGTAGGGGCTCGTCGGTGTTGCTGTAACGGCCAAAAGCTCGGGCAACGCCGAGCAGAGTGGGCACGGTGTACCTGCACAGGTATTCTGCAGATTCACAGAAATATTAATACACAGAGTGGCTGAGTTACAGACAAAGGAAGCAGGAGGGGAGTCGATACCTTTATCATGAGACTCTGGATCCTTGCAGATGTCTTGCAGGACCTGCATGATGTCCATGACCGCCTCCAGGATCTGATCAAGACGTTACAGCATTACATTTTCACATTTTTTTAGGTCGACTCTGTCAACTTCCTGTCCATAGTCACCATTAAGTCTAAAGCAAGCAATGAGGGACAAAAACCAGTTCAAAGGATTTGTGCTATAGTTCAGCTGAAGCTAATAAAGTTGAAGTTTTATGAAGGCAAATTTGTGATATTGACCTACGTAAATTAAAATCAACTTGACCAAGATCATGAGGACATTTTGTGTTAAAAATAATAAAACTTTTGGTTAACCAGGGGGTCTAATACCACATAACAGCAATTGTGGGCTTTATATTTACTGAAATACTGGATATTTGACGTACTTTGAGTACTTCCATTTTTTTCTACATTATACCTCTAATCCACGACATCCTAGAATATTATACTTTTTACTATATTTATTGATTTAGCTGTTATCAGGTAAAAAAGAAAAAAAAACTTTGATAGAAACCTACTTAGTTTGTCAAATATAAATGATATATAATTATATTATATCATCATCCAAAACTAAAAGACCCACCTGTCCTCGTAAGGTGTCATCACGCTGAGCAACGTCTGACAGCAAAGTTATAAGACTGAAGGTAAAATTTTCTGCAACAGGAAGTGTCTCTGCAAGACAGGAAGTCCAGCGTATTTTAATTGTACTGTCCTGATCTGGTTTGCTGATTCTATATGAATGCAGCATCCACACTTAACATTTAATATCACACAATCATGATGAACATTATGATATATTTAATGGCGTTACCCCGTCCTTTGCGTTCTGAGCTCTCTTCAATCCACTGGACTTTAGGAAGTCCTCTGAGCAACCCCAGCAGGTAGGGGACGATGGCATCTTTGTGCTGCAACACAAATTTTCCACATGTTGTTATACAGAGTTAGCACTGCAGCGACGTGCCGTACAAGTAGAGTGTGTTTACCTGCAGCTCTGACTCTACCAGGAAGATGCCCAGAGCGATGACAGCGTCTCTCCTCCTCTCGTCCAACTGGAAAACTCCTCTGAAGTCCACTGGACACATGCATTGTAGCTTCTGGACCTGCAACAGGACGACACATTCGTTTTAGATACTGTTGTTTTTTTGGCTTTAGCATTTAGCTTTTCTGGAAGATGCAATCTTTTAAAAGCAGACCCATCGCTCAGGTCTGAGTTATATTCGCTTTAATGGTTTATTTGGCCTGAATGTACTGCAAGAATGGAGCCAAAGCTGCTTCTGGCATTAATTAGCCTAATGCTAATGTTGAGACTTAAGCTGTGAGCGGGATTTATGCGCTATTTAAATACTGGTTTTATTCAGTGATGCAAAAAGGATCTTTTAAACAAATGACGCTGTGGAACGATGAGAGGGAAAAATGTGCAGGATTTCAAATTTTAAATCAAACTGTCGGTGCCAAATAAGAAATAAAATGATAAAAAAAAACAAGGATCTGGGTTGTATGCCAAAACTCAAGCTACTGTGCTGAATCAGACAAAAAAAACATTTTAATTAAAATGTTGGCGTTGAACCAGAGGGATATTTCATCCATAAAAACAACAGATTTTAAGCCAGTAAAATACAACAAAATGTTCTTGAGGAGCAAAGGCTGTTCTGTCACTAAAACAAAAGTCTGGCACTATAATTCATCCAATAATACCCTGATGATGTTCATACTTTCTGTGAGTGTACTTTTATTATTTAAATATGTGTATATATGTTGTATAGGGGTGGGAAAAAATACTGAAATGGCAATATATTGCCATATTTTTTCTTCTGATTATAATATTGATATATTGATTCCCTCCCCCAAAAAAGTCATGTTTTGGGCCGTTTGTAAATCCAGAGCAACTTCTTCACATTGAAATAAAAATTTACATAAAAAAAAAATCCACATTAACACGGTAATTTTGATACCCCTATGTATACATATATGTGTGTGTACTGTACATATATAAATGTACTGTACATATATAAATGTACATGTACAGTATGTACACAGTGATCTATGCAGAATATCACAGTTTTCTGATGTCTTATAAATTAAATTATAAAGTAATTTATCAAGGAAATAATCAGCAGATTGATTAATAAATAAATATTAAAAAACTAGAGCTAGATATCTGATGCTTCCAGCTACACCTCCATTAGTGTGCTCATGCAAACCTTCAAAACCAGCTCATTATAAAAGAGCTTACATGGACATAAAGAGCAGAAATCCACAGTCCACTTCCACTGTAACACAATGGGCTGACTGCTCAGCTCTTTCATCATCACAGTTACTTCCTGTTTAAGTCACAAAACGTTTCCCCATTTTGAATCTCTTTTTTAAAATCAGTTTGAAGTATTTCAGTCACTGTAATCCACAACCACAAATCCAAACCTCCTGACTGAGAAACTGTCAACCGCATTATTACAACAGCTTGTCAGAAATACTTCAATAATGCCACATAACACTGATAATATTCTTATTTCTTCATTTGCAAGATGAAATCTTGGAGTGACTTTAAGTTCCTCCCTCTTGTGATCCATGCCCCTTATCACTTGTTCAGACTGGATAACTTCTCTTTATTTTATATGAATTATGAAAACATTAAACTTCTACTCTGTCATGCCGGATTAACCTGTTTGAGGTCCCTGGTGCCTCCAACTTCACGTTTAACAAAACACTACTTTGATTTAGTGCAACAAAAACAAAACATTAAGGTTGTTACTAGATTTTGACAAATGATATTCTACAAATAATAACAATAGCAGATTTTACCTATAAGACACTTTTCTGAGATCTCAAAAGAGACTTTATATATTTACAACATAAAACATACAACTCTAAAACGATAAGAACAACGTAACAAAATGAGCTAAAGGCGTGACTGACACAGTCAATAAAACTGTTCTCAATGAGTATTGATTATTGTTCCTGCCAGATACATCAATAAATTGACTATGTTACACTGAAATGCTGCACTTACTTGATAGATACACTGATCCATCCATTTAGCACTGGCTGCTCTACATAACTGTACATATATTCTTTTGAATTTAATTTAAATTTCCTTTGGATTTCTTCCTGTCAGCACTCTTTGTGTATAGTTTGATTCATTTTATTGTATATTTTGTTTTTATTTTTACAATTAACTGAAAAAAAGAATTTATTGATTATTATTATTATTATATATTACATTACTAGATACAGTTGTGAATTCATTTGAAGACGGACAACTACTATTTTATTATTCTTCATTTATTTATTGTTTAACAACACTAATAATTGGCTGAATTCACAGATAACACTGGCTGGTTCTTGTACCATCCTGTATGGAAGACAGACACATTAATATTAATTATTATTTCCTGATTATAAAGAGAAAATAATTATTGTTTTTATTCTATTCTAGGGCTGCAACTAATGATTATTTTCATTGTTGGTTAATCTGTCGATCGATCGATTAGTTGTTTAGTTTATAGAATGGTGACATAATGTGGATCAGTGTTTCCTAAAGCCAGGGAGATGTCAATAACTAAAAGATATTCAGTCTGAAAATATTTACATTTAAGAAGCTTGAGCCCAAGTTCTTTTTAATTTCATCATTATTTTTTTTTCTGAAAACAATACTTAACATTATTATTTTATTATTATAAATGTGTTGATTGCGTAGTGACAATAATGCACCTGCACCATCCTGTATGAGACAGACAAATTAATATCAATTGTTTACTATTATTATTTTATTATTATGTATACTATTATTAATGTAATTTTATTATTCATTTATTTATGTATGATGACAATAATAAATGACTAAATTCACAGATACCACTGGCTGCTTCCTGTATCATCCTGTATGACACAGATATATTAATATTAATTATTATTTACTGATTATTAAGGTAAAATCACACACATTTGGGACATTTGCGCTTTCCTCCATGTACACATTAACCTCAGGAAAGATTAGCCAAACAGCTAACCGTTAGCCGACCTTAGCTCCCTCTGAAGTCACAAACGGTTTCATTGAAATCCCAAAAATGACAACGTAGTTCACACATTAACATTGAACAGAAACACGTTTGTTGTGCTTTTAACTGTATAACACAGAAAAAGTCGGTAGAGAAGGGAAGTTAATGACGGGCCTTTACTGTCAAACACTGTCTTTTTGACAGGTATTAGCCTGTTTTACTGTCGCCAGCTATCCACACGTACAACGTTACCTTTTCTAGCGGTGCCTGCCGGTGAGCCGCCAGCGACCGAGCCAGCGACAGGACGGTGTTGAAGTAAAATCCTCTGCTTCCCCCGCCATTAAGAGACATGTTTAAGATACCTTAAAGCCGCCACAAGAACACAAACATCTTCTTTCATTCGTCCCGAGGAGCAGCGCACGAGCGATGGGCAGTTCAAGAACGAGAAGAGCCGAGTCCCGCCGGAGAGAGCCGAAACTATATCCCTCAGAGGAGGTTCTATTTGCTGTTTTTGCTTCGTATTTGCACGCCGTTTTTCATTTTGCACTGTATCAGTACATAATTTAGGATTTTGTGGTTTAGTTTTTTTGCATGCATATTTGTTGAATAGTTATGTCTGGCTATTTGATAATATCTTCTCTATAGCTCTGTTGTTCTCTTTCTATCTATCATCCATCCATCCATCTATCAAGACTGAAACTGATGTGGAGGGCCAGACCAATAAAATGAACTCAGTTCTTCAATATTAATTTCATTTCCTCATAAGAAGCAATAAATTGTGTGGTTTCACTTGGACAAAGTGGAACAGGCATATGAAAATAGGCCAACAATATGTCACTACTAAATAAACATTCACAGATTTCCTTTTGAATATGTCTATGCTTCTGCAGTATTTCTAAAACCAACATTTGATTAACTTTTACCAGACAAGTGTTAGTCTGGTAATCGATGATTCAAATTGTAAACGCAGCGACCTGTACAGCACAAACTATGCACACAACTTTATCTTTGATTTCAGTGAATAACTATTTGGAATATAAAACGCAATAAATAATGTTAAGACTTTGGGATTAATTAACGAAATTTATTTGCTGTGGTCCTGTGTTCAGATGTTTATTTAAAAGTTTGATTAAAATGTTGAACAGTAGTAACTATAACATAACATGCATAAAAATAAGAAGAAAAGAAAACATTGTACATAACAAGTTGTTTCCCAACACACACATCATTCATAATTCATAGGAAAAAATATCATAAATTAAGCTGAAACAGAACACTCCGAATGACACAAAATGAAGAGCCCTTTGGGGCCGTAATGCTGGCTCGTCTGAGAGAGCCAGGACAAAAGATCCGGATCTTTAAAAAGAGCCGGACTTCCCATCACGAATCCGCACTGACAACTACGGCAAGCGCAAGGCGGCTAAAAAAGCGCGAAGCAAGGTCACAGTGAAAATATATAATCATAAGCAGACTGGATATATTTCCTCAAGAAATTTACTACACATTGAGGTAATTACTAGAGTGTTTCAGTAAAGAATGAAATACATTATTATTAATTGATTCCACCATTTGTGGATTCATTTGTTCATTTGACCTGCTGTCTTCAAGCCAAACAGTCACCAACTAAGAGACTCCTCATACCTGAGCAATAGTCAATACGTGAGCAAATCCTTTGGTCCCATGTGCGATTTTTAATACCCATATGCAATAATATAACCTGTTTTTTCACCTATCCTTTTATCAGTTTATTCATCTGAAATTATTATGTTCAGCAGCAAAAACAAGTTATAAGTAAGAAATAACAATAACACAACAATAATAAAATAAAAGAATAAGAACTAGTAATAATAATAATAATGATGATGATGATTATAATAATAAATTTACAGTATGTACTAACAAAATAATATATAGTGATAATAATAAAATCATACTCCCTCCATCATTGTCAGATCAAATACTGTGAAATGAAACCAGGACGATTGTTGGAATAAACACAACAAAGTTAACAGTCTAATTCAACGTTTATTTGAGAGATGTTAGAATTAATTAGACTGAAGGCACAATACTGGGTTTTAACTACTGGAATTTTTTCGTTCATATCTTAACATGGAAAAAAACACATATTATTATTTAAACACCTATCACATTGAGTCTACATGTATGCAAGCTGGAGTAAACATTTGCAAAATAATAAACAGCAGTGCATGTAAACATGCCAGACTCACAAGCTAAAAACTCCAGTAACATGGTGTTATGTATGTATATTTAAATGTGTGTGAGCAGCAGTTGGCACATTGGTGATAAAAGGCAATTAATATTGTTAAAAATGGAGAAAAAAAAATCTGCAATAACATCTTTCCTAAAGCACTCGTCCTCACTGGAATGAGATGGAAGGCACTATTAATGACACTTGTCTAACAGTCTATCCAGTAAAGGCAGTTCAAAATTCAAAAACAAAAATAAACATGAATTTAGCACATATGGAAATATCACAAACTGTCTGGAATTAAACATCTGGCGGCACTGCAGTATATTTAAACATCTGCAGAGACTAATGCACAACATCCAATCATTCTTAATCTTAGAAGATCTCAAAATGAATAGGCACTTTTTTTATAGCATCAATCAATTTAAAACATCTCTGCAACCTAAATGTGAACACCTCACATAATAAAAAAAAAACTATAATGTTGATTAAAATGTGATTTAAGGCATTTAGTTTGTACCTGTCGCCTGTGCAGCATCTGAGTATAAATCATCTCCTCAGAAACGGAATGAAAAATTAAAAATACATGCATATAAAGAGGGCTTTTAAGTGTCTTATCTCCGATATAATCTCTCATTTCAAGTATAATTTTCATTGTCTGCAGTGTCTAAATAAATGTTGAGTCTTAGTATCACTGAACCCAAAGCGCCGACAGTGTTTCCCATTTCCAAATAAAATATAGTCCCGTTCCTTTTTTTCCCTGAGCTCTTAAGGAACTTCCCCCCTTCTGGAATTTAAGAAAAAAAAACAGCAAAATGTGAGCTCTGCAGTCTGGAGCTTCATGCATGTTAGTGCTTCCACTGTGTTATAAATAAAAATGAAGAGCACAGCGACCCCTTTCCTTCTCTCTGACCATCACTTAGAGGTAGTTATTAGAAACTAGAGGCAGGGCTTATTTAAGGGGACTGCTTAGTAAGGTGGAAGCTCTGTCCTTCAACATGCTTGTTGTGTAGCACCGGTGGGGGGGAAGGGGTGGGTGGGGGTCTCAGTCGGTCTTCCAGACCATGTTGAGGACTTTCACCACTTCCTCGTAGATGATGAAGACGATGGCCACATCCATACACACCCGACCCAGCCGGGGAACAGTACCTTTGTAGAACCTGAAGGGGACAAAATTAAAGTTATCTAGAAACTCATTCACACAACTCTTTGGTGTGGAGTTTTAAATGCTTTGCATCCATCAACATGTAGGCCTCTGATGTCAACTGCAGACAAATTGTTTCATTTTCTGTCACATTCTGCTCAAAAATTAGGTTGAATTTCACGTAAATGAGACATTTTGACGACAAACTCAGCAAAAGTTGGAATTTATTGCCCCCCTCCCAGAAAGACTGGAGAAAATTACAATGTCATTACGGGGGTCCACTGATAAGCTCTCCCAAATATTGGGGCCGTTACTACGAGTAGCTGGGCAGACTATCTTTTCTTTTATCCCAGACTAGTGTTACCTCTGCTGTTTTGTTATATCTTATTTTATTTTTTATTATTATGCATTTATTTTTATTTGGTTTTTTTTTTTTTTCAATACGCTGTGCTCTGGGTGCTATATGGAGTGAACTACATTCCATCTTGTATTGTATATTTTGTCACAGTGGGATTGTCTGGAGGTTGTTGGGTTTATGGGTTTGTACAGTATATTTTACATTTTCTTACACTGTGAATGATGTTTATGACTGTGCAATGTCTGTACAAAACTAAATAAACAAAGCTTGGGAAAAAAAGTTGGAATTTATTTTCCATAAAAAATTAAAGTAAAAAGATATATTACCAAATCAACTGATTTTTATTGTTATGACTTATAAAACTGTCAAAACACACACAACTGTGTCCTGCTCAGTGCCTGAAAGCAAACATCTTTTTTAATAAAAAATAAAATAAAATTGGAGGAAATAAAATGTGCTGGTATTTTTGTTATACTGCACACAAACTAAGCCGAGATGGGGCAGGTATGGTAAAGTAGTTGTATTTTTATTTACTAATTTATTTATTATTTTGTCTTAAAATTACTTTATTTTTCTAAATTATTTTTACTTAAATTATTTTTTTAAATGGATTTTTTTTTAACTTCTTTTTGGTTGTTTTTGTACTGTTTACGGGGTCTGGACTGTTTTTGTTTTTCTATATATATGAATATTGAAAATCTTGAATTTTATTTCATATGTGTTTTGTTTAATTGTGATTAAAAAAAAAACAAAAAGAAAAAAAAAACATTCACGCAGAAACCCAGTCATCTTTCCAGGCAAAACACCACAATACTAGTCGTATTAGTAGTAGCATAATATTTTTTTACATTAAAATTCAAAACAGAGGCCAAAACTCATGACAGACACAATGAGTCCCATCAGCAAATAGTAATGATAAGTTTTAAAGTAGATTATAGTGGTCAGTTGGACACTTCCTGGTCTCAGTTTGTTGCCGAGCAACCTCGCAGCATCTTCTCGTCTGATGCTCAAGCAAAAAAAATTAAAAGCGTACTTCCCAAAGTCTTGAACTATTCCTTTAACTCACGCCTTGGTGTCTCGTTACCTGCTGCTCATGTGCCAGCTTTAAAAAACTATTCTTCATAAATCACATTAACTTACGCCCTCGGTCCCTCGTGCTTCATGATCTTGACGGCACAGTCCAGCGTGCTCTTGTACTTGTGCGCTTCCAGGCCCTGTTAAATGACATTAATAGATCCATAAATTGTGGGTTAAATTATGAGGTTATTCTAACAGCAGGTGAACGTGTGGTCGAACCGACCTGCATCCTGGTCTTGATGACGTCCAGGGGAGTGTTTCCAAACACACTGGCGGCTCCGGCGATGGCTCCAAACAGCCCGGTTACCAGAGGGTTGATGGATTTGTTGGGGTTATCACCTTAAAATAAAACAAAAAAAAGATAATTTGGTTGCTCTCTTTGGTTACATGTGATAATTATAAATATGTGTGCAGGAGCTCACCTTTGTACCAGTTCCTCAGAGACGTCATGACGTAGAAGCGAATGGCCTGATTTGAGCCTTGCTTCAACACGGTGGCTGTGAGACCCTGATAGGTTCCCTTCAGCCCTGAAGACAACAGCAGCCTTTTCAGAGCAGGTTACTGTAATCTGATTACATTCATGTGTAAAGCAGTAATGTAACACGTAACTGCTGTTAACTCTCAGTCCTCCTTTTATTATAATAGGGTGCTTTATTTTGAAATTATCTTCTATCTGTCCTCCTTTTATTACTATAAGGAACTTTACTTTGAAATTATGTGGTATCTGTCCTCCAGTTATTACAATAAAGAGCTTTACTTTGAAATTATCTGCTGTCTATCCTCCTTTCATGATAATATGGAGCTTTATTTTGAAATATCTGATGTCTGTCCTCCTTTTATTACAATATGGAGCTTTACTTGGAAATTATCTGGTGTCCGTCCTGCTTTGATTACAATAAGGAGCTTTATTTTGAAATTACCTGGTATCTCAGGTAATGTTACAGAGTAATCCAGTGGTAAAGGAACTAGTTAGTTACTTCCAGCAGTGAGTCATTTAGTAATGTAAGGCATTACTTTTAAAAAGTAACAAGTAAAGTGTAATCTATTACTGTAGAGGAATCTGACCAGCAGGTGGCAGTAAAACACAACAGGAAGCTTCCTGACCTTCAGCTCTGATGATCTCTCTCACTCCATGGAAGAAGCCTTTGTATTTTGGGTTCGCTGACGTCTGATCGTGGATGAATTTGACCTAAAATGAGTCAAAGAATAAAAAACAGGAAACAGTGTTAAAGAATTCTTAGAGTTGCAACTAAAGGTCGATTATTTTCTCCGTAAACTGATCAGTTGGTTTTTAAAAAGTCATAAAATGGAGAAAAAGCGATTCAGTTTCAGTGATGGAGGAAAGAAACCAGGAAATATTCACACTTAAGAAGCTGCAATCAGAGATTATTTTTGATTATTATTTGTTTATCAAAATATAAATAGTAGCAGTTCATTGTTAATTAATCTGCTGTAATATTTTGTATGATTATATGCTGAATTCACATCTTTATTAATAGTACATTTACTCAAGTAATACTAGTAATATTACAGTGCAGAAATACTCTACATTAAAACATTGAATTAAGTAAAAGTGAAAAGGTATTGATATCAAAATATACTTACAGTACAAAAGTAAAACTACTAATTTTGCAGAATTATATATATTATTAGAATGTACTTAATAATTATTATAAAATGTCAGAAAATGGTGAAAATAAGAAATTCAGTTTACTGTCAAGAAACCAGGAAATATTTAAGAAGCTAAAATCAGAAAAAAAAAACAGACTTTTATTCTCTTGAAGATTAATTTCATCCTTCACTAATGGATTAATCAATTAATTGTTGCAGCTCCAACAATTATTTTTAGAAACTAGACATTATAAATATAAGTCAGTGCTGTGTTTCCAGCTTGGGGCCACATAATAAAAATAAATATTTTAGGTTTTCTACCTTCACCGTCTCCATCGGACAGACAACGAACACAGCTTCAGCCACTCCGGCTCCGAGGCCACAGAAGAATCCTCGTTTGCTGTCCAGTCGTCCGTTTTCATCTCTCATCTTGTTGCTGAGGAACTCAAACACTCCGAATCTGCAGAAGTTACCACACAATCAAAAAGATCCAAGACTGGAAGTTACTAACAATTAATAAATAACAGAATTCAATGATCTGTTTTAAGACATTAATAAACAAACTTTTAAATTGTCAGGCTGTTTAAAAAAATCCCATTGAAAGGATGGACCATGGCTTGAAAAAGAAAAAATATATAATAGTTATTAACATTTATTGCTCCTATATTTAACTAACAACACTAATAAACATAAGTTATTACCAAATATGAATGTTTATTTTTTTTAAACAGTCTGGGGACCCAAACCTTGTTCTTAACAGAACCAAATCAATGATGTAATTAAATGATCAATTAATCAACAGAAAATAAAAAAATATAAACTATATATAATGATCATTGATCTGTTCAGTCATTCTGTGTATTTTTTTTTTTTTTTAAATATAATTTTTTAACATTTTTTCAGTTTGGACAACACAACCTGATTATTTCATAGACCATACATTTATCTTTATTTTATTTTTCTCACCTTATCAGGAAAATAAGCTGCAGAATAACTGATAAATAGCTGTTAATTAGTTGCTGTCCTGGTTCTTATTTATGACTCTAATAATATTCTATAAAGCATCACTAAATTATTTACAAATTGCATATTTTATTGTTGATTCATCTGTTAATAGATAAAGATATCAAATTGCTGACATTTACAATTTAATTATTAGTAGATTCATATTAAAGTGTCATAGTTTAATAAACACCTGACAAGAACTGCAACGATTAACTGTAATTATCAACTATTAAATTAATAGCTAACTGTTTTGATAATGGATTAGTCAGTTAATCAGTTTAATCAGTCATTTTTTAAGAAATAAAAAGGTGTAGAATCAGTTCCTCTGATCTTTGAGACATTTGAAGACGTCCTCTTAGGCAGATTAATGTAGGAACTGCAGAGCTTTGTTGTGTTTAAAATGAAAATAACTGCATTCCCATCATGAATGAATAAGCTGTCTGTTTGTTACCTGACGGCCGCTTTAGGTATCGACCCGTAGAGCAGCGAACTCAGACCTCGGTACAGACCTCTGACACCATGACCGGCAACGGTCTGCTTCACACAGTCCACTGCAGAGAGAGGGAGGCTTTAAAACTACAAAATAAAACCATGAAGGTCAAAAGTTAAAGGTCAAAAGTTAAAGGACTGAAGGGACGATGGAGAGTGATGATTACATCAAAAACCACCATGAACTGTTCTCGGATCTATAGATACCACTTGTACACAACACAGTCACTTCCTGCTGGTTATTTTAAAATCCTATTAAATATATCAAATACAACATCACAGTTAATCTGGGGCCTGCATAAAATATAAAATAAAATAAATATTTTCAATTAAATTGAAATAAGTGTGTGAAAAAGACAGAAAAACTTCTTACATAATAAATTAAAATACAAATTGTGAAAGGTTAGAATTTAATATGATTTATTTAGGATAAAGGTTTATCTTGGACAAATAAAAGTTATATTAAAAAAAAATAATAATAAAAAAAAAAAATAATAAAATGCAATAAAACACTACCACCTGTCTGTAATATTCTATTATAGCTATAAAATACGACTTGAGAGTTAATATCGGGCCTACGTAAAAATAAATAAAATAAAAAATAAATATATTTAATTTAAAAAATGTGTGAAAATGACTGTTAAAAACAAGTAAACACACGAAAAATAAGTAAATAATATAATGACTAATAAAAATTGTAAAAGGTGAAAAAACATTTATAGGATTTAGTTATGATACAGGTTTTAAGTGTCAATGGGACTATCTAGGATAAATGAAAGAAAAATTATATTTAGAATATAAACACATGGAGACAGAGACATTTTTACATTTAAAGTCATAATAATATTTTATTAATAAAGCTTCATGTTGTCATAAACTCACCGATGCCTCTGTATTTGGGAGGGTTGGCCTTCTCGTCCAGCTGCAGCTGTGTTTTAACGTACTCTGTGGGGAAGGTGATGCAGATCTCGATGCCTCCGGCGATCCCGCCTGAAAAAACAAAAAAACAAAATCAAACATGTCGTTCAGCTCCGAAGAGAGAAACAGCAACGTTTATTTTAACACCACAGAAGACAAAATAATACATTTTATTTTAACATCACATGAGCGTTCAGGCAAAATATGTGACCGATGATATTATTATATTATTTTATTATGATGTTATTATTGTGATTTTACACTTTTATACTCAAAAAAACTGCAAACTGTGGTTTTACAGGCCGAATTAATTACATTACTTTGCATTTTAAAGTATTCCTCCAATGTTTTTCACAATAAATATTTATTATTATTATTAATATTATTTTACAGGGCATATTTCATGCTTAGCACTGCTGATTCATTTATCGTTTTTTTTGCTGGATAAATAAAGAAAATAAAATTAAAATAAAGATACAAAAGCATGCAACACAACATGCTTCATAAGAAAAATGAAAAATACAAAAATTAAAACATGACACTGTATAGTTTTATAAGTGGATTTCTCCTAAATTTAAATGTTGTAATGTTAAATTCAATAATGCCCTATTTACAAAAAAAAATAACATAAGTAATCAACTCAGGAGGTTTCATGGTGGTATTTATTAGTTTTTACCAGTAGAATAAATAAATAAATACATATTAAAATAATTATATTAATTGAATGACTAAAAGTGAGTTTAAACTAAATATAAATATATAACATAGTTAAGTGCACTACTAACATTATTAATTTTGCCCTGTGAAAGACCACAACATTAAACAAAAAAGAAAACTAAATATATGTAAGGATTAAAAAGGGAAAATTATTTTAATAAAACCAATAATCACTTCTACTGCTTAATTTGTACTTGAAATATTTAAACAAAAACACACAAAAATAAAATAACAGTTTACAGATTGAATACTGTAAATTTTTAACCAAACTTTATGTTTTTATTTTTTACTCTTGACTCTTTTTTTATTGTATAAATATAAACAGCATATGATGACAATAGAGGCTTTAGATTTGATTTATGCAGCTATAAAAGAGGAGCAGGATGCTGGTGATGAGCTTGTTTTTAACCAACAACATGAACCAGCTGTTCCACTTTAAATCGTCTCACATCTGCAGTTCAACAGCAAACCAGCTGATTGGCTGAGCAGCGATTCGGCCCACAGATCCTCCCCCTGAGCTGACTGCATCTGCAGGGGGTGTGTAGCCTCCAGAGCACATAGTGTTCAACACAGTACTACCACAGCAACAACTACTAATACTACACTGTACAAATACTACTACTACTACTACTACTAGTAGTAGTTTATCCCACTAAAAGTCTGGATTCTGGTCTGGAGCTGCCAGTACTTCTAAAAAACAACAACACATTTTTGCTGAATACACTGAAAAAACAAACTAAAGTGTAAATAATATGTGGTTAATATTTATCCAAGCTTGAATTCATCCTCACACGCTCGTTGCTGCACTCTTTCTACCAAAAATATCATGCAGGGCAACACAGCAAACCAGTTGTGCTTTAATCACAAGGCGACTGTTTGTGCATGGCTTTGGTTAGAGGCTGTATACCTACAAATTAAAGCTTATAGCAAAAACACATCATCATCCGCAAACAAGTCTGCGTGTACCTGCTTTAACGGCTCCATGCTCAGGCTGGAAAAGGACACAGAACCAGCTTATCAGGTCCGACATGGACATGGAGTTTATCTGCTGTTTTCTTTAAAATGAAATACTTGCAGAATAAAATCATGTTACAATAACTGAGGCTGGAATAGTGTCTAATTACAGTAATTTGAGGTGAGGAAGTGATGGATTAAAGAGTAAAAAAGTACACACAGGGTGATAATCTGTGATGGAAGACAAAGACATACTCATATCAAAAATTAAGTAAATGCAGTAACAGTACTGTGCAGAAATACTCTGTTACAAGTAAAATTCTTTCATTAAAAAAAACATTTCCAGTACTATATCTAATTGCTATGTGTGCACATATACACACACACATATACATAATACTGTATATATGTATAGATTAGGTTGATGCGTTACCTTGTGCGACAATAACTTGTTGCCAGAGATGTGCTGGCAGGTCATGAAGCAGAACTCCATTCAAAAAATCAAGGAAACTAACAACACAGTTGTAAATAACGATTGAAAATGCTGATAAAATTAGAACAACCATCTTTATTGAATCTGTCCAAGCTTCTCCTGTAATTCGGCAAACAAATAATCCACCAAAGAGCACTGTTAAAGTATTAATTTGTAACGTGAAATGGACGAAAAGGAAAGAAAAGGAAAAGTGAAAGAGACACGCTTTTCATAATCACAGTGATGATTATATGTGTATATATGTATATACACACACACACACACACACACACAAAATAACACTTAGTTACACTGACAAAACACCTACGCCTACATTAATATCAATAGTACACTGATATGGATACTGGTCTGAATGTGTAAGTGAGGCTCACAGTGAATGTGCTTCGTCATCGTGGGTCATGGATCTGAACACTGACCTGAGGCCTCTGACAACAAAGTAGAGTACACAGAAAACTGCTGACAGTACTGCACACGAGTACAACTACTTCAAGGTACTAGTATTTACTCCACTACATTTAAAGTATTAATGTGAACTCAAAGTCAGAAGGATGTTAAAATGTTCATTAATGTGCTGCATAATAGGAACACAACAGTTACCACTACCACTACCACTATGAGTAGTAGTAGTAGCTAGTACTCTTACTGATACTACTACATCAGACATGATAAAAACACACAGGCAGGGAATACTTACTGCTACTACTACTACTACTACATCTACTACTACTACTACATCAGACATGATAAAAACACACAGACAGGGAATACTTACGACTACTATTACTGCTACTACTACTACTACATCTACTACTACTAGTACTACATCAGACATGATAAAAACACACAGACAGGGAATACTTACGACTACTATTACTGCTACTACTACTACTACATCTACTACTACTACTACATCAGACATGATAAAAACACACAGACAGGGAATACTTACGACTACTATTACTGCTACTACTACTACATCTACTACTACTAGTACTACATCAGACATGATAAAAACACACAGACAGGGAATACTTACGACTACTATTACTGCTACTACTACTACTACATCTACTACTACTAGTACTACATCAGACATGATAAAAACACACAGACAGGGAATACTTATGACTACTATTACTGCTACTACTACTACTACATCTACTACTACTAGTACTACATCAGACATTATAAAAACACACAGACAGGGAATACTTACGACTACTATTACTGCTACTACTACTACTACATCTACTACTACTAGTACTACATCAGACATGATAAAAACACACAGACAGGGAATACTTACGACTACTATTACTGCTACTACTACTACATCTACTACTACTAGTACTACATCAGACATGATAAAAACACACAGACAGGGAATACTCACGACTACTATTACTACTACTACTACTACTACATCTACTACTACTAGTACTACATCAGACATGATAAAAACACACAGACAGGGAATACTCACGACTACTATTACTACTACTACTACTACTACATCTACTACTACTAGTACTACATCAGACATGATAAAAACACACAGACAGGGAATACTTACGACTACTATTACTGCTACTACTACTACTACTACATCTACTACTACTAGTACTACATCAGACATGATAAAAACACACAGACAGGGAATACTTACGACTACTACTATTACTACTACTACTACTACATCTACTACTACTACTACTACATCAGACATGATAAAAACACACAGACAGGGAATACTTACGACTACTATTACTGCTACTACTACTACATCTACTACTACTAGTACTACATCAGACATGATAAAAACACACAGACAGGGAATACTTACGACTACTATTACTACTACTACTACTACATCTACTACTACTAGTACTACATCAGACATGATAAAAACACACAGACAGGGAATACTTACAAATACTACTACTACATCTACTACTACTAGTACTACATCAGACAGGGTACATTTGCTGATGATACTGTAGTTTAACTTGAGTAAAGCTTTGAATGCAGGACTTTTCCTTGTGGTGGAGTATTTTCAGTATCAGTACTTTTACTGCAGTAAATAGTCTGAATACTTCCATCACCACTGCTGACAGTATTACATGGAAAACAACACATATTTTCTCTGTTCAGCCATCACAGACTCAGCAGTAGAGCCTGTCTATCCTGTTGATGATGAACTTTTACCAATAATGATTGATTACCCTGCAGTTCAGTGAGCATCTGTCATTGATTGACTGACGACACAGGCAGGCTGATCAGCTCTGATCAGCTCTCTGGACGTGAACTGTGGATAAAGTACAAAGGTCTCACCCTGGATAAATCATGAGTCTTGTGCTGCAGCATGCCTCTCACACTGAACTCCGTTGACTTTTTGTGGAATTTAAGCCCACTTTCTGCCTGCGGAGCGCAAACGCACGCTGCACCTTTGTCAATGCATTTAAAGGTATAAAAAAAAAGTGCTGGTCCTCTGGATCACACCTGTACACTCATGTGACAAAACTTGTAAACGTGTCAAGTGTGCAGGAGAGGAAACTTTCTCACCTGCCAGGATCGCTTTCCCTGGGTGGGTGAGTTTGGCTTTCCCTGCCGGAGCTGCAGCAGCCAGACACCGGGGTCTGTAGAACGGGCTCACGAATGCTGGTTGTGCCGACATGATGACTCTGACACCCCGGCCTAACTTTTAGTTGATGCTTTCTTTTTCTGGACGTGCTTGGAGGCTCCAAAGCCTTCAGCTTTCAGGATCTTCGCGCAGACCGGATGCTCTGTGCAGCAGCAGTCCTTTGACTGATCATTGGACTCTCGGCTCAGGTCCACAGAAGATAAAGTCTGTGTACTTTTCACTGTGAAGTTTCCTCCGTGGAGCTCAGAGGCTGATAACGTCGAGTCAGTGTTCATTCAGGGCGGGGCAGGACACAAAAAACGCCATGTTTGTCACAAGATTTAAGGTGGACCGGGGGAGATCCTCTGGAAACAGAATGTGACACGTTGCCTGCAGAGGGCGCTGTTCTTTACCTCTCCAAAAATACATAAATAAATAGGAAAATATAAGTGCTATATTTAAATACAGTTTTCGTACCACCAAAAATAAATAAATAAACAAAAATATAATTAAAGTGCTGTACTTAAATTCAATTTTAGTACCTCCAAAAATACTTAAAATATAAATATAAAAAATATAAATAAAGCAATATATTTAATATCGTCCCTAAAATACATAAAAAATATATCAATAAATTTCTATATTTAAAACAATTTTAATACCTCCAAAAACACATAAATAAATAAGAAAATATAAATAAATCGGTAGATTGAAATATAATTTTAGTATCTCTAAAATATCTAAATAAATAAATAACAAAATAAACAAAGCATTATATTTAAGTACAATTTTAGTATCTCTAAAAATATAAATAAAGTGCTGTATATATGTACAATTTTAGTAATAATAATAATGCTAATATATTTTAGTTATATTGCACATTTCATACCAGAAATGCAGCACAAAAGTGATTAAAAATAAAATAAAATTAGAAAAAAATAATAACAAATAAAATAAAATACATTATCACAAAATAATAAAATAAAGACCGCTAATTCCTCACTGATTTTGAAGTATTTTACTTTTTCCAATTTCCTGCTGCTTTGTAGCAGCTTTTCAGTAACAAATGAGATGCAGAAAGGACTTGCAACAGAGTATTTCCACACTTGACTGTAGTACTGATATTTTTTAGCTTATTTCTCCTTCAATTACATTTTTGTGTTATGAGACTGTTTCTATTAAAACCCCTTTTGATTAGATTTGATTTATGATACTTGGCCCATCCTCCCTCCTCTGGTCAGCCACAAAGGAGGAGCCCCACAAGGTCAGAGGCCCCTGCGCTAAGCCAGATGACCAGGGGCCTCATGCAAACAAATTAATAAATAAATAAGCAACATTACATCTGTATCATTAAAATAAACGTTTATTTGTCGATTTATATACACGATTTCCTTCAATTAAACGTTTATAACTGCGCGGGGCAGATTGTGCTCTAACGGATTAATATCTTACTTTTATATCGACTCTTTGTTCACGTTTTTAGCTGACAGCGCGCATGCGCCGTGTGTCTCCTTCATTGTGCCCTATAGGCGCTGCTAAAGTAAGCTAGCTGTCAGCTCACTGAGCAGCATCACTTCAGGGACACTCCAGGCTCTGCAGACTCCCCTTTGTGAACACATTACACCGGTAAGGAGACACACAATACTAGTAATTAATCTGAAACACAGCTCATAGCTTTATTACACATGTATAACAACGTGCGTTACTTATTGTTGCATTGATAACGGTTCGTCTCTCTCTCCAAGGTTAGCCTAGCATTTTGGGCGATCCAGCTAACGGTGTCTCTGTTATGTAATGATGTTTAGCCTTGTAATGCACAGTTTAATCCCAGTCTAATAGCGTATTTGTTACCTCTATTAGCTTGGTATGTGGCTAGCTAACTGATTATGAAGGTGACTGAGTGTATGTGTTTTTTTCTTGCTAAGCTAATCATTAATTAACCAGCTGTCATTACTCAGTACCAATCTGTGCTCTTTGCTAGCTAGCTAGCCAGCTAGCAGCCAAACCCCCACACACCTCTTTCTCTGGTCCATCTGCTGCTCTTTGTCCCGTATAGGAGATGCAGCACCAGCTAGATGTTAATGCAGAAAATAAAGTTTTGTTCACGTGTAAATCTATCTAAAAATGGACATATCTCCAAACAGCAGCATCTTCAGGAGGAGGCCCCTTTTTACAGCCTTCACAGTCTTTTGTTCTGATGCTTGAACATCTGCTAGCTTAGACATTATCATGCATTTATGTATATATTTGTATATATTCGAGATTGCATGATGTTTTTCAGTGGCTCTGACTCTTTGGGTGCATTAATAGCTTCTTGGTTTAGCCAGATGCAGAGCCACTTTTTTTGGTAGGTGCCTCTAAAGGAACAGCTTGTTCTCTTCTGCTGCAGCTCACTTTAGTTAAAGGGCAGCTATTGTTGCATTGCATTGTTTGGTTTTATGACAAAAAACAATCAGGATAATCTTTGTTAGCAGCAGACTGATAATCATGTACTTAAGCACTGAATCATGGCAGTGCTTCAACCTGCTTTCTAATGTTGTATTTTCACCTCTGCACCATTTTAGGTCTTAGACGCTCGTTTTGCACATCTTTTCTCATGCATATCTGGTTGAACAGTGTTGGAAGGAGTTTGGGATCTAATAATGTCATTGCTACTGATTGCACCTCTTGTGCAGAAATGTGACAGTTAATAAACTTAATTGACTTGTAGAGCTGCAGAGATTAGTCAGCTTTTCTAATAGTTGATTGATAGAGAAATAGTAGCAAATCTTTTTTGATGATCTATTAATCGGTACAGTAATTTTTCATGCAAAAATGTCAGAAAATGTTGTTTTCTGCTTCTCAAATACTGAGATTTCCTGTTTTCTCTGCTTTACGTCATATTAAAGTGAATATCTTTGGGTTTTGGATCAAATAGGACATTAAAAGACATCACATTTAACATTATTTTCCACTGTTTTCTGACATTTTATAGACCAAACAACTACTCGATTAATTGATAGTTAAAATAACACTGATCGTGTTACTGATGGTCTCTTTTCCAGCACCATGGCTGTCCCTCCTTCATACTCAGACCTGGGCAAGTCTGCCAAGGATATATTCAGCAAAGGCTACGGTGAGTCGATTATTAACTGTAGGAATGTGTTCAGATCTGGTGTTTGTGGAGTCGAGCTGCAGGTGATAATGCACACATCTTTACTACACAATATTTATTATTTCTGTATCTTTGTTGATGCAATCAATTTTACAGGAAAATAACTAACCAAATACAAACCAAGGTGCTTTATCACATTAGTGCAGACATTTTTATTGTTATTGTGAGTATTATGTTATTCTAAGTACAGCCTGTGAATGGGAGGGAAAACTCAAGCTCTCCTAGTCGACACGTTATGCTTCTTTATGTTTAATCTGGAGAAAAACGGAAGTGTTAAAGTGATAAGCTGTGGGTTTACAGGGTCTGTATGTCCTGGAGTGTACGCTGTGCTAAGCTAAGCTAATGGTCTCCTTCATATTATTGAACAGGCAGATATCAGTTGTCTGGATAAACGTATTCCTTTGACTGTGTCTCTCTGAACTCCACCAGGCTTTGGAGTGGTGAAGCTGGACCTAAAGACCAAATCTCAAAGTGGAGTGGTGAGGACTCTTGTTCTTTCCTTTACCTCTTGTCGTTTTCTAGATCTTTCTCGCTGCCCTCCCCCTGTCCTATCCCAAATAACTCACCTGTTACCTGCACCCTGCCTGAACCTCAGGGTGTCCAGGTATGCAGGCGGCGCTGACGCAGACCCGCTTGGCTGAAGCACACACTGTAACTTGACTCTGCTTGTTTTGCTAACTGCTGCTCTGTCTCCATGCTGCTGCCGTCTGTACCGGACCGCTCGCTCTAATCTAGATGGTAAGACCGTGACGGCGCTCCCACTCTGCCTTTAATCACATCATGGTTTCTGTGTCATCATTGGTTTTGCGATCAATGCCATCTTCCCATCTCACAAAGCGATGTTACTTTTCATTTGTGTCTTACTTGACTTTAATCTAGCGCCACCGTCAGGTCAATGTTGTACTACTTTGGTTCATGACCTGCAAAACTAACGACATTCATCAGCATCAGCTCCACTCCCAGTGCTAATATGCTAATGCTAACATGCTGAAGCAACATTTGAACGAACAATAAGAACGTTTGGGTAGTTACACCAAAAAAGTAAAGGATTGAGGTCCTTATTTTAATAAAAAGAGGACAGATACCAGATCATTTCAAATTAAAGCTCCTTATTGTAATTAAAGGAGGATAGACACTAGATCATTTCAAAATAAAGCTCCTTATTGTATCGTTATTGATTCTAAATAGATTGATTCTAAAATGTAATTTCCCTCATTGAGGGATTAATAAAGGAATAAAGGAAAGGAAAAAAGGAATTGATCTTTATAAAGGCTGATCAGAAGAGCTGATCAGATGGCGACTCATTCTGAATAAAAATGTTTTTAGTAATAACTTGTCTGCTCTTTAATCAACACACTTAGCATCTGGACACAAACAATTAATCCTCATTTTGTTCTATATTAATCCTTGTCATTGTTATTGTCATGTATTAAACATTGTCTCTATTAATCCTCATTTTATTTCTGTATTAATCCTCATTTTATATCTGTATTATCATTTTATTTCTGTATTAATCTTCATTTTATTTCTGTATTAATTATCATTTTATTTCTGTATTAATCCTCATTTTATTTCTGTATTAATTATCATTTTATTTCTGTATTAATCTTCATTTTATTTCTGTATTAATTATCATTTTATTTCTGTATTAATCCTCATTTTATATCTGTATTATCATTTTATTTCTGTATTAATCTTCATTTTATTTCTGTATTAATTATTTTATTTCTGTATTAATCTTCATTTTATTTCTGTATTAATTATCATTTTATTTCTGTATTAATCCTCATTTTATTTCTATATTAATACTCATTTCTGTATTGATCCTCATTTATTTCTATATTAATTATCATTCTATTTCTATATTAATACTCATTTCTGTATTGATCCTCATTTATTTCTATATTAATTATCATTCTATTTCTATATTAATACTCATTTCTGTATTGATCCTCATTTATTTCTGTATTAATTATCATTTTATTTCTATATTAATACTCATTTCTGTATTGACCCTCATTTATTTCTGTATTAATTATCATTTTATTTCTGTATTAATTATCATTTTATCTCTGTATTGATCCTCATTTATTTCTGTATTAATTATTATTTTATTCCTGTATTAATCTTTATTTTATTTCTGTATCAATCTTTTTTTTTATTTCTGTATTAATTATCACTTTATTTCTGTATAAATCCTCATTATTTTTCTGTATCAATAAGTATTTTATTTCTATCCAGTTTAATAATAATAATAATTCAGTTTTGTCTCGTGTTCTGCATAGTTTTTACCCTTTTTTTCCCTCCCTGCTAATCTTTAAGGTCTCCCTCTGTCACTCTCTCTATGTATATATTACTATTGATACATAAATAGTAGAGATTTAAATGAACTATTAATACTATTTCCTGCTGCCGTCAGGAGTTCAACACATCTGGCTCCAGCAACACGGACACAGGGAAAGCAGCAGGAAGCCTGGAGACCAAATACAAGATGAAGGAGCTCGGCTTGAGCTTCAACCAGAAGTGGAACACAGACAACACGCTGGCTACCGAGGTCACTGTGGAGGACCAGGTACGTGCTTCAGGCTCAGACTGGTTGTTAGGAGATGATAGGACCAGCATTGATTGAATCTGACGCTGGAATGTGGTTTCATTCATCTGCAGCTGGCTCAGGGGCTGAAGGTTGCCTTGGATACGTCTTTTGTCCCAAACACGGGGTAAGACTCAGACATCTGTGGGATGACACGAAGCGTTGTGTAATAATAATAATAATAATAATAATAATAATAATAAAAAACATTTTGCAGTAAGAAGAGTGGTAAGCTGAAGACGGCCTACAAGCGTGACTACGTGAACCTGGGCTGTGACGTGGACTTCGAAGGTCCCATCATCCATGCCGCCGCCGTGCTGGGCTACGAGGGCTGGCTGGCCGGCTACCAGATGGCCTTCGACACGGCCAAGTCCAAACTGGCCCAGAACAACTTTGCCCTGGGATACCGGGCTGGAGACTTCCAGCTGCACACCAACGTGTGAGTAGAGCAGACAGGGAAAATAGGCCTGTTTACATTTTTAGTTTGTACAAAGCGTGCATGATTCTTCTGATTAATGCACGCTAAAAAGATTGAAACTCAGACTATGGCATTATTTTATTTAAAATATTATTTAAGAATGAAATACCCAGAGAACTGTAATCAAACCTGGAGACATGTTGACAGACCTTTCCTCTGGATCTTTCTCTCAGGAACGATGGCACTGAGTTTGGAGGCTCCATCTACCAGAAGGTGAACGAGGAGCTGGAGACGGCGGTCACTCTGGCCTGGACCGCCGGTAGCAACAACACTCGCTTCGGCATCGCTGCCAAATACAAGCTGGACAAAGACGCCTCTGTGTCTGTGAGTGACGCTTCTGTCTGTCTATCTATCTATCAGTCTGTCTATCTATCCATCCATCTATCTGATTCTGGTTCTGGTTCATTCCTCAGGCCAAAGTCAACAACGCCAGTCTGATCGGAGTTGGCTACACCCAGAGCCTTCGGCCAGGTAGAACACATCTTTCCTTCATTCCTTCCTCTGTTCCTCTCTCCCTTCCTTCCTCCTTCCCTCCCTTCCTTCATCTTTTCCTCCCTCTCTTCCTCCCCCCCCCCTCTCTAAATGTTCCCAGTTTATTCCTGTTATTGTCTGACAGGAAGTAAACATGGACCCAAGCTGTTGCCTAGCAACACTGCTCCATTGAAATGCACTAAAACAGTTTATATGGGAGCGCTAATTGAAAGTACAAAAATGTTGGCATCAGCATATACTGAAATAATGATGTGATCATCACCTTTAAGTAAAAAGTACAATGATATTCCTCTGTGAGATGTAGTGGAGTATCAGTGAACATGAACAGGTACAGGTACTTTTACTGCAGAAAATGTACTTGAGTACTTTCCAGCACTGATGTTGTTCATCATTCCTGACTAAATTTACAGGTTTAGTGTCTTTTCTATCACATTTCTTCCAGTGCTTCCCAGAGAGAGATATAATAATAATAATAATAATATATAACGATAACATAAAATATGTGTGGTGACTTTGTGATGAGCTGACGTGTTCAGACGAGCAGAAACCAGACTAGAGTTCCTCCACACTTCCTGTTCGGCCGGTTTGATCTGTGCTGAAACTGGAAACTTCAAAACAACATCAGTGTTTGTTTACTGGCAAGTTTCACACAAGATGTTGAGGTTGTTGATTATTTTGCTTCTTCTTGTTATTATTTAGTGTTATTACTGCCACCTAGTGGACAGAAGTTGCTACTCTCATATTCATGCACTCAGCCATATTTTGGGAGAAACTGGTCCAGTCTGGTCTTTATGTCACTCAGACCAGTTGAATCTGCATTCAGCCAGCAGGGGGCGACTCCTCCGGTTCTATTTCGGTCTAACAGAAAATGATCCTCCTTCTCTCTGATTTATTCCCTCAGTAAACATTAGAAACACGAGTTTATGTTCATTTAAATTTAAATTATGGTTCATTTAGAGTCAAACAGACCATAAAGCAGGAGGGAGGGAAGAAGGAGATGAGGGAGGAAGGAAGGCAGGGAGGGAGGAAGGAAGGAAGGAGATGAGGGATGGAGGGAGGAAGGAAGAAAGGAGGGAGATGAGGGAGAGAGGGAGGAAGGAAGGGAGGAAAGAAGGGAGGGAGGAAGTAGGAATGAAGGAAGGAGATGAGGGAGGAAAGAAGGCGGGGGGAGGAAGGAAGGAAGGAGATGAGGGATGGAGAGAGGAAGGAAGAAAGGAAGGAGATGAGGAAGGGAGGGAGGAAGTAGAATGAAGGAAGGAGATGAGAGAGGGACGGAAGGAAGTAGGAATGAATGAAGGAGGGAAGGAAGGAAGGAAGGAAGGAAGGAGGGGCAGAAGGAAGGAAGAAATAAAGGAAGGGAGGAGGGGAGGAAGGAAGGAACAGAGGGAGGGAGAAAGAAGGAAGGAAGGAACAGAGGGAGGGAGAAAGAAGGAAGGAAGGTGGGGAGGAAAGTTTAGATACTTTCCCAGTACCTACACACTGTACTGCAGCCTCAGCTGGACGCCTCTCATCCCTGCAGGTGTGAAGGTGACTCTCTCTGCTCTGATCGATGGGAAGAACTTCAACGCTGGCGGACACAAAGTGGGGATGGGCTTCGAGCTGGAGGCGTAAAACATAGAAAAAGAACAAAGAGGAAGAAGAAGAAGAAACTACATCCCCCATCAGCCCCCTCACTGTCCACCATCATGTAGCGTCTCTCTGGACTCGTTCACACCTCTCAGACAGTACTAGTCGAGCCTGGATTGTTATCGTTTGTATTCCTGAACTCTATTTATTTCCCCGTAGTGTAACCGTCTAACGTCTGTTCCTTCAAAATAAAAGCATGTCAGAATGAAAACGGATGCAGAGCTGAAGGTTTGAAGAAGAAAAAAGGTGCCGGGTGTCTGTTTTCTCTTTTGTTTGAGCACATGAATCCATTTCAAACGTTTTGATACGACACGTTTGATGACTGAATGAAGGATATTTCAGGATGTCGTGACTCCTGGTAGGTGAAATCAATGTGGTGGAATCTTCTCCATGTAGTTAGTTTGCATTTCTACACTGTTGTTTTCATCTATCTGTCTCAGCGGTCACTAAAAACAACCAGTCCATCTCTTTCCTTTTTTTTATTTTCAGGGTAATCAGACATGAAAAGGTTGTTTTCTTTCTCTATTCATGTCGTCACTTAGACTCAGTACCTCGTTTTATTTTCCAATGTCAGTTAAGGGAGTTCTAATAAGAAATAAAAAAGAAACAATGTGGAAAACAAGTGGTTGTGATTATTTTCTTCAGTAACATTTTTTTTAATTCATTTTCACATTCAAAGCTTAAAAATAAAATAAAAATAATCAGTTTGTAAAAAATGATCAATCAGATTAAAAGAGATCCATTTAGTTTTGTTTTATTAAATCTGCTTTTTGTAATTCACATTTTGTTTTTCAAAGCCTGAACACCAACAAATATTAATTAAAGCAGATATTTAGATTAAAAAACAGGAATTGAGAAAGAGCACATCTATATTTTTGCAGTATATTTTGACTTTATTATTGGATGGATCAAAGAGTATGATGTTGATAATATTAGCATAGTCTATTATCTGCAGCTGTGCAGAAATACCTTTTTAAATAACTTCAAACACAACGAGCAGTCAAACAATAGAAAAAGCTGCACAGTCTTTAAAAACTGATTTACAGTTAAAGGATACACAATATTTCCCTTTTTCATGACAAACAAAACAGCATTATTGTTTGCATGGAGACTAAATGGAGTCTTTAATTTCAGGGTACGACACATTTATAGGGTTATAGTAGAAATATTTGGACTAAGACGGATATTAACTCATAAAATGTAATGTTAGTGCATTTCTTTGTACGTGAACATGAAAACATGAAACAAAGACTTCTACTTGAATTAAATTCACACCGTAGATTCAAAAACTTCTACTTGTCCTAAAATATGTTAGTAACTGTATTAAAAAAATGAATGAATGTTGGTCTTACTGAGTTTGGCTGAGCTGCCGAACAATAAAGGGACAGTTCACTCAAATCAGAACCAGATCTTTGGCTCAGATATCCAAAAGAAGTTGAGAATATTTACTCAAAAAAAGTAAAACTTGCTTGTCTGGCAACAGGACTAGTCACAATTTAATGATACATTTGATGTGCATTCATCCTCTGAGGAACATGAATATTCGTACCAAATTTAATCAAATCCATCCAACTGTTGCCAAGATCTTTAGCTCAAAACAATGAGTTCGAACCTCTTGATGGTGCAAGATTAAAGATCTGAGGATCGCCAAAATGACGAGGGTTCACCCTCTGGCGAACAGGAATGTCTTTATAAAGTTTCTCGTCAATCAGTCCAACTGCTACCAAGATATTTCACTCAAAATCACAACAGTTAACCTCCTGATGGCACCAGGCTAGGAGTCACGAGGGTTCATCCTCTGGGGAGCATGAATCCAGTTGTTGCTGGTTTTCTGACTGTCACCAGTTATCATCTGAAGGACAGAATCATTTCTCATTTCCCGCCACTTACCTCCATGGTTCAAACACTCAACACCAGCAGTTTGTCTTCATAATTTGGTGAATTGGCTCTTTAAGGGTCAAACTCTTCACAGCATTTCACGCCACCTTTCCCCCGACGACCGAACGTCTTCAGCGTCAATTTTTTTCCTCCACTCTTACAAAACTGCTCTTGAAAGCAGCGGCTTCAAGTTTTGCAAGTGGCTTCCTTCTTCCTCTTTCTTCATGCTTTTACTGTGAAACATCCAACCACTTCCTGTCCTGGTGCTCACAGCAGGTTGACCTTCGCTACCACTTGCTTGCAGCCTGTCTGGGAGTACTGATGGCCACCCACCTCGGGGTAATATTCGATCTCCCCTGCCAGGCGCTCTATGTGGGTGTGGTCTGGGTAGAACCCTTCCCTGGTCATCTCGTCCAGGAAGCACTCCATCACATGACCTTTCTCCAAAAGACCCAGAGGCAAGATGTCCGCCTCCGCCCACAGCAGGTGGAGCTTCTCCAGCGTGTTGTGCAGTATCGCCGTCAGCTCTTTGACGAGTCGACCCTGGCGCCCGGATGCTGTCGCCATGGAGACGCTGGAGGAGTTGTGCAGCATGTGCTTGGTGATGTGCTCGTGGCCCAGGTTGCTCAGGAACAGGTAGATGGCGTTCAGGTACTCGTTGGAGCGCCGCGACACCACCAGCTCCAGCAGCGCGTCCAGGATCTCGCCGTACATGTGCTCGGCCTCGTCGAAGACGAAGAGCGGGATCTTCTCCTCCTCCTCGGCGCGCTCCACCATCCCCGAGATGATGGCGGAGAGATCGGTGGCGCACCGCAGGGCGTCGGCCTCCCGGGGGCAGTGGTGCAGGACGTAGTACTGCAGCACCAGCGTCTCGCCAACCACCGACCGAAAGTGTCCGGCCAGGAGGCGGCCCAGGTGGCTCTTCCCGACGCCGCTGGGGCCGTGCAGGGACACCACCAAAGGCTTGTTGTGGACATAGGTGGACAGGTAGTCCTTCAGGTGGGACAGCAGCCCGTCCACCGCCCCCTGCTGCCCAAACACCTCCCTCCTCAGCGTCTTCTCCAGCCCCTCCAGGTCGTAGCGCAGCACGTGGTCGTCCAGGTTCTCTATGGCGTTGTACACCTGAAAACATCCCAGTTCACACTCATCATACATACAGAAGGAGTTTTAGCTTTTTAGTCACATTTCTGCCAGTAAGCCACTGAACTTTAAGGTTAAGGTTAAGGAGGTTGTTGCTGTAACTGGAGAGTTTTCTGAACTGTTCCTGGAGTGAAAACTCTGTTAAATCAAAGGGGGTTTGAATGTTTGACACTGTTCCAGTGTGATCAGATTATTACTGATCCAGAGCCTGCTGAGAGCAGAATGAATCTGAGACTATAGGCTTTCAGGTCAAGTCCATTTTCTCACATAAAGAATTCAAATAAGTCAGTCCTCAGTTATTAGAAATGAATCCAGAATAACATTAAAATACACCTTTCTGTTCAGGAATGACAGGAAATAATTGTAATTTAACTCACTGAGTGCCAGCCAAAGTGTGTTGTTCCAGCATTTTTTGCACATGTTGAATCATTATTTAAGACCCACAGAATATTTTGTGCTATGTCTCTGAAAACAATGAATAGATCAAATGAAAGAAGAGACTCTCTATTTCATCATGATAAAACATGTTTGTTTTTATCTTGTTCCATTCTTGTTTTATCAGAGGTAGAGTAGAGGACACTTTCACCAAAATCACCACTTTTTGTTTTGCTCTCTAATCTCGATCATCTCCACTTCCTGTTTTGATCTCGGTGGCCTATAACCTCTCTTTATACTCTGACTACATCTCCCAGAAGCCCCAGTATTACTCACAGGCTGTGTGAAAGCGCCCTCTTGTGCCAGCCGCTGAAAAAAACACTTTGACGTAGTGTATAAATACGTCAATGGCACTCAAACGTTGGATTTTAAATGATGCACAAACACATCAATGGCACTCAAAGAGTTAACATCTCAATAAAAAAAATAACACCTACATATATCCATATGGATTGGTTAACTGTTACTGTTTTGTTACTTATGTTCATGTTGTTATTGTTTGCATTGTGTCTGGTTAGTGCTGAATAAAGCTGTTGAAGACGAGGCCCTGAGGCTTGGATGAGCTGCCTGTACCTGCAGACCAGCTCGTGACTCACCTTCGTTCACAGTATTTTTAGCGAATGAACACACACCTGCTCTATTTTTACCTCACCTGGACAAAGACGATGGCACACAGCAGGTAGAGGCAGTACTTGGCTCGGCTCTGGTCCTGCCTCGGAGGGGCCCGGCGCCCCCCTCTGTTGGGGAACAGCACCCGTTTCCTCTTCCTCCTCTTCCTCCTCTGGGGGACGGAGGATGACAGGGCGAGGGTGGAGGACAGCCCGTCGAAGGTGAAGATCTTGGGGCTGGTCCTCAGCGGGGCCCCCATGAGGGCCCGGTCCCCCCCGAGGCCCTGCAGGGCCAGCTCCTGGCGCCTCTTCTTCATGGCTATGTACTTCTGTTTGATGCGGACGACGGCGCGAAGCGACGAGGAGAAGTTGGACAGACTCGGGGCCGGACTGTCCCGGCGGGTTTCTCCGTTGGCCTCCACCTCCTCCTCCACCTCCTCCTCCACCTCCTCCTCCACCTCCCCCTCCGTCTGAGAGGCCGAGGTGCTGCTGTCCTGGTCGCTCATCTGCAGAGAGAAGAGGACACTGAAGCAACTGCAAGCCATGTTTCTACACTCAACAGGACATTTTAGCGTCTTTCAGCTCCTTGTTTTGGGTTGAGGCCAGGTAGCCTCACTGTGTTGATTTGTTTCCTGGATTAAAACCCATCGTTCAACATCAGCCCTGCCAGCCGTCCCCTAAAATAAGAAATCATCCCGCAAAATGTGGAGAATCAATTCAGTGAAAATCTATGGAGATAATCTGGTCCAGTCCTCCTCAAACTTACCCCCCAAAATACAAAACCTGCATTAAAATAGTCAAATATAAATATTTTCTTTTCCTTTGAATTTCATGAATCATTTCTTCAAACCTGCTCAAAACTACACAACTTTCAATCATCATCTGGACTTTAACTCTTTAATTTCCCGTTTAATTATTTGGAATATTAATTATTTATGACAAAAAGCAGCAGCAAAGCAGCAGAATTGATTGGATTGCGTCTGTATTTTTTTATGAAGTGTCAGTTTTTAGGGTTCAAAATGCATGAAGAGAGTATAAACATTTTACTAAATAGAAATGTTCTTGCCATAATTCATGCCAACAGCTGTAACACAGCCACAACGATGAGCTCATTAAAAGAAAAATAAGTGGGAAAAATGTACAAAAATACCAGAGATTAACGTCTGATAAATGGACGCTATGGATCAGCTCCTTATTTCCATTTTAGGTTGAAATAATGAACAAAGTGGAGCATCTGGAAGCTGAATGACATTCTAGAAGTTCCTGGATTAAATTAAATTAATCAAATCAAATCACCACGTGTCACCAAGTGTAAAACTCTTGAGATATTTGTTTTTTAAATCACTTTACTAGTCGTGTTGAGCTCAACTCGACCTGACAAACTGGTCCTGTAATGTGGTTTTTGGCTCGAGGGGAATTCTGTTCAGCTCTGAGGACACGTGACATCACTCAGGTATGTTGGCTAGGGCTTATGGGAAATGTAGGAGTGAATGTTTCCCACCAGATGAACTCAGACCTTCCTCTCCTCCAGCTGTACCTGAGTGATATTTTAACATAATTTAATACTAAGATATCAAAGGGATGTGAACTTTGGCTGGAACCAGGCTAGCAGTTTCCCCCCGCTTCCAGCATTTATGCTAAGCTAAGCTGAGCTGAAGCTTCATTATTTACCACACAAACATTTTAGCCACTGATGTCAGATTTTAACTGCTGAGTCATGCTATCAGTGAATTTATTTTTACTTCCTCTTGTCTGTCGAAGAGGAGAAGAGTAGAATAACTGAAAAGAAAAGCAGTGTTTTATTTTTATCTCCAAATATCTCGACCCACTCAGCTGCCAGGTTTGATACCAAATGCTGTGTCGAAGCACAACTGCTTTATCTGTTCAAATTCACATTTAATCTGATCAGCTGTCACTGTCACATGATGCGTTGATATCTCCTCAATATATTCAAATCAAACACTTTGGAAACGTTCCTGCACATGGAAAAAGGAAGTGGATTCATTCAGGCACGTTCGCTGGCTTGTGTAAACTCTGCTTTATGTTTTGCAAACGCCGCCTCATTCATTACATCAACTCTCTGACTGTTTGTGCCTTCAGTTAATTCACAGTATTCAGGCTAGTCTGCAGGAGGAGTCAGTCAGGCTGCAAACCAACCAGTTAAAGCAGGTCGAAATGTTGTCTTAAAGCATTTTTCTCTGCAAATTCATGGGTTTCAATAAATTCAATAAGTTCAAGGACTGGTTGATAATTTCAAAAAGCATCTGACAGTAGCAACAATATATTTTTAAGTTAAAGGCACACAGAGGATAATTTACTAACTGCATGAATACACCTCCCTCTTCCAACAGGATGTTCCTATTTTATTCACATCAGCTAAAAAAAAACATATTTTGAAAATATCTCAAAGCCTAATTGGGAGTCAGTGTTTCAAAGAGAAGGAGGAAATGATCACTGATCAATACTGTGATCAATCATTCATCCTGAGATGTTAATCTTGGCACAGAGGCAGCAGCAGTGTTTCTGGTAAGTTATTTAAAAAGCCTCTTTTTCACTTGCGAGGGCAGGGAGAGGACGGACAGTATCAGTGTCTTTTCACATGCATGGACCTGAGAGGACCGGCCGCATACCAAACATTTTACAGCCGTCTGATGGTGTCTGCTGTGAGAAAATAATACCTCTATTGGGAGCTTTTCTTCCCAGAGTTTAGGCCATAAACACACCCAGGTAGTCGAGAGCTGAACACACACACAGAAGAGCTAAAAGAGAAGAGAGGGAAGCAGTGGAAACATGAAGCCGCTTTCTCACCTCCAACGTGGCTCAAATGTTCTTCCAGAGGAACGAGGTCAGAGCAGCTTTAGTCCATAGTCCTGGAGCAGATCTGCCTCAGGAGGAGCCTCCAGTCTGACTGATCTCACCTCCAGATCCTGCTCTCACCATCGGCTGGCTCCTCCTCTCCCTTCCTCTTTTATTCTCTCCTTCTTCTTTTTCTGCTGGCTCGTCACACCACACCAGCTCCATTAACCTCCACCTGCAGCTTTAAAACACCCCAGACAAGCTTTGGTTACTAAAGTAGACATCTGAGTGGATCCATATGAACAACATGAACAACATGTCCCTTCCTAAGAGCTGGTTTATTCATGGTTTGTACTTTAACTCAAGTTACTGAACCTTAAATGTGACAGAATTGGAGGAAAATGGAGATTTTTCATTGAAAATATATTAAAAAAAAAAAACATCAATTGTGTGCTACAGATGTATCAGAGATGTCAAGGGCTGAAAGTAGGAACAAAAAGAAATGATTATTTATTGTTTCAGAAATTTCTCAAGCAAAAAAAGCCAAATATTTGCAGAGGGGGACGTACTGTATTTTTGGACACAAAACAAGTTTCCTTTTTCTGTTAACAAAATAAAACCCTTGAAATACTAAATGGTGACACTGTGAATGTGTGTGACTAATTATGAGTTTCACAGCATTAATAAACAACTCAAAGGAAACCAGAAATAACAATTCTTCTTTAAGTTGCTTTTCTCCGACACAAGTACTGTACTTTTGTGCAATTTTGAGGTATTTGTACTTGAGTATTTGTATTTTCTGCAACTTTTGTACTATTAAGATATTTTACGGGTAATTGCTTTTTGTTTTTTCCCTTAAAGCTGCAGGGAATTAGTGTCATCTAGCTCTTTGGTTGCAGATTGCAACCAACTGAAACTCTTTACTGCTAGTTAGCAAAAGGTGCTAAACTAAGATGGTGAACTTTTACTCAACTTACCAAAAGAAAGTCTTTAATTGGAAAAAAAAAATTCTGATATTTCGTTAAGAATGCCAAGAAAAACAACCGCTTGTTCTCCAGGTGTATCAGAGATGTCAGGGTTTGAGCACAGAGCATAAAGAAATAAAATGATTAGCATTGTTATTATTCAGTAATGAGTGCTCTGATGAGACAAACCAGTCATTTAGGGCTCATTCAGGGAGTGATCCTAGAGTCTAAAAACTGTGCTGATGATAAAAATAGGACAGCCGAAAGGTGTGGGCTTGTTTACAGAGCAGATCATTTACCTACGACGACAAAGGCTGTTTGGTGCTGCAGCACATGAAGCTTAAGTTCATGAAGTGTGATCACACAGTGAGAATACAGATGGTGTGAAAAGGAAGTGATCTATCAGGCTGCAGCAGGAAGGAAGTCACGGCGTTTATCATCCCTCAGTGTTCCTCTGTACACAGTTTACATTCGACAGGCTGCAGTGAATAAACTGTTAGCGTTGGAGGACGAGGGACGGCCAGATGTGGCAGTTTGCTGCAGCTGCTCTTTTTTATTTGAAAACTGTTTTTCTACAGTTTGCATCACTTCACTGCAGCCAGACGAGTCACAACAGCTTTTAGAAGAACATTCACCGGACGTTAGAGATGACTAAAGCATCAGAGATGAAAGTAGAACTGAAAAGCAAAAAAAAAAATCCAGTGTATGTTTGTTTTCTTACCTGCCGGTTAAATGATTAATTTAGCTTAGCATCAAGGTCTGAGACAGGAGGAGACAACAGATGTGTTTCCATTCAGCTGTCGAGTGAAAGTTTCACTTAGCAGCTAATATTAGTCTTAATATATTCTTTAGTTGTCTTTACTTTATTACATTTTTGCTCTCTTCTGCACTTTATGTACCTTTTTGAATCTGTACATTTAGTACAGTGTGTCAGGATTAATCAAGTTTTATCTTCACGTGTCTGAATTCAAGCAAACTTTTCAAATGTCAAAAAAAAATGCTGACAAGACACATTCAGAGCGAATAATCTGGCGTCAGAGGTTAGCAGTTAAATGATTATTATTAACTAGTTTTTACTTGTTGATCTCAGTGTTTTTATTGTATTTTTTTTCACTTTGTAGCAGATTTTTCAACGAAATGTGCTTAATAAATAAAATGTATTATTAGTTTTATTATTAAGGCAACGAAAGCAGTCGCTAAAAGTTCACCAAAGATGCCAGTTTGCTTTTCTCTCCTCTCTGGTGCTGAATGGAAGTGAATGGGAGGTCGAACCTTAAAACAAACTGGAAACACCAACATGTCCTCTGAGCTTTTGGGTCCATCTGAAGCTTCAATAACAAGTTTGTTGTTATTTCACTGAGTGACGAATCTGAAAAGTAAAAACTCATCTGAGCAGCGAAAAGAGCCGACATCCTGCTCAAGGTCGTCCATTTACGGCCACAGATGGATCACACTTGTTTTGTATACAGGACAGGACAGAACCACCGACCCTAGAAGCAGGCCCCAGATCAGCTGATCTCGACCTTTGACCTTTATACTCTTCACTGCGGGGAAAGCTGGAAAAATACTGCAGAACTCCTGCACCTGAAATCCTACTGTAGCATGTCAATATTAGCAGTTAAATGTACTTAAAAGTGCTATTTATATTAAATATCACTGATGCATAAACATGTAAAAAGCATTTCAAAGTAATAAAGCTGATAAGTGATTTAACCAAGTTTATGTAATTCATATCTAAACAGAAGAGCACCTCATGAGCGTTTTTCCCACATTAACTGCAGGTGATCTGATGCTTTTAAATGACAAAATAATTATCAAAATATTGTATGAATATTTAAATATAAAGAAAAGAGAAGCTTAAACATTTATATTTTTTACTGAACACGTTGAACAGATTTTCAAATTAGGTGATTAATTTTCTTAATAACTACATATTATTTAATAGAAATGTGTTTTTTTTTTTAATTAAAAACTGTCAAAGACAGCGGAGTGAAAGGTGCCAAATATTTCCTACTGAGTATAAATGCACTTAGTTTTGTTTCACCTTCATGTCTCCTACTTCTCAGTCCTTTCAGGTACTTGCTAGAGAACGCAGTAGTACTCCGTGGTACTGCAGTACTGCTGGTTACCACTGACCTGGTCACTTCCTGTTCCTCCCTAAACGCTTCCTGTCAGCTGCTTTGTCTCCCTGGACTTTTCTCCTCTCTATCTTCCTGAGTCGTGTTCAGTTTTGGAAACTATTCAGAAACAATAACGGGGAGAAAAATAAACATTTCAGCTTTTTACTGGAAATAAAATGGACTCATGGTCAGAATTTTTCTTCACGCAAAGCAAACATTCATCTGAAAACTTCCACATTTCTCACATGTAAAAAGAAGATTTTGAACAGACTTTCATGAGAAGGACTATTATGGGGTGTTAAAGTGGGAACACAATGTGGTTTGGAAACAGCAGAAAGTATTCGCAGCCTTTAAAGACCTTCCAGCCACTTCTTTTCTCGTAGAAGCTACGTTAAATAAAGTTGTGCATCTTTCTGGAGTCATTTTCTCCTCCCAGTATTTTCTGGGGAACCTCAATGAAGATGAGAGGCGGCCATAGTTTCCAGAACAGTCCAGGAGTTTTTACTTCCTCTTCCTGCCCCGGCCTCGCCTGCCTCTGCCGGACGGCGGCCCAGCTGCTGCTCCGTCTGATGGACTGGCGGCGATGTTGATCTGTCCCTCCTGGATTTCACTGCGAGCCTCTGGAGGAAGGTGTTCGATCTGCTGCTGAGCTTCCAGGTAAAACATGACGTCCCTCAGCTGCTCCTGCAGCTCCGCTATCGCCCCGTCCTTACATTCACCTGTGAAGAGACAGACAGAACATTTACCTGTAGGGAAACAGAGAGAACATTCACCTGTGGAGAGACAGCGGACAGGCGGTGCGTCAAAGCTGCCATGTTGGTGTTCAAAACTAAACTAGAACATCTTTACGAGATTTAATGTTCAGAAATAACTTCACACACTGTCTGAATATTCCTGAATTCACCATCTGTCTGAAACTGTTTCAGTGTGTTCCAATGGAGCAGTGTTGCTAGGCAACAGCTTGGGTCCATGCATACTTCCTGTCAGCTGCTAACAGGAAATAGACTGGGAACATCTAGAGCGTTTAAAACTGAGAAATGGATTAAATATTATAGATCAGAGACAGAGGAAGGAAGGAAGGAAGGACGGAAGGTAGGAAGGAAAGAAGGGACGAAGGAGGGAAGGAAAGGGGACAGGAAGGATGGAAGGAAGGGAGGAAGGAAAGAAGGGAGGAAGAGATGTGGGAGGAAGGAGGGAAATGTGGAAGAAGAGGAGATGAGGGAGAAAGGGAAGGAGAGACAAAGGAAGAATAAGGAAGAAGGGAAGGAAGGGAGGAAAGGAGACAAGAACACTCAGAGGAAGGAAAAGAGATGAGGGAGGAAGGGAAGTAGAGCAGAAAATAAATAAATAAATAATAATAATCTGGATATGAAGTGAAATTATAATCTGTATATTAACTGACATAAACTTGGTCAGCAGCTGCTTTGTTGGAAAACAGATTTCCATGTGAGTCTTCTGACGTTCAAAACAAAGAAATGTTCCTCAGGTTCGTCATGACAAAACTCCACATATCTTCTAGAAGACGACGGAAACAGCAGGGATTATTTACATGAAGTGTTGATTTAACCTGAGTCAGGCTGGTGTCACCACAACATCCCTGGACTAAACTCTGACTGCAGCCGCTCAAAAAACACAGTAAAAATGGAAAAAGGTCCTCATGTATTTAGGCTTCAGATGCCTCTGATGGAAAGTGTCTCTCCTGTGTAAACATCACACATCACATGTTTGTTTGAACAATCCTCAGGAAAAATACAGGTGAGACCAACCTGAAGACCTGAAAACTTCCACTCAGACACTTCTGCTGCCTTCAGGCAAAACTTTGACAGGCTGGTATGTCCGCTGCTCAAACTCTGCTTTTGTAATCACGAAAATAAATAAAAAGGGATTCAAGGTTGTTGACCTGTCGACCTGCAGAAGGTGACTCAGCGATTTGACTATGATTTGCAAACATCACAGAGAAAAGGAGGAAGTGCTCTCTGACACAGAAATACCTTGTCTACCTTCAGCACATTCCTGTCGCTCTGGATTCTTTGGTCTCACATTAGGAAGGAAAACAGACGAGCTACGCTGTGCAGAAGTTTATCTGAATAAATCTATATCCTTTAATAGATAATTAGTTCGTCCACCTCAGGACGCTGTTGGTTAATCTGGTTAAAGAGGTCAGCCAAAGATCATTTATTAGGGTGGACACTTCACTCTACCATATTTCTGTTGTTCCAAAAACCACAACATGACAGAGTCACATTCTCCCAAATAAACCTCATATGGTGGCATTAATTTAAGCTTTAAATTTAATAGTTTTAGACCAGAATATTCTGTGAAATATAGGTGAAGTGAGCCACATTTAGCAGGGTACACTTCAGTGTGTCACAAACATATTTAGATTTAGGTAAAGATGAAAACACTGTACGGGACTTTTATCAGAAACATGTCCGACATTAAAGGACTGAGATCAAGGTGAAAATAAAATAAATGTAACTGGAATCTTTGCTGGTCTGTATCATCACAATGTAGATAATATAATATGTAAACATGAAAAAAAGATTTGCATGTGTTTCCCCAAATTGTCCTGATATAGAGCTGCAACAATGAATAGATTAATTTGAGTTTTAATTTAACTTAATTAAATTTCCTGGATATTTTTGAGACATCTGAGGACTTCATCTTGGTGTTAAGGAAACACTGAGACTGTTAAATTAATCTGCAGCTTTTTTGATGATCGATTCGTCATCAGGCTGAGTATTTTTTTTAAGTGAAGTTAAATTTAATATCTTTGAGAAATCTGAAGACATCATCCTGGGCTTTTAGGAAACACTGATCCATTTTCTATTCCATAGTCAGCTAAAAGATTAACCTTTGAAAATAACAATAATAATAATAAAAACTTCTGCTTGTTGTGTCTTTGGACTTCATCTCCCAGTGTGCCCGGTAAAATAAACTATTTCTGACTGGCTGGCTGCTCACCGCTCTCTTTTCCTTTGCGCTCCTCCTCGGCCAGCTGAGCCTGCAGCTGCGCCTGATTGGCTCTCAGGCATCGGTTCATTTCCTGTTCCTCCTTCAGCTCCTGGCTCAGCTTCACCACCCGACTGGTCAGCTGGGAACACCTGAGCAGTTAGACACAGGACCAGCTGGTTAAGATTATGAACTAAACTCTGCCTCGTCATGACAGGAAAAGACCAAACGTGAACAATACCAAACGACACACGTAATGAAAGTCTCTAATAAAACCTGTTTCGACATGTCTGCTTGGGAAGAAAAGATCTATTGTTTCTCATAAATACCAAAACAGTTCATCAACAGTTCAAGTTATGTTACACTAGTGACACGTATCATTGTCCAAAATAAAATATGAAGCATTGAGATTTCAGATTTCTGGGGAAATCTGTTGTGGTTTCCTGGGAAAAACACCCGTGGGATCCTTATTGTTTTACGTCCCTCTATTTGTAAATATATTTTTAATATTAATAATACTTATTCTTACGTGAAACACTTTGAGCTGCTTTCTGTGTGTCTAACGTAACGGTGAAAAAAAAAAAAAACACCTTGTCCAATAATCATTACAGCTATAAAAGCTGTACTGTGACTTTAAATAATAATGTTCAACAGTCATAAAAATGGGCTAACGTTTTCATCTACCAATTAGTTTTTAATGTTTAAATGACTGCTTGCAGTTTAGCTGTGAGGTAAAACTTTAAGGCGGAGAGCGAAACATGACTCGCAGACATGGCAAATATTCCTCCACTGCAGCCGAATGTACAGCTCTGGAAAAAAATTAAGAGACCACTGCAAAATGATTAGTTTTGCTAGTTTTACTATTTATAGGTACGCGTTTGAGTAAAATGAACATTTTTATTTCATTCTATAAAGTGCTGACAACATTTCTCTCAAATTTATGTTTTCAGACCTCAAATAATGCAAAGAAAACATATTCATATTCATTTTTAAACAACTCAACACTAACATTTTAACGTAGGAAGAGTTTAAAAATCATAACTGGTGGGATAATCTCAATCTTGAATCACAGCAGTGGTTTTTATAATCTTCCTCATAAAATAAGCTTTCGTTCAGGTGATCACCTGATCGGTGTCTCATTACGTAGAATGAGAAGGCTTATGTTGGAATGGACTGGCTGCCATAAATGTACAGATGTTTACAATTGTAATTTTTTCCAGAGCTGTATTTATGAAACTCCGGCTTCCTCCCATCATCCAAAAACATGCATGGGGATTAGGTTAATTGGCTAATTTAAATTGACCGTAGGTGTGAATGTGAGTGTGAGTGGTTGTCTGTCTCTATGTGTCCTGCGATGAGGTGGCAACTTGTCCAGGGTGTACCCTGTCTTTTACCCTAAGACAGCTGGGATAGGCTCCAGCCCCCCCACGACCCTATGAGGATAAGTGGTAGATGATGGATGGATGTATTTATGAAAAAACTGCTGTTTTAGTAAATATCAAAGAAACTGACAAATACATAAGAATAACAGAAGAAAAGTGGGATAAATGTCTCATTGATGTGAAATAAAAGAAGCATCAAATAACACTACAGAGCCCAGACATTAAAACACAGGAGTAAAAGGAAAGAGAGAAAGACAAGAAAGACAGAAAGAAAAAAGAAAGAGAAAGACAAAAGAAAGAGACAAAAAGAAAGATAGAAAGAAAGAAAAAAGAAAGAAAAAAGAAAGAGCGCTGCCTACTTCTTCTCCACGCTCTGCTTCTCTTTGCTCATTTCTCCGAAGCGTCGCTCCAGGTTATCGCACCTCTCCAGGGTCTCCTTGAATTTAACCTTCATGTTGTTGATCTGAGGAGAGAACAGACATTATTAAAATCAGAGATATAAAAACGATATGAAGACTATGAGTCTGGACCGGGAGCTCTGCACCTCCTCTGCCGTCTCCTTCTCCAGGTGGACGATTTTGTTCTCCCAGTAGATCCTCTGAGACTCCAGCTGGCTGGTCAGCAGGTACGAGTACTGAGACACAGAGGGAGGACCGGTCACTTTCTCTGAGTGTACATCCAGGAAATGAAGCAACGGGAAGGAAGCGCTCACCTCCAGCTGAAGAGCATCGATCTTCTCAGCATGGCAGGTGTCGCCCTCACACTCGTACTGGACCATCTTCCCATCTGTTTTACTGGCCACCAGCCGATGAACGTAGTTATCTGGAAACCATGAGGACGACCAGAACTAACTACTCAGCACTGTTTAACCCTGGTTTCTGTCTGTTAACGTTTCAAATCAAAAGCCTTTATTTTCAATATATGACAAATATGCAAAAAATAAATTAGGAGTGATGCTCCACTTGGTGTTTAGCGCAAATAAAAAACCACAAATATAAAATAGTCAAGATTAAAAAAATCAAACTTAAATAATGTTTTGGGGGAAAAAAAAATACAGGTAATATTTACAGTGTGAAAGACAGTTACTGCTAAAAACTAGTATTGCACATTTGCAGGAATTGAAGTATTTTCACAGAAAATGATATATATTTATAATATACTGTATAATACAAAAATATATAATATAAATCTAATATAAATTTAGAGTGATTATATCACAGATGCACATTAGATGTAGTGATTCAGTGGTGTGTGAGTGTGTGAATGTTTAATTATAAACTATAAAATATAACAGCTTTAATAACTATAAATACATTTGTTAGTAGGTTGAATATTTTGGCTTCATCAGGTAAAAAAAAAAAATCAAAATATCTTTCCATATTTTGTACTAAAATGGCTCTGAAAGAAAACTAGACTCCTGCTCCTCCTCTTCCCTGTTTTCAGGATTTAAGATAATTTTCAGGATGTCTATTTCCTGTCTGTCCACCCTGAAGAGGCTCCTCTATTGCTCCTTCTCAGGATTCTACCATTTATTTTTCTCTGTTAAAAGTTTTTTTGGGAATTTTAAAGCCCAGCTCCAGTTCAGCTGTCAAAGCTTACCTCTGATTGGTCTGATCAGAAGCACCACAGGCAGAAAATAATTATTTCCTATCGCTATCTGCCCCATCCTGCCTGCTGCAGCTTTGACCTCAGTTTACCTCCAGCGTAGTCCCACACTCGGTGGTTGGTGAGCTGCATGGCGTACGTATGCTGCGTTTCCTCAAAGTGCTTGTAGGCATGCCGGCTGACGTAGCGACCGCAGCCGATGTGTCCACAGATCAAACAGATCCACAGGTTCTGCAGAGAAAACGACCAATTAAAAACCCAAAACTGGAGCTAATCAGAAGAGGGTGTGATGGGGTTTACCTCCTGAACGCCACACTCAAAGCACTTGTTCTCCTCCACTGGTTCTGGTGTTTGACAGTAGCGACACACTGGACACCTGGAAACAGAGCACATGTTCATTGAGCTGTTGTCTCTGTTGTGTTTCCTTTGTGAAGCAGGAGAATACATGGAGAGAGAAACATGACATGACAGGAAGCCTGGAGAAACAACCAACAGGTTGAGCAGCAGAGAGAAGCTTCCTTTGGGTTTTACACAGTTTAATTCATTTTAATTTTTTTAATTAGTTTCTGTAATGGTTAAACCACCAGCATGTGCAAGCACTATAATCAGAATATACATAAAAAGATAAAATAAAAAATAATAAAAATATGATTATTGTTGTTATACAGCAATAAATTAATATATATATATTAAATAGAATGAAAAAAATAATTATTGCTCTTATCCAAGAATAAATAAATATTAATAAAATTAAATAAAATATTGTTATCCATGAATAAATTAATAATAATAAAATAGAAATATAATTATTGTTCTTATCCAGGAATTTTTTGAAATTTACTATTTTACAAGAAAAGCACATTCTTTTTTTTTTTTTTTTTTTTTGATTGAAGTGTTAAATTCCACTTATGTCCTGTCATTCCTGAACAGAAAAATGTGTTTTAATGGTTGTTTGTTCTTCTGGATTTCTGCATTTGTCTTTTTTTGACATTTTCAGTGCAAGACTGTTGATACGTCTACTTCAGTAAAAATCAGTACTACTTCCACCACAGCTGAAAAGAGATGCTGCTGTATTTACGCATAACTTCTTTATATTTTATATCTACAGACTATATCTTTTATGTCTTTATTTTTATTTCTTATTTATGTGCGCCTTTAAGCCAAGACACTCCACAAAATGTCACTATGCGTGCAACATGACAATAAAGACTCTTGAATCTAACTTTTCAGATAAGTTTGTCCTTACTAATGCTGCTGTAAGAAGTGAATTCCAGTTTTCTGGCTCAAATGGGTCTAAAAATGTGAATTCAGTTTAAATTCCTCACTCCTCTTCAAAATGGTGAAGAGTAGTGAACACAGTGAGGAAGAAAGAGTCCATTAAAGTGAATGAAATGATGCTGCTCTGGTTCATTTGTTAAACTCTGCATATTTACACTAAAATAAAATGAACTGTTGCATACATGCAGCAGGAGCACCTCTGGCGAGGATAAACTAATACAAAGCTGATTTCTAGACGTCAAACTCAAGCCGATGTGTGAGGAAAAGTCGACTCACGAAGCGTCTTCCCAACGCTGGAGACACTGGCTGTGAAAGCTGTGGTTGCAGAGGGTGGTGAGGATGCCGTTGACCGACTCGTCCATCCTCTCCAGACACACGGTGCACTTCGGCAGCTCGGTCAGCTCCATCACCGGCAGGCTGGCGCCCTGGGAAAAAAAAATAAAAAAATTCTGTAATCAATGGCAAGACGTCAGACTGAACTAAGACTAAAACACAGCTTGCACCAGTTTATCTTTCCCAGAATGAAAGAATAAAACACCTCAGTGAAAAGCTTCTTTATAAAGGAAAAACGGATATTTATAAATATAACTGTGCACCTTTACACAGCATAAAGAGAAGCAGCACAGGAAGAAGATAAATGATCTATACTTGCACCTATAATCCCTCCAACATGTCACTTTATTTTGCAGAAAAATTAAAACAATGGTCCCACTTTTCAATTTCAATTTTCAAATTAAATATCCTAACTTTCACTATCAATTATCCCGGTGACTAACTGCTCAACTGATCAGTTTGCTGTTTTGAATTCTTTATTACTTTGGTGCAGCAGTATTTCCTGAATATAATGTATTAATGTAAACGTTTAGCATCTATTGTTTCATCGATAAAATGACATAAAAAAAAGACCAAAGTGATCGAATGTCTCGTTTTGTTCGACCAAAGATCTGAGAAGCAGGAAATCCTCATCTGCTACTAATCAATGATTTTTGTTGACTGACTGTTTCCGCTCTAATAAACAGATCAATTTAAATAATATTCTCTTGGCATATTTACCTCCTCAGACTTTATGACCTCAGCTCGCTCCACATAGACCAGCTGACACACGGCGTCCTCTATGGAGTTAAACTGGCGACCATTACAGGCCGTGTAGAAACTGTCAGCATCCGCCTAGAAAAAAAAAAAATTGTGTCAGGTGTTAAATTAACAGTAATAGTGATTAACCAGAATATTTTATATTATGTTTCTGTAATGGTTAATCCACCAGTATGTGCAAGCTCTTTAATCAAAATTATATATTTAACGCTGAAATATATATTTTGTTGTTCAATTAAGAATGTTCAGAGAAAACAGAGGAGGAATTTAACATTATGGAGCAGCTTCCCTCCACAGATGAGCTCACCTGCGTACAGAACTTGATCAGAACCATGTACTGGTTCGGGGTGGAGTCCCGTATGATCTTCATGTGCTCCATGACGTCATTAAAAGGTGCGAGCAGCTTCATGAGGTCGTGGCTGGTCATGGTGGCCGGGACAGTCAGGATGCACACCATGGCGCTGCGTCTCACATCCTCAGTCAGCGACGTCATTTTACTGCAGTAAAACACAAAATAAAATGTATTAAAATGAACATCAGATGAGCTGTGGGGTGGGGGATGAACACTCCAGGTGGGGCTCACTTGGTTTTGTAGAGGTGCATGATGCCGTGGATGATCTCCACCGACGGGTTCCCGCTGAAGAAAGAGATCTGGTCTGGCAGCTGCTTGGAAGGGGAGTCCGGAGCAGCGCCGGTCACCTCGCCGCCATTCTGCGAAGCCTCAGTTCCCTCCAGACCATCTGCTTCAGTCCGAACAACCTGAGGGTCAGCCTCCTGTTCTGCTGAACCCCCAAGGTCTTCACCTCCTCCTTTATCTGGAGGGAACAGTAGTGAACATGTTTCAATCCTTTCTTATCTTTTCTGCATATAGGTAGACAGGAATGCAGTGATGAGTAATAAGAAAAACTGTGTTAAGGCTCATTTTTCACAGTGGAAGCCTTTTCCAAAAAGAGGTGGTTTAGAACAAGAGCTCACCAGGGCTGGATTTAATGGGAGCTCACCTGGGCTGGGCTCAAAGGTTTCTATCACCATGTCTCCCATGGCTCTGCTGCCGATGTGCTGATGCAGAACAGCCGCTCTCTCCAGATCCGTCTTCCCACTCAGAGTGTGTTTAGCGACACCCAGAGCTTTTTCCTGCAGCTCCTTCTCTGACATGCCTTCAACTGGAGAGGACACCAGACAACAGAGTGAGTGTTAACGGACAAACTAGACCCCAGAGTAGCATTACTCATGAAGGAAGAAGTATTTGGAAAGAGCTGTATTAACACCACTGTGAAAACAGTAAACGACCTGCATTCAAAGCCTCACTGAAGTAAAAGTGTACATCTGCAAAACGTATCTATGCAAAGGAAAAATACTGATTGTACAGTAAGATGGTCCCAGTCTGTGTTTTTCTATTATAGCTGATATGACAGCAGCAGCAGCAGCAGCAGGAGTTGTAGTAGTAGCAGGTGTAGTAGTTGCACTAATATTAGCAGCAGTAGTGGCGTAGTAGCAGTGGTAGTGGTAGTTTCTATTAAGCCCGATGTTTCTGCTTTAACTTATGAGTTGTTTTTCTGCTACAGATGTTTAAGGATGTGCTCATTTTCAGCTTTGTAACTGATGCGGTATTAGTAGCAGTATTAGCGGTAATAGTACAGCCAGTTTTCTGCTTTGTCACGGTGCATTTTCAGGCTAACAGTTGACTGAAATAATAAGTCTCTCCTCTTGTCTCTTACTTGTTAGCTTCCAGGCTAACTCACCATAAAAACACTAGCCTGTAGCTCCTTTATGAGAAACGTCACTCACCAGCTGAGTATTGGAAACCCTGTGGAGAAGGAGACTGGTCGGCTATTTCCAGACGGATGACAACCAGAGACACACTCATGTGTTATAAATGAAACAACCACTTCTACTGAGAACTAAACAACCCAGCGACAGCTAGTTAAGTAGCTAAAGCTAGCTTAGGCAAGCTAAGTTAAACACAACTAGCCGGAAAACGCATTGAAAGCTAAATGCCTCTCCAGTTACACCAGTATGTTAGCCACACTGGTTTTGTGTTCACCGACTTTGAACACAAACATTATTTTTGTCTTTCAATCGCTAATTCACTGAATAAGATTTTAACTAGCTTCAGTTAGCTTCGCTGTGTACTCACAGCTCACAGACTGATTTTCTTCTTGTACAAAATAAACCAGCAATATTGTAGCTATAGGTTTAGTGCCGCCATCTATAGGAAGAGAGTGGTATTGCATCTGTAGGTAGACGAACAGATAATTTAAAGCTAAATATTTTTTTTAATGTATTCTTTTTTAATTTTAATCTACATTTTAATTATTGCATCCTTACTTTAACTTGGAATTTTTATTTTTTATTATTTGTTGTCCAACTCTTACTTTATGTATTTTATATTGGTATCTTATACTTTATCTTGTTTTTTTCTATATTTATGATGCACCAACCCACCAGAACAAATTCCTCCTATTGTGCTCACTATACCTGGCAATAAATCTTTTTCTGATTCTGATTCTTAAGTGTATCTTGTTCCTCTTGTTAGATTTGAGCCTCAAACATCTGTTAAATCATTAAGAAATGCGAGAAGTGAAAATTGCTGACATCTTCACATGAATTCCTAAAAATATTTACTTGATGTTAACCATCTTTTAATGACACAGAACATCAAAACCAAAAATATAAAAAAGAACAGTTTGCAACTTGGAAATAAACAACTCCATGGCTCAATAACGCACGACCAAATTCAGACATGTATTTTTTTTTTTTTTTTTAATTTATTTTTTATTTATTTAAAAAAAAGCTTTTGACATTCCAGTGTTTCTGTTTTCCATTTTCTAACAAAAGAGGGCAACACTCCAGATTGTCAACCGTTCCTCTGAACTTCAACAAAGTGAAGCCATATCTCAAACATCCAACATCTGCTTTCCTCTGGTCACTCAGACAGACGGGGCTCCAGCGGTCAGAGAAAAAAGGCATTTATTAGCAGATGTGTGTGTGATCGTATTCTGATACAGGACTAACAGGAAGGGGAGGATTCAACATGGACTCACATTGTTTTTCACATTGCTCTGCCAGATTCTTCATGATAAAACAGTAAAACAAAAAACCTGCAGAGCTCCTGGGTGAGAGCTGTAAACTGTGTCTGCCTTTATCTCTCATTTGTGGTGTTAACAGCACAAGAAGCTCATTTTTCTGATGAAAGAGGATGACAGCAATGAACCAAAAAAACCCCAACAAAACACAAACACAGGACATATTTCTAGCAGCTGATTAAAAATGTCCTTTCACTGTGCTGCCTCCACTTGTTATTTACAGTTAGGTCCGATGTTTGTCTGTGAAACATCATGAATATAATAGTCTATTGAGCTGCAGCTTGATTATAATGTCCGTACTGTCAGATCTGAAGAGACGCCCAGAGAGAAAAGGAGTAAAAAAACATTCTGGTGATGAAGTTTTGAGGAAAAAAACATTTTTTTTTTGTTGTAATAATTATTCTGGCTGCAAGAGGCTGCTGTGCACCACTGCCCCATGTTTTAAAAGGATTAAAATTATAAATAGAGTCAAGAGGAAGAAATGAAAACATGCAGAAACCAACCACACCTTTCCAGAAAGACTGGAGGTCAAAGCCTGACCTTTGACCTAACAGCATTCCTGCTGACATCCAGGTGAGTTCAGCAGGTTAAACTCACCTGGGAGGAAACATGGATTGTTTTAGTGCCAGTTAAAACATGTAAGAGTGGCCATCTTGTGGCCAAAATGAGTATTACAACAAATAATATACATTATCCTCAGAAAATGCAGGAACTTTAAGTATTACTAGCTGTTTAAACTCCTTCTAAACCTCTTAACACTGTAACAGTTGTTGCACTCCTGGTGCATTTTCTGGGGAATATATTTTAATTTGCAGCCACCGAACAGTAACTATTTTATGATGTGGCGGCAGAGAGAAAACCATTTAAATCACCAGAATATGTTTTTCCTCACTCAGCCTCTCGGGGTTTCTGCAGATTTGGGTTAAAATGGATTAAATCCTCTGGATGTTCTTGTCTGAACTGATCTAGAAAACACACTTGACAATAAGCATTCTAGCAAATTCTATGAATTTCTACACGTATTTGTAATTTCTGTCACTGCAGACATTGATATCCGTGATCGAGTTCTTGGCGAACATTCATATTTCGATATTCACATATGGTCTCTTTAAATAATCATAAATCAGTCAGGATTTGTTTCCACAATCGACACATTTACAAGCACCACTTCTACTGGTATTAAAAAAAAAAAAAAAAAAAAAAAAAAAAAAAAGAAACAATATGGGCAGATAATTCAGACTTGAATGTCCTTAAACTCGTCCAACCACTGCTCTTTATAATACTGCAACAACTACAGAAGAGGCTCCACTTTCGCATGAGATAAACACAAAGCAAATAAAATTAAAAAGAAAAGAAAAAGAGGAAAAAAAGTTGATTTGTTGATGGGGGAAACTTCAGTCTGCAGGTGTTCATGTTTCCGGAGTTCATCAGTAAAATTCAAAATTGTGCCGGAGATAAAAGGTTTCCTCCGTAGTGTCGACGGTCCCGGCCTGTGATCGTTCCAGAAATAAAAGGAGGAAACAAACAGAATAGTGGTTTATTGTGTCTTATATTCTCATTTTAGAGTTGTGGTAGTTCCTCTTCACTATGTACAATAATTTATTAGATTAGTTCATCTAAAACTGCTAATTCCTTTTTTTTCCTAATTAGTTGTTTCTTTTTTTTTTTTTTAAAAAAAAGGAACTGTTTTTTTTTTTTTTTTTTTTTAAATCCCCCTTCATTTTCATTTTAACTGCTGTACTAGAGTCAGTTTTCTGACAAGCTTCATGTGCTATAAGAGCTGAAAATGTTCCAGAGGTGTTTGTGTTGAGAGCGAAAGAAAAATCCAGATTCTGAGGAAACGCACAGGAGAGGAAAGAGGTCACAGGTGGGTTCAAGACTCGTAGGTTAGCTGGTGGGCTGATGGTGGGACAGTCATGTTAATTATGGGATGTTCAGATCTTGAGGTTCTTTATAGTTTCTGTTCTCTTCTTCAGCAGATCTCCAGCCTCCTGTAGCGAGCGCAGGTAACTGCTCTGCACCTTGTCCATAGCAGCCTTGGTAAACGACGCCTCCTCCTGAAACAACAGAAAAACATCCCATAATTATCACCTATTAAAATCAAAAGCCTTTATTGTCATCAAATGACAGCACTGCTCCACATGGTGCTTAACACGATGTAGACAGTTAATAAAAGCAATAACATGGAATGAATTAAAATAAAAGTATCACCACACTAGTGGGTATTAAAAGCTATCCTAAATAACTAACTTATCACCAACTTCGTTAGTTAGTTATTAGTTATTCACTTATGTTGTATATATGACGCCTTAGTTTATTTTTCTGCTGTTGTTCTTTATTTCTTAGTTTTTACAGGCCGTCCTTGTAACACTGCTCAATCCACTTTGCTGCTGTAACCATGCAACTTTAATTATTCTTCTGTGAGGACAAATAAAAGAAAATCTTATATGATGAACATTCAATATATATTGAGTGTATAATATCACAGACGTACATAAGAGTGGTGAGATAATGGTGTTTTAAAATATTAAGACTATTGAATCTGTGATCATTTATTCCTAAAATACATCTGAGTTTCACAGAGGTGGAGGGTGATTTAACATTTAAGATCCTGTGATAAAAAAAGGGGCTTAAAACTGGATTAAAAAGTCGTTTGATGACACCCTTAAGGTAGCAAACAACTAACAGGCTCTAAAATGTTAGTCACTTAGTTTATGGACGTCAGAAAATAGCATTTATATTATTATTTTAATTATTTTATTTTGCTGACTACATTTTAATTTTTTTTAAAAAAAAAATCATGATTTTTTTAAAAAATTTATTTTATTTTCATTCAATTTTACAAATATTTCCAGCATTTTCAACGATAACTGTCTAAATATACCCCATTTTTACCGCGGTACCTTCTGTGCACATACATAGGAGGGAAAAAAATGTGCGAAAAAAAAGAAAAAAGTAAATGAAAACCAATGCAAAAATGATAATAAACAGAAATAAACAACAACAAAATAATAAAAAAAAAACATTTTATTTTTATAATTGTTTTATTAATTTATATTATATAAACTTTACAGGCACAGGATTATGCCTTACTTTTATCTCAGCACACATTTTATTTTATTCTACTGATGGTGTCTTTTACCTGCACAGCACCTTGATGAATGGAGGTTGTTTTAAATGTCTCATGTGTTCACTCTCACCTCTGTGGGTCCTTCCAGGCTCAGTGAGGCCACTTTGAGGGCTGTCACGTTCGTCTCCTGCCCCTTTATGTGGTCCAGCGCCTGGGTCAGCAGGTCCTGCAAGCTCCCCGTCAGCTCCTGGAAGCCACAAACCACCGCCGGCTGCAGGGGAAACACATCCACATCATTAAATTCAGAACACTAACGCCTGGCAGTAGAGGAGGAGGATTAAAGGGCGGCCCTACCAGAGCTGTGTTGGCGTCCTTTTTCTTCTTTTTCTTCTTCTGTACACTGGTCTTCAGTGGTCGTAGGATCTTGGCACAGTGACTAGCCATCCATAGGACGACACACACCGTCTGCAGGAACAAACAGCAACACTTTAAATCACAGCAGAGCGTGCTAGCGGCAGCAGAACTGTGAGGAAGCAGAGACGAAGCCTCACCTCAATGAAGAAGATTAGGTTTTCTAATAAGGAGGGCCGGGTTTTTAATTTGCCCTCTTTCATTTCCAATAAATCCCCTTTGCATTTATTCAGTATTTCTGTGCAGACAGAAGGAAACAGGAGCATCAGACTGTAGATAAATAAACTTCAGTCACTGCTGCGGACACTTAGACTCACCTTGAAGCTGAACTACTAATGATTTGAAACCGTTACAGATCTGGGTTTGAAGCTCCGACGACTCGTCTGAAAAGAAAGGAAGCAGTTGGTGAGGATAAACAAAAAACAAAAAGCACCATCACTGAGGAGCTCCTGGCTGAAGGATCACTGCTCACCCAGCCCGGAGGCCTCCAGCTCCTGCAGGTGGAGCGACAGCTGGAAGGCTGCAGCCTGACACTGGCAGCTGCCGCTGGACAGAGCTGCAGCCAGACGGGTGGAAGGAGGACCCAGGAAGGGGAACTGCACACAAACAGGAGCATATTTACAGCCACGTGCATGATTATGAAGATATTTATCTTATTTAAATTCACTTAACCTGCTGAAAACGGCGTGAAATAATGCACTGATCAGGAAAGAATATCATGATGCTGCAGAACAAATTAAAGAGCAGAAAGTGGAGAGTTCTGCTTCACTTCATCAGAGTAAAACTTTGAATTTCAACATGTTTTGCTGTGATATGGAAGTTTAGAGTTGCATCTTTCCACAGCGAGAAACATCCTGAAAGTTTTTTTTAACTCTTTGTGTGCCATAGATGTAAATATACTGTATGTCAGTGTTTTTTCAGTGGCTGCCACAAGAGGGGGCTCTCACACAGCCTGTGGCAGAGTCATGTATAAGAGTATCGACAACTGTTTCCAATGTTCAGGACAATTCTGTCATGGGATTGGTTCAAAGGTAGTCACGTGATTTGTGGACGCCATGTTTAAGACAAGAGTAATCAAACCATTGTTATAAACAATGCAAGTCCGACAGCTCACAAGAGAGAAATAGATTATACACGTAACGTCATTACTTTTCGAATGAAAAATACCGTGTTGTGCAGCCTATGGTTGCTCTGCACAGCTCAGACGTGGTAAATGGTTGTATTTTTTTCCCCTCAGGATCTTATTAGGAGGAAATAGTGGGAGCGGAAGGTCAGAAGGATCAACTGGAAGCTTACTTTCATTTACTGTAATATTCAAGATATTTATTATTTATTATTTATTTAATGGCTCTCCCCTGATTTCACTGCTGTAATTTAAATATGATTTTTCCTGTTGGAGGATCTTCCTGAGAGTCTTATGTAGCCTAAATGTTGTACAAATTACTGTGTTCTGCTAGGATTTGAATGCAAACATTCACAATGTATTATATGCTAAAGTGCAAGAAGTAACCAAGGATATTAATAGATTGTCTAACTCAACATGTATATTTTTACCATAATATTCAAGATCCAAATTATTGCTTTCACTTGTACTTTTGCATATTATTCTATTAAGTTACTTTTATATTGCTAATGTGTGAATCATTTTTTATGAAAGAGAAAACTCTTGAATTGATAAACAAAAATCATACTACGTGTGTCTGGTCTTTTTTCCCCTTAGACATAGTCATCAGTCAGATATTTAACAATAGACACAGTCTGATCATCACACCTAAGCAGGCTAAGGGAAGGGTTAATTTGATATTTAGGAGGAATACTTATAGATTAAACTAAAAAACCAAGACGTTGTCATTTTTAGCCAGTGGATCAATAAGTAGCCTCATCGTAGGATACATGGTGAGTGCTATCGGAGAAGGTAAAAGCGGCTCCACTGATCAGATGATTTAGGCATATTTATCTGTCATCTCCAAACGTTAAACGTGACATATTTCTAGAAGTGTTTATACTTTAGCAAAGGATGAGAAATATTTTATCATTCACAGTTTAAGATGATAATGAGGGATTTGTTGCAACATCCCATCTTCGTGACTTATGTTTTAAAGATGGCGCCCATGATTCGACTCTGTCTATAAACGTTGCTGGCCTGTGGGTATGGGTATGCAATGTTACGGCAGAGGCCTAAAAAATAAGCACCCACTGATAACTTTATTGCTTCCATTGAATGTCCACAAAAATTTAAAGTAAGTTGGGGAAAGATGATGAGGCAGGAAACGTCACTTTAGTCAGAGGAAGCGGAAATCCCTCGTGTTGATGTTATTGGGTATTTATCCATCATGCAGATGCAGGCTGGTATTAACGGTCTCGCAGCATCATCAACATACCTGAACGCCTTTCTCTGCTATCTGAGCGGCCGTCTGCAGAGTCTGGTTGAGCTGGCCAAGCAGGCCGCCGAGGACCGACGGCTTTTCTCCGACTCCATTCTCGTTGGTCGTCTCTGAGTTCTGCTGCGACGTCGCATGAAGCGGCGCCGCCAGCGAGGCAAGGAGGCGCAGCGTCAGGGAGCGAAGCTTCAGCCAGATGGACTCCTCCTCCAGAGAGCGCCGGCGGTGCTCATCAGTCAGCTGCCTGTGGAGGAAAATCATTTCATGAAGCCTCTACGGCCTTCATTCTGCGACAAAAACCTGATTAAAAACAAACATCAGGAGATGTTTGAGAACAGAAAACCACCACTAAATATATCACAACGTTTGTCAAGAAGAAACACTAAATAATAAAGACTCGTTCAATGACCAGCCTTCATCTGTGACTAAAAAACACACTTTTACTTTCAGTTTCTAAACTACGAAGCGCTAGACGTGGAACATTTATGCAGCTCAATTTTATATATTTTGATATTTTATTTTTTATTTTATATATATTTTATAATATTACCGAAAGTTTATTTAATATAATAAAATAAATATAAAAAATTATAAAATGTAATAACAAAAAGAATGCAGCAAAACCTTGAGTAATATATATATTTTTTTTTTAATTCCTACATGCCAAATATGGATTGAAGTTGAATATTTCATTAGCTCAAACATCTGTGTTTATTCAGTGAATGTTGGCTTTTGGACTTTAAAACATTTTATGTGAAATGTTTTGAAGCCAATGGATTGTAATTTCATAAACAGTATAAAACGATGTACTACTGTTTTTATAACTGGTATCGACTAGGGATGGGTATTGGCAAAGACTTCACGATACATATCGCGATACGATACATTATTGTGATATTGCAAGACATTGCAATATTCTACATAGATCACAGAAAAATTGAAAATGCATCCATATATATATTAGTTCTGTTGAAGTTGGCGCGTTAACCCTTTGTTTCCAGTGAATTACCTGTCTGCAGGGTCCCAGCTGGTAAAAACTGTCAGGTCTCTGTTGTCCCTCATGTTGTCCCAGGGGATGTCGTCCTCCTCCGGAGACAAAGACATGGCCTTCACGCTCTCCTCCAGACTCAGCACACTGGGAGGTAAATGTTAAAATTTAGAGATTAACAGCACAGAACAAGTCCCTGCAGCTCAGCTCTGTGGTGTTTTCAGCTCGTCCTCACATGTCGGCCTCCAGGAACAGGTCCAGCAGCATCCTCTCGGTCCGGACCTGAGCGAAGTGCAGCGACTGGTTCAGCCTGTTCCTGAGAGAGATGAACTCTGGGATTTTCTCAAACGCTCCGTACTTATAAGCCTGGATGATGTACTCTGAGGTCTGCAGGGGAAGGAGGGAAGCATTAACGTTAAAAAAGAGGCTCATTTAAGACACAATCCTACATGGAACTTCTGATTAAGAGGAGAAAAAATAAAACTCGACTGCGATAAAAGATGCACAAGAGGAATCAACTGAGGCATAAAAACCTGCAGATTAAAGTAACATCAATATCAGCAGACGCTCCTAACTAAGCTGCCATTATTGTTTATAATTTAAAGAATTTAAGCATCTAGTGAACGTTGCCCAGTGTTTGCTCCATATTTAGAGTTTATTAAGCAACAGATTTTTCATCAGCATGTTTGCATAGTTTCATCGAGCAAAAGACAAAATTTTGATTGGACCTTTTAAAAATGAAAATCTCTCAGTATATCTCAAAATAAAGCATTGTTGCAAAAATCTGTGCTTCTATTTAGTAAAACCCTGAAAACAGAAGTGATTCTGTTGGCCATTTACTCTCAACATGGATAAAAGCATAAAAAGCACTCCACATATGGGGTTAAGGTGAATGTGGGACTGGCAGGTCAACATGGTAAACAAAATGAATAATAATGATAATATAATAAAAAAATAGACAACTAAATGAAAAATCCTGTTGTCGATCCTGCATCAAATTGAACTCGAAAACTTTACCTCTTGGCATTACCCACATTTTAGTTATTGTGTATATTGTATATATTATACATTTTTCACATTGCTGGCTTTTAATCTACCTTTAAGACGCATTTATTTTTCCACACATTGCTTTCATGCTCTGTGTTCAGTGTGGATAGTTAAGGAAGTATTTCATTGTGCAGGGAAACATGTTTTCTTTCTTTTCACATGACGATAAGCACTTAGAAATCTTAAAAGTGTAAGAAATATATATGTTTAAAAAAAACAAAAAAAAAAAAAAAACAAACTCACATCTTTCTGGTTGGAGTGGAAAAACCTGAGGGAGAAATTGCAGGACTGGGAGGCTGCAGCGAACTGACCCAACGACTCAGCATAACGAGTTAACAGAAACCTGAAAACAAGACCAGAAGACAGCATTTATCAAAACCTCTCAGACCAAAAACACCAATTTTACCACATTTACCACATCTATTATTATAAAAAAAATTTTATTCAGCTCCAGTGATGCTTTAATGTTTCTGGTTCAAGTTCAGTATACAGTATGTACATGTATATTTATATGTATATAGTTGTCAAAATAAGCACGTTTCTGGGAACACATTTCGGCTTGTTTGTCCAAGTGGAGTTAGACTGCGTAAATTAGCATGTTAATGTGGATTAATCGCATTAACTCAGATTAATCACATTAACTTCGACAGCCCTGTTTCATTCCCCAAAGAAACTCTAAAACCAAACTCTGTTTTTGTGTCTTTTGTCATTTTTAACTGTTATTACTCTCTTATAACATGCAGTAAATTGTAAATATTTGCCAGATATTCCGAGTCTTCTGGATAAGAACTCTGAGGTGTCAAAGGTCAGCTGGCCTGTACCGACCCGATGGTGTCGTGCTGGACGTGCTTGGCATCCAGGCTGGAGTAGAGGTCCACCACCGGCTCGAAGGCTCCCAGGTGACAGTAGACGAGCAGCAGCAGCAGCTTAAACTGAGCGTTGGAGGAGCTGAGGGACAGACCCTCCTGGAGGATGCCCAGGCACTGCCATACCATGTCCTCATCCCCTAAAAACAACAACAACAACATGTTTACAGAGGCCACCAAGCAGAGAACTTGTCAGGACGCAGGGCAGCAGGAACTCACCCATCTCCTTCCACAAGTCAATGTAAACGTGAGCGGCCATGAGACAATACATGTCCGAAAACTGCAGCTCCGTCTTCAGAGCGTTTCTCCCTGTGGAAACACAAAGCAATGCCAATCAGTCAATAAAAACTGTTCACTTTTTTATTTTTTTTTTGCTTCTACTTCATCAAATCAAATCAAAAGTGCCGCTCTCACCAAACTTGAGTCCGTGGCGATAGTGGGCTTTGAGCTCAGCGATCAACCTCAGCTTCCCGTCCACGTCCAGGACGTGATGCAGCCCGAGCGCCCGACTCAGCTGACAAACACACAAGTGCCTCTGCAGCGCTTTGGTGTCGTCTGGGAAAGCGAAGCCTTCGTCGCCCTGCTCGCCCAGCGGCACCGCTTCACTCAGCCGGTTAATGAACTGAAAAAGAGGAAAAACAGGTTTATTTTCACGGCCCGACCGTTCATTTCATGGTGTGACGGCACTGCTGGAACTCACCTGTACATGTTGATCAGCAGACAGCAGGTGGAGGTAAAGCTTCAGGTCGGTGATGCAGCAGGGTTTGTCTCCAAACTTCCCAAAGAACTGCACCATGAGCTCTAAAGGCTCGCCTGTTTAGAGCACACAGAAAAAGGCTAAAGCAACTGCTGCTGGAGAGGAAGGTGAAAACAAGCTGTCTGTGATTGGTTACCTAGCAGGCACTCTTCAGGACAGCCCCGCCCCCTCAGCCTGTGCATCAGTTCAAGTCGAGCTAAGTAAGGTCCTCTGAGCGACCGAGACTCTTTGGCATCCTCCCCTTTGATTCGCTCCTCCACGAACCTGACCACCTCGGCCACGGTGTGGTGCACCGCCCCCTCCAGACAGCTGGACAACAGAAAGATAACACAGAGGAGCACAGCTGTACAGATGTTGTGACATCCAAACCATCTGGACAGGACAGCAGCAAAGTGAAAGCTCCATGAACGAGTCTATTCTGGCTTTGCGGCGCGAAACAAGTCTGATATTCCTACACTACGACCACCAGAGGTTATGGGGTCTTTCCAGTGTGGTCCTGGTATGATTATATAAAATTTCAGCCATTACTAACACAGTAGATTAGCTGAAAAAGTAAAAAATGTCATTAATCTGGTATAGGTCTTACTGATTTATTGCAGCAAGGAGTTGCTACACAGATAGAGAAAAAAAGCCCCAGGTGATATATTAATACTAATTATTCAATCAAAACACTTAACGTCACCTTCCATTGAGCAATGTTTGTACTGTGTGTAGGAGCACTTAAGGAGCACTTATTTTTATTTTATTTGCTTTTAAAATTTAAACTTATTTTTATATAAATATTTTTAAATTGGCTTTGTTCCACAGATGCTGCACTTAAGCTGTTTTTTTTTTCATTTTTATATCTCTTTATACTGATGCTTTACCTTTTCTGAGGGATTAATAAAGTTTATCTTTATCAAACTATTTGTTCACAGCTCAATACCAAATGTATGTGTCTGTCTAGTTCTACACTAATAATAATACTGACAATCTCAGTGAAGATTCCTTTAGTAGTCGTAGCTGAAGTCTGTTATTAATACTTTATTTCATTTTCATGGTCAGAAATCCTCAATATCTTAATGTAAGGGACCCTGACCAGGGATCTTTACATTTCTGTCAAATAAGTTTTTAAACCCTCACATACAGGCATTTATACACAGATCTATGATAGTTATTAATCCAACGTTTTTTTTCCTACTTATTCTACTTGTTAACTGATTATTATTTTTTTTTATATATGCACATACACACACACACACACACACACACACACACTGTAGGTCCTTATTGAAACGTTGCTGCTGTAACACTGGAAACCTCCCCTTTAATCTCATCTTTGTACTCACTGCTCGCCGTCTTCTGGAGGACTCCAGGATTGATCGATGAGGTGGAAGAGAGAGTCAAAGTAGGAGGGGTAGAACTGCCAATCATCGGGACTGGAAACAGAAACACAGGTTGTTATTATTATTATTATTATTATTATTATTATTATAAGTTCTGCATTTCCATTCTCACTTTTTGAGCAGCAGCTTGTGGGCCAGAGAGTTGCACTCAGGCCACCTCTGCAGCCTCTGGTAGAGCTTCATGCACTTGTTTTCTCTGCTCTGCAGCTCACTGGTCAGCTTCTCTGCAGAGGAGAAACACATGGTGGAGAGGGAACACCAGCTACTTAATTTTATTAACATCACTGGGTGGTAATGTTGGATTTTAAGCCTTTCTGTCAAGTGAAAAATGTCTTTTTCATTACATTATCGATGCTGTTATTGCCATTTCTGCACCTTACTGTCCCAGGTTTCACTGACTTTAAGACATTTAGCTTGATAACATCGTCCATGTGCAAGCATCCTCACAAATCAAGATGATTCTTCAAGCTTTCCTAGTATATAAAAACCTGAACTTACCCCCTAGTGGACCCCTGATGACCTCCAGAGCCTCGACACACTTCCCCAAGCGCTCCAGGATCATGAAATAGAGCTGAACCTGCAGCCACACAGAAGAAACAACAGAAACAACATGAAAAAGTCTGGAGCAATGATCTGAATGAGCCCGAATATAAGGAGGTTTGTTTTTCTGGAAATAAAGTATTTATTTATTATATCACAGCATCATATAATGTTTCTGACTGGAGAGTAAACAGCTGTGAGTCTCCTCAGGTCAGTTTATACTGAGTCTGATAGATTTAATCAGCCCTGACGGTAACAACGTGATGCAACAATACAGACTTTATTCTGAAGCATTTTCTGATTAATGCATGTGAGATGTATTAATATTATTATTATTAGATATTATTCAGGTTTTAGTGCCTTTCTTTGAACACTTGTGTTTTTGAACTGCCAACACAAACCATCTGGCACACGGATGTGAAATAAAAAAGGTTTAAAAGACAGGACAAAATGTCTTATTTAAAAGAGCGTAGCGTCACGCTCACATAATCTCAAGATAAGATAATCCTTTGTTGGTCCCAAAGAGCAACATTTTAATAATCATCTAGAGAAAAATAAGAAGTTGTGACATCGGTGTGTGTTTCACTGCAGCCACATGGCCTTCCATCGTTAAAGACTGACAACAAAAATCTGCTTTAAACCTCTAAATTGGCAGCTTGTTATTTTTTTACAGTGTTTGTTTTTGCACTATGTTGCTTTTTCCTCTGGATTCTTCTCTTGTCTGAATTTAATTGTATGCAGTGTCACATGATGACAAAAAAAAGACATTTGATTTTTGCAAATTTTTCTGTTGCACTTCCTACTTTGTGTTGCAGCTGTTGCTCTGCAGTTTCCTCCTGAAGGAATAAAGTTTCATTTTGTATCTTATTTGTTCTTATTCTGCTCTTCTCCTTCAGACTCACCTCTGCTTCGGCTTCAATCTTCTCTTCTTTGACCATTTTCTCCACCATGCGCTCAGCCAGAGGCAGGAACATGGTCTGGGCCAGTTTTTCATCTTGTGCTGAGATGGCCTGCACAGCAAATGACACATCAACTTAATAACAACAATATTTAAGAAAATGTGAATGTAAAAATAAAATAAAAAGGCCCGTACCTGCATCACCAGACTCATGACAGACCAGAAGTAATACGGGTTCTTCGGGACGATTTTATACAAAGCCATTCCTGCCTGGAAAGTGCAAAGACATCATGAACTCCCTCGTCTTTACTCTGATTACACATCAGCTGTTGGACATGTGTCTGCAGGTTTAAACACAGGAAGTAGGCGCGAGCTTCCTCACCTGCTGCATCTTCTTGTACTCGCCAACACGAGCGTACGCCATGAAGAGGTGGGAGTGGTACTCCTCGCTGAGAGGGACCTTCTTCACTGCAGCTTCGTACAGTTTGGTGACCAACTCCGCTGTCAAGTTCAACGTCAGGTTCGATTAGAGGAAGATGTAATTAATACAACAACAAACAGCACATGAGAACTTTGAATCACTGTAACTACTGTATTTCTGCTTTGATTGTAACACCACTGCAATGTCTCAGCTTTCATAGAAAGCACAAACAGTTACATAACTACGATAATCCAAAGTGTGCATGTGCAAACTCTGCATTTAACCCTTTATCATCTGAACCTCAAAATGTTAACAACACGTATCTGGAAATTATTTGCAGTTTACTGCATGTTATAAGAGTTTAAAATTAAGATTTTCATGGGGAAAAAAACAATGCTTTTGAACATGAATGAGATTTTCCATGTTGAAGCGGAATTTTGTAAAACATTACAGATTTATTTATGATATATTTTCGTGAGTCTTTGTCTCAAAACGTACAAAAATCATCATTTGACCGGCTTCCAGGAGAGACATGAGGAAACAGTAATTACGGTAATGTTGCCAGTGAAGCATTATGTGTTAAAGGTTTCAAAATTGAGATGAGTCCAGGGACCTCAGCAGCCACTCCTGCTTCACACTTACGGCGATGCATCTCCCGATACAGAATAGTCAGAGCTTGTAGCGAGTTGTCGTCGGTGGGCTCCAGCGTGGCCACTTCCTGGGCCAACGAGAACGCCTCATCCTGCTTTCCTGTCCTCTGAAGACCAATAGCTTTTAGGACCTGGACAGAAGACACATGGAGACAACAGAGTGAGACGACGTCAGCCGACAGGAAACGTTCACAAGGGATGTTTCCGACACGAGTATATAGTTCTTTCCCTCTTTTATCATTTCTTTTATTGTGCACATATAGTTTTGTTTAACTTTTTTTTGAATATGTCTTCCCTCTTCCCCCCTCCCTCTGTGTACAGGATTTATTTTTATTTTATTACGTTATATCTTTACATTTCTACACTAGAGGTCAGGCAGTTTCTAATCCCAGTTCCAGGCGTTAGGGGCTGCCTCTTGCTTTTATTTAAATTTATTTATCTTTTCCAAATGCACAGTCATAGTAATTTCATTTCACTGCTGTTGCACATGTACAATTATTGCATGTGACAAATCTCAGCAAATCAGAGCTTGAATCTGGTCGAATCCCTTTCCCTAAGTTGTCATTGTTCAGTAAAATACTAAGTGTGTTATCAATACTGAGAGCCATCCATCGACACTTTCACTCTCCTCCTGGCATCTTAGTAGATGAGGAGTCCAGGCAATGGGCGTTTTAATAAAAGATTATCCTCTACTTGTCCCACAAAAAAGGAAATTTGCATCATTACAGCAGCAAAGAGGACAGAGCAACAATAAAAATAAAGTACGATTTCTAAAAGCAGTACAATTTCTAAAAGCGATATAAGGAACAAACCAGGTGATAAAACTAAGTCATCATATAAACAACATAAGAGAACAAAGTGCGTGTTTGTATTGATGTGTGTAAACTAGCAGTAAACTCATCTGAAAACTCCTTGTCTCTCCTCCAGATGCATTTTAACAAGTTTTTCCCCCTGAGCTTTGCACTAAAAATTCCTGTGTGTGACTGTATAATTGCCAAATAAAGCATTTTGATTTTTGAGATTAAGGAGAGATGACTAAGAACACGATGGAGGAGGATTTGGTGTCAAAGAGAAACGCTCAATCTGGCAATATTTTATTATTATTTTATTTACTTATTATTATTTTATATTAAAAGAGCTGTGATCAACGAGCATCTTTTCTTATTAATCGCCAACATCCCTACTGAGCGCCTCTCTTACCTAAAGGGCTGGGGAAAAAATATTGATATGGCAATATATCGCAATACTTTTTCTTCCGATTGTTTAATTTCTTAATATTGATTTAAAAAAAAAAAAAAAAAGAGTCATGTTTTGGGCCGATAAATCAAGTACTCCGCAAGGTGCTATATGTATACATATAGTATATATTCACATATATTTACTCACTGTCATTTATGGTAAATTGACTCTGTTCTGTAAATCCATTTCACAGGAATTACAGAACAGAGTCAATAAATTCTGATTTTCTTAAGTGACACAGATATCGTGGATGAGATTTATTGCAATGTATTGTCTCAGAATCGGTGTATTGTGATATTACATTATCATTATCATGGGCAAAATATTGTGACAGTATCGTATTGCTGGCCAACTAGCAATTTAAAGCATTAAAAAAAAAAATCAAATGTTTTCCTCACAGAGACAGATATCCTCTCATCTAACAATTTCTAATCATTTTTTGTGTCACATCTGAAATTACATCGTATTAAATAAACCTCTGCACGACATCCTCTTCCTTATTATGCATGATCTATAAAGAAAAAAAAAAAAATCATGAAATAAATTGATGATTTCTAATATAGTTCTTTATGGCCTCTGTTATCTAGTTAGTCTGACTGACAGTAAAGGTTTTATCTTTTGACAGTATCTTTAAAAAGGTGCAAACCACAGTGGGAATATTTAGTTCCGCTCTCCAAACCTTTCACTGGAAATTCGTAAAAACATGTTCTCTGATTCACCAGATACACATGCAGGAACACATACTAGATTTGCTTTAGTTTGAAGTTTATAAAGACAATCAGTGGAGGGAAAGTTCAATCTTTGCGTGAACTGCTCACAGTCCAGACATACAACCCGAACACAAGGGGTCACAAGGTTTACAAGGGTCATCAGGGTCAATAAATAGTGGTGGAAACCACTGAACTAAAGCTCTCATTGTAGGACCAAAAGGAAAAAAAGCTTCATCCATACATTTCTCACAAGTACCCAAGAATTAAGGGCTACACTAGTGCACTGGGAACAATAACAAAGTAGTACTTTTCTTCGATCTGTTTGAGCCAACAGTGGAAAACAGACTCAACACTATGGGCAGACTTGGCCATTTGTCACCCACCTTGGCACAGTGCAGATCCTTGTGTTTCTTCAGCAGTTTATCCGCCTGCTGTATCGCCATTTTATTGTTGCCATTATCAAGGTAATCTAGGGAGAGACAAGAGACGACAACATTATTAATGACGGTGATTATAAATACAGGACTTCAATAATTCGTCCTGATAAGTCAGAATGCAGCAGAAAAAGTGACTTGGCAAAAAACTGAGTATTAACACGTAAACCTGGCCACATGTTGAGCAATATTAAATAGTTCCAGTTTGTGTACTATGAGGATTTGCTGCTATTGTTTTGTATTATGTGACAGAAAACTAGTTGGTGACACAAAACAAGCTGCATGAAAACATTAACTTGGGTCATTTTCTAACATTTTTACACCAAACATATTAACAGAGGGAATAATCAGCAGATGCCTGAATATTTGCCGGCTGGATAGTGTCGAATGGTTGAAGTATGCAGGCACACAAACAGAGACACCGCCATTCAGCCTCTTCAGGACAGCTGAGTGCCAAAATTAACCGTGCCAGACGGCACAATGTGATTATGTCATGTCTATTCTCTCTGTTTGAGCTGTCATCGCAGAGGAATCGAAAGTTGACGAAAGCCGACAGAAATGTGAGGAACAGAGATGTATCAGAGGTCGTTGAGTTCACGGTCCACTGCTGAACTACAGCCCTGCAGCTCCAGCCGTGGACGACGAACACAAGGGAATGGTTTACATATTTATGGGTTTCAAACATATTTTAAATGTCTCTGCAGCTGAAAGCTTTGGCAACGTAACATTCCCAACAAAAAGTGGTTAAATTTCAGTGTGAACAAGGCAAACAACACAATGAGAAAGAATAAAACATCATTTTAGGGATGTAAAAAAACTCATTTAATCAAGTACTGCGCTGTATTTCCATGTTATACTTCCTTATAATTGTACTTCACTAAATCTATATGACAGCTGTTGTTTAAAAAAAAAAAAAAAAAAAAAAAAAAGCATATCCAGATGTGACCATGTGTCTTCAGTTAAATGAAGTGTTTAAAGAGCCTCTTAGATCAGCTGGAAAACCCATCTCCGCGGGCTGAGCCCAAGCAAAGTTAAACCCCAACTGCAGTAAAACACATTTACATTAATACAGCTGTGATATAAATCCCCAAAACAACACATGGAACTGAATTCTTCTTCACTGCTCATATATATATATATATATATATATATATATATATATATATATATATATATATATATATATATATATATATATATATATATATATATAAAAACTTTCATTATATGTCCGTAATTATTGTAAATGAGGTCCGTTGTGACAGGTCCATGCTAGCTGGCTAGTTAGCACGAAGCATTGTCCTGACACTATTATGCTATTAGCTGGAGGCTAACCGTGTCATATTGAGCTAGCTACAAATCAGCTGCAGATATAGCCTGGACGCAGGCAGCTAATCACAGCAGACATATTTGTCAACACAAAGCAGACAATCCGCATTTGTAAATAACTTTTGTTTTTACAGAAGAAGACACACACATCGAGCTTGTGTATGTGCTGCCTGGCTAGCTGATACATTAGCATGACAGCTAACTGGCACATTAGCATGCTAGCTGGGTAGCTAGCTGTCAAACAGCGACTGTTAGCTTGAAAAAACGACTTTGAGAATGAACCGAACCGGGTGACGGGCATTTCCGCACCACTCACCACTTTCACACCATCGGGGTGTGTAAGGGCCTGACACACATACGGTTTCATCCACACACCTGTACCCTACCCAGGCTCGTTGGTAGACCGGTTAAGGTGCACTGTCATTGGGCGCTGCAGGCAGCAGAGTCCGAGGCTGTAGCTGGTGGGGCCGCAACGCTACTGCTCCAACTCCCAGCACCTTCTGATCTAAACACACCGACCGGCCCACAACTGCAGGTTCCCCAAACACACAAACACACCTGAATAGAAAAGTCCCCATTGAGTACTCACCGTATATGGGTCTGAGCCTCCTGTCGTTGGGGTCCTGCACATGGCCTCTCGCCGCCATGGTGGAGTTTACCTGATGGGTAGATGTCCACGCATGCGCAGTGTGAGCCGCCTCTCGGAGTTTAAACATGCATGAAAATGTTCTGCAGTCAGTAGTGGAAGTACTCAGATACTTTACCCGAGTAAAAGTACTAGTACAGCAGTGTGAAACTCAAAATACTTTGTTACAAGTAAAAGTGCTGCAGTCATCTTACATTAGTAAAAGTATACCAGTATTAGCGTGGAGATACACTTTAAATACCAAAAATAAAACAGATTGAATTAGAATTATTGATTTCTCATCATCTTCATGCTGCAGCTGGTAAAATGTGGAGCTCAGTTTACTCATTTAATAATATATATACTGCTGGATATTTTGTGAGTCCTCACCAGGATCAATAAATTCTTATTGATATATTATCATTTTTTTTATTATTATTTGTACTATTAATCTGAATCTGGAGTAACTAAAGTTATGAAATCAGTGCAGTGGAGTAAAAAGTACGGTATTTTTCTCTGAGATGTTGTGGAGTAGAACTGTAAAGTAACAAAATAAAAAGTACAAGTACCTTCAAATTGCATTTATTGTAAGTAAAGTACTTTAGTAAATTTAAGTTACTTTCCACCACTGAAAATACCTCCACTCCTTCTCCACTGCACTGAGAAATTTAAAATGTGGTCATGGAGAGAAACTCATTTACTCTAGTAAACTGCAAACTGTAATTAAGGATAATTTTAATGGACTTTACTTGAGTGTTTCCATTTTACTCCACGACATTCACTTTAAAGCTGTAGTTACTCTGCAGATTTAGAATAATATTAAATATTCAACAAAATAAAAAGTTATCTATCATCGGCAATTAAACTACACAGCACTGTTTAAACTAATCACACACAACCATTAATAATTAAAAAATAATCATAATCTAATAACACAATAGTCTGCTATTCTGAATTATTCCATAGCTACTTTTGATGATTAATGTATATTTTGTTGCTAATACATCTGTACTGTAGATAATCTTAATACTTTGTACCTTTTTTTTTTTTATTCCTAAAATGTTCACAGCCTTAATAAATTTCAACATTAAAATTTGAACCATGGTTCTGCTTATGTTGCTATTTTCTGTGATGAAAAGCACGTTAGAAGGAAAATACACACAAAACCACAGGAAGCAGCAGATTGATTCTCTTATTTGATCAAATTTATTAGATATTCTGTTATGTTCCATTGTCTAGACCTTCTGTCACAGCCTGAAAGCTGTGAAAAAGAAAAAAAAGGAACTAATTGTATTACATTCACTACTAATTCCCCTGAATGTTGCCTTATCAGAAAAGAGAAAATCGAGTACATTGTGAATCTTTGTCCTTCAGAGAAAAAAAAAACATAACAGAAAACAACAGTAGTTTTTTTTTGCAAGTGCTTCGTCATGATTACAACAACAGAAAACAGTATTTTGGACTCATCTGTTCGGCTTCGATCCCTCCCCTCACAGTCTGGTATCACTGGCAATGCTACAAAACTGTACATCACACAGCTCATCTAGGCTGCAGGGCGACTCCGGCCATCAGCAAACTCGGCCCGGCTTTTCACTCCTCATCTGTCACCTGAGGTCCAGCCGAGTCCAGTCTGATTCAGAGGAGAAGCCGCCCCCCTTTTTATTTTTATTAAAAGTACGAACAAAAATGAAAATAAAAACCTTTTTTTGTCTGATGTATCTCGCGAGCTTCTCAAAAGCACCAAAGTCCTCATCAAAAGACAAAAAGAAAGGAAAAGAGTAAAACGAGTGCTGAGCATGCAGATCTCTCCTCCTATTTCCATGATATATAAACAGCTCCATGTCATGCTTGTACAGGTGTGAAACATGCTGCATAGTTTGACACATCTGTCCCCTGGCTGTACATTCATAAGCATGGATGAGGTACGGCGTCACCCGCTCCGACAACATCATCATAACTTAAAAGTTAGCAGTACTGAACGACAGAGCTGAGAATACTCCATTCAAGTCAGTGTTTGTATGTACAGTTTGTCTATTATAAAGTACACTTAGAACTCTCTTTTAAACCTGTCCAACAGCACAGACACACCTAAGGGACACTCACACCTCTGCTGTTTTCTCTAAGCTATGTCATGATCATAGAAAACATCAAATATTTCACCTAAAGCCCAAAATTAAGAGTTGCTCAAGTCAAAGCAGCCCAGAAGAAAAGTAGTGATGTCGGAAAAGTGTCAACCGTCAAAGGTCAAATGTCTTTAACCTTAGCTGAAGCTATTTCAAACTGTCTGACCTCATACTTTCCTGGAGTAAACAGGTCAATGAAAACTGGAAATAAAAAAAACAACAACAAAAACTATACACGCAGAACGCTCGTCAATCCACCACAAACCCCACAGATGTGCCTGGACCCATCAGCTCCTGGAGGAGGAGGCGGCAGTTTGGGAAAATATATAAAAGCAAAAACTACCTGGGTTCATGCTTCAACAATGCACGCAAGACTCATCCTCGCTTTAGTTTGAAAAACTTAAAAAAAAAAAACACAAAAAAAAAACTTTGTGGTCGTTGAAAACCATCGCAGAGGAGAGAGGACATGCAGCATGAGGCCACGCAGGAAGATATTAAGCTCAATCATCTGAAGGGCGGCGGTCTGTTAAAGAGCGAAGGCAGTTGGTTACAAGCACACGCTAAACACACGGATGGACTGTACACTGTGACTCCCTCTCTTTCTCGCTATACAAATAACACAAACAACCCACTGGAGCGAAGCTGCACTGCAGCGACTAAACACATGCAACGGCCGGTTAGCGAGGAGCTGCTGCTGTCCACATGCACATGTGACCGAGGAGGAGGAGGCTGGTGTGCATGTGGAGGGGAAACAACTGTCTCGAACCATAAACAAAAGTAAAACTCTTTAAAAAAAAAAAAAAATCAGTATTCCCGACCGACTGCCAGACAGAGAGGACAGTGACACAGATCTAGAGACATTTAACCAGGACAAGAAGAAAGACAATACTGAGGGGAGAGACAGACACTTAATATAATAATAATAATAATAATAATACGAGGGAAGGAAGGGAGATAAATGGTCCAATACCTGCTAAAGTCATCTGACACCAATCATTGTGGGAACCTAAAAACATTTTAATGAATTTAAAAGGCTTGACTTTCTGAGTCACCGTTTTACACACCTGAATAAAAACAAAGCCCATTGTAATAATCAACTAACAATTACATATCAGGCAATTTACGTTCTGTGCAAAGAGTTTTTTTGTTTCCTTTTTTTTTTTTTTTAAATATATATATGTATGCAAACCCATGTTTTCTGTGGTGAACAGGAGGCTTGTGATCGGGGGAGAATCTGTACAGTACTGTTAACCAATCTGGTCAAACCCCCCCTCAATGAATCAGGTGAGACAGGAAGAGACGAGGCGACGTCAGCGGGCCACTTCCTCCTGGCGGTAGGCGTGTCTCCGATGACGTCATCATGACAGGGTTTGGTTGATTTGCCTCATTGCTCATGAGCAGCACTGGTGCCTCGAACTGGACCTGTGTTACGCAGCTGGGAGACGGAGAGAAGCTTCGTGTTAGAAAGACGTCAGGATATAAAGACGTCAGGTAGACGAGCCGTGCACATGCAGGGAGATGAGTTTCTCTAGGGCTGCAGCGAGTAGCTTTTTTTATATATTCACAGCGTCTGATGAGGTTTAATAAATTGATTAACTATACGATTCAAGATTCATTATCGTTATTGTGTAGTCTCTCGGCTTAAAGGCACACATAAATAAGAAATAAGAAATAAAAATAAACATGGAGATGTAGGAGGAGATGTAATATTAACAGCAGAAATGTAATGTTTTAATACTAAATTAATTTAATTAATTAATTTTTATAAAGTTGGATAAAAACATGAAAATCATTTTCAATCCCTTTTTCAATAAATCTTTAATTTGAACTTAAACTTTTGAGTTACTGGACATCATAATCAAACCTTGGCATCAAACAAAAAATATTAGTATTATAATACTAATATTATCAGTATAGCCTGATATTATAATAATAATAATAATAATAATATCATCACTACAGCCAAACCTCTATCTGCTCCCGTACAGAAACACCAGCTTTGAAGACAAAGAAAATAAAAAGCTGTGCAGAGTTTTGACTCAGATTTTTTGATGCCTGACATTGTGAATAAAACTCCCACTATTCGGTGCAGCCCTTCTTTAATCCCACCACCACAAAACATCAGGAGGAATGCAAAATGAGAGCAGAGTGAAGCGTTGGAGACGAGTGATGGAGCTGAAAGAGATGGTTAGAATGAGAGAGGGGAAACTGACGAATGACTGAGTTGATGAGTAAAAAGAGAAGACGACAACGGGAAAGAAGCAGAAGATCTGAAACTGAAAGAAAATGACTGCGTATGATCAGACAGCAGGCGGAAAGCGGTGTTTAGATATTATTATTAAAGGGTGGAGAGTGATCCATGCGCCTCCACCCTCCTGTGATGACACTTACTCAGCCTGCCTCTAGTGTTTGACCTACAGCGACGACCTCTACTCGTCTGTTGCAGAGGTGCCTCGCACATCTCCCTTCTGACGCATCTATTCAGGAGCAAAGGGTCAAATCAGCAGGTTAGTCACCTGAGTCACCTTATCAGTGACAAGAGAAAACTGTTCAGAGCAGCTGAGTCACCTTATCACTGACGACAAGAGAAAAACTGTTCAGAGCAGCTGAGTCACCTTATCACTGACGACAAGAGAAAAACTGTTCAGAGCAGCTGAGTCACTTTATCAGTGACGACAAGAGAAAAACTGTTCAGAGCAGCTGAGTCACCTTATCAGTGACGACAAGAGAAAAACTGTTCAGAGCAGCTGAGTCACCTTATCAGTGACAAGAGAAAACTGTTCAGAGCAGCTGAGTCACCTTATCACTGACGACAAGAGAAAAACTGTTCAGAGCAGCTGAGTCACCTTATCACTGACGACAAGAGAAAAACTGTTCAGAGCAGCTGAGTCACCTTATCACTGACGACAAGAGAAAAACTGTTCAGAGCAGCTGAGTCACCTTATCACTGACGACAAGAGAAAAACTGTTCAGAGCAGCTGAGTCACCTTATCACTGACGACAAGAGAAAAACTGTTCAGAGCAGCTGAGTCACCTTATCAGTGACGACAAGAGAAAAACTGTTCAGAGCAGCTGAGTCACCTTATCAGTGACGACAAGAGAAAAACTGTTCAGAGCAGCTGAGTCACCTTATCAGTGACAAGAGAAAACTGTTCAGAGCAGCTGAGTCACCTTATCACTGACGACAAGAGAAAACTGTTCAGAGCAGCTGAGTCACCTTATCAGTGACAACAAGAGAAAAACTGTTCAGAGCAGCTGAGTCACCTTATCAGTGACAAGAGAAAACTGTTCAGAGCAGCTGAGTCACCTTATCACTGACGACAAGAGAAAAACTGTTCAGAGCAGCTGAGTCACCTTATCAGTGACGACAAGAGAAAAACTGTTCAGAGCAGCTGAGTCACCTTATCAGTGACAAGAGAAAACTGTTCAGAGCAGCTGAGTCACCTTATCACTGACGACAAGAGAAAAACTGTTCAGAGCAGCTGAGTCACCTTATCACTGACGACAAGAGAAAAACTGTTCAGAGCAGCTGAGTCACCTTATCAGTGACGACAAGAGAAAACTGTTCAGAGCAGCTGAGTCACCTTATCAGTGACAAGAAAAAACTGTTCAGAGCAGCTGAGTCACCCTATCAGTGACGACAAGGGAAAAACTGTTCAGAGCAGCTGAGTCACCCTATCAGTGACGACAAGGGAAAAACTGTTCAGAGCAGCTGAGTCACCTTATCAGTGACAAGAGAAAAACTGTTCAGAGCAGCTGAGTCACCTTATCAGTGACGACAAGAGAAAAACTGTTCAGAGCAGCTGAGTCACCTTATCAGTGACAAGAGAAAACTGTTCAGAGCAGCTGAGTCACCTTATCACTGACGACAAGAGAAAAACTGTTCAGAGCAGCTGAGTCACCTTATCACTGACGACAAGAGAAAAACTGTTCAGAGCAGCTGAGTCACCTTATCACTGACGACAAGAGAAAAACTGTTCAGAGCAGCTGAGTCACTTATCAGTGACGACAAGACAAAAACTGTTCAGAGCAGCTGAGTCACCTTATCAGTGACAAGAAAAAACTGTTCAGAGCAGCTGAGTCACCCTATCAGTGACGACAAGGGAAAAACTGTTCAGAGCAGCTGAGTCACTTTATCAGTGACAAGAAAAAACTGTTCAGAGCAGCTGAGTCACCCTATCAGTGACGACAAGGGAAAAACTGTTCAGAGCAGCTGAGTCACTTTATCAGTGACGACAAGAGAAAAACTGTTCAGAGCAGCTGAGTCACTTTATCAGTGACAAGAAAAAGCTGTTCAGAGCAGCTGAGTCACTTTATCAGTGACAAGAAAAAACTGTTCAGAGCAGCTGAGTCACCCTATCAGTGACAAGAAAAAACTGTTCAGAGCAGCTGAGTCACCCTATCAGTGACAAGAAAAAACTGTTCAGAGCAGCTGAGTCACTTTATCAGTGACAAGAAAAGACTGTTCAGAGCAGCTGAGTCACCTTATCACTGACGACAAGAGAAAAACTGTTCAGAGCAGCTGAGTCACCTTATCACTGACGACAAGAGAAAAACTGTTCAGAGCAGCTGAGTCACCTTATCACTGACGACAAGAGAAAAACTGTTCAGAGCAGCTGAGTCACCTTATCACTGACGACAAGAGAAAAACTGTTCAGAGCAGCTGAGTCACCTTATCACTGACGACAAGAGAAAAACTGTTCAGAGCAGCTGAGTCACCTTATCAGTGACGACAAGAGAAAAACTGTTCAGAGCAGCTGAGTCACCTTATCAGTGACGACAAGAGAAAAACTGTTCAGAGCAGCTGAGTCACCTTATCAGTGACAAGAGAAAACTGTTCAGAGCAGCTGAGTCACCTTATCACTGACGACAAGAGAAAAACTGTTCAGAGCAGCTGAGTCACCTTATCAGTGACAACAAGAGAAAAACTGTTCAGAGCAGCTGAGTCACCTTATCAGTGACAAGAGAAAACTGTTCAGAGCAGCTGAGTCACCTTATCACTGACGACAAGAGAAAAACTGTTCAGAGCAGCTGAGTCACCTTATCAGTGACGACAAGAGAAAAACTGTTCAGAGCAGCTGAGTCACCTTATCAGTGACAAGAGAAAACTGTTCAGAGCAGCTGAGTCACCTTATCACTGACGACAAGAGAAAAACTGTTCAGAGCAGCTGAGTCACCTTATCAGTGACGACAAGAGAAAACTGTTCAGAGCAGCTGAGTCACCTTATCAGTGACAAGAAAAAACTGTTCAGAGCAGCTGAGTCACCCTATCAGTGACGACAAGGGAAAAACTGTTCAGAGCAGCTGAGTCACCCTATCAGTGACGACAAGGGAAAAACTGTTCAGAGCAGCTGAGTCACCTTATCAGTGACAAGAGAAAACTGTTCAGAGCAGCTGAGTCACCTTATCAGTGACGACAAGAGAAAAACTGTTCAGAGCAGCTGAGTCACCTTATCAGTGACAAGAGAAAACTGTTCAGAGCAGCTGAGTCACCTTATCACTGACGACAAGAGAAAAACTGTTCAGAGCAGCTGAGTCACCTTATCACTGACGACAAGAGAAAAACTGTTCAGAGCAGCTGAGTCACCTTATCACTGACGACAAGAGAAAAACTGTTCAGAGCAGCTGAGTCACTTATCAGTGACGACAAGACAAAAACTGTTCAGAGCAGCTGAGTCACCTTATCAGTGACAAGAAAAAACTGTTCAGAGCAGCTGAGTCACCCTATCAGTGACGACAAGGGAAAAACTGTTCAGAGCAGCTGAGTCACTTTATCAGTGACAAGAAAAAACTGTTCAGAGCAGCTGAGTCACCCTATCAGTGACGACAAGGGAAAAACTGTTCAGAGCAGCTGAGTCACTTTATCAGTGACGACAAGAGAAAAACTGTTCAGAGCAGCTGAGTCACTTTATCAGTGACAAGAAAAAGCTGTTCAGAGCAGCTGAGTCACTTTATCAGTGACAAGAAAAAACTGTTCAGAGCAGCTGAGTCACCCTATCAGTGACGACAAGAGAAAAACTGTTCAGAGCAGCTGAGTCACCCTATCAGTGACAAGAAAAAACTGTTCAGAGCAGCTGAGTCACTTTATCAGTGACAAGAAAAGACTGTTCAGAGCAGCTGAGTCACCTTATCAGTGACAACGAGAAAACCCTTCAGAGGTGAAGCGTAAAAAAAAAAAAAGCCTAAAAAAAGGAGGAATCACTGAACAGTAACAACATCTGCCAGATTAAAGTACCATATTACAATCATTAAGCATCATAAACAGGAAATAATCAGGGGTCTTTTGAGAGGTTAGTTGGTGAGTTAATTACCTCCTCTAGCTCTTTTTGGGTCTCCTCCTCCATCCGCCTGATGTCCTCCATGGTCAAACCCACCCATCTGTCGATCCAGCAGAACAGCTGGCGATGGAAGTTGGTGAAAATACGCTTTTCTTGCTGTGGGAGGACAAAGACCAACAGACTCTCAGCTGGTTTCCTGCCTACAGTCTGTGTTAGAGACTTAAAAAAATTTTCTCTTCATCCAGTGGTGAACACCTGACACTGGGAGGTGGTTTAATAAATCTGCTAAGCCCTGTAGATGTTCTCATAAAAAGATCTGCCATTTTACCCTGTGGATGAAGTTCTCCACTTTGGTCTGCAGACCCCACCATCTGAACTTGACCGTGACCAGTTTGTATGCACACATGTAAGGACAATCTGTCTTCAGCTCATTCTGCAAGAACAGAAAAGACAGTTGGTTGATTCACTCAGAGGACAAGACATCCAGCAGCGTCTCCACTTCCTGTCACTTCATCTGGTACCTTCCATTCAGGGCCCAGAGGTCCTCTGCCCGTCTTAACGGAGTGGAAAAGAGCAGGATCTTCTTCTGGTTTATAGTCCTGAAAAAAGAGACGAACAAATCATTAAGATCCTGCAAGAAACTGGCGAGTCAAGAGTTTGTTGACGCCAGAAAATAAACTCTGAGAGTTAAGAAAGGACGTCAAATCATAATAGAGATGTAGAAAGTGACTGTGTGTCTGGATCTGGACATACAGAGCATTAGAGGGAAGAATAAACATAGCTGATATCCTGATAAACCGGAAAGATTAAACTGTTCATTTGACAGGACTGTGTAGATGAACTGAAAAGTCTGTTAGCAAGCTGCTTCAGGACATTTCTTCAATTAAAATAATTTACATTTAGTTTCCAAACAATAACAGGAAAAAAAAACATATCTCTCATCATTTTATCCTGGTAGATGTGAAATTGTCCTCAGTAGCACATGAGATGTGCTATGAGGTCACAGTGACCTTTGACCTGTAAAATCTAATCAGTGGACATTTTAGCCAAATTCAAAGAAGTTCATCTGGATAATCCTGAGATAATGCATTTTTTCAGATGGAAAAACCATCTGTCAGGCATCTCAAGATAAATAAACCATTTCAAACATATTTGATTATCTGAAACAAAAAGCATCGCCTCATTCACTGAGCGAGCTGCTCCATCAGGCTTCACCCTCCAGGAACAGCAAAGAATCAGCAGGATTTTTACTGCACCAAACCCCAAACCAGATCCAGGCCCAGACTCAGGCCCAGATCCCCAAACCAGAGTTGACGTCTGTGGTGTTTTAATCCACCAGGACCGTCAGGAACAACGCTGAATAGCAGGAGCAGATGGACGCTCATTTTAAGCTGTGGCCTCACCGCTGATCCACTTAAGTCATTACTGCAGAGAAGAAGCGCTGTGACCCACCTGCATGAAAAAGGCTTAATGCCTCCTTTAAGATGCTAAACCACAGGCGACACGACGGTTTAGGCATTACTGACTGACAGGTGTCAATAAAGAACTGGTAAGAGCTTTTAAGAGACAGCTGAAAGTTGTATTTATCCTGCTATTTAACAAAAAAATAAATAATCAAACGTTGCCACAGAACTGATGAGCTTCATTTGTATAAATTCAGTCCAACTGGTACGATTTCAGCAACACTCAGCATCAGAAAAAAAAATTACAGATAATAGTGTTATATGCAAGATAAATGAACAGATAATGAACGCTGCAGAGCTGCTGCACAGACAGTGAATAATGAACCAGCTGCTGCGATGCTGGGACACCAGTAAGAGGGGATTTACTGGGATACAGCTGGATACTGGTGTCAACCCAAGGACTTCACTGTCCATCACTGAAGATAATGAGCTGCTGTGACCTCCAGGATAACCCCAGCCTCATGAAACTTAACAAACATTAAATACACACCAAGAGCATTCAAAAGGTGTATAAATCTCTGAGCTATATTCACAAGAAGAGGGTTTCTGAGTCGTTTCCATAACAACAGTGCTCCACATCCAATCAGCATAAAACTCCTCAAAAAACATCAACAGATCTTCATGCCAGATCCCAGCATTGCTTTTCCTCTGCTGTTCTTCAGGATCCGAGTGACTTAATGTGGCATAATTGATCATTTTTATTAACTGTTTGTGGTAAAAAATGTTAACTTTAGCACTAAATCTGCACAACAAATGGTATCGACCACACATACTTGAATAACCATCACACTGTTCTCAGCCCTTTTTGTGTTACACTTTAATTCATTCATAATTTCTAAATATAACTGGACACACAGAGCCGAGCTAAAGATTTAAATTATTTCCACCAGGATATCGTTGAGATATTCAATAATTCTCTAATATTCGTTCAGAACTGGTGTTTATTAAATTAATGCTTCCTGGAAACGTCCCGCTGTAGATCAGTTAATGCTGTGTGTTCACTCTGTGCCTTTAACGAAGACAACCATGCAAAATATACAGACACAGCTCACCCCTTGGGACACTTCCTCTTTGTTTGCAATGTCTATGGGAGACACCTCCACAGTCCTCCATGTCTGCTCGTCCAGGTCGTGGACCTTTAACAAAGAAAACAGCAGTCAGCTGAGCACAGAGGCATTCATACAAATCTGTGTCCAGAGTTTAATGTGACATTCAAATTAAAAAAAACACATACAGATGCAGTGTCTCTTGCATGTGCATCAACCTGTTATTTTTATTGTAGTTATCGGGGACATATACTACATATATATTATTTCAGAGATAGGCTGCTTTATGAAGAGTTTGAAGGGACTGTTTTTCAGACAGGAAGGGTATGACCTCTGCTTCGTTCTTTTTTATATATATATATATATATATATATCTATATCTATATCTATATATATATATATATATAATAGTTTTCCTCACAACCAAACCACCTCATCTCACTTACATTTTCTAATGTTCCCATATCAGGTTTGTGCCACGTCTCGATCTTTATCATGAAGTCCTCCTTCATGTACTCGTTCTGTAAAAAAAATACACATCATTTCATTTTTGGAAAAAGGTTTATGAATTCATAAAAATAAAATAGAGAACACCAGGAATGGAGGATTCTGAGAGATGAAGTTAAAGCCAGCGGGTAAATCCAATTAAGCCATCAGACGTTTCTACTGAAACGCTGCTAGCGATGCCGCTCAGCTCAGGTCTATTTTTAACCCCTGCAGCAGGAAGTCGGCAGGTTGTGTGCAACCACTGGGGCTGTCAGGAAATGCATCAAAGACAGACTGTGGTGTCACACACTGTCAAAGTTTGCAGCATACGTCCAGTCATGTCTGTGCATTGGTGTGTGCATGAATCTCAAGCTAATGGCCCACTTACCTCAGCATTTAAAGCACCAAAAGGTCAATACAATAGAATACAAACGTGTAATATCGACAAAAGTGTGCAATAACTGTAAATATCACTTCTTACTATTTTTTATCTTAATTATTTCTGTTATACTTTGACAACTGTTTATTGTAAATTTGTAAAGCACCAAGTGGAACAGTGCTCTCCGTATCACTGTAATACAACAGCAATAAAGGCTTCTGATTTGAATTTTTTACTGACAGGGGCAAAATTACTTTTTAAAACTCTGCATCATATTCAAATGTGTTGGTTTGCAGAGAGTCCCTTTAATAAATACTGTGTTGATTGTTGTCTATTTCTATCCTTGGCGATCTTTTTCCACTCTACAGTTACTCTCCATTGAAAGATATGATGTATAATCCTGAGAACAAAAAAGTCAATTATTCACTTTAAGAACTATTTTTTGATTAGTCACTTTAAGAACTTTATTAGTCACTTTAACAACTAAATATTTATTTTTATTTATTTAGTTATTTTAAGAACTAAATATTTATTTTATTTGATTAGTCACTTTAAGAACTAAATATTTCTTTTTATTTAATTACTTTAAGAAATAATTATTTATTTTTTTATTTAATTAGTCACATTCAGAACTAACTTTAATTTATTTGATAGGTAACTTTAAGAACTAAATATTTATTTTTATTTATTTTATTACTTTAAGAAATAATTATTTATTTTTTATTTAATTAGTCACATTCAGAACTAACTTTAATTTATTTGATAGGTAACTTTAGGAACTAAATATTTATTTTTATTTATTAGATTGGTCACTTTAATAAATAAATATTTCCCAAAAAATTATGAGCTGTTAAACACAAAACTTAAAGTGGATCTTTTGTGCGACTCTTTGTGGAGACACTCAATGTGTGATTAAATTGACTGATTAGTGATGAACACTCATTGATCAGTCTACAAGGATGTTGATAACAGCTGGAAATAAGACCAGTCTTAAAAAGACTTAAGAAGTTTAAAAAAAAAATTAAAAACTCACCGTCACGACTGCAGAAGAGGAGACAAAGAAAGTAAAGAGAAATTATGAATCAGTAACAAAAATAATGAAGAATTTTACCATCTTCCATATGAAAGATACATAACTATATAATGTATAATAACACCAACGATACTTACTCGTGCGACAGTACGGGTAGGCGTTCCAAGCCTTTTCGTGAAAAACTAATGCTCCCTCTGGTGCAATCATCCTCACATAAGCTGGGACTTTACTGCAGCGGAGAGAATAAGGAAGTCAGATAATGGAGTCCATGATCCTTTTTATGAGAAATAAAGCATTAAGAGAGCTGGAGTCTGCCATGAAATCTGAATTATGTGATCAACTCTGTGATCTTGTAATGATTTTTTGTTGTTCCTAGTTCTCAGCCGATGATCGAAATAACTTCCTGACACCTAATATACGCCTGGGACAAATAAGAGGAGGCAGTCTATAATGAGCAAGATGACTTCAACACATCTTCAGTTATTCTTGTATAAAAGCTTTGATTTAAGTGTAAGACGTCAAGTTACTTGAGGGACGAAGATGGAATCTACTTCACCTCATTTCTTGCCATAATTACGAAAGCATCCTGTGTTGGATGTGTCCTGCTTCATCCATCTACTCTTGACGTAAAAAAAAAAAAACAAAAAAACTGAGCATCATGCAGGAATGTAGAGATCAGTAAAATGGCTGCTTACTCTGACGTGCAGACTAGTCATCAACACCTGACGCCTCCTGTCAGACAGCTGCAAGGACTGTTCCAACCACCAGATTTAACAGCTGCCATCCAAACTCAGGTTGTGTTTCTATTGTCAGAGCTGCAGCGTTTTTGTGCCGTACCTACTTAGGTTACTCATTCTGGGCGTTGGCTATTAAGGTGATAACAAAGCCATAAAATGCCTGCTCTGCGCAGCTGCTATTTATTATTGATAGGCATTTCAAAGAAGCAGTTCACCTCGGTCAGGAAGGTGATGCCGCTCTGTCATCATCACAGATCTCTTAATTGCAGCCACTAATTGCTGTTTCTTTAAAGCTTCCTACCAAACTGTATCTCTCACAGGGAAGTGTAGAGTGTGTTTGAAAGCCTTGCCTCTTTAGATGGTATATTTTATGTGTGTACTGTCCCTTCTCCCCATCCTTCTCGTAAGGTTCGTTCTTCAGCACCTCGATGCCTTCGCCTCCTCCCGTCTCGTTCTTGCTGGCCTCGGCCACAGAGAAGAGCTGCCCTACTTGATACTGATAGACATGGGAAGAGGGAAAAGAAGACAACGCATGCTGAATATACAGCTTTAAAGGGCCCAAAGTCAGCCAGGAAAATATTCCCCACACCATGACTGCAGCAGCAGCCTGAACCGTTGATACAAGGCAGGATGGATCCATGATTTTATGTTGTTTACTCCATATTCTGACCCTACCATCTGAACGTTCAGATGACTCTTCACGTAAGTCCCCTTTCTTCCTCATTCTGATGCTCCGTTTGAGCTTCAGCAAGTTGTCTTGATCACGTCTACATGACTGAATGCATTAAGCTGCTGCCATGTGATTGGGTGATTAACTTTTTGTGATAACAAGCAAATGATGAACACAGTAAAAATTGATGTAGGGAGAAGATTTAAGACAGTAATTATTCTGTACATGAGAAATAAAGAACCTTTTTCTGGATTCATTAAGACATCAGTGAGCAGTTAACTAAAATTTAAGGGACTTATTGTGTTCGTATTTTAGGTTTACATACTTTAATGTTCAAGCAACAGATTATTCCCCCCCATACTGTCTACCTGAAAATATAATTGATCTATACCAGTGTCATACAGTAGACTGTGTGTAACGTCTTTGTGAATTACAGTTTTGAAGTCTCGAGTTCCACATTTTGGCTGTCGCCATCCTGTTTTTTTGCAACCAGAAGTGACACAAGAGGCTGGAGTTGAATAAGACATTTTAAGATGTCCAAAAATGAATGAAAATAAACTGAGAACACACTGAAAGGACTTAAGTTCAAAGACGGCCTAAATAAGATGTTGCCGTGGCAATGACCTGTCAATCAGCAGGTATTCCTGCTCTAAAGCATCCCCGCTTTATGGTCTGTTTGGTTCTAAATGGGACCATAATTTAGTAAATAAACATCATGCTGTATTGAAGAAAACTTGAAACTTGAGACCATAAACTCAAGATTACACTGTTTATTGAGGGAATAAATCAAGAAAGAAGTAGGATTATTTTCTATTAGACTTCTAAACTGACTGGGTTGTCTTATTTCACAGTTTGTAGGTTGGTAGGAAGTCCAGATACCCAAAACCATGCGATGTTATGTCCCCTTTAAGGCCTCACAAAAGCTATATTCATGTTTTCCTACAGTCATAGGAAAGTATATAAATGTATGATGTTCACAACAAACCCTCATTAGGGGTACATTTTAATGGAACATTAACAGTTTTTGCCAAAATGCTACTGCAGATACAATTATTGTTATATGGTTGTGCTCATTCCACAGAAAAACCCTACACAATACCCATTTATTTCCCATAAAAACTAAATGCTCTAACAGCCAGCCACAGTGTTTTTCCCCTTTGTGGAGAAGGCTGTGAAACTGGGCCAATGTATTATATTGGTGGATGTCACACTGAGGTCTGGGCTCACTGAACCAAACACTTTCTATTTTTGAGAGTGCACCAAATAAAAAGTGATTCCTATTAAGACAAAGATGACAAGAGAGATTGTAGTTCAGCTCACAGTCAAGGCCAGCATCCTCCAACAAAAGATATTCTGTCTTATTACAAAATGAATACAAGTCTATGATGACTCCAACATGCAGCTGTTTGTGGAAGGAGCACTAAATATGAAGAGTATTTGGTGGAAATAGGAGAGAGGGGATGGAGGTAATTATTACTCACCTCTTCCACAGAAACTGGCAACACCACACGGCTGAGAAAGGAAACATGGGAGAGGTGGGGCAGGAAATGGAGAGAAAATACAAACAAGATCAACACATTTGTGAGTGAAAAACAGGAGAAGACGCTCAGATGTTGAGGATTTAAAACAGCACATGGTTGACACTGGGCTGAAGATAGTAAAGGGCTGCAACTAGTGATGATATTCCTGATTAATCCATTCATTGTTTGTGAATGTGTGTCTGTGAAATGTTGAAAAAAAATCCTGTCATTGAAGTTAATAAACCAGACAACATTCATCTAATAAGCTTAATCTAACAGTTGATAACTAATTAATTAATTGTTGCAGCTCAAAAGTTAGCAGCCTATAATGACACTAAAATATTCATTTGACTTAACACTTTTTTGGGGACTTTATTGCCATAAAAGCATGAGCAGTGACCTCACAAAGGATGAACTTCACTGTGACCATCTTTGGGGAAAAACTGAGTCAGCTCTGTCCCCAAGCCTGAACGAGAAAACTCTGCTTTAGTTCCTAAAAATACGTCATCTGAAGAATAATTACACACAGCCTATGCCTAGCTGTTTTATGTCATTTTACAAAACGAATACATTTTGGGTAAGTACTGTTAGATTTTTTTCTACATCTGCAGACATTTTATCGACTCAACAATTAATTAGCTGACAAAATAACCTGCAGATAAATATCCCAAACATCTGCATGTCTCAGCTCAAACATTCACCATCTTTTCAAATAACATCAACCACTAAATGTGCAACACAAATAACATAAAGTGTATTTTTGAACTAAAAACATTGGTGGTCATGGAAATGCAGGGTCGCTGCAGCACAACGGGAAAAACAAACTGGTTTTAGCTCATACTGGTGAGTGGATTTTTTAAACCGTAACAGACAAACCAACATGTTGTCTCTGCCAAAATATCAAAAAGCATCTGCTGCACCAGACAAGGGTTTTAATGCAGTGCTGCACAATAATAAATTTCCTTCAATGCCTCAGATTAGATCTATACACAAGGTGAGAACCTGCTCCCATCTTTTTCCTCTGATGTTTTGTTTTTGTTTTTTTTTTTCAACAGATGTATCTTCTGTCACATCAAGTCATTAATATTACTCTTCATCTATTGATCAGACATATTGCTTCCATGTGGGCTCAAAAGTGAGAGGAAAAAAAAAAAAAAACATGTGAAAGCCTGGTTGGCAATTCGGCAGAAAGTGACACCTTAAAGGAGCCAGTTCTCTGCTGAATTAACAGGTGTTAATGATAGATCTAATTTATAGGCTGTTTGGTCTATAAAATGGTGACAATTGTGGATCAGTGTTTCCGTCCTTGAATGTCTCAAAGATATTCAGTTAACTGTCACAGAGGAGGAAAGAAATCAGGTTACAAACCAGAATAATCAATTAAGGCAACAGCCAATTAACTTAATAGTTGTAAACTAAATTGATTAATAGCTGCAGCAAATAGAAGAGAGATCATTTCAGTACAGACAGAATAACTTGCAGACCTAATGCATCTACATAGAAAGCAAATGTTTCTCAATGTGACCAAAGTGCAGTCCAGTACAGGTAAGCAGATTACGCAAGTGTACATGTTAAATTTACAGCATGTAAAACTAATATATGTCACAATAAGTATCCATTTAAAAAGTGCTAAAGTGTAAAATGTAAGTCAAATATCAGACAGCACAGACATTAATTTAGCAGTAAACAAAAACACACATTACTGCAGTTAAGTTTGTCATTTATGGGGAAACACAAGGAAAGATGTAGTTGATGAATATGACTGACAATAATCCTCCAGATGCATCATTAATGACAAGCTGACAACCATGGTGGTATGACATCTACCCCCACATGCCTTCAATTATTCATCTCTATAATCAGACCAGTAAGAAAACTAACTGGCAAAGCTATTTATGCTGTTGCTCATATTTGTGTCCATAGTGTCACTGGATTAGGAAGCAGACATCATCACAACTAAAAACGCACTTTTTAACTGAGCCATGGTCAATAACACTATCATTTAATTCTGATTTTATGTGATGGATCTGGTTTTACTTCTTACTGCTTACTTACATACCTCACCTATAATATAATTAGCACACATTGTAACTGTATTCCTAAAGTTGCTTATGGAAATCAAGTGATTACTACTACTATTCATTGATGGACGGTTTACCTGATCGCTCACCTGTAGAAACACGTCATGCCTGTCACAGCTAGCTTCAGACACGTTTAACACACTTTCTCTTATAAAGTAGAGGAAATGGTAAAATGATGGTGACTCCTCATATTAAGCTGTGCTAGCTCCATCTGGTATTTAAAAAGCACACAGCGTCGAGCAGATTTATCCTGCTGTGATTTCATTTAACAGGTTGGGGAGTGGGTTAACCCAGGCTAGCTAAATATCCCATTGACTACAACAGGTACCGTTATCTGGAGCGGATATAGGTTAGCCACAGGCTAGCTAGCTTTACTGGGAAACAATGGACAGAAAACGACCACCTAACGGTTCTAACACGACAGCTTTATGGACTGAAAGCTGGTGATTAGCAGTGTAAATATGTACATTGTGTTCGTATTAGCCGCCCTGTTGAAATAGGCTAACTCTGTAATGCTAGCGCCAACAAAGTAAAGCAGTCCCATAAACCCAAGCTAGCTTGAAGGATACACCTGCTATGTGATATACACTACATTGTAACACTGGGGCATAATCGGGGCTATACTTTCTGTTAAGCTAACACTATTTGTCATACACTGTCATAGCAGATAGTTAATCTTAGATGTGTGCTTCACAAATGAATTCCGTTGTCAGAAAATTGTCATGCTAGCAGCTAGCCGGCTGCTACAGCTAACTTAGCCGCAGCTAGCTTAAGGGTAAATCCGACGGAGAGGAAACCTTAATCTGTCACTCACGGGACTCAAAGCTTAACGTTACGGGACTTCACAGATATAACACCCTGCCGACTGGCTAGCTACGTTAATGATAGTGATATATTCAACCATCATACTCATGCTCACTAGCCGAATGTGCGGCTTGTTTGTGTCTAGCCAGCGTAGTCTTTTAATGCAACTCCTTTTCATTAAGAAGCTAATTATCCCCTCCGCTGCTACAACTCAGAGGCTAACGTTAGCTCGCGTTAGCAACGCCTAAAAAAGACCGGTGTGTCCCGTTATCCACGTCCTGATCCACCCTGTCCAAAACTGGGTCTTTTTACGGGCTTTTTGACCGCAAAATACTGCGAACGACAACAACAAACGACACACACGGGTTTATCCCACAACAATAAGGTCACGGATGGATGAAAATGCGCCTTTAAATGCAGCAAAATACGTTTTTAAAAAACACTTCGGACTCACTATTCCTTGATGAGCACCATCTTCGTCACCCGGGCTGCGCCTGCGCAAAGGAGGCGGAGCGCCACATAGAATTATCAACATTAAATTTAAGTCCGATCCGCCCTCCAGGAAACATCTGATTGGCTGGAAAATCCACCCACGGGTCATGAAAGCACATTTCTACCTGCTCTTTTAAACAGTGGAAGTTACTGACATGTGCATGAAGAAATACAATGCTTAAAATTATTATTCCACCACTCAGTGTCAGGTGTTTACCACTGCTGCCCTAAATTAACAGTATTACTGATGATGACCAACATAAATGTTTCTGTAATGGGTAATCCAAGCTCTTTAATCAAAATATAAATTTAAAAATATAAGTATGGTTGTTATCCATGAATTTTCAAATTTACTATTTCACAAAAAGCAGAAAAAAATAGCAAACTAAACTATTATTTTTGAGCTCACTATAATAAATGTAAATGTATTTTCTCACACAATATATTTTTATTTTTTCTTTACTAACCACCAGGACTTGTATTTGCATATTTCCACACTACTATACTACTACTATTAGTAGCAAAGGAACATGTATATGTTCAAATAGAAAGCCATACCACATTATAAAAATACTGTATTACAGGTGAAAGTGTTGCATTCAAATATAAATTAGGCTAAAACAAGAGTACAAAAAAGTTAAAAAGTTTAGTATTAAAAGTAAAAGTACTCATTAGGCAGTACTGAAATTGCGTTGCTGGTTTAGGTGGAGCTGATAATAATCTTAATATATTGTCTAGTTTAATCCATGCAAACTATTGCAAAAACTAACAACAACTTGTGCAACATTTATAAAAAGTTGCTAGTAAGTACAGCAACGTATAGAGTGGTGTAAAAAGTAAAAAGTACAACATTTGTCTCTGAAGAACAAGTATTGAGTTACTTTCTACCACAGGATTAATAGTGAGTTTTGTGCAGAATTTAAATCTATTTTATACTTCTGAAATTGAATCTAATATTTACAGTTTAAATGGAAAGATGATTGTTTTATGTCATGAAAACAAAACGAGGAAATTAACCTTTTTATTTGTCTGCTTCTTGAAAATTGAGATATTTCTAAATAGTCTGGCAATGCTGCAAAAATGTACATTATAAAGTCACTTAACACAGTAATACAGCAGGTAACATGCTGACAGTCACACATAAAATCTCCATTAAAAATATCAAAATGTTTTCCTTACATTTTCCTTTAATTGTCTTTATAAAATGTAATAATAATGACTGGAAAACACTGGGTTACTTTACAAAATAAATGACAATGATAAGCATAGATAATGACATTTAACAACAATTATTATCACACCATAAACCCAGATCAGAGTCAGGTCAGTTTACACAAATATAGCGAGCATTTTGGTGGACGGAAACTGTTCTCAGGCGTTCAACAGTACATGGAAACCTAATTTTGTCCTTCCAGCTCTCTCCAGGAGAAGGCACAGTCATCACATTCAAACATCCTTCACACACAACATGTGTAAAATCACTGTCAGTACAAAAAAAAAACAGCTTTTAATCCCAAACTTCAGCAGGTATTGCTAAAAATGTCAAGTGAGAGTCAACATTTAGAGGATGGAAAGAAATGTCCAGGTGAGAGGAACTTGTATCCATTCCCAGAGGGCAGTTTGATGCTTCCTTTAGAGGCTGGAGGTGGAGGTGGAGGAGGTTTGGCCCCCAGTTTTTGGTGACCGTTTGGTCTGCTATGAAGCTCAGATCCCTCTGTGTTTCTGCTGTCGTGTCTTGGCGATAGATTAAGCAAACCCAGAACATCTTTCTGCACTGTACTCATTTTTTTATTCCCTCCTCGGAGCAAACCGGCAGGGCAGGGCCCCTCGTGTTTCTGGCCCCCGTTGGCCCAGAAGGTCTTTAGGTGCTGGATTGCCTGGACTTTGTGGTCCAGCGTAGAGGGGCCCAGCTGGGGGGTGTTTGCTGGGCTGGAGGAGGCAGAGACGGACCCTGTGGAGGAGTAGGAAAGGACTGGCGATGGGGCGCTGTTGACAGGGGAGGGGCCTGGTGAGATGTGAGGTGAGGCCGGCTCCTTCACCGACAGACATGCCGGGCTGATCTTCTGCAGCGACGACGAGCGGGACGGCGGTTTGGGGCGAGTTGGAGGAGGCGTGGGCACAGACAGAGAGGAGGCCTTCAGACTGGCTCGACTCGGCGGTCGGCTGAAGGCGCTGGTCTCAGAGGGCTGGAACCCTCGAGGTCTTCCTGCAGGACTCAGGGTCGGGGTGGAGGGAGTCGACAGCGACGGCTGCCTGGCGCTCTCCTCCTCACGCCTCCTCCCTCGGAGGTTGGCCTTCTGAAGGCTCTCCACAGCCTGCATGTGGCTCTGGGTCTCCTCCAGGATCTTCTGGGCCAGCTCTTGAGGGTCCAGCTGTCCTGCTGGTCCCATCCTCTCCTCCTGGGACTTGACGGTGCTGTCGGTCTCAGTGCTCGACTGGTCCGATTCAGAACTGCTGACCTTCCCTTTGCCGGCCCTCTGAGGAGATGAGCTGGAAAAAAGACATATCATAATCATATTTAAATAAATATTACAAATAATATTAGCTTCAACTAGTCAAAAAACACAGAGCTGTGAGGGAGGAGGAGACCAAAATAAGAGACTAAAAAGTTGGAGCATCTCAGGGTTAAATAAACATGAAAGATAGATTTCATATATCTTATTTTCATTTCTGTTACATATTCTTGCTTTGGGGTGTATTTTATAAATTTAGGTTGAATTTTTCCTTGTTTCTGTTTCAAGATACAGACATTTTCTGAAATATTATGAATATTTATGTCTCTTTAAATCACATTACAACATGCAGCACAGTTTTCATGGTTTCTCTATTCTATTCTCTCTATATGTACATTTTTATGATAATTCTTACTGTATTGCACCTATTGCACAATTTCCTTTCTCATCTTGATTTATCTGTCTTTCAGATTATTATATTTTAATGTTTTAAAGTTTTTGTGACTTTAAAGGGATTTTTTTTATGGCAGACAGTTTGGAAGGAACTCACTGAAAATAAGATTTTAGGACTAAAAACACTTGATAGGCTGAAGATAGTCATGTGTTTAAACTAGAGAAGACAGGAAGTTTTGGTGGGTTTGCTGAAGTTTTTGCACTGTTTTTCATCTGAAAAATGACATAATAAGATTATATATTTTAGACAGTATGGAAGAGATGAACTCCAAAAGTTATTTCGATAATGTGCCGAACATTTTGACGTTTCAAAAAAGTTTCTACTGTTTATTTCATCTAATATTTTCTACATATTTTAACTGAAGATTCTCACTTTTATCCATATTTAATGAGTCTTGTTGCTTCTGTTGTTGCTCATATCATAATAAATAACATGAAGGCGCTGACAGTGAAAACAGGAAGTGTCGTGGAACCATGAATGTTGATGTTGTGGCTGCTGGAGAGAAAAATGACGATAATGTCATCATCTCTTTCTGATGACATCATCAAACTCACATTTCCTGTTTGGGGCTGCTGGGAACTCTCAGAGGTGGCGGCGGCGCTTTAATCGGAGACGTAGGCGTGCTGATGCTCCCCTTGGAGGAAATGGTGACGGGGTACCCGTGACCTCCAGATGACTCTCTGCCCTGTCGGTGTCCTGCAGGAAGTGGCAGCGTATCACAGTCCCTCCTCGCTCTTCCCAGCGGCTCGCTGCTGATGATGGAGTACCCCTCGTACTCCTCATCCTCTCCTTCCCCTCTGTGATTGGTCAGTCGGGTTCTGGAGGCACCAGCGGAGTGGCTGTGTGAGGCGTAGAGGCCACCGCCTCCACAGCGAGGTCGGTCCAGCTCCTGCTGATGGGAGCGCTGGCTGACGATGTCACTTCCTGCTGGCTCGGGTCGGGACAGGAAGCTGAGGGAGGAGGCGAGCGAGCTGAGGCTGTAGACGGAGATGGCGTCGCAGGAGAGGTTGTCGGGGCAGACGGGGGGGAGGAAGGAGGGCTGAGGAGGGTAGCAGCTAAAGGAGAGGGGCAGGGAGTGGGACTGGGAGGCCGACTGGGAGGAGGACAGGGACTCCAGGGAGGACGAGCTGTCCATGCTCAGCCTCTTAGGAAGCTCCGTGGAGTCTGGACACAAGACAATACTATATTAATAATAATGTAATGATAGAAAAACAGAGCGTGTTTGATGCAGAACAGTGCATGAAATAAAGATGTTTTTGTGAAAATAAAAATAAAGTCCTTTATTATTGTTGGTTTCTCACCAAATAGAGCTAGAAGAGCCTGGAGGGCGAAGTGCATGATGCGCCTGCTGGCCTGCTTCCCGGTCTTCAGCAGAACCTCCTCCTGACCCACCTCACACAGGTCAAAGCCTGGCAGACACACAGTGGAAGTACTTTACTGAACAAGTACTTTTACTTTCCATAACCTCTAACTCTCACTGTCAGATGGAAATATTCTACACAATACAAGTTTTCTGCATGAAGAGCTGTCATTTCTGCAACACTGCTAAATTTGACAGCCCTATTATATAATATATATCTTTTTCTCTTTTCCCTTTCGTCCATTTCACGTAACAAATTAATACTTTAGCAATGCTTTTTGGTGAATTATTTGTTTGCCGAATTACAGGAGAAGCATGGACAGATTCAGAAAAGATGTTTAATCTAATTTTGAAATAATGTCTGACAGTTAATGATGACTGTGTAGTTGGTTTCCTTGATTTTTTGAATGGAGTTCTGCTTCATGACCAGCCAGCACGTCTCTGGCAAAACATTTCAGGCAGTTTGTCCAAGTAATGTTACTGTCTAGCTAATTAACGAAGATAAATCACATTAGGGAGCTAACGACAGCCCTAATTTAAACTATGGATATGAATTGTAAATTATTAAGTAAATTAATAAGTTTTAGGTGAAGGTTCTGAGGGAATAAGACAATAAGTGTAAATTCATGTAACTCTTGTAGCTTCTTGATGACTGTTATCTAGTCTTGGTGTCACTTCAAAATAAAAGCCACACTCACCGAGTGCAGCCAGGAACTCGTGGCAGCCTGGGAGCCTCCAGAGCTGGACACTAATGGACACCTGGATGGGAACCACAGAGAAGTCCTGCTCTTTGTCTCCAGACTGCAGCTGAACCAGCACCTGATGGAGCTTTGGAGCAGAAAAACACATCTATGAGTCTTATTTCACAAAATCAGAGTCGTCGCTTACCGTTCCCACCATGCTTTTAACTGAATGAGGTGGTGAGAGGAAGAGGAAACACAACTTTAGTGGTTTATTCCTGCAGAAATGTTCATCTCCACTGAAGGGTTTCTTCAGATATCATTCAGTTATAATTAATATTACGACTAAAAACACATTTTATTGTGTTTTTAGTCGTTTACGAGATTAAAGTAGATTTTACGACTTTATTATTATATTATGAGCCGTTACTCTATATATAGTTTCTTTCTACTTCTACTCCACTACATTTATGTGAGAGCTATGAGCTGTTTTTCAGTTTAAAATCCCACTGAAAAACCAAACGGATGACACGCGGTGCTGTACTGAAGATCAAACCTTGTAGTTCTTTCATTTAAATAACCGTTTGAGGACTTTTCCAGAATCCAAAGAACGGATTCATCAGATCATTAATAATGGCCTTCAGAGTTATCTGGAGACCCTTTGGAGTAACCCGAACCCCAAGTTGGGAACCACTGGACTAAACTACAGAGCAATAGCAGGATGAGTACTTTTACTGATACTTTAAGTACATTTCACAGATGGTACTTCTTTAAATCACAAAGCAGCATGTACTACTGCATGTAAAACCTGTAACTGACTGTTTTTGCAGCGTTGTATTGGTACTTTTACTTAAGTACTCTGAAGTACTCCTTGTGGAAACTACTAGTACTAGTAGTCAACATGGCGGTACCTTGTGAATGAGCTGCTCTCCAGCTTCAGATACTGTTACCAGTTTGCAGAGCGCCTGCAGAGCTGGAGGAGTCAGACCTGAGGAAGTAAACATCACATTATTCAGTCACATCTTTATTAGCTTATTATTATTTAGAATGATAACCAATAAATATCAGAGGCTTGATGACAGTCTAGAGGGTCTGAACAGATGGTTGTCATGGACACCAGGGATATTTTGAATAATGGATTAGCAGTGTTTTACCCAGCAGGGCCTGCAGGGTGGTGCTGCACTGCTGCAGCCGATCCCCAGGGTCCGAGGTGGGGAAGAAGACGGCAGCAGGGAGGCCGGCGCCGCCGCCGGAGACATCCAACCGGAAACCCACCGCAGACAGGAGGGCCTGCCAGCCGGGAACGCCACCGACCTTTACCAGGAAGAGAGCAGACGAGTCTGACACTTAAAGATAAAGAGTGACGAGTTTCTGACGAGTCCAACGAGTCCTGAGGTTCCCAGAAACATCAGGAAACTGAAACTAAACTGAGCACTGAGACGGAAAGCTTATTTAGCACTTTATGGGATCAATTGTGGATGAATAAATATAAGATTAATACTTAGTATGAAAATAAAGGGGAATATCAACAAACCATAAATCAATAAGTGTAAATATCACTTTCTGATGATATTTATAATCTTAATCATTCATGTTTTTATTCTCTGAGGACTGTTTGTTGTAAATCTGTAAAGTGGAGCAGCATTTCATTTCATTAACTGTAACTCTGTGACAATAAAGGCTTTTGATTGATTGACTGACTGATTGATTGATTGATATGAATGCATGATGTCCTCATTACAGGGTCGAGCCATGGAGCTTTAAAGCTCACTAGGTTTTGCTGTTTGTGTTTTTTTCTACTTACTGCACGCTTATATAGTATATTTGAATCATTTAGTGATAATTTTATTTTGTAGTAAAGGAAACAGTTTTCAGTAAACATGAAAAATAAGGAGTTTGTTATTGACGTACAGTAACAGCCTAAATAAATGATAGTAAATAAATAATAATAAACTGGACACAGACCTTGTTCTCTACGCTCTGCTGGGATGTGTACATGGGGTTAGTCTGTCCGCTCTGAATGCGCTGTAAAGACTTTTCAACCTGCAGAGAAAAAGAGCAAAGCAGCTTGTGTCACAAAAACCCCATGGATCAATAATAGATGGATGTATTGATCGGTACCAGGTGCAGCAGCACTCTGAGGGCGTCCCTGGCTCTCTCTGGGTACTGGAGGATCTCTGCCAGGGCCTGACCCACCAGAGACATGGGGCTGTTGAGCTTCACATCGCTGCCGATCAACAGGTAGCCTGGAGGAAAAAACACACACAAATATATATAAAAAAAAAACAAAACACTGTGATGATGACTCTTTAGCTCACAACATGTCAAAGATTTAAAGAGTGATGATGCACAAAGTTGAGAGTTTATCAGAGCTCCACTCAGTGTTTTGATGGAGATGTTAAATTCCAGTTATTTCCTGTCATGTCTGGAGAGAAAAATGTGTTTTAGTGGTTGTTTGTTATTCTGGATTTATTCCTGGTGCTAATCATGCTAATGGTGCTCATGGTGCTAATGGTACTAACAGTGCTAATCATGCTAATGGTGCTGATGGTGCTAATGTTGCTAATGGTACTAACAGTGCTAATCATGCTAATGGTGCTTATGGTGCTAATGTTGCTAATGCTACTAATGGTGCTAATCATACTAATGGTGCTAATGATACTAAAGGTGCTAATGATGCTAATGGTACCCTAACCCTAATGGTAATAATGGTGCTAATGATGCCAATGGTGTTGATGGTGCGAATGATGCTAATGATTAAAGTGGTGCTAATGGTGCTGTGGGGCTGATGGGGCTGATGGTGCTAATGGTGCTAATCATGATGATAGAGCTAATGATGCTACTGGTGCTAATGATGCTAATGGTTCTAATGGTGCTGACAGTGCTAATGGTGTTGATAGTGCTAATGATGCTAATGATTATAGTGGTGCTATGGTCCTGGTGTCGGCTCACCAGCCCAGTTGGACGGGTGAGAGAAGTGCTTGCTGCTCTGCAGGGTCTTCATGGCCTCCGTCAGGGCGGCGCTGGCTTTGGTACCGTTGAGGAGGCCTGTGTAGAAGGTGTGCGTGAAGAGCTTAGAGGCGGCTATCGGTACCGGCCACAGGGACACGCACACACACTGGACGCCGGCTGCCAGAAAGGCCCGGGTCAAACCCACCACCCCATCAGCTGTGATCCTGCTGCTGGTCTCTGGGTACAACCTGGTGGAAGGGGTCAGAGGTCAGGAGGAAGTGAGCAGGTGGAACATTAAAAGTTAACAGTGAAGAGATCTGTACCTCAGAACCACCAGTTTGACGGTCAGACACAGGTCCAGGATGTCGGCAGCAGTGAGGAGGAAGTCGTGAAGCGGCGGGCTGTCGCAGACGCTCTCCACATCGCAAACACTCTCGTTGTCCTCACTCGTTTCATCGGCGCTTCTGAGACCCTTGATGTTTCCATCCTGAACTGCGGCCTCGCTCAAGGTCGACCCTCCACACGGCGACATCTCCCTGGGTCGCCCGCCGGCCGCCGCCACCTCCCCGCTGGGTGCGAGCACCACAGCGGCGAGCTTCCAGGATATGTGCGTGGCAAAGTGAACACACTCAGCTTGACTGAGGGCGGCGAGCACGCGCTCCTTGGTAGCGTTGGCTCCAGTCAGGGGGTGACATCCCATCTGCTCCCCCAGCCACAGAGCCTCATCCTGGGCTGAAGGTAAGGGACCCCACAGCCAGCGGTCCATCACAGAGGGGGGCAGACGAGGAGCCCCAACCACCGCCGCCACCGAACCTCCGTCTGTGCAAAGCGAGGGGCCGCCACGGCGAGGAGAAGGCTGTGGGTTGATCATAGGTCAGCAGGTATGAGTTTGATTTTTGCTCTATGTAATTAATAATTGTCACGTTCTACCCTTGTCATGAAATATCCCTGAATATCACTACTTTCTAATTAATTTAAATTAATTTGTATTTTTACAACCTCATTTCTTTTTTTACTCAGTCAGCAATTATTAAAAAAATGAGAAAATATATGCCCTTTTTATTATATTTTTACACTTCTTTTCTATTCTATGTGAGTACAGTAAGCTTTTCTTGAAAATTCTATTTTGTTCTATTTTTATATGGCACATAATCTATTTCATATATGTCTTGTGCTGCTAAACTTCCTTTAATTGTTACAGTGACAATAAAGATATTTTATTATAAAAACTAAATCCAGTGGTGGAATGTGCATAACTTATTACTTAATTACTCTAACACAAATTTGAGTCACTTATTCTTATCTTGAGTATTTTAATCTCATGTTAGTTTCTACTCCTACACCGCAATTCAGGGAAATATTGTAATTTTTTTTTAACTTATATTATTATATTTACTATATTCACCAAACAGTGTTAATTACTTAATAAATTAAGATTTTTGCACATAAAACATGGAAAAGTACAGGCTATTAGTTTGATAATTCATAATTTATGTATGTATGTAAAATATATTAAGATTTGCTGTTTTTCCTTCTAATAATGTTCATAATAACGGTTAGGTTTTTGTAATAATGTTGAAGTTAGGGGTTACTTAATATAAATAATAATAACAATCTAATAACGATATAACACTGAATATTAAGATAAGATGCACCTTACCTTAATATATAAATACATATATATTCAATATAAATAATAATCTAACCATATTAAACTGTAAATTGATTGTATTTTTACTGACCATTTTCCATTTTCCATAACATTTTCACTGCAGGACTTCAGCCTGGAACAGAGTACTAATACCACCCTCTGTTACAGAGTACCGTGGTGGTATTAGTACTCTGTTCCAGGAAGTACTCTGTATTAGTACTTTTACTGCAGTAAAGGACGTGGACTCGCAGTAGAAGCCGTCACCTTGCTCGTGGCTCCCAGGCTGCCTAGAGACGGCACACAGATGAGGCTGAACCTTTCGTACAGGAACTCGTTGGAGGAGCTGCCTTTGAGCAAGGCGAAGGGGATCAGGTAGAGTTCCCCCTCCAGGACCAGGACCAGCTGTCGGTGTCGGCCCACAGGTCCACTGCTGTGCATCAGACCCTGAGACCCAAGCAGACCGTCAGAACCAGAAACACCAGGAGGAAATAAAAGTGAGCAGTTTGAGGGAAGAGCACGAACACACCCCTTCCATGGGAGCGATGAGGAGGTCATAAAGAGCTCGTAGAGGAGGTTTGTGAGCAGGTCGCTGAGGAGGAGACACTGAGTTGTCCTTCACTGGAGACACTGTGGTGCTGTGGAGACTGCTCATGCTCTGACAGCTTCTGTTAAACAGAAATACACAAACTTATAGTGTTAAATATGATGAATTATTATTATTATTACTGAAAAAAAATAACAGAGATGTTGTGATATCATTTAAGAAATCTGTGTCATGGAAAGAATTACAAGTTCATTAATTCAGTAATCAAGTAGAAACATTTTATTTTGACAAACAGTGACAACTGAAAGAGAAAACCAATAATAATAAACAAAATAATAATAATAAAAAATAAAAACATATAATTAATACAGCACATGGTATCCACAGGGAAATGAATTTGAGATTTTTTAAAAATATATTTCCCTGAAATGCCAGACTTTGTTTAAATAGTTTATTATTAATTATTATTATTTATTTAATTTTCTTGTTTGTTTTTTGTCTTCATATTTTTAAAGGATGTCCTGTTTTATTTTAAGATATGTTGTATAATGATATTGTATATAAGAAAGAAACATGATTATTGTTGTTGTGTTATCCTAAGTTATCCTAAATAAAAATATAGTGAAAGAAAGACGTGAAATAAGAAGATTGAGAGTCTCCATCAGTTATTATTATTATCTGCATGATGGATGAATTTGTCTGTTGATTTTTCATCAATAAAACATGATAAAAATTCTGTAAATGTGGATCAGAATGAGAAACCAGGAAATGTTCACATTTAAGAATTTAAAATCGGGAAATTGATTCATTGATTATCAAAATAAACGCTGATTAATTTAATTTTGAGTTTTCAGAAAAGCGCTCCCCCCCTGAGTTTTTTCCTGTTAGTCACACTAGGTTAGGGGTGCTGATCACTTGTTGTGTTTTGTTAAAAACTATGAACTCAGTCAGGTTTTCTTTTGTTTATTTAGTGAGGTATAGATGCTCTAGTTCCTTTTGTTATATTTAGTTTTTGATTTGTTCAGCACCCACCGGCCCTGTTTGTGTTAATCCTCATTCACTTGTTTTGTCGCAATTAAGTTTTTTAAACCCCTGCCAAATAAATAACGTGGCATATACCAAGAACAACTGGTTTTTATGTTGCTTCTCCTTTTGGGTTGTAACAGCTTTATAAACAAAATGTATTATTATTATTATTAATAGTTGACAAATAATCAACTAATAGTTGCAGCTTGATCTGACAACAGTAAAATCCTGAAAAAAATAGTGAAAGAAAGAAGTAAATTAAGAAGACTGAGAGTCTCTGTCAGACTCATCTATCATCACACAATCTTTGAGACCGACCGACCTGTTGAAGAGGTTGTTCCTGGACACCATGCGGAGGAAGCTGGAGGCGTCGCTGCCTGACGTCCCTCTGATGTTCAGCTCTTCAAACTGCTGCTCCAGCAGATCTCCAGCCTCACTCTCCGTCTCACTGCTGGAGCCTCTGAGAGCAACATAGTAGTACTGCATTAGTACTGCAATAGTACTGCATTAGTACTGCAATAGTACTACAATAGTAGAATAGAATAGAATAGTTTTTTGTTTATGCCCCATTGGGGGAAATTCACCCACCACAGCAGCACAGTACTGCATTAAAACTGCAGCAGTATTATATTAGTAATGCAATACTAGTGCTATAGTACTGCAATAGTATTGCACTACCACCACTATGATCTGCACATCTTATTTGGTACATACTGGTACATTTTTGCATACTTGTACACTAAATTTCTCTGTATTTTTTTTCTGTATTGTGTTTCTCTGTCTGTCCGTTTTAATCCAAACATCAACAGAATATAATAAAACAGAATAGAATTACTTTATTGATTCAAACCTGGGAAATTAACATAATAACGTGAAGGATATAAGTTTATAAGAAGCTGGACCTGTGAAATGTGTTTTTGCATTTGCCTTTCATTCATAAACAACATCATATTTTACAACTTTTTTCATTTGGTTTGTTTGTAAAAAATGTAAATTTGTAAAGACTATCTGTCAGGTAAATAGAGTGGAGTAGAAGAAGAACATGTCAAGTGAAGAAAAGTACCTTAAAGTTTTGGTGAATGTTTTTATTAGCTAAAGAAGAGGTAGAAACCTGCTGTAATGGCTGTCCACTCCCAGAGCCTCTCTGGCGTTACAGATGTACTGATCCAGAGTCAGAGGACCTCCTCCTCCCTGTGGACTCCCACCTCCTCCTGCTCCTCCTCCACCCTGGAGTTCCTCCACTCCAGCCTCTCCCAGATACACCTCGTTAAACTTCACGATGCCTGTGGGAGTAGAGCAGGAATATACCATACTATATTATTAATAAAATATATACAGTATATCATACTATATTACTTTATATTATGTTATGTTGATATAAACTATACTATATACCATACTACAATACTCAATACTATACTATACTTGTTTCTGAATTCTAGTTGTTTAGAGAAGTTTATATACTTTCACAGTATTTATACACTGAAACCAGATTAATGAAAAATAAAAAGGCATTAATGAAAACAGGAAGTGTATTTGGAGGAGGATGTGGTTCTAGATATTTTCAGTGTGAACAGAAACAAAGTTGTTGTTAATTCAGTGTTAGTGCACTACTAAACGAAGCCTGCAGCTCAGTAGATTTCCTCAGATTAGATCTAGTTTCCTAATGTCAAAAATAAAAGGTATATTTAACCTTTCATTCTTCTAAACACTGTGAATATTTGCAGCTCTTTTGGGGCATTTTCTGAGGGCACCTGTCCCTGGAGATATGAGCCAGCTGTACAGGAAGCCTCCAGCCAGGGAGTAGTAGAGGACCACCGCCCTCTGGCCGTTCACCGTCTCCAGGATGTGCTCCACGGTAACGGGGACGTAGGGGTCGCTGCTCGCCGCTTGCTGACTCCCTTTCTGACGCTCGACCAGGAGGTCGGCGAAGGCTCGCGTTCGCCCTCGCTCTGCTATGGCCAGCGCCTCATCGTGGCGACCTGAGAGGCAACATGGAAGGTGAGGAATCAGCTGATGGAAGGTGAGAAACAGCCCGAGAAGGGGGGAGGACGGGTGACTCACCTAGGCTGACGAGGACTCGCTGGAGAGCCTGGTACGAGCTGGTCTGCAGGTCGAACATGGAGAGCTTGTAGTCCGTGTTGTGCTGCGTCTCGTGGCGAATCGCCTCAAATAACACGGATGCTCTGTACAACTGAAACACAGCGAGATACAATCAGACACTCTCATCATTTTAAACCTGAGGGTGACCTGCAGTTACTATAGCAACCACTGGGGGGCACTCACTCTCTCGCCAACAAACTTCAGATTAAACACTGGAAACAACCAAACTCTTGGCCTTCACATAAACATAAACTATTTAGAATGGATTTTTTTATTCACTTTTTACATCAGTGTAAAGAAGTTATTGAAAGAAAAACAAAATAATGAAATAATGAGTAATAATGATCATAAAATATTGACTGTATATACAAAAAACTAAAGTAAATGAAATGGAATACAACATTTTGATAAATAAAATGTATATTATTACAGGTATGACTTCATAAATAATGACGTATAATAAAGAGAGTGGAGGTTGTGAAGTCACCTGGTGCTGAGCCTCCTCCAGGTTCCCTCCAGCCCACAGCGACAGGCCGAGGCGATGGCGGATCTTTGCTTCGTCTTCCCTCCGACCCAACTGCTCTGCCAGACGCAGACCTGAGGAGGAAGAGGAAGTGATCAGACGCTACTTCCTGTCTGATCCAACCCCCTTTTTGCTGCTTTTTGTCACCTTGCTGCTAATAAATTAAATCAGAACATCACTTTCATTTCACAGTCATTCAGTTTTTTTACTCTATAACATCAGTAATGACTATATAATAAAATTATATAACATCAGGAAGGAGACTATATAACAAACATCAGTAATGAGACTATATTATAAAACGATATAACATCAGGAAGGAGACTATATAACATCAGTAATGACTATATAATAAAATTATATAACATCAGGAAGGAGACTATATAACAAACATCAGTAATGAGACTATAGAATAAAACTATATAACACCAGTGATATTCCCATATAACATCAGGTATGAGACTATATAACATCAGAAATGAGACTATAGAATAAAATTATACAACATCAGTAATATTACTATATAACAAACACCAGTAATGAGACTATATAACATCAGTAATGAGACTCTATAACATCAGAAATCAGACTATATAACATCAGAAATCAGACTATATAACATCAGTAATGAGACTATATAACATCAGTAATGAGACTATATAACATCAGAAATCAGACTATATAACATCAGAAATCAGACTATATAACATCAGTAATGAGACTATATAACATCAGTAATGAGACTATATAACATCAGTAATGAGACTATATAACATCAGAAATCAGACTATATAACATCAGAAATCAGACTATATAACATCAGTAATGAGACTATATAACATCAGAAATGAGACTATATAACAACAGAAATCAGACTATATAACATCAGTAATGAGACTATATAACATCAGTAATGAGACTATATAACATCAGAAATCAGACTATATAACATCAGAAATCAGACTATATAACATCAGTAATGAGACTATATAACATCAGAAATCAGACTATATAACATCAGTAATGAGACTATATAACATCAGAAATCAGACTATATAACATCAGTAATGAGACTATATAACATCAGAAATCAGACTATATAACATCAGTAATGAGACTATATAACATCAGAAATCAGACTATATAACATCAGTAATGAGACTATATAACACCAGTATTCTATTATTTCATTCTTGTTTGGTTGTTGTTTTTTTTTCTGACTATAACTTGTTTTCGCTGCTGTAGAAGATGAACGAACATTATTCTTTTCTATTCTATTCCGTACCAACTTGTTGCCTCTGAGCCTTTTCATCCCACTGACTGGAACTGAAAAGATCTCCACTTTGTCTCAGACATGTTTCCCCTGCTGAGCTGGCTGCTGGTAATTAGCTCTCATTAGGACTCTAGATTGAGCCTGTTTTGATTCATCCTGCCTGTCTGAGCGCCTCTGATGTTCTGCATCTGCTGCTTCTTTCTTGATGGTTGAGGAGGTTAATTGGAGGCACGGATATTATTTCTATTTTTGGTTTCGGTTCTCCGGCTCCGTCCTCACCTCAACTTTGAGCCGAGGAGAGTTAATGATCAATTAAAATCCGGAGGATCTGTGAGCTGTCAGTGACGAGGCGTGACCATGTCTTACAGGCCCGGCGGAGCCTGATGGAGTTCAGAAAGGAAGCCAAACATCCGTCACACCTTGTTGGAGGGGTTGACAAGACAACAGTGCTGAGTATCGTCTAGTTAGAGGAGAAGCTGAATCAAACAGGATTATTGACAAGAATAACCACCTCCATGGGAATCATCGCTGACTTTAAATAATAAACCTTGCAGACCAAAGTCTGTGTGGCTGCAGGGGGGAAGAAAAACTGTGAAAACTTGTGTCAGAAACAATCAAAAAGTTCCCATCAGAGAGAAGCTGAGACTAAATTCAGGTGGGAGTGAAGTTTGTTATATAAGTGCCTGTTGTTCAACATTTATGGGTTCAGTCTCTGGTAAATATGTCATATATGGATCGACTTTAAGCGCAACTTCTGTATTTGTGTACAATACTACTTAAATTATCTTTAAAGGCATTCATGACATTTATTATGAGACATTACAGGAAGCAGAGCTGTGTGTGTTTGTATCAGAGCTGAAACAATTAGTCAGTTAATCAATTAGCTGATCAGCATAAAAACTAGAACGCTATAAATTAATTATACGGGGCACTGTTGACTGATATATTGTGGACCAAATGATTAGTCAAAAATATTAAAAATAAGCAGAAAAATAAAAAATGTTTTCTTCACATTAAAGAATAATTATTCCATCATCAACATAATAAGATGGCGTATCTGAATTATTGTGTCACCAGTTTAAAGCCACTATGGTTTGATTTATTATGGGATTAAACATTTCTCTGATGGTTTAAGCTGGAGAAAATACCAGTTTATAGTTTGAAATCCTGCACATTTAAAGCTTCTGAAAACCAACAATCACTTTTCATGTCATTAGTGTGAACAATGACGTCCAACATAAACATGAAGAGCAGCTTTTGGGTATAGTTTTTATTTTTATTGTTTTTTTCTTTGTGCTCTTTTGTCCAATTTGAAGTGATCAGACTTAAACTCTTTATGAATAATGCAATAAAGGATGTTTTTCCTTCACTTTAAATTTAACTGTTGCTTATTTATCCACGGCTACAGGAGAATCAGTTTTATTGTCAAATTAACTGGAACTTCCTGGCAACAATTATCCGGTAGTTTCTAACTACAATAACTAACTATTATCAATTTTTAAACTGTTTTGTTTAATAGTACTATATTTGATTTTACTAGGGCTGTTGAAATGAGCCTGTTAACGTGATTAATCAGTGTTAATGCGCTAATGTGTTGGCAGAGACGTGCCGGTAGGTCATGAAGCAGAACTCCATTCAAAAAAATCAAGGAAACAAACAACACATTCGTAACTAACAATCAAACATGATTTTAAAATTAGATTAACCATCTTTTCTGAATCTTTCCAACCTTTTCCTGTAAATCAGCAAACAAATAACCCACCAAAGAGCATCGTTAAAGTATTAATTTGTAATGTAAAATGGACAAAAAAGGAATTTGACAGCCTTAGATTATACAATAATATTTTTTGAGAATCTTCTTAACTCATACAGTAAGAAACCAATGGATATGATCATTTATAGTGTGCTAGTCGCGCTCACCTTCCTGCAGGTACATCACAGCCTGAGCGTAGTTCTGCAGAGCGTGGTGTGTCCTCCCCAGGCTGCTGTAGGCCAACGTTTTGGCCATCAGGTCGTTGGTCTGCGCCGCCACGCTCAGGTGCTGCTCCTGGAAGACCACGGCCCGCTCGTACTTCCCCAGAGCCTCGTAGGTCAGCCCCAGATTCCCGTAGGCTCGGCCCTGGCTCCTCACGCAGCCCGTCTGCTCGGCGATGTCCAGCGCCCTCTGGTGCCACTGCAGCAGCACAGCAAGGGTAATCAAAGGACCAATGTGACATTTATGATGAGTCACTTTACTGTACAGAGATAGACACCACTCTCATGTCTGCACGCTAAATATAAAGCTACTTCCTGTTAGCTTAGCTTAGCACAAAGACTGGAAACTGCTAGCCTGGTTCTGTTCAAAAGGACCAATCTGAAGATTAACCATGTGGAACTGTTGCACAGGAATTTCCTTCAGGATGAATAAAGTTTTATCTCATCTTATCTATTATTTTATATAATATGCTGCTTAGATTAGATTTAACTTTATTTCCAACCAGACGTGCATAAGCATTAAACAGATAAATGAAAACATGTAATAAGAATACACACTAACAGGAGTATATGTTATGGAATGATATGTAAATAAACAGAAGTGTGTATTATGTAATATCATATTTACAGTATATACAGAAGTATATATTATATAATATAATGTAAAATATATAATATTTACACTGTAAATACTATATATTATATAGTATTTACAGTGTAAATATAAAGCATATAAAATCTATATGAAATATAATTTAGAATATTTATAATTATACAGAGGTATATATATAATATAATATGGAATATTTACAGTATATTCAGAAGGATTTATTATATAATATATAATAAAACATATTTACAGTATATACAAAAAGTGCAAAATGTGCAGTGTGAATGTACAGTAGTGGTATTTTCATAATTAATTCAAACAGAAGATTAAAATAATGAATGGTTTGTTGTTTGTTGGAACAGAAACTAAAGTGAAACTATGACAGGTTGTGGTTATTTCAGCGGGTATGTGCAGGCTGACAGGTGTCTTTATGCTAAGCTAAGCTAAGCTAAGTCAAATGCTGTATTGTGGATCCTCACAAACCTGCAGAGCCGTCTCGTTGTCTGCCATCAGCTGATAAACGCCTCCAAGCGCATCACTTGCCTCTGCTTCCAGGGATTTATCCTGACAGGTAGAAAGTGGAAGGATTTACTGCGTCTTTCATAAAAAGATTATTAGTCATGTCAGGCAGGACAGAAGATCTGGAATTCTTACCCCTGCTGTGCGAGCGATGCTCAGCTGGTGCTCCAGGCAGGACAGGGACTGCTCGTAGTTTCCCAGCTGGCTGTGCAGCGTTCCCAGCTCCCCATAAGCCTGAGCCTTGCCTCCTCCTTCTCCACCCAGCTCATGGGCCACCACCAGGCGCTTCTCAAAGCACACCAAGGCCTGCTGGAGGCTGCCCATCGACCTGCAAACACAGCAACACATGGAGTTCATGATAAAAGTTCCCCACTCAGACAGCATGCAATGAAGCAAATACAGTGTTTAAAAATTCACTCCACTCAGGCAGCATTATTAGTATTTTTTTTGTATTTTCCCTCTTTTATCCTTTCTTTTATTGTGTACATATAGTTTTGTTTTTTGAACAAAACCACCCTCTGTGTACAGGCTATATATTCATTTTATTTCATTATATTATTGGATTTTTAATTTCTATACAGACAGTTTCTGAATCCCAGTTCCAAGCACTGGAGGCTGCCTCTTGCTTTTATTTAAATTTATACAGTATATACACAGTTAGTGGAGTCATTGCAATTTCATTTCACTGCTGGTAAAAAAAAATAATTAAAAGTACTGTTAAATTAACAGTATTACTGATTACCAGAATATTTAAATGTTTCTGCAATGGTTAATCCAGCAGTATGTGCAAGCTCTTTAATCAAAATTATATCTTTAATGCTAAAATATAATTATTGTTGTTATCCAGGAATTTCAAAAAAGCAGAAAAATATACCAAAGTACATTAATATTATTTTTGATTGAGATGTTAAATTCCAGTTATTTCCTGAACATAAAAATGTGTTTTAGTGGTTTACTGGACTCATCCCATCACTGTCATTTGTCTAATTAATTAGTAATTTGCACTATTTTTGCAAACTTTTCACTGTTTATTTTATATTTCATGCTACCTACTTTACAAGTCATATTCATTTTTAGCACAAACTGCAAATATGTGCAATTGTTATTGTTCTTTTATTGTTTTTCTTACTTATAACTTGTTTATGCTGCTGTATCAAGTAAATAAATATTCTGGCTCAAATTTGGGTCAAAATAGGTGAATCCATTTTAAATTCCTCACCCCTGTTCAAAATGGTGAAGAAACAGGCTGCAGATGAATAATAAACCCATCATAAAGCCAGTGAACGTATGTTTTCATGTGGGGATAAACTCTCTTCCCCTGCTGCTCCCATCCCAGCTGCTTATTACTGTTACTGAATGATGATGATTTTAATTATTATCTCCAGTGTAAAATGTGCTGAGTGACTGCAGCTGTATTCTAGGCTGTAACAGAGAATGTAATCCAGCTTCCATGAGTCAGCACAAAAGCTGTAATGCTTACTAATCATGTGCTACAGCTCCAGACAGGGTGGGTTCAGTCACAATGCAGAGGATAATTAAAAAATATGTAAAAAAAAAAACAAAAAAAAAACCACACACACAAATTAAATTGGTTTGACATTTTGGGCACATGCACTTATCGTAGATATTCAATTAATAACCCTGGACTCAAAGGCTTCTTTTGATTCCTTTCACGTAAATATCTAGCTCAGCAAAGACAGGAAATACCTATCTAATATATAATTGTTTAATTAAACAGGCATGAATATTATTTCTATTAAAAAATGTTTGATAAATGAATTAACAACACTTTATTTTACGGCACAGCTCCTCTCTTTATCCTCTTAAAATCAACCTGCCTGTCAAAGAAGAGCCCTAAAGAGGAAAAGTGCTGAAAAGTGATGATGCTTTTCTTTGTAGCCAGCAAGGAAACAAAAACCTTGTTTACCAAACAACACGGTGCAGGGAGGACAGAAAATAAGATATATATAATAAGCTAATCCTTTATTCCCATGAACGAGGAAATTTGCACTGACATCTTATCTTAAAATATCACTTATGTTAAAGTGCAGACTTCACATGATGAAATTCACAATTTGGATCGATTTGATAAATGAGTATGAATAATAACGTATACATATATTCAATCTCATTGTTTTGAAGTGTGCTTCTCTTGTCTGCCATGCTGCTTAATCTAAATTAAATTTGACTTTGGCACTCATGGTTGTGGGGAATCTAACTGGTCTGACGATGTGAGGCACATCCATATATAGCAGCTTCAAGCTTAAGAGGTTTTATACAAGGAGGTTTAACTCCATTTTTATGTCTGTATGGTTAATATGATTGTCGAGGTTAGCTTAGCATAAAGACCAGAAGCTACTATGTTCATTTGCTGAATATAGACGTAAGATGAATGTGTGAGGCTAACCCATTAAACCACATTATTTTCACACTTTTTACGACATAAAGTGTTCATTCAGTGCTGGTAGGCTGACTTTTTGTTTACCTTTGGACAAAGCCAATTAACAAATAAAATAAAATACACAATATTTAGACTATAAAGTGTGCTGTGCACACGTAGTGCAAATTAGACAAACAGGCAGTTTTGCGTACCTGTGTGCGTTGCCGAGTCCTCTGTAGGCCCTCTCCTGGTCTTGGACATGGTTGAGGCTCTGAGCCACCGTCAGGTACTTCTCGTAGTTCTGAATGGCCTCGTCGTGGTCCCCTAAAGCGTCGTAACAGTCTGCCAGGTTCCCATAAGCCCTGCCCCGGTCCAGCATGCTCTCGGTCCCACTCAGCTGCTGCAGCATGGCCAGCTGCTGCTCAAAGTAGCCGATCGCCTCCTCAAACACCCCCATGTTCAGTTTGGTGATGCCCATGTTCCCGTGGACCTGAGCCTCCAGACGGGCATCTCTGAGCCCCTGCGCCAGCCCGAGCTGGGCCTCGTAACACTGGAAGGTGGTGGCGTAGTCCCCCAGGGCCATGTGCACGGCGGCGAGGTGGCCGAGGGCGCGGCACTCCCCCTGCTGGTCGCCTAGATCCTTCCGGATGGTCAGCTCCTGGCTGTGGAAGGACAAGGCCGAGTCCAGCTGGCGGAGCAGCCTGAAGGAGGGACAGGAACAAGAGGTAAGAACGAAGAAGGAAGCACACAGTTCAAAGCCTCAGTATGGCTTCATCACCTGTGGACTGATCCCAGCGCTGAGTAGGCGTCGGCCTCCATCCTCTGATCGCTGACCTTCTGAGCCAGACTCAGCTGCTGCTGGTAAAACCTCACGGCTGCTGGAAGATCCGCCCGACACACAAAGATATCCCCCAGGTTTCCAAAGGCTCGGAAAACCGCCTGCACAGCAAAAGAGTGAGTGATAACTCAACTCGCACAGCGTTAAAAATTAACTTTTTTTTCTGAGTTTATATAATTCTCACAGATTCCAAGTTAAAATCACATTTTGGATAGCATTAGTATTTTCACTCGTTAAGAGTTTTGTTTTATGATACTTGAAAGTGTATTCATAACACTAAAAATGTGTTTTTCCCTTTCAATGACCGTTCATTTTTAACATTCATTGTGTTGTTTTATGATAACAACAAGCAAACGAACCAAACACCAAACAATGACCACATCAGCACCCATTAACACAGCATTTTGCTGTGTGCGGACCACACAACCACATGATAAACAACAACCACTTCCTATGGTGGAAGTACATTAGTAGTAGTAGCAGCAGTAGTAGTACTGGTAGTACTGGTAGTAGTAGTAAGAATTGACCTGTGTGTTATCCAAGGCTTGAGCCAGAGATAGCAGGTATCTCTGACACTCCTCTGCCTTCTTGTACTCCCCCAGAGCTTTGTGGGCCAGACCCAGGTTACAGTAGGCTTTGGCCTGGGCTAATTTGTCTTGGAGGTCCTTAGCCAAGGCCAGGTCCTGCTCATAATACCTAGGAAATGGATACAAACAAAGCAAAACATGAAACAAAAGCCAAGGAAATCAGCATGACATTAAGGGAACATGCAACACAGAAGAAAGAATTTATGAGCACATGCTTTTATTTGTTACAGTCATCTTATTCACAGCTCTTTATTGACTCAATTAAGAGCTGGAACCAACAAGATGGTTTTTGTCACCATCTTAGTTTTTGGATGTTGCCGTCTGTTTTACAACCAGAGGGTGGAGCTAAGTCTAACCGAATGCTAAATAAGACACCTTTAGGTGACCAAAAATGTTATATTTAACATTTATGAAGTGAAAACACACTGAAAGGGATGAAGTTGTACGATAAAAAGGACCTGTCAATCAGCAAGTAGTCGTACCCTAAAGCATCCCCTGCTTCATGACCTGTTTGACTCTAAATAGGTCGGCTGACTCTAAACAGTCGGCTAAAAACATGTTTCCAGCATATAGATTTCTTCTCTGACCTGACGGCGTCTCGGTACTGTCCGAGGCAGTAGTGAGCGTAGCCGAGGTTGTGGCAGACCTTTCCTTCCCCCTCCAGGTCCTGCAGACCTGGGGCCAGAACCAGGTACTGCTGGTAGTACGGCAACGCCTGAGCGTACTCACCTCTCCAGCTGTGGAAGTTGCCCAAATTTGCTGCAAAAGAAGACATGACAAAAAGTTTCAATCAATCCAAAGTTGCTGCTCTTCTGTCTGTTACAGCATCTCCCTCTGGTCTGGCTTGCCTAGCGCCCTGGCTTCGCTCTGAGTGTCCCGGAGCTCTCGAGCGATGGCGAGGTGGTGGAGGTAGTGCTGCAGAGCTCGGTCGTGAGCGCCCAGCGCCTGGTAGGCCACGGCCAGGTTACCGTGAGTGGATGCCTGGGAGGGACGATCGTTCACCTGAAAACACAGAGAGAGATTTAACAGTCCTGCTTTCCACATGAGTTTCCACACTTTGCAAATTGAGCTGGGAATTCACCTCCAGAGAGATCTGCAGTTCCTGTCGGTGGTACCGGACGGCTTGGTCGTAGATGCCGAGTGCGTGATAGGCGTTACCCATGTTACCGTAAGCCCTCCCCTGGGCGGCGTAATCACTGAGCTCCTGGGCGAAGGACAGGTGGGCTTTGTGAAGCTTCAGGGCCGCCTCGTACTCCCCCTTCATCTGGTGGATGATGCCTGAGAAGGAAGTAAGTAGACAGAAGACACCTTGTTTGTTAAAAGAAACAAACAATACATGAACATGTGTTCATTAGAAGTTGGAGTAATGAGGAGAGTTGTTTTAAAGTCTTTGGAGACAAGTCCAAGTCAAGTCTGGAGTCCATCATGACAAACCAATGTCTTTTGAGACAAGTCCAACCAACACCAAGTCTTCTGAGACAAGTCCAACCAATCGCAAGTCTTCTGAAACAAGTCCAACCAATCTCAAGTCTTCTGAGACAAGTCCAACCAATCTCAAGTCTTCTGAGACAATCCAACCAATCTCAAGTCTTCTGAAACAAGTCCAACCAATCTCAAGTCTTCTGAAACAAGTCCAACAAATCTCAAGTCTTCTGAAACAAGTCCAACCAATCTCAAGTCTTCTGAGACAAGTCCAACCAATCTCAAGTCTTCTGAGACAATCCAACCAATCTCAAGTCTTCTGAAACAAGTCCAACCAATCTCAAGTCTTCTGAAACAAGTCCAACCAATCTCAAGTCTTCTGAGACAAGTCCAACCAATCTCAAGTCTGAGACAAGTCCTAATGAAGTTATAAATCTGAGATAAAATCTCCCAAATCAAGTATTAAGTCATTTGAGACAAGTCCAAGTCAAGACTCAAGTAATCTGGGACATGTCAAGTCGAGTCATCTGACTTAAGTGTGTCAACAGAGATTTTTACAGTTCAGTGAAGTCAAGTTTAAAGAAATCTGAGATAAGTTGAGTCTAAAGTGGGTCAGGAGAGCAGCTTTGAAATTCTAATAATGGAGACTCTACCAGGTCAGATCTCAGCACAGGTGAGTCTTTAAGGAATCAAGTCTCGAGTCATCACTGCTGTGACTTAAAGTCTACAGCTCTGCTGCCAACATCCACGTGGTTTACGTGTTTTAACTTAGCGGGCCTTCGCAGCTCAACAACATCCAAGTTTACAGAGTTAATGTAAATACAAGTTAAGGAAGAAGCTGCACAATACTGGGAAACTCCTCAATGCATGTTTGTGCTTAACATGATTTTTTTAAATCCACAGCTATAGTTAGCAATATACCCACATACACATACACTAAATCAAATATTTTGGTATAAATCACAAAGTTATTAAGTCGTCCACCATTATTTTTTTCTACAGTAAGGCTTCCTATAGCATCCATCCTTGCATTAATTCAATATTTCATCACAAATGCAGTTGAAAAGTTGCCTTTATGCTTTATTAATGTGATGAATGATGAGCATAAACACAGGGAAATAAAACTGATGTTGAATATAACGAGAACAATAAAACTGGGCTCACAAAAGCAGCTAATTAAAATGAATAATTGTATCTTTAATTGGTGTATTATAGATGGGTGTGTCATTCATGCACTGTCAAACTGGTTAACAACCTCAAATAATAGTCATTTTTAATTTCCAAGTGTGTGCATGAACGACCTGAAGTCTGCATGAAACGCACACAAAGTCTGGTTTCTAAATAAAATGTATGTGTACTTGTACTTGAGTGCAGTACTTGTGACAGTATTTACGAACATCCCACCCAGATGTTTTACTTCAGTAACAGTAGTAATACCACAGTGTATAAAAACACTACAAGTAAAAGGTCCACCATATAAAACATTACTCAAGTAAAAATACAAAAGTATTTGCATCAAATAAGCAAAAATAAAAATAAAAGCACTCACTATGCAGAGTAATGTATTGAAAGATAGTATATGGGAGAAGTATTTAAGTCTTCACTTCTTTACTTTTACCTCAGTAAAAATATTAATACCACTGTGTAGAAATACTCTTTTGCATCAAAGTCCAGCATACAAAACATCCTGTAAGTAAAAGTAAAAAAGTATTAAATCAAATACTTACAGCACCAAAAATGCAGAATGTCTATTTTCAGAATTTTTTTTACTCCTGTAAAAGTACTAATACCACAGTGTGGAGTCCAGCATACAAAAAGTACATCAAATATACTCCACGCACCAAAGGTACTACTATCTAAGTACTCATTATGCAGCACAATATAGGCCTAGACCTAGACCGAGACCTAGACCTGGATCTGGACCTGAACCAAGACCTAGACCTGGATCTGGACCTGAACCTGAACTTGAACCTATACCTATACCTGGACCTGAACTTGAACAAGAGGAGAAGAGAGGAGAGAAGGAAATGAGAGGAGAGGAGATAAGGAAACAAGGGTAGCGGAGAGGAGATGAGAGAAGGAAAAAAAGGCAGAGAAGAAAGGAGATAAAAAAACAAGAGTGGTAAGAAGAAGAGAGAAGAGAGGTAAACAATGATAAGAGGAGGATTAAAGGAAGAGAGGAGGAAACAAGAGGAGAGGAGAGAAGGAAGCAAGGGGAGAGGAGAGGGGAGAAGGAAAACAGGCGGAGAAGAGATGAGAGAAAGAAACATGAGGGGAGGAGAGAAGAGGATTAGAGGAGAGAGGTAAACAAAGCAGGAGAGGAGGAAACAAAGCAGGAGAGGAGAGAACAAAAAGAGAGGAGGAAACAAGAGAGGAGGAAACAAGAGGAGAGGAGGATGAAGCTTGCTCAGCATTCAGAGAGAAACGTTTCATCCATTAATGATGATCATTGATCTGAAGCGACTTCAGCCTGTTGGAAGCTCATCACTTCACATCACATCACCTTCTGACACTGTATATATACAGTGTTTATATACACTGTATATATACAGTGTTTATATACACTGTATATATACAGTGTAAACTGTATTACACTAATACAACTCAATATAGAAATCATAATCATAATAATATACAGGATGTTCTGACTCTTGGGATTAACACACAGTGAGCAGGAAACAGTGAAATTATGCTGAACGAGCTCAGAGCTCATATTACTGATGCAGCACACACACACACACACACACACACACACACACACACACACACACACACACACACACACACACACACTTGGCATCAGGTTTGCAGACTCTCAGATTTCACTACAGCCACAGAAACCAGAAACCAGGAGCTGGTTAATAAAACATGAGAGCAGGACCATCACAGTACTAGTACCACTGAGGAAGCAGTACACTAGTGCTACTGAAGTACAAGTGTCAGGCAAATGTACTTAAAATACAATGCGAAAAACAATAAGCATTGAGAGTGTTACTGGGTTTGTAAAGTGTCCTCTGGTGACTTCAAAGACACGCGTTTCACTATTTCTAATTTTCACAAAAAAACACCAGAGTTCAGAAGTGGTGGAAGAAGTACTCTGATGTTTTAGTACTCTGAAAGTAGTAATACCACAGTGTAGAAATATTCTGTTACATGTAAAATGCCTGCATTAAAGTCCAAAAGTATTAAATCAAATATACTCAAAGCACCAAAATAAAAGCATCATGATTTTGAATGGCTAATTTCAGAATAATATATTAGAAGATAATATATGCAAGAAGTATTTGGATCTTTTACTTCAGTAAAACTAGTAATACCACAGCGAAGAAATACTCTGTTACAGCATAAACAATACTTCAGTAAAAGTACAACAGTATGTTTACTCTCACTAATCTACTGCTGGGTACTTTAATTTACAATAATATAATCATCATTTATTTTGTATTGATTATCTGAATCTGAAACTTATCTAAAGTCGTCAAATGAACGTAGTGGAGTAGAAGTATAAAGCAGCGTAAAACTGAAATCTTTAAGTACAAATGTGTACTTAAGTGTACTCTTAGTGCTCAAATGTAGCAGTCTGTTTGATCTGATCCAGGACCAGTCGATCTACTGAGTCGCCATGGTGACGGCAGGGATGGAGCAGCTCAGTGGTTAATAAGAAAAAATCCATCAGCTGGAAAAATAATATAAAAATAAAAATAATAAGATTTTGGCTTCTGTTGGTTTCTAGTTTTCTGAGTGTTTTCTCACCTTTTATCTAAAACTGCATCATCCACTTTTTGAAATAAAAAGTTTCCTTTAAAGTTTACAGAGGCCAGATTGTTTCCTTCCAGAAGGACAGAGAAGATAAGTAAATAAATAAGTAAAAGTCACTGGTACGGTATGATTATATTTATGATTCTGCTTGTTTCCCCTTTATTATTATGAACCAAAACTCCAAATCAATCAAACATTAAATTAAATGTTAATTTAACCTTAATTGATGATCAATTCTTATGTCTTTTCAGAACAATTTTGAAGTACTTAATACAAATGACAATAAACGAATGAAAATTAAATCAGTGTTATTATTTTAGAATTTATTTGCCATTTTTTTTATAGGAATATTTTTTTTTCCTTCAGTTAAAAAAGTATCAGAGTCATACTTCCTCCTGCTGGACTCAAGGAAGTAAAAGTCAAAAATATTTAAAGCACAGAGAAATAATAATAATAATAATAATAATAATAATAATACATTTATTTATATAGCACCTTCAGAACAAAGTGCTTTATAGAGCAGGTAACAAGTAATATCAATCATACTGGTAACAGTTAAAGTCAAAAACCAATGAAACTGGTAACAGATAAAATTAAGAACCTAAAAAATGGCAACAAGTAAAATCAGGTAACAGATAAAACAGACAAAACTAGATAAAACAGATAAAAAACAGATAAAACCAAAGGTCAAACCTACCCAGGTTGGACGACGCTCGGCCCTGAGCGGCTCGGTCCTGCAGATCCTCAGCGATGTGCAGCTGGTGCTGGTGGTGCTGCCAGGCTCTGTCCAGGTCCTGAGGACCAGCAGGAAGTCAGAACGACCCGCAGAGGTTCACTTATTTTATCTTTAAACTTTAAACTACACCCACACCAACCTGCATGCAGCGGGCGGCGTGTCCCAGACCAGCGTACGCCCTCATCTCGATGGCTCGGTCGCGCAGCTCCTGAGCCAGCTCCAGTACACGAGTGTGGTACGATATGGCCTTATCGAAGTCCCGCTGGGAGTGGTAGGCGCTGCCCAGGTTACTGTAGGCCCGGGCCTCCTCACGCTGGCTCTCCAAGGTCTAAAAAACAGACATACTGTAATGAAGACAGTGGTTGTTTTATCTTCTGGGCATCACAGATCAGATATTATTAATGCAGAATCTCTTTGTCTTCAGAAGCACTAAGTAGGTGACATTTTATTTTTAATCTGCACACAAAATAACTAAATTGTGCTTTCTGTAATAATTACCTATAACTGTCTTCAACCTTAACCTGCAAAAAGACATATTATTAATGCAAAAACTCTCCATCTGCAGACTCAGATGTCATAAAGAAAAGTAGCTTGAATTTAATCTCAGACAATGACATTTTATTTTTAATCTGCACTCGGTACATCTAAAAGAAACAGGTTTAGTGTTTAGTGCTTTCTGTAATAATTGTCCTTGATGTTAACCTGCAAAAAGACATCATCAGGAATGAAGACGGGTTATTTTATATCTTCTGGGCGTCAAAGATCACATATTATTAATGCAGAATCTCTCCATCTGCACACTCACACTTTATGAAGAAAAGTAGCATGAAATATAATGATTTAATGTCATTTTTGAAGTTTGAATCTGCATTTAGTGCTTTGGAAAACAGACACAGATCCTCACATCTCAAACAAATGTTTTATATCATGAGCTGCAACTAAACATGACTTTATAAACACGCAGCGGTCTGACCAACTGACTTAACTCTGGTACAAATATGATCGTCAACAGATGGTCAATTAGTATTTTCCACTGGCTACAGCCTCGCAAAAAACACAAAAATCAGTGACATAAAAGGCATAAAATGTGCACAGATTACTGTCTTTTGTTTGTGTTTGTTGGTGTAACATTTGCAGGAGGAGCTTCAAATATCTGTTCCCTGGTCACTGAGTTATAAACTGTGCAGCCAAATGACAGACAGACGCAACTCCTGCTTCAATCCATCACTGTCTGCAGATACAAATTACACCTCCCTCTATAATAATCCAAAATTAAATTACTGGATGCAGCTAATGGATTTATATTCAATAATAAATATTTTTAGCCTGTTTTTGTATAAATGGCTAGTTTTTTCCCACATGGCACCAAATTAAACAAATGAATGGCTCGGTTCTGTTTGAGCAGCTTTGCTGTTGTTGGAAACCTCTGAAGGCAAAGAATAATCAATATAAATCAAAATATCTGAGTAATGCTGGCCACAAATTAAAAGATAGATGATGCTTGGATAAAAATGTCCATTTGAGTGATAGTTTATACTTTATCAGCTCTTTATCAGAAGTATCAGTGTACCTTGGCGATGTCCAGGTGCTGCTCATGGCACTGGACGGCGTTGCTGAAGTCGCCCAGCGCTGTGTACACAGCGCCCATGTTGCCCAGCTGGCGAGCCTCGGTCAGCTGACTCTGGGTCTGCCTGGCCAGCAGCACACACTGCCGGTGGCTCGCCAGAGCGTTGGGGAAGTCACCGATGGCCGAGTACACATGACCCAGACTGCTGAGGGCGCCGGAGGCTGCCTGAGACAGACAGAAGTACACACTGATGAGTACAAGTACACATAGTGCACAGTACATCAGGACACAACAACATAGTACCAGTACACAGATTACACAATAACCATAGTACCAGCATACAACAACCAGCAACCTGGAAAAAAATACTACTATTACTACCACAACTACTAGTACTATTATGTTATTAGCGACCTTCCTCCTGTTGGCAATGAGAGTCGCCTCCATCAGACTGCTGCAGTTCTATTTCAGTCCTTTATTTTTTATTTTCCTTTATTTTTCTCCATTTTAATCATACATTTTTCTATTTTAATCCATTATTTTTTTTATGATTTTCCTTTATTTTTCTCCATTTTAATCATACATTTTTCTATTTTAATCCTTTATTTTTTCTGTTTTAATACTGTATTTTTCTTTGCTGCAGTTCTATTATAATCCTTTATATTTTCTATTTTAATCCTACATTTTTCTATTTTAATACTTTATTTTTTCTGTTTTAGTACTGTGTTTTTCCTTACTGTAGTTCTATTATAATCCTTTATTTTTTCTATTTTAATCCTTTATATTTTCTATTTTAATCCTACATATTTCTATTTTAATACTTATTTTTTCTGTTTTAATACTGTATTTTTCCTTACTGTAGTTCTATTATAATCTTTTATTTTTTCTATTTTAATCCTTTATATTTTCTACTTTAATCCTACGTTTTTTCTATTTTAATACTTTATTTTTTCTGTTTTAATACTGTATTTTTCCTTGCTGTAGTTCTATTATAATCCTTTATTTTTTCTATTTTAATACTTTATAGTTTCTATTTTAATCCTACATTTTTTCTATTTTAGTACTTTATTTTTTCCTGTTTTAATACTGTATTTTTCCTTGCTGTAGTTCTATTTTAATCTTTTATTTTTTCTATTTTAATACTTTATATTTTCTATTTTGAGCCTACATTTTTCTATTTTAATACTTAATTTTTTCTGTTTTAATACTGTATTCTTCCTTGCTGTAGTTCTATTATAATCCTTTATTTTTTCTATTTTAATCCTTTATATTTTCTTGCTGCAGTTTCACATCGGATGCTCTTCCTGTTAATTACAGGCTCCTCTTCAGGCACCATGAAAATCAGGTTGAGCGTCTCGACTGAAGATCACTCCAGTGTTTCTTTCTGCTCTGGTGACACTGATCTGAGACCTGCTTGCTTGTCCACTAACTGAGGACAAACTCTCTACTGCTCTGTTAACACACTAACTTCTCTAGCTGATCTGAGACCTGTCCTTCAGGCTGTTGCTACTGATCCGAGGAGTCATGGGAAATATTCCTCTGGTCTGTTTCAAATTAACATCACTGCCTATTACTGTAAACTATTCATTAATAATATACAGCAGATATACACTGTTAAACTTCAGGTACAACAGGTAGTACTTTACAATACTACTATTATATATTAATATTATGAATTGCATTTAAATCAAGCAGTTTGCAGCAGATATTAATAATTCTACACTCTATGCTGTGTAATAGAGAATAAATAGAGCAGAAAAATATCTATATATATCGATATAAATATACAGAGTATATAAGCAGCAGTACCTCTGGCAGCTCATTGGCAAAGGAATAAACACTCAATTTTCACATTAATTATAAGCAGAAAGGCTTCTAGCTTTGCTGCAGGAGCAGGATTTACTGTTGGAGTTGGAGCTGACTTGAGATACTCTGATATTCTGTGTACTCCTGGGAAGATTTGTAGTATAGTACTGCATTAGATCATAGAAAAATGTAAAACAAAACTATTTTCCAAGTTTTTCTGTTTTCCTCCTTTTTCTACTGAGTAGTTCAGAGTTTAGTTCAGTTTTTCGTCGTACTTGGTGAAACTATTTTTGCATTAAAAGAGCTTTTTTTTACCTTTACATTGTTTTTAAATCATGCATTCAGAGTCATTCAGAGCAAAAAAAAGTAATAGTTTTATGCATTATCTGATCATTAATATGACCACAAAATGCATTTTACTGTTGTAGATGACACAAAGTGTTCATGTTTCTGACTTTGTTGGTGGAGTATTGGATCAAAGATGAATTTATTGGAAAGTAACTGAAGCCAAATAAAGTAAATGGAGTAAAAAGTACAATATTTAACTGTGAGATAGTTGTGGGGAAGTAGAATGTGGCAGAAAAATACTCAAATAAAGTGCCTCAAATCACTTAAGTAAATGCACTTTGTTAATTTCCAGCATTAAAAATAATAAATTCAGCCTTTAAACACCACATCCCTTCAAATCGTAATGAACGCCGAAAAAAACCCAGCTAAACTGACCTTTAGTGGAGTTTACCTTCTAATTAAATTCAGGACAAAATACTCTTTTCTCGGCGTGTTTGTGAAAGACGTAAACACACAACATCAGTGTGTCGGCAGGAGAGGAGCTTTAATAAAGGAGCAGGAGGTTTCTGTGGACGGTCGACCAGACAAGAGTTTGATTTCCCTCAAGGACAAAATGTTTCCTCTGAACCAAGAAAACCACAGAAAATCCAACCACACTGTTTCTGTCTGCGTTTCCACATTATACACAGCGAAAGAAGAGGACTGACAATATGCTGCAGCCTATACATAATACATTATAATATATTTATAACATAATATAATGAATGTAATGCAATATATATGTAATGTATATAATATATGTATGTAATGTAATGTATATAAATGACATCAGCATCACTGACTGATTACTGTCATATATCAAGTCATATCCAAAGTCTAAAGATTTATTTAATTTAATTTTAATTTGCTCTTAGAATATATTTATTTTTTTAGTGCATACTTTTCTAAACTATACTAGAATATATACTACTCTATTATTTCATTATTGATGTTTAATTTTTTTTTTATATTTTTTTGTCTCATTGGATCTGTACCTAAACAGTAATGTAAAAAATAGAGTTTGCGTATCTACTGATACTCAATTCTCATTGAAAATGCATTTAAAATGCCAATAATCCTGAGAGCTTTGATGCTTGTTTTATCCAAAAACAACAGAAAAGAAGTTAACAGTGAGAAAAACGACTAATTCTCAGACTTATTGATTAATTGATGACCAGAGGTGTGTTTTAATCACAATCAATCACACAGCTGTGATGGACTGAACAATATTGTGTACTCTCTTTGTTTGGACGCTCGCTGTCTGGAAACACAGGAACAAACAGGAAGTAAATATCCAGCAGGAGGTATGGATTAGTGTGGATGGAGAGCGCTCACCTGCAGAGGAGGAGCTCGATAATCTGTCTGACAACACAAACACAAAGCTCACACAAAAACACAAACCGTCTGATTTTAATACCAGAATAAAGGAGACATGAAACAGGAAGCAGGGACTCCATATTAAAGAAGCCCTCAGATCTGTATTTTAGTCATTTATCCTGACCACCAGCTGATCTCCATCCAGTACAAACATCTGGACAAACTGACTGAGACAGTGAGAAGGAAAGATGATGAGTTTGAAAAGTGTTGAGATGAGTTTAATTGAAATTATAAAAAGTGGTGATGTTGAGGAGGCATTGCAAGGACGGTAAAGGAAGGTAAAGGAGGTTAAAGGAAGTTAATGGAAGGAAAAAGGAAGGTAAAAGAAAGGAAAGGAAGTTAATGGAAGGTAAAGGAAAGAAAAAGAAGATAAAGTAAAGTAAAGAAATGAAAAGGGAAGTTAAAGCTAAAGAAAGGAAGAGGGAGATAAAGGAAAGTAAGGGAAGGAAAAGGAAAGGAAGATAAAAGTAAGTAAGGGAAGAAAAAGGAAGGGAAAGGAAGGAAAGGGAAGGAAAAGAAAGTAAGGGAAAGAAAAGGAAGGGAAAGGAAGGAAAGGGAAGGTAAAAGAAAGTAAAGAAAGTAAAGAAAGGTAAAGGAAGGTAAAGGAGGTTAAAGAAGGAAAAGGTAGTTAAACGAAGGAAAATGAAGGTAAAGGAAGGTAAAAACACAGCCCACAGCTTCATGTCCAGCTCAGACATAAAGAGGCTAGCGAGCTAATTAAGCTCTTTGTTTTCACAACTGTCCAAAGTGTTTGAGAGGAGAGACGGTGAATTAGCTGCAGCCTGAGGCGTTTCCAGAGAACACCAGAGAGGAGGTAAAGAAGAAGATAAGACATTCAGAGAGAAAGAAAGCAGGTTTGTTTTTCTGTCCGTCACATCGTTTAGACTGCAGACTAAAGAGGGTGAAATGAAACATATCAGACTGAATGGCAGGATGCCGAAAATGGGTGAATAAGGAGAAAGAGAGGCAGTCACACATATATTTTATTTACACTGTATTGATAACACTATGATTCATGCAGTGACCTAAATCCATGAAGCAGGGTTCATGCAGACGTACCTCCCTGTCCTTCAGCTTCATGGCCAGCACCAGCTGGTTCCTGTGGTTGGCCAGAGCTTCTCTGTAGCTTCCTTTAGAGAAGAGGGCAGAGCCCAGGTTCCCATGAGCCCGGCACTCACCTGACTGGTCACCTGTGGACGAGACAAACGGTTGGTGACGTTCGCTGCTCGCTGTTCGCTCACACCGAGCTCCATCGCCTCCTGCTCACCTAAAGTCTTGGTGACCTCCAGGTCCTGCTGCATGTAGGCTATGCTCTTCTCTGCGTTGCCTAGCGACCAGTAGGCCGAGCTCAGGGCTGAGAAGACGGACCCGCGGAGCTTCAGAGAACACGTGCCGATCTTCAGCCCGGCTTCCAGGACCACGACAGAGGCGCCGTGGAAACCGTGGGTCAGCAGCTCCTGGCCGATTACGGACACCACCACGAACGGGCTCTTGTCCAACTTCATCTTCTGCAGCTGCTGGTAGGTCGGCTCCAGGGAGTCTGAAACACAAAGACCCTGATGAGGAGGGCTGGATCCACCAGGACCCAGAGCCTGACGAAAGATGACGACTCCAGACAACAGATAAAAGTTTTCTCTGGTGTTCAGGTGGAAAATACAACCAAGTAAAATCACCTGTTTTTGAATTTTTAAAGGAAATTTTATTATAATTTTGTAAAAACAAAAACAGCAGCTGGAAATGCATGCAGAATTTTAAATGCACCTTTAAAATTCTATAATTATTATCTATTATTATATTTTTAATTTCTCAGTGAATTCCAGTGTTCTGGCTCAAATTTGGGTCGAAAAAAGTGAATTCAGTATAAATTTCTCACTCTTGTTCAAAATGGTGAAGCATAGGGAACTCAATGAGAAATTAAACTCTGCATATATATATATATATATATATATATATATATATATATATATATATATATTTATTTTATATCTCGCGCTGATGTTTCATAAGGTGTTCAACCAATCATATTTTGTTTTATTGCTTGCAGTTCTGAAAATATCTTCTACTAATAATTCCAGAGCAGAAAACATTTTCGCTCTGCTCGCTTTCCAGACATGAACAACTATTTACCATCTGCTATTTGGCCACGCTTTTCGTTTCGTCGGTCGTCACTGCAGAAATATCACGCTTAGTTTAAAAATAAATTGCTCTCACAGTTAAGAGTAAATATCCTGTGGTAAGAAGTGGCAGGATTCCTGAGCAGATGCTGTTGATGCTGCAGCTCTCTATCCTCCTCCATGTTGACCTGACGACGCCTGAAGCATCGAAGCTCGCTGGAGTTTTCTGAGGTTGCAGAACAACCCATCAGATCTGCACTGTGAAGCTGCTGCAGCTGCCTCAGGGCACCGTGGACTCGCTGGATGTCACGGCTGCTGATGGCGGCGTGCCATCACCACTATCAGGAAGTGTCAGGATCACGCCCTGTCGCGCTCCGCCGCAGAGGGAAATTCAACGATCGCTACATCTCGTCGAGCAGAAGCCTCGCTCTCGCTTTGAGCAGAAACCTAATCCTGAGTGGAGTCCAGCCTCAGACCTTTCCTGACTGTCTGCAGCCGTCCTCCTCAAGCTGCATGTTAACAAACTGTGAGCTGCTGGAATCAACTGATCAGTGAGGCAGGAATCTATCACCAGGAGCCCCACGAGGAGCAGAACCATGACAATAAATGTTAATAACTCTTCATCTTCTGCAGAGCTTTACAGGCATCTTTTTAATTTAATTTAGTTCAAACACAAAGTTCCAGGAGAGGAGAACGAATCTTTCTTTACCCCTGAGAGGCGACTTCATGGCGGCCTCCACCATGCCGACCAGCAGCTGGAGGCTCTTGGGGTCCTGGGCGAGGCCGGAGGCGAAGGCTGCCAGGGCGTCGGCATGGCGACCAAGGTACTGCAGAGCAACCCCCTGACGGAAGTAGGCCTGCAAGACAAAGAAAAGGGCAGACGTCAAAACCTGAGGATGTGCCTGACTGGAAAATATTGAAAATATTATATCTATATTTCTTTTATATCCTTGACTGTTTTTATATTTAGAATTAAGCAGCAAGTGGAGAAATATTAGAATATTTGTGCCACTTAACTGATCTGCTTCTGTATTTGTATTATTTTTATAATTATTTCACCATCTTAGTTAGCGTGTTAGCATGCAAGATGTAATTCAAAATCAATGTTATCCACCATTAAATCCAGCAGGATTCATCCTCTGGGGAGAATGAATGTTCATCCAGACAGTTGCAGTAGATAATTTTCAGTGCTGACAGATCTGTTGGTTATTTTCTCCATCAATCGATCAGCTGTCTACAGTACAGAGACAGTTTTCTACAAGTATTCACATCAAAATGTAATTAAAGTACCAAAAGTTAATGTGCTCATTTTGGAAAAATATTATTTCATTGAATATATAATCTATACAGAGTACATATTACTTCATGTACCGTTGGTTAAATTTCTCCTGGGATCTATAAAGTGTGTTGATATAATAACATTATGTTTTTGTTGACCACAGTTTGTAACAATAATCTGAATTTTTCTACTTATAATAAATAATAAATCATGATAATAATGATGAGTTTATTTATGGTGCCCTTTTTATCCAAAGGATCTCAGAGAGCTACAGATTAGAAACAGAGAGAAGAAAATAAAATAATAATAAAATATCCCATTTTGAGGGAAAAACTAAAAAGGAGAAAAGCGGATGTAAAATTTAAAATATTTAAAAACATCTAAGGTTTTACTCCTGTTTATATTCTTATCTCAGTTTACTCATTTTACTCTTCTTGCTAATCTTTTTCTTTTTTTAATATATTTGTCCTTATGTTGTTGTTTTATATGATCCTGTCATGTCCTCAAAAACTACTAATAAACTCAAAAATAATCCTCTGAATTAAAAGTATGACCGTGAGTCCATCACACAGCATCAGAACATGTCACTCCTTTGTGCTCTAACTTCACATCTTCCTCTCATTCATCATCTCCTCCCTTTTAAACAAAGACAGGACAAAGAGCAGAGTAATCAGATTACATGGCGGCTTTTTGTCCTTTCATTGAAATGAATGGAGCTGCAGCGTTGTCGCTAATCGAATGAATGAAGCCTTTGGAGGCGTCATTTCACTGCTGATCAGCACAAAGTGGGATAAATGGTCGGTCATTGCATTAATTAAAACATTCTGACTCAAATCACCTCAATTTACTGACCTCAGGGAAACATTTTCACCCTTTGACTCTTAACTTGAGGCTAGTTTTGATGGATGCAGCAAATAAAAGCTTGTCAACTATTAAATTAATCGCCTGAACTATTTTTCTAATCAATTAGTTTGATAGTAAATGATTACATGGTTTCTTTGCTCCTCTGTGACAGTAAACTGAATATTTTTAAGATGTTTGAAGACGTCGTTCTGGGCTCTGGGAAACACCGATCTACCAAAATAACAAAAAAATCAAAACAAAAACAATCATTAGCATATTTCATATACTGTATATTTCTAAGAGCTGGGAACACAAGTGTCATAATTAAAATGACAAATATTACAATATTTTCTTTACTTATACTTAATGTACTGTATCAGCTGCTACTACTGAGGAACCCCTGCAACACAGAGTGTTACTGAATTATTTTTATGTGCAAACACAATAAATTTTCTTTGTGCTGCAGGTTTTTTCTATTAGAATGAAAACAAAAACATTTGATTCTGATTTCTGTCAACAATTTGTAAACAATCCATAAATTAGTAAATAATCAGCTGATGAAAATAAGAGGAAAGAAATAAGTGAGAGCTTGACTCTCTGGTCTTGGTGCTTTGTGTCCCACCTAATCATGTATTTTTGTTGCCTCATCTGGAACTTTATTTTGACAGTTGACTGTATCACCATGTAGGGGGACTATGCTTCCTGTGTTTATTTTGAAAAGACTGTGCAAACGAGCAACGCACAAAACTGTCCAGAGGGGTACGAGAGTCAGCAGTCATGTTTCTGTTCACGTTTTTCATCAAATTTTAAATTACTGTTGTAAGTTATCCAGTTGGAGGTGTGCTTAACTGCATTTCTTTTTCAAAACACGTCAAACAACGTCAGTATTTTGACAGGAAGTAAAAGCATTTTACAGCAGAGGCAGAAATTCTTCAGCTCTTGATGCCAAATGTCCATGCTGAGGACAGAGAGACGGCAGCCTGACCTCTGACCCTCGTCCAGGAGTGATATCTAGACACATGGACATATGGACACCTGTCCACTATCTCTGCTTATCACTGAAAACCTGTCACCTTCGCTCTGATCAGGAACTTTCTCTGATTCAAGTCCTATTATTGACTCTCTCTGATAATTTACTTTGTTCCAGCAGCAATCTATCTATCTATCTATGGTTCAGGGAGCATGACGCATCATTTTCACCACAGAGTCCAGACCTTAACCCCACTGAGAATCTCTGGGATGTGCTGGAGAAGGCTTTGTGCAGCGATCAGACTCTACCATCGTCAATGCAAGATCTTGTGAAAAATGAATGCAGCACTGGATGGAAATAAATCTTGTGACACTGCAGAAGCTTATCAAAACAATGCTACAGCGCGTAATCAAAGCTAAAGGCGCTCCAACGAAATATTAGAGTGTGTGACCTTTTTTTGGTGGTGACTTTGTTTTTGGCCAGGCAGTGTATTTGACATGAGGAGAGGTGAAAATCAGAAGTTATGATCAGACCAAGATCATCTCTGCTGACTGTTTGAGTGAACGCAAAGCACAACAAGTGAGGCTTTTTTTTTTTTTTTTTTTTTAACTCCATCAGAGTCAGACAGTGACAGCAGGAAGTGTCTGCCTCCACATCCTGCCTGTTAGCTCCATCTGGCTAGCCACCTCCACCACCTCCTCCACTTCCTCCACCGCCCTGCAGCATCTCAGAGAAAACCTGGTCAGATCACAGAGAGGCTCATCTGGATTGCAGGTATTTCACACTGAGACAGCTGACAGGTGGACATCAATTAAAGGGAGGCGATCAATAAAAGGGACTGAACACTGATCTTGGTGGGGAGAGCCTTATCATCAATTCTTATCTCTTTCCTCCTCTGTTCCTCTCCTCCTCCTCCAGTCCTGGTCAGGTATGATCATTCTGATGGTAAACTCCATACTGTTAACCTCTCTCCTCCTCAAAAACCCACATATATCAACCTCATGGTGGCGCTAGACAAACAGATAAGGGATCACTAAAGTCAGCAGCAAGGCTCTTGAGACGTTTCATGCTGGATCAAAGTGGAGGACTAGTGGACATTAGAGGGAAATAATGAAGGACGGAGCCGGAGAAGTGCTTTGTGTTGGAGTGTCAGAGCAAAGGATGATCCCGGATGAACAGATGCTTCAATTACTGCTCCTAACTCACATTAATCGAGAACAGATGGCGACACAAGTGGTGCGAGAGAGAGAGGGTGAGGGCGAGCGAGAGAGCATCACATAAACCAGCCGTGATGGAGATGGATGTCTCCACCAACCAGACAATCTGCCTCTAAAACACACCTCGCTCTCATTTCATCTGGACACAAAGTGGATTGAACCTTGTATTTTGTCGCCGCCGAGCAGATTTAGCGTAGAGGAAGTGGATGCGGCGTTAAGTGATTTGTTAAGAGATGGAGGAGGCTGGAAAAACAAAAACAAAAGCACACACCTGCCAGCCCTGCAGCTTTCATTTCAGACAAAAAAACTGATGATATTACAGGAGGACAGTTCGCCTAAAGCAGCATTTATTCTGGCTCCAACAGTGGTTTCGAGCTGGGATTAGTCAGGTAAATAGATATATAATGCAATATGTCAATCCAATCTGTGGGATCATGAGATGAAATCATCAAATCTATCTGATCAGACAGGAATTATGGGATGGATCTGTCAAAAGTAGGCAGTGCTGATCAAATGGGAATCCATATCCTGTTACTCTTCTGCTCATTTCTAGAATAAAATGATTTCAGGAACAAATTTTAGCGAGGAAGCGTGTGACCTGGCATGTTTGAAACGGTCGTCCACCAACCGAACACCATACAGCTCACCCCATCAAACTAAAATGTTTTCAGAAACAAAACCAAAAAACCAAGAACCACTCTAGGTTTTTCAAAATAAAATGAGGATTTATCTGGTTCTGGTAAGTACACCACTATACCATTGATAGTTCATAGCAGGTAACATTTTTAGACAATTTATTGCAAAATTCTAACATATTACACCTTTAAAATAAGCTCAAACTCATCTATTTGGTTGGTGATAACCAGAATATAACTGCCAAAAAAGAAAAGAAACACGATCGTTTTTTACTCAAACCAAGAGTTCAATCACCTAAAATATTTCAGAAACACATTTCAGTGACTGTTCATCACTAAAACTGAATATTTCTCTGGTCTGAACATTGTTGGGATAATAAGTATTATTATTATTAAATATACAGTGATCACTCCTCGATCTGAACGGTTTCCTTCCAAAACCCAAAAAGTAAGAATCTGCTAAGAAACCAAATATTTATAAGGTTATTTTTACGTTTAACCCCTTATAAACCCTCCCACACTATTCTTAAAATGTTCCACACAGGTATACATTATAAATTCTTTATATTCTCTTAGATATTAGGAAAGACTTGTCAAAATGATGTATGTAAACACACTATTTACGTCCTGCTTACGAAGTCAATGGGGCAAACCGAGGATTACTGTACATATAATATAGGTAGAGTCATTTTTAGACATTTTAATGCAGAATATTTACATGTTCTGGCTTTGTTCTGAGACTGAACTCACCTGGTTTTCACCCAAACACTACAAAAAACAGCTTCATCCTTTATAGTTTTGTGGCTCAGAGGAGGAGGAGGAAGAACGATGAGGAAGAGGAAATCACTGAAATCACTTGGCAATCAGTGAAAAAACAAGCAGGTTCATTTTGAAGAGTCGATCCTTCACTTATTCCCCAGCAGGTGGTATGAGGACAGGCTGGGTGAACCTCATTATTTAAGAGGGAGTCATTAAAATCTGCAGTCTGTGCTGTGAGGATGCCTGTTTGTGGGATTGAATGCACCTTATTAACGCGGTGAGGTACGATCAGAGCTGGTGGATTTAAAGGATCAGACCTCTGCAGCTTCAAGCCGTTACTCACAGTCTGGGAATTAACAGCGTGATTCAAACGGGTCGGCCTGATAGAAGAGAAGAGTCAGAAGTAATGGAGCTGAGTCAGCATCTGCTCTGAAACACATGATCTGACATAAATAAGAAACAAGCCGCTGAGGATGGGGAAATGTCAGTATGTGGGGAAAAAAGTATAAAAGGTGAAGTGAAGGGTGGCCTCATACACACCAACTGATGTAAAAGTACCAGCAAGAGTGTAAATATACTCTATTACAAGTAAAAGTCTCTCATTGAAAATTACACCTGAGTATTACAAGATAAATGTACTAAAAGTACCAGTAGTAAAAGAAAAAGTTATAAAAAGTTGTGGAGTTCACAGTGGCCTTCGCTATGTCAGCTAGCGGAGGGGTATCTGAAGCTGGCTTGTAAGCAGAATTTTAGCTCTCAACTCAAAGCAAAAAAAAAAAAAAATCATCCAAGAGACAGATCGTATCTCAAAAAACTTGTTCGTTGGGACACTCGTAAGTCAAGGTACCACCGTACATTAATGTCCACCATCATTATTCACTGACATTTTCACATTTTTTTCAGGATTTCTGCAGGACGGAAGTCAACGTCGCTATTTATCATGTGACAGGATGAGAAGCACAGTACCATTAGGTTAGTTTTTATAGCAGGACAGAAGTTTCTTTGGTAGGATTGAGGTGAAAATACACCAGAGTACCTGCTAGCAAACACACACACACACACACACACACACACACACACACCTGTAACAAATGTTCTGTTGTTAATCTGCATGAATATTTATCATTGTTTCTCTGGGGCTCAAGCAAAGACACAACAATTGAGTTAACCACCGTTTCCACTGGGACCAATAAAGACGTTACACAACCAGCTGCCTGCAAGTACTCACTGTGCAGCTACATGTACTAAAAGTACCAGTAGTAAAAGTACTCACTCTGCAGCTACATGTACTAAAAGTACCAGTAGTAAAAGTACTCACTGTGTAGCTACATGTACTAAAAGTACCAGTAGTAAAAGTACTCACTGTGCAGCTACATGTACTAAAAGTACCAGTAGTAAAAGTACTCACTGTGTAGCTACATGTACTAAAAGTACCAGTAGTAAAAGTACTCACTCTGCAGCTACATGTACTAAAAGTACCAGTAGTAAAAGTACTCACTGTGCAGCTACATGTACTAAAAGTACCAGTAGTAAAAGTACTCACTGTGCAGCTACATGTACTAAAAGTACCAGTAGTAAAAGTACTCACTCTGCAGCTACATGTACTAAAAGTACCAGTAGTAAAAGTACTCACTGTGCAGCTACATGTACTAAAAGTACCAGTAGTAAAAGTACTCACTGTGCAGCTACATGTACTAAAAGTACATGTAGTAAAAGTACTCACTGTGCAGCTACATGTAGTAAAAGTACATGCAGTAAAAGTACTCACTGTGCAGCTACATGTAGTAAAAGTACATGCAGTAAAAGTACTCACTGTGCAGCTACATGTAGTAAAAGTACATGCAGTAAAAGTACTCACTGTGCAGCTACATGTAGTAAAAGTACATGCAGTAAAAGTACTCACTGTGCAGCTACATGTAGTAGTAAGAAGTGCAGTACATGTAGTAAGTCTCACTGTGCAGCTACATGTAGTAAAAGTACATGCAGTAAAAGTACTCACTGTGCAGCTACATGTAGTAAAAGTACATGTAGTAAAAGTACTCACTGTGCAGCTACATGTAGTAAAAGTACTCACTGTGCAGCTACATGTACTAAATGTATCAGTGGTAAAAGTACTCACTGTGCAGCTACATGTAGTAAAAGTACTCACTGTGCAGCTACATGTACTAAATGTATCAGTGGTAAAAGTACTCACTGTGTAGCTACATGTAGTAAAAGTACTCACTGTGCAGCTACATGTAGTAAAAGTACATGTAGTAAAAGTACTCACTGTGCAGCTACATGTAGTAAAAGTACTCACTGTGCAGCTACATGTACTAAATGTATCAGTGGTAAAAGTACTCACTGTGCAGCTACATGTAGTAAAAGTACTCACTGTGCAGCTACATGTAGTAAAAGTACATGTAGTAAAAGTACTCACTGTGCAGCTACATGTAGTAAAAGTACTCACTGTGCAGCTACATGTAGTAAAAGTACATGTAGTAAAAGTACATGTCACTGTGCAGATAGATGTGTTGAAAGTATCATCTACCTCAGTCAGTACTACCGTTCTTCAGTGTTAAATATTTCAGTACTTCTATCACAGCTGTCAGGGTATTCTCACAGTTTCTGTGTCGATGACTAAAAGTAGTAAACATCTTCCAGCTTGGCTTTGAAACGTGATGAATGGAGGTCAATGTGAAGAGGCTTCCTCTTTTTATCTCCTCACTTCACTGCAGCTGTCCACCTCATCCTGAACACCATCTCCATCTTTGAAACACATGGTGGGTAACCTGAGCAGGACGTCTAACCTCGGCGTTCAGCCTGAATTACTCAGCTCTAAATTAAAGAAAGCATTTCCCCTCACACTCATGTAATCCTAGTTAACCTCCACACACCATGGTTCAGTCCCTCGGCGACCAAAAGCAATTCCCCTTTTCTTCATTCTCTCTCCCTGCTCTACTTTATCTGAAGACCCAGAGCTTTTTCCCTCGACCCGTTCATGTGTTGGATGCCATCTTTGAGCCAATCTGCCCTCTGTAAACGACACAAACAGGAAAAAGTGTACACATAAATATACATGAACGGGGGGGGAGAGGAGGACAAGTGGCCTCCTGATCCTGTTAACTGCAGCACAGCAGAGGGTTTCGCTTCCCGGGTAATTAGACTGTCACTCAACGGCGGCTGCTGCACTTTGTATGCGAGTGTGACGTTTGATTGCCTCGATGACCTTTGACCCCAAGGGAGCACCCACACACACATACAGTATAAATATATATATATATATCTATATATATATGTGTGTATATATATACATATATATATATACATACATATATATATATATATATATATACATATATATATATATATATATCTATATATATATGTGTGTATATGTGATGCTCGGAGCTAATTAAGGCTTCTATTCGCAGGGAGATCTGTTACGTTTATTTATTTCTGCAGAAGCTTTGTGAACACAAAGCATGCGTGAGGATGACTATAACAGGAAGAGCAGATTTAAGCAGAGCTATGAAATGTGGTGAAGAGACTGAGATCCTCAGCAACAGTGTGTAGGTGAAAAAAAAAAAAAGCGTAAATCGTGAATATCGATGTTTATATGTCAACCTGGTGCTGGCGCTAGAGGAAAAGTCGGAGCATCACCAGACTCAGAGGGACTCATCCTCTGGGAACCATGAATATTTGTGCCAAATCTTTTACTTTTTCTTTAAAAAGTTATTAGAAATGTGTTGTGTTTTTTTGTTTGCCTGCAACAAAAACACACCAAAAAAATTGAGGGAGGAAACTGAGATGCTCTTTTTTCTTCACTCTCACTTCCTGGACTTTCTGACACCTCTAAACTGATGCAGGGTCAGCGGCCTCCTCCTCCTCCTCCCTCCTGGTGTCTTAATTAGAGGCTGATCATCCAGAGGGATGAGGGGAGGTGGAGGACAGAGATTCGACTCTGGGGAGGAATCTAGACATCTTGCAGCACCCTCTCAGCCAATCAGAGCTCAGCACTAATGATTCTAATTAGAGCGCCTCTCCGCTCCACATCCAGCCTCACGGGTTGAGGTAACTCAGCTGTTCATCTGGACGGCTTTTATTCAGCCTCACCAGTCCAGTGGATGGATTAGCAGTTTGAGAAACCTTATTTCAGAAGGAATATTTCCATCTGTCAGCAGCAGCGACTCTCTGAAGACGCTCATAATCTCTGCGTTGCTTTTAGCGCCAATCTGGAGACATGGACCGGACTTGAATCCTTTTGCGTCGCCTTTATTATAAACTGAGGCTTTTTAAAAGGTGACAGTGCTTCTCTAAAGACCTGTCAGACACTTTCACTCATTCTGACTTTTGACTCTATTCTCTGAGCCTGTTAAAACCATTTTCTCTTTTAATAAGGCAACAAAAGCGCTGAAGAATCAGATTAACAGCATTTTTTCCTCACATAAATTGATCAGAGAACAGCTGGTGGTGGAGATTTTTTTTTTTTCTTCTAAAAGCCAAAGAAATACAATTTGTGTTTCAAGGGGCCTTTGGACAAAAATAAGGAAAAAGCATGCTTTTATTTTGAAAATATTTTTAAAGCGTTTACTTACATCAATATTTAGCTTCACTGGAATTTCAGAAGTAGATTATAAAGTAGACATTGAAGTCAAGTTCTTTTCAACCCTCCATCCATTTTCTACCGCTTATCCTCATGGGGGGGCTGGAGCCTATCCCAGTTATCTTATTGTGAAAGGCAGGGGACACCCAGTCTCCAGTTCATTACACGATACTCACAGTCACATTCACACCTACAGTCAATTTAAATTAGCCAATTAACCTAATCCCAATGCATGTTTTTGGATGGTGGGAGGAAGCCAGAGTACCAGAGAGAACCCACACAGACACAGGGAGAACATGCAAACAGGCCGGGATTCAAACCCGGTACCTTCTTGCTGTGAGGCAACAGTGCTAATCACTACACCACCGTGCTGCCCCCAAGCTCTTTTCATTGGATTTATATTAATATCAAGCTCTAAAATCCTAAACTAAAGGGGAAATGACATAAAGTAATTACTGTTGATGACCTGGAAATGAGACGGGCAGCAGGCGATATTAAGTATTGATTCGGTATATCTGACTCATTGTTCTTTCTTTTATTTTTCATGACTGGATCAAAGTACTGCAGGTCCTGATTCAGAGCAACGTTTCTTCTGATGCTGACAGTTCAGGCTATTTAATAAAAAATCAGATTCTGTTTTCAACTGCTGGTAAATTATTTAATGTCAAACAATAAAGTTATATTTTTACTGTAAATGACTTCAGAGCTGGAGCTCATGGACGATGGAGGAGCCCACTTTTCTTTTAGATGAAATAAATATGAAAATTACTGGGAATTTGTTGCACTGAAGGACAAATTTATAAAATTAAACATGATAAAATATGGAAAAATATGTGAAATAAATCCCAGAAATACAAGAAAAATGGCAGAAAATTATATCCGGAAAAAACATGTGGAAAATGTGTGAAAAATATTTAAAGAATGTGCAAAAATAGTGGTTGATATGACCATTGGACAGCTTTTTGTTTTCTATGTTGTGGACTAAATAATAGATATTAGGAAAGAATACTGTCTATAAGATAAATGACATTTTTTTAAAAAAATACCTGTGAAAATTGTCTGAAAAATACATAAAAATGTCCCAAAAAATCCTGAAAAATACGCGGAAAAAAATTATATTTAAAAAATATATACAAACTGTGTGTTTGTTTGTCATCTAACCTCACACAGGAATAAAAGAGCAAATAAAAGCTGGATTATTCCACAGGAGATGCTGCTGTCTCTCATGATAACTCCTTTTATTCCTTCACTAATGCTCAGGGCTCATCAGTAAATGTGGCCACACTTAAGGCTATGATTTTTCTGCTTCATGACGTGCCAACACGTCTCTGACAACACATTTAGTTACTGTTGAGCAGGTTAACGCTGAATAATTGCTTTAATGCACTAATTCTGACAGTCTTTATGAGGCAAAGAAAAATAAAAATAGAAAGTATACAAGAGAAATTAAAGCAAAATCCAGAGGTAAAGTGATGGTGGTGTGATTAATAGCAGCAGCCTGATGTAATGTAAACAGTAAATATTACATAGTAGAACATTAACATAATATAATGTAATATATCATAGGATATAACATGAAAAGAGATGACAGAGTGGCTGTTTTCACATCTGTTTTAACATCAAACCAAATTATTTCTGAGTGAAAAAGCAGCACAGATGCTGTTCACATCTGTACATGGATGATAATTTGGGAAGTTTGAATCAGGGCTGCAGCTCAAAGAGTTATCTGCAGATTAGTTGTTTTATTTATGCTTTTTTTTCATTCTTTCTTGCTTTTTTCATCTCCTCAGAATGGCTCTAAAAGTTGTGTTTTTGGGGTTTGAAAGACCAGCTCAGTGTGGATAAAACAAACGACCTTCACACCAACAGTGAAACACAGTGAAACACAGAGTATTTCTATGTTGGGTCAGCTCCTCTGAGACCTGAGCAGGTATGATGGCCTCACTATAAATAGGTCCAGCGACAGACACACTGCTGCTGTTATTCCCATCACAGCTCAGACTTTCCCACTTCGTCACTTTATCAGGTAACACAGACGTGAACATTCAGGTCAGTAGAACAGTTTAACACGTTTGGTTTGAGGAGCTTAAAGCAGTTATTGTGTTTTGAGTTTGTGGACAAGAGCTGTGATTTATCAAGAAGAATATTTGATTTTCACAATAAATCACCCATATTTGATGTTTAACTTGTTTTTCCTAGGTGTGTCTCAGTTTTGCTGTTATAAAAACTTTAGATTTATTATTCTGTCCTGCTTTGTTATGTTGTAATTTCTGAGCAGTCCAAAATAATTTCCTTTGGTATTAAAGGGGAAGTGCTGTTTTTTACAAACTGGACCTTATTTCTGAGATAAAATATGTCATTTACTCACCCATTTCACTTTGGCGTCATTTGGAGTATTTCCGACAATATTTGGATTTGATGACATCCATTTAACAGGAGTGAATGGGGCACAGAAATGCAGCCAGTAAATGACACAAACTTGACCATTTCTCAAATAACAGATGTTTAATAAGATGGGCTACACTATTATTATTTTCATTTGAGTCAGGAGTTGTAAACAGACTCTACAAACAGGAGTTGTAAACAGACTCTACTTCCTGTGTATCATAGGTTACTAAGGACCCCTAGTGCCCACCTATGTGGCCTTCACAGTGCCTGAACTAAAATACTTATTTGTGAAGTTGTCACATACTCATACAAGCTTTGTTTTAGTTCAGGAAATGAAAGGAAACTGCTAGCCTGACTCTGTCTAAAGGAAACAAACCAAACCTCGAAAGCTAATGGACGTGTTGTATCTTCTCTGTTTAATTCTTACTGATTATTTCTTCAGTAACATGCTCAGGTCTCTGCAAGTTGCTAAAGCTAACTGGTTCGGTGCAGAAGCAGGGCAGCAAACAGCTAAACAACCTGTATACAAACACAAAAACACAAACGGGAGGTAAATGTTGCAGCTACAAAATAATGACAGCAGCTTATCTCTCACTGCAGTGCCACATAGCTCATTTAAATAAAACATTTAAATGTGCTCGCTCTTCTCCCCAAACGCTTCACCATCATTTGCTTCCTTACACAGCGCTACACACACACACACACACACACACACACACACACATTGTGTGCATACAAGCTTTTCCCACCTGATGCCATTTTGGGACATGAGGCTTCTTGTGCCAACATTTCAGGTAAAAGAAGCACATTTATTTTACTGCGCCAAGTAAAGAGAGAGAGAAAATAACTGCCAAATGGACAAAAATAACTACATTACTTTTATAGTAGTACTTAGCACTTATTGCTTTGAATTGTCTGAATGATGCTCTGTAAATAAAATTGCTTTTTGGATTAGCTTTCCAGTCCAGGACTCCCTACAAGCTCATCAAAAAAATATTCCAAAAATGTGAAACAAAAATGTAAAATATGAAAAATATTAGGAAGATATGTGAAAAATGTCTAAAAGAAAAATACAGCATTTTGTTTTCCATGTAGTAGACTAGAAAATATCTAGTAAAAAAAAATGTGAAAATATGTGAAATATATCTCAAAATTATATAGCAGGGAAATATAACTTGGAAAATGTGTGGAAAATGTCTGAAAAATATTGGTATAATGGTTTAACCATTGGATATTGGATTGGATAGCAGTTTCCATGCTAATCAAAAAAATATTGTCTGAAAAAGACAAAAAATGTCCCCCAAAAAAATCGGAACTATATATGAAATATCCCAGATATACAAGAAAAATGGCAGAAAATTATATCATGAAAAATATGTTAAAAATATCTAAAAATATTTTAAAAATGTTAAATGCTAAATGACAAAAAAAACTGAAAATTGTCTGAAAAAAAAGAATGGAAAAAAATATGTGGAATATATCCCAGAAATACAAGAAAAATGGCAGAAAATTATATCCAGAAAAATATGTGGAAAAGTCTGAAAAATATTTTAAAAATGTCAGAAAAATAGGGGTTGGTTTAAACATTGGACAGCATGTGGGTTTCCATGTACCAAACAAAATAACATCATCAGTCAAATCAACTCCCTATGACCTAAAAATATATAGAAGACATTTAGCTTTTGTAGCAGCAGATTACAAACAGTTTGTATAAAAAAGCTGCAGCACAAAAAAAAAAACTCTGAGCTGTTCCCACTTCAGCACAGCTGAAAGGAGTTTAGAAAAAGGCCAACAGACACACATTTTAAACACATTCACAGTTAAAGTGAGTCACTGCTGATGTTGCTGCACATCTGGTTCAGTAGAGGAGCTACACACTGAAACAAGAAGAAACTGGAAACAAAGGAGTACAAGCAGCAGTAGTAGTAGTGTTAGTAGTAACATGAGTTATCTGACAGCCACGCTCAGTCCTCCTCTGGTCTACATGAAAGAAAAGCTGTTTATTGGTGCTCCTCCTCTCCAGAGAGTGATATAAAGATGGAGTGAGGAGCAGCTGACAGCAGAAGAGAAAGAAAGGGAATAACATACTCAGTCAGAGACAGCATCTCCACTAACAGACAGTGGTGATAGGCGTGAAATAAACGGCACAGCTATGAAAGGAAAAACACGTCCCGAGGATATTGGAGCTCCATCAACATGACGAGCGTTGTCCTCTCAGCTCGGAGAAAACCCAGCGTTCGGTCGCCAATGAGGGAATTCCTTTATGCAAAACCAGTTTCTGCTTCTTCAGCTCAAAGAATGAAAGAGGAGAAGCTTTTTATGAGCTTTCTAAGACTGTCCACACTGGTGTTATATATGTTAACCCTTAGAGGTCGTCAATCAGGACCCCGTGATCACATCTTTGATCCATTAGATCCAAATTATTAAGAAAGAAACATGCGTAACACATGAAATGAAACCTATGGGGTGGACCTTTGTCATTTCATGTCCTTTTACAAAATCTGATTTTAAGTGTTTTGTGTGTTGATACGGTAGGTCAAAATGAATGTAAAACAAGAATGTAAACACCGTGACATCAAACTTGGGTTGTGGACTAGATTTGAAGCCTTGAGTACGGCATTTTGGCCATCGCCATCTTGGTTTTTTTTGCAACCAGAAGTGACACGAGAGAGTGGAGTTACGTACAACTGAACGCTGAATGAATGAAGAATATTTTGATTAAGTGAAAACACACTAAAAGGGTTAGATAAGTTAAGACAAAAACACAAACAACGTGCTGTGTCCTAAAGCACCCCCTGATTTATGGTCTGTTTTACTCTAAATGGAACCATAATTTATTAAATGAACATCATGCTGTGTTAAAGAAGACTTGAAACTAAATACTGGGACCATAAACTTATGTTTAAAGTGTTTATGGAGGGAATAAATCAATAATGTAGATAAAATCATTAATAGCCTCTTATATGAAGGGAGAAATGGTGGTGAGACTTGGTAGCCTGCAGTGCATCTTTCCACTGGATTACAGAAGAATGTGGTGATTATTCAGTGGACACATTCAAACAATGTGTCTGGCTGAGCCCTTGTGTGCAAAAGAGGGCTTTTAGTTGGAGGGCTAAGTCTCAAATCAGAGGCAGGAGTGTAGCTTTAAGTGGCTTAGCTGCATTGTAAGTAAACACATTACACCCAGTACATTGCCAATGCGACCGAGCAGAACAGAAGATGAAATTTCGTGAACTCCTGCTGGGAAAACGGCAAAAAGCCTCGGAGAACGAGAGAGAAACTTCTCATTTCATACAGCGAAAACAAAAACAAAGAGGCAAGTCCCTGAAAGCTGGAGGAAGATGAATTATAACTTTCTCATGCGTGATGTGTTCAAATTCAATCTTATCTCCCTAGCAAAAATTAGTTTTTGGGGAGAAACTTGAGGCAAATCATCGAGGATTTATAATAAATTACCAAACTTCTGGTTATCGTGACGTCTCTAATTAATGTAGTGCAGCTTTAAGAAATAAAAACACAAACTTACATAGTTCAGAACAAACAGTACTTTGATCCACGCTGGATTAAGACTATATGGGTCAAGGAGGGATAAATAGTCATAAATCAGGTGCTTATGAGGACAAATGTGAGCATACATCACCCACCTGCTCATTAAGAGATGAAAATGTAATTGAGGCCATAACATAAAGGAAGACACGCCACGTGATATTCCAGCTTTAACTGCCTTCTTCGTTCCTCCTGTGCAGACATTAAGAGGACTGATTTTATCCCTTAGTCCATTTTGTTTCATTCTTCAGATAAGATGACCTAAAAAAAAGCTCTCTGCACCAGTGTGTGCTGTAGCTCTCGTATGCTACATGAGCATAAAGGGAATATTGATGGCATCTGATCATTTAATAAAGCAACGCATTCAGCTATTATAAATGTCGCAACAAGTGTTTAAAGGAGGATTCAAAAGATACAGAAGATCTACAGCCATGCAATAAGAAACAAAACATGCAGTACAAGCAAACTGCTGAGTCCCTTTCAGAGGCTTTCGTCACCCTGCGAGCGTCCTGAGGCTGTTAATACATGGAAACCAGAGCGAGGTGTCAGGTCAGCAGGAAAACCGAGCATCTTTGCATCTTCTTAAACCTTCAGTGGTTTAAATGCACCGATTCTTCAATTTAGTTCAATCTCAGAGAGGAAAATGTGATTCCTGCACAGCGTCAGTAATGAGAGGCATCAAATTCATCATATAAAGCCTCAAAGACTGAGGATATTTCACCAGGAAACATGGTAGGTAACTATGGAAACGTGCAAGAAGTGACACAGGAAATGACGTAACCCTACAGGTCGATATGTACAGTAAATCCAGATCAACAGATTTATTTGATTTACTCACCTGCTGGATGCCCTTTCATGCTCTGATATGTTTTTTAAACACTATATTTATGGATATCTGGAACGTGTGTGTGAGACAGCTGAAAGCCTCTTTGAACAGTTCACACATCATGCTCGAGTGCTGATTTGTAAAAAATTAGAAAAATCAAGCAGCGTGAACTCAGCATAAGACAACATTTGATGGGCGGTTTGACTCAAAGTTTCACCTGTTTTAACTGTGGTCACTATCAGTAATACAGATTATCACCTATGAAATCTGTTTTTTTCATTAAACCTAAACACCTGAGGCTGCCATGGTCACAAACCAAACCTCTGTCAAAAATAATCACTTTCAACGTGCAGTGGTTCTCTGCACTGCTGGTTTGCCAGAGCTGTCTTTCTGGTGTTATTATTGGGAGGGGATGCTACCTGATCAAGAACTGGCTTTTATGATCTCAAAGACCTTTCTAAGAGGACGACAACACACGATCAATGACAGTGAATCAGGAATTGAGCCGTAGAACAGGTATACATGTCTTCACCTGTACACTGTAAGTATTTTCCACCTTAAACACGAGAAAAGTCCTGGAAATATGAGCAGCATCAGGACCCAAACAATCCAAACAGCTGGTGCTGGATGATACAGGATGAATGAGTGGTTCCTCTCATCGTTGCCATTAGCAGATAGCAGCTGACCGTCTGGCCCGATCAGTTCAAACCCTCCAGGAGATGAGAGGGGAGCATTTCCCCTCTGGGAGCTCTGCTAGTTATTACAGCTGGAGGATCAGCGACTGTTGCTGCTCCCTGTGATCTCTGAGCCAGACACAAATGTGGTTAGGCATGAAATCCCAAGCCGGTTCACACTACCCACTCAGTAGCTTTTAAGATAGCAAAGGAAGGAGCTGCTCCATCTCCATTCACAGAGGCTACAGGCTACGCTACCAGCTTCAAGCTAAATGCTAATCGGCATGCTAACCAGCGGCAGATAATCTAAAAATAACAAACTTCATTTGAGCGGCAGAACACAGCATGAAAATGGAGCAAAACATACTCAAACATCAAATAATTCATTAAAATTTAAAGCATTCAAAAATGTTTCAGTGATTCAAAAGAGGTAGATATAGTACAGTACTTAAATGCATCTACTGTGGTATTTCAGTTTGTCTGCTAATTTATATTTTACAGGAGCAAAGTTAAAATATATATATAACTAATACTATATATACATATATAAATATATGTTGTATGGGGGTATATTATTATCATTATTAGTAATAACTTATTTTATTTGATTTATGGATTATTATTCATTTTCAATTCATGTTTTTTTCTGCATTGTTTTATCTTATTTTATTTATTTATGGGGATTATTGTTAAAATTAATAATAAGTCAATTTTATTTTATTTATTGTGTATTATTTTTAATATTAATAATAAGTTATTTTATTTTATTTATTTGCATTATTTATTTTTCCAGTTTTGCATTATAGATTGTGCGCTTTCTGCCATAATACCAGATATTATGGACTAATCATTTCATCCAGATGCACAAAGAATTTCTGTTCATACTTTACACGTTTATGTTACATTTATGGATTATTTTCAATGTTTTACAGTGACTTTATGATACTTTATGTTTATATAATTCTTCCAGGACCTTGATGTCATTTAAATCCACATAACAGAATATTCGGTTACATTACAGTGGTCCAGGTGGTGACTAGTGCAGTTTTAATGGACTTCTTTAATCCTCCACACAGACATATCAGCGGATAATCCTTCATAAAGTGTCCGTGTCAGGTGCTCAGTGATCCGGGTCATTCACTCCACATTCCGCTGCAACTTTACAGCAAAGTCCACTTTAAAAAAATGACAAAAAATTAAAGAAAGAAAGCAGCCCGGTTCAACTACTCACCTTCTTCCGGGGCTGCCATTTCATCATATTTGTGAACCAGATGTTTGCAGCATCGGAGGGTCACAGCACCGGCGGCAGACGCATCTCACACCCGGGGGAGAGGCTGCCTCCTCCGGCTTGTCTGGTTCGGAAGGAGCGGAGAGGCGCCCGGAGCGAGAGTTAATGACCGGTAAAATCCCGGTGTAACGGCACTGGAAGACAGCGGTTACTTAGTTATATAATCCCGGTGTAACGGCACTGGAAGACACCCGTTACTTAGTTATATAATCCCGATGTAATGAAGCTGGAAACCCCCTCCGGTCCTGTCATCCAGAGGCCGATTTGAGCAGAGCGTCATCCGCCCGCTGCAGCAGCTCCAGCGGATCTGACTGAGCTGAGGACCGGGGAGCTGAAACACAACCCGGTCCTCTCTCTCTCCCTCTCTCTCTGTAAAACACACCCTCTCTCTCCCCCTCTCAATTATTAATCCACTGGTTCCCAAACTAGGGCCCGCGAACACACAGAGGTCCCAGAGTAGGTTCCAGAGGGTCCCCAGGTAAAAAGGAGGAATCAGTTATTTTCATAATCTTCCTCATGAGCAGTATCACTTTTTATTACTGAATACATTTATATTTATACTGAATATAAAGAGTGGGCGGGGCTACCCGTCAGTTTTTGAACAATTGCTTTGAAGCCAATCAGGAAGTAACTTTCCTTGCATTCTCTCCACCAGCCAGCAGGGGGCGATACTGGTGGTTTCAAAAAGAAGTCTGTTTGTATTGAAATCTATGAGAAAACGACCATTTTCTCTCCTGCTGTATTACCTCTGTAAACACTGTCAATAGTTTGATTAAAAAAGTTTGATTAAAATAACTACAGAAGCGACGTTTCTTAACTCTTTGAGTGCCATTGACGAGTTACGCCGTCAAAGTGTTTTTTTTTTTTTTTTTTTACAGTCGCTGATCACGGTAAAAAAATACTCATAAAAACAAGATAAAAAAATGAATCCGACAAAAAAAATACTCAGAAAAACAGGAAAACATTTGTCAGAAACTAGAAAAACATAAAAAAAAAAAAAAAATAAATTACTCAGAAAAAAACAGTTTTTCAAGTGAATGTAATAAGCTTTCATATTCTTCTGTAAAAACATCATAAACTGCATTAAGAAAGCACAGAGGATCTTTTTCTGTACGTCACGGCTCCTCTGTGCTCAAACCACCACAGTTAAATCTTAAACCCCATCAATAATGCAGCGTGGGATTTGTTTACGCTCATGGCTGCTGCCAGCCTCATTGTTTTTTCATGAAAACTGTAAACTGCATATTTACAACCTGTTCAAGGAGCAAACAGAGGAAACACACGGCAGGTAAACAGCAAACAGCATCACAGTCAATAATAAACAAAAACACTTCGGCTCAAAAACGTCATGAAATTCGGTGTAGCTCTTTGATTCGGAGCGACAGCAACACGACACGCTCTAACCTGACTGCCTGGCAGCAGGTCTATGATGAGGTCATAAAGTCAACCTTGACCTTTGACCCCGAACCCATTTTTTCCCTTTTCCTTGTGTTTGTCAGGGATGAAAGACGAGTCCAGGCTGCGTATCTTTGTCAAATCAAATATCAGTTTTAGTTTTCTGACCAGCATCATCACTCTGTCCACAAACACACACACACAGATAATGAACACACACAAACACACACCATAAGTCAATTTGATGGAGCACTTTACGCCGCCAACATGGCTGCTAAACACACACCTTGGCAGTGATGAATGTAGTGGCTAGGAGAGCATTTTATGTGTGTGTGTGATTATGGTCTCTGTTCAGCTGCACTGTTGACACATTTATTGTTGTTTTTAGAGACAAACATTACAGTTTTATTGTGCTAATAATTATAACAGACTGCAGTCTATGACATTTTAAACAACAACACAAAAAGTCTGACGTCATGGTGATGAAGCAGGAATTATAAAAGATGCAGAAAGAAGTGACATCATTTATTTTTATGGGAAATCTGTATATTTTTTGCAATAATGGAGCAGAAATGATTTGTTAATTAATAAATAAACTGACTGATATAATATTCTGTGGCCATTTTGATATTAAATAGTTTTAGTCACTTTCCAAGCAAAAATATTTTTATTTATATTTGTGAGGACTCAATACTTTTTGTTATATGACAGCAAACTGAATATTTTGGGACATTTTACAGAAAATACAGCCATACTTTCAGCCAAAAGAAGGTTACAGTCTCAGTTTAATGTGTTGCCATGGTTACTTGAGCTAATAACTAAACACAAAGTAGAAATAAATATATAAATATATATAAATATTGTACAGATATTTAGTCATAAATCAAAATATTTGAACATTTAACCCTAAAGCATTTTCAATAATTACTTCTGGAAATATTGGGGGTTTTATCAAAGTGGATTTCTGTTTTTTTTTTTGTTTTCATTCAGCTTTATGTTTAAATTTTAGGTGAAAAAAAAAATATTTTTTAAAAAAGGACAATAATTCCTGATTATTTCCTGAAAAAAACTGATCTGACACTAATTATAGTAAAAATAGAAATAGATTTGTTTGAGCTAAGTCACTTTAAATGGGCTGAATATTGAAGCAAGCACAATTGACACTAGTTTGTAAAAATCTGACACAAAAGAAGATTTTTTCACATTTTTTTGTGAAAAACAAAATAAATTATATTGACCATGGTTTCATATATAGGTGAATACTTTTTTTTCCAGGCTTTGTGACCTTCTGCCAGCTGTCCTCGCTCCATTTCCTCCTCACTTCCTGTCTCTTATCACTGTCACCTTCCTCATTAAGCTCAAGGTAAAACCTGAAACGTTGCAGGTGATGCATGAACTCCTTTTTTAACTAAGCTCTCCAGCCTATCGACAAAATAAAACAAACCACATCTGAAATATCAGCACCTGAAGCTAAATAACAGCACACACACATTCATTCCACCAAAAATCAATAAGTTTTTTCTCTGTGGCAAATGAGGAAATGATAAAGGAAGGAGAAGAAGTGTACAGGCGTTTGCTGAACAATAAGTGAGTGTGTAAGTAATCACATTACAGTTACTGATCAATAAATCTACTATCTTTATAAGAGGAGGACAGAAAAACAAAACAAACATCTCTTTTTCTGTTTGATCATGATTTTGAATTTAGAGCTGGAGGTCATGGACGAGGAGACGAACAAAGATGGAGGAGCTGGTTAAGACGTCTTTAGAGGGTGGAAATATGAACGTTACTGAGAATTTTTTGCTCTAAAGGAACCACAATGAGACGATAAAGAAGTGAGAAGATTTTTACTGTGAAGGGCTGTTTGGACTGATGGTCACTACTTCCTGTCAGCTTTGAGATGTTAAAGAGCAGAAAAGAGAAATCTGGTGTCTGTCCTCCTTTTATTACAATAAGGAGCTTTACTTTGAAACTATCTGGTGTCTGTCCTCCTTTTATTACAATAAGGAGCTTTACTTTGAAACTATCTGGTGTCTGTCCTCCTTTTATTACAATAAGGAGCTTTACTTTGAAACTCTCTGCTGTCTGTCCTCCTTTTATTACAATAAGGAGCTTTACTTTGAAACTCTCTGGTGTCTGTCCTCCTTTTATTACAATAAGGAGCTTTACTTTGAAACTCTCTGGTGTCTGTCCTCCTTTTATTACAACGAGGAGCTTTACTTTGAAACTCTCTGGTGTCTGTCCTCCTTTTATTACAACAAGGAGCTTTACTTTGAAACTACAACGAGGAGCTTTACTTTGAAACTATCTGCTGTCTGTCCTCCTTTTATTACAATAAGGAGCTTTACTTTGAAACTATCTGGTGTCTGTCCTCCTTTTATTACAATTTGTTGCTCCAGATGGAGCACAAACAAACAAACAAACAAACAAACAACAAAATCCAATAAGCAGGAGGACACTGAAGCAGTTTCCCCGGCTAATATTTGAAACGTTTGACATGTTTCGTTCAGAGCAGACTGACTGTGAGATAAAGTCTGGATGCATCAGTCCGTTTGGCCTCCAGGCGCCCGAAACAAATGAGACCATTCATCTTTGTGGTCAAACGTGGTCGACTGTCTCTGAGGGTCACTAAAACACGCTGCTATTTCATCCAGACGTTGTTCTGTGCAGCCACAGCAGGTATATGTGTGAAGCTTTACTTTGAAATTATCTGCTGTCTGTCCTCATTATATTCCAATAGGGAGCTTTACTTTGAAACTCTCTGGTGTCTGTCCTCCTTTAATTACAACACCAGAACCTGTTACTGTGTTAATTTAGTGAGTACATAGATGGTGAGTACAGTGTACTACTACTAAAGATCAAATAACCCTGACACTGATGGATATTAATATTTTCTATATTATATACCTTTCAAAATGGATCAGAAGTATATTAACTAAACTTATATGAGACAGAGATGACGATGATGGGAATAATCCTGTTATTGTCCGCTGAGTTTGTGGTAACTGAGCAGGATAATAATCACTTGACCTTTCTGTGTCGTCAGGTGGATTAAGGTCCTTGACTTTTATTCCTGCTGAAAAGATGATCCATAAATTACATTAAATTATGTGTCTGGGAAGAGGTGGGATAAAATATAACTGTATTATAATAATAATAATAATAATAATAATAGTAATAATAACGTAATAAGGTCTAAATGGGAAATTGATAATTAATTAACAAATAAATAGTTGTTGTTAACAAATCATAAAATGTTAATCAATAACGCTGACTATGTATTAGAAATGCTTAAAATTGATATTGTTTTAACAGTTTATTGTTATATAAATATTTGTTAATGACGAGGATATTTTTTGAAAACATATATAAACTCTACATAGACGGATATTTTTAACACTTGATAACTGGTTTGTAATTTGATCAGTTATTGATATTACTGATACCTTGTTAAACATTGTAAAAATAAACATTATTTAGGCAGATATTAAATATTTTTTCAATAATTAATACTTGGTTTCTGGTCTATCTATCATCTGATAATCACTAATATAAAATGTTAGAATGCATCAACTGTTCATCAATAGTTTACTAATGTAATCAGAATATAATTGATAATGTGTCATATCAGCAGTGATACAATATAGAAAAAAAAACAATCTACACAAAAAAAAAATATTGATTATTATTTCATTGTATGTTAACAGTAAACTATCGGTTTGCCTTTCATAACTGAGTCAAGTTTAATTATTTATAGGAAACATCAATATTACCAGTGAACATCAACACAAACAGTGTGAATCACACAAGAGCAGGTCAAGAGGTCAAGAGGTCAAAGGTCAAAGAGGTCACACAGGGGACAAAGTGAGACACACTGTGTTTGCTTATCACATCTGTCCAGCTGTGTGAGGAAATAAATGATTGATTTAATTGGTTGACACTGATCCTTCTGCTTGAGTTTGAGGGATTTCTTTGGATAAAAATTTAATATTTTTTATCCAAATATTTTTATTTTTGCTTTTTTGTAAAACAGTAAATTTAAAAAAAAAATCCTGGATAACAACATTTTATTTTATTTCATATCTATGTTATTTTATTTTTATTTTATTTATATTTGTTTTATTTTATATTTTTCATTTATATTTTCTGTTAAATTTAATTTACTCTGTACTTGAAACTGCGCTATCTCATGTCCTCTCTGACTTGAGTCATTTTGTAATTTAACTCACCACAGTAAATACTTATGTATAAGAATTTAATTGTCAATAATTGTTTGTGCTTTATGACAATAAACGACCTTGAACCTTGAATATTGATCCTACACACATACAGTATGATGACATATCACACATGAAAATCATTTTAAAATAACGAACTAAGAGAGAACAGATCAATAATATATAATTTTCTTCAGTTTCACTGTTGGTTTTTAAAAGTCAGAAAACAGAAAAAAGTTTTCAGATGTTTTGTTCACACATTCTGTTCAGTTTTTCTGCATCAGCCTCCATCAGTCTGCTGATTATTTTCTCATGTGATCAATAAATCACTTGGTCCATAAAATGTCAAAAAATTGATCCTGTTTTTATCACTGTATATGTATATTCTTTTTATATTATAGACTGTCAAAAGAAATATTATGAGTTCCATAATATAGCTTAAAATATTTTGTCTTGAAAAAAAATGAAATTGTATTATATACTATTACATTATTATACTATGTATTTTTAGAAATATTTGATATATTATAAAAATATAACCAGTATTTTTAGTTGGGATGTTTTGTCTTTATTGTGTTTTCATGGATGAAAAACATCCATACATCTAATGCTACAAACTAACTATTATTATTATTATTACTACTATTACTGTAATCTTAATGATCCCTAAATTATTTGGTCAAAAAAATCAAAATTCTTGAATACTCAGTTGACAATCACACAAGACAATTTATTTTCTAAAGAATAAAAACTGACATAAGAACAAATAAAAACATTTTCTAGTTGCAGCTCCTCAAATTTAATATTTTTTTTCCTATATATTCAATGTTTGAAGGTTTAGACTGAAAACCTGTGAAGACATCACATTGGACTTTATGATTTTCACTATTTTCTGACAATTTAAATGAAGATTAATCCAGAATGTTCCTGTTTGTGAGCGAAGGAGTGGATTAAAGAGTCAGTGTGTGTTTGCTTTTAACACAGAAACACACATTCCACAGAGGACAAGAGCCATCAAATACACAGAAACACAATTTAAATATTCACACAAAAGGAACATTATAAAGCACATCTGCCCCAGCAAATCCTCTATAATCAAGAGTCCATGTGAGAAGCTGCATATTTGATGACTGCTTTCATTATTCTCCCGGCAGTATCTGCAAGAGCTTTTGAAGAGTTTCACTTAAATCATGAATATGTAATTTCATTTTTTGGGTTAAAGATAAGGCAACAGAGAGAATTAACCCTATCTGATTGTGAAAGTGCTGCGTCCATTAATCCTTTGATGCTTGTGGCTTCAACATCCTCCTTTTAATAAGAAGACGAACAATCAACACGTCGGCGGATAATAAAGATTTCTTTTTGCGCTCACTGATGGAGCTGCGTTTTTACATGGTGGAGGAGCGCTCTGATTTTCCTCTACAAGTTTTTATTGCTACAGCAGAGGAGAACAAGTCAAGAGTCAATTGATTAATACATGTATTGATATCATTAATATGGAATATCAACGGTGCTTTCAACTCATGAAATCAATAATGTATGATGATAATGTCTTTTTTCAGCATCACAGAGCTCCATCACTGTCAAAAAAACAAAACAAAATAAAGTAAAAAAATAAGAAGAGTCCGTAGCAATGACATAAAGTGCCTTAAAATACAAAGTAAATAAAGTAGTCTTGATGATGGGGCTACCGTGCTAAGCTAAGTCTTACAGTGTTTTCATATGGTCTCTCTTTGCACTATAGTGCATTTTTGCACTATTCTGCACTGTATGTACCTTTTCAATCTGTTTACTTGTCCTACTGTGTATGAAATTTTCTTCAGGATGAAGCAAGTCTTCTCATATCTTATCTTATCGTAAACGGACACTATGTATTTTTTTCTCCCATCTGGTGATTAAATTTGATATTACGTTCACTCTCTAGTGCCAGGCGTTTTTTTTACTGTGCATTGCATCGGGTGATGAGATCCATCATTTCAAACTGCATAGAATCATTTGTGTGAGCAGGTAGTAGGCAATGGCTTACTCAATCATACATATGCTAACTTTAATTCGCCGGTTCCATTGTCTTTTTAATTCCCTTTTACGCTTTTTTGGTGATGAGGAGTCCTTCTCCTTCACCGCGGCATAAGTATGGTCTTGCATTACGACCAAAAGTGCAGTGCAGGTTTTGTGTCGGGTAGGTAATAACGTGTTCTCCACGCTGCTCCTCCATTAAAAAAATGAATTGTGAAAAGGTGTTTTGCCCTATTGGTACTAGCAGGTAGTGCTTCATGTCCCTCTCAGCAGTTCGTAGTTTTTTGTAAACCGGAAAGACATGGAAGCCTCCGTATGAGCGACCCGCTCTATGTAAAGATAGGTGACTGATTCTTCACCCAGGAGTATAAGTCAGATTGTTGGCATAGCTTATTTTACACTGATGAAGACGTTGATTTGAGGTAATAAAATACTTAAAAAATTACATAGTGTCCCTTTAAAGCACTGGACAGAGCTGCAAGCATGGCTGCAGACTGATGCTAATAACTCTGCTCTGCTGCACTACTCTCTAAAAGAGTAAAAAGTGCAGTTTACTGATCTTGTTCCTTTGTTGATAATCACAGTTAATCAGCCTGAATGATCCACCCTGATGTGGACACAGAGTCCTCCACAATTGGACAGAGACTAATGCTTATCTTGGTGTTTTTTCATCATCATTGATGAGACGAAGAGTCCAGCTGATGACAAACAACATGTTCAATCATTTCAAGTGGACCTCATGTGAGAAGAAGGCCATGAACACTGCTGGTTTTACACACACATTCACAAAAACAGCGCTCTCTTTGAAGCTCAAACTCAACCCACAGTCACCACAGGAGTGCCAAATATGTGATTGTTCATTAACCTCAACCTGCCGTCTGCTGTTTATTAGGAAGGTCAAAAAGGTCAAAATGTTCAAAGAGAGTAAAATAAACTAGTTATACATGTTTTATCATGCTAAATGTAGAATTCAGCCCTGATTCAGTTTAATTCAAAAAATAAACAAATAAAAAAATCCCAAATGATTTTCTATCAAAACACACACTGCTGTTCGGACTAAACAGCAGCCTTAAAGATGCTTCCAGACAGGAAGTAGATGCCGCTGTAAAGTGAAGGTTCTGGATCCTGAATCGTCTCGTGGCAGACCAACGAAAACCCTGGTCTGGATCAGGGTCAGCAGGTCAACAGTTTCTCTATTTATATTCTACATCATCAACTCGTAGCATTAATGCCTGGATGTGTTTACACATCTTAACACTGCTAACACTGAGTCGACAGACATTCGTCTCCACTCTGATAGCAGCTTCACGACGACACATTCACATCCACCAGAGTCATTATCTCCCACTGCTGTTATCTTCCTCCGTCCTCTACAATTTTCTTTGCTCAGACAGCCAGAGAGACAAACGCAGAGGGAGGAGGATAAAGATGGAAAAAATGAAAGAAAAGTGTCTGAGGAGGGATGCTGAGACAGCAGAGTCTGGCTGATGTCTGACATCAAGCAGAACAAAAAGAAGGAGCACATCTCCACATTAACGCTCTGCAGGGCGAGGAGGTGGTGTAAGAGATGAGTCAGGCGACAGGTCATTTACTGCAGATTTGTGCAGTTTAAACAGCCCCTTTAAGAGCAGCTGCTAAATAACAGCATCAGCAGCCATGAGCAGCCTGTTATTCTGGGATGGATTAGGGTCGATCATGTCTGTGAGCCTCATGTGATGTGGATCATGAGAGGGAAGGTGTGAAAGAAAGTTTGATTGTTGTTGCCATGCCGACGCTGCCCTCTGCTGGCTTCTACTAAGAACACCAGCATCTCGCCACATCCTTTAATTTTCTGACTCAATATAGCAGGTTTGGTAACGTTTTCCCGGAAAGAAGCATGTAATTTGGCAATAACTGCCGGGTGCGACGCGAGAAAAAGTGATTCTCTTCACACTTGGTGTGGATTCAGGTGCAGAGTGAAAACAAAGACAGGTGGTCCTTCCCATCACAGTCCACCTCACATTAGTTCATGATGACCAGGGGCATCATTTCCACTGGGAATAAGAGGGGAGTTAAAGATCTACTGTCAGCAGCTAAACACAACCCTTATCCCACCGCCTACCAAGGCCATAGTACAGAAAGACACTGCTGGAAAAGAAATAAAAAAGAGAAAAAAAAATACTAATATAATAATATATATATATATATATATATATATATATATATATATATATATATATATATATATATATACATACATATACACACATACATATACATAATAATACTACACACTAATAAGTGACACATGAAATAAACGTAAGATAGAAAAAATAAAATAGAATTAAAACTAAAAATAAAAAGAAAATAAATAAAAATAAAAAATAACAAAACAAAATCATAAAAAATAAAATAAAGAAAAAATAAAATAAAAATATGATGGAAATAATAAAATAAAAAAATAAGATACAACAAACAATATATTTTGTGTCTCTTGCTTTTAAGGTTTAAGTTTGATTTACTCACTAAATTCTCTAAACTAAATCTGCACCATCCTGTTACCAGAAAATAATCAATATACAGTTTAACAGATTTATTATTCCTCCACCCAGTGTCAAGTGTTTAGCACCGCTGACCGAAATTAACAATATTAATGATTTCTAAAATAGTTTAATATATCTGTCATAGTAAATCCACCAGTATGTACAAGCTCTCTAATCAACATGATATATTTAATGACAAATTATAATAGTTTCTAAATAATTTACCATTTAAAAAATATAAAAGCTCCTTCTTATTATTTTTTGATTGAGATGTTAAATTCCAGTTATTTCCTGTCATTCCTGAACAGACAAATGTGTTTTAGCAGTTGTTTGTTATTCTGGATTCATTTCTGACTTTTCAGTGAATTCCAGTGTTCTGGTTCAAATTTGGGTCTAAAAAGGCGAATTCAGTTTAAATTCCTCTCTCCTGTTCAAAATGATGACGAGTAGTGAACTCAGTGAGGAAGAAAGAACCTGATGCAACCTCCATCTATCGTCAAGTTTCAGGAGAGGAAATCCTGCAAGTTACATCACTTCATTAGATGACCATTAATTTGGAGAGCTTCTCACATATACAGTATAACATTCTTTCTTTCTGTCTTCTGTTGTCATAGGAGGTTTTTTTTTTTGCAGAGGAAGTTGTGACTTCCTGTCTCTCCCCATGTCTGAAACCAAATTTAAACCTTTGATTCCAGCTAATTGCTGCGTAACCAGAGAGTCTTTCAGTCGGTGCACAGCAGATCAGCTGCAATTTGTCTGTTGGCAAACACACAATTATAACAATTATCTATATTATATATTTAAGACAACAACTGTTTGTAAAATCATTACAACATACTCATTTCTGACTAAAACGGCAGCCTCCAAGCTTCGTTTCTATTTTCATTATAATTAGTACCAGAGTGCATTTTTTCCTGGACACTTTCTGGGAAACTGTGCTTTAATTATAGACTCCCAAAATAAAGCATGTTTGTTTTTAAATATACTACAAGGCAGATGACGTATTTAGATCCATCCCAAAGTGATTCAGAGATTCTTCACATATTGATGTTTTCTAGTCATAGACATTAGTTGACTGGTTGCTAAAGATGAAAATAATCAGCAACTGATAACTGTCAACTAAGAAATATTTATCTTTAAGAAGCTGCAATCATAGAAAATCAGACTATCAGACTAATCGATTCCTCTTTTCAGCACTAACCTCCTGCAAGCTGTGACTGTTAAAGATCTAAATGATCTTTAAAGCAAAATAAAATAAAGCTTTTTCACGAAGCCCCACTTCAAATCACAAAAATATTTTATAAACAACGTTTCAAACAAATATGATAACATTTCAGAAGATGGTAACAGTAAATATATGCTTTTTTGTGCTTGAAAAAAACTAAAAAAGTTGATAAAATTTCTGCTGATTCACATATTAATTAATGAACTAATTGTGGATCCACTAAAAGTGGATTTAATGTGTAAATTCAGTTTCTCTAGATTAACATGATGTCATACTGATCGCCGAAAGAGACTGTCCTGCTGACCCAGACTGGCCTCCATGATGTCGAGCCATCATGACAAGCTGGTCCAGGGTCACCAGTCCTGGACCAGGGAGGAACCCAAACATGAGAGACTGGCTCTCCCCTTAGATCAGATTATAACGTACTGCTAAACTCTGTCATGTGGGGAACCTTCCTCGACGGCCCTTTTGGTCCCACTACTTAAAGAAACGGGACTCTGAGCTTCCTCTGCACATATGTCGGTAATATTTTAGCAGCATGCGGTCAGAGAGTAGTTCCTTAATGACAGGGGAAGCCTGAGCCGAGGCCACGGCGCTCTGCGTAAACAGGCGGAGCTGACTGCCATCTGTTTGGCGTCCACATCAGAGAAGAAGAGCTTCAGTTTACTGATGATCTGCACTGATTCCTGCTGCACTGTTGACCCTGACCTACTCTGTTAACCCTGACCTACTCTGTTAACCCTGAACTACACTGTTAACCCTGACCTACACTGTTGACTGGTAACTCATTGAGTACCAGCCATTTTATAAAGCAGAAAGTGCCTTGTTCCAGCATTTTGAGTTATTTTTAAGACCTACAGAATATTTTGTACTATGTCTCTGAAAACACTGAATAGATCAAATGAAAGAAGAGACTCTCTATTTCATCACGAAAAAAATGTTTGTTTTTACCTTGTTCCATTCTTGTTTTATCAGAGGTAGAGTAGAGGACACTTTCACCAAAATCACCACTTTTTGTCCAGATTCTGTTTGTTTTGCTCTCTAATCTCGATCGTCTCCACTTCCTGTTTTGATCTCTGTGGCGTATACCGTCTCTTTATGTCCTGACTACATCTCCCAGAAGCCCCAAAAATTACTCCCAGGCTGTGTGAGAGCGCCCTCTTGTGCCTGCCGCCGAAAAAAACACTTTGACGTACAGTGTATATACGCCAAAAGCACTGTTAACCTACACTGCACCATTAAAACAATCAGCCCATTAAATTCACAACAACAAAAAATATTTTTTATTACCTCACTTTTGAAAGATGATTAGCCTAAACTTTTAAAATTAGTTTTATTATTTATCATTGCATTACAGTGAATATGATGCAAAATTAAGAGCACTCTTAATTATGGTGCTCTCTAAATTTACATCAAAAGGTCTAAGTCAAAGTATGAAAGCATCAATAATTAAGAGAAAAGTTATGTTTAATTTTAGTTATTACAGTAGAATGATTCACAGCCATTGTGCAGTTGATGTTTAATTACATTTTTTTTCGTTATAGTTATTATAGATAGTTATTGATTTATGGCTTGTTGATATTCCCCATTAATGATGTTTAAATTCCAATGCAATATCGAGGTTGTTATTTATGCTTTTATGTGTGAGACTTTAATGCCTGTGATCTGTGGATTATCTTGAGTAATTAGTTTTGGTACAATAAGCCGCTAAATAAGACATTTGTAGGCCACCAAAAAGGTTATAATTAACTGTGATGATGTGAAAACACAAATAGACACTCACTGGTGAACAAAGCAGAGCATTTAGCAGCTAAAGAGACAAATATTTCCTTAAGCAGTTGGTGGAGACCAAAAACAGAGAGACAATATTTGACTTAAAGTTATAATCCTTGAAATTCTAACGATAATAAATGATAATGTCGCAAAGCAACAGCTGGGTGTGGAAATAAGCATCTGTTTGCTCACAAGTTCAACTAAAAGGTCAACGCTTGTGGCAGAAAAAGCTTCTTTTGCAGGTTTTAAAAATGGACCCAACCCAGTTTTGTAGCTGTGGACGTTTTGTCGGTTATCCTAAATCACATCAGTGATGCAGTAATACATCAGCTGCAGCGCCTGCTTCCTCTTTCCAGGGCCAATCAGATGTCTTTATTTGCAGCAGCCTAACAGACCGCTACGAGATTAAGGATCTGAATTAAATGCACCTGTGAGCAAAAAAAAAAAAAAGAAAAAATCCTCTTTGAAAGTACCGCACAACTTCACAAAAACACACAGACGACAGCAAAACATTCATACACAAAACAGCCGAGTCTGTGGGAGAAAACCACTCAGACGAGGTCAAAAGAAAAGCTTTTCTGCTCCTGCAGCAGTTCCACTTCTGTGATGTGACTTCATTTGAATCACAAAGAAACAAAAAGGCTTTCTCAACGCTTCGTGCTGAATGCACCGAACAACAACAAGAAGAAAAACAACATTAAAATGCAAAGAAGTTACTGTAGTGTGCTGTTACCCTGATAAACGCGTGAACATATGCAACTTTTGACCAGTTACACCCCTCTGTTCCCATGAGCCACTGATACTGTGACTGTTTGGCAAAAACTGGAGGCGAAACAGCCCAAGAAAAGCGCAGAAAGAGACAAATCAAGCAGAAGTAAAGGTCCGTCTCAGAAAGACTCTCTCTGATTGGTACTTCATTAGTCTTGACCTTCAGTTTGACCCGCGGCGAATGCAGCGACAAGCCCGCCGCTACGACACCGCCGCTACGACACCGCCGCCACACACAGGAATGCTGCTGCTGTTATTGTCTTTAAGTGGCAAACTCAGGCCAAGGCCTCGCCGGGGTTTGAAAAACAAAATAACAGCCATGCAATGCTCTCACACACACACACATATACACTCACATACACACCCAAAACACCACTTCCGTCCATTCTCTTGCACAGAGAGAGGAAGTGGAGCCGTCCAGACAGAGGTGGCCCTGCCGAACCCGGTCTCCTCCTGAATGCCTCAGAAAGACTCCATCGTTCACTTCCTCACTGTGTTTCACATGTAAAGAGTCACTTTACAAAATGATGAGTCCATGCAATGTCACAGCTGTTATGGCCATTATCACTGTTTATGTAATTAAATTTCATGTCATGTCATATTTTGACATTTACAAAGTAAAAATCAACTTTTATTTTTTCCTTTTATATTTTTTCCTTGACTGTGACGAATATTGTTGGAAAAAATATAATAATATAAAATAAATCTTCATGCTCTTTTCTTTATTTTCATTCACAAAAAAGGAGGAAGATTTTTTCTTTTCCATATGAGGACTACAGTGGGTCCACAACAGGCCGCGAGACAGGAAGTGATATTTTAACTGGAATATTACATCATATATATTACAGAAAATATAAATAGTTTAGTAAAGTGCCTCAAAATTGTACTCCGCTGCAGTAAATGATGATGATGCAGACACAATGTTTGCAGCTGGAGGTTCTTGACTATAATGCAACCAGAAATGAAATAACATCATTACTTCAGTAGTGCAGCTATTAGTGATACAACAAGTTTCATGGACAAATCCAACAACGCTGATCCAGATCAACTGATGGCAGGAATGGCTGTGTTGTTTTGAGCAGCTCAGGTTTATATTAAGAGAATATCTGACAGCTCTGTAAATGTCTTTATACTGTCCAACCCTCCATGATGTAGAGCTGCAGCTCTCCATCACCACACTGGATCTCCTGACGCTGACATATTTACACATCATGCTGACTGTCTCTGTCCCACTCCCACTTGCAAAGAAAGACTATTCAGCACCAGTGAAAAGCACAACATGTGGCGTATAAAGTTCAGCTGCTGAACAACGAGCTGTCTGACAGGATCATTTTTATCCTCGGCAGCCAATTAAAGTTTGTCAGGCACTAACTTGGACAACCGCAGGGAAAAAGCAAAGCAAAGTTTTGTTAAAAACTCTGAATCTTTCTTTTTTTCTTTTTAACATGCTTATGGGCTAACCGTCTGTTGTAGTGAAGATGAATACTCAAATATATTGTGCATCAATCTCTTTTTTTTTTTTACATTTTTATGGGTTAACCACCCAGTCAACGTCTGATGCAAACACATACACGGACGTACGGAAACTGAAACAACAGACGCCTTCAAAAGCAATGCTCATCTGTATGTATCATATATGTATGTATGATGTCTATCCATTTATGTTTGATTAATAATTTGCCATTGACCTCTTGTGGGCCAGATGCACAGTGTGATGACGATGCTGCAGCTGAGAGTAGCTGGGAATCGTCATCGTTTGGAGGGTGTGATGGAGCGGCGAGGGAGAGGTCGGCAAAGGTCGAGGCTCTTACCTTGGGCCATTTGGGGTTGATGAGCCGTGCCTTGATGGCGTCGTCCAGAGCGGTGCTGTACTGGCCCAGTCTGAGATGGGCTGCAGAGCGGTTGCTGTACAGGATGCAGTTCTGGGGGTCGGCGGCGAGGGCCTCGCTGTAGAGACGCACAGCCAGAGCGTACTCCCCCTGCTGGCAGGCCTGGTTACTGCGGCGCACACGCTCCAGGAACTCAGCTTTGCTGAGGCCTGATGGAGTGGACGGAGTGGATGGACCGGAGGAACCGGAGGGACCGGAGGGGCGGTCGACCCATTTCACAAGAGGGGCTGATGGGATCACAGGTGAGGAAGAGGAGGATGAGGAAGAGGGAGCGTTGGTGGTCCTGCTGGTGGAGCGAGAGCCAAACAGGGAGAACTGGGAAACAGACAAGGGAAATGGGAGGACAAGGACAGAAAATACTGGTTAATTATTTTATTTTAGTTAGAGCCATGAGTTAATCAGAAAACAGTCACTGGTTTCAGCATCTTAAACTGTTCGATGTGATTGTATAGTGGATATTTTTGGTTCTGGGACTGTTGGTCCGAGAAAACATGACATCCAATCCGAGTATCAATTTAAATAGATAGATAGATGGATGATCGATGGGCTGATTGATGGATGGACAGATTGATGGATGGACGATGGATGGAATATCAGTATCAGTATATCAGTAATATCAATATCTGCGGCAGCAATCCTGTATCTGTTGGGTTATACTGATTATTCCATAATTTAACTGTGACACTGAAGCAGCAATATCTATATTTTTGTGATAGACACTAAATGTGATTTTGTCCGCTGTTACACAAGTCACACCACACTGTAGTTTCTGGCAACTGGGACACCAAACTGCTGCATGCACATTACTCTCCTGCTCAGTGGCAACTGGTTTAAATTCCTCAGAGAGAAAATAAGGAAATTCAGACTTCTGTTCTTCTCATTCAAACTCTGAGTAAAAGGCTCTGAGGTCTCTGTTCTCTGTAGCTTTAACATTGAGATACTGCCTACCTCCCCAATCTGGTGTTTCCAAATTTGTCCTTTCACCAGAGCTTACACCAAGGCCTTCATTATCTCTCTCTATTCCCCTCTCACACACACAGACACACACTTAAAATATGCAGACTGAAGGGATTCCTACCGACTTGCAAACGCATCAATGGCTTTGAGCAGCAGGACAGACAGATGTGAGGCTGCAGTCAACATGATTCACTTTAAATAGACTGCAAGAAAATTTTAGGATGTTCACAGTTTCACTGACAGGAAAACTACAGCAAAGCAGAGGACAACAACATCCACTCTGTGCAAGTTTAGCTAATACTGGACAGCTAGCTAACACTGGAAAGATAGCTAACATTGGACAGCTAGGTACCGGTGGACAGACAAGTAATACTTGATAGCTAGCTAACACTGGACAGCTAGGTAACACTGAAAAGACAGCTAATACTGGACAGCTAGCTAACACTGGACAGCTAGGTAACACTGAAAAGACAGCTAATACTTGATAGCTAGCTAACACCGGACAGCTAGGTAACACTGAAAAGACAGCTAATACTGGACAGCTAGCTAACACTGGACAGCTAGCTAACAATGAAAAGACAGCTAATACTTGATAGCTAGCTAAACACTGGACAGCTAGGTAACACTGAAAAGACAGCTAATACTGGACAGCTAGCTAACACTGGACAGCTAGCTAACACTGGGCAGCTAACACTGGACAGATAGCTAACACTAGACATCTAGCTAACACTGGACATCTAGCAAAATCTGGAAATATAGCTAATACTGGACAGATATTTAATACTGGACGGCTAGCTAACACTGCACAACTAACACTGAACAGATAGCTGAAACCTCGACAGCTAGCTAACACCGGACATATAGCTAACACTGCACAGGTAGCTAACACCAGACAGCTAACTAACGCTGGACAGATAGCTAGTTAGTTAGCTAGCCAGTTGTCAACTAATTAATTATTCATTACGATCAATAAATAGCCAACTATTTAAATTGTTAGTCAGTTTTTTTTGTTTCTTTAAATGAAATAATCATTAAAAACTGCTTCACTTTGAGTTTTTGACATGTATCAGTTTACACCCTTTACTATTCAGAGCTGCACCTGTTCTTTATTGATATTATTATTTATTAACTTACATTCCTGCAGCAGTCATCACATTTGGCTCTAGTGTTGCTCATCAACTGAAAATAAAGATTAATTTCTAGAGGTAAGGTGCACATTGAGACCTGAATAACGTCTCTCCTCTATGTTTAGTTCATGTCATGTTTCGTTAAATGTGTCTCTGACAGATGGTGACGTGATTAATGTGGAAACAATCAAGCTACAGACTGTTAAAGGCGAGATTTAGGTCTTAACTCTGCAGTTTTCTGAACGAACTGATGAAATCCTGACACTTAAATTAAGACAAGTTCCATGTCCAAGAAAATTACTGAGAGATAGCAGACATAAAATTAAAATTAAATTAATAAATGAGAATCAAATTGCTTTTTTGATAATTTTTATGTCTTATTGTCTTTACACCTTCATGTCACAGTTGTTTATGTCTCTTTATGTTTGTATTTATTGCTGGAACAATATTTTTCATGGTCAGGCCTCTCTTGAGACTTGTTTAAATAAAGGACAATGCAAAAATAAATGCAGTTTCAAAGCTTTTCACTGCCAGGAAGAATACCGAATCTTTCCAAAATAAACCCCAAATTCACAAAATGAAGCTCCTGACCTCAGCGGTTGCTTCAGTGATGCTCGACTCACTGAACACATTTCCACAAATGCAAGAGTGTGTCATGTTGTTATGAAATATGACAAATGTGTTTGTTGAGGCCGTTTGCAGAAATAAGCAAAGATGGCCACATACCGTGTATGTGGGACTAAGGCGTAAATCTCTAAGCCTATTACGGCTGAACAGGAACACAGTTAATAGAGCGCAACAAGAGAAAAGACTGAGCTCAGGGTGGACTTATGCAATCATTCAGTTTACATTAAATAAACCCAAGTGTTCAAATGGTTTGTTTATCCGTTTATGAGAGTGTGAAAGTTGGATTATGAGAAGTTTTTATTTCTATTGCATAGCTGACTAATTAACCAGAGTTAATTGTTTGGCCTGGATGACTTAGTTCTTCACTTCCCAAACTTTTTCATGGATCCTCAACTGAAGCGAATTATTTGTTAAGATTTTGAAAGAATTTGTGCCTTTAGATGTTTTATTACAGAAAGTGTATGAAACCCATGAACAACAACAGCTCTTTTGACAGAGATTGCTCAAAAATTCTAATAAAAAAACACAACAGAGTGATAAATATTGTGTATATTAACACTACAGTCTGACAGAATAACAATAAAAGTAAAATACGGGTGCAGTATTTGAGTAAATGTACTTGAAATGTAAAACAAACAGCAGGGTCACACACAGAGATGTAAAAAGGACAACAACAAAAACACAGGAACACACCATGAACGTCCTGTTGACCGTCCAATATGACTTTCACACACACACAGAATATCTGAACCAGAGGAAACGGTGTCCCTGAATGCACCGATTTCATCTGTTGCTATGACTCACATTGCAGGAGAGGCCTTAAACGCAACACATTAGCAGCAATCTGAAGCAAACAGTGTCTGAATGTACTTGAAGGGATTATCATTAGGGATACTTGATGGTTTTTTACTCAAATACTGTACTCAAGTTCAGCGCTGAGGTACTTTGCTTTACTATTTACATTATCTGCTACTTTATACTTCATCTCAGTTACTTTACAGATTCAGATTATTGATGTGAAATCTAATCAATAAGTCACATCTTCAATTGTTAACAGATACCTTTCTGAAAATCCATAAACTACCCAGAAGTATGTATAATAAACAATATTACCTCCACCTTTACCAGCTGAAACACCATGAATGCATTACTAATTAATCCAGTCACATATATTACTGTTATGAAAATGTCTTTTCTGCAGAATGAATAATTTGGCACTTTAAGTATATTTTGAAGCCAATACTTTTGTACTTGCATGCATGACTTAAGTTATGGAGTTAATCAATTAGTCGATCAATAGGAAGCTAATTGAATATTGTGATCCTTTCTAAGGCATCTCTCTGCTTCCAGCCTCTCAAACGTGATAATTTGATGTTTTTTTAAATATATAACAATAATACATTAAAATAGTATTTTGGAGGTTGGGAGCAGTGGTGGAAAGTACTTTTATTTAAGTACTTTTACTCCACTTGGCTGTTAAACTGCTTGTGTACTTCTACTCCATCATATGTCTGAGTGAAATATTTTACTTATTTTCTAAGTAATAGCATAAAACTGCCAACAAATACTTAAAGTAGACCTATCATGCTGTTAATATTTATACTTGTAGGAGTACTTCTCATTTTATACTTACTTTTAAGTAAAAATAAAGTGTTATTTCGCCATTATTTCCAGATATTTTCTATTTTACAGACATATTTATGAATGTATGAATGACTAAATATGTGTCTAGATGGGGGTGTAATGTGTAAATTGTTGTCAGTGCTTTCTAAAACTAACATTAAATATATCCGGCAGGATGGCAGGTCGTGATGGGATGTGAACTTCTCCACCTCAGCCTCCTGCAGCATCGCACCGTCCTCCACCCGCACCAGTGTCAACGGCGATTTCGTGAAAACGCAAAATAAAACTCGCACGGCTGTTTTTTAACAGTTTTACCTTTTCTCTCCTCGTCCTTTGCTTTTCCATCCTGCTATCGGCTAAATCCGGCAGCGACAAACTTTCATCCCAGTGAGGCAGGACGGGAAAACACACCGTCCAGAAACAAAGCGAGCCCCGGCAGTTTATCCACAGGCTGCGGCGCGTTTACTGGTCCAAAGACGGGCACGCTGGAGTGCTAAGTAGCCGTCCTACCAAACTTTTTTCCTGGGGGAAGTTAATCCAGAGTACGTGCGCCATGTTCCCACAGCCGAGCTTCTCCCCATGGCGAGCTTTCTGTCCGGTGAGAGGCGGGGATCCGGTCCATGGCTTTCTGCAAGGTTTCAATTACTCCTCATGACATCAGAGGGGAGTTGAGTTACCTGACAGATATTCATTACACACTGGTAGTGTGCTGTGAAAGTGATGATGCATGAACACAGTCTATCATCTTCATCAACTTTTACTGGGTCAAACAAACACAAAGAAAACATTCAACATTTAATGTCTAAACGGGCAGGGAGCCAGCTGTGTTTAAAACTCTCCATATGGTCAAAAAATAGGGTTTTTCTTTGGTAGAGCACTCCCAGGTTTAGCTTAGCATAGCTTAGCATAAAGGTTGTGAACTAGCCTAGCCATGGTAACCATATTACCATTTATTTATTCAGTATATATTTACAGACATCAGACATAATCCTGACCAAAAAAGCAAATTGAAAAAAAAAAAAAAGTTAATTCAACATTTAAAAAAATCCAGGCTAGCTGTTTGCTCCCCTTTACGATCTTTATACTAAGCTAGGCTAACCAGTTAATTTCATATTTATATACTGTCATTTATTCATTTAGTGTACATTTACAGACATCAGACATAATCCTGTCCAAAAAAAGATAAGCTTAAAATGTTAATTCAACATTTAAAGGAGCCAAGCTAGCCATTTGCCTCTGTTTACAGTTATGCTATGCTAGGCTAACGGGATAGCTGTATATTTAGCCTACAACCATCTGACATAATACGTACAAGAAACATGAGTTTGCTGTTGTCTGAGTCAGGCTAGCTATTCTAGTTTACTGTTCAAGCTAGGCTAACGGCATAGCTGCATATTTAACATCAGACATAATATGTACAGAAACAAAAAAGTAGCAGTTTTCTGAGCCATGTTATCAGTTTGCCCTGTTTAGTCTGTATGCTAAGCTAGGCTAACCTGCTGTGACTCCATATTTAGCGAGTGGTGTTCGAGTAGGCTAACTCTCATTCCTTCCTCATTCCTTTAAATACCATCACATAGTTCCTCCTCACATCATAAACTAAATATTTCACCACGTTTCTGTACAGATATTTACATAAGTGTTTTCTACAGTTTAGCTGAGCTAATAACATCTATCTACAATCCTTACAGCACAGTTTTATTCAGCATCTTGACTCTCATTGATTTTCTCACTCAGCAGATGTTCAGTGGGCATCTTGGCCCAAGGTTCTGGTCTGGTTCTGGTCTGGGACTGGGACTGGTTCAGTCTGGGCTGGACCATCCTCACACACAGTTTGTAGAGCCTTGGGTCTTTCCTCTTGGCCCTCCTGATGTTCGGCCTCCTGACCTTCAGGGTGATGGCCTGTAGATGGCGCCACTCCTCCATGCCGGCTCTGCTCCTCTGGACCAGCTGAGGAAGCTCTGCTCTCACCAGAACAGCTGGACAGCTGTTCAGCCAACAGGAAAAGGTAGGACAGTTTGAGGCACTTGTCAAGCTATTTTACACCTCTGCTTTCATTTCAGAGGAAAACTGTGTAATCCGCTATTTATTTTACAGCTATAGTTGCTTTGCAGACTATGATTTTACATAAAAAAAATAATACGATTTAAAAACAAATACATGTGTACAGCAGAGACATTTACCCTCTGAACTTCATGTAAACAAACAGTTCAGTTGAACCCACATCAAATTCTGTGTATGTGCTCGTACATGGGGTTAAAGTTCTTCGTTCATTCATTCATCCATTCAAACAAACAAGCCAAATTCTCAGTTCGTTTCTTACAAAACATACAAACATGAGTGGTATTTTTTATTCTTTGCATTCACCTAATCCACATTAATGGGAGGGTTCTCAGATTACTAGTATTTTTATTTTATTCTACTCCTTTTATTTTATATTTTAGATAGATGGAAAGTATAGCCTTTGGCTATTTCTGGCATGTGTACATGTATATGTTCATTAATATGCACTGTCCCTTTAAATAAATAAGTAAATAGAAAGACGGATAGATAGATAGATAGATTATATTATTATTATATTATATTATATTACATTTCAGTGTTTCTGTGTTTGTATTCTTACGTTTCGCCAGCAGGACAGTCCTGTTGCAGGAAGCAGGACTGAGACACTCGTCCCAGCAGGAGTGCCTGCACTTCACTCAGTTGTCTCTGTTTAACTAAAATCTGGAATAATCTGGAAGGACAAACAAACATGTCAGAGACAGACAGACTTGCCAAAAAAGACACGGTGTGTTTAAACAAGACATTATGAACACGTCCAAGGTTGTGTGCAGATTCAGTGAACCACCACAACTTATGTAACTCTGAGCGTAATGTGTCCACTGCTTGTGTCCTACTTTTGTGTTATGAAACATCAGATCATGTCTGCCACCAAAAAAAGGTGAAAAAAGGTGAGTTCACCGTTATCGCACTGTCCTCATACTCTGCAAACGGCAATCTGTGTAATCTAGCGTCCAGCAGATGTTTCTCATCCAGTGTTCGGAACTATACCGACGAAAAGTAGAAACACTGTAATTTGTATTTATCCCACAAAATCAATTCGTTTTAGTTGCAATTATGAACCAGGAAGTAAATAATAGTGTAAATAATAACTGTTATTTTAGTTACACAATTTCAAGTTTGGCATAAATTAACCTAATCCTTATTTAGTGGTTTAGTAGTTGCTTATACCTAACCAAGATGATATTTCCCTAATCCTAATAAGTGGTTTTGTTCCTTAATCCTTATTTAGTAGTTGTCTTGCTTAAATTTAACCAATATTATATTTTCTTTACCCTAAATAAGTAGTTTTGTTCCCTAATCCTAATTAAGTAGTAAACCTAACCAAGATTACAGTATATTTTCATCATCCTAATAAAGTGGTTTTGATTTCCAATCTTAATCAAGATGATATTTTCCTAATTCTAAACTAAAATATTTTTATTACAGAATCCCATTTTAGTTTTCTTGCTTAAACCTAACCAAGACAAGCTTTCCCTAATCCTAAATGTTTTTATGTAAGTTCCAGTGCAGCGTAACCATTTCAAGTTAATTACTTAAACTCCCACCAAGTAGTTTTGTTTCCCAATCCAAATTTAGTAGTTCTGTTGCCTCGTCCTAACTACGTTGTTTTCTGTGAAGACAGAAGTTTATTTTGAAAAGATCGATCTTTTTAGTTTGTATTTACCTGTTGGTGCAGTTGCAGTGGTACAGAGTCCTGGTCTCTGGGTTCTGGAGACCATATCTCTTCTGCTGGGGGAGGATCTTGTCGCTGCACTTATCCAGATCTCTGTAGACGTCACATGACTGCTTCGTCTCTGTGGACAGGAAGCATCGGAGTTCAGTAAAGTCCAGCAGAAATATAAACTGATCTGCTGGACAGGTGTATTATGATACCTGTGATCTCCAGCTCAGGCACAGCTTGTGTTTTGGTGGGTAAAGTGTTCTCCAGATGGTCTGCACTCACAGGGTCTGATCCAGTGGGTCGTCCTGATACGGAGGCGGTAACCTTGGTAACCTTGGTAACGTCAGTGATGGAGGCTGAACTCGTTAAAGGCGTGGGGACTGTTGATGCTGCGGTGACGATGGACTCAGAAATCTCTGTGGTCACAGTGGCGTTTACGACGGAGCTGTTCATGCCGACCTCAGTCGTAGCAGGAGACTCGTATATCCTGGGAGGATGCACCTCGGCATAGAGCGCCATCTTTGTCTCTTTACACCTGTAGAAATGGAGATTATTCAAACAATAGCCCAGATCTGTTCCTCACCAATAAAAAACAAAGGCTAGATGCTAAGATAAGCTTAGTTATGCTCATAACCTACTGGTTCAAGCATACAGACATGAAAGTAGTATGACTTTCAAATAAAGAGCAAGTATTGATTTCTGCTTCATACATATTTTAGGGGCTTTTTCGTCATCAATCATCTTTTGACTCCCCTCAGATTTATCTTGGGATCCCCAGGTTGGGAACCGGTTCATCCTCTGGGAGAGTGGTGGAGGAAGTAACCAGTTTTACTGAGGTAAAAGTAGAAATACCACAGTTTAAATCATCAAATATTACTCAAAAGTACTGATATGAAGAACAGAGTCTTTCAGAGTGTTATATTATTACAGAATTATATATTATTCTTGTTTTTTCCCAAGACAAAGACCATTTTAATATTGTAGTTTATTCATTTTTAGACACTGCATACCACTAGGTAGGTTGATATTATTCAGTGAAGCATCACATGAATGTGCCATTTTTAAAAATTGAAAGTAAATGTACAAAGTACTTTATTATGATGTATATATATATATATATATATATATATATATATATATATATATATATATATATACTGTATATATGTCAACTATTGTACAGAAGTGACTTTGTGGCTTCAAATCAGTGATGAATTCACACCTGCTTCGTTAAATAGATTTATTTTACTTTACTTACATGCCAAACCAGTTCCTCTCTGTACACTGGAGCCGGTGGGAGAACTGGAAGCAGTGCATCTTCAGCAGGTTGAAGAAGGTGTAGCCCACCACGTTTGATATGCTGTCCTTGGCCTCCATCAGGCACCTGTGGAACCTGAAGCACAGATCATGTTGGTGTGAAAACAGCAGGAGAGAAAACAGGCGTGCTGCTGGTCACGTTGTAACGTCCTACTTGTTGTCACAGTCGCAGTGAGACATGGTGAAGATGTTGCTGTTGAAGACGCCGAACCCGGAGTGAAAGGACAGGATGGTGTGTTTGCACTGGTCGTGTTCACGGCAACAGCTGTCTGTGTCCGAAAAGACTCCTGTAATCAATTAATAATATGAATATAATTTTATTATTATCACTATTATTATTAACAGCTGTCTGTGTCCGAAAAGACTCCTGTAATCAATTAATAATATGAATATAATTTTATTATTATCACTATTATTATTAACAGCTGGCTGTGTCTGAAAAGACTCCTGTAAACAATCAATAATATGAATATAATTTTATAATTATTACTATTATTATTAACAGCTGTCTGTGTCCGAAAAGACTCCTGTAATCAATCAATAATGTGAATATAACTTTAAAATTATTACTATTATTATTAACAGCTGGCTGTGTCCGAAAAGACTCCTGTAATCAATTAATAATATGAATATAATTTTATTATTATTACTATTATTATTAACAGCTGGCTGTGTCTGAAAAGACTCCTGTAATCAATATGAATATAATTTTATTATTATTACTATTATTATTAACAACTGACTGTGTCTAAAAAGACTCCTGCAAGAGATTAAAATTAAAATATTATTATTGTTATCACTATATCATCAAAGACTTCTTCAAGATATCAATAACAAGATTATTATAATTAATAATAAAGTTATTATTATTATTATTATTATTATTATTATTATTATTATTATCATTACCAAGATCTGATTTAGTATAGGCAATTTAGTACCAGTAAGCCTTGAACAGTGCCGAGGCCACTCATTTTGTTGAGTAACATGATATATACAGTATGAAGTGTATAAACTACATATTTTAATAAAAGGAGGACAGATATCAGATAATTTCAAAGTAAAGCTCCTTATAGTAATAAAATGATGACAGAGATCAGATAATTTCAAAGTAAAGCTCCGAATAAAATGAGGAAAGGCACTAGATAATTTCAAAGTAAAGCTCCTTATAGTAATAAAATGATGACAGAGATCAGATAATTTCAAAGTAAAGCTCCGAATAAAATGAGGAAAGGCACTAGATAATTTCAAAGTAAAGCTCCTTATTGTAATAAAAGGAGGACAGACATCAGATAATTTCAAAGTAAAGCTCCTTATAGTAATAAAAAGACCACAGATAATTTCAAAGTAAAACGTCAAAGTCAAGATGAAAGTTGATCAAACAGGAAAAGAGAAAAGCCAGTTTTTATTGATTTATTGATAGTTTTTTATTGATTTATTGATTAATCTGACTTGTCTATTTTTATACTTCATTAACTTATAATAAATCATAGCCATAGTCTATATATTGTATTTAAATCCATTTCATTTACCTTTAAAAAGGTTTTTTCTTTTTTACTACATACTGTAAATATTATACTGTAAATATTGTGATTATTATTATTATTATTACTATATGATGTCATTATTTTGTGTTCTTTTTCTGACTATAACTTGTTTATGCTGCTGTAGCGTGACTTTCCCCCAATGGAGGATCAATAAATATTATTTAATTCTATTCTAAATTGAATAAACGGAATTAAATCTAAATGTATATCTGTACAGTATGTTGTGGTCTAGTGTCTTTAATGACTGTCAGGCTCACCCAGGTCTGCGTATGAAGGCGCTTTGTTCCCAGATCCGCACCACAGGGTCCCTGGCACAATGAAGCCTCTCTTCGCCCTCTGGTGCGTCCTGACCTTTGACCTTCCAGCTTCACCTTGGTGACCCTTCGCATCCAGTGGAGACGCCACAGGGACGCAGAGCTCCTCTGCCTGCAGCACGGAGTCCACGTGGAGGTTTCCTTCCGGTGGATGAGAGGACTCTGGGCACAGAGACAGAAAGTTCCGGATCGCTGCAGGGTCGTCGCTCCAAGCGCAGGCGAGCAGAGCGCGCTGCGAGGCGGACCAGACGCCCTGGTAGAGCCGCAGAGAGGCGGAGGAGCGGCGGAGAAAAGTGACGCGGACTTCACCGTCAGGCAGGAGTTTAGTCCGCGAGCAGAGGACCGAGGATCCCGCTGCTCCGGTCAGCAGAGGAGAGGTCAGGATAAGGCAGAGGAGGAGAGGAGCGATGCGCGTCATGATGGATGAAGAGGATGAGGAGGATGAGGAGGAACCAGTGATGCCTGCCTTCACTCAGCCTCTGTGACACAGATCAACTGGCTCCAGGTCGGTTTTAAACGATCAGAGGGAGACACCCCCCTCATCTAAAGTAAATCAGCCAAACATCACCACTGACTTATTGATCAACACACAACCAGCCAATCAGGTTGTCAAGTCTGTTAATGTGACTGAAATATTGATAAGAGACACACACCCTAATTAATTCATACTGACTGATAAATGGGATATTTTGAGGGACAAATAAGAGGTGAAAGTTAAAGTTTTCTTTTTGAATATGTTCACAAGATGTCTTGTTTTGTGTATTTTTTAATATTTATTAACTTCATATTCGAAATAAATGACAAATCACATGAAATTAAATGAAATACTATATTTATAATAATATACTGTATATAATAATATACAGTGTGTTATAATAATAATAATAATAATAATAATAATAATAATAATATAATAATAACAGTATATTTATAATATTAATTCACCATCTATTTATAATATAACAATAATAATAATAAAATATGCAGTGTATTTATAACAATAACATACCATATATTTAAAATAATAAGAAATTAAACATTAAACATGTTTTTTGTTGTTGGTATAAATCCTTTCTGACAGCAAAGTATTGATTTCTAATTTTTTGTTTTATTTCTTGTAATTTTTTCTAACCTAATAAGGTGCAGACATTGCAGACGTTTTAATGGTGCACTGTGTCTTATCTGGTGCCATCTGGTGGTGCGGTTGCAGATTGCACTAAAATAAACAAACTTACATTACAGCTAAGCTCCTGCACATTTCAGTGTAGGTTATTTCAGTTCTGCTCTGTGCAGAGCAGCTGTTTTGATTGGTCAGGATGTAAATATCTGGACCCCTGTTCAGTTTGTCTTTTAGATTTATCTCACCACCAGTCATCATAACATTCAAGGTCAGTCTTTTAGTGCAACAAGTCTGTAAACTTTCACCCACTTTGACAGAAGTGGAGTTTTATCAAGAGAAGTCAAAGTTCAGCAAAGCTGTGTGTCTCGCTGCTCTGATTGGTCCAAACCTCACCTGATTCAGGCAAAGTTTTCCTGCCATGTCACAACAAGCGAGCAGCGTCAGTGTCATGATTTCTTTATTACTGGCCGACGTGTATGCCACGACATGACATGCACCAACACAAACACACCGAGCCAAACGGTCATCATGTCAGCTGGAAAAAAACCCACCTGTGCAGGTCTGACAAACTGGCGTTAAAATGCAGCATATTTACCTGTGGAGGAGGTGAGTTCATACATGCACAGCTGCATGAAGGTGGGAAATAAATCAATGCATTTCACATCAACAAGAGCAACAACAAAGGGTTCACATCATTCCTCTGCTCCGTTTTAATAGTTAATATATGCACAAGAACACAAGGATGTTGTGGCGATGCCAAAGACGTGGTCACGTGATGACACATGATATGGAGCGACGGGAAACAGGGAATTCCCCGTTTGTTACAACAGACTGTTAATGACAGTGATTACAAGGTTTTATCATGATGTCAGGTAAAGTTTAGTTATGATATGAGCTGTCATTCAAAACAAAAAAGAGCCCAAAGGTCAACATCCATGTTGGTTCCCTGAAAACTGTTGGAAAGGAAGCCGCCGCCGCACTTTAAGGACAAACTACGCAAAAGCAAAAGGATAATATCGCTCTACTGGAAGACAATATTCTATGACAGAGAAAATACAGAGATGAACACATTTATTGTCCTCCAGCCAGTGTCAGGTGTTAAATTAACAGTATTACTGATATGTTCCTGTAATGGTTAATCCACCAGTATGTGCGAGGTGTGTAATCAAAATGACATTGTTTCGAATTTTCAAATTTACTGTTTTATTAAAAAAACTGAAAAAATATCAAAGCACATTATTGACATTTTTTTCCACTGAGATGTTAAATTGTCGGCTCTGTGCTGCTCTAATAAATGTGTTAATCTCTGTGTTTTTTACACGTTTTAATCGTCAAACTGAGCTGTGTTGTCGTTGAGCAGAACATGCCAGCGCTCGATCTTCTTGTCTTTGTTCTTGAGGCATTCGTACCAGTGTTTCAGACACTCTCCTTTAGCCTGGATGCCCAGCTGACACCCGCCTGGAAGAGAAATAATTAACAGTAATATTAATACTATATGTTATATGTATATATATATATATATTATTTATACAACAGTCAGCCTAAAGTCATCCTGTACACAGAATCTTTTTTGATTATAAAGCAAGTTGAAATACTGTAGAAATACAGTGGTTTTATTTATTTATTTTGGAAAAAAAAGAATAAATAAATCTCCACACACCTGAACCCGTGCGACAGGTGCATCAGCAGAAGGTGAGATATTGAAAACAATGAGAATAATGGGCCTCGTCTTCATCTCTTAACATCCTTTTACAACGGAGGCAACGAGTCTTAATGGCAGTTCCTTCCTTCCGTCCTTCTTCTCTCCTTCCCTTCCTCCCTTCTCTCCCTTCCTCCTCATCTCCTTGACTTCCTCCCTCTCTCCTTCCCTTCCTTTCTCTCTCCATCCTTCCACCCTCATCTCCTTCCCTTCCTCCCGACTATCCCTCCCTCCCTGTTTTCGTTCGCTCCTTCCTTCCTCTCTCCTCCCTCCCTCCCTTTAGCATGTTGCTAACACATTCTAATTAACTGATGCTAACAGTTTGGCAGATATTTCGTCATAAATTAAAGACATCTCATGAGTTTTATTTCTCTTCAGATGAGGAATCACTCACTTACCAATGAAATCATTAGATTTTCCTAAGTCATAGTCCCAGACTGAGATGTCGAGGGTTTTCTTGGCCAGCTCACCGTGTTTAATTTCGTAACCAAACTCCTGAAACGCAGCAAATGAAACATGAAACATTTATAAAACCAGAGAAAACAGTGAGAATCTGGGTGTTAAAGTTCAGGAGGTGAACAGACCTCGTTAAACTCTGGATTCAGGGTTTTCTTCTTTATCTGCGTCTTGTTTTTAGCTTTCTTCCCCATATCTGGCTTCAGACATCTGCAGCACCACAAACAGCAGAGATATTAATACATATATTCTGTCTAAACTAAAGAAGAAAATGTCCCCCTGGCGTTTCTGTGCATTTTTCAAGATGTCCAAACATTTTCTACTCATAAGAAACAGTCACAAAACCCTGTTAACTGTTGTAAAAAAACACAAATAAACCTGGACAATAATACTGCATCTCCATTCAGATACTTCAGTCAGCACACCTCCAGTGTAGTATGCTGTACACTGACAGATAAATGAACCCATTAGCAGCTTCTCTCCAGCTACAGTATAGCAACATGTTTAACTTAAACTGAATTATACTTTTCATATAATATTATATTATACTGTAGCTCTGTGACATGATAGTCAAAGTTGAGGAAGGGATATTAGGAATATATTCAAATTATTCTCATACAACATGACATAACTTATATAACAACCAGTGTCAGGGTAACATGTTATAATGTGGTGCTTTATTGTAAACCGTATCACAATAACAAGCTTTATTTTGAAATTATCCACTGTCTGTCCTCCTTTTATTACAAAAAAGAGCTTTACTTTGAAACTATCTGGTGTCTGTCCTCCTTTTATTACAAAACAGAGCTTTACTTTGAAACTCTCTGGTGTCTGTCCTCCTTTTATTACAATAAAGAGCTTTACTTTGAAACTCTCTGGTGTCTGTCCTCCTTTTATTACAATAAAGAGCTTTACTTTGAAACTCTCTGGTGTCTGTCCTCCTTTTATTACAATAAAGAGCTTTACTTTGAAACTATCTGGTGTCTGTCCTCCTTTTATTACAATAAAGAGCTTTACTTTGAAACTCTCTGGTGTCTGTCCTCCTTTTATTACAATAAAGAGCTTTACTTTGAAACTCTCTGGTGTCTGTCCTCCTTTTATTACAATAAAGAGCTTTACTTTGAAACTCTCTGGTGTCTGTCCTCCTTTTATTACAATAAAGAGCTTTACGTTGAAACTCTCTGGTGTCTGTCCTCCTTTTATTACAATAAAGAGCTTTACTTTGAAACTCTCTGGTGTCTGTCCTTCTTTTATTACAAAAAAGAGCTTTACTTTGAAACTCTCTGGTGTCTGTCTTCTTTTTATTACAATAAGGAGCTTTACTTTGAAATTATCTGGTGTCTGTCCTCCTTTTATTACAATAAGGAGCTTTACTTTGTAATTATCTGGTGTCTGTCTTCTTTTTATTACAATAAAGAGCTTTACTTTGAAATTATCTGGTGTCTGTCTTCTTTTTATTACAATAAGGAGCTTTACTTTGAAACTCTCTGGTGTCTGTCCTCCTTTACTACCGAAACACCTTTTAAAAATTCACCATCACAGATCTACGTAGTTTTTAAAACCGTTAATTGAGAGTTAAATGAGAAGATTGCCCACCTTCTCATGACAGAAAGCAAAGCAGCACATTTCCTTAAAAAATATCAGACTGCTCCTTTAAGCTCGTACATTTTGACAAAAGGGTCGGAGTATCCGTTGGAGTCCATGGCGGCCAGGTGAGCGCAGCGAACGACGCCCACGATCAGCCGACCCTGCTGGCTGTTGTAGGTCAGCGACACCAGGATACGACCCCTCTCCTCCGATTCCTCCCCTTCATTCAGCTGCATGCACACAAGCATATAGTTATACTGTATATACATATATATATATCACATATCTGCATATATCACTGATCTGCTCCTCTGCACATATCTGCACGGATTACACAGCGATTATCATAATATCCACTAATGGAGGATAATGTGCGTAGAGTAGAAAATGATCTACATTTATGTAAATTATTATGCAATAAGTTGAGCGCCATTATGTATTTATGTGTTAGTACATTTTTAATTACTCTTTCTTCCTCTCTACTGAAGAAAATTATGTCTTCAACATACAGATTAAACTGGTCACTGTAGTTTGTATAACCAGTTTAAAGGAAGACCAAATAAAATCATTTAATTTATGTACATTTACGCTTAAAATATATGATATATTCATTAACTGACAGCTTTTGGTTCATGCTAGAACTATTTTCAGATGCAAACTAATGATAGTTATTCAGTAATGTGTGAATATTTCTATATTTAACTCACTCGTATTACCGTCACTAAATGAATGTAAACTGAGAGCAGGAAATATTTTCATGATATTGATGAAGTCCAGCTGATGTCCGGAGGAAGATGAGACACTGGGACGTAAACGATCACCAGACTGACCTTTGAATTTATGCTGCTCTCCTTTTACACTTTTACTTTTTTAAAACGTCTTTGAAAATCAAACAACTTTCCTGACGCTCAGTGACGTGAGACCCTTCTTACGTCATCCTCGTAGAGCGCCATGCCTCGAGCCGGTCCGCCCACAGCCTTCTTTACCTGCACACAGGAAACCATCATCATTCATCATCATCATCATCATCATTCATCATCATCATCATCATCATCATCAATCAGGTTTCAGTGTATAAATACTGTGAAAGTATCTAAACTTTATCATTAATCGGGATTTACGAACGCTAATCAATGATCTTCAATATTTGCACCATCTCCTTCCCTCATTTCCTTTCCTTTTTACATTATCTCCTTCCTTCCTCCCTCCCTCCCTTTCTTTCTCCCTTCTTTCCGCCCTTCCTTACGAACTCCCTCTTTTCCTTCCTCCCTCTATTCCTTCTTCCCTTCCTTCCTCTTTTTCTTCCCCCCCTCAACATCCTTCCTTCCACCCTCCCTTGCTATTGCCCTCCCTTCCTCCTTCCTCCTTCCTTACTCCCTCCCTTTCTTCCTTCCTCACTTCCTTCCTTCCTTCCTCCTGTCATCCCTTCCTCACACCCTCCCTCCCCTCCTATCACTCCTTCCTTCCTTCCTTCCTCTGTCTTCTTCATCCCTTACATCACTCATCTATAATATGTTGTCCATTTCTCACTTTTAAATGCTCTAAATGTTCTCAGTTTATTTCCTGTTAGCAGGTGACAGGGAGTAAACATGGATCCTAGATGTTGCCTAGCAACGGGGCATTTCAGACAAAGTGAGGAAAAGTAGAAATAAATAAACATATGAATGAACCTGATGAGATGAGAAACAACATGAGAGCTTTTAAATAAATGATGACATTGTTCGGCTGGATGAAAATATTCAGTAACTAAATTTAAAAATATCTCCTAAATTGCTCGCGTGAACAAGAAAGAAGAGTGACTCTGTCCTGCTGAAATATGCATTAATGTAAATAATATAAATATTTTTTTGGCCGTCCTCCGTCAGGAATGATGATGTAACTCTTATTCAGAGCTACTCACCGGGACCGCTCGCTCTAAACAGACGCTGAAGTTCTTCCTCTGGTTGAACTTGAGCTTCTTCAGAGCGACTCGCGTCTCCCCGATGAATTCGTTGTGTCCAAACTTGTCCTCGTCGCTCACCGACAGCCTGCGGACAGACCGTCAAGAGATGCCATCATGCGACCGGTAAAACGTTCGGTCGGAGGAAGGCGGAGGTCGTTCTCACCGGAGCGTTTTGCGTGACATCTCTTCGTCGGTGATGCCGTGGTAGACCAGCGTCTCGTTCCACACGGGGTTCAGAGTGGTTTTAAGGGTCTTGGTGCGCAGCTTGTTGGACTGACATTGGACATTAGCAGTGGGCTAATTATTAGCAGCTTAAAAGTGGACAGCTGTCAACATGTGCAGGTGAGTCAAGGTGAGCGTACCTTACTGGCTCCTGGTAGGAGGTGCAGCTTCACGTACGGGTCGGCCAGTCCGTTTGAGTCCATCGGCTTTAAACCCTGAGAGACATGAAGACAAACCATCTGATTTATTGATTGGACGAGTGTTTGGCTTGGTTTCATCTTGTCTTGTTGTGACTTGATTTGTCTTGTCTCTATTGTTGTCTCATTCCATGTTGTCTGGTGTCCCATCTTGACTGATCATTGACATTTTGCTTGTCTTTTATTGTCCCTTGTCTTGTCTTAATTGCTGTCACATCTTTTTCTCATCTCATCCTGTCTTGTCTGTCTCATGTTGTCTCCCCTGCCCTCTTGTTTTTTTCAGTCTTCTCCCATTTTGTTTTGTCTCTAATTGTCTTTTCTTGTCTCTCTTTTTTTGTCTCTCTTGCTTTTGTTTTTTATTGTCTCAGATTATCTTTTATTGTTGTCACCTCGTTTTTTTTCTTTTCTCATTCCATTTTGTCTCTCCTGTCCTCTCTTGTTTTTATTATTCTTTTGTTTTAAATTGTCTTTTGTCTTGTCTTTCCCATCTTGACTTTGTCCCATCTTGTCTTATCCATTTCCTCTGCTCTTGTTTTGTCTTTTCTTGACTCTACCCTTTTTGTCTTGTCTTTTATTGTCTCTGCTTGCCTTTTATTGTTTTCCCATTTTTTGTCTGTCCCATCTTTTCCTATCTATTCCATTTTGTCCCGTCTTTTCTTATTTTTTCCATTTTGTCCTGTCTTGTCCTATCTTTTCCATTTTGTCCCATCCTGTCTTTGTTGGTGTCACATTTTTTTGTCTCATCCTGTCTTGTCTAATCATGTCTTCCCTTGCTTTGTCTTTTCATGCCCATTTTGTCTCTCTTGTCCTTTCTTGCTATGTTTTTTTCTTATCCAATTTTGTGTTGTCTCACCTTTTCTTGTCTCTTGTCTTGTCTCATCCCATCTTGTCTGGTCATGTCCTATCTTGTTTTGTCTTTTCTTGATTTAAACCATTTTGTCTCGTCTTCTCGTCTTTCCCATTTTGTCACATCTTGTCTCATTCTGTCTTGTCTCATCTCATTTAGTCTCTTCCTTTGTCCTTTCTCCTCCTATCTTTGTCACATTATTGTCCCGTCTTTTCTGGTGTTGTCCTCTTTTGTTTTCTTTTATCTCATCTTTTCATGTCTCAGGTTGTCTTTTCGTGTATTGCCTAGTTTTGTCTTCTTGTCTTTTATTGTTCCATATTATCTTGTCTCATCTTGTTTTTTTCTTATCTTGTTTTGTCTTTTCTCGTCTCGTCTTGTCCCGTCTCATAAGTGCTGACCTTGGCCTTAATGATGCAGCAGTGCAGGGCGTGGTTCTCCTGTTCATAAAGCAGACTGAACTCCAGCGATCCCAGCGTGGCTGCAGGAATAAAAACATAGGACGACGTCAGACACCTGAGAGACAAATTGAATCCAAGACGTCGGAGAAACCAATTTCCCTGTAAAGAAGATAAACATTGATTGGTTGCTCGTCATCGCTCTACTGCTTCAGCCACAATTTATATTATTCAACGTGATAAAAATAAAGAGGTAAACATGAGATGAGAGGGAAATCTGTCTCACTGGTATCGTCTGAGTCGTAGTCGTCTTCGTCCTCTGTTCGATCAGTGTTGTTTGCTGGAGGGTTAATTCTGGCTGCAGGGACAGGAAATGACATGGAGACAACAGGTTGTCTTCTGTCCTCCACAGCTGGAGGCTCCTCTTCCCTCTCCAGGGGTTTGTTGTCCACATCTGCAGCAGGAGCAGTAAATACCGCCTGAAACATCTTTCTGTGTGTTGAAGCTAAATGTTTTGAACGCAGCCCCCCGTTGAGTCGGGTTTATTCATAGAAGGAGCAGCGCTGGTTTACCTGAGGCCGGGGTGACCTGCTGAGCATTAGCTCGAGGCGGTTTGGAGGCTAACACATGTCTCTCAGTCCTCATTACAGCTGCTGGACAGGACGGACTCTCATTATAGCTGTCAGCTGTTGTCCTGGCTGTCTGCTCCCATTGGTCTGATTTGCAGGACGGCTGCTGCTGCTGCTGCTGAGACTCTGAGGCGACAACATGAGAATATCACTACTGTGACTGCTAAAGGCACAGCAGTGGACAAGAAATGCTCCTCTTAGCTTAGCTCCATATCTTCTTATCACTTCATCATCAGACTACTGATGTCTTCAATGACAGTACTGAAGTACTGCACATTATCCTCACTTCTACTACCTCAGTTTTGCACATTATCCTCAATTCTACTACCTCAGTTTTGCACATGATCCCCATTTCTACTATCTCAGTTTTGCACATCATCCTCATCTTAATACCTCAGTTTTGCACATTATCCTCAATTCTACTACCTCAGTTTTGCACATGATCCCCATTTCTACTATCTCAGTTTTGCACATCATCCTCATCTTAATACCTCAGTTTTGCACATTATCCTCAATTCTACTACCTCAGTTTTGCACATTATCCCCATTTCTACTATCTCAGTTTTGCACATCATCCTCATCTTAATACCTCAGTTTTGCACATTATCCTCACTTCTACTACCTCAGTTTTGCACATTATCCTCACGCTTACTTCCTCAGTTTTCCACATTTTCCACATTGCTAACCAAGTTTTCCACATTTTCCACATTTCTACTAACCTAGTTTTGCACATTATCCCCGCTTTTACTAACTCAGTTATTCCACATTATCCTCATTTCAACGACCTCTTTTTTGCACATTATCCTCATTTCAACAACCTCTTTTTTGCACATTATCCTCAGTTCTACTACCTAATTTTTTGCACATTATCTTTACATTTAAAGTTTAGAATGCAGTTCAGCATTTACTTGTAGAAGAGTAATTTTACTCTGCAGTAAAACACTTTTTCCACCACTGGTCCAGTCCTGAAACTTTTTGTAATTAACTATATTTGCATGACGGAGCCGATCATGTTCAAATCTGAGCATGTCAAACATATAAAGCATATCAGGAAAGGAAGTTTACATTCATATTTTAATGATCACCAAACAATTGTTTTGGTGTCAAGTAAAACGTTTGACTGCTCGACTGAGGCGTTAAGAGGAAGAACAAAGTGAGGAGTTAATTTTCTCCATTTCACTGACAGGATGGAGGATGGAGGGTTTCTTCCACTCCGTCTTTCTAGTTTCAACATTTAGGTCAAAAGTGATGGCGAGTGTCTGGAGCAGCAGCTAACAGACTTAATTACATCTGACATCTGTGTCCTGTGGTGATTAAGCTGTAATTAAACATGAACACTATTATTTACGACTGGGATGTGTGTTTTGTCTTTGCAGCTTTATCTATTACCAGCTACTACTACTACTACTACTACTACTACTACTACTAGTACTACAAGTAATTTATTGGATCCACTTTACTTTACAGCAAACGCTGACAATTAATATGACCCCACGAGTAGTAAGTGTAGTTTTTATGTACTGAGTAAGAAAATTATTGAAGTAGTTCTGTCTGGCTGTGACACACTTTTAAACAAAGTACCACATATTACTGCCGTATGTACTGCTTTGTAATGTACTCTGGAAGAACTCATTAACTTACAGTTGAAGTAGTATTTCTTGTTAGCGTACTTATTCTTAATACACCAAAGTACTATGAAAGGAAATGTGCAAGGAAATTTATTTGTACGGCAAATAAAGTAGTTGAAGTACTTTTACTGAAATTTAGCTCCAAATGCTGCAAATGCACTTTGCTACACTCAGGGTATATTAACTTTGGTGTCATGTATTCATTCATGTTTCTGTTCTGACTTTGATAAACAATGGTAATATCTTTGCAGTACCCTGATGATGTGCTGCAGCTTTCTGTGGTCCATCAGGACCCCCTGGACCAGAACTGCTGTCTGTGCTGGACTGTCTGGATCTGGACAGAGGGAGGGGGGCAGGCAGACCCTGGTGGACTCTTCCCTTGAAGAACCAAGCTCCCGAACGCTTCTGCACCTGCAGGGGTGGATTCAGAAAAGCTTAGTGTTGCAATAATTACAATATATGCATGAAGAGGCGTCACAGTAGCTTTTAAAGCCACTTAGAGGTCAGCAGAAGGAAGTGACAACACTTTATCACCTGGTAAAGGTGATACATGTCCAAAATCTTCTTTGGGGTCAAAGCTAATTAGTGTAAAATTCTGACAGATTAAATGTTTGACTGCACAGCTCTTTGTTTCTTTAGGAGAGACCTCACCAAAACTGCATCAGTGGGAAAAACAGCGAGCAGACCTCATTCCTCAGGTTTCATATTGATCAAAATCACTGTCTGTATTTTTAAGAATTAACAGAAATAGTGTCAAAGTAAATTATTTTAGGATAGTGAAGGGGCCTCGGTCTAAAAGCTGGAAAATGGTTCACATCACCAGGAAAAAGGGGGATGAGTGTCGTAATGGCCTAATGTTGTGTTTTATCTCTTCATCCTCTCACCTCTTGCTGCTCGCTGCAGATTCTGCAGAGCCACGACGGACTTGACCTGCTGTTGCTCCAAATTCCACATTTGCTGCACATGTGCTGCAAAAAAACACAAATAAATTCATCAAAGTGGAGAAGGAAGTACTCAAATCCTTTGATGTACACGTAAAAAAAACTTGGAATCCCTCAGTTTACAATTTCTTTTCTTATGTACATAGTTTTGTTTATTTTGTTTTGAAGATGTCTTCCCCCTCTCCCTCTGCGTACAGGCTATATTATTATTTTATCATATTATTATATTTTTACATTTTAATACTGGAGGACTGTTTTTCTGAATCGCAGTTCTGGGCGTTAGGCTCTTGTTTTTATTTAAATTGATTTATTTATTTTATTTTAATTTATTTGTTTTACAAATGCACAGTTTAGCAGAGTCATTGCACATCATTTCACTGCTGTTGCACATGTACAATCCTGCATGTGACAAATCTCTTGACTCTTAAAAGTATTCATACCAGTGTAAAAACACTCGAGAAGTACAAATACTGCACTGACTAGTAATGAGTGTTCTACTATGATATATATAGTACTGTATAAATATACATTAACTAATTATTATTTTGTCTGTTGATTATTTTCTCCTTAATCCATCGATTGGTTTCTGAAAATAAAGAGACACCCAGACATCATGACAACCCAGAACCCAAAGTTTTATCCCATAATTTCATAAAACACTGATCAAACTGTACAATAAATTATGGTAATAGTTCACAGCATCAGTATTTTTTATTTTCACTGTGCTTTTATTTTTTTACATACTCATCTTTCCCTTTTTTCTATTTATTCTGACATATTTTTTTTATTTTACTCCTTTTACTAAACTGAAGCCACTGCTTCTTATTTTTACATTTCTATTTTTAATTATTCTCACATCACTCTTTGTGGGACAAATAAAAGATTGTCCAGCTTATGTTTCTTTACATACAATGTGCTATATATTTCAGCATTATGTACAGATTTTATATGTTTTAGGTTGTTACATTTCTTTATACCTTTACATAAAAGTAACTATAACAGATTCCCCTCAAAATATTTATGATTCTGATGATGATTCTGTTCAAAATGTCTGTTTTATTACAATTATTCACACCAACAATCTGGAGCCATCAAATATTTTTGCAAGAAAAATGACGCCGCACTGTCATATTTTTATGTTTTGTGTGCAAAAAAACAGAATTTAAATTTAACTTAAGCTGAATAGTAGAGTATAAGGTGCAATAAGAATATTATTTAAGTAGTACTGGCTGGCTGTTAGTATTCAAGCATACTAATACTAATAAGAAGACAAGGTATTTCTAAAAAACAAGGCATGAAAACACAATTTACTCCAATTTACTTTTGATCAAAACATATTTCTACCGATATTTTTGGAAGAATTCATTTTACTTACAGTTGAATTATTAGCACAGTTATTTTAATACACTGAAGTACTATGAAAAATAAAATACAACTTAAAGGAAAGTTCATTTGTATAGAAACTAAAGTAGTAGTAGTAGTACTTTTATGGTACTTAAATAATTGTACTTCAGTATACTCAGGGTATATTGTGGTGTGCTTTATTTTTAGTTTTGTTAGTCATGTATTCATGCATATTTCTGTTGAATATGTTAAAAAAGAGAATAGAAAATACGCCATTACTCCCGTATATGTATTTTACACTTCAGGCAGCATCAGCTATAGTTTGTGAGGATGAGCCCAGGAGATGTCAGGACACGTTAGCATTCGGCCAACTGGGCGCTAATCGTCACAGGAAGCCTCTCAGGATCTAGAAATCCAGTAAACAGGAAGCATGAGACGTCCCTCCGTCCTCTGGGGACTCTCTTGTCTCTTTTTTCTCCTCGTTCATGCAGAAGGAAGCCAGATATCCACCTACTTTATTGCAGTGCACACAGAGGACGGCCGTGACCCCCTGTGGTCCAAAGGATGCCCCACACAGCAGGCAGCGAGACCGGCCGTCGCCGCACGCTGTCCTCTTGATGTCATCCAGGTGACTGGAGAGACGCCTGAGAAAACACAAATAGATGTGAAGCAAAAACACTTGGAGTTTAAGACACAACAGACACAGATAGTTTCCCCTCGTCTCACTCGATCCTCTCGTGCTCCGTGGCCTCCATCATGGCGGCTCGAGCCAGGACACTGTTGATGATCTCCTTCTCCTCATCCGTGAGCTCGTCCCCCAGGGTACCGCCAGACACGCTCATCGTCCAGCCGATACTGAGCCAAAAACATGAAGAAAAAACATGCATGAATAGAGGTGAATTAAAGCCCAGTGACTCCACGAAAACCAAAAAGTGCATCACTAATGAGATGCTGAAGTCTGAGGAGAACAGCTGGAAACATTCTGGACGACAAACTGCAAACACTGTCACACACAGGAGCTCATTACTGGGTTACATGATGACTTATTTTAGGAACACATGGAAACTAAGGCATCATCTGACTGCATATGTCAAGAGGTTTGTTGTCAGAGTACCAGCCTGAGGGCCCCTCACCTCACACCAGGACCACAGCACAGCGTTCAGGATCTGGACTCCTGATGGATCCAGTCCATCTAGTCCTCAAGTCTAGTCCTTCACTCAGAAGTTATAAACAAACATTACAAAAATTATGTTTGTTTTTTCAATAAACATTAGTTTGAAGTTGCTACTGAGGATTATAATACCTGAACAGAGCATCAGTAAACAGTATTTTGATCAATAGTTAAAAACTGGTGACTGGTCCAACTATTAATGAAATGTTAATTTATGTTTACAAATCATTGACAATCAATCAATCACTCAGTACAGCATAATCAGGCTCTAACAGGTATTGAACCATGAGAATTTGACTCTGTGTTTAACTTAAAACTGGTGCATTTTAATGAGTAACATCATGTATACCAACTTTCACACTCATCTAAAGTGGCGGTGTGCACACTGTGTTTAGTTAAGAGCTGCAGACTTTATGCTGCTCCTTTTTGCAACCATGAATCACCTGCATTGTTCAAAGTTTTGTGTTGGATGTGGCCATCATGTTCTCCGTCCACTCAGCTGTCAGTGACAGGCCATCCTTTTAAAAGCTCTGAGAGGAGCTCCTTGGATTATCCGTCATTAATTTCGGCTCCACATCGGCTGCTGCACCCAGAAGCCTCCGGGCCGCTAAATTCCCAAACATCTGCTGGTCATGTCCGAGAACTTTAACAAGGCGTTAATTGAGGCTGACTGTGAGAAATGCGAGCTGTAATGTGTTATTGAAGTCTGCTCTGCACACCTGAAGACATTTTCACAGAGCGCTCATTATCTTTTGTTAGGAGGGAAGTATGACCTCTGGTCCCAACCAGGCTGCTGACAGACGACGCCTCCCTCGCTGACTGATCCTGCACTTTTTTGCTGACACCATGCAGGGAAAATATTAAATGATGCATGCACAGTTTCCCCTGCATTGTCGACACATTTTATCCTGTTTTTAAGGGTCTTGAAGGTGGCCAACCCCTACATCACATGGCATCATTTCACTCTGAACTCGCCCGGAGAGGCTGAATAATCTGCAGCGTAGGTGCGTTATTTTAATGCCTCGCTTCGTTAACGGCTCAGTGCTTCTTCCTGCTCGTCGTCGTCCACCAGAGCATGTAAATGTCAGGGGTTGTGCCATTGCTGTGGTAACCTGACAGATTGATGTGTGTCAGCGTTTGGTGAGTGTCTTAAGAGAAAGGTGAGGTCAGTAAGAAAGGAAACGCTCTGAAATGGCCGACACTTTCAGGCTGTGAGTCACCACTGAACATGTCAACATCCACTGTCATCACGCATCAGCTCACTGCTGTTACAGCCTGGACCATGTGAAGATGACAAATGGTCGAATGTGAAAAATAATAATAATCTATTAAAAGTTATCGCGTCTACGAGCTAATCCTTAAACTTACATTGAATAGAATAGAATCATTTTTAATTATCCCCCATGGGGGAAATTCACTTGCTACAACAACATTAACATGTAATAGTAAGAAAAAAACAATAACAAAATAATAATAATAATAATAATAATAATAATAAATATATATATAATGAATTAAAATATTTTTAATGGGAAAACATTTAAAATGATACCATTATACTATTACTATGTATGTAATCGTCAACAAAATGAGAAGAAGCTGTCCTGCCAGTTTTTATATAGAACATTAATTATCTACTCTACAGTAAAGCATTAGTACTACATATAAAATAGCACATGTATCTGAAAACATGTGCACTTTTACTTTTAGTAAACTGTGAAACTTGCACATCAAACTCTCTGTAAATCAGAGCCGGGCTCAGCTGTTTGTCCTCCTGGCGTTCCCACACAGACACATGCAGTATGAATTGATTATTGATCGGAGCGTTCGCTGCCTTACAGTCGATCGATGTGTTGCAGCAGGACATGACACTCCAGCCTGGGTCTCAATGTCACAGGACGCAAAAGGCTTTAACACATGACAGCATATCAATACCAGCCCTCCGTTCACCCCACCACCCTCAAATGGGTCTCGTGTGCAGAAAAGTACTTAGTAGTACAACTACTCAAGTACAAATTTGAGTATTTTATTTTTATGCAGCTTTCATTCCACTCCATGTGATGTTGTACTTTTTTTTAAAAGATTTGTCTGACAGCTTTAGTTACTTGTCAGTTTGCAGTTTGTTTATCCACTTCCTCTCACGAGGACAGACTCGTTGTATTGTAGTACTCCAAAGTATCATCATATAAAGGTTCATATGATATATTAGGAAAAGTTATTTTTCAGAGTCTTCCTACAATGTGTACAGTAACATGAGCGATCAGTGTGCCTAGATTTTGGATTTTGTGACCATTTTTGAAGCCTCAAGTTCTGCATTTTGGCCGTGGCCATCTTGGTTTTTTGCAACCAGAAGAGACACAAGAGGGGGGAGTTGAATAAGACATTTTTAGGCCACCGAAAAGGTTTTAATTAATGGTGAAGAAGTGAAAACAAACTGTGAAAGAGGTAAAGTTACAAGGAAAACACAAACACTCCCAGACTGGATGTTGTCATGGTAACGACCTGTCAATCAGCAGGAAGCCATGCCCTAAAGCATCTCCAGCTTTATGGTCTGTTCGACTCTAATGGCACCACAATTTAGTAAATCATGATGTTTTGAAGAAACTAAATGCTGAGACCATAAACTCATGTTTGCAGTGTTTTTATTAGACTTCTACTGAGAGGTGAAGCACCATCATTAGCTGGCTTAGCTTAGCTCGGTTCCATGTACACATAATCTAATAATATTAAAATAATAATATTATTATTACATTATCTGACATGATGTGTTTTATCCAGCCACTCGTGGACTTTTTATCAGCCAGGAAACGAAAGACAAGTGAGACCATTTGAAACATTCAACACTTCCATGACAGAGATGCAACTTTTGGGTGAGTAATCTTTCTAAATATGTATTTTTAGTCTAAAACTAAAACAGTTTTACAACAGACTGTCAATTTAAAAGATTTTGCAAGTCACTAAAGTCTCAAACATTGCATGTGTGATTCATCCAGGAAACAAAAAAAGATATTTGTCTCTTGTCATTGATAATATTTTTCCCTAAATGAGGTCCCACGATGGTCAACCTGGAGGGACGTCATTAAGCATCCAGAAGAGTCGCATCCAACTGGCTGTTAGGAAAAAATGAAAATTCAAGGCTGTGGAACGATGGAAATTATACAAAACAAATAAAATCAAGAAATTATAGATCATTACTTTCACAGACAATGCTATGAGTTATTGTCATTCCAGTCCAACGTGCTTTTGAATTTTTAACTTCCCCATAAAAACTCAAGCATGCCCGTTTCTCCTGTTTGGTATCCAGCGTCTCTTTTAAGCCTCTGTGACAGTAGAAACACTCATCTACTGCCCCAGATCTGTTCATGATGAGGGGGATGATGTGCTTTCTTTCCTTCAAGCATCTCTTCAGAAGGTCACACTGAGGACACGTCATCACATGAAGCCTGGTTTGATTTACACCTGGTTTATGGCGCCAGTTGACCGAAGGGCAGACCGACCTCTGGGGAGCAGAGGTACTCACACTTATAAATACATATAGTACAGATATATGTGTGTGTCCATTTTGAGGTGAATTAGCTCAATGACAAGAGGAGCCATTTTCGTCATTTTTCATCAACCATCATTTGTTTTCATCAGAGGAGTCAAATCACAACCTTTAAAAGAAATCACTGCAGGGAGGGTTGGGGTTATAGGGTTATGAATGACGTGATCTTTAATATTTGAACCTGATCTTCAATATTTGAGCGTGCACATGCGAGACGGCGCTTTCAGGGGAAAAGTTGTTGAGGTTTTATTTTTAGCCACGGTGACAGCGAGGCTCTAGGGATGCTTCCGTCAGTCCATCACCTCAGTTCAGACGGAAAACATCTCAGCAAACTACTGAATGGATCATCAGGAAATGTTCTGCAGAGATTCATGATCCCCAGATGATGAATCCTAATGATGTCTGTTTTTTCCTCCAGCGCCACCAGCAGGCTAATTGAAATGAAGATATGCATGATACGATACGATAACTCGAGCAAGATCACATTAGAGCTCATGAACAAATATCAATTCTAGTCAACTGTATTTGTATCGCCTAATATCACAAATCACTTCACAATGTGTACACAATATGACGCCCCTTTTAGATGATAGATTTGGTGTGATCAGTTGCTTCCTGTTTTTGTCGTACGATCACAAGTAAAGCAAAAATCTCACTGAGAAAAAGCCACAAAATGCTTTTCAACCTTTTCATTTTCGTCAGCCATGGAGGCAACACCTCCCGATCTGCACCCTGCGCTCAAACAAGTGACACTTCTGAAACAACGGGCGACGAGCAAAGACTTCATTCAACAAGCACCAGGATTCGCCGCCAAACGAGGACCCTCAAAGTCGTGAGACTTTTTGAACACTTAATTATTGTATTTTTGTACAACAAAAGAAACAGAGAAGACAAATAAGACATTTAAATTAAGTACAACACAGAGACAAAGACAATAATACAAAAGGGAATAGGAAAATAAATAAATAAAACGAAAACTGTAATGAGGACTAAGTAGCAGATCTGGGTTTCAAGACTCCTAAAAAAGACGAGGTTTTCGTAAAGTGTTTCTTTATTTAACTGCTGAGGTAGACATGTTGATTTTGGGGATGTTTGTCTGTCTCTCAGTGCAGTAAAGAGGATGTTCTGTAATTACGATCTTCACCAACCTGACAATTAACAATAACAGAAATTGACATGCAAAAAATATGCGCGCACACACAAACAGACTGAGTGTGTAGAGAGAGGAGCTGTCATATATGGTCAGCATTGCAAATTGACGTGAAGTAAAAGGAAACCGAGGCATTTTAGCTCCATGAGACTATGTGGGCTGACTAAGAGCTGCAGGGACACAAACACACACAAACTCAAGTTATTCATGGCAACACACACACACACACACACACTGTGCAGAGAGTGTGTGTTGGGCTGCAGGGAGGAAAAGACTCTGACAGATTGCGTCATCCTCCTGTAACGCCGAGAGGCCTCCCCTCTTCAGTTTGACTTTTTTATTTTTCACACTGAGGACAAAAGGACAAAATGGTTTGTACTTAATAAACACGTCGTAGACGCTCCATTAAGTATGAACAGCTGCGTGAATGACAACGTAACAAGAGTGAGCTTCTTGCCTGACAAGGTGATGGTGACGCAGAACCAAAAGGGAGGTGGACGGGTCTAACAAACAAGCTGTTTGCTCTGTTCACATCACAATTAGCTGTTTGAAAACCGCGCATCACATTGCGATCAGCTGTTCTTGTCTCATTGCAATCAGCTGTTCATGTCATATTACGATCAGCTGTTCTTGTCTCATTGTCATCAGCTGTTCATGTCATATTACGATCAGCTGTTCTTGTCTCATTGTCATCAGCTGTTCATGTCATATTACGATCAGCTGTTCTTGTCTCATTGTCATCAGCTGTTCATGTCATATTACGATCAGCTGTTCTTGTCTCATTGTCATCAGCTGTTCATGTCATATTACGATCAGCTGTTCATGTCACATTGTCATTAACTGTTTGTGCTTATTATTATTCAGTTTGCTGTCATAGAGGAAGAAGGAAACTAAGAAAATATTTACTTTTAAGATGCTGCAGAACTTGTCCTCTTTTTTCCTGAACAGATAAAATAATTGTGGGTTAATTTAATAATTGACAGTTAATCGATGAATTGTTGCAGCTCCAGCTGGAGCTTTTGGAAAACAACGTAAAGCCAGAATAGATGAGGGCTTGTGTAGCTAAAATCAAACGACACACCGATAAGAACGATGGCCGAAGCTACAGGATGAACCCTGATCGTCGTTCCTGGCGGTCAGAGGCCGAACAGGAGGGAAGATGCTGGTTGATGGTCGGCCCTTAAACAAGGCTGGACCCCCTCCAGATATTTACAGTACGCAGAAGATTCGCCCAAGAAGTCCAAATACTCTGAATCAGACTGGAACAAGGAGCCACCTTCCTCACGCAGCTGTCATCCATCCACCATCATGCGTTCATCATCATCCATTCACACCCTTGGCCATCTCTGCACGGCCTCCAGACTAGTGAGGAAGCAGCTTATGCAGCTTAGTTGTGCAAAGAGGCATCACCACTTTATCCCCCGTCTGATGACTCTCCCTCTCTTGACTCGTACATTAACACACACTCACCATCACTCCTGGTTAAAGCCAAGTGTAGATTTAAGACTAATCTGGTCTTCAATCCCGACATGGAAGGCTGAAAGCTTTGACGTCATCTGGGTTTTCTAGAAACTGCTGCAGCTAGTCCGTGTAGCAGAGGAGGAGGAAGGACGACAAAACCTCCAGGAGGGTGGAAGACCTGACTGCTTTGATATCGTAAACAACTAGGTCGAGGGATGAAAGCATTTGTTGACTCACAGGGAAGCTCTGGGAATAATTTAGTTGGTCCGTCCACCACTTTGATGCTAATATCTGAACAACTATGAGGTGGATCGGCATGAAGTTTGGTAGAAACATTCAGGCTCCCTTCAGGATGAACTGTGACAATTTTGGTGATCCTCTGACATTCCCTCTAGTGCCACCATCAGGTCAAAATATTTTTAAAAAAATTGTCCTTTTTGGCCTGCAAATAAAAAGCTGTCATGCTAACAGGCTACAATGAGATGCATGGTAGAGTATCCCTGCTAATCATCAGCGTGTTAGCATTGCATGCTAACATTAGCATTTACCTCAAAGATGGAGACCACTGCCACCATGGCGTTTACATTAAGGGAAATATCTAAACAACTATTGGATGGATTGCCATGACATTTGGAGAATTCATGTTCCCCTCAGGATGAATAAGTTTTGTGATTTTATAACTTTTAATTTGTCCAGAGAAAAATCCTGCAAAACTGATTCTCACCTGCTGTATTTTGTGTTTAGTGCTCACTAAACCATTCCTGCTAAACATCAACATGTTAGAAATGTCATTGTGAGCGTGTAATTTCCTTCAGGATGAATAAAGTTTTCTCTTGTCTTAACTTATCTTTAGCTCAGAGCCGCTGGCATGGCTGTCCTGGATTTGGGGCGCCCTGGTGGCCTCAGAGGTTAAAGCTGATCAACTGAAATCCTGCAATTTGTTTGCAAGTAATCCCCCGTTCTCTATCTCGCCTCATCTCCTCCTGTCTCTCCCAAACAAACAAAAAAGTATTTTGAGGAGATCTGTTCAGAAATAGAAAGAAATCATGTAATAGCAGTTATAATGTGGAGAAACGAGGTCAGTGATAAAGTTGTAGAAAAAAGTTAAGTGTTATGCCTTTATATCATTGTTACAAATGTTAAAAGGCTTAAAAAAAAAATCGGATTATTGTTATCAGATTTTTGTTCCTGCTAAATATCGATATCAGCTTCAGCCTCAAAAACTCCATATTGGTCAGGCTCTACGATAAATTTACTATTTTCTACCAAAGAAATTGTTATGACATTTTTGGTCTTAAATTATATTTGTTGAGGTCTTAAAAAGTATTAAATTTGACTTTTAAAATGAACCCTGATAAGTGTCCAAATTAGCGTCAGTTCTTGTCAAACTAAAAACTCGAGGGGTGCGGTTTTGCATAACTTACAGGACGGTGACAATAAGGGTTTAACACCGGAGGAGCAACACCACTGCAGCTGGAAAAGGAGGTAAATTATAGTTATTTTAAAGGGGGTAGCTGTAGGATGAACGTCATGGGGGCGTTTCATTTGCCATTGTCTTTTATCTAGAATAAAACAGAGTATTGTGTGCATGTATTCAGTGCACCAGAATGCCTCTAAATGGGATATCTATAGAGGACAAACACGTCTTGCTGCTGGTTATTTGTGTCACACATTTTCACCCCGAGGACGCTGACAGAATATCCGGGTCATGCAGAGGAGGAGACGTCCACACTTTTCACTTTACAGCTCTGTTTATCTGACACACATCTGCACACCCACCCATCCTTCCTGGCTGTTGAACAATTCAAGAGTGCCTGTGATATTTAGCTAATCAGTTTGTACGGCACATCTGCCGTCCCCCGCTGTGCCGGGAGAATTCCCGAGCGTTTGGACACAATAACGCCTCAGCTGCACATCTGAGGAGGAGGAAAAGTCAATTACTGTACATTTGAACCGTCCAAATTGCTAGAAGCTCGACCGAATGAGCTCATGTGGAACAGTCCTCACTGGAAGTAATGGGAAAATGGGGAATTCATGAATTTCAATTGATTGCTCTGATGGATTCGATCACAGTGGATTCGACCCCAAACCTGACACCGTTTTATGAGCAAGGTGAGCCGATTTCACCCACTTAAACTGGACAGGCGTCCATAAAAAATAAAACTATAGACAACATGAAACCACAGACATTTATTACCTTAACTCATTGAGTGCCAGCCATTTTATAAAACAGAAAGTGTCTTGTTCCAGCATTTTTGCCCATTTTCAGTCATATTTCTAGACCCACAGTATATTTTGTACTATGTCTCTGAAAACAGTGAATAGCTCAAATGAAAGAAGAGACTCTCTATTTCATCATGAAAAAAATGTTTGTTTTTCCATTGTTCCGGTCTTGTTTTATCAGAGGTAGAGTAGAGGACACTTTCACCAAAATCACCACTTTTTGTCCAGATTCTGTTTGTTTTGCTCTCTAATCTCGATCGTCTCCACTTCCTGCTTTGATCTCTGTGGTGTATACCGTCTCTTTATGCTCTGACTACATCTCCCAGAAGCCCCAACATTACTCACAGGCTGCTGGAGACAACGATCAGCGACCCACTGCCGAAAACTACTTCAACATCGATGGCACTCAAACGCTGGATTTTAAATGACATTGAAATATGTCAATGGTACTCAAAGAGTTAAACATTAGGTATGTGTGCATTTATGTTTTAGTAATTATGAAGACCATCCAGACCCTCCTTTAAAACTAAATTCAGCACTTTTGATATGTAAGCAATAATAAGTCTATTAGCCATTTTTACGATAAAATTAGAGAAGGAGTCGAGATGTTTCTCATCTAATCGAGAGTCAGATGTCAACATGTCCAGAATAAGAAAACAATGTTCTTTTTCATGTGGATTAATTCTTCACGTCCACTGTATCAGAGTGGAGGAGGAGACACAGAATCTCAAAGAGCTGAAAAAAACTTTACCAAACCACAGTCTGAGTTCTTTTAGTACCTTAACTGACCATCAGATCAGATTCAGGGTTACAAATGCCTTTTTTACAAGTGAAAAAACACAAAATCAACCCCCACCCTAAAGGAACATCAAAGCTGGGATGTTCTGCAGAATCCTGGATTACACTGAAGTAGTTTTTACATAATGCTCGTCCTTCGGTAGCAATAAAAATGTATCTATGAGTTGATCGATTGTTTATTTGCCTTATAAATTACACCCCAAGACACTCAACATGTTTTCATCCCCACGTATCGTCGCTTTGTCATGCCTTTAAATTTAGGTTTATGATAAAACACCACGATCATTAGGTTTAGGAAAGAAAAACTGTACATATTTGGGATTAAAACTACAACTGTTGTGTTTGTTGGCACATTTTCTGTCTTTACTATTGTTTTTTTTTATATGTTTATTGTCATTTTTCATTTTTTGAACAATAACTAAGGACATAGCCTGTGTTAATCACAGATACGCACAAAACTGTACATGCCTACACCAATATTATATATTATACGGTAAGATTTTTCCATTTTTACAATTTTCTTTTGGAGAAAGTGTGATTAACATTATAGTTAATGCTACGTTATGTATTTGACTGCCTGGGAATGGCTATAAAAAACATCTGTATTGGCATTATTTTGGGTGATTTTGAGCCTCACATTACACTAATTGTGTCACATTGTAGTGGTAATAATTTGTGTGATAATGGTTAAAAGGAAAATTCAGCACCTTTAACGTGGATGTTCAATCAGTGTTGATGGTATATTTAGACAAATGAAGCAATAAATTCCTCAGTGTGTGCTTTTACTGACAGAGGAAGTGGATGCATTGCCTCAAACCTTCTGGCGGTCACATCCTCTTGTATGGCTAATGTAGCCTCGGCCTCTCTGCAGGCTTATTTTTTTGGGCAAAACACTATAAAATGTACTCATGACATCCTCTGCACTCATATTTTGGGATGCAGTTCTCACAGTTGCAAGCGTAGCTGGATTGCAGCCGGTGTTTCGTTTTTTTTGGGCGGCGTTTAGCACACGGCGGCCAGTTCGTCCTCGCTTCCTGACGACGGCGCTCGGGTGCAGAAAGAAAGAAGGGCGGATTTTGCAGCAGCGGATTCAGCTTTCTGGGTCAATTTAGCACGCACTGAGGAATTTAACGCTTCAACTGACTCCATTTACCGTTAACATTAACTGCACGTCAACTGAAAAAGGTGGCAGGATGGTGAGAAATAGGCACCAAAAGACACAAGTCAGTTATTAACTGTCTTTTGAATCCGTATTTTTACACTTTTCACTGTTTATTGTATATTTTGTATTTATTTTATTCATTTTAAATATTTCTTATCATTACTCATTCTATGATTTAATTACTGTTGCTTATTATTTTTTCTTACTATGACATTATATTGACTTCTTCTATGCTGCTGTAGCAGGTGAATTTAAACCAATGGGGATCAATAGAATACTATTATATTCTGTAACTTCTTTATCCTGCTGTAACAAGTAACCTTAATTAAAAAAAAATCTATTCTTTTCTATCCTAAACTTCCCACCTTGCAGACCGAGCTGCTCTTATATGATCTTAAATGGATGCTAATTAACCTCACACAGGCAGCAGATATTTCGCCATACTGAAGACAACTGAATGCCAACTGTACAAAAAACAAGAGAAAAAGAAGCAAAGTAGGAAATATTTCCCCTGAGTTCAGCAGGCAGCGTGAAGCGTCTCTGCTCAAGCACATTAGCCACATCAGTCAGCACCTGAGCGCTCAGCATCCCGATTAATCCACCGCCACCCACCTCTCACACAACACCGTCAATACAGCTGATTGGGGGTCAAGAAGGAGCAGTGAGCAGGGATTACAGGGAGCATGGGAAAGAAAGATGGCAGCTCAATGAAGCCGACTGGCCAAAGATGATAAACCGAATAAATAGTGAGGATTTAATCGATTTGAAACCCTTCCTTTTTCTCTGCAGCTTTGAGTCCAGCGCTGCTGCTACATGTTAGCCAGCGAGCTACTTCACAATAACAGACTATAACAGGCATGTAAATGCACCTCACATCACACTTCATACTGCCCAGCTTTACTCTTTCATTAGAAGAAATAGTTAGATGTTTTAGGAAATTCACTAATTTGTCCGTTAGCTACGAAGCTACAAACTGGAGGAAGCTAGCCTGGATCTGTCTGAAAAATTCACCAGTCAGCTACTGTGAAGGTTTCTAGTTAGCATTTTTGTTTAATCCGTGTTAAAGCCAAAGTATAAGAACGAAAAGTTGTGGTTTTAGAGGGCATTAAGTACACAAATTATTTGCTTTTATCAGGGAGAGGACTGGTGCCAGCCAGTTAGCTTAGCTTAGCTTAAATACTGGGAACACAGGGAATCAGCTCATGGGGCTCATTTAAAAATTCACCAGTCAGCTCCTCTGAAGATTTTGAGTTGACATTTTTTTAATCCATATTAAAGCCAAAGTATAAGAATGAAAAAATGTGGTTTTAGAGGACATTAAACACACAAATTCTTTATGTTTATCAGGAAGAAAGACTGTCTTCGCCAGCCAGTTAGCTTAGCTTAAAGACTGAAAACTGGGGAAACAGTCAGCGGGGCTTTGCCCAAAAAGTCACCAATCAGCGCCTATTTAATCCATTTTAAACCCCAAATTACATTTATTTATAGTTCTATTTTGTACATATTAAATAAAGAAGATATAAAGTTTATATTTATTCTTATATTTATGGTTTTATTAAACTTCAGACAGAGCCAGGCTAACTGCTTCCAGTCTGTTTTAAGCTAAGCTAAGCTAACTAGCTACCGGCTCAAGCTTCTCTTTAACCCTCTAAAAGAAAGAGTAAAAAGAGTTGTTTTAAAATTAAAGAAAATACAAATATTAAAATACTGTAGTCATGTATATAGACACTTATCTTCAGTCTTTGTATCTTTTTATACATATTATTTGACAGTTTTGATATGTTTATATAATTTGCTATCATGTTTTGACACTTTTTGCCTCAGAAAATCAGAGAAATAACTAAAATGAGCAAATATTACCCCAAATTTTTAATATTTAAAATAAGAATAATAAAATATGTATTGCCGTCAAAAGTCAAGTATCAGTCGTGCTCTAATCAAGATATAATAAGGTTAATTTTTCTATGATAAATGAGCAACTGTAACTCAAATGTTTACATTAAAATATCAGATAGTTTTTTATAATTTAACAGAAGGAAAATGTCTGGATGTACATCAGGAATGTTCCTGTTAAATTAAGCAAGATAAAAGAAGATATAAGCAACAACACTTATCTGTAACTGGACCACTGACTGATTGAAAACATCCAACCAGAAAGTTCATTTAAAAAGTATTTTTTCACCAAAAACAAACAAACAAATACTGCAGTTCTCTGTCTTACCAGAAGCTTTCAAGCAGCTCTTGTCCTTGTCCTTCCGTTGGGCTGAACGCCGCTTCACTTTGACAGAAAATGCTCCGTCTCAGCACCCAGCATCCTCTGTGGTCGCCTCCTCCTCACTGCCAGCCTCCTCCTCATCCTCCAGAGGAGTAAAAGCCTCGCTCCACCTCCTCTCTCTCTCTCTGTTTAACTAAATCCGTCCACTCTCATCTCATCAGCAGGAGACAAAATGGTGATGTCACGATCGCAGCCGAAGTGAACTATAAGAAGGAAAACAGGTTACAGCTTTAAACAGCATCCACTGGGCTGCTGGAGGTGGGAAGCACTGTAGTATTTTAGTACTGAAGCTGCATCTCAAAGGGAAATATTGTACTTTTTCTGACTTACATTCCAGATTAAGAAATTACACTAAAAAGGCATTATTAATGTGCTTTTTATGCCATGGACTAAGCTGGAATTTCATTTAGTATTGAAAGTATGACTCAATTTCAAAATGTCTTACCTGATTCAAAACATTTTATATATTTTTTATTTATCCTTATTTCTTCCTATTATTATTACCTTTTTTGTATAAAACTACTTTGCAATAATTTTTATTCTTATTTATACAATTTAATTGTGCTTTTTAATTTAATGTTGGCTTTACTGCTGTGAAGGATTCATTTTAATTATTTCAAATACATAAAAAATAATATTTTTTTTAAAATAAAGCTTTAACTTCTTGACATATACATTTAAATATGTCTCAATTAAAAAAATATTCTAATTTCTCTTTTGCATTATGTGTTTTTTGTTTTGTTTTTCAGTATGCTATGCTACAGAAATAAAATATGTTTAAAAAGATAAGTAAATTAAAAAAAAAACCTTTTGGCACAAGGAAAGAGACTTTACAAAATTTCACCAAAAAAAAAGCAAAAACTAGACCCTTCATAGTTATCTGGTGACCCTCTGGAGGGGCCCGTCCCCTAGGTTGGGAACCACTGGACTAAACTAGGTAACTACATATAAAATAGTTAAAATAGCTCCATAATCTTATACTGTCACTCATATCAGTCTGAGAGGAAACTGTTTTTTAATACTTTCATTAAATTTTACTGGTTAGTACTTTTACTTGAATGTAGGATTTTTAGTAGTATTGGAGTATTTTGATATATTTTTCCTTCAGGAAAGGATCTGAATTCTCCACCAGTTAAAGACCTATTTCCCTGTCCTTGGATTAAACCTGCCTCTCTGTACTGTACGCATAATGTGCTACAAAAGCAGCTTGCATTCTGCACCATATGGGAATACTTTCTAATAGATCTATTCTTGGTCCTTTATTTGCCCTGAAGCTAAACAGCTGCACTTATTATGCGCAATACAATACAAATCCAATAGGCCCACATGCACCGTGCAATTAGAGACCATAATGATTATGTAATTCTATTATTCAGCAAACGTTAACCTGAAGCCTTTTACTAGAACACTCACAGGGGCCACACAGATGTTACCGTCACAGATGGTATGTGTTACATGAGAAATCTTCACGTCAAGGGATTAAAAGGAGATTTATTGATTGATTTATAAGCAGTCATGCAGAGTGTGCAGGGCCTGCTGTCGCCCTCTTGTGGCTCCTTCATTATGTCTATTCATTTCATTTCTGCTCTGTAATTATCCCACACTGAACGCTTAATAGGCCAAACTTATAGCAGGCTAGATTTGCACATAATTATTCATTCAACCTTGAAAATGTGCCAAAACAAGCTTTGATATAAGAAACAAGATGAGAGGAGAGTTTTTTGAGTAAATTAAAACTTTAAAATATCATCAATATAAGGCTTCAATGCAGCCTTCTCTCTGTTTTCTGGTTTAATGTAATTACATTTTCAAAAAGGAAGCCATGCATGGCTTTATAACAAAATGAAATAACACAAAATAAAACAAAACTGTGTATACTCATACACAGATATGTGACGCTTTATATTCCCAGCAAATAGTGCATCAAATCAAAATCAAATCAAAAAGCCTTTATTGTCATTACATGCATACAATGAAATTAGGAGCGCTACTCCACATGGTGCTCAGTGAAATAAACAAGTATAAAAAGATATAAAGATATAAAATAGAAAAGACATAAATAAAGTTATAAGAAATGAGACACTATTTACAGTATGTACAGTAGTTAGGCACAGTTTTACAGTAGAGGATAGGATAATTTTGCTTCAGAAGTAAAAAAAAAAAGTTATTTCACAATTTCAGAAATGGTATTATTGCACATAGAAATGGAGTAGAATTATTGCACATTGTCACTGACCATTACTGCACAGAGGATATATATATATATGTATGTTTATAATATATAAATAAAACAATATATAAAGATAATATAGTTTGTGTATCTATGAGATACAACACATAACAATATGATAATAATACAACAGTATAGTACTAATGTAGTACTAATATAATATAATAATATAACAATAATATGACAATACTATGGTATATGTATATATAATATACATTAATACATATCTCAGATGTACAGAGCATTGAGGTAGTGTAATAGAGAGAACAGAGAGGTTGAGGTAGTGTGGTAAAGAGATTGCATGAGATGCATGATAATACTACAACTACTACTACTACTAATAATAATAATAATCGATCAATCAATAAACGAGTTACAAAATGCTTTACAGAAGGCAGACAAACAAAAATCCAGGAATTATAAAAAAAACTTTAAATTATTTTCTCAATTAATAAAATTGTGATTTATTTTAATAATATACTAATTATTATTAAATCGCACCAACAGAATACACACAAAAAATCACAAAAAATGTATAAACAAGTTTAAATAACATAGAAAGAATTAATTAAATTAATAAATAACTTATTTAAAAATCAGTAACATTTTTTGTCCAAACACTGTGGTTTTGCTATTTTACTCAACATGTGAGATGAAGTAAATGGTAATATAATTCTTATAAATGTTAAATTCAGTTGTTACAATTTTTTCTTATTCATAGAGGCCTTATATATGTAAAACAATGAAATTATGACCGTGAAATAGCCAGGATGAGGAAGAGCTTCATGCATATTAAAACCTCCTCAGGACAAATGAGGACACACTCATCCTCAGGAAAGTGTTTGTGCTAAATATATCGATGAACTGGACCTGGAGTAGCAGCCGAGTCACACACTGCACATATTTTCACCACAGATTCAACCAGTTTGTTAAATTCAACTTTTAGCTTGAGGTGTTTGACGTCTTGATTCCTCTCTGATCATTTTTCCATAATTAAGTGGTGGTTATGCAAACACAACAATTACATAAACCACAGCAGAGACCTGAGATAAGTTAAGTTGATCATGAGGAGACCTGACGTAACAACATCTGCAGATGATGCAGAGGGATAAAACTGAAGCTGTGTTTGTACAGTGAAGAGGACGACCAAAGGGCTGACCAGCAGCAGCAACAAGATGAGATGATAGAGATGAGCAGACGAGCTCATGAGGGTAAATGAAGTTTAAACTGAGCCAGTGTCCTCAGGCTTTAGAAAATCTCCCTTATCTTAAGACTGTAGAAGTGATTTCCTCTGCGCTTTTAAGGGACAAAGAGGCTTTTCTCTGTCCCTATAACAAGAACTGTGTTCACTGAGAAATGTGACAGAAGAGCTCAAAGAACCAGGATGTTTTAGTGAAAACAGTCAAAAGGCTTCCCACCCTAACGGCCGCCATCTTTGCTTCGTAGCGGACACAGACCAAGTTGTGAAAATGGCAGGAGAAGAAGATTTTAAGGATGAAGGAGTTCCTACATGAACAGTTTTTCATGATTTAATGTTTAAACATCTTTATTCTCCTCAAACTGTCTGAATATTCCTGTATTTACTGTCTGTCTAAAACCGTTTTAGTGCATTTCAATGGAGCGGCGTTGCTAGGCAACAGCTTGGGCCCATGTTTACTTCCTGTTAGATGCTAACAGGAAATAAACTGGGAACTTTTAGAGCGTTTAAAACTGAGAAATGGACTAAATATTATAGATTAGTGACAGAAGGAAGGAAGAGAGGGAAAGAAGGAAGGGAGGGAAGGATGAGAGGGAGAGAGGGAGGGAGGAAGGAAGGAGGGGAGAGAGGGAAGGAAGAAGGAAGAAAGAGAGGGAGGGAAGGAGGATGGAAGGAGGGGAGAGAGGGAGAGAAGAAGGAAGGAAGAGAGGGAGGGAAGGAGGATGGAAGGAAGGAAGGGAGGAAGGATGTAAGGGAGGAGGGGTGGGAGGAAGGAAGGAAGAAATGAGAGAAGGAAGGAAGAGAGGGCGGGAAGAAGGACAGAAGGAAGGAAGGAAGGAAGAAAGAGAGGGAGGGAGGGAGGAAGGAAGGAGGGGAGAGAGGGAGAGAAGAAGGAAGGAAGGGAGGGAGGGAAGGATGAGAGGGAGGGAGGGAGGAAGGAGGGGTGAGAGGAAGGAAGGAAGGAAGGAAGGGAGAAACGAGAAGGAAAGAAGGGAGGAAGGAGGGGAGAGAGGGAAGGAAGAAGGAAGGAAGAGAGGGAGGGAAGGAGGATGGAAGGAAGGAAGGGAGGAAGGATGTAAGGGAGGAGGGGTGGGAGGGAGGAAGGGAGAAACATTATTGTGTTAATATATCAAGATATTTCTCTCTAAACCACAAATGTCATCCTCGTGGTGCTGCTGTTTCTGATCAACAGATATTTAAACATAATAAAAAACTGCTGCTGTTCTCGACAAACACTCAACAGTTTTCACCTGGAAATTTGGTAAAAATTAGAGACAAATTTAGAGAAGCAAAAGAAGAAAGCAGAGAAAGCAGAGCAGGGAGAGACAGAGCGGCATAGTTAACGACAAATGACGGATAAATGCCAAATTCATGACCACGCATGCTGAGTGCTTAAGGTCAATGACGTGTACAGAGAGTGTGTGTGAGAGTGTGTGTGTGTGTGTGTGTGTGTCTGTGTGTGTGTCAGTGTGTGGCTTCCTGCCTGCCCTGCACACACACACACACACACACACACACACTCTGTTCAGTAATGTCATTAGTAACCCTGGTATGAAGTCCTTCAGAGGTGTTGCCCAGATGCAGCTTGTTCTAACGCTCATAATGTGTTTGTTTGTATGTTTGTGTGTCTGCCGCAGAGATGTCACAACCAATCAGCTCTCAGCGAACCTCAAAGAAGAACGTTGTGAGGAATATATGAAGAAAAATGGACAACAACACAAGAATTAAAGCTGCATTCATTGAGCCAAAATGCCTGTCTTCACAGGAAACAGCTCGGTTAGGATTCAGCAGAAAAATTTCTTTGTTAGGTTTAGGGAAAGATCGTAAAAGAATACAATATGAATTGATTACACATCTGCATTACTTTTCTAAGCTTTAACCACAAACACTATGTGAGAACAGCCTGGATTAAATTAACTACAACTCCCAGGGTGCATTTCAGCTTCACATAGCCTTAAATTCTGCTGCATGTGTGGCTAACAGAAGCTAAAAATTACAGTGTGGAGAAAAGTGATATTATAACCCAACTATGACTCTGTCAGGAACTCAGCACTCAGCAGCTGAGGCTCATGGGTACTGTAGTATTTAGCTGTATAGACCTACATTATGGATCCCACCAGGGGTGAGAGCAGAGGTGAAGGTAGGAAGCCTGGGTGTAAAATAAAAACTACATTTCTTCAAGGTTAGAGACAGGCTTTTGTTTGTTTTGGGGCAAGAATTGATTCCATAAAAAGGTGACGACCGGAATAAATGTTTGTTTTTGCAGTGTAGGTATTGTGTATAATTAGGTCATAACTGTTATTGCCACCCTATAAATACAGACAGACTCACTGTGACAAATAAAATGCATCAGTGGTTCCTGTGCTGCACATCTGTCTCTCTAGATGAGTCACCGGCCGAATAAGAACAGCGACAAGTGCTGCTGAGGTCCTTTACGGCAGTAAAAGTACTACCACAACACTGTGAATACTCCACTACTAGTACTCACACTTCTTCTTAACTCTTGTGTAGTCTAAGTATTCTGTAAATAAGAGTAGAAAATGACCCGCCTGCACTAAACCTCTAAAATAAAATACCCAGACCCAACCCAAAATCTGTTTTGCATCAAGACGAAACCTGTTATCATGTAAATATCTATCTTTACAGTGCATTTAATCAGTGGTCACCATTTGCTTTAATTACATCACAAAAACATTTTTTTATTAAAAAGAGCAAATTATTATTATCATTATTATTATTAATAGTAGTAGTATTATCATTATAATAATTGTTATCATTATTAAATATTATTTTTTAGCAGGAAGTAATATTTGTATGGCCTAAGAAACCTACAAAATACGCAAAAAGATTATGGGGAGTTTTCTCGGCTGTTTAACATAATGACCAGGTCATTTTTGATCCTAACACAACACAGAGGTTAAAGTATTGATACGTATTTGCAGTGTAAGATAAGTATTCTTCTATTATATATGGTGTTTCTGTAGATGCAGATGTCTGATAATGCTGTTTGTTAACTGTATGAAGTGATAATATGTTGTGTTTACACGTTGTTCTGTTGCCCCCAAGTGGACAAAATAAATACTGAGAAGATGAATTTAAAAGCATCGAATACAGAAAGGTTGTGGCAACTGTGTTGAAAGTTTTAAATGCTGTTTAATTCTTGTGTTGTTGTCTGGCAGTTTGAGCTCGAGCAGCTCGTCATCAGTGATCCTCAGTAACAGGACATGTTTTTAAAAAGCAGCGTTACCGCTCTGTGGAAACATTCAGCACCACTGGGAAGACAAACACAAACAAAAGGATGCCGTCTACATGAGGCATGAGCCATTTATTGTTACAGAGGAAGTTAACATGGTTAACTGCATTGGAGTCCCCCCCCCGTGTCACAGAGAGAAAGCTGTAGGAATATACATACAGTATATCTTATTGGCAAGTAGATATGTTTTAGTAAGTACATTCTCCTAAACTCATGTACAATATACATGTTCAAAAATATAGTTTGTTTGCATTGCGACCATTTTTTTCCTTTTGCTTTGTTGTTCAGGATGAAATAATTCACATTAAAGTTTTACAGATTCTTGAATGGCGGAGGGACTAAAGAGCACTGTTTGTTTTGTCTTCTTAATAGCTATCACATACACATAGGCATATGCATAGAAGGCACGTCTATGCGTCTAAATTGCTCGCATGATAAAATGGAAAGCGGTTTTATCATCTGGGAAGGAAAAAGGAAACAAGGACAAAAAGAAAAAGGAGTCAAAGGAACAAGGCTGGAAGGCAGCCGCACTCTCACAACACTCCTTGTGCACAAAACAGTGGGCGGCGTTCACCCAAAAGGAGCTCAGTCAGTGATGGCGTTCACCCTGAAGGAGCTCAGTCAGTGATGGCGTTCACTTTGATGGAGCTCAGTCAGTGATGGCGTTCACCCAGAAGGAGCTCAGTCAGTGATGGCGTTCACTTTGAAGGAGCTCAATCAGTGATGGCGTTCACCCTGAAGGAGCTCAGTCAGTGATGGCGTTCACTTTGATGGAGCTCAGTCAGTGATGGCGTTCACTTTGATGGAGCTCAGTCAGTGATGGCGTTCACCCAGAAGGAGCTCAGTCAGTGATGGCGTTCACCCTGAAGGAGCTCAGTCAGTGATGGCGTTCACTTTGAAGGAGCTCAGTCAGTGATGGCGTTCACTTTGAAGGAGCTCAGTCAGTGATGGCGTTCACTTTGAAGGAGCTCAGTCAGTGATGGCGTTCACTTTGATGGAGCTCAGTCAGTGATGGCGTTCACCCTGAAGGAGCTCAGTCAGTGATGGCGTTCACCCTGAAGGAGAGGATTCAGGGAACACAGCAGCCGGGCATCAGTGGAGTCCTCCGGTGAGAGGAAGAGCCCCGAAAACAACACTGATTTTCTTTTTTTTTTTTTCTTCTTTTTTTTTATTACTACATGATACACCCGTCCCTCAAGGCAAAGAGGAGCGACGCTTCTTTCGTTTTTCTTAATGGAGGTTTCTGAGTTTCTGTCTCAGATTCTTGAGGCGTCCGGGTCACAAAAAGAAACGAAACACTGTGGATTCTTACCGGAACTGACTGTGAAACGTGACGTTCAAAGGAACAGTTTGACATTTTGTGCTTGAAGCCAGAGTGAGCTCTGTGATTAGCGTAGCTTAGCATAAAGACAGGAAGCAGGCTAGTCTGGCTCTGTCTGGAATAGACCAAACCTTATGGCTGATTTTTTTTCATTTCTCTTTTTATTAAACAATTAAACAAACAAGGTGTAACTTGGAGGCAGGTTAGCAGTTCCCACCTGTTTCCAGCCTTCATGCTAATTAATCGATCAGGTGATCAGGTATTTAAAATGGTGAAAAAGTGAATCAGTTTCCCTCCTCAAAGGTCTCAAAGATATTCACTTAATATCAGAGGAGGAAAGAAACAGCAATGATTCACATTTCAGAAAAAAAAATCAAAATAGTTGAAGAAAAATTAATAGTTGACAATGAATTGATTCATTTTGTAGCTCCAATGCTAAGCTAGGCTAACCAGTTGCGCACTGTAGCGTCATATTTATCTTTCGTTCCCAAAATGTCAAAATCTTCCTATTTTTCCAACAATCCATCGCCACAAAAATGACTGTTCATAGCGCCAAAGCTGGCAGATTGCTTCTGGAAACAGTAAAAATTAAGTACATGTGGTGCTCAAAATAGGCAACGGTACACAAAAGGCATTTTTAAACAAATTAAAAAAAACAAGAAAAAAATGAAAAAGTAATATGCACTTTTTAAAATGAAAATAGAAAAAAATGTTTTTTTTGGTGTCTGTGGCGATGCAACAAACTCCCCTGAAATCTCAACATGTCATCATACTGACTTTGACATAGAAGTACAGGCGAACTGGTCTCAGATCAGATTATTCATAAATCCACCACGGGAAACAAGGCTTGACTGTAACGGTTACGCTGCTGAACAAAAGTGCAGCAATAAGGGCATTCGGCTTGAGCTCAGGAATGGTTAACTGACATTATTTCACCGTGTGTCCCGAAAACAAAACAAAAAGCATGTTAAACCCAAAATTAATTCACTCTGAAATGCCTGAATTCTCTTCAGAAAAAAGGAATTCACGTTTAGAAGTCAGTGGATTAAAAATCAACAGTAAATACACTACAATGCCAATAGTTCTTCATTCAGAAACATTAATCTATAGAACACAGTGAAAACTAGACAATAATCACTGGAAATTTCGCCCCACTTTTGTCCACAAATAAGGTCTCGTCTCGTGTTGCGTTACGCTGTAGAGACTTTTAAATTGGCTGAGAAATGTGGATAAAAATCATTCGTGGTTTTGGCACAGGCCTTTTTCAAACAACTCCTCACGTCTGTCCGCAAACTAACACCCTCCGTGACCTTCCTTTGGTTCGTAAAAAAAAAGTGAAAAATGATAAGATGAGCTGTGTTTTCCCCTCTGAGGAGCGCTTGCTGTTTGCAGCCCTTGTCGTGGGGGTGAGCGTTACAAAGGCTAAACCCAAACCTGTGGTTTAGTAGCAGGATTTAGCATGTTAGCTTTTCAAAGGCTCTTCTGATGATCATCACAGTGGTTCAGGGTGCAACTGGAGGGCAAATGTCCATGTAAGATGGGAGCAGGACCACCCTGGCGTCTGGCCTCCCTCCTGTTTTTGTGTTGTTTTTTTCCCATTGTTCCATGTCATTACGGTCAAGTCTCAGGCGTCAAGGTGTGGCTGGCGATAAAACTGGCAGGTGTCATGAACCTGGAGGAGACACATAAAGTTAATCATATATATATATATATATATATATATATGTATACATACTGTATATATATGTATACATACAGCTGTCTTAGGGCGGAAGGCAGGGTACACTCTGAACAAGTCTCCAGGTCATCACAGGGCACATAGAGACAGACAACCACTCACACTCACATTCACACCTATGGTCAATTTAAATTAGCCAATTAACCTAATCCCCATGCATGTTTTTGGATGGTGGGAGGAAGCCGGAGTACCAGAGAGAACCCACACAGACACAGGGAGAACATGCAAACTCCACACAGAAAGGCCCCGGGCCCGGGATTCGAACCCGGTACCTTCTTGCTGTGAGGCAACAGTGCTAACCACTACACCACCATGCCGCCCTATATATATATATATATATATATATATATATATATATATATATGTATATATTCCTAATGTTTCCAAATATTTTCAAACCAGACAAATCCTCAGTGTCAGTGTTGTTGTCTGCCAGAAACTTTTTTAAACAAATTAACATTTTATGTAGTTCTAATCCACATTCTTTGATGCACATTTTAGTGATTTTTAATGAGATACTTTTACCAGATGAAGGATTTTTGGTCGCTGGTTGGGATTCAGACAACAGTATTTGTTAATTGGAACAGAATTAAAAAAACAAAAAAAAAAAACATATATACTACATATAATTCTATTATTGTTATAACTTTATGAAGTTAGTAGAATGGGGGCAGTGCTGTGGAAAAGCTCATTGAAGCTGAATTTCCGACATGAGAGGCATGTTGAGTCACTTACCTGGAGCTGACAGAGTGCTGGGGTCAAAGGTCAATCTCATCTGTAGCTCTTCTGCTGCTGCATCAGGCCCACGTTCTCATACACTCTGGAGCTGTCCTCCCTCATCCTGCCGACACACACACACACATTCATGAGAAACCAGTCGCTTCAATGCACCTTAAAGAGCAGAACAGCAGCCCTGCACTTACTCTGTGCAGGTGGGAGTAGGAATAGGAGTACAAGGAGGCAAAGGACTCTGCTCTCCTCCGGTCAGGTCAGACAACGAGTACTTAATGTTGGTGTACTCGCGCCCTTTAATCTTACTTTTCTGCAGAGGAGAGGAAACAGAGGAGGGTTAGGAGACAGGAGCAGCAGAGAAGAGTGGAATGGACTAAAGGTGGTGTCAGCTGCTCACCTGCTCCTCCTCTATGCGTCTCTGCAGTGTTTCTATGTAGTGCTGCACGGCCATGTAGATGAATCTGTACTGCGCCTCAGTCTGCACCATCCCAGAGCGCTGGGAACGAACCATCTGGATGGTCTTTGGCACGTCGATGTCACAGTCCACCCCTGCAACATCGAGACAATATATTCATAATAATCATAGAAGTGACATTATAAAAACATGCCTGTAGCTCCTCATCCTTAAGCTCACTGCTAAAATGAGATGAGTCTTTACTGGTCCCCAGAGGTGCCGTTCACATCTGGATTTATTATTGTTCTGTGTTTCTGTGTGGTGCTGCAGTATCACCATTACCACCACAACCACCACTTTTCTATTTGTACTCTTACTAGAATATACCTTATATTTTAAGATTTAGTATTTCACTAAATTACTATGTTATGTCTGTGTTTTTTTATCTCCACTTTATTCACCTACACTGGACACTGTGTAGTCTATGTTAATAATATACATTACTTATTGTATACAAATATAGATATATATGTATACAATAACTAATGTATTGTATACATATAGAGATATATTCCTTTCTGTTACATACTTAATTTATTTTGTGCTTATTGCACTAATTCATGTCCCCCCACCCCCGACTTGAATAATTTTTTTTTTTAAACAATAAACAAACTCAGTAATTGTTTATGCACATAACAAATTAAGAACCTTGAACCTCTGCTGCTCTTTTTTCTCTATTTTTAACATGCTGCTGGTTACTTGAATTTCCCCTCTATGAATGAATGAATGAATGAATCTATTATTTATCTATATATCCATCACTCTCCGCCTGAAATGTTACAGCAAATTGAGGGGGTGCTGTTTTATATTATTAAATTATTAAAAGTTGTTTAACTGGTAATATCTGGTTGAAAATATAAAGTTAACTATTAAAAAGTATAGGGGACAGATTACTGCATGGCAGGTATATTTCTAATTAATACATTTGAATTTATTAAACAGTCTGTCAACTATTTTTCCACAAGTTTTTTTTTTTTTTTTTTTTTTTTTTAGATTAGAATAGATATTTATTGTCATTGTTGTTAAACAACTAAAGGCTGTTAAGCAGCACCAGACACATGAAAAGACAATATATGACACATAAAAATAGAATAAAAATGGAGTGAGTATTGGGATGAATACAAACACATGACAGACGACAGTGATACATATCAATATCAGGATTGAGGTATTCAGGCAGAGTTTTAATCAGAATTACGGTGTCATGACACTCCATTTTGTCCAAACAGGAGTCACTTATATTGACAGGTGTAGATGTGCAGGACTCACCTTTTTCTCTGATCACATCTATCAGAATGTCAATCACTATAAACGTTCCTGTCCTCCCGATCCCCGCACTGAGGAGCACCAGAGAAAGTCTTTGAGTTGAAACGTCTCGGGGGATTTATGGCTAACTCAAAGTGCGTCCAGTGTGTGAACGTACCTGCAGTGTACCGCTATAGGCCCGGCGTCCAGTATGCTCTCCTGCTTCAGGTTCACCTCCTCTAAGAAGTCCAGCACGCCGCCCGGGTCGGTGGGGACGCCGTGGTCCGGCCAGGCCCTGAAGTGGTACTGCCAAACTGTGCGTTCTGTGTTTCCCTGGAGAAACCAAGAGAGGAGTGACTGGGTACTGGCAAGGACTTCACGATACGATGTGTATCGTGATATTTCAGTCACGATACATTACCTTACTGCAATACTGAGATATTGCGATACGTGTGTATGTGTTGTGTGTGTGTGTGTATACATACATATTGGACCGATATCCAATATCAGTATCTTACCTGTCCAACCTTGGACAGTTTGAGTTCTCTTAAGATGTAGTCATGAGCCGCCGTCTCTCTGACGTTGCGAACACGCATCGCTCCGTACTCCTTCAGCGCCGACATGTCCGGCCAGTACTTCACACATTTACTCTGAAAAGACACAAGAACATTCACTTTGTCACGTTTCCTGTGCGATCAGTTCAACATACTTGTACTTCAGTCGAGTACATGTGTTACTTTCTACTTGGGGACCTCATCTTGGGCTTTGGGACTCACATTCCTCACCTTCTGACAGAGCTAATTGATTAGCTAACCGTGAAAATGATGAACAATTAATAATAACTATTGTTGGAGGGACTGGTCGCAGTAGAGTACGTCATCGGTCTTGCCCACCTTTCCTCTCTCCACCTCTTTGGTGGTCATCACAATGACTCGTGAGTTCTCCTGAAACACCATCCTCCAGAAGTCGCTGATGGTGTTCTGCAGACATCCCTGAGTGGCGATGTAGCTCTTCTTCACCTTTGTGCTGTTACACTTTGGGTCCAGCTCCGGCTGCACACAAACAACAAGCAGTGAGCTGAATACTGGAAACAAGCAGCGACACAGCAGAAGGGAAGTGACTGGAACTCTTTTTAAGACGCCAACATATACAATTTAAGACCCACAAATGTCACAACCTTTTCTTTGGTAGAAAATAGTCAATTTATTGTAGGGCCCGACCAATATGGAGTTTTTGAGGCCGATGCAGATATTGATATTTAGCAGGGGAAAAAAAAATCTGATAACCTGTGATACTAATTTTTTATGATTTTTTTTTTCAGCCTTTTAACATTTGCAGCAATTATATAAATTGGTATAACACTTAACTTTTTCTGCAACTTTAATTCCACAACTTTCAAGAAAAAAGAAGTGAAAATTCTGGACAAAATAATGTGCAAAATTGCAGTAAAATTGCACTGAAAATTTAATACCTACAGCAAATTTACGGTATTCAAGACAATTTAAGACCTTAATTGCCCGGATTTTAATTTAAGACATTTTACTTAAGACTTTTAAAAGAACTGTGGGAACCCTGGTAAAAGCACAGAATAAATGATATGTGGGTGTTTTCCTGAGGGAGAAGTGACTTTACCATGACAGCAGATACTACCATGATGATATTGGCATTGATGTAGTCAGAGCCCGGCTCATTTGGGTCCCTGTCATTGAGCACCACACGAGTGTGGTCAACTGGAAACAGAAAGAAAAAGAGTGTTTGATGTCTCCTCAGGTGAAAGTGACAGATATAGACATGTTACATAGTCAAAGAGCAGTCAGGGTTTTTTTCTCCTCACAAGGCAGAATGTTCTTGTATCGGTTCTTGTTCTTGTTTTCGGCTCTCTGGCCCTCTTTGCGACTGTAGAGCAGCTTGCACTCCTGTTGCTGCAAAGTCTGGATTTTCAACACATAAGATACGATGAGCTGATGTTGCACAGTGATACCATAAGATGAAAATATGACGAAATGCAGAGAATAACAATAAGACGCAATACAATACATACAATAAGATGTGTGTGATAATATAGAATAAATACTATTATATATAGCATAGAGTTAGATGTAATATAATAAGCTACAATACTATGTGATAAGATGCCATCTGATGAGATATGGTTATATATGAGGAGTAGTGATACAATATAAAATATTCTAAGATGATATGCAATGAAATGACACAATACATGTTAAGAGATTATATGAATAGATATGATAAAATGCATTCAGATTTAATATACAATAAGATGCAACACAACATAATATAGGACAGGATGCAATATGATAAGATATGTTAAGAAGTTATGTGACTAGATGCAATAAAATTATGTAAAATATGATAAGATATATAATATATGATAAGGGGCCAAGTGATGAGACAAGACATGCTGATACATACGGTAAGACACCAGAATAAAATAGCATACAAAGATAAATGATTACTAATATTATATGTGATATACAATTACATGCAATATGATGAAATAATATACATTATAAGATGCAATAAAAGAAGTTATGTGCTAAATATTGCATACACATATACTCTTTGCACAGCCCATATTTTTTATTGTGCATATTGCATTTTTTCACACTGCTGCCTTTAATTTGCCTATATTTATCTATTCTTATCACATGACGATAAACACTCTGAATCTTTAAAAAGAATTTATGACATACTGTATGGTAAGTTGCGACATGATAAGATATAAACAGATACAATAAGATATGGTGTGATAAGGTACAAGAAGATAAGAAACTTTATTTATCATGAGGCAAATTATTGTGCAGAAGCTGCAGTGGGAAAGACTGCAAATAAAAATCTATCTATAGCGCGACACAAAGACACAAAGACACAACCACTCACCTCAAACTCTTCCCAGAAGCCCTGCTTGACTTTGTCTGTGGCCTCCGCCAGTTTACTCAGCTCCCGAACTCGACTTTCAATCTCTGCAGCGTTAATGCGAGTAGTGTTCAGGGGCTGGGGAGGAGAAAAGGAGGAGAGCGGGAGGAGAAGAGCAGGAGGAGAGCAGGAGGACAGGAGGAGGAGAGCAGGAGGAGAGCGTGAGGAGAGCGTGAGGAGAGCGTGAGGAGAGTGAGAGGAGAGTGAGAGGAGAGGAGGAGGAGAGCGGGAGGAGAGCAGGAGGAGAGCAGGAGGAGAGCAGGAGGAGAGCAGGAGGAGAGGAGGAGAGGAGGAGGACAGCAGGAGGAGAACAGGAGAGCAGGAGGAGAGGAGGAGGACAGCAGGAGGAGAGGGGAGGATAGCGGGAGGAGAACAGGAGAGCAGGAGGAGAGCAGGAGGAGAGGGGGAAGAGAGCGGGAGGAGAGCGGGAGGAAAACAGGAGAGCAGGAGGAGAGGAGGAGGGGAGCGGGAGGAGAGCGGGAGGAGAGCGAGAGGAGAGCGAGAGGAGAGCGAGAGGAGAGGAGGAGGACAGCAGGAGGAGAGCGGGAGGAGAGCGAGAGGAGAGGAGGAGAGCATGAGGAGAGGGTGAGGAGATTGAGAGGAGAGCAGGAGGAGAGCAGGAGGAGAGGAGGAGGAGAGGAGGAGGAGAGGATGAGGAGAGCAGGAGGAGAGGAGGAGGAGAGCGGAAGGAGAGCGGGAGGACAGCGTGAGGAGAAGAGGAAAGCGTGAGGAGAGCGGGAGGAGAAGAGGAAAGCGTGAGGAGAGCAGGAGGAGAAGAGCAGGAGGAGAGGAGGAGGAGAGCAAGAGAAGAGCAGAAGGAGAGGAGAAGGACAGCAGGAGGAGAGCGGGAGGAGAGGAGGAGAGCGGGAGGAGAGCGTGAGGAAAAGAGGAGGAGGAGAGCAAGAGAAGAGCAGAAGGAGAGGAGGAGGAGAACAGGAGGAGAGCAGGAGGAGAGCAGGAGTCAGCACACAACACCACAAAGTCAAAGGAAATGCTGCCTCGGCTAAACGTTAACAGTGACTTTAGGAGGCACCTGTTTGAGCTGAAGCACAGTGCCCAGAGTCTCCACCATGGGGTTCTTCTTGTAGTGCTCCACCAGGTCGGTGAGCGAGTCAAACTTCTCCCCTCCACCCACGTCGTACTTCAGGTCATGCTGCAGGAGAAACCAAAGCCACGTCAGCGAACCAGTCAAAACATTTACATGCAGAGGAAACCAGAGGAAATCACCGACCCTCACTGACTAACAGAGCACCAACATTTCACAACATAAACCTCAGTATCTGAATTTCTTCCTACTCTGGGAGCAAATTCAGGACTTCCTCAGGCCAAATTTAATATTACATTGGCTAAATGTATTTAACAAGCATGAGATTGTTGTGCTTCCATTCTCATAAATTATTGCCATAATTAAAATATTAAACCTAGCGTACAATGCAGCGTTGTGAGAATGTCCATATGAAAATATATTCTCTTCATTTTTTTCTCTTTTCATTTGTTATGGTACTTCACCGCCTCCATTATTACAACCCAAGCATTTCTTTGTCATTTTGCAATTTTATTTTATTTTTTTTTGCAGCAACTAAATTGAAGCTGAATCAACCTGGTGACAGAACCAGTCTGTTATGATGATACGCAGTCTTCAGCTGCTACATGACATGCGTACGCTGTTGTCTTATGATAAAAATAAAAGTAACAATAGATCATTTTCACGTATCAGCACCTGTGTTATGAATACAGATGACAGACGTCACAAACTGTAACTGTAAGCGAAAGGTTTTTTTGGGGCTTTTATTTCACAAAAAATGGGCTTAAAAACCTATAGCCTATCCCTGTAATGACACTAAAGTCATCCTAAATGTGCCCAAGTGCCACCAGCACTGCATCAAATATATAATAAAATATATAAAACCAACTAGTGGCTGTTGAAGCACATTATGGAATTTATTTTTCATTATTTAGTTTTTCCCTTTAGCATCAAATCATTGAATTTCGCTGGTATCAGCTGCTTAATCTCTGCTGTTGCCTGGAGGATGTAGGAATAAGCAGAGGCTTTACCTGGCAGCGGATCATGACATGAGTGACTTTAGGTTTGCTGTCGCTGCTGTCCGTCTTGTCGTCTCCGGTCCGGACCGACAGAACAAAATCCCCCGGATGGCTCTGGCTCTCTCTCACCAGGAAGCTGCCGTTCTTCCCTTTCTCCGTCAGCAGCTTCTCGGCCTCCCGGCCCGACAAGTGTCCGTGGAACCATCTGGAAATAAAGAGACAGAGGGGTAAAATACCTTTCATCAGTGACTGGGACAAAAAGTTGAACATTACTACTTTAATAGCATCGCTGCCTTTGATTAGCATCGTGTACAAACTTGGTTTATCCAAAGCTTACATTTTTGATTTATTGAATGTTACAGAGAAAAGTCCAAGTTTCTTATATGGAGAGAAAACACTGTCTGTGTGTTGCCTGCAGACGGTTTTAATGTTAAAATGTGGCTACAAACACATTTTGCTGTGAGATGTGTAAATAAAAAAAAGAAAGAAATTATGACGTTTATAAAGACACTTGAACAAGTCAGCAGTTTGGGGTAAGATTAACCTTTTTGTTTCCTTGTGTATTCAAATCTGAACAATAACATTTAGGTCAGAGTACATATGTTTTGGCATCAAGAATGCCTATTTTCTCTTCCTTTTCCCCCACGGGACATCACGCAGGTTTCAGCATGATGCCTTCAAATCTTTTTACAGAGATACAACCCTATTTGATAAAAGAAAAAAAAATAACATTGATTTACTCATTCTTTAATTAACAGTAATAAATCAATGATAAGGGGACATCTGGCAGCATCGCTCACCTCTCTGAGGTGGGGTCCGCACAGTTGAGTGGATACTTGAGCTCGATAACGTCGCCGTTCTTCTCTTTCAGTTGCCCGTGATGCTCCATGTAATACTGCACCAGCTCGGCCAGAGTGGCAAACTTCTCCCCACCATACAGGTCATAGTAGTCTCCTGTGTTCTGGATCTTAATGTGGGTGACGGCTCCATTTCTCCTGCAGAACAAAAGAAGCACGACCATGGAGGGATGTAATTCACAAGGCAGCAATGGCAGAAACAACAACAACAACATCATCATCATCATCATCGACACAAACAGGCTCCAACAGGTAGCTAAAGACATATTTACTTATATTATTATGGTGATTTTTATTATATGTTTATCTACTGATATTTATTATTATTATTGTTATTATTATTATATGATTTCTTTACTTATATTGATTATTAGTAGTATTTTAATAACATTATTTTATTCCCCTCTGGTACTGCCATGGTTTTGTGAGAGGATTGTAATATCTAGTATTTCTATTTGTCGACTGAGCTCACCAGCGACTAATCTAATAATTAACATTTTTTATTTGTTTATGCTTTTCAAAAACAAATGCCAAACAATACCAGGTTCCAGCTTCTCAAACGTGAGAATTTGCTACTCACCTTTGTCTTACGAGACATCAAACTGAATATAAATGTGGGGGTATAAACTGACTTTATATAAACTATAAAGTAGGGCTGCAACTAATTATTATTTTCTTTATTAATTATTTTCTTGTTTGGTCAATAAAGTACGAGAAAATGGTGAAAAGTTCAAGTTGATCAGTGTTTCAAATGTCTAAAAGATATTCAGTTTAATGTCACAGAGGAGGAAAGAAACCAGGAAATATTCACATTTAAGAAGCTGGAACCAGAGAAATTAGACTTTGTTTTCCTCAAAGAATGTCTCAAACTGATCAATCAATAATCAAAATAGCTGGTAATCGCTAATGAATTTTACACTTGACAATGAATCATTTAATCGTTGCAGGTCTTAAAACAACATCATGTTGGGCTTCATCACTTGTGTTCTTCACATTTTTATTTGATGACATATTATAGACCAACGATTGATCGACTGATCGGACAGAAACTAATCCTTAGTTGTATCATTATGCTCGCAGAGAGCATGCACTACACCATAAACTAAACACATGCACCACTAACATGGGTGTCATCTTTGTTATATGCAAGAGAGAAAAATATTCAAAAGGTAGTGAATTTGTCCAAGGAAAGCACCATTTTTGTGACACAAACCAGATGCCGACAGCATCAAGTGTGTTGAGTCACTGGAGGTGAACTCCAGCATCTCAGAAAATAGAAAAGGAGAAGTTGTGACACATGTGAAGCTCAGCAGCATGTAAACCTGAATGCCCTCTGGTTAAAGGAGACAGACATGCTGGTTTGAAACAGATGGGACGAGTGGAAATGTCTCCATTTCCACCAGAAGACCATGACTTGTTTTGTTTCCATATGAGGTAAATATGGTGTGAGATGAGAGACTGTGCAGCTAAAATATGAAGCTGAGACAAAAATAACTCTGGCTACATCAGCTACACTGAGTTAATGATACGTCATCTTCAAAGTTTATGACTCGATGGGCCTCGAGATAAAACCACAAGCTTTTTTTATTAGTAAAAAGCTTCCTTTTTTGGATATCGCTGGTTTCCCACCATCATTCAACATAAGCAGAATTCAGAGTGGAGAACTCTTATTAATATTCCAGTATTATTTGATTTGTTCAGGCCCTGAAAAAAGCAACACTGGCACATCATATCATCTTATGAGGTTACTGTGGAAAAAGTGTGAGCAAACACACATATACTGTAGATTGACTGAAAATTATTATTATTATTATTTTCTCATTGATGTCCATTATTTTTAAACTTATTGAGCTTAATTTTGAAAGACATTGTATCATACTGTATCCTGTGGTGTACATGCATCACTTACCGTACCGAGAGGGTAAAGTCTCCTGGATTACTCTTACTGGGTCTGGCTAAAAAGCTGCCGTCCACTCCACGAGTCAGCAGGAGGTTTTCAGCCTCCACACCTGTGATGTTGGGGTGAAACCACCTGAAAAAGGGAAGAAAACAATGATTAGAGTTCAAGACTGTATTTACTTTGGACACTTTATTGGAAACACGGTGGGAGTCAAGTCCAACTTAATTGAGTTCAACTCAAGTCCAAGACCGGGTCTGTTTAAATCTGAGTCAAGACCGAGTTCAGCACAGACTGAGTCCATAATAAGCAACAGTTTCTTTCCAACGTTAATATAATGATTAAGGAGTAAGGATGGACAGAAATAAGCTATCTATAAATAATACTGACATCTTCTAACATTAAAGAGATAAAACACAGTAGAACAAGTGTTCAAGTGTTTCTTACTTAAAATATGATAAAAACAATAATAATAATAAAAACAGTGTGCATGGCATGTACACTACATTTATTCAGTCAGAAAACAGTTGTCAGATGCAAAACTACAGTTGCACCTTAACAACATGATTTAACTTCACTGTTGCCAAGAGAAATTTGTCTTGCAGCACAAAACACACATCTGTCTTCTTAAGCACTGAAGCTCCTTTGAGCTGGACTATCTGACACTGTCTGTTTGGTTCATAATACAGAGATTCAGCCAGTTTTCCCTGTCTTTGTTCCTACTGTCCTCTATGTGAATAAATAATACCCTTCTGTGTTGTGTGGACACGTAGGCTGCCCACTTTCCGTGTATTCAGTGCTTTCTTCTTTATTTTCTATGACTATTTTTACAATTATGCAACAAAAGTACCTTGGTTTTGTATGTGTGAACCTCTTTGGCAGTATACCTGAATACCTTGAACATTTTTATTGACTCACGTTCAAAATGTCTGCTTTATTTACCCTACTGTTTCTTCATATTGTAGTTCTGCTTTCCACTTTGAATATATCACATATAATAACAGTGTCTACCAGAGGTGGTAAAAGTACTTAGATCATTTACTTGAATAAAAAAATAAATAAATAATAAAGAAATACCCTATTCCAAGTAACAATGCAGCATTCAAAACTTTACTCAAATAAAAGCACATATAATATTATCATTAGCATGTGCTTAAAGAACCAAAAGGCCAATTTCAGAATAATATATATGATATTTTTGGATTAAACTGAGTGATGCATTAATGTTGTAAACACTATGATGTGGCAGCTCACTTTATTTACTTATACTTTACTTATACATACTTTACATATACTTTATCATAACCTACAAATGACACTTTTTTGTTAATTATAGTTTGTATTATTGAACTGCAAGCTTGCTAATAATAATAAAAGTCAAATAAATTTAGTGACACGATTCACTCTGAAGTGTAGTGGAGTAGAAAGCTGCAGAAAATAGTATTATTATTAGTTGTACTTTATTATTTCCACCACTATTTGTATGGGAATAAACCTGATTCTGATTCACACGAACATACATTCGTACTGAGGGTTTTTGTGCTTTAATTACTTGGTGTTTACCAACTGTAATGTATCTGTTTCTCCATGTCAGACTACTTCTATTTACTGTAACTGTATTCCACTCTGTCTAATGACATGTAGTAACGGTGTTTACTGGCATAAACATCCTCTGCCCGGTGTATGCTAAATGAAGCGCTCCTTAGCTAACTAGCTATTCACTGTTTTTTTTCCAGAACCGTCGGCACACTCGAGGCTAGTTAACGGACACACATCCTCACAGCTGAGTTTAGTTAAAAGTTAGCTAGCTCAGCTAACATAATCAGCAGTCATTGTTTTCCAGCACTCTCTTACCTCCGAGATGTCATTTTTTTGTTCCTCACTTCCTCGCTGGCAGTTAGCAGTAGCTACAATTAGCTGGCTAACGTTTCTGACCGTTTCCGCTTCAATCACAGGATAAAGTGCTTCATCGGTTCACACCCGGTCAAAACGGGCACCGAAAGCCAGGCATTGGAAACAAAACAATTATATGCGTTACAAAAAAGTCTCTAGGCCTCGGCCCCGGAGACTTCACAGCGACTCGATTATTGGACGTCACCAAACATGCGACAAAACAGACGGTGAGTGGAATTTTTCACCCTGTGCGGCCGTTCTCCGTCGCTTACGTGTAAAAATATGGAGCTCGGCGCGTCCGGTAAATAACAAGGAACAAATTAAACGCCACTCTCTTTTCGCGCATGCTCACTGACTATTTTATGATTGCAGCGGTAGAAGCGGCGAGCGGTGCGGTGCGCCGCGCCGCACTCGCGTCAAAATCGAAACATTCCGCAACCCCACCGCATAAATCACGTGATCACAAAGACAAGACAAACTATAAATGTTAAAATATCGAAGCTGCAAAAATGTTTTTTTTTGTTTCGGATATTTACGACTCCCAGTAACTATGCATCAAAATATACGGAAAGTTCAAAACAGTAAGTACCTTTTTTTTTCCAAAATAGCACACTTGAGAATAATATACAGTGCTTTACGAATGTAGAGCAGGCGTCCTATTTGTCTCAAAGTCACTCACCATCCAACATCATGAAGTGTTTTGATATAAAATATAATAATAACATAAAAAACACTTTTTATATCCAAATTTGAGCCATCACATTGGAATTCTCTGAAAAGTCAGAAATTAATCAAGAAAAACATACATCCACTAAAACACATTACCACATACTGGTGGTTTACCCATCACAGAAACATACAAAAAATATCTGGTAATTAAATTTTAATGTTTCATATTTTGCATTAATTTAGGGCAACGGTGGCAACCACCTTACACTGGGTGGTGGAATAATACATTTGTGTTTTTAATTCAAATAAGTTGTCATATAAACCTAGACTAAAAAGTGAAATATTTCCTTCTGAGATGTGTTGCAGGAGTATAAAGTAGCAGAACAATATTTAAGTCGAAGTGCCCATACATTTTATACTTAACAGTTTTTGAGCAAATTACTAATTTTCACACCCAAAAATGAGCTAGAACACTGGAATTCTCTGGAAAGTCAGAAATAAATTAAGAATAACATATAACCACAAAAACAAAACACATTTTTCTTTTTTCCATGTTTATGTTTCCATTCATCGGCCATATCGCATTGTACTGTCTCTGTTTCACCACATACTCAGAAGTTTTTGTACCCTTTATTTATATTTAGTTATCATCTTTTTTTCGTATCTTACTACTGTTCATGCACCAATATTAGTTTTTAATATTAAAATTGTTTGAAAATGAAATTATTAATTTTATTATATACTATATATGTTTTTATTTATAGTGAACATGTGGAGAGTTCATGACTCTTCCCTATTTTTGCGCCGCGCACTCCATTAAGTTTGTCCCTCACAGGCTGCAGTTTAAGCCCGTACGTGGCAGTCAGACAGCAGCAGAGGCTGATGCGGCTCCTCTCCCGCAACAATTCACTCACACACACCGACATCCCGCACTCATAGGGAATACGCCGAAGCAAGGACGCACTGCTCAGCACACTTGTTGGAATACCGGCCACTAAACAGTTGTGAAAGATGTTTACACTGTCGGAGCTCGTCGTCTTGCTGGCCGTCCTGTCCGCCACCGCGTCCGGCTACTTCGTTAGCATAGACGCCCATGCCGAGGAGTGCTTCTACGAGCGGGTCAACTCCGGCACAAAGATGGGCCTCATGTTTGAAGTAGCCGAAGGAGGCTTCCTGGACATCGATGTCGAGGTGAGATACTTAGTGCAGATAATAAACAAACCACTCAACGTGGATTTATTCGTGTTTTCCAACTCAAATATGCAATTGTGATACACAAGGCCTGTGCTAACTAGTGTTAGCTGTTGCCGTCAGTCTGCGTAACGTCAGATGAGCTAATTGCTAATCCTTCAGTTTGAAGAATGTTAAGTAATTTAAACAGTTAAAGTACTGGAAAATGGTTGTCTCTTATTGTTAACGTCGTCAGGTGGTTGGTGAATTAATGTTTTCCTTTATTAAGTACATGATACTGTTAATTTAATTATTCATAAGGATACAGGAAGTGCAGCGTTAGCGTTGTCCGGTTACGTTTATGCCAGCAAACTATGCAGCTATTGAGGTATTTGGGCATGATTTAAAAATAACAATAAATATACAGTTTTTTTTTCGTGTTGTCTGGGAAATTGTTGCTGCGATTCAACGCGGAACTGAGTGTTTTGTGCAGTCAGATGTTGCTGCCATATGTTACAATAATGTCTCATTATAGATAGGTAGGTGTGCATTATTGATCAGATGGCAAATATTGTCATAGCAGCAGGTCTTGCGGACAATATACAGGAACAAGAAATACTGTATTTCAACAAAATCTCTAGCATACACAATACAGGATTATATTAGAATATCCTGAATACCCCAACACACTCAATGTCTTTTATATTGAATATCTTCCTGTTTACATTAACAGGTGTTTCCTACCACAAAATACATTTGCAAATGTGGTTACAAAAAGCTATAACTGAAATTAAATATGGTTGGGAAATATTGTGCCAATTTAGCATTGTTGCAGGATTTATGATCTGTATTCAGATATTTTGTTTTGTTGTGTCCAGATAACAGGGCCTGATGGTAAGCAGATTTACAAAGGCGACAGGGAGTCCAGCGGGAAATACTCGGTGGCAGCACACATGGACGGAACCTACAAGTTCTGCTTCAGCAACAAGATGTCGACGATGACGCCCAAGATCGTCATGTTCACGATTGACATCGGAGAAGCACCGAAAGGCCAAGACATGGAGACAGAAGGTATGTGAATGTCACATGAGTGGGTTCATCTTATGCCTGAAAAGAGAAAATAAAGAAATGATTCCATCACCTTTCCCTGTTAGATCATGCAGAGTGCAAAGCTTTTGTGTCTGTATTCTGCTGATCATTGTTTGTGATAGTTTCTTTCCCTTTTTGACTGTATTTTGGGCACTCTGTTCCTCTTTGTAGGTGGCGACAGCTGGGATGGTAGGGCACAGGGCAAAACCTCTGTTGTGGAATAAACTGTTGAGTTTGTGATGCACTGCAGAGTTTTCTCTAATCAGTGTTGTGTCCATAGAGTAAACTAATATTGTGCATTTCTACAATACATAGGAAGTTGTATTGTTTGTGAATGGCTTGACTATTTGCACAGTGAGAAAATGTATGATCTCTAAATGTCTCTGGTGATGGGACGGCATCACCTGCGACATGAGCCACAGTTGAGAAACAGTTATGCATGTATTGCATACCAAATGCATGTTTTTATTTTGTGCACATTGACTGTGTTGTGGCCTGTCACTGATGTCTACTTCTGCCTCTTTCAGCCCATCAAAACAAGCTGGAGGAGATGATCAATGAGCTGGCAGTTGCTATGACGGCTGTAAAGCATGAGCAGGAGTACATGGAGGTTCGCGAGAGGATACACAGAGCAAGTGAGTCCAGATCCAATGAGAACACGCACCCAAAGGCCAGTTTGTCACATTCATTGCTTGAGCGGAAAGTCAAAAACTGTCTCCTCTTCTCTCCTTCTAGTCAATGACAACACAAACAGCAGAGTGGTGCTGTGGTCGTTCTTTGAAGCTCTGGTTCTGGTGGCAATGACACTTGGACAGATTTACTACCTGAAGAGATTTTTTGAAGTACGGCGAGTGGTTTAGTGCGATGAAACGATCCCTCTGTGTCCTCCACTGATTTCTCCAACACCAAGACAGTTATTTACACTCTGGAAATGAGACCGGCAGATTTGAGTAAAGCCTACATATGTTTGGATCTCTGATGTTTTGTTCTCCTGTTACCCATTTGGTTCATTCTTTATAAGTGTAATTAATATTTGTTTGGAACGAATGGTCAAAGGTTTCTGGGAGAGATGTCAATTTTCATTAGTTTCTTCTTTTCGTTTAACAGATTTGTTTTTGTCCACTTTTGTTTGATACAGTGAAGTACAAATAACTTGCCAGTGCAGTTTTGCCTCTGTGGCTCATAAATTTGAGGAAAGGCAGTTGGATGAAAAATACTTAGAAATGCACATAAATGGGCGGGCGTGTGTGGAGTTTCCGCACGAGGATGACAAGGTTTTACTGGGACCCTTTTCAAACGATACACATTAAAACAGAAAGCATTGTGTCTTGAGATGCGGGAGGTTATGTTTCCAGTGTCTACGCCAAGTCAGACAATGTACTGCTGGATATGTGATAGCTATACATTGTGTTTATGCCCTCAAACAACAAATTGCACTCCTGAGAACATTTAAGCATCTGAAGGATTTACACTGCAGCTGGTTTTAAGGGAAACTGTTAAGCTTGTAGTTCTGTTCAATGATTGATAGCAATCCTTGCTGCGGGGGAGGGGGCTTCAGTGCAGGGAAACTGTCCCTACGTAGTTCAGAAAATGGCAACAGGCGTGTGCTTTCTTGGCCTAAGAGTTCACATTGATTTAATATTTTTACACTTAAATTTGAAAGCTTCCACTTCAGCTGTAAGACCTTGAAGAGCTGAGTCTGGGTTTTAAACTCAACTACAGGAAGTGAAACTCAACCTGAAATACATGTTACATGTTGACCGAGGCTGGCCGGGTGGGTGGGTGGGAGGGTCTGACACCTAATGACTGCTGTGTGCTTTAGTTGCTTCTACTATAGTTATTCTGTTGGGATTAGGGATTTTAAATTATATGATTGTATACGATTTTGAACCGTTTGTTTTTCCTGGAGCAAATCCTGTGACGCGCAACTGCTGGGGGAAACCTTTCAAATTAATCCTTAAGCTGTTTCGTTCCCCATCAAGATAAATAAAAGTACGTCCAAGGCAGCAGCTTCACCCCGCGCACACTGCTGGCATCGAAAGAGTTGCATGTCACTGGCTGTGCTCCAGTTTTGTATTAAAAACAATTGTCGGTAAGCTCTGGCAGGTGAGCTGCTCTGTACACAGTCTCTCCTTTTTGTGATTTACAAACAACTAAATCTGGTAAATGAATCTGTACAAATATAGAATGGCTGTCTGTGGAAAAAAGCCCCAGGTTTCATAATAAAGCCAATATTCTGTACAATTACTTGGATGTCTTTCGTTTAATTGGATGGTATTGTCTTTTTGAGCAAGTTTCTGGGTGGAGCTCATGACCAGGGGGCAAAAACATGAAATGACAGTTTTAACAGCCGGCAGCAGAATATTAATTGCTGCATTGCCTTGCAGTAACAGGTAAGCAGTTAATTTAATTATTTCCATTAGTTACTCTTGTTTTTCCTGTTATAAGTCAAACTGTGCTGAGAGGTTCAAGAATCTGACTCGACTTGTTGAAGAAGAGCACTCAGATGATGATTACGGTAACAACACTACAGCAACTCAGACATACTTCTCTTCTACCTGTAAAATTGAAAATTAATTCCAAATAGTCATAATACAATCTTACAAGATGCAGGACTTTTAATCAGTTGTAACATGTTGTAATAGCACAGTTTTGTGATACTTGCACAAGCATTTACCACATTTCAGAGAGAAATACGGCACTTTTTTTATCCACTACGTTTATTAAGACAACATCCAAAATGTGATGATGTACCATTAAATGATGATTACTAATTTACCCATTACTTATAAAGTGGGTAAAATTAGCTTTGCTTCAACCAATTACAATTAAATGCTGCTTACGCGTTAATACATCACTAATAGTAATAATGCAATGTCATATGTAAACTGATAAAAATTGAAGGGGGCATTGGGCAACTTTCTGTGTAAATATAGTTCAAAATAACATTCAGAATGCAGGATTTCTAGCCTACTGTAACATACAGTAATTATTAAATATCGCAACAATAATCGTTTTTGTTAAAAGCCCTCGAGACAAAGCTACTAATTACCTAATATTATTTAGCCAAGATCAAAGACCATTTTAGGATATGAAATGTGATTAAAAAATAAGACAGTGACAACAAGATGGCTTACAATAATAAAGAATAAATTTGTTTTACTAAATGACATGGCTGTGTCAGCCACCGTTGGTGCATCTATTGTAGTAAATAGAAAATAAAGTGGAAAAATACAGCTACATGCGTAAGCGGAACGACTCTCGTAGCAGCCCTTTAGTTCCTACCCGGAATGTAAACATCAGCGCACCCGGAAACAGGAACAGCGTGGAGTGGCAGCGGAGCGGTGGCTAGCAACGTTAGCATCGAACTGTGCTTTTAAACTTCCAACATGGGCGACACGACGGACGGGATGTGGAACAGTTTACCTGTGAAACTGAACGACGGGATTTTACAAACACTGGAGGAAATGAAATTCACGCACATGACACCTGTCCAGGTAAATGTGACGCTTTTTAATTAGCCCACCTTATTATTTGTTTTAATACCGCTGTTCACAAAACGCATCTCCTGATGTATAAATACTTATTTCTAGTCTGCCTGTATCCCGCTGTTCATGAGTAACAAAGATGTGGCGGCTGAGGCGGTAAGTGTATTTATTTAAGTACTATATTAAAGTATAACTTTTAGGTACTTTACTTGAGTAACACAGAAGCAAACAACCATTAGCTAGCTTGTAGATTATTAATACCGAATAACGGTGTTATTATTATTATTATTACAATATTAATCTACCTGGTAGCATATAAAATAAAAATCAATTCTGCTTCATTGAACTGCCACATTAATTGGAATTTAAGTACATTACTGTAATTACTTGTTAAGGACAATTTTTAAGAGACTTAATGATTCTACTCCATTTGGCTTTTATTATTATCGTATTGCTATGGATTTTGATGCTAAGACTCATTTTTACACTCTACTGCTACATAGAATAACACATTGGTACCATGATCTTATAGATATTAAAGGTTTATGAGCTGTGTAACTAATCGCTAATAAATAATTTACTAATGCTCTATAGAAATGTTTTACTAATTAGAAATAATTTTGGGTTGCCAGGTTGGTGGAAATCCTCTTTAGCAGCTGTTTAGACAGTTGATTCATTTATAATTTCTGCTCTAAAAGATTTCACAAACAACCAACACTTCTCACCATTAATTAATCCAACAATTATTTACTTGATTAATTCTAACCAAGGTGAACAGTCCACGATTCAAAAATAGTCAGAAATATCAGTAAAATGTAAAATATCCCCTCCAAAAACTCTAAAGTATAGTGAAATTACAGGAAAAAATAAAAGTAAATTATCAGGAAAAAATACATGAGAATATCAGAAAAGATATTAAATATTAAATTTTCTTTGGTATTAATAAAGCATCCATCTATCTAGTAAAACATTTTGCTCCAAAAAGTCTGAAAAAATAGTGAAGTGGGAGGAAAATCATTCGCAGATTGTCCAAAACAAGTCTGAAAAATATTAGTAAAATGCCAGCAAATGTTTTAATGAGTAGTTACCAGTTAATTTTCTTTCACCTTCTGGACCAGTTCTACTGTCCTCATATCCTTGTAGGTGACTGGGAGCGGAAAGACGCTTGCTTTTGTCATCCCAATTGTGGAGCTGCTCCTGAAGAGAGAAGAAAGGTTAAAGAAGATGCAGGTGAGGTTGAAACCAAAGTTCAGGGACTTTTACATTCACTTTCTCAACTCTTGGATCCTGAGAGTGTTGCCGTGTTGCACTTTACATGGCATTTCCTGCAGGTCGGCGCCCTGGTGATCACTCCCACAAGAGAACTTGCCCTTCAGATCAGCGAAGTGATGGAGCAGTTCATTCAGAAATTTCCACAGTTTACGTGAGTACAAAGTCACCGAGAAGGAATTCAGGCTTTCTGCTTCTTTTCAGCTGATAAAACCAAAGTTCAGAGCACTGAGAGACGCTGAAAAAGCAAGATTATATTGTCATATTCATCAATAAGACCAACATGACTTCACACTTTAAAACACCAGAATCACTAGAAATGTCAGATATGGAAAATATCTTTTCATAAATTGAAATGCTTCCTGTGTGTTTGTTTTTCAGGCAGATTTTGCTGATTGGTGGCACCAACCCGATAGATGATGTGGAGAAGTTCAAGGACAAAGGGTATGCATCAGATATCTGATATAATGCGTTCATTGATGAGCTTCAGAGGTGCTGGTAGGCAGGCTTTTTTCCACTTTTGTGGAAATTTCCATTTCCCCATTGCCAGTCTTTATGCTAAGCTAAGCTAACTGTCTTTAGCCTTATATTAACTATTGAATATTAATAAAATATCAGAACTAATTATTATTAAAATATCCTGAAGAAAAAAAATCAGAAAAAAAAATAATAAAATAAAACAAAATATTAGTAACATCATCAAAAACATTTATAAAATATCAAAACAAAATTTGAGTAAAATATCCTGGAGGAAAAAAATCTAATAAATGTTAGTAAAATATCAGAAAAAAAAATATTAGTAAACCATCATGGAGAAAAAATCTGAAAAATATTAATAAAATATCCTGGGAAAAAAATCTGATAAATATTAATAAAATACCAGAACAGAATCTGAAGAATTGAAGAATTTGAATTTGAAAGAGAGTGAATTGTTAATAGTTATATATACTGTATATATATTATATTTGTGTGTTTCAGGGCGAACATAGTGATTGCGACACCGGGTCGTCTGGAGGATATGTTCAGGAGGAAGTCTGATGGCCTGGACTTGGCCAGCTCCATTAAGAGTCTCGATGTTCTAGTTCTGGACGAGGCTGACAGACTGCTGGACATGGGTTTTGAGGCCAGGTAGGTTTCCTGGACCAGATCATTTTGTTTTAAGGTCTTTGTTCCCGCTAACAGAGTCTGTGTGTTTGTGTGTCCAGTCTGAACACCATCCTGGGCTTCCTGCCTAAACAGAGGCGCACTGGCTTGTTTTCTGCCACTCAGACTCAGGAGCTGGAGAAGCTGGTGAGGGCCGGCCTCAGGAACCCGGTACGCATCACCGTCAAAGAGAAGGGGGTCGCCGCCACCACCATCCAGAAAACACCATCCAGACTCTCCAACTACTACACCGTGAGTCACACAGCGACTGCTTCACATCTGTCAGATTAAAGGGCAGTGACACGAAAACAGTTGTGCCGTCATTTCAGATATGCAGATCCGAGAACAAGTTCAACAACCTGGTGGCGTTTCTACGGCAACGCAAGCTCGAGAAGCATCTGGTCTTCTTCAGGTACTGAGCAAACACTGATTTAACCGAGCTGGTACGTTTCGTTAACTCACACTACACATCTGGGCAAAACACGGTGAATCTAAACATGGAAATGTACGCTTTATTTAGAGTATTTTCACCAATTTACCTTGATGTGAGACAATTCTTTACAGCGGTGAAACTTAAGTGGTGACATCCATCTGTGCTCTCGCCACCAGACTCCATTGAGAAAATGTATAATTTTATCTCCTGGAACACGAGTTACTGGTCGACCGCTACCTTGCTCGGTTAGTTTGTTGTTTGTGCTATTGTGTGACTGGTGAATCCAAACTAACCAAAGTCACACCATAACACAAACAAACTATCCGATTGACGCAGCGGTAAAATCACACGTTTTCTCAGTGGAGTCTGGTGGTTTTGGTAACTCCTTTTTCCAAACTGGAGGCGTGCAGACTGTCATCTACTGTAACATACTGACTATAGATAATAACCTCATATAACCCCACTTCAAAACATCCTAACCGTCCCCTTAAAACATGCTCACTGCAGTTTATAACAGATCTTTTGACAGCAGCCAATCAGGGAAATCAGAAGCTGCTCAAACAAAATTTGCTAACCTGTTTTTTGGTGATGGTCTGCACTTACTGACTGATATGACTTGTTGCTATGTCCTCATCAGTACTTGTGCATGCGTGGAGTACTACGGCCGCGCACTGGAGACGCTCATTAAAAAGGTCACGGTCTGCTGCATCCACGGCAAGATGAAAAACAAACGCAACAAGATCTTCGCCGACTTTCGGGCCCTGAAGAGGTGAAACTTTGTGTGCATGCTCGTTTGCGAGGTTGCACAGCTGGTTGTGTGTAATCAACACTCCATGACTTGCTTGTTTTTGCTGCAGTGGGATCCTGGTGTGTACAGATGTCATGGCCAGAGGCATCGATATCCCAGATGTTAACTGGGTGCTGCAGTATGATCCTCCCAGCAGTGCTAGGTGAGTAACGTCTAATTTTCACAACTCTAACAACCAGTTGTTTTTAATTCAGACATACAGGAGGAAATAGTGCATTTTTGGGGACTATTTTCAGTGGCAGATTAATCCACATGTGATGCTCTGGTGGCATCAGGATTATAAACTATTAAATAAACCACAGTTTTTGTGATTATGGTGATGAAGGAACATTTAAGTGCAAGCCACTCACTGATTTAGCATCTGCTCACTAAACTCCATTAGCAAAACTGGCATTTTAATGCTGGTATGTTTGCCAGAAAGGTAGCGTTCACAGGAGAACATAAACTTGAACATTGCTGCATGAAATTCAGTCTTCTCACTAATTCGGGATATAAATTATCCTCAGTCGTGCTTTATTTTGTCATCAAATCTCAAACTCAGTGATGTGTAAGTCTGTCTCTCACTGATGTGCTCTTATGGCAGAGCGTCGATACAGAAGTTAATGTGTATTTATTAGTGCAATATGAATCGTAAAAGAGGTTTCATGATGACAATTTAATTTTTTTTTTTTGTCTTTGTCTCAGTGCGTTTGTGCATCGGTGTGGACGCACTGCACGAATTGGTAACCAGGGCAACGCCCTCGTCTTCCTGCTGCCGATGGAGGAGTCCTATGTCAACTTTTTGTCCATCAACCAGAAAGTGAGTTAATTATTTTGCAATTTTTTCTGAAGCAGGTCATTAATTTATTTTTTAGGATGACTGATCAATTAGTTACTCCACACGAGATTTGTCCTTCGAAATAGGACTGAATGTAAACTATAACTGCAACAATTTGTAGATTAATCTGTTAGTTGTCAACTATTACATTTGTTTTTCTTTCCACCTCCATGACAGTAAACTCAGTATCTTTTGAGACATTTGATCCACATTTTTCACCATTTTCTGACATTTTGTATACCAAAAAACTGATCGATTAATGGAGGAAATAACCAACAGATTAATGGAAATAATCATTATATTCTGATAACAACATGGTGTCTCAGAGCATCTGAATCATCAGGGCCACAGCTTGATGAAAAGAGCTCCTTAGTGGATATTTGTTGCTGAGTGATTAAATGTAGAGCAGCAATAATTAAATTAATCACCAACTATTTTGATAATTGATTAAGCAGGTCTAGAGTCTATTTTTAGCTTCTTAAATGTCACTATTTCCGGTTTCTTTTTTGCGCCTATCCTTGAGACGTTTTTCACCATTTTCTGACTGATTGATTAATGGAGAAAACAATAAACAGATCAATCAACAGTGAACATAAATGTGAGCTTCAGCCCTACTGGAAACACTCCTTATGATAATATTGAAGGATTGGTGCTTGAAGTGGACACAGGAGCTAAGTTTTTTTGTGTCTTGTGGTTTCCTCAGTGCCCCCTCCAGAAAATGGTGCTCACAGGTGAAGTTGTGGACGTGCTGCCCAAAGTGAAGGCCATGTCTCTGGCAGACCGAGCCATGTTCGACAGAGGCATGAGAGCCTTCGTGTCCTACGTCCAGGCCTACGCCAAACACGAATGCAGTCTCATCTTCAGGGTCAAAGGTGAAAAAAAACAGCCCCTTTTACACCTTCCGTCCCATTCTGCTCAAACATTAACACTTTGTGCTGCGTTTCGTTTGTCCAGATCTGGACTTCGCCGCCTTAGCCTGCGGCTTTGCGCTGCTTCGCCTGCCCAAGATGCCCGAACTGAAGGGGAAGAGGTTCCCCGGTTTCACCGAGACGACAGTGGACACGGACACCATCCGCTACAAGGACAAGAACAGGGAGAAACAGAGACAGAAGATGCTCGCCGAGCTCAAAGAGAAGGAGGAGACCCCCTTTAGCAAAAGGAGCTTCGTCAAGAACAAGGCCTGGTCCAAACAGAAGACCAAGAGGGAGCGCAGGAAAAAGAAGTCAGCCAAGAGGAAGCTGGACGAGGTATTTTCTATTCTCCTGAAGTCTTCCTGATGAAAGCGTTGGACTGGGCTTGGTTTACTCACACTCTTTTTTTATCTTTTCAGGGCTCCGATGTGGATGAGGAAGACATGAAGGAGCTTTTAAACGACACTCGCATCCTCAAGAGACTAAAGAAAGGGCAAATCAGCGAGGAGGACTTTGAGAAGCAGATAACAAGTGGATCAAAGTGTCAACTGTCCACAGAGGGGGACGAGGACGAGCTGTAAAATCATTAAAACTTCAATTAAACACAAACATTTGTTCACCCTCTGATGAATGTTTTTTTTTTATTGAGGTTATAAATAAAGCTTGATGAGCTCGTCGCTGACAGCAGACGGGGTGAGGACTCCCAAGTCGGTAAAGAGGAGGGTGATGAGCGACGGAGGCGTGTAATCGATCATTGGATGCTCCTCCGACAGGTTCTCCACCGTCTTCAGCGTGTCGGCTTTGTACTGCGGAGGACATGACTTGTTAAAGAAACACAACACAAAAAAAAAAGTCGAGACGTGAAGCTTAAATACCTTAAATTTATCGGGCACGTCCTGCTGGTTGAGCGGATAGAGGCGGACGAATTTGAAACTCTCGGCCACGACGTAGAAAGGCTTGTTGTGAGCTTTGGAGCACACGGCCGTCTGATACGTGCCGATCTGGAAAAATCAAAGCCAAACATTCAGCAATTTGAAGTATTTCACCAATACTGGACTTTGTCAATTGACAGAAATGTCTAATTTTCTGATAATAACTGAAGGGAAAAAAAAGTTTTAATAGAAAACATATAGTTTTATGACCTTTCTAGAATAAAGTGAATAAAGTTTATTATTGTTTACTTTTTGGTTACCATCATTTCATCATTTATTGGCATAGAGATGTAGTTTAATTTGAGACTAAGTGGTGCTACTTCAGTTATTTCAGTACAGTTATTGTTTTTCATAGTTTTCATTTTTAATAAACAGCATAAAACAAATCGGGACTTCAATATTTATTTGCTCTTTTAGCTGCTACAGACAGATTCTTTATTCTGTCTTTAATGTTCTGGAAAGTTGTTTTCTACCAAACAGAAATAATCCAGATTACTTTTTTCACTTATTTTTTTTAAACAGTCTTATAATTAATAATGTGTTTTGCTTTTATATTTTGTTGATGATACTTCTGTATGTTTACCTACTTATTACACAAACAGCAAGACTCTTACTTCTACTTATTGTAGTATTTTCACATGATGGCACTTCTATTTCAGGGTGTCTGCACGTTATGGAAAAGTATGGAATTTAATTTTAATAATGTCCAGGTGTGTATGGGGAAAAAAATCTATTATCCATTACTATTATTATTATCTATTTCTCCCACTCTGCCAGCTGAATTTAAAAAAAAAAAAAAATCAATCACAGTTTTGTGAGGGGCCTGGTTGCTTAATAATTCCAAATTGAGAGAATAAAATTCAACAAAGTCAAGGTCTGAAAATTTTACAGAAAAGTTGGGGGATTTGATAAGAATAACGTATAGGAATTAAAGGACTCTTCCACCTGTCATCAAAAACAATATGACATTTATGTGAAAAAAAAAGTCAGCCACAGATTTGACATTTTACAAAAATCTTCTTAAAGTCAAAGGAAGTCAGGTACTTTTATGAGCTTTCTAGGATATAGTGAAATGCTTCTGGATTCTGAACACTGCTAGAAGGAGCCAATGGGAGCTGAGCGTCAGACAGACAAACAGGACTTAACGAGTGGAGGAAGAGATGGCAGGATGCCTCAAAAGTCAGGGAGTTAAAAAAAAATAAAAGACAAAAGGCAAAAAAAAGACAGACAGGAGAAAGAAGTGAAGAGTTGACAGTTTGTCACCAGTTCTTTCATAGATCAGGTGGGTCTGTTTGTGGTTCATGTGACGGAAAGTTCTAGAACATTAGCCTGTTGGCTATTCCTAACTTTGTCCATAGTTTATAAACTAGCTCACTTTCTCTCCATATTAGCTCATATTTCTGAAGAAAACTTTGGATTTATTCATTCAGTGCTTTCTGTTATTTTCACAAATATGGGAATGATTGTAAAAAATGTCATTAAAATGCATAGTACATATAAAAGTGTCAAAATTCTTCCGCCAGCCTTGCATGGAGGGGGAGTTGTAATTCTAGAGATCTCCACAAAGCTCAGTTAATAATTCAAACCCTCATTCTGAAGGAGTCAAAAATATAGATTTAGCTTGTGTTGTTTATTATTACTTGTTCGCCACCTATTGTGTAATATTAATACGACAACGTCAGGCATTCAGCGGCACCTTTGGCCTTAAAATAGCACCATTATAATAGTGTAGGAATCTAGATTGGAAGGTTTAAAGCTTTTTCATCACCTTGTTGATGATGCCTCCGCTCTCAACGACTCCCTCTGCACCTACAATGACCAGGTCGACTTTCTCCAAGATGTACCCCACAGCTGCATCCAGGATGACTGTCACTGGGACGTTGAGTTTCCTCAGGGCGTCTGCCATCTGTCGCCTGAATAAAGAGAGGAGACTGGCTTAGTGAGGGCCTGCGTCCCTTCAGAATAAAACAGCGTTTTCTGACCGACACCATTCGCTCACCCCGCCGAGTCAGGCTGCGATTCGGTCACGTAGACGGAGAAGCGCTTCTTCTCGGCTGCAGCTTTTTCCAGCACCCGAAGGACGACTCTGGAGTATGAGTGAGTCAGGATTTTCTGCGAGAGGGATGTTTGAAAAGAGTCAGTAAAAAAAACAAAAAAACAAAAAAAAACTACAGACAGTGTACAGCATATTTGTGTGGAGTACTGACTTTTAGATGGTGCATTTAATGCCAATAGAAAAACACAGTATTCAGAGATTTACTGCAGTTTTTCACATAATTTTGTTCACAAAGTCCACTTCTTTGTTCTAGAAAGTTGTGAAATTTAAGATGCAGAAAAAAGTTAAGTGTTATGCCTTCAATTTATAACATTGTTGTAAGTGTTAAAGGGCTGAAAAAATGTTATCAGAGATTATTTTTTTTTCCTGGTAAATATCGATATTGGCAAATACTACAATAAATTGACTATTTTCTACCAAATAAAGTTATGACATTTTTTGGTCTTAAATTATGTGTTGAGGTCTTATAAAGTTCTTAAAAAGTATTAAATTTGACTTTTAAAATGGTGCAAGAACCCTGCATGAGTCTTTCTTGTTCAGGGTTCATGCAATTTATTGTGGGGCCCGACCAGTATGGAGTTTTTGACATTGACATTTAGCAGAAAAAATAATCTGATAACCATTAATCTCCAATAATAGTAATAATAATAATAATTATAAACTGTCAATAATTGAAGACATAACTCTTAACTTTTTTTTGAAAACTTTGATTTCACAACTTTCAAGAGCAAAGAAGTGAACTTTGTGAAAAAAAAAATAATGTGAAAAATCTGTGTTTTTCTATTGGCATTAAACACACCATCTTAAACTTTAATACCTACAGCAAATTAATGATAAATTTAAGACAATTTAAGACCTTAATTACCCGGATTTTAATTTTAAGATTTTTTAAGGAACCACAGGAACACTGTTGTTATGCTGTTGATCTCAATGACAGTTTGGGAATTAGCAAAGCTTGACAAACAATAAATAAGAGGCAACATGCACATCAAACAAAAACTTACAGTGCCATCTTTGATGAAGGTGTGACAGAGCTTCGCTACTTTGGACCTGGACATTGAGATCTTCTCCAGAAAGAGTTCTCCTCTCTCCTCCATCACCTTCTTACAGCGAGACAAATCCTGACAGACACAGGGACAAAGGTTTGCCTTTGATCACACATCTTGGAGACAAATAATAACTCTGACTGGTTCTCCTAAGCCAAAAACTCATGGGACATCTGGACGCCTGACTGTGTTGGTTCAGATGCACGGTGGCGTTCCCAGGAACGCCGCTCACCTCGTGCTCCAGAGATGTGAGACTTATAAAGCGCAGGAAGAGCTCTCCGCCCGAGGACACGGCCACAGAAGAGTCCACCCCCGTTAGGCAGTCCGTGGCGCCGGTCAGGCTCTCCCTCAGGCCCAGGATGGTCTCACCTGGAGGTGCAGGATACGAATATTACAATACTACTTTAGTACTTTAAATAGTAGTAATAAAATACTAATATTAGAATACTACTTCACTACTTCTAATAGGAAAAGCTGAGTGTTTACAGTTTGTGTGCAGTGCTGGGCCATTTTTTTTTCTTTCAGTACAGCAGAATTACATCTCCTCTGCTGTCCATTACTATAATTGCTTGCGACTTATATTGCTACTACTACTACTACCATTACTACCACGACTACTACTACTACTACATCAGATGGAAGCACACTGCCAGTTGGATTAGTATTAATGATGGTCAGTAGGTAAAATAATGATTGTCAGCAGGTAAAATGATGATTGTCAGCAGGTAACATCAACAGATGAAAGAAAACAAACCTTTGTCTCTCTTAAGGAACTCCAGCAGAGTGCGGATCGCGGCCACAGCAGAGGCCATGTCCGGGTCTTTCCTCATCTGAGCCCTGAAATACTCCACCAGCTCTGACCCGGGACAGAAGAAACACTTAATGTGTAATTACCACAACACATGAGAGGAAAGGACAAACAACTGACCTTCTTCATTCATCCTGAAACTCCGCAGAGAGCCTGAAAGCTGCAGTCTTTTGGGTTGAAGCGAACAACGTTGAGTGTTTACATGCCAGAGCTGCTGCCTGCGCGTCACAGTCCAGCTCAAATCACACACAATATTCAGAAGGACTTTTTATAATTTTTAAATGGATAACAGCACGTCCACTTGTCTGAAAGTTTAAAGATAAACGTGGAAAGTTTTCACTATCGTCATTCGGTGAGTCGCACTGTGATCGTCACCAGCAGAGAGCTGCGGCGCGAAGAGATGACGTAAACCTTGAGTTTCCGCCCGGAGCGTGCCCATCTCGATCGCTCTCTCCTTGTTGCCGGAAGTGTTGACGTACATTTTCCTCGGAAAGATTTTAGATTAAAAATCTTCTTTCTGGTGGGTAATTTTTAGAAGGGGACGTTTTTTTATTTATTAATATCATTATTATTATTTATGTCTTATGCTTATTATTTATTAATTATAATCATTTGTGTCTATACACGTACACTCTTTCTGTTGCAAGTACTGGTTTTATATTATTTTTTCTTGTATATTCATTTATACTTATTGTAAATTTACGCTGCTGTAACACCTGAATTTTCCTATCTTTACACTTTCCTGTGAGATCCCCTGTTTTAGTACAGTAGCCTATAATATAGCATATAATAGCCTGTCTACTTGATTGTAAAGTAGTTTTAAGCAATTATAAATGTTAATCAATTTGTCAATAACACCCCTCCTGTGGGCACACATAAGTGGAGGCTACTGCATAAACATACGATAAATGACAATATTGTAACACACAGGCGTAATAAAACGTGTCTTCATGAAAGAAATTCTAAAGTATGACAGACAGTGACCATTAATAAATATTGAAGTGTCCTTAAAACTGCCAACTACATTATGGTGTGCTATGAACCATATATTAAATTAAAATACACTACTTATGAATGCTGAATAGGGGAACTTATACTGTACACCTTCACATTTTTACATAGTTTAGCCTTCAGATTAAAATTATTTTGAGGACATGTCAGACAACAAAACATACTGCACCGAATGAATGAATGACTGGAACTCGTGTTTGTTTCCCTCTCCTTTATTAAATTCTTTTTCTGATAGTAATAATAACATAATAATGGTACAAGCAGTTGTGTCTCGGTGTAATCACAGGTTCACATCAGGAATCTTCCACTGCATCTTAAAACCTTCTTTCTGCAAAACTTCTTTAAACTTAGCAGGACAAACTTTCCTTTTAACTTCATGTCACTAAAACACAGATGTTCTGTTTCTGCATCCACTAGGAAGCATTCAGGCTTTTAAGAAGGCAGCTACAACATTATGATTATAAAGGACAGAAAGCAACAAAGACACCCACAGTTAAATGAGAACAGAATAAATCACTGATCAAATTCAGCTCAGCATCAAAAAGGGAAGTTTGAATCATTTCATTTTTCTTCTTTTGGGGCCAAAACTGTATCACATGTCAATAAAACCTCAAAGGAAAGAAAAAATCAATATGACAGCTAATAAACAGTAGTATATATTGTTGAAGTAAAACAAGGTATACCGGGAAGTAGCGCAAACAGTAAATAAAACCCTCTAACCCTCTAACACTCTCTGGATCAAATGAAGATCATGTCTGCCAGAGTTGTTTCACAGCAGTGATGACATCCAGCACTGAGATTTCTGGGTCATTATTGGGATGAAGCTTCAGTCTGGAATCACCTGAGAAAACAAGCAGACTGTGATCAGTCATGATTTATACTCTGGTTAAAATATCTAATATATAACAGTTTAACTTTCCTGATCACAACCCTGTGACCTTTCCTGTAGCGCCACCCACAGGACAAAACTTATAAGTCATCAGTATGATCAAAGCAGCGTTGATTGAAACAACAAAGGCGTAAATACTATGGAGACCATGTCTCCATCCAGCCCCTCCGTCTTCAGCTCCATCCAGATCTTCTGGTTCAGCTGGATCTCAGTGCTCGGGTGGATGAGGTTCAGGCGGCCGGCGTCGCTGTAGGCGCTCATCATCAGAGTGTAATTCCAAACTCCAGATATAATCTGCTGCTCCACAGAGCTGGAGAGCAAACACACACACAGAGTCAGACACAGAGCTGACTTGAACTCCAACCAGCTGCAGCAGGTGAAGCTCAGCCTTCACACACCTGTCTTTGATCCTGAAGGACACACTCCTGACGTCAGGCATCATGTACGAGCAGGAGAAGTCGATCAGTACTTGGTCGTGGCGGGTGATGATGGACGCAGAGGAGTTCATCCCCATGATGGTGCTCTTGTAGATGATTTGACTGTCGTTCGTCTAGATTGTGACGGGAACACAGATGTGTTTTCAGGTGAAAGAGGAGATTATTTTTTTCTGTTCAATGGACAGAACAAAGTAGCTCTCGTTGGGTTTAGAGTCATCCTGTCATCATCATCAATAAATAAGAGGTATTTCTAGGAAGACTAGCGTGTCCTGAGAACAACAGTACACGTCATCCCGCCTGGCACCTGGGCCTTGTCATGACTTTGCTGTGAGTCTAAGTGACAGCATGTTTGGTTTGTGCTTGTTGAGGAGAGCACCCACCACAACCTCCATCCCGCAGGTGTTGCTGCTGTTGAAGCTGAAGGTCAACATGTGCTCGTCGTCCATGTGTCCTGTGCAGCTCGGGTCCTTGAGGTGCAGGACAGAGTGGTTGATGCCTTTGTCCAGCAGCAGACATACAGCCAGACTAACAGTGGCAGAGTTCTCCCTGCAGACTGTGGGCTCACCTGCACACCCAAAGACATCACCACTTCCCTATGGATTTATGTGCATGTAATATTCAATAAGAGGGGACTGACTTTATTCTTATCTATAATAGAGGCAGAAACACATCCAGAGAGTAAATATTTTCAGGACAGGATAATTTTCATAAATGATCTGATAAATGATTAAATAATCCATTGCTTGGTGATTTGCTCTTCAAATAGAAAATAATTGAAGCACATTCAGCAGAATGATCCTGATGATCTGAACAGAAACATCACAACATGCACTGTACCTAAAGCGTTGGTTGGTTTGTACCGGGAGGCAAATATGGCCCGACACAAGCAGCTGGTTGTACTGAGCATCTCTCCACAGAACTCATGAGAGCTGCAGTCCTGGTCCTGACAGAAGTCCTGAGGGACGTCAGCTACAGACAGACACATGAGCTTCACTTTCAAACCAACACTGAATAATGAGAAAAAATACATTTTCAAAAGGGTCCCTGTTCATGTGAACACGTTTTGTGATTTCTCTACTGGACAGAAGACAGTCCTGGAACAGTATTTTCACTTTATTTGATTTATTTGCTTCTTTATATTTGACTACATTTATTTGACAGCTAAGGCCACTTCACTTGCTATATATTGTTTCTTAACTCATTGAGTGCCAGTCCTTTTATAAAACAGAAAGTGCCTTGTGCCAGCATTTTTGACTATTTTGAATCACAGAATATTTTGTACTATGACTCTGAAAACACTGAATAGCTCAAATGAAAGAAGAGACTCTCTATTTCATCATGTTTGTTTTTACCTTGTTCCATTCTTGTTTTATCAGAGGTAGAGTAGAGGACACTTTCACCAAAATCACCACTTTTTGTCCAGATTCTGTTTGTTTTACTCTCTAATATCGATCGTCTCCACTTCCTGTTTTGATCTCTGTGCTGTATACCGTCTCTTTATGCTCTGACTACATCTCCCAGAAGCCCCACCATTACTCACAGGCTGTGTTGAGTGCGCACTCTTGTGCCAGCCACCGAAAAAAGGAAAGACGAGTATATTTGTTTATGGCACTCAAGCGTTTTATTTTGAAAAACGTGCATACTCGTCTTTGGCACTCAAAGAGTGAAATAAAGGGTCTTAACTCCATTAACGTTACTGGAAACTGTCCGCTGAATAAAAAAAGCTCCTGAACTACACTGTGCATACATTGTGACGTTATGAGCTCCAGCGTTAACACTGAAGGTTGTGTATTTAACCCCTCTGTTTCTGTGAGGAACAAAAGTGAAATTGAATCTTAAAGCAGCCGGCCGTTGACCTCCACTCCCCCACCGTGATGTTACTTCTCATGCTGCAGGCCTTGACGTAAGCCTCCAACACACGGCAGTTGAGAGCGTCCACCGCTGGGTAACTGCACAAAGTGTTTGTGCAGGCGGTGATGTACGGCTCTGGAGAAATGTGGCTGTGACAAGCAGTGAAGGGCGCCTGTCTCATGAGATTACAGCTGTTCCAGCCATGCAGAAAGGAAGAACGAGAGTCAACGACCAGGTTGATCTGAACAGTATTATGTGTGTTTAGCTTCCAGAACCATCCCTGCTCATGTGGCTGTGTCATGGCACCATAGAGGCGTTTGATAAAGACCACTCTTTAGTGTTTTGGAGGGTCACTTCTTACTGTTCAGTTGAGAGGGTGCAGTTGATCGTACTGTTGAAGGTGTCGTTGTACTTAGTCATACAGCTGTGGGAAAAAACAGCTCGTTACATTTGGAACTTCAACAACAAGATCAGTCAGTGCGTCACGTTAAGACGGAAACGTACGATGGGTGATCGAGGGAAGAGGACCTCTGTTCATCCAGGGTGGTGGTCCGTTTGGGAGTAGTGACAGAACCACACAAGCCCTGAAGACCTTCATCCTCTCCTGTCAGGAGACAAATTAAGACCAATCAGTTCACTGTCAACCTAATCAGCACGGCTGTCATTCTGAAAATCAAAGTGGAGCTTTGAAGACAGCAAACAGTGATGTCAAATATTTGGTCCACATTTATTTTGTGTACTTGACACATGTGCAGTGTAGCCATCGAAGAAGAGCGTCACGTTGGAGGAAGGCATCTTGACAGTAACTCCAGTGTGGTCCTTGAAGAACTCCACGCCGTCAATCAGCTGAGTCGTGTTGTTCAGCTTTATGGTTCGATTGTTCGTCTACATCACAGCAGAAACACAAAGGGAAGGAAACACTGGCTCAAACTTGATTATTCATCTTTATACTTGCATCTCTACTGATATGGTGTGCATTCTTTCTCTTTAATATAAACATCTAAAAAGTCAAATTCTTACAAATAGATATTGAGATAATAGACTGATAACTCTGTGTGCCACATTTCGTTAGTGGACAGTAACAATAGAACATAAATCCTGAATGAGTATTTCTCTTTGCTGCTGGACTGTGGCTGCTTACCTGAACTCTCCCACCTTGTTGCAGAATCAGATCACCTGACTGCTGTTTTATTACCAAGTGGTCAAGCAAAGGCACGTCTTTACGTCTGCACTCCATGAAACGCGCCAGGATTTCAAAACCCGACTTTCCTTGAGTCTCCACCAGAGTGTATCCACAGCGATCTGAGACAATTAGACTCTGCCGAAGAAATCAATGACGGTGGAGCCCGTCACAGTGCAAACAGGAAGTGGTTTAACACATCTGGTGGAGATGGAAAGAGACAAGATACATTTTTATTTCTGAATCCAAACAACACAACGAAGATTTCAGATTTCAGATTTATTGTCCCTCGAGGGGAAATTCAGTTTGCAGTAGGAGTAGTTTGCAATGACAGACATATTACAATGCAGCATACACAACCACAATAAAAAAAACTCGAAGAACAGTAAAAACACAACACGAGTAAGATTCAGTTAGAAATGGGAGAAACAGTGTTGTCCGAAAAGAAGTCCTTAGTAAAATGAAGTAAGCTAAAATGCAGACCAAAGCAAAGAACACAAAATAAATAAAATTAAAATGTGGGCCCCACTAAAGTGCTGGTGCAGTCCAGTCAGTAAAGTGCCACTGTGCAGGTCACTGGTGCAGATTAAGCGCTTTTATTGCACTTGGGACAAAAGAGAAATTAAATCTGTTGCTCTTTGCCCTGGGGCATCTGTATCTCCGGCCAGAAGGGAGAAGAGCAAAATCCTCCAAGAGAGGGTGGTCAGTACTGGCCAAGATGGACCTTGCCTTCCTCAGGACATTTCTTTCATAAATAGCTGCCAGGGGGAGCTGCTGACACTCAATGAAGAAAACAATCATAGTAAGTCCATAGCAACAGTCTGTTGTACATGGCAACGGTCTGTCACACATAGCAACAGTCTGTCACACATAGCAATTTGGGCTGGGACGATAATCGCATCACGTCAATACCGCGGTCGTGTGATGCCGACCACGGTGTTGAGCTCATTACCATCCACAAAATGAAAAATCCATACCATCACAGCCCTAGCAACAGTCTGTTGTACATAGCAACGGTCTGTCACACATAGCAACAGTCTGTTGTACATAGCAATGGTTTGTTGTCAATAGTGTAACATCAAAAAAATTGAAAAGCAAACAGACACTTTTTAAATGGAAAAACTGACTTGAGGTTGCAAGAAGCACAACTGGACAGAAAATGGACTCTAAACAAGACTGAAAATAAACACATTGGACTGGAACAATAATACATTATTCTTCGTGGATGTAATAATACCACGGCATTCCCAACAACAGTTTTTTAGGTCTATCATGCTACCTTTTGTTTGCAGATCTGTTCCTATGTTGTTGTAACTGGCTTGTTACTATCATGAAAATGGCGTCCATTGGACACCATAACCAAGTGTGGTGTGCAGGAACGTCTGCACTGATTATGGGCTGGGATCCTTCAGAGCTTCAAACTCCCACACCTCTGGTAGAGTGAACATATTTACTTGTTGTTGCCCAGGCAAACCTCCATGGGTGCACATGAGCTGACAGAACTGGCGAACGCAGACGCATTACAGAACACAGTGGAGCAGGTTTCTGGGTCCAACCCAGAAGAACCAGGTAGGGTAAAGTTATCTGAGAGGTGAAAGCTTCAACAGATTAGTGTCACATTAAAATCCATCAACAGCAGCAGTAGCTGTCCGGCAAACTTCCAATAAGCTATAATATGAGATATCTTATCATGCATTATTGGGCTACTTTAAGTATGTTCTAATGCGAATGAGTTTTAAATGCAGCGGTAGAAGAGGTAAAGGAGTACTTCTCCCAGGTGGTATTGCTGTTTTTTACTGAAGTAAAAGGTCTGAGATCCTCCAGTACTGCCGGCCATCACTCCATCTTTACTGAGCAAATTTCTAATGACTGTCAGATAATAACAGCAGAAAGAACAACAAACAAGGTCTCAGTTTACTCAGATCAATCAATGAGAACGAGCGTCCATAAAACCTGAAGGGACAGGAGCTGATGTTCACCGTTGCAGATTCATTGAGGACTTGTTGGGACACGGAGAAGTTGAGCTGGCCGGCAACGACTACAGTGTGAACTTGATGAAAAAGAAATATCAAACATCAATCCTTCAAGACCAACTGACGATAATCATTGCAACAAAAAAAACTAAAAATCAAATAGAAAACAAATATTTTAACTGTAGAACATCTTCAATCTAACATTATTATTTTATTAAAAAAATGTAAGTACTTGAAGTTTGAGTCCCTCATGATCAAGTTCAACTTCAACTTCACCAAACCAGACAGACAGGATGTGACACAAGTGGAGGAATGGACTGAATATGTGACCCTGAACTGCACCAACTTGACTGACTCACAAATTTATTTCTAGTGATGTCGTGGATGAGCACGTTTTAAAACTGTATCATTCAGGGATTAAAAGCAGAAGTGAGAAAGCACACACACAGTGACTTCACAACGTACGCTAAGAGGATTTTCCTCATGAGGAGCTTTTTAAATAAAGGTTCCAGTGTGAAGCAGTGAAAAGTGTTGAATGGCTGCTTACCTGCCAGCAGGAGGAGCAGTGCACCAGGCTTCATGATGGAGTCTGGAGAGCTGGAAGAGTTCACACAGTCAGCGACTGCATGACATCTCATTTAACCCTTCAATCACACAGCTAACCTCCACACAAATATACTCACTTTGATTATTTCAGTGCCTTTCTTTCAAGCTGTAGGGTTATTAAAAGGTAACTGATTAAGCTGTAGTTTAGTTTGACTATAAAAAGCTCCTTGTGAACTCTTTCAGGTGAGGCCCATTTAGTCTAACTAAGAGAATTAAAACTAAAGAAACGAATGAAAGCAGCTTTTTAAATGTGGCACAGACTTCTGATTCAAGATTCAAGAGTCTTTATTGTCATTATGCACGCATTACGAGATTTTGTAGAGTCTCTTTGCTTAAAGGCACACATGAATAAAAAAATAAGAATAAAGATATAAAGATAAAAACAGTAAAATATTAAAATAGACCCGTATTTGCAGAGGAGATGTAATATTTATAGTAAAAATGTAATATATGTAATATTTGCAGCCAAAATTTTTACAACAAAATGTAAACTTGCATAAAATGTGGAAAAAGGAGTAGATAAAGAGCATCTTAATATTTGGAGAGACTAAAAGAACCTTAAAATAATAAAAAATAATATATTGTAGGAAGCAGTGCCCTTCTTTGGTTCTTGTCTTCATCCTTGTTGATAGAAGCAGGAGGACTTTAAAGAGCAAGAGGACGACTGCGTCCTGTAAAGCGTCCGGTCTTACCGTCTGGAGGTGGGATGGCACAGCTGGAGATGAAGCTCTGCAGATGGAGGTCAGTGAGGAACCACTCTGGATGGTGCAGCTCTCTGCTGATGTGCCTGCCGAGGGTCTCCTTTTATACAGGTCCTTCTTCTCATCACGCCCCTGAAGACTGACGCCAGTTTTACATTCTCAAAAGACTTGGACTCCCAAAACTGGCTTTCTGTGTCCTCGAGCAGTTTGAGGAGCAGCTGCACGTTTCTGAGAAATGTTCAGAAAAGAATGTTGACTTATTTAATAACAGACTTGACCAAAGGGGTAGTTGGGTCATGTTTGTCTGGTGTCTCGCCTTAGTTCCCTGTGACTGCCTCCTTGTCCTCTACAGGTGATGTCTGCGATGGGAAGCAGACCCAGTCACCAGTTTATCCAGCATGTGTGCTTCTGTTCTCGGGCAGCTTTCTGACTAGAATTATATGATTTCTATTGCAGAAATCATCTTTAATCCTTTGAAGATGCTCAGAAATACAACCTCCTGCTTTGCATATTATGTTCCTGTGAGGTGCTGACATCTGTCACTGTCACAAACTGGTTGAAAACCCCTGAAGCTTTCAGGCTGAAAGCTTCATGAGGCCAGAATGCTGAGGAACCTGCAGCTCCAGGTTTTACTGGAGCAAACCACGTCACTAATGGTTCTGGGTTCAGAGTCAACATCTACCATAGAGTGTGAATAATTCACTAAAGCAACAATAAATCATAACACATGATTTATCTTTGCAGCCTTGTTTCTCATTTGGTGCTTCACCTGAATCCACCTGAAACAGGTCCCTTTCTGTCACTGCCCACCAACATGTTAACAAATGTCCCTGTTAACTTACTGTAAACTACTGGCAGCTTCAGTCTGCAGCAATCAGTCATGAAATATAGTGATATGCAATGAAAAGCAACATCACAATGCTGAGATTTTTTACCTTAAAATAACAGTAATAACCGGTTTGTAACAAATTCCTTCCACAAAGCATTTTTAACGACTGATTTTTGACCATTTTTAAATTATTTTTAAAACTTTTCTTTTTTCTCTATTAGAGTGATATAAAACGTGAAACTCAAAAAGAAATTATCTAAATATTGCCTCAAGATTAAGCAGATATTGCTTTTAATTCCATGAAAAAGAACAACAGCAACACATCTGAGCTCCCTTATCAATGAGCAGAACATACATTTTGCACTTTATTAATTGAAAAAATATTCCTTTTATTTCAGTTCTGAATGTAAGCACATTTATTACCAACTCTGCAGGACTGAAAGATAATTGGTCCACTTCACAATAATAAAAATACCTAATAATTAACTACCATTTCATTTGCAATTAAAGTATATATTTTTAAATAAATATACTTTGTTATTTAGTACATAATGTATTTTTTTCTATTATTATTACTTACAGTTTTTTTATGTACAACCTGTAAATATTTATTACTTTTTGTATTATGTCATTATTGTTGTTTTATTGTTTTTCCTACCTCTAACTACTGTCGTATCAGTGTTTTGTTTTGTTTTTTTTTTAAATTAGCACATCTGTGTGTGTCTACTTCCACTGTGACCGCTTCAGCTGACAGACCCTCAAGTTTCAAACCAAACTTCTGGCATTTTTCAGTTGTTTTAGTTGTGTGAGAGAATCCCAGCAGCCTCTTTGTTCTCCTCCACTCACAACACATCTGCCTCCATGGTGAAGCTCAGTGATGTGTCGTTCATGTGCGAGCCGATTCTTTGGAGTGAACAAAAAGAGCCGACTCCTGCCCGGGAGAGTCAACTCTTCAACTGCTCCTTTGTGTTTTTTTTTCTTAATATAATGCTTCTTTACCCTTCTGTAACAAGTAAATTTCCCTCAATGGGAAATCAATAACAAATCTTTTAGGGTTAGGGTCTGTTAAATAGAAGTGTCAGGGGTGGGCAATTTATTTCCCCAAGGGCCCACATGAGAAACCAGTCCGGACCAAATAAACTGAACTAAATTCTACTCAGTATTAATTTTATTTCTTCATAAGAAGCAGCAAATTTACCATTGATTTCAGTAAATAAAAAGAAAGAAAAAAAATCAAAAGCCTTTACTGGCATTGCAAATTTACAGAAGTGGCATAAAACAAAACAGTAGAAAAGAACATGAATAGCTCAGATACGAAGATAAAAATATGCTGTGTGATATTCACAATTATTACAGTGAAGATTCACAGGTATTACATAGAAATAAATATTGCACAGTTGCATTAAAATGTAGTTAATGCATGTATACAGGTATTGATTTACAGTTGTTGATATTCCCTCTATTGTACAGTTGTATTTTTTCCACATGACGTTGTAAGTCTGTTTTGTTAAAAAAAATTGGATCAATCTCTTGTTTTTTAACATTTTTCTGGGCTAACCGCTAACTTACATCTGTTGCAGTGAAGATGCAAATGCACATAGACATATGTACACTGACAAAATTGTTTGTTGGCCTGTTGTTTTGTCGGTTTGCAAAGTAACTCAAAAAGTTATGGGCGGTTTTTGATGAAATTTTCAGGATTGGCCGGAAGTGGCCTACCATAAAACTGATTCATTTTTGTTGGTGCCGTTGAATTGGATCCGATCACCACCAAAAATTAATCAGTTTTAAGTTAGGCCACTTCCGACCAACCCTGAAAATGTTGTTAAAATCCGACAAAATTTGCAATTTGCAAACCGACAAACCAACAAATAAACAAACCCCAGTGAAAACGTAACCTCCATGCCGGAGGCAAAAAAAAAAACTAAGTAGGTAAGTAATATGCCATTGACCTCTGTGAAGAACAGCCAAAGGGCCGGATGTGGCCCCCGGGGCTGCACATTTCCCAGGTCTGAGTGATACTAAAAGAGGAGCAATCTGGGAGCCGTAAGAGCTAGCTGTTCGGAGGGAGCCGGGACAAAAGAGCCGAATCTTTGAAAAGAGCGGGACTTCCCATCACCAGTGCAGCTGCCCCCCTTCCCCTCCCCGCTCTGTCAACCTGCACATGCGCAGTGGCTCCTCTGTGCGCTCTACTGTTTGCATTGTGTCTGAACTGCCGGCGAGCTTTAAAAATATTAAACCTACCGCGGCAATGTCGGGCAGGTCGGTCCGAGCGGAGACCCGGAGCAGGGCGAAAGATGACATCAAGAGGGTTATGGCCGCTATCGAGAAAGTACGAAAATGGTAAGAGAGAGAAGGGGAAAAAGCGGGCTTCGTTATCTAACACGAGAAAAGGCTTCGGCTTGTTGGGGGAGGAGAGGGAAGGAGATGGAGCGAGGGATGAAATAGAAATGATTTTTGAAAGCAGATCCACGGCAGATGTACTTACAGCTCAGGTGCACCGGGGCGCACTAGTGCTGTCCACCGCCTCAGCCCGTCTTCTGGCCTCTTTATATGTCACACACACAACATGTAACCCGTTTTTTTCCTCTGAAGGGTTGAACCCAGAAGCCATTTCGATGCAGTCACATGAAGCCATTGCTGTCCGCTGCTGGGAGGTTGAAGCTCCGGCGTTGGGGCTGCTTTTTAGGACCCGAAAACCCCCATTAACGGTCGACTCGGAGTCAATTTGACGACGGCGCTCTTGAGTCTGAGTAGTTTGTGTCCGTCCGGAGTTTTAAATTAAGCGCTTTCAGTCGCCCTTTTTGGGTCCGATGGAGACGTTGGGGGTTGGGAGAAGGGGAAGTAGGCTAGCAGTGCATGGCTGAACACGTAGCGACTCGGTCTCAACGTTTAACACAACAACACACTTTCAAAAGACCGTTTAACGGTTAAATCGCACGCGTTCACGTCGAGCTGAATGTTGTCGATGCGTGTGACCCCGCCCGCGGCTGAATTTATGTGTGTTTTTTTTGTAAATCAGGTGATGTAATCAAACGTCCCCCAGGTCAAAGTCAGTAGATGTTGGTTTGTTTAACGGTTATTTAAAATAATAATAATAAAGAATTAAACACACTGAGGATTTCAATTACAATTTTATCCATTTTCATATTTATTTAGTTATTTTAACTTTTTTTTTCTTAATTGTTTGTAATGTAAGCTGACGTTGTGTGCTGCTAAACTATCTAAAAGTTAAACTGGCTTTACTGGAGTAGCACTGAGCTAAATACTGATTACTTTTATTTGAATGGATTTATGTATATTTTAATTTTGTCCCACTTTTTTCACATAAACTAAAAAAAATATGAACTCAAAACTTAAATCAACTAATACAATATGACATGTATCTGTCATAATGTCTCTAATGTGAATAATTGCTGGCTTTCTTACTCTTCTGTGGCTGTTAGATGGTTGATCACACATTCAAACATGTCGAATGAGGTGTTGGGAAATTGTGGACTTTGATTTTTATATTTTATAGCATTTTATAGACCAAATAATTTCAGGCTGTATCTAGTATTTTCATTATAGTTTAATGAAAGTAGTGAGTTTCTCAGTTACGTGTTTTGGTTTGGATGTTTTTTCCAAAAAAAAGTATTTTCTCTAATGCAGTATAAATGTATTGAGAAACACAATGAGCCTTTGGGAGTCTTTATATTATTAATAATTATGTGTCTGCGGCTTAATCAAAACATAATATAGTAAAAACGCCAAACACTTCCTGTTTCCTCTGATGTTCTGCTCTTCCTCTCTGCTTTGGGTTTTACTCAGACAAAACCAGTAATTTGACCATGTAATTGTAAAATGAGTTGGCCATTTTTAATTGAAAGTGTTTTCAAGAGAAATAATAATTACTTAAATCACATACCTCTGTGATAGCCTTTTTGTAATGTTGATAGAGTTTAATTTGTAAAATAACATTGTAAACAGGGATCATGTCCAAGTGTCCTGATTCATCAGTCAGCCTCATTCACAGGGAGAAGAAATGGGTGACGGTCGGAGACACGTCCCTTCGCATCTATAAATGGGTTCCAGTGACAGAGCCCAAGTCAGATGACGTGAGTTTGAATTTTAAATTCCATTTCAATTCTCGTCGTCATGAGCAGTAAACGCCCAAAACATGCAGTGTCACCTCATGTTTCCAACAGGTGCTTCATACGAAACGCTGAAGACTAAAGACAGTTTTGTAGTTGGAGGTTGAAATGTGTCTGTTTTTGTTGTGCACTCTACTCTTCCTCTCGTTATAGAAGAACAAAAACAAGAAGAAGGGTAAAGATGAGAAATACGGCTCAGAGTTGACGACTCCAGAGAACAGCTCCTCTCCAGGCATGATGGACATGCACGGTACGATGTGAAGATCCTCATCTGAGTATTCTGGATTTGCCTTATTGTCCACAAATCCCATGAAAACACCTGAGTGGGTTGTTCTCTCAGTGCTCCGTCACTGCAAACACATCTGCTTCCTACTGAAGACATAAATCCAAATACATACACGCTTCAGTGCCATGGACGTAAAAATACGTCAGAGTGTTTGTTTTGGCAGCGGGGACACAAGAGGGCGCTCTCACACAGCCTGTGCGTGATGTTGGGGCTTCTGGGATTTGTAGTCAGGACATAAAGAGCCACTCAAGATTAGAGAGCAAAACAAACTGGACAAAAAGTGGTGATTTTGGTGAAAGTGTCCTCTACTCTACCTCTGATAAAACAAGAATGGAACAAGGTAAAAACAAACATTTTTTTCATGATGAAATAGTCTATTCTTTCATTTGAGCTATTCACTGTTTTCAGAGACACAGTACAAAATATTCTGTGGGTCTAGAAATATGACTTCAAATGACTAAAAACGCTGGAACAAGACACTTTTTTTATAAAACGGCTGGCACTCAGTGAATTAAAAGCAACCCTTGATTTAGAAGTGAGACGTAAACGTACAACATCTTCTCCAGAGAGTCTGGACGCCAACATTTTTGTGACTAATTCACAGTCCTAGTGTTTCTTAAAATGAATTCATTCTGCACATTTACAAAAGCTGTGTGGATGTGTTGTTTTTCAATAATTCATATCTGCACCCTGCAGGAACATTTGTCGCCCAAAGTATTTGCACTCTGATGAATTTTACATGTACCTGAGGGTTTTTATGCACCATGATGGATAATGACACACTAATGTCGCACTACCACAAACTAATAATGAGTCCTGTTTGTTTCTTTCCTAGATGACAACAGCAACCAGAGCTCCATCGCCGACTCGTCCCCGGTGAAACAGGAAAACAGTTGTAGCACCAGCCCGGCCCCGGAGCCCAGCGCCACGTCACACCGCGAGAGCAGCGACGCCAAGACTGACCAGAGCCCAGACAGCAAGAGGGGTCAGTGGCCAACACATCCACACCGGTCACATGACCAAAGACCTGCTGCTCTGTAGAAGTCAGCGAGCAGCGGCACAGCTCAACAGCCGCTTCCTGTTTTTGTTTTCTCTCACTGATCTCGTCTCACTCCAGACCAAAAGCATCACACTGAGAGAAAATGACAACTTAAACCCTCTTGACAAAATAGCAGTTGCCTTCAAAATAAAAGCAGCTCTAGCTCTTTTTTTCTTCCATAACTAATTTGCACAACAGCATCTTCAGTGCAAATGGGTGTTTAATACTCATTTTAATTTGTTGATAAAACTGTGCTACTAGTCAGTCAGATAACTTGGTATTTCTGTTCAGGTCAGTTATGCAGAGATAAAGCTGCAAACTTACTTCAACCTCAGTCCATATTCTCTCCTGTCCTGAAGCTGACAGAGGAGCTCTGTTGCCTTTTTACTGCCTCCTCACCTGTAATATAAGGTTCTGCGCTCATGTTCTGATTGGTTGGTGTGTTTCCCTCCTCAGGTAAGACCACCCCGTCATCAGAGACCTCAGAGAGAGCACAAAGTGCCAAGAGAGACAGTCTGTCCTCAGGAGAGAAGGACTGCTCAGACAGCAGAGCCACTCAGGTACCAACTGGAGCTCCACCTGTTTTCAAAAGTCTCAGGCTAATGTCCTACCTCTAGGAAACCCAAATAGCTTCTCATTAAATACGTAGATTCCTTTTAAATGGATCCATTCACTTGAAAAACTGGAGCAGTTACTCTAGAAAAATACAACAAATGTGATTATTAGTCTTGCTGTTGTTGTTATTATTATTATTATTATTACTCTTGTTATTATTAGTAGTGTTATTACCCTTGTTGTTGTTGTATTTTTATTCTTGTTATTGCCACTGTGACTTGTCCTGTAGGACCTGGAGGAGGAGGCTCCACCCAGTAAGAAGAGCAAAGGGGACTCCTCGTCTCAGGACTTTGAGGAGAGTTAAATGTTGGGCTCCTCGCCTTCCTCCGTCTGCTCCTTCCCCCCATTAACTCGACATAATTTAGGGCTAATGGATGCACCGGCTCTCCTCTCACAGTTAAACCTCCTCCTCCTCTCAATACCAAAGGGAGAATGGACGTCTCCCCCAGCATCACCACCATCTCCTCCATCTCCTCCTCTCTGCCCCCTTTGCCCAAACACTCCTCTGCCACAGAGGGAGGACGGATATTACCTCTCTTCGCTGGTCCCCCTCCGTGCTTCCTGTCACCTCTCAACTTTTTCACTAATGCCAAGAGAGGCTCTGAGCCCCCTGGGGCTGCAACCCACCCCCTCCTCACCCCCACCCCCCCGAGCCACCACGACCAGGCCAGGCGACAAACACTGACCACACCTGTGACTAAAAAGAGTTAACACTGGGGATCTGAGATGAGGACGAGGTTGACCCCGAGCACTGCTCTGAGACCGCTTTTTACAACGTTTTACTGCTAGTGGTTCAGCAAGAGGCTAACCTGGTCTCAGATCAGCGGCTGCAGGGTTTGAACCTCAACCCCTTAACAACCACGTCACTTCAACCCTTCCGATTCGCCTCCTGTTAGACTAATGTTCTATATTTGTTTCGGAAACGTTTAGGGTTTTTTTCTCAGGAGGGTCAATGCACTGTTATGGTATGTCACAATCGATCACAGATAGATTTGCTGCTGTAGTGGAAGTCTTTTTTCTCTATCCATGAAAAGTTCTCCATTCACATGTTTGTTTTTTTTATTCTGAGTTAGTTTGTGGTTCAGAGAAGAAGACGGTACTGGTCATGATACACTTGGATAAGTAGTGAAGACACGTATCTGTAGCGTAGATTATGAAGGTGTGCCTTGAGTTGCTACGATTTAAAGCGTTTTAGGTCAAGCTGGTTTTGAATTACAATTTTGGTGCCATGTTTTGTTTTTTGTTTTTTTTTCTTTTTTGCCTTATAATAACTCTTATTATAATCATCCACTATTTGTATTCAACTGCAACATTTTAGTTTTCATTTGAAGAGATAGTTCAACATTTTTGGGAAATAATTCACTTTCTTTTGGGAATCAAATGAGAAGATTGAGGTGACTCTTGTGACAGCACACTAAATATAAACGCACAGCCAGGAGACGCTTAGCTTAGCTTAGCTTAGCATAGAGACTGGAAACAGGGAAACTGCTAGCCTTGCTCTGTCCAAAGGGACCAGCTAATATAACACATAATGGTTGAATTAGTGAGCTTTAGAGGGGCTGGTAGACAGAATTAATTCACAAATTAACACATTATGGATATATTTGTTTCATTCATGTCTAAATTTAAGTAAGTGTTGGATTATTTTATTTTTTACCAGTTAAACTAACAAGATCTAACGGGTTAATTAGTGAGCTGTTTCCAGTCGTGATGCTCAGCTAAGCTAACCATATCTGTAGCTTCCTGTTTAGCGTACCAACATGAGCGTGCTGTTTTCCCTCAAACTGTGGATCTATCCTTTTGAAACAGTCTGACACAACCCAGAAGGACTTTAGTTTTATCATCTGCAAACCTCAGAAATCAGAGCACTCGTCTGCTGGTCGGTTCCCACTCCTAGTAGAAACAGGCCAGTTACTGGGACTGTTTTTACTGGTTTTCCGGTTCACCATAATGACATGTCTCGTCTCTGTGTATCACTACTTATCTATGACAGAAGGTTCCAGACTTTTAGCTCAAGCATTGGTTCTAATCCTCCTTCAAGGTGCTCTTTATTGGCTGAATCCATACACAAGCTCTCGTTTTTTTTGTGCAGATTTACTTGAACTTTATATACACGACGGATTCAGACCTGTGACCACTAATGTAAAACCTCACACGTGTAAGATTTAATTTCATTAATATTTACTCATGAATATGTATTGAAATCAATTGAATCACTGCAAACCAATGACTTCATGACATAACGGGCTATAAGAAGAACTTCACGATGCAGAATTACTTGATCAGATTTCAGCAAATCAGCATTCACATGGATGGAGAGAAAAGAAATAAAAAATAATAATAGTCTCAGTTTAGAGGATGGATTAGCATATACCTCATTCCCAGTCCAGCAGCGCTGGAACTTAAAATGCTATTGTATTGACATTAACAGTTATAAACAGCATTATGTACACTCAGTTTAAAAACAAAAAAAAATCTCACTTATGTTGTAGCTTTCACCTGATTGAGCCGATTGCTTATAGTTTGCTCATAACTGTTTAAAAAGAAGAGCTGTGAGATGTAAAATCTTGTATGTTTTTTTTTTGTTTTGTTTTGTTTTTTTTTCCTTGGGACCATTTTGTTTCACTTTAGATCTTGTACAGATTTATGGTTTGGTTTGACTTATTTATTCCATCAGTAGTGCTTGGTTTTTATCATGTCCAATGGTTTTGTTTTCTTAATAAAATTCACAAAATAATTGTTGGTGTTTGCGTTCAGTATTTGATGGTTTACGGCACAGGATATTTATTAAAACCCCAGTGGCACCTATTCTTATTTTGGAGGTGATTATACACTAAAGAAAACAAAAAGCAACAATATTTGGTCGCCTGTTAATGACGTCACATCCCCTTTGAGGATGCGCTATTGTGATCTGCCGGAAGTTGTCATGATTAAATAAACTTAAACTTTAAACGTTCAGTGTCAAAACACGTCTGTAGAACACACGTTTTAAAATCTTAGTTTTGACTCAGCATTATAACCGGATTTAGCCATTCGACGACTAGAGATGAAGTTAGCTAGCTGAGCTAATGTTAGCGGCTGCTCGGCTATTAGCCAATCCTTGGCCGAACAGCGTTGGAGAAACACAGATTTTTGAAGTAAAGCTTCTTTAGTCAGTGTTTGTACAGTTTTAATCACGGGTTCCGTTTGTCTTGGAGAGCAGGATACCTCTGAGGTTGTTTCGGCTGTGATTTAAAACCTCCTGATTGTCTGAATCTGAAGTTATCAGAGAAACTAGCTGAGCTAACGTTAGCGGCAGCTCGACTAGCAGCGTAAGAACGACGTTGGAGAAACACTGATTTTTATTGTGAAACCGCTTCATTCTGTGTTTCATTTACAGTTCTAATCACAGGGTACGTTTCTTTTGGAGGGGAGGATGATTCGGCATCCCTGAAGGAATCCTGTCCGTGAGACACTGACTGCCATGAAGACTACAACTCCCATGATCCCATGCTGCTACTCGACCTCACCAAATTCCGTCTTTTCTTGTTTTGATTGAGAGACCCCTAGCGGCATGAAATGGCATATCAAAGTACATCCTTGAATGCAGGGCTTTTCCTCGTAAAGTGTGGTATTCCTACTTTTCCTGAAAGATCTGAGTACTTTATCTTCCAGCTCTGCTGCTGCCACACAGTGAAAACAACACAAAGCCTTGTTTTTCTCAGTATTTCTATTGGACTGTTCAGGAGTACACAGTACATAGAAAACATTTCACACCACGTCAACATCTGTAAAATAGTTTCAAAAACATTTCTAGATGGTGCCTTGAATAGTTACATTTATAAAACATTACACAAATAATTAGACGCATCACTTGTAAAGTACACAATGTTTTAAAGTCTATACAAATGGGCAATTTTTTTTCTTATACAATGTCAATCTTATTAACAGGGCAGAAAAATAAATGTAGTACACATGAAAGCTATCTTTTGACTCATGACACATTTATCAGAAGGAAGCCTCTGATTAGTATTTACAAAGAAATGTGTCAACGGTTAGTCACATCATGTATTATATAATATACTGTTACACTGGAAGATTCAATATGATCCAAAATTGTGCTCAAGAACATGATAAGTGGCGTACATGTCGCTGTGCAGGGTCCGTTTGAAGGGATGCTTGGACATTTTGGGAAATACGACTGTTTGCTTTCTGGCAGAGTCAGTCAAAGTGTTCCACCTCCCATAATTAACAACAAGTAATTAATCCACAGAGCAGATGAATAAAGGGATAAAAACATTGAGCTATTCATTTAAGAGCATTTTGACAGGTCCAATATGAATATTTTGTTTGTGATACTGGTGGCTGGATGTTACCAATGGTACCTTTAATTAACAAAACTAGGAATAAATGTTTTCCTTTTTCTCCTCATGACAGCACAACACAATTTAACAGCAATCTGAGCCCATCGGCAGGCAAAAAAATACAAGATTATCATTATTGTCATTGAAAGAAAATATTTTTCCCCCCAATGCAGCAGTTTCACACTGAGTAACTTTCTTTAAACATTAAAGCATGCAAATTTGTAGAGCAACAATTTGGGGCCTAGTTGAGGTTATTAACAGAACTGGATATGTTTTCTCTACTCGGCTGGTGTCGTTTGATATAATCTGATGACTAAAACTAAAACTAAACATGAACAAGGTATGACTAAAATCTGGCTAGCAGCACCTTTGAGTACAGCCGTTGTGCTAAGCTAACCTGTTAGCACACAGACATGAGAGCGCTGTCGACCTCCTCATCTAACTCTCCACCAGAAAGCAAATGTTTTCTTCCCCTCTTCCTCATCTTGACAGAGGGCGGCAGCACACAGAAGAACCTGTTCAGGTGCTGCTTGTTTTCTACTGAATCTTTAAAGTGGACAGTGCAAAACTAAGTCAGTCGAGGCTTCACCTGGTAACTTTTAATCCTGCGACACGAGGCGGGTCCCCTTTAAGTGCAGACTATACACCTTTAAATCTGTGCTAGCTTATGTATCTGTAGGAATATCACTGGTTATTGAAAGATCAGACAATAAATAACAAAACGTCAACATCAACTACAACGAATCCCCTGCAACCTTTGGCTGCACCGTTCAAGGAAATTAATCTACAGGCAGAACAAAACCTCACAGGGCCCATTTAGGAGCTGCTCGATCGCAAGTGTTACCACAAAATGTCCTTTAAAGTGCTCAAGAAAAGTTAAACTAACAGCTGAAGTTGTTGCTGATGAAGATGTCGTGATCATGGTGAAAGTTCCAGGGCAGCTACTAAATGGACCTCGTGCACTGAGATTATAAATGCCGTAAAGCCACTTTGTACAAAACAAAACACTGTAAAATCTGTGGAGTGCCCCTTTAAGTCAAGGGCCGCTTACTGGTCTCTTTCTGCAGTCTTCATCCATGGTCTTCATCAGCGGATGGAGTTCACTCTTTAAAGTCCATCTGCTGAGGAGGACAGTGAGGCGCAGCTGAAAGCTCTGGAATGAAGGTAAAGTTCACAGAGTGTTACTGCTTTTCCATAAATTAACATTCAGGTTGATTATGACGGAGTATTAAGGCCACTAAAAAAAAAAAAAAAGATTAACTAACAAGTGTTTTGTTTTTTTTAAAGTAATAATAAGATAAGATAATCCTTTATAATGACGATTATATTAATTAGTAATATTTTGAGAAAGGTCTGAATATTTACAGAAGTGATAAGATTTCAAGAATAAAGCAAAAAATACATATTAAATATAATAATAAAAATGAAAATATAAAATAGTTTTGTTTATAGAATAATGTCAGGAGTAATTCAACAATAAAGTCCTAATATTATGAGTTATTAAAACATTTAACAAATTACGTCACAATATTGCCTGGAAAAGAAGATTTTAATTTATTTACTTTGATTTCAATATTAACTATATAATACATGTTTGTCAACGATCTGTAATGAAGGTCTGGAGATTCAACTGTAATCTGTTTTTGGTGGAAACATTTTAACTTTTATTTAAAAAAATATTCAACCCTTTTCCCCCTAAATGGATGATTATTTTTGTCCTGACAGCGGCCCTAATACTCCGCCATTATCACTCTGGCTGGTTTGCAGCCGTTCAGCCTGGAGGAATGTAGGTGCTTCATTTTCCCTTCAGTTTCAACTGTGCTTATTTAAGTATTTTTTTTTCCTGCCAAATAACAAGACTTCCTTTAGAGGCTGAAATGCAAAACAACAAAACGACGAGTGCAGAGGACGGATTCCTTTTTGTTATAAACATGAATATTGCACAGGCGATATTTGGACGAGCGTTCTGCATCAGGACAGGGGGGGCTACCAGTGATATGCATAAATACAGTATAAAAATACATTATGGAAAGAATCTGAAGGGGGTTTAGTGCGGGAGAGTAAAAGGTGTGTTAAAATGCAGGAGGTTTTTTGGAGCTACTAGAAGGTCTGATCATCGTTGCAGGACTCGGTGGCGTGTCCGAAGGCCTCGCAGATGTCGCAGTAGGGCCTCTCGTCGGACGGCTTGCCGTGGTAAGTGGTGTGAGGCACCGAGTCGGGGCTCTGGGCCTGAGTGGGACAGTCCTCCGTGTCGTGGAGGTCAAAGCAGTCGCAGATGTCGCAGAAAAGACGAGGAGTCGCCTTCTTTTCCCGCTTTGACATGCCTTCAAGAAACCTGCGTGGCAGAGAAAAGAGACGTCATCAGTGCAGCTCCTTCTGACCAGAGTTACTGTAATCAGATTACATCTGTGTGTGTGATGCCTCACAGTTACTAATCAACAAATCAATAAATGTTTGATCAACATTCATCATGACAAGACGGTTAAGCCGTCTTCTACAGGAAATATTAACAAATATTTTTAGTGAACTGAAAATAAATAATAAATATAATAATCTATACCTCTATATATACTGTAAATAGTCTATGTAATATATTATATAATATATACCTCCATATATATATATATATATATATATATATATATATATATACACACACACATTGTGAATAGTCTATATTACATTATATAACATATAACTCTGTATATACTATATAAATGCGGTCTGCATTCGCTCACCTTGTACTTGAGACGTGTTTAATGACAATAAAGTTGAATGTAATCTAATCTAATAATCTATGCTAGCTGTCTCCTGGCTGAGAATGCTATCGATCCTCTCCTCTAGTGGATATTATATGATATATTTCTCACTCGTCGGTCCCGTCGTTGCCGTTGAACTCGGCCAGAGCAAGCTTCTTCAGTTTGACCTTCAGCTCCTCGTTCTTCCGCTGCAGATCCACGATCACGCTGTTCAGGAAGTTGATCTGAAAGAGACGAATGCAGGCCTGGGTCACCCCGACACCTTGATAAGACCTGAGGAGAGCTGTGACGGCATCCTGACGGTCCTACCTGCCCCTCAGCGAACTCCTTCTCCTCCCTCAGCTGCTCCAGAGCTGCATCTCCTGCAGCAGAAAACAGCAGACAGGAGCGTCAACCACCGACAGCGAGACTGCAGAGCTTAACACATTTATTATGCTACCTCCCAGTGTCAGGTGTTTCAATCAGGAATCAATCATCAATAAACGCATGTGATAAAGCTGTGGGTGAGCCGGTGGACGTTTGCAACAGACGGTTAATCGAATGTTGGTCATTGAAATGTGAAAAAAAACACAGTCATATTCAAAGTAGTTTTTTCACTGTTGATTATGACATGACAGGGTTCCCACGCATCCTGGAAGACCTGGATAATGATTGACCAATTTTCCAGTCATGGAAAACATGGAAAATGAGGAAAAAAAGGTCAAATGTCCTGGAAACAGTTAAGTTATTCTAGAAAACTATTTATTCTCCCCATGCCTTATGAGTGAATATGACATTTGTTTAAGTAATATTCCAGGACAACTTAACCGATCCCAGGACATTTGACCTTTTTTCTCCTTTTTCATTTGTTTTCCATAACTGGAAAATTGGTCAATCATTTTCTAGGTTTTCCAGGACACGTGGGAACCCTGCATGATATCGATATTTTCCCATTGAAAACACATAATTTACTGCCTCTTATGAGGAAGTAAAATGAATATTGGGTTTGGTTTATTGGTCTCCTCACCTGACGCCGTGGCGTCTCCGTCCCCTGCCTGCGTTCCCTTAAGCCTTTGCTCCAGACTGTGAACTCGGCTCTGTAGCTGGGCTTTGTCTCTCTCCAGCGTCTCCACGGCAGTCTGCAGCGTCTTGGCCACGGCATTTTCCCCTCGCAGAACGGCGATCTGCAGCAACGGAGCGAACGGGTGAATCCCTGGCACAGCTCAGAAGACACAACGTGAAGTTTAACAGAAGCATCACCAGTGGGTACCTCGTTCCTCAGGGTCTCCAGTTCCTGGTCTTTGTCGGAGAGGAAGGCTCCAGTGGATTTCTGGAAGTTTACTTTGTCCTCGGTTTCCTGATTAGAGGTGGTTTCCCTGCAGGAGAATAGAGAAGAGGAAGTAAAACCAAACGTTCTGTCTCTCCTGGAGCTGACGTAGTATTACTAGCATATAACACCAAATAAGGACATCAGTATCAGAAGTGCTAAACTGCACATTGATAAGAAATATAGAAAATATTGCACATGTAGATTATTTCAGTATGATTATAAATACTGCACATTAGTCTATTTGTTTATTCTTATGACCATTAATAATAATATTATATATAAACTCAACATACACACCTGGATATAAAGATATCTGTATCATAATAACTATATTTATCTCATGCATGATTTGCACTCACTCCACTACATTCAACACAGACTAGGTTATGTCAAGTTGAGCTGCTGTTGGTTTGTTTATTTATCTCTTATTTGATTATATTTTTTTACCTTTCTACTTCATGTTGTACTAAGTCAGTGCTGGAAAAAATAGAGTCAAATTCCTCGCATGATGTTATGGTTTATTTGGGGAAGAAATACAGCAGTTTTCTCAGTTAATAATTTTAGAACTAGTGCATTAATAATACAGAAATTTATGCAAATTTGCATGGAATGCAAAAAAAAAACAGTTAAAGGATTAAATTTAGGGATTTATGATTATCAATTATATCACACACTGAAAAGAAATATAGATATATTTTTTAAAAAGTATTTCACTGTTTTTAAAGCGAGTACAGATAGAAGTATTTTTTTTTCTAACACATTCAGAGCGTGTTAAAAGGTGTATATAGAGCTTAGTTTCTTACCTGGGCTTCATGTTTGGCTGTTGAGTGTTGCGGTCCTCATTGTGCTGAGAGGCAAACACACACAAATATAGAGCTATTTAAATAGAAGCTAAAACCGTCTGAGCTTTAAGAGTTCGGTCACAGCGGGAGGTAAATCCTCGCTACGCCAGAACCTGTAAATCAAACCACCGTTCCTGACTCCTGACAGATCTATGCAGCAGGATGAAGCTGGAGGAAATCATTTACAGAGATTAACACATTCATTATTCACCACACAGTGTCAGGTCCAGTTTAAGTGAATGAATGATGCTGGAGGTGATCCTGCTGCCCTGATGTATATGTTTTTCACTGTATAGATATTAATAATAATAATAATACTAGCAATGAAGATTTGTGTAACTGTCAGTACCTCCTCAGGATGCTGAGACTTTTGGGAGGCCAGCTTCAGCTCCTCACTGAGGGGGAAGACAAAGAAAAGAGGTGATGAGCTGAAAGGTGTTAATATGTTCACATCTGTTAAACACCGACAAACATCTGTAAGAAGAACAGAATGATTGTGGGGGGCATATTACATCATATTAATACAGACATATTATCACCTTATTTCATTTGCCATTAAAATGTTTTAGTGTATACTCTAAATATTCATTATCATTATTACTTGTCTTTTTACAGAAATTTAGGCCATGTATTAGGTAGGATTATTGATTACAGATAGCTTTATGGCAAACCAAGCCAACTGGTTTAAAATTATAATCTAGTATGATCAGCTTCAGACCCAGAGACAGCTGTGCTGTCTAGGAATTTAGTAATGTGGATATTTTAGGATGCTGGGTCCATAAGATGTTGGAGAAATTGAAATTAGGGCCACATGGTTCATCCTGGATCTGAAGCTTCATCTGAGCTCCAGCTGGGTGAATCGTTGTGCTGCCAGTTGAATAATTATGTCTGTATCTTTGTAGCTGCTCTTATCTATCTATCTAGCATCCATCTATCAACTATCTATCAATCATCCATCCACCCATCCATCCATAACACCAAAAACAACATAAAACACACATCTGTGCCCTCTACAGCTGCTCACAAAAGCCACATTGATTCCACACAAACACACACACACACACACATAATATGATGTCACAGGCAGAGGAGCCGCCATACTGGAGCCAGGCGGTCCGAGGAGGCGAACCGGAGCGATTACATAACAGCAGCAGGATGGAGGAACACACTGCTGAGAGCAGATAGCTGCAACTTAACATGAGTCCTCCATTAACGTTGTTTTTTTAAACTCCTAGCGAAGCAGGACGAAGCAGCTTCTGCAGTGCTCTAACTAAATATATTTGTTGACATGCCCATCTGCTGCACATTAATAACTATAATTCAGCCAATTAGATCCATCTGGAGCTCTGACATCACAGCTCGGGGCTCTGATGACTCAGTGGAGGTGTGGCAGGATGATGTAAAGACTCAAACACACAGCATGTCTATAAATAGGCCACGACATCAGGCTGCAGATTCAACACAAACACAGCAAAGACAGCAGTGTTTGTTTTTTTAATCATGCTTCAAAAAACACTTTTTATACAGGCCCTTATTATGTTATTACGTGTATATATGTATGTGTGTGTATATATATTGTACATTTTGGAATATACTATAAATATAATATATTATTCTTATTATATTTTATATTATTTGTTAAATATGATATTATATATCCTTCTGTATATAATGTAAATATATATTATTTATTATATATTATATTATAAAATATATACACTTCTGTATATACTGTAAATATATATTATTATGTAGTATATAATAAAACATACTTCTCTATATATTGTAAATAATATGTTATATATTGTATAATATATACTTAATACAATATAACATATACTAATATATACTGTATATACTACAACAAGTTATATGCTATATACTTCTGTATATACTGTAAATGTTTACATATCATTCCATAACCTCTCCTCCTGAATATGTATATTCTCATTACATATCTGGTATCATTTGTTTATTTTTTGCACTTGTGGTTGGATGCAGTGCGTTCTTCATGCTTGCAAATGCAGGACGGGTTTTTAATAACCAGTTTAGACCCACAGGACCGACTAACCACACCAGATCTAATGAACTGAGGTCACCTTTAGAGGTAAAAACACACCATTTATCATGTGTACTCACATTTCCTTGCAGAGGACTCCAATCCGCTGGTTTTCTGAGCTGCTGCGCTCCTTGGACAGGTTGAGCTCCTCCTGGTATTTGGAGTTCTGCTGTTTTAAAGCCTCAAGCTGAAGAGGAACAAACACAGGAAGAAGACATTTTCTCTTCTGCTCATCTTAATAATAGATTCACAGTTAATCCCATCTGGAGAATGGACTGTATTATATTTTCACCCCCAAACCACTAATAACTGACTGCTATTCCTGTGTTTTAACTCCTGTCCAGGGCGGCTTCCTTGCATTTTAATAAGGATCCAACAAAAAGCCACCAAGAGAATAAGTCATCAAACAGTCTCTCTGTAATGTTGTATTCTCTTATGAGCCCCTGTGTGTTTTTCTAGCTTATATTTGTTTACATTTTAGTAGTTCCTGTTTGCGTTATGAAGAGGAGCAATGCAGTGTTTGACTCTGCTTTCTTGATTCCTTGTTTTGTATTTATAAAAGTCGAAGATGACTGGTTTTTATTTTGTCCTACCAGCAAACCAAAGCCAAAATAAATGAAATTTATTTACAGTATGTAAGACAATGAGAGGCAGGAAATTACAGTGAGAAAAGATGTAATCAGCTTGAAAATGTATTTAATCAATAAATTAATCATCAAAACAGTTGTCAAATAAGAAAAACGCTAAAGTTCAGATGCTCGCTGATGACCCAGAGTGTCATAGGTCAAGTTCTGATCAGAGACTCTAGTTCAGTTCCTGTCATCTCTGTACTGCCTGTAATGAAGGATAAAAAGCACCCAAAATAAGTGTCTCTGTCGACCCACGAACAACTCAATGGACTGAATCGTTTTACCATCAACACCAAATCAAATTCACATATTCCACATAAAACCGTTCACACCAGTCAGACAAGAAAAGAACTTCTGGGTCATTAAGCGTGAAACTGCAGTTCACTCCCAAAATACACAACGCCCTGATGTATTAGTGATGAGTCAGCGGACGGCAGAATGGGTTCAATTCACGTGAAACTAAAAATAAAAGCCTCCAGAGATGTCACTTCCTCTGACTTCACCTTACGCTAACTTTTAGTTTCTCACTCAACTCGGATTAAGACTTTAAATAAAACAAAAAACAACCTCACAAATCATAAAACTGACATGCAGCTTTGAAACATCAACAGTCAATAATTAATTAACTTTCAAATCAATGCCGACTGAAAGCTGCAGACGAAATAAGACGACTCAACACTGGAAGCTGTTTCTGTTTGTTTATCTGTTTGCACATTGTCCTCAAACGTTCATGTGAGTGACTTTTTAAAAACACCTCAGCACACACAAACATCTGCTTCACGGGCTGCATCGCAAAATCAACCAGAGGAGGCGAATTCACTGCATCTCTTCCTGACTGTACAATGCATCTGATCAGGAGAGAATCCCAAACCAAACGATGAACAGAGCATCCTACCTGGCAGTGAGGCGAGTAGAGGTTACCAGAGTAACCCTGAGGCAGAGCAGCTACATCCATGCCTGCTAAGCAGCGTCGCTCTACAGCATCACATGCAGAGACTCAAACAAGCAGGGCATCAATAAACCATCAGTTCTCGCCGTGCACGGCTGTGAGAGGGAAATGGAGAGCTATCGCCTCGGCAGCCTCTCTCTCTCTCTCTGAGCACTTCCATTATGTAAGCCAGACCATAATAAGCTCCTCCCAGACCCTCGTGGTCTTGTTTCCTCTCTCTTCAGCACCACATGTCCTCTTAGATTCCCCTCTTTCATCATCAGACCAGCTCGCTCAGAAGTTAACAGTGATGTGTTCAGAGCTGCAACGATTAATCGATTAACTGATAAATAATCTGTGAATATTTTGATAATCGACTGATGGGTTTAAGCAATTTTCCTTAAGAAAAGCACAAAATTCTCTGATTGCAGCTTCTAAATGTGAATATGTATTTTAAAGAAACATGATTTTTTTTCATGTTTCTTTCCTCCTCTGTGACAGTATATAATATTAACGTTCTTTGAGTTGCTGCTGCTTGATTAATGGAGAAAATAATGGATGGATTAATTGAAAATGAAAATAATCTAACAATTATTTGCATTATGGATAAATCATGCAAAATCCAATCTAAATTAGCAATGCACTATGTTCTGTATCTCCTGGCCAACTTTATTTATTTTACTATCATAGAAGACAATGAAAACAAAAACTTCACCACAAACTGTTACTTATATATATTACATAATGTTGATCATTTTTGATTAACTGTTTAGTTCAATCAATTCATTAAACTAACACACAACAACATCTGGGACTCTGGAAACAACTAATTTTAGGGCTTTTTTTTAAAGTGCAGCAACAATTATTTTCAATGTTGATTAATCTGTCAATTACTTTCTCGATTAATTGATTATTTGTTTGATTTAAACAAAATTAATTAATTTAAAATAAATTAAAATTTAAATTAAAAATAAAATGATCAGTGTTTCTGTCTTCAAATGTCTCAAAGATATTCAGTTTACTGTCACAGAGGAGGAAATAAACTTCAATCAGAGAATTTAGTCTATTATCAAAATAGTTCTGTAATTAATTACTCGATTAATCGTTTCATCTCTTTTTCCTTCTTTCCTTGTCGTCTCTACTGGTGCTGCATAATAAATGCTTAAAAATACACGGAATAATAATATTGACATTAATTAAAAACCCTTAAATAATAAATATATAAGAATAATTCCAGCTGTGGATCCGACAGATGTGCGAGAGGCCAGTTCAGCCCAGCCGGCCGTTGGTTAACAGGATTACATCACAGCTTACAGAGACTCGGCTGAGCGGACAGAGGAGGCAGATGTAAAAGCATCGCTGCTGAATAAATGACAACATGTGCGTTTGAGCTTTTAACTATATATACTTCATGAATATTCACATATAACATTAACACAGCCACACCAACACTATTAGTAGTGCAGTGTGTCTGGTGATTTGAATTACCCTTGCATTATTGTGACTTTATTTTATATGCTTCTAAAGATTTATTATGAGCTTATCTGTGCATATTTCTGTCCTTGTGCTGCAGGGATCTGACAGCTGTAACTCTCTCATAATCTACAACACTTTTATTTATTAACGTGCAATATCACTGGGTTTTTTTTTTTATTTTTCCACCAATTTTGATACGGTTAATTTGAGACAATGTAAGACCTTAATTATGCAGATTTTAATTTAAGACTTTTTGAGGAACTGCAGGAACCCTGAGCATGTGCAACGTGAAATTACTGCTTTTTTTCAATGGAGTCTGGTGGCTTTTTGGCGAGGTAATTTTCATCTGCTTCCCCAAACATTTTTATTTTTTTTTATTTAACTTTTATTGTTGGGACCCAGGTTTGTTTTGTTACCTGTTCTTCATCACTTTTCCTGTAACAGTGTAGCATTATGTTGTTTAAAATTTAAAAAAAACAAAAAAAAACAAATATGAACAATAAAACATAAATCTAACCTCTGTCTTGCTTGTCCAAGCTAAACAGGTAATGTTCTTACATTTCTTTACTTAAGAGTCTTCTGTATGGATTATTGGTTAGTAAGGATGCTGTCTTAGCCTCAGTCTTTTTTGTTTCTGTTTCTTTTCAGCTGTAATAAAAATGTGTTGGTTACTGCTAATTGGTTATTCTTGTCAGTTTTTAAGGCGAGAAACAAGAAGCTGCTTGATGTGAGTTTTTTGGTGGTAAATCTGCCACCGTGCTGTGAGACTGACCAAAGAAAATACAGAAAAACAACTATGATTTTCTCCTCACCTGTGTCTGCAGTGTCTTATTCTCATTGGTCAGCTGCTGAAGCAACAGCGCCATCCTCTCTGACTTTTCTGTAGCCTGGAAAACATGTTAATAATATTTATTTATAAAAGTACCTTGGTATATTAGTACTAATACTATAGCATTCTATCTGACAAGTTTCAAAATATTTTCACATGAAAATCATTATTTTTTGCAATCACAGGGAAACCTGTGATCATGAATGATGATCACGATGAATGATGACAGTTTATTATGTTTTATCGTCTGTTCTGACAGCGTCACTAATAAATACACAGTCAAATAAACTCACTTTCATCTCCAGAATCATCCCATAGCGACCAAGTCTGTATTAATTAATCCATTTTTAAATTCATATAGATTCAGCCTTTAGGCATTAGATCCACTGTCCAGATAAAATATCAATTTACTTATCAATTAACTTATAACCAAACAGAGATTATGTTAGGCAATTATAAAACAGTATACCATAAATAGAGCAGAGGGGTCAGAGGTCAGAGGTCAGGCTTTCTTCTAACTGTAATTTCTACTGAGGACTTTATTTTTTAGAAATTTCCAAGAGTCTGTTTTACAGCTTTATTTATGCATCTCACTTGTGGTTGTCACTGAGGAAAGCCCAAAATCACATAAAATTTTCCTTCACTCATTCAAAACTCATTAACATCTGATTTAATTTTATTAATAAAAGTGACTATTTATGTTTTCAGCATGTCATTCTCAACATAAATAATATATTTGGTTAACAAAATGTTACTTGCAAACTTTAAAGTGCTGTAGTCTTATTTATAACATTTTAATGTAGACAAATAATATTAAAAACATTTTTAAAAAGGGTCCAGAAAAATGACTGTGATTTGACGGATCAGAAATGAATGTTTTGTTTATGTGATATTAGCTGATGTTTTGTTTCCTTTTCTAATAAAGTGTGACACCTGGTGGTTGTCAGTGTTATCAATCACACCTTTAAGGACAATAAAATACTTCAAGTTGAGCGAGTTGAGCATCTATATTATTGAAACAACAAAACAGAGGCTCCGTCGTCCCAACCAAGAAGGCAAATGCAGCGCAGACTTTCACAATAAAAGCCCTCAACATAAAATGTTCATGTTATTTATTTGTCTGTAAATACCTTACAAACGAAGAACACTTCATCCGTCAGAAAAGTGATTAAAGGCGTCAAACAAATGTAGTAAAACAAATGTGAGGTACTTTCAGTTCAGCTCTTTCAGTTATTTTTAACGTACCTGTGTCAGCTCTTTCTCTCTGCTCTGACTCTCCTCTTTCAGGGTTTGGACGTCTTTCTTTGACTGTTCCACATTCTGCTCCAGTTCTGACAGACAACACAAGGACAAAATCAACGCAAGGACACAACAAGGAGTACACACTTTCTAACGAGCATGAAAGTCAGCTGAGGAACATCTGTTGTTTTATACCTTGCATGGTCTTCGCTGTCCTCCTGCTCTCCTCCTCAGCCATCTCCAGTTTTTGTCTCTGAAATGGGAGAAACGTCGAGCTAATCACTCACATAGTAACATTCTTGTACCTTGAGCTAATAATGACTGGGCCCAGGAAGCATGCAAGTTTCGGATAAAATGCCTCTCTTAATGAGGCCACTTTCACGATGCCTACAAGCAAAAACAACAACATAACCCAAAACTACAGCTACAGACTGGACCCTCACTACGTGCACCCCATTAAAGAAGGCCACTTTTTTGATATAATAATCTGTGACACTTACAGCTAAAAGAACCTTATTATAACGACGCTCAATCCACTTTGCTGCTGTCTTATCTTAAATGTCAAGACTAACAAGCTCCACAATTTAAGAAAAGAACAAGTCCTCTGTTATTAGTCTGTTCACTATTGAAAGGTACACTGGTGTCAGATTTGGTGGCATTTAGTGGTGAGTTTGCAGATTGTTAACAACTGAGTACAAATGAATTTTCCCCATAATCCTACACTCTGGGATTTTAAGTGCTGTAAATGAACCAGTCCTTGTTCTGAGATGCACAATTTAGCTGCAGACTGTTCTTTCATTTAGCACCATATATTACGCACAAAGCCACCAAAGTGCATATTTACGAATCAGTTTACATTTACAAGTTTTAAAATGACATGAAAACAGCGTCTCCATCTATCTGTGAAAAAAGGTGGTGTATTGATAAAAGCGAAATGCACCAAAGTGCAACAGAAACAGATTTAGCCGTGTACTCTGTAGATTAAAGGTGACCGGGGCAGGTGTGAAAAACTGCTTTTCCATTTATGTAGTGAGGTCTAAATAAACGCATCACCGAAGCCAGAAAAGCTGGAGATTCATCGGCTCCATTGTCCCCTTTTACGTCTCATTACCTCTTTTTATTTGTGATTATTATGAACTCTCTTACCAGGCTGGCTAGCTGCTCTTCCAGCGAGCGCTTATCTTGCAGTGCAGACTGAAGCTCTTTCTGTTTGCTCTCCACATCGACACTCAGCTCGCTGATCTGTTGACAACACACAGCGTGCATACATGTACATCTGAGTAGAGCCGTGAATTATGCATCAGCACAGTCCGACAAACCAGACCTAAAAAGGAACATGTGTCTGTTTACTTTAGGGATGTTGTTGCGGCTGTTGACAAACCTTTTTCTCCTGGGACTGAGCCTGGGCCTTGAGGCTGCTGATCTGCTGCCGCGACAGGGAGGCAGCGTCCTCCTTCTGCTGGGACGCCCGGAGCCGGAGCTGGAGGTCGGCCACCTCCCTCTCCAGCTCCATGATCCTGGAGCGCTCGGACACCGTGGCCACCTGTGGTCGGCGAGGTGGAGAAGGATACATGAGGGCAAAAAAGAGGAAACAGCAGAACTGGACTGATTATATCTCATATCTGGGATTCAACTGTATCCCAAATCATTTTTAAAAAATAAAGTTCCGTATTTTGATTCACTGTGGATATCTTATATATATTTTGAACTATTTTTAGATGGATCGTTTATATCAATGAAAAGGAAAAGTGAAAAAAATGCATTATTATTATTATCTGTTTTATAGTTAATGATTTTTATGTTTTGTTTCGTAATTTTGATTTTTGTTAGAATATTTATTATCGATCCCTTGCTGCTGTATCAGCAGCGTGAGCAAGTTATAAGTAAGAAAAAAAAAACAACAGCACAACAATAATTAAATAATTGAACAAGTAATAATAACAACAAATATTTACAGATTTTTTAATAGTACATGGAATTAATAAATAATGGAGTATAAAATACAAAAAATGTATGTTTGATGTGCAAAGTAGTACAAATTAGTTATTGTTGTATTGTTGTTATTATTATATTATCATCATTATTATTGTTTCTCCCGTATTTTTCAAATTACAGTTATGTTATGTTCAAATTACACTGTCTGTTAGTATGTGTAGATATTGTTTTATCTATTATGATTTAGGTTGTTGTAGTTATTTTGCTGAAGGAAACAAAAAAAAAAACAATGAGAGGGTGACATTCTCACATTAATCAGTTTGATCAAACAATCCAAAACCAAAATACATTTGATTTACAACTTTATAGAAAAGATCTAGATTCTAGATTTGACAAAGGTACTTTTAATAAAATAAAAAAAAAAAAGACCATTAAATTGATTCCATTTTATTTGTGTATAATTTGAAATGACTGACTCTACTTATGCTTTAATCCTGGTTCAAAAGTGTAAAACACTTTGTTTTGAAATGTGCAGTAAAAAAGTCTAATATTATTATCATCATCAAAATCGATGAATGTGTTTCGGCCCTAAAAATTTACAACAAAATGTACTCTATTCATGGCTATATATAATTATTATTTTTTTCATATAATTTAACACCATTTAATTAAAAAAAAAAAAAACAGGAGCTTCCATAACATGACAAACTCTTTGAATTTTTAGCAGTTAAGTAAACCCAATATATATTTAAATTTTAATGTCTTGAAAAAAGAAATAGAAATAATGATTTGAATCACGCATTTTGTTGTAATTAATTTAGAATGCATATCTTTTAAACTAACAAAATTTGATTACCCAAAGAATAAGTAAAACCAATAAAGTGAAAAAATAAAAGACTGTCAGTAAGCACTAATAAGGTCAATTCTTACAAACGTCAGAAAAATGAATTTATGCCTGTAAACCTCATATCATCCATCTAATACAGAAAGTAAGCCACACTTATTTTGACTGGATATAGAAGGAAAAATTGTCCACACAGAACAAACAGAGCAAAGTTTCAACCACCAACAGTCAACGATGATGGTGACACTCCGTCTTCCTCCAGCTCAAAGCCTGGACCTTCAAGTTAAATGAAGGAGACCAGTGGGCTACATTTTTCTTTTTGTCAAGAAATCCCATGAAAAGTCCAAAACCAGCATACATGGTGTATACAGTATATATTCCTTCCTTCCAACTTATTTACTGACTTCCTTCCTTACTTACTGACTTGCTCTCGTCCTTACTTACTCCCTTCCTTATTTACTTCCTGACTTCCTTCCTTCCACACTTCCTTATATACTTCCTGACTTCCTTCCTTCCATACTTCCTGACTTCCGTCCTTATTTACCTCTTGACTTCTTTCCTTCCATACTTCCTTATTTACTTCCTGAATTCCTTCCTTCCATACTTCCTTATGTACTTCCTGAGTTCCTTCCTTCCATACTTCCTGACTTCCTTCCTTATTTAATTCCTGACTTCTTCCCTTCCATACTTCCTTATTTACTTCCTGACTTCCTTCTTTCCATACTTCCTGACTTCCTTCCTTATTTACTTCCTGACTTCCTTCCTTCCATACTTCCTGACTTAATTCCTTATTTACTTCCTTGTGTACTTCCTGACTTCCTTCCTTCCATACTTCCTGACTTAATGCCTTATTTACTTCCTGACTTCCTTCCATCCATACTTCCTTATGTACTTCCTGACTTCCTTCCATCCATACTTCCTTATGTACTTCCTGACTTCCTTCCATACTTCCTGACTTCCTTCCTTATTTACTTCCTGGCTTCTTTCCTTCCATACTTCCTTATGTACTTCCTGACTTCCTTCCTTCCTGACTTAATTCCTTCCTTATTTTCTGACTTCCTTCCTTACTGCCAAAATTATGAACTCAAGCATTCAAAACCAAAGTGTGAATTAGTGATGTCACAGTGTCCTCTGTGCCATAGAGCTCCATTAAATCATGTCAGTGTTGTCATATCCACCTTCCTGCTGACATTAAAGCTCACTGCAGCATGTGGATTAAACTGTCACTGAAAACCCTGACAAATATAAATCAATAACATGTACACCTTCATTGAGTGCAGCGTTCAGGAAAAGTGTTAAAAGACGAATACGTTGTGGTTTGGGTCTTTTCATGGGATTCGGTGAAGAAGAAAAATGCTGGGGGACATCACCAAAAAGCGCAGGGATCTTTTCAGAAGTAACGTTCATGCATGCATGCATAGTTTTCAGTAAGGAGGTCCCGAATATTAGAAGGGGAGATGTTAATGTCACCATGTTTGGGGCTAATCGTGGGCAAGTTGTGATGAGTCTGTTTGCATCGTGTTTGTGGTTTCAATACATTCTGTGTCATCGTTATCAAACCCAGCGGGGAGAGGGTGGGGCTGAGGACTGCCAGCATTACCCTAGTGTCCTCTAAATCCCTCTGGAGTTTTTCAGCTTTGGTCTTTTCAAAGAGCAGGCTCTGCTCAAGCTCCTTAATGTGGGCATGCTCCAGTCTGGTCTGCGTCTGTTAGTAAAAGAGAGAGCAGGAAAAGAAGAAGAACACACACCAACACAACACCGACATGCCAGCTTCAGAGAGAAGGCCTTAAAGAGGAGCGTCAGGAAGCTCTGAGGGTCTCCAGCACCTCAGTTACATGAGCAGGTTGGGTTCAGCGGAAAAGAAATGTTCATTATCTCATCTCATTCTGATTCTCAGATTCCTAAATGTAATTTCTCTTCTGTCTGCACTTGTTTGCTTGTATTCCAGAGACAAATTCAGGCAGTGAACAGAGAAAAGGATGAGGAGATGTAAGAGGCATGTAAGAAGACTGAGGGCGAGGCGAGAGCAGGCATGTGACGAGAGGATGGTTATGGAAAAATCTGAGAGGGTGAGTGAATTAAGCATGAATGAATAAATAAAAGGAGCACATGAACAAGAAGGCAAATGAGTGATTCAAGGAGTGCAGGAAAAGGAAAAACCTGAGACAGAATGATTCGATGAATCGTTTGCTTTGCTGGTACTCAATCTACTGCAGTGATACACCAACTATGGAGATGAATCCCACACCTGAAGTGTCTTATTCAGCTACCCATCCAGTTTGTCAATAATTCATGCATGAATTAGATAAATAAATCCAGCCTGATGAATGGGGGAATTACAGCTGGAGTGAGTAATAAGGGCAGTGGGTTATATAACAAATGGTTACCTCCAGGTCTCCTCTGGTGATGCAGGCCTCTTCTACACTAAACTGCAGATCTTCCACTTTTCTGTCAAACAGGGACAATAATAGCACACACCTATCAGTCAGCAACTTGTTGTCTTTAATGGCATCCATCATGTTCAGGCCACAGGTGGAGTCAGCCTCACCTCTTCTCCTCCTCCAGCTGGTTGAGCAACTCCACTTTCTCTCGATCGGCTGCCTCAACCAGTGAACGTAGCTGATCCAACTTTGCCTCCATCTCCACTGCATACTAGAGATGCACAGAATCATTAGATATCGTAAACATAAGGCATAGGCATAACATTAATGTTGTGCTGGTCCCCCTATCTGACCTCTGACCCCTGAAGGTTTATTCTCTGATATCTTACTCCTTTCTATCTTCAGCAGCATTAACTTCTCTGGTCTGTTGGATCAGACCACCAGGACCAGCCTTCACTCTGCATCAGTGATCCCTGTCCTCTCATGATCCTGTCTCTGGTTCACCGCTGGTCCTTCCTTGGACCACTTTTGATAGATCCTGACCACTGCAGACCAGGAACACCCCACCAGAGTTGCAGTTCTGGAGATGCTCTGATCCAGTCCTCAAGACATCACTGTTTGGTTCTTGAAAAATCCTGAACATTTTTCCCGCTTTTAACATCAACTCTGACGACTGAATTTTCATTCGATGCCTCATGATGAGGAGCTGGACAGTGTTCTTTAGGCTTTTAAGAGAAGTGGGCTGCTCTAAAGCACCAGGGAGATCAGTGTCTCAATCAAGGACACTACGATATGCATACAGTAGGCACTAGGGATTGAACTGCCAACCTTGCGGTTAAAGGATGACCTCACCTGATCCCGTCCTTTCCTCAGAAGAACCATCTCCTGCTGCACCTCCCCAGCATGGCTCGTGGCCTTCGCCACCTCACATCTCTCCAGGTCTCGCTCCGCCAGCAGCTGCTCGATGTGCTGCTGCTTCTCCTTCAGGGCCTCCTGCAGCGCCGTGGTGCCGGAGATCTTACGAGCGTACCGAGCCGACGTCTCCGTCAGCTGGAAAGACAGAGTCCAACGATAACAGAGAGCAGAAAAGAGAGATCTGGTGTCTGTCCTCCTTGTATTACAATAAGGAGCTTTACTTTATCTGGCATCTCAGGGGATGTTACAGAGTAATCAGCAAGTAAGAGTGAGTACTTTAGTTAAGTAAGGCATTACTACCCCACACAGACCAGATATAGGGTCTTACCAGTCCTGCTCGGCTGGGTTTGCCGCTGACGGAGGAGGTGGCGGAGCTAAGCGAGCTGATGGAGGAAGCACTGGGGCTCCTCTTGAGGGTGGAGCTCCTCCGTGAGCTCTTCGCCTTGGTCGGCGTGGTGCACGGGAAGCCGATGCGAGTCACCTTGTGGGCCGGAGCGAACAGACCATACCTGGGCATGCACTGAAAGTACCTGAGAGGAACACAGGTGAGGAGCTCTGACTCTATCTGACTGTATGAGTGGGTCACACCAGGTGATCGTCAACATTTAGCTGTTACCTGGTCCCTGCTACAGCGCCATCATTCTTGCCAAGCGGTTCATCTAGTTCCACTCCACACCACTCTCCTTTGGCAAAGTCCGTCTCTCCCAGAAATCGCACCACTCCTGCCTTGTTACCACCAACCTACACGCATAAAACAATCATTTTGTCTTCATAACAACTAGATATAATTCAGTTCCATACTTTTCCAACAATTTCCATTATTTTGCAATAATATGTTATTGATTTGACATTAACAAACAGAGAACTAGTCATTTTACCAAGTCACAAAAAAAAAAAAAAATTTAAAACACTAAAGCACATGGGTTACGTCAACATACATTTACCAATATCATACACATTGTTTGCACTTGAGTTATGTCAAAGGACAATATTTATTTTGTCTATTATTTTGTCAGCTTCTGGCATCAGTTTATGAATGTGTGTGTGAATGAGGCATGTAGTTTAAAGTGCTTTGAGCTAGACTGGAAAAACGCTATACAAAGGTAACACCATTTACCATTTAATTACTAATTAATTGTTATTTCTGATTTTAGTAATATAATAACAACAATAATAACAACCCCACATAAAGGTTAGGAGGTGATTTACAATAAAGGCAAACAACAAACAAATATAAGCAGTAAAACACACAAAAATAATTATACAGAAAAAATATCAACAGAAAGGGTGCCATAAATTAAGAAAAGCAATCCGATGAAAGTGATTCTCAATAATTAAATTTTTAATTTCTATTCAGTTTTCAGTGGCATTTAACATACAATTTTTAATTGTGATGATTTAATAATGACAGGAGGGCAGCCCACCAGGGTGCAGCAGCTCTTTGCGCTTCAGTTTGTTGCTCATTATTTATAGATTTTTATAAGGTCTACAGCCACCAGGATTTAATTTTACCTGAGGTCCTCTTAAACAAAGACTTCTAACTGCAAGACAGGAAGTTGTGAAGTCTGAACTTACCAGCACACGATCTCCCAGCCTCAGCTCCCTCCTTTTCTTCATGGATTCGGTGTCTGAGACGTTAGACACTGACTCGCTGGATGTGAGCATTCGGGTCAGGGCAGCGTTTGTCTTTATGCCAGCGCCCTGAGCTGAGGACGAACACAAAAATACTAGTCTTTACATCATGGACAAACAGGTAGGTTTGTCTGCATAGGTTCTCAGTCATCCAGGTCCAGGTAAATTGTTCACCTGTGTGTAGCTCACCTTAACAGCTCTCATATCGGTAATGAAACCTGTTGTCGTTTGTTTTCTGCTCAGTATCTGGATTCTCTACTAGTCAGTCAGAACTGAAGAAGCCTCTCAGATGATGATGAGGAGAAACATCTTCATCCATCTAACTCTTTCTATCTATCCCAAGCTATCTATCCATCCATCCATCCATCCATCCATCCCCCCTCTCCTGATGTATTAGTTACCAGTGGAGGTCGTCCCAGCAGGGGTGGATTCGCTGGTTGCTGCTGGTGCTGGACTGCCCTCCCCCCCGTTGGCCTCCTTCTCAGGCAGTACAGTCTTGGACAGCTTTGAAGGTCGTGTGAATATCCCTTTCCCGTCCTCACACTGGAAGTACCGGACCCCCGCCACCGAGCCGTCATTCTTCCCGATGGGCTCATCCAGCACAATCCCCGCCCACTGCCCCGGAGCGAACTGCGTGCCCCCGATGAACTGCACATAGCCGGGCTTGCTGCCGTTGACCCAGACCCTCTCTCCGACCTGGAAGTCCACGCTTCCATCCTGGGTCGGCGACTTCTCTGGAGGAAGTGGCCTTGGAGCACCTGATCACAATTTATTAACCAAAAAAATGATGCAAGTCAGTTAAAAGACAGTAGCTGAGTTTGCTACAGTGGAAAGTTAAAGGACACTTTTCGGGTACCTGTGCTTTACTCAAGTGTTTCAAGCTTCTGCTACTTTACACTTCTACTCCACTACATCCCAGAGGGAAGTATTGTACTTTTTAACTGGACTCTTGAACAGGACTGAGGAATTTAAAATGAGTTTATCTTTTTGGACCCAAATGAGCCAGAACACTGGAATTCTCTGAGAAGTAAGAAATGAATCCAGAATAACAAACAACCACTAAAACATATTTTCTGTTCAGGAATGACAAGAAATAACTGGGATTTAAGATCTCTATCAATAAATACATAAGTAAATTAGAAAATTCCTGGATAACAACAATAATTCGATTTTAGCATTAAAGATATAATTTTGATTAAAGAACTTGCTCATACTGGTGGATTAACCATTACAGAAACATTGAAAATATTTTTGGTAATCAGTAATGCTGTTAATTTAGCTGTAAAGAGTGATAATTTCTCTTTCTTTTCCATTTATATTTTTAAAAAAATCCTCTTTTAATTCCTCAAACCAGAAATTGTTGTTTGTTTTCCCCCCTTCAATACAATATAACCAGTTTTGAAAGCGGTGTGATATTCTGCTTATAGGATCACATTTTGTGTTATGTTATAAATATAAAATATTGTGTCTGTTATCAATAAAACCAAATCCCCCACCAATAATTCCTCCTACACACCGTATTCAGTACATACAGTAACTGATTCTTACCAGAGGATGGAGACGTCTTTGACGGCGCACCAGGTGGCCGAACTATTTTGCTGGGTGGTTTGAGCCCGCTGACCTTGCCTGGTGTACTCATGGTGCCCTGTTCAAGGTGGGGGACTGGGCCTTCCCCACCACCCCATAAAGTCCCAATGTGATGGATGAGACCTGGAAAACAAATTACAAAATCCCTTGAATGAACCAAAACAGAAATGAAAAGAAAACTTCACCACACATTTGCTTTCTGTGCCAGGAGGTGTATTCTCTTAAACTGAATAACGGATAGAGTTCCATCCAAAGCTCAGTGGCAAAGGGTGACTCTTGAATATGTTGCTTTGGACTATCTGACATGTAAACTACACAACAAAGATGATGTGTGTCGCAAAACATGGGAACCCTTTTTGTTATATGTTGGGTTAATATTTCTACCATTCTTGCGAGAGGGTTTGCATCATAGTTGAGAATGTGCTGTCTCGTAAATGGCGTGATCACTTAACATGTTTTCGTCTCTGTGTACCATTCTTTGAGCATGTAAGTGTATTAGGCACAGTAATGAACACTTGACTAACTTTACTTTTATTTTATTTTACTTGCTTATTTTATTTGCATGGGATGAGTCCTGAATCTCTCATCTGTATAAATTTGAATTTAAATGTGTGTGTGAGTTGTTTATGTGATGTATGTTCCTGTTTCACTGTTGGAAAATCTAATAAACATTTATAGAAAAAAAACAGAAATAAACATTTTGTTGGAACAGTACCTCTAATGGACTAACCAGCTGGGTATTTCCCTTATCAATAAATTAGACCATAAAATGTCTGTACCTAGTGGAAGTGCCAAATCACAATTACACGGTTTTGTTCAACATGTTGTCCCAAAACCCAAAATTTATAAAGACATAATACAACTGAGATACAGATCAACATCCTGTCCACCTCTTTACATTTTAACACAAAAGCTGTACAAAATATTTATCGCTTGTCTCAGTTTTACATTATATATGTTTTTGTGAAAATTTCTATTTTATATTCCTTCTATTGTATAGTTGTTTTGTCCTTTTCTCTCACAATGTTTATTGTGTATAAATAAAAATAGGTAAAGGCAGCTTAAAGGTGAAAGAAATACAAACGACAAAAAAGCTTGAAAAAAAAGTCCACCAACTAATAAATTAATAAAAATCCATTTTGATTCAGTAACACTTTTAAAAAGCAATAGTACTGCTATATTAATGACATGTCCTGCTGGCTACTGCCAAGCTATTTATTATCAGCCATGCAATAAATGCAACGTCTCTCCTCTAAATGCTCTTGTATTTACGGCACTTATCACATAAAGTTCTGCTGATTTTCCAGCTAAAGTTAGACGCTCCTCTTGCTGCATGTCCTGTGTAGGCCGCGCCATTTTTCTCATAAGCAGATGATTCACTTAGAGTGCAACAAGGTCGGGGCAGATTTCACGCTGTGAAAGGCTGTGTTTCAACACATGATGCTGTCCACTGGTTTAACCTGCAATAACACTGACGAACGACAGTTTGATTAATTTCCCAAAATTAAAGCTTTAGAAATCACATGCAGCGGTACTCCTGCAAACAAAACTGCGTCTACACACCTTCATTAGCACAACTGCTCTTAGAAAAATACTTCCTGCTCTCTCCAGAGGTTGGATTACCAGCTGAGGGAAGCTGCATCTAAAAATTATCAAAAACAGGTGTTGAACTCATATACTATGGCTTTTATGAGTCTACTAATTTTATTACTCTTATGTATGTATTTGAATATTTTATCACAACATTTTACATATCCTTTACATATCTGTTTCACTAGCGTGTTGGCTTTGTATTGTTTCAGACACAAGGACAGTAAAGCCAATCTCATCTTCAACGTATCTCCAGACACGCTGGTGGTGAATGTTTGCAATAAACTGAAGGTCTACTGCTACTTTAGTAAATAATAATACATTTTATTTCTACGTCGCTTTTCTAAACACTCAAAGATGATTTGCATTTAAGGTACATAGAAACACTTGATACAACACTGAAAACAGTAGAAAGAGGCAGCATAAAATGTGGACTACACGTGTTAAAAACAATCCTGAAGAGATGTGTTTTTTGATCATTGGTCGGTCAGAGTATTTTTGTATGTGGTACTACTACTACAACCACCACACTGCTAATCATGTAGAATAAGTAGCAAAATATGTTGATAGTAAACAAGTATATCTTAAAATAAAGGGATAATGGATGCTGAAAAACATACAATAAATATAACAATAACAAATAATAAATATAAGCATTGCACTCATAATGAGAAGATTTAAGTGATATGAGTACTTTTGCTTTAGTAATTGAACGTCTTCCACTCCTGCTGAGCACTGATGTGCAGCTATTTGTTATTATTTGTTTGCTATTATTATTATTATTATTATCATTAATATGCTCACAGATTACCATCAAATAAAAGCATGTTTAGTTTTTATTTTGACAGCATATTTTTGTAGTTACACGAAAGAAAAAATGTGTCTTTAGAGTTAATCTCATGCATGTGAGCAGGTTACAAGTGAAGTCTGCTGTACCAAAGCCTCAACGATGCTGTCTCCGCCCAACCGGTGCTGCCAAACAAAAACACCGAGCATACCTCAGAGCTGTCAAACCCCATTCTGCGGCTCCTCGCCCACCTGGAAGCATCTTCAGACTCACACAACTAGATATCAGCCGTTAAATGTATAAATCAATGCTGATGGATAGCTACATGAGCACCAGACGACGAGGCTGCTCCGTTTTTTTGTATATGAGATGATGGGGGTTTCTTTTTTTCACTGGAGCTAGGTGTGACTTTTTCTAAACCTCCCACGTATTTTCATTTTTTTAATTTTCTGTATCCAAACATATCACGGACAGATCCCCCCCATCCATCCATCCCACCAGTGGTTAAAGTCGCTCCTTGATGTCATGTTTAGTACTTCCAGCTTTGGTCCCTGTTGGAATGCGCTCCCAAATGCCAAGGCTAGCTAGCTAGCTTCAGATTAGCATAAAAACAAACTGTGATAAACGCGAATAACGTCGTCCAGAGAGGCAATATTTCAGGCGAACTAAAAGCAGACCTGTGTTAAAAGTTGTGGTGGAAGCTTACTTGGTCTCTGCTGGTGAAGTGAGTGTCAGAAAACGCTGTCGTAGATGGTTTACAGGCTGTCTTTCCACCTTTCCATGTTTTCTTTTTTCCAACGGCTCTTCCCAGCCCAGCCCAGCCCAGCCCGGCATGACGTCACCCTGGGAACTAATGCTGCCTTCATGGACCAAACCCTCACGTCGGACATCTGAGCACCAACTTTTAAAGTACAAGATTGCAAGCAAACTGAAAAAGAAATAATCACTCTTTGAGTAGTTCTTAGCCCACCACCTGGTGTAAGGTGTTTTCCACCGCTGCCCTAAATTAACAGTAGTGCTGATTAACATTTTTTATGTTTCTGTAATGGTTAATTCACCAATATGTGCAAGCCTCAAGGGTATGGTGAATTATACATGGCATGTGTTCAGTAATTACCTAATAATTCTTAAAAACAAACCAAAAAAAAAACAGCAATTATAATAATAACTTATTTGAAATAACATGTCAGGCTAAAAAAAAAGACTGGAAAAGTGTGAAAACATATCTGCAGAAAAGAAAGAAAAAAATTAAATAGTGCCGTTACAGTGATTTATTTGAATTCAAAGCTTCCCTCTGGCTGTTCACCCAATTTATACTGTAAAGATTATTTTAAGAATAGTCAGAATATCAATGTTCGCTGTGTGCAGATGCATTACATGAACAACCTTACCAAGAAAAAGCAGATATACACACATAACATCACATATTTGATAGACATTGTTGCCTTTACATGCATCAAGACAAGGCCACCCTGCAACCCAGGACGTTTTTTTCAATTATCAGTGGATTATGATAAGAGGATAACTGTTCACTATCAAAGCAAAACACATAAACTAGGATTTTATCAGTAGCCAGGCTACTGACAAATTATGCAGAGTATCTCCAGCAGTGTTAGCAGGCTTTATACCCTTCTACCATCAATGGTAGAAATGTCATTCTCAGAAGACTCAGTCTGATTTTTGGACAGCAGTTTATCCAGAAGCTTGTTGAAGGTGCCACTGAAGGCAGGGCTGGAGAAATAATACACAACAGGATTGAGGACGCTGTTGAAGTAGGTGAAACACACCGACGTGTAGAACGCCAGGTTGGCCTCTCGGAAGTACTTGCACTCGTTGTACCATGCCTTGAGGATCCAGACGGCGATGCGTGAGATGGTGCTGGGAAAGAAGCAGATGATGAAAATCAAAGCCACAGCCAGGACGAACTGAACGGCCCGTTTGATTTTCCCCTTCTTGTCAACAGTGCGGATTCTCAGCTGCCATGTGATTCTGATGGTGCAGAAAGCGACGATCGCAGACGGCAGGAAGAACTGGGTGACGTAGAAAGTGTTGTGCCAGGTTGAAAGTGGACTGAAGCCCATGCAGATGTTGAAACTCTCGCACTGTGTGCGGTTGCTATTGTAAAAGAAGTGCTTATTAGCGAGAAGATATCCAGTGGCCAGAAAAATCAGACCCCAGAGGCCGAGGGAGACCCAGTGAGCGTAGCCCAAGCCCATCCGGTTGATCCGGTTCATTGGGTGGACGATCTTGAAGTAGCGGTCGACAGCCACAGCCGTGAGGAAAAAGATGCCTGCTGCTCGGTTGGCCGCCAGCATAAAGAGCAGGACGCGACATAGGGCGTCGCCGTACAGCCAGTTCTTTCCATGCCTGTAGTAGTCGGCCCTGAAAGGAAGGCAGAACAGCACGATGGAGTCAGCAACAGCCAGGTGAGTCAGGTACACCGAGTTGGGCTTCCACATGTCCATGTGAAAGATGAACATCCACAGGGCGACAAAATTCCCAATCAGTCCAAACATGAACTCCAAGATCAGTATTGGAGGCAAAACCAGATCCAGGATGGGAGACTCGAAGGCACAGCACTGGTCTGACGGAGTGAGGTTCATCTTTTCGTGATGAGGAACAGCGCCAACCTGCAACGGGTGACTTATGGCAGGGAATCATGTTTGCGCATGCAAACGATCCACAGACAAACACGCCAATTCACGAGTGGAGCGAGCGTCTGAGCGGCGCGTTATCTCCAGGGGGAAGTGGTACTGACCCAGAGGAGTGTGGAAACAACTGTAAATGTTATCTGTCTGGGGAGCGTCACTTCATTATAAAACTATTATGCAGAGGAGTGGTGTGCTCATGGGGATGAAGCAGGATGCCTGAAAAACAAGCAACCTGCGGCCATTTCAGTGACTCTGATAAAGCAGGTGACTTCATCCTTACAAGCCTTTTTAATGTTTTGTTTTTGAAAAATTAACACAGCTATTTTAGAAAAAGCAGAACAAATGTGAAAAGAAGAGTGTACAGGCGAAAGAGACTGAAATTTATTAGCCTACGATTTTTTTTGTTTACTTGAGTGAAGAACATTTGGGAGTCACATCAAACCACACCTTTGGCAAACGAGAGAAAGCAGCTATTAACAACTAAAAAAATGCCAAGTGAGTGGCCCAGTCCGCAGCTTTTTATGAACAGTAAATAAAATAGGTATAAAATGACTTGTGTGTGTACATTTGGCCAGGTTGTCATCGTTGCAGTTGTCACATCCATTTCAGTAAAAGTGCATATTTGGTCTTCACTTCTTGACTTCACCCAAATCATCAATGCTGTCATCATCAACCTGCAACACAGAGAGCAAATTAAATATTTTTATATTTTGTATTTCTGAAGACAGTTTCAAAGCTTCCCAGTGAAAATGAAGCTGAGGGGAACAGACAATTAGAGATTTTTAAAGACACACTGATCTGCAGACCGCTCACCTCAGGCCACTTCTCTTGAATGACGTCTATGATGTCGTCTGTAAAATCTCCCTGAATGATTATTTCATCCTCCGCCGTCACCGAGGCACCACAAGAGAATTTCTGGGCAAAGAATCGCTGAGCCTCTTTAAGTTCAATGTCTGTACCAGTGAACGGAGAATCCACGTTAACATGCAGCATTTAGATAAAAGCAACTGCAGAAAAGACGAATATAACTCATACCAAACGTTGCCAGGCCGCACACCCTTGTGACGTATTTTTTCTTGGCTCTTGGGATTTTTGCTATTGTGACTTTCTGAGGAACGGTCTTCTTTTTCTGTTTGATCTGGCCTCTTCCACCTGAAAAACAAAATAAACCAGATTGAAGAAAGGACGCTCCAATCCAACCTCAACCCAGCCCTGATTCAGAGTACCGACCCGATGCCAGATATATGACTCCTGTGTGGAGGTCAATGGGATCATTCTTTTGTGTTCATTTAACTTTGCAGAACTAAATGTAACAAATGAATGCATTGTCATTTATTGAGTTTAATTGTTAAAGTTTGAGGGGCGTGGCTTTGGACAAGAAGGGGAGGGGCTCAAGAGGCTGAGACAATAAATAAATTGTAAATAAGTTGTAATAAATACAACTGTATTTTGTAGCAATAACTGTCTTACGTACTGTACATACTATCTTTATTATTTTTTTTTTTAAACAAAACTTTGGTTTTCCAATTTTATTTTTTTTAAATCTTGACTATTTTCACATTCCACTATGCACCAGGTGGAGCAGCTCCTAATTTCATTGTATGCACTGTCCTATAATGACAAGACAGGCTTTTGATTTGACTTAATGTGAAATACCAACAGCAGTTAAGTTACAAAATGCTGCATACAGATGTGAAACATGGACAAGTCTGGTTAACTGAGACTTTGACACCAAGAAATAACATTTTGATGAATAACTAACTTAGCTATAAATCTCCTTTAAGAAGCCTGTTAACATATAACAGCATACCTCTCTTCTGTTTCTTTTTCTCCTCCTCCTCGCCGACAGCAGGCGCTTCTCCAGTGCCGACGTCCTGCTTGGGAGCATTCGCTGCTGGGCCAGTAGTTCAGAAGGATAAGAGGAAAATATTAAAACCAACGTTGCAACAAAGACTCTTTTTGGATGATTGCTCTCTCTTTTTAGTTACAGACTGGCCTAACTGCTGACCAGTGTGTCCATCATAACACAGTATGGAAAAGAGAGTCATATTTCTGCTTTGAATTGTCCTAAAAATTACTCAACCTGTTACATATTATTTAGAAGCGTACTTAATTTATCCCAAATGTTTCTAACAATTCGACCCAGGGAATCCTCAATTTTATGAATACCACTTCCATTCATACAAACAATCAAACATTACATTGTCACATTATCACATGTAGAAGGTCAATGCTGTTTGGTCCAGAAAATGTCAGCAAATGTCAAGAATAAGGAACAGTTTTCAAAGATATTCAGTTTACGGTCACGGTGGAGTAAAGCAACCAGAAAATATTCAAGAAGCTGGAATGAGAGAATTTAGACTTTTTTTCCCCTTGAAAAATTCCTCAAACCAATGAATCGATTATCAAAATACTTGGTAGTTACATTAACAGCTGACAAGTAATCGATTAATGGACACAGCTCTTTGGTTAAAATCTTAAATGGTACTCACCTACTGTCATCCTGGCGAACACATCTGGAAAGTTCTTCTCAAGCCAAAGCCTACATTTGGCTGGCTCAGGCATGTACTCACAGTACTGCAAACACAAGAGTGGAGATTCAAGAACATCTTCAATGTACAGTTAATGTATGCATGGGTGTTATTATTGTCGAATGGTTTATAGTTACAGGTCAGCTTGGTTGACCTTGTTTAGCTATGTGTCTGTTTCCATTTTTCTTGGAATGGTGAAGTGCATCATCATGAATGCCTTGTGTGTGTTCACATACTTGGCCAATAAAACATGTTGTTTTATGTATTGTTTGTGAGGACTTTAGGGAAATGGGTTGAACAATGTCCCTTTTTTTTAATATTTGAAACTTACCTCCGTAGGTAGAGAACACACTGCAAAGAAACACAAAAAAAGCCACATTTTTAAAAGGCACAGTTATACATCTTGTCAAGATAACATTTAGCCTTTATTGATCCCCAGAGGAGAAATTCAGGTGTGTGTGTATATACTGTACATAATACATATACATACACACATACAGTATATATATATATATATATATATATATATATATACACACACACACACACACACACAGTTTTGTTAAACCAAAAAAAAAAAAAAAAAAATCAGATCAATGTTGGAATTATTTCACGACTGAAACTCAAACAGTCTGATGGTCGATGAATCGTTTCTGCTCTAATATAGTGTATAATGCTGCAAGATTGTACTATAAGATGTGAAACTCGGTAAAATGTTTTATTCTGTACCTCCACAATAAAGTACTTTCAGAGGGTACTTTGAGTCAGAGTCAACTGTCCCGTGTTCTGGTCTGCTCTCCAAAGAACCAGATTCCATCTCAGTAGAGGCCATCACGAATTATCTGTATCTACAAAACATATAAATGGACAAAACGTAAATGCGCAAGATACACATAAGGTGGGGGACGGGGAGTAAAAGAGTGGCGGAAGATGTAAAATCCAGATGCTTTCAACGTACACCGCACAATAACATAATCTTAATACTTTTACACTCACCATGTTTCAACACAATTTAACACCTATAGAAGATTTTGAGCCAGCGTGAAAGACAATGCTCTCCACAGAAACATTCCAATATATTTAGTGATTGTCTGTGATGCCATATGTCTGAACATTTGGTTTTCTTTCTGTCTGCTGCACTCAGGTCTCTCTTGTGAAGATATAAAATATCTTGTGAAGGAATGGTGTCCATGATTCCAGTACCAACCAACTGTAGGTTAGAGTAAATATAGCTTCAGGATATAAGTCTCCATATCAAAACCAAGAGTCCAGTGAAATTCAGATGTGTCATTATGAGTGAACAAGGCTCCTGCCAACATTTCATCATGCTAGCCTGCCCGGCTAACACTGTTAATTACATGGGCTAACAGCATGGCACATATTTCTGTGGACTAAAACAGATCTCAGGTCTAATTTAATTTAATATGGAGCAATTAAATTAGTTAGCAAGCTAGCGTCTAAGTCAGGATAGGAACTAATACTAACTTTAGCTGGCTAATGCATGCGACAGTTGTATTTAATAAACCGCTTAGCTACAAATTATCTGCGATTAAAATGTCACGAGTACCGTTGACACCATGCATACAAACTGGACTTTGCTAGAAAAAGTCCTTAAATTTAATATTTGAGTGGTTTCAATCATCGGGTAGCCGCTGACTTAACCGGCTGTCACCGTCAGTTTAGCGGGGCTTTAGCTTAGCATGTAGCTTCGCATGCTAAACAAGCTAACACACAAGCTAGCTTACCTGAACGGGCTCTGCTGCTAAATTACACCGGAAAAGAGAGGAGAAATTGTGTGCCCCGTCATACACACTCTTAAAACTGCTGTATGCTCAGCGTGTCCGCTTGTGTTATTATGAATGTCAACCTGACTTTTAGAAAATGACTCTTATTGAGATTTACCTGGCTAACGAGTGCAGCTGTTGTATTAAATAAACCGCTTAACTACAAATTTTCTGTGATTTAAATGTCACTGTTACCGTCTATATCACCCATATAAACAGCATCTTGCTGGAAAAACAAACAAAAGATGTCCGTGAACTTAGTTTTGAGTGGTTTCAATCATCGGGCAACCGTACTCACCCGTCTGTCATCGTCAGTTTAGAGGGGCTTTAGCTTAGCAAGTAGTTTAGCATACTAAACAAGCTAACGAACAAGCTACCTAACCTGAACGGGTCTGCCGTTAAAATAAACCGGATGAAGACAGGAGAAATTACGTACCCCTCCAGATAAACTCTTAAAACTGCTGTCTGCTCAGTGTGTCCACTCGCATTATTATGAACGTCTGTCTGACTTTTAGAAAATCATTCTTATTGATTAGCTATACTTAGCTGGCGTACTTGGAGCACGCCGAGTAGTGATTCTTGTTCTGGTTGTTGAAGTGGATGCGGCGCAGCGACGTGATGCAGCAACGACCCCTGGCGACCGGAGGACAAACACCACCACGAGCCAAGCGGAGTCTTCTTTTAACGACGGAAGCAAACTATTCCCGTGCATAACCGCCACCCTTTGGTCTGGAATGAAACTGCATAGGCTTACAGACTATCATATGCTAATGCATTTGTGAAAAAAAATCCTTCACATTCTTTTCAACAGTCCTGTGTTACTTAATAATTCAAATACAAATGTCATTATCTCATCCTCTATTTATTTACTCAACATTTCTCTAATAGTAAATATCTCATTGTTTTCTTCTTTACACTTCTTCATTATTTCTCTTTCTTTGTCACATTTTCTGCATTCCATCAAAACATGTTTTACTGTTTCTTCGTCTCTACACTGGTCACACCTGCCTTTTTCATGTTTTCCCATTATAAACAGGGTTTTATTCAAACCTGTATGTCCCAGCCTTAGTCTCGTCACCACTGTATCTTTTTTCCTCCACCATCCCTCTTTTGTTAATTTATGCTGAAAATATTACATTTGTACTGTATATGTTAGACCTCTGCTGTTAGTTGTACATTTCTGCTACAAATATCACATCTCTACTGTAAATATTATATTTATGCTGCATATATTACATTTTACTTATTACTGCTGCAAATATTACATCTCTGCAGTAACTTATCACATTCTACTGTAAATATATCTCATCTGTGATTATGGATGTTCCATATTCTATGTTTATAGTTACATCTTCACTTTAATTTCCTTATTTATGTGTGTCCCTAAGCTGACAGACTCTAGAAAATTTATCCTAGTCTTCCTCCCTTCCCTTCGTAGTGCTCTTTGTTAGTTTCCCTCCATTTTGCCGGTTAGTGTGCTTTGTGCATTAACTTTTCATAGCCTTACCTAGCTAGCGTTCCCCTTTTCTTTTGCAGGTAACGCTAACTGTTTTCCCTCTCGGCTTTGAGAGTGGGTTTTGTTTTTCCCCCCATTTTATAGTCGAGAGCAGACCAGGTGGCGCGTGGCTGTGCTCCACCTCCCCGCTGGAATACCGTGCTTCATTGCCCTGTCTATTCAAATAAAGACTGTTGTGAGAACTGTAACACTGTCTGAGAGTCGTGCGTCTGAGATAAGACTGTGACTCACGAACTAACCGATTGGGGGCAGTAATGCGCCGCGGAGCGTCGAAACTGCCACGAAACAAAAGAAGAAGAAGACTCGGCTCTCTCCGACAGGAATCGACTTTTCTCGCAGTCGCGAACACATTTCTAACACTTGCGAGCAAGCGTTCTAACAGAAGTTCATATCACCAGATAGCGCTGTTAAAATGTGGTTTGGGCGAACGTGTTGCTAAATTATCTAAGCGCTCATGTTGTTCCGTATATTTCGTTGCGTGTCAGTCAACATAATAAGCCAACTAATGGGTTAATGGCGTTAGCATTACTAACTTAAGCTAGCTGATTAGCATGCCCACAAAAAGATGCTCACAACGAGTACAATACAGCAATAATGGAAGTAAAACAACTCAGCAGGTTACTGGAGGAAAAACACGAAGGCACTGGATGTAATATTAGTAGATAATTGTTCTGATGTGATGGACGAAGGGAAAAGACTGTCCCCCTCCCCTGGTAAACATTCACATTACTTAAGTCCCTTCACTTGTTTGAGGGTTTCACCCATCCAGCCTCCACTTTCAGGTGCTTCAGGTGAGCTCTGGCACAGCACTCCAGTGAAAAAGGTCAGTCTCTCTTAAATACATGTGCAAAAAGAAATGCATATATTGTGTAACACATGATACTTTTTAGGACACTGGTGGAGGTGCACCAGTGGATGACAGTCAACCGTCTGTCCTGAGCAGCCTCAAGATGGACAACACAGTGGACCAGTGGACTAAAAGTAGACTGTCAATCTCAACAGACAGCTCACAGGTCACAGAGGTGAAATTAAATGATATTTGCACATTCATGGACTACTGTGTTCACCACTGCTGAGTTTTGGTGGTTGTTTGTTATTCTGAATTCGTTGCTATAGATATAAAAAGTATGACAAGATAAAAAAGATAATAGGAATAAATAAAAACAATGTCTGTCGAATTAAATTAATTATATTATTATTTTATTAGTTATAATTAATCAAATTTAGTAGGCTAATTAATAAACCAAAACATTGCCAAGACCTTAAGTGAGGAAAAATAACTAAATGAATACATTAATATGTAAATAAATACATGGATTAATAAAATAATTCATTTCAGGTCTAAACCTGATCAGAGGGAAAAATATAGAATAAAAGAGATCAGTTCAAAGCCGGATTAAAAAGTTGAGTTTTGAGCCTCTAATTAAAAACCTCAACAGTCTCTGAAACACTGAAATGAATGATTGAATGAATCATTTCTGAACTCTGTTTCGGCTTTAGGCGTCAACAATAAATATCATCGATGTCAGTGCTACCAGCTAAACGATACCAGCTTTTGTGCATCTCAGTAAACACCCAGGATTATCACGTAACGTCACCAGTTTTGCTTTGCTTCAGTTTCCTGCGAATGACCCGAGTGGCTCCACCATCAAGAGGCAGAGGCAGGAGCTCCAGCTGCTGATGGCTGAGCTGAAGGACAGAGACAGGGAGTTGAACGCAATGGTGGCCTCCCATCACAAGCAGCTTCACGCCTGGGAACAAGACCGCCAGAGGGTGCTCTCCTTGGAACAGAGGTGTGCCCGTCTGGATGGTGAGGACACCAGGATATCTTCTTTGATTTGACACACATCCATTATAGTATTATTATCAACTATTTCAGACCTGAAGCATGAATAGACATGTTAACTCATTTTCTGTGGTCGCTTTAGCTCCACTCTGTGTTTGGTATGTGCAGATGAGTTGCAGAAGCGTAACGAGGTGATCAGAGTCCTGACCAAACGAGTGTGGGTGGTTGAAACCAGGGAGGAGGAGGTCCAGAAGGAGCTCCGCACTGCCCGACAGCAGCTCTGTGAGCTTGAACACAAACAGCAGAACATCAGCCAAAAATGTCAAGACTTTGAGGTAAAACATAAAGACACATTGAGATTCTCTGTTTTGTTTTTTTTTTAATTGCTCACATCTTTTGGTGGTGAAGTAAAATAATATTTCCACGACTGTTCACCACATCATCCAGACTTCCTTCATCAGATTGACCAGATATTAAAGGTTAAAGGTTAATAATCTGTATTTTTTCAATCTATCAGGCTTTGACACGCACAATATTTTTTTACACATTTTTTTACACAGAAAAATTCTAAAAATTGAAAAGGAAAATAAAAGCCACAATACTTGTCAGCATGAAGATTGGAGTTGGTCATTTCATGGGATTTTGTTCTGTAGATGATAATAATTGTCAGTTTGCTGGATGTGTGGGCCTGTAATAGATATCTTTGTATGTTGGAGGATACAAATTAATTATTAATCATGACGTATTATTGCTTTCTGTGTCATTTAAGTCAGTCGAAAACAGACTCAGTATTTCTGTTTTCAGGTTCGAAGGTATAACGTAACATTCCACCTTAAAATGTCTAAAAATGACAACAACTTTCCTCCTCAGTTTTATTCATGGTACATTTTATCATCTTTCAGTGAGGTCAGATCTCCTTTGAGCTGTGTGGTCGTCTGTAGGGCTTGGTGCCGAACTTTGATCCTCCTGTGGCACCAACCGAAAAGCTCCGATCCTATCGGCTATCAAAAATTAATAATTTTTCGGTGATACCCAAGTGTCTGTGAGCCATGTTCTCATATGTCTCTGTAGAGGGGGGCATGTCCCCTTCACATTCATAGTTCCCAGCATAACTTTGCCGGTAAAACAGAGGATTAATGTCATTGCAGCAGCATTGGGAGCCCAGTGAGTGTGTTTCGGTTCATGGTGCATTCAAGTTATACATGAATGTTGGAATTTCCATGCTCCAAATCAGAATTTAAATCAGAACCCTCCATGAATTTCACCAACCAGACACAGAATTCATGCTATCTGCTACTGACGTAAACAGTAGCTCCATGTTTTGTTGTACGTCTGTAAGGCTGGAAGAGCTGGGAGCACTAAACTTTGAGGTTACGATGATCAGAGCTCCAAGTTCTGACTTCCAGTGAACACACCATAAGACAAACTCTCACTCCTCAGGGTCCTAAAGAGGAACTGGTTGCATCCTGTTGATCAATATCAGACAATTGTCTAGTATTTCTACCATAATAAAGACCAAATTATTCAAAAATAACCTTATGAGTTAAAATCATAAAATACTACTGCTAATAATAATAATGCAATATTGATAATGACCGTGATTAAAGCCCAAATTACACAAAAATCACTTATTGAGAGATAGAGAAAAGTTAAGGTGACCAGGTGTTTTTCTAGTTTGTTGTGGAGAGGAGGAGACCTGAACGTTGAAGCCAGCTGCTTCACCACTTCACAAAACTGTCTGTTGTTTCGTTTGAGCGTCAGAGTGTCTGTTAAAGTGTCTGTGGTGTCTCTTAGGAGAGGAACCAGAGTCTCAACTCCACAGTCATGGCTCTGTCCACTCAGGTCGGCTCTCTGCAGGTCAGGGAAGAGGAACTGAGCTCCATGCTCAAACTCAAGGTAAACTAGTAGACTATTATCCCTTTGTAACTGCCTTAAATACTCATATAGAGTTAGCATTAAGGATCGGTCAGTGTCATTTTTGTGTGTTTATTTTTTTAACCGTCCTTTAGGACAAAGATGCAGCCGAGGCCTGCGGTCATGTAGTGGACCTCACAGGGCGTCTACGAGACCTGGAGACGTCGCTAACAGAGAGTCGCTCACGGGAAAACAAACTCCTGAGAGAATCAGAGGAAAATAAACGTCGCTCCAGAGAGGCCAGGCTTGAGTCCACACACCTGAAAGGTACATATAAATCCTTACAAGCAGCATTTCCAGGACAGTTGACTCTGGTAGGGGAGGCATTTACCAGCTCTTTACCAGCAAACATGACAGCTGGTCCAGTGTCATCACCATGTGATTCTCAAATCCCAGACTCCACTGATGGAAACAGACACAGTAATGTCTGCAGTGTTGTTCTGAGAGAACAGATTTTGAAACATTTAAGAGAGGTTCAGATTTCCAAGTTCAAGGATAACTTTTTATTCCCAACCTGGACTCATGTTTTTGTGTTTTAACAAGACAGCGTGTCAGTATTGAAGGAAACGGAGACGGTTTTATTACCATAATTTTTCAGGTATAAAATAACAATTTGAGCACTTTCAGTGAACATGAATGGATGCTGCAGGTTACCTCAAATTATATATTACCTCCCTCAACACTGGACCATTTTCCTCTTTCGTCACTTACACACAAAAAAAATGGTGAAAAATAAATAAGGAAAACCAGGATAAAGAAAAACACACAAGTACTCAAGTTATCCTTGAAGTATGCCTCACAACTCGTTCTGAGCTTGCAGGACGTCAAAGGATGCAGCTCTGTAAGAGCAATTTGGACGGAGAGAGGATTTTCTCCAGCTGCTGCAGAAATGTGTCTGTAATCTGGATTTGTACTGTGGCAGTTTACCCAGGAAAGCTTTTTCAATATCTGTCAAGACATGAGAACTACACTGCCTGGCCAAAAAAAAGTTGCCACCTGGATTTAACTAAGCAAATAGGTACAAGCCTCTTATTGGATAATTAGCAACAGTATGTGCTCAAAGAATGAGGTCATCTGACTACCTGAATATACTGAATGACCAGGTTATTCCATCAATGGATTTTTTTCTTCCCTGATGGCACGGGCATATTCCAAGATGGCAATGTCAGGATACATCGGGCTCAAATAGTGAAAGAGTGGTTCAGGGAGCATGACGCTTCATTTTCACCACAGAGTCCAGACTTTAACCCCACTGAGAATCTCTGGGATGAGCTGGAGAAGGCTTTGTGCAGCGGTCAGACTCTACCATCATCAATGCATGAGCTTGGTGAAAAATGAATGCAACAGTGGACTGAAATAAATCTGACATTGCAGAAGCGTATCGAAACAATGCCACAGCGAATGCGGGCCGTAATCAAAGCTAAAGGTGGTGCAACGAAAAATTAGTGTGTGACCTTTTTTTTTTTTTTTGTGGCAACCTTTTTTTTCAGTCAACTTGTAAGACAGAACAGAAGTTTGCATCACTTTCAAACCACAAACCAACCTGATAGAATTAATGAGGCAAAAAACACATCATCTTTTGTCTGAATGACTGTATTATAATATCTGTACAGTTTATAATATGTACCATTATAGTATCCCAAAAGTTTCTCACATGTATGACAAAGAAAACCTGCATATCGGAGAAGCTGGAACTGTTGAATGCTTGTCAGTTTAGCAGGGATTTGGTGATCAGAAGCATCATTAATGCCTCCTGTGGTTGCAGAGGAGCTGCAGCAGCAGATAACACAGAGCAGCACTCAGAGAGAAGAGATCATCCGTCTCAAACAGGAGCTCCAGCTGCTCCACAGGGATCTGGCCTTGTCAGGTAAGCTGCAGCTCTCTGTGTTTAGAAACTGTGTATTTTCATGAGGATGTCATCATCTGTTTCTCTGTATTATTCATTCTATGCATTTCCTCATTACATTATACACCGATCAGGCATATCATTATGATAGATCCTGACCACTGCAGACCAGGAACACCCCACCAGAGCTGTCTGGAGAAGCCATCACTGTTTGCTTCTTGTGTTCAAAGTCACTCAAATCCTGACGCTGGAACATTTTTCCTGCTTCTAACATCAACAAGGATGTTCATGTGATGCCTCATGGTGAAGATAATCATTGTTACTCACTTTCACCTGTCAGTGCTCATGATGTTATGTCTGATCAGTGTACATGCAGTGTATTATATGTTTGGAGTTTGCATGTTCTCCTCAGGAGGTTGCATCATGCTGTTAATGATATATGAACAAAACGCTCTGTTAAAAATAGAGAGGAATGAGAAAGTTTGGTTATGGCTCAGAGAAATGTCTAAAATGTTATGTTTAAATATGCAAGTGAGTAGAGGTTGGTATTGGTACATATTATGATACTTCAGTCACGATACGATACATTATTGCAATATTGTGATATAGCAATATTCTACGTAGATCACAGAGAAATTTAAAATGCTGCTTAAACAAGTTGTATATATGTACAGTACATACACATATTTACATGTATTTTTATTTATTATATAATATATATTTATTTTTATTTGAATTTATATATATATACATATATAAGGACTGTCAAAGTTAACAGTTAACAGATTTTTTTAAATTTAACTAACTTAATTTATTTTAACGTGCGGAAATCGTTCTGGATTTACAATTGGCCTAAAACATGACTTTTTTGGGGGGAAATTTGATACTAAGAAATGAAAAATCAATATTATGTCAGAAGAAAAAGTATTACGATATATATAGCCATATCGATATTTTTCCCACCCCTACAAGTGAGGAATTATCTACTGCTAAATTTTGGTCGATTTATTAGAAATCCACCGATGCAAATAGATGTTTTCTTTCTTCTTAGATGAAACACCAAAGCTCCAAATCTACCAGAGCAGGAAATCAGTGTTTTTGCCTCAAGAAAAAAAGTGTGAGCATCATTGCATTTTATCTCGGTAGTCTCTTGATGTTGAACTCTAGCTGTCTTTCAGACGCCTCCCAGTCTGAGAAACAAATGAAATACTTAATTGCTGCATTTGCTGTTTGTCGCCAGGGGAGGGAGATAGCTGGAGGGACGAGCTGCTGGAGCTGGCTCGCTCCAAACAGGAGCGCACCTTGTCTGAGCTCCGCTGCCTACGACAGGTATGGTGATGTCACCGAGAGGGATAGAAAATATCACCTCTGCTTCACGAGAAAGCCAGAATACACAGCAAATAGGAGCCTTTCAAAGGCTTTGTCATAAAGACACTTCTTCACTTAGATGAGGTCACATGTCTTTCCTCATTCCTGCTGCTGAACTGGTTCTGGTTTGACAGCATACCTCAGAGCTCCTGCAGTCTGTACTGGGTCACTGCCACGTCCATTACTGCTTTAAACCACTTAATAAAAACAGCAAACTGTCAGAGTGTAGAAAATGAACTCATTAGACATTTAAGAGTAACTGTCAGTGTCCTTAGGAGGGACGAAACCTTATTTCTAATACATGTAGTAAGGAACACAGGGTGGACAAGCCCCTATTTATCCAGACATGAAGATAAAGGTGCACATTTTTGTAAAATAAGATTTCCTCTTTTTTACTCTCAGTTGTGCAGTTCATTCTTCTATTATATAGTTTTGTCTCAGGGTTATTATTCCACTGTAGGTGTTTGATTTTGCAACCAAGAGAAACAATTATTGATCCCCAGTGGGGGAATTCAAGTGTTGCAGTAAGTGCAAAAAATAGATAAATAAACAATAATAATAAAATGAATATACAGCTAAAAGTGTAAATGAAATTAAAAGTAGTTACAGACATTACAGACAATTACAGGCACAAGTGACAGTGGTGGAATATAATTAGTGGCATTAAATTCAGCAATATGTAGTGTCAATATCAAGTAATGATACCTAGTTTGTATTATTATAGAAATACAATGTATTAAAACTGTAAAATATCTATGTGATATATTATGGATTTAAAGATAAATAAATACATAATTAATTAAATAAATAGATATGTCCATAAAATACATGACTGTGGCAATAAATATCAATATTATGTTTATAGATATTTATATATATAAATACATACACATTTTCTGTGTGTGTGTATATATACACACAGAGTATATATGTAGTATTTCTTATATACTATATATATATATATATATACATATACACTATGTATATATATATATATGTATATATATGTATATATATATATATATATATAGAGAGAGAGAGATTTTATTATATTATTCATTGCCTCATTTATTTCAGGATTTCTTTTATAGACATATTTAGTATAATTAATATATTAAAAAGTATGGTATGTAAACAGAAGTCTGGATGAAAGATAAAATATTCCTTTTTGTAATCCTGTTTCCTCTTTTTAACTGTTGAATTATCTTTTTCATCGTGAACTAATGTACATGAATTTATTTAATCAAATTCGGTGTGACAATGTTTGGACGTCTGTTGACATTTCCTTTTTCAGCAGTTTTAATTCATGTTCAGTCTCATTCAGGATGAATTACGTCACATTACAAAAGACAAAGGCCCTTTGTCTTTTGCTGTTTCACTGTGACTTTTATTCATTGGGCAGTTAGTATCTGATGATCTGAGAGGTAAATAAGTAAATGCTGCTGCTGTGTGTTTTACAGGTGTGTGAGAATCAGCGGAACGACCTGCAGCTCCTGCAGCTGAACCTGGAAAGTGCCCGTGAGACCCTGCGGGAGAAAAAAACCCAGGGCTTACCTGGCAGGTGAAAGTGTGCACGCTGTCAGTTTGAGCGTAATATTTAGGATATTTTCACTGCTATACCTTACCGTGCTCCATCTTAGTCTTATTTCCAAAAAACAAACTTCACAGTGGCGCTTTTGTGAGTCTCTGTGGAGAATCTCCACATCAACCGGGCTCCATTTACAAAACAGTAAATTTACTTCACAGAACATACAACTTGCTTGTAATACTTGTACCGCTGCCTTGATCAATTTGTTTGTGCTATTGTGTGACTTTGTTGTTTTAAAGGGTTCGCTGGGATTCACCAAAGTCACACTATAAAACAAACAAATCGATCAAGACAGCAGCATACCACCAGCCCCTGTGTTCTCTGAGGTAAAATTACTGTTTTTGATAATGGAGTTTGGTGAGAATGGAGAACTTCAGTTCCAGTCGGTAAGGGCTGCGTCACGGCAAGGCGTAGCTGTGAAATTATGTTAAGTATAACGTACACAAAGTGTCAGATTCATGTTAAGCTCTTATTGTGAGTAGGCTGTGGTGTGTTATCTAGAGAAAACTTGTTGACAGTTTCACATCGGCAGTGAAATGAAACCTCGTAGTCATAAATCATCTGGTCAATCTGGCACTGAATCCATATCAAGCTGTTATATTTTTTTATTGATCTGAAGCTTGTTTGTGTCTCAGTCAGGATGAGTTAAGATGCGTCTGTTTGGAAAGCCGCAGAGTGAAGAATTCAAGACCTCGCCATGATGCTGCCTCTCCACCAGCAGCCAATCTACAAAGCACAGTCAGCGGTGACCTGGGAGTGTCCTCGGCACACTCCATCGATGTGAGATACTAAATTAATACATCAGAGGCCGAGACCACGATCACACAGTCTGTGTCAACATGGAAAACTGTAGTGGTCTACATTTTAAAAATGGAAAAAAAAGATTATTTGGTTTCTCGCAGAGAGTTTGATAAAAAGATCAATAACTCTCTAATGGTATCCAGATCTGACTACCAGCTCTTTCCATTCTCATCTCCCTTCCTTCCTTCCTTCCTTCTTTCCTTCCTTCCTTCCTTCCTCTCACTTCTGTTCATTTGTAAAGTCACAAATCTACAATATTTAGTCTCTTTCCTTCCCTTTCTCCTTCATCTCCTTTCTCTCCTTCCTTTCCTTTCTCCATTTCCCCTTCCCTTCCTTCCTCTCTCTTCTTTCCTTCTGTTCCACTTTCCTTTCGTTCCTCTCTACTCTTCCTTCCGCTTTCCTTTCCTTCTTTCCTAATCTTCCTTCCTCTTTTCTTCCTTCCTCCTCTCCTTCCTTTCTTCCTTCCTCCCCTCCTTCCTTCCTTCCCTCCTTTTTGTTTTTCCTCTTTCCTTCTTTCCTCTTTCATTCCATCCTTCTCTTTCTTCCTTTCTTTCTTCCTTCCTTCCTTCCTCTCACTTCTGTTCATCTGTGACGTCACAAATCTACAATATTTAGTCTCTTTCCTTCCCTTTCTCCTTCATCTCCTGTCTCTCCTTCCTTTCCTTCCTCTCTACTCTTCCTTCCTCTTTCCTTTCCTTCTTTCCTAATCTTCTTTCCTCTTTTCTTCCTTCCTCCTCTCCTTCCTTTCTTCCTTCCTCCCCTCCTTCCTTCATTCCCTCCTTCCTTCCTTCCCTCCTTTTTGTCTTTCTTCCTTCCTTCTTTCCTCTTTCATTCCATCCTTCTTTCTTCCTTCCTTCCTTCCTTTCTTTCCTCCTACTTTTCCTTCATCTTTCCTCCTTCCTTCCTCTTCTCTCCATCTGTAATATTTAGTCCATTTCTCAGATCAAATCTGACTACCAGCTCCTCTAATACTAATCAACGAGCCAGTCTAGTTTTTTTTTATTTTTGCTTTATTTGTTTTTTTGTTTAATAACCGCTTGCTGTCTGTAGTTTTTCATGTATGAGAGTGGCATCACATTTGTCATCTCAAGCCAAGAAAGTAAATTAGGTGAAGTGTTCCTTTAATTAACAGCTATTCTTTTAAAACCTCCTTTGGTTTCTCTCCAGGGCGATGATCCGCTGTCCAGCTGTTCTCTGCAGCGGCTTCTGGACGAGTCAAAGCAGCTCATCATTTCAGAGCACAGCACCTCCAGACCCCACAGCTGTGAGGCCAGGCATAAGTACCAGACATCCCTCCTCCACCACCACCACCCAAACACCCCTACATACAAGGCAGAGGAGTTTCATGGTGTCCAGCCACTCGACCTCTTCTCTCATTCCATTTGTATTCATGAGGTGTGACAGCAAGGGTGTAAAATGTTCCGTTTGAACGGTTCCTCCCTGTCGTTTGGGTGTGTTAAGACATAACAGCTTCATTTTTTTTTCTCCAACAGACTAATGAAACTCCACCCAAAGCCTGCCCTCTACACCAGCCAGCCACGTGGATGAATGACATTCACTGAAGCACAGATTTTATTTCATTTAAGTGTTCAAAGTCAGTGTAACACTGCAGAACCAGTGTGCACACAGCTGCAAGTTCACCTGTCTCTCAGGGAAACAAACAATGGTGTCATGAATTTGTAACTTTTTATACCTTTTTAATGACAGTACATTATTATGTTTTTGGTGGGTGTATACATAAAGTCCTGTATCAGCTGTTTGAAGGCTGTGTTGTGTGGAGAGGTTGAGATGTGTGAAACCAGTCCTACAGGGCTGTTGGGTGGTGAGTCCTTGTTTTGTCTTTCCAGTTTCACTGCCTTCAGATTTACCAGGTCACCAAGGAGGAAATGTCGGCAGCTGCTGACTCGATCACTACTTTTAATAAAAAGAATAATACGCCGTCAGTGGTGTTTTATTGCCTGGGAATCAATGTGCTGATTTGGTGCGTTTTTACGCATTTGGAGAGCTTTTACGCACAAGAGAAACTGCTTTGTTTAGCCGTTGGTATTTGAGGAAGACCAAGGAAGAGATCAATTAAAGGAATATTTTTGGGGATCTGCGCGCGGCGCGGCTGGCGCACCTATTACTGTTTTAAAAAGGCACGAGAGCACGGGTGCGGAGGTGATATCCGCGTGCGGATCGGTGCGTGGATCCTTTGACTTTTGGTTTGCGTGGTGTTCACAGCAGCAGCATGAGCAAAGCGAAGAAAAGCGACAATAAGACGGAAAAAGCTTTGGCTGCGGAGAAAGAGCAGTTCGGTAAACAGCAGGTAAGTCCTTTTTTATGCCTCCTTTGTTTATTTATTCTTGTGTTTCGTTTATTTAGTTTGTTAAATTCGGCATATTTAATTTTACAATGCGCACAACCAACAATCCAGTAATCACTAAAATAACATTTATATATATATATATATATATATATATATATATATATATATATTATTGAATTTCTTATTCATACAGAGGCTTTGTCTTCCGGGTTGAAGTAGACAAACCTTTTTGTTTTTGTCTTTATCTAATTGTCTGATCTGTTTCCGCAATTTTCCGACGTTGGCTTGCAGGGAAGATGAGCTTCTTTGATTAAATTTAGTTTCTTTTCTTTCAGCTCCACAGCATCAGCAAAACCCTGATCTCCGGTGAAGCACCACCCAAAGAGAAATATGTGCGCAGTATCCTTTTTAATGATTAACAGCTTATTTTTTATTAGGACAAGAGTACATAATTATCTATGAACAGTGTTTGTGCCTTAAAGAAGGTAAAAAAAAAGACAATAAGTTACGTAAACAGCAAGTGTTTATGAAAAACACGACAGTTAAATATGTACATCGTTTCAAGTGCATAGTGATTAATTTAAAAGAAAGGGATTTTTTAATGGTTAAAATTAAAAAGAGGAGACAATGAGTTGGTTATGTGTTAAATTTAAATAAAATCAAATTTTTGGGGAAATGTCTGAAGGGGATTTCATGGCAGTTCATCCAGAAGTTGTGGAGAGAAAAGCCTAATTATTGCTTTATTAATAGCCTCCTAATGGTGGTCCTATATATAGCGTGGATTTATACACTTTGTGCATGAGTGGTTTTCTGAACAGCTGTGTAGATATCATCATGGGGACACATAAGGAAGGTGGAGCCACCACCTTCTGGTCCTACACCCTCAACCTGCCGCTGTCCAGCAACTCCATGGTCAGCTGGAAGTTCTGCTACCTGCTGCACAAAGTGCTCAGAGACGGACACAGAAATGTGAGTTTAAAAGAGCCCAAGTGGTAAAAAATAAAAAATAATCAGGTTACAGTGTCTAAATACTGTGGGAGTATCTGAACTTTATCATTTGTCAGTGTGAACCCTACAGAGAAATCATCACAGTATTCAGAGATGTGGTGTCACTGATTACTGCAGCATAATGTTTCATTGTCTTCCTTCCATCTTCCTCGACTCCTTGTGATCCTAATTTCCTTCCTTCCCTTCCTCCCTACTCTTCCTGTCATTACTTTTTTCCTTCCTCCCTACTCTTCCTGTCATTACTTTTTTCCTTCCTCCCTACTCTTCCTGTCATTACTTTTTTCCTTCCTCCCTATTCTTCCTTTCATTACTTTTTTCCTTCCTCCCTACTCTTCCTTTCATTACTTTTTTCCTTCCTCCCTACTCTTCCTTTCATTACTTTTGTCCTTCCTCCCTACTCTTCCTTTCATTACTTTTGTCCTTCCTCCCTACTCTTCCTTTCATTACTTTTTTCCTTCCTCCCTACTCTTCCTTTCATTACTTTTTTCCTTCCTCCCTATTCTTCCTTTCATTACTTTTTTCCTTCCTCTCTACTCTTCCTGTCATTACTTTTGTCCTTCCTCCCTACTCTTCCTTTCATTGCTTTTTTCCTTTCTCCCTACTCTTCCTTTCATTACTTTTTTCCTTCCTCCCTACTCTTCCATCTGCTCTCCTTGCCTTCCCTTTCCTTCCTCTCAACGTTCTCAACGCTCTTCCTCCCTCCCTTCCTTCCTTCCTTCATCTCACCTCTGTCCATCTGTGATGTCACTAATCTACAATATTTAGTCTGAGGAAGGAAGGAAATCCCTTCCTCCTTCATCTCTCCTTACTTCCTTCTGCTCCACTTTCCTTCCTCCCTTTCTACTCTTCTTTCCTCTTTCCTTCCTACTCTTCCTTTGTTCCTCCCCTCCTTCCTTTCTTCCTCTCTTCCTGCCTTTCCTCCCTTCTCTCCATCTGTGACATCATTAATCTATAATATTTAGTCCATATCTCAGTTTTAAACTCTCTAAATGTTCCCAGTTTATTTCCTATTAGCAGCTGGCATGAAGTAAACATGGACCCAAGCTGTTGCCTAGCAACAAAAATAATTGGCATTCACTGAAATGGTTTCAGACTAATGATCTGAATCAGGGCTAATAAGAACAAACGTGGAGCTTTAATTCTTTAGTTCGGTCTTCAGTACTTATTTGTTTCTTTTGTGTGACCTCCTTCCTGTCTCAGGCTGTCAGAGACTCTCACAGATACTGTCACAACGTTAAAGATATGGGCGTTCTCTGGGTGAGTAGATATCTGTGAAAAAATAAGGTTACGAAAGGTACCGTCAGCTATAATTAAAGCGCTAACAGTGCAGTAAATTGTCTCCTGTGACATTATGTACCAAGATGAAACTCCTCAGCGAAATAGTGAATAAATGCACCACTTTGAGTCTTGAATGTAATTCACTGTCATGTAATTCAAAATATGACAACATTTAATTTTCATCACAGGGAAACTTGCATGATCGATACGGCCACATTGTTGCTTTATCCGCCAAATTCCTCACCCTCAAAATGGAGTTTCACACAAAGGTGACACACGTGTTTGGTTTTATGGTTTTTATAATGACATGTGAAATAATCCCAGACTGATAATAACGAAATTAATTCCCAGCACAAGGTGATCCCAGGTAACCTGGAGGCCAGCGATGACACTTTGGAGAGGGAGACGGGCAACGACACGACCAAAGTGTAAGCTCTCTGTCCACGACCAGTGTTTCTATTCAAAGCTGTGCTTCAAGGAGCTTCATAAATGTGGTTTTATCGCCCTGTAGGTTAGATATGACGCAGGAACTGATGGATTATTGGGATGCTGGGCTGAAGATGGAGGAGACAGGTGAGTCCTCTTTCTGCATGTTCAAATTTTCTGTTTGTTATGTGATTTCACAACCTTCTCAGAAGTGTAAAATCCCATGAAAAGACATGTGTGGGTCCATCCCTCGACACACTCTGACCTCCCAGCATTTAGGCCCAAGCACTTTGCTTCCAACTGAAGACATTTGAAAATATAGTAATTTCCTGAAGAGCAGGAAATAGTTTTGCGTTTGTTAGGGACCATTTTCTGCAGCTGATTAATCCTCATTTGGTGCTCTAGTGCAACCATGTACTTCTTTTCCCTGATGCTTCGTTCAGTCTGCTCTTCATTTGTTTAAACTACGTGCTTTACAGCCTGATAATATTCAGCCATCAGCTTCCACAGAGAAAAACAAAACATTCATTTTGAACCCACAATTTAAAAAAAAAAAAAAAAATCACAATTATCATTTAATTTGGGGGAGGGAGCGATACTTTCATTTTGCACTTCTCTATAATGTAATAGAATATATTTTTATTTCACTTGTTACAGCAGCAATAAACAAGTTATAAGTAAGAAATAAACTAAACAACCATAATTGAATAATAGAATAAATAATACTAATATTTACATAAATTAAGTTAAATTGCATTAAGTTAATATTTTAAATAATAATAAAATAAACAAACAAATAGGAAATTTATTTAGCTTTTGATACTGAAATGCTTCAATATACTGTTCACCTGCTGTTTAAAAAAAAAAAAAAAAAGTCAAGAAGGCCTCCTGACCTCTGGTGAAGCTTTGGCGACCTCTAGTGGGGATCAGCGGCCCCAGGTTGGGAACCAGTGTGTTCATGGTGATGAAGGAGCAGCAGTGAGGCTCGTTGTTTTTGATGGAAGAAGAGATATCAGGCATTACTTGTTTGGTTTGTTGACAATGAGAAAAACACTGACCTCCACCCGGTGATGTCACTAATCTACAATGTTTAGTCCCTTTCCTTCCCTTCCCTCCTTCCCTTCCTTTCTCTCTCTCTTCTTTCCTTCTGCTCTATTTTGCTTTCCTTCCTCCTTACTCTTCCTTCCTCTTTCCTTTCCTTCCTTCCTTCCTGCCCTCCTTCCTACTCTTCCTTCCTCTTTAACTTCTTCTTTCCTTCCTTCTTTCCTTTCTTCCTTACTCCCCTCCTTCCTTTTTTCCTTCCTTCCTTCCCCTCCTTTCCTTTCCCTACTCTTCTTCCTCTTTCCTTTTTTTTCCAAAAAATGTAGAAAAATATCAAAATTCATTCTTATAATTTTTGATTAAGATTAAGTTAAATTCCAGCTATTTCCTGTCGTTCCTGAACAGAAAAATGTCTTCCAGTGGTTGTTTGTTATTCTGGATTAATTTCTGACTGAGAAAGAAAGAAAAGAAGAGATAATGCTGGAGGCTCTCTGCTGCTCTGATATATCTGTTAAGTACAGGATCCACACTTAATGTCCATCTTTCTCCCGTTCAAAGTTCTGCGTCAGATGGACGCTAACGGCGCCAAATCTACGACCCCGGCTGGACAGTGCAGACTGACTCCTCTGATTCCTCTCATACTGGACTGCAGCTTCCTCTACCACTTCTCTGTCCTGCTGATGTTCAAACTGCACAGCCGTGAGTGACACCTTGTCTTTTCAGTCAAACAGCACAGTTAGGTGGATAAGATAAGATAAGATAAGACAGTCCTTTGCATTGTTACAGCAGCAAAGACAGAGCAACAGCAACAATAAGGACCTTTGTAAAATAAGAGCACCACTGTCTGAATAAGCAACAAACCAGGTGGAAAGTCCTCATATAAACTACATGAGTGAATAAAATAAATTAACACAATGGAATAACTGGTGTAATAAAGACAGCAAAGGTATGCTGTAACAATGCAGTTTCCCAAGTAATCACATCCTCTGCTTCACAGGCATCGCTCCAGATGTTCTTCTTGGACACCGTGAGCGCTTCAGGGATCTGTTTAACAGGTGGGTTTTTGGCATTATGAGGCAAAGAAAACACACTTTTACATCTGCGATGGTGGTGACGGATGTGTTTCCTTCTGCAGCCTCACGCAGTTCTTCGACAGAGCCAGAGAAATGGAGTTCTTTAAAAGTCGCATCCAGATCCCAGATCTGCCCGATGTAAGTGATGCAAATGTTTCCATGCGTCCAGACTTTTTTTTTTTTTTTTTGCAGGGGTGTCCAGCAAGATTAGATCATATGTCACATGGGTGCACATGCTTCTCCATCAACATAGCATCAGTTCATCATTTTGTCTTTTGTGATTAATTTGACCACTAAAATTAGAAATTTTTAGTGTTAGCATAAACTAAAATATAAATTGAACTCATAATTGCGACACAACTGAATGGGACAATGCAGGTGTAATATAGAATAGAATAGAATTTAAAAATGTACTCTAATGTGGGGATTAATTTATTGATTTTATCTTATTTTACCCTGTTTTTTTTTTACTCTTGTATTTATTGTTGTTAATGTTTTTGTTTTCGTTTCTTGTTTGTTCTTTCAAGGAAAAAAATAGAAAAGTATTTGGTAAATATGCACTGCAGTCGTACTGTGAATTGTTATTTTTTGCCAATAAAAATATTTTGTAAAAAAACAAAAAAAAGTACTCTTCATACAGTGCATAAAGAAATTAAGATAGTGAGAAATGCCATCAAACTGACTCCAACATCCAAATCTAGCAATGAAACGTTAACATGTTTAACATTATGAAAAGGAAAATCTTTACAGTTGAGAAGCTGGAACCATTTTTTCTTTATTTTTTCCTTAGAAACGGACTTAAACTATGATGAAAATAGTTGTGCTGATCTGTACAAACTTGATTATTAGCAAAACATCACATTTATAAGCTCTGCTGGTGTGTTGCACGCAAAAATCTGAATTTGAACTATATAAATAAATATATGCAGTAATAAAAGGTCTAATTTCCCTTATCTTAGGTACAGTAAAATTATATGGTCATCGCCATCTTAGTGTTCGTTCTTTTTTGTAGCCAGAAGAGACATGAGAGGGTGGAGCTAAGGCATTTTTAGACAATGTTCTAACACACTTTGATCCCTGCTTTATGGTCCGTTTGACCATAATTTACAAAATGAATATCGTGCTGTGTTAAAGACGAGACCATCCCATATTGTTTACCACTCAGGCTCCTCCAAACTTCCTCCGTGCTGCTGCCCTGGGCGAATATAAGAAGCCGGTGGTGGTGACCAACGAGGAGCATCATGACGAAGAGGAAGTGGAGCAACCAGATTTTTGGGAGGCGCCACAGATGCCACAGGTACAGACAAGACGTCAGAACATACAGAGCTGAACAAATACAAGTATCGTGCAGCATTATCTCACTTTACTTCACTTTAACTGGACTCTTTCTTCCTCACTGAGTTCCCTGCCTTTCATCATTTTGAACAGGAGTGAGGAATTTAAGCTGAATTCACCTTTTTAGACCCAAATTTGATCCAACACTGGAATTCTTTCAGAAATTAAAAATATAACAAATAATTATAGAACTTTAAAGGTGCAATATTTTATTAATTATCATTTTTATTAATTAAATTTGTAAAATAATAATATATTTAATTTAATTTGACAACCACATATTTATTTATTTATTCCTATTTCTAATTTATGTTTTTATCTTGTCGTACTTTTTATATCTATAGAAATTAATCCAGAATAACAAACAACCGTTAAAGCACATTTTTCCGTTCAGGAATGACAGGAAATAACTGGACTTTATCATCTTAATCAAATAAAAATAAAGTTCTTTCATATTTTTTCTGCTTTTTTTAACAATAAACTTTAAAATTCCTGGATAACCACAATAATTATATTTTATCATTAATTATGTAACATTGATTAAAGAGCTTGCACATACCAGTGGATTGTCCATTAGAGAAACATATTCTGCTAAACAGTAATACTGTTAGTTATGATCATTATAAAACCGTGCGTTTACCACCTGATACTGGGCGGAGGGATAATAAATCTGTTGAACATGGCTAATACACTTTTACCTCCTTGCAGTACTATTTGCTCAACCAAATGGGAACTCCTGATGCTTCGGTGGAGCAGAGGGGAACAGAGAACGAGAGCCTGAAGAGAGAGCTGGAGGTGCTTAAACCAGAGCTGCAGCTCATCAAGACTGAGGTAAGCCGGCCACTCTCAGGTGGGTACGATCACTACACATCTCCAGTGCGATCAGTGACGCTGAAACCTTTCCTCAGGCTCAGAGGTGTGTGACCGAGCTGAAGGCTCAGGTGAACCGCCTGGAGGCCGAGGTGGAGGAGCAGCGCGCCCAGAAGCAGATGGCCATGGTGGAGAAGGAGCACCTGAGGATGGAGGTGGAGGCTTTGCGGTGCGCCAACGTGGCCAACATGGGGGCTCAGATCGGGTTCAAGGAGGCAGACAGTGAGTGGAGCAGAGTTTGGGTTCAGGTGAAACATGCTCGTGTCTGCGTTTTAACGTCCTGACCTCTTAATCTGCACACAGACAGAGCTCAGGCAGCAGAGGGTCGTTTCCTTCAGCTCAAAGAGAGACACGCAGAGCTGATCACCAGTCACGCCGACTTAATGAAAAAAGTAGGATGAGGAGTTATTTGAGTATTTTTCAGTTTCATCAAAAAGCTTGATTATCAAAACTGCTATTTTGTGAAGAACGCAGAGACGGTGAAAATGCTGTCGGGTACGAAACAAAGTCAAGAGGACTTGATGAGATACAAACAGCAGCTGGAAAATGAGCTGGAGAATATACGACAGGAGAAAAGAAACACGGTGAGAAGTTGAGCCAGTCAATGCCTCCTGACGTCACCTTTTCCTCCTGAAAGCCTGATGCCAGGCCTGATCGACTGATTGATCTATTGTCTCCTCTCCCGATCAGATGAACCAGCAGCAGCAGGATGTTCAGCGCCTGAACTCAGAGCTGCTGGAGCAAAGAGCAGAACTGGCTCTGCTTCGCAGCTCTCTGGACACCAAAGAGATGGTGAGAACGGAAAAACACATTTTACATTTCTATAACAACAAATATTTGAGTGTCAACACTATTTTGTTTAAATCCTCTGAAATAGATAAGTGTCCAGCACCACTTATTCTCTTAACCAGATATTTAAGTTTCAAGTTTATTTTATTTGTGTGTTGTCATATAAACATATTATGCAAAATCACAACAAATAGCAGAAACAAACAATTTTACTGATCAAAAAATGATTTTGACCTTTTTAGGTTGTAATTTATTTTTGTATATTATATTTTATTTATATTAATGAATTATTATTAATGTATATTTATTATATATATTAATATATTTTATATATTTATATTTTTCCTGATTCAAATAATGATTTTGACCTTTTTAGGTAATTTATTTTTGTATATTATTTATATTTTATATTGTATTTTGTTATATTAATTAATTATTATTAATTTATATTTATTATATATATTATATATTTTATATATTTATATTTTTACTGATTCAAATCATGATTTTGACTTTTTAGGCCCTGATTTCTATTTTTTGTCTTATTTATATTTTATATTATATTTTATTCAGACAAAGTTTGCTGCATATGTTTAGTCAAAACATTAACTTTTGTCTTTATTCTAATTAAGTCTTTATTATATTTCATAGAAAGGTATTGGAAAAAGTGGTATAATTTTGATATTAGTGTCTGCACTATTTTTATTTATATACTGTATCAACACATATTTACATATTTATTATTTATTTATTTATTTATACATACATAGGCACGTACATATATGTTAGGACTGTCGAAATTAACAAAATCTTTTTATTTCAAATGTGCGGATTTATGTTTATCGGGGAGGAAAATGAATATTAAGAAATTAAAAATCAATGTCAATATTTTTCCCACCCCTATTTTATACACAGTTATAGCACTTATTATCCCGACATGTATTTTTAGTATTAACACCCTGCTCCATGAGCTTTCTGCCAGGGTTGCTCAGTCAGTTTATTCACTTATCTGTGCTTTCTTTTCTTCTCTTCAGGAGAGAGCTCAGGCCAGCAGCAGCCTGGCGGCGCTGCAGGCGGAGAGGGATGTTCTGATGCGCTCCTCCAGAGAAAAAGACAGTGAGCTGTCCTCACTGAGGCAGCAGAGCCAGCAGCAGCAGAGCTCCCTGGACCTGGAGAGGGACCGGCTCCTCCGAGAGCTGGAGGCCCTGAGAGCCCAGCTCCAGCAGCAGGTACGAACTTAACTTAAAGATGAGAGAAGATAATCCTTTATTCGTCCCACCAATGAGGAAATTTGCATCATTAGAGCAGCAAAGTGGATAGAGCAACATTACAAGGGGATGGCCTATAAAAACTAAGAAATAAGAGCATCAGGAACAACAAAGTGGAAAAAAATGAAGGCATCATATAAACAACATAAGAGAACAACCAAGGTATTATATATACAGCATAAGAGAATAACTAAGGTGTCACATACACACTAAGTGAAAAAGTAAAAAAGTGTCTAAACAAACATGAGACCAGATGGAAAACTGTAAGTCAGCACCAATGTAAATGAACAAAACGGACATGCTGAGACTAAAAAACAGAGATATTACGCATTAGCAAATGATTAAATTAAATCATTGCACATGAAAATTAGCATTAAAATGTTTCAGGGTCAGAGGTAGGTTGCAGATGTGATAATATTCACCAAGTTTATGCTTCAGCCTGTAAGTCAGCCTCTCTAATGCTGACGTGAGGACAATTAAAACTGGTCTTTCTGAAGCTCACCATCAACGCAGAGCAGAAGCTGGAGATCGAGCGGCTGAGACGAGACCTGGAATCGACTCGAGCAGAGCTGAACCGAGCCAACGGCGCCCTGCAGAGCAAAGAGATGGTAGGAATGGTTTTGGTTTCCATTGGCTCTCATCACATTCATGTCTGCAGAGTGGCTGACGAGTGTCGCTGATCCTCAGAGTGGCAGCCAGCTGAGCAGCTCGCTAGCGGGGCTGCAGGCTGAGAGGGAGGTGATGCTGCGCTCCATGAGGGAACAGGAGGCCGAGCTGAGCTCCCTCAGGCAGCAGGCCCAGCTCCACCACAGCTCCCTGGAGCAGGAGAGGCAGAGGAGCAGCATGGAGCTGGGGAGCCTCCACGCCCAGTTACAGCAACAGGTGCTGCACACACTTCCTGAAGCTGCCGTCAGCTTTCAGAGCGTCCAGCTGCTGACGAGTTTGTCTGTGTCGCTTCAGGCCTGTCGAGAAGGAGAGCTGAGCCAGAAGCTGCAGGAGGAGCAGTTCTGCCTGCTGCAGTGTGCTGTGGTGGAGGCCGAGGGCATCATCCTGGACGCTGTGGCCAAGCTGGACGACCCCATTCACCTCAGCTGCATCAGCTCACCTGGTAACACCCCGCAAAATAATCACATTCATTACAATAATTTTTCATTTTCAGACAGTAAAATGGATACATTTATCAGCAGATAAAAGGTCCAGGCTAATGAAAGGGACATAAAATATTTCTTTATTTCAATTTTGAACAAATGCAACAGTACAACAATACCCACTCATACAGATTATTGTACACAGGAACACTTGCATTTCAAAAAAAATAATGTTAATTAAAAGGGGTGGATACCATGTAACATAATTTAAAAAAAAAAGTATAATATAAAATATCTAGTTATTCCCACCAGGGGTAAAATTGTCAATAAAAGGTTGCCAAATTCTGCTACAGCCACAATATTTTTTAAGAAAAATTAGAAAAATGGAAAACAAATACTCAGATGTATTCACTGATCATGTAAAACAGAGAATCTTCACTAGGTACTGCCCCACCCCACCACCTTTTTATATATAATTATAATAATATAATAATAATAATAATAATATGATTATTATCACTAATTCAGCATCATTATTATTTACAGTAATGCCTTATTTATCTTGCTGTTTTTCATGCAAAACACGATAAATAAAGTATTAAAAAAGAAACGTATAAAACACAAAAGCAAACATTTTAAGTACTTTAATTATTTTTTATTTAGATTAATAATAACAATAATACATAAATAAATACATAGTATTTGTATTGTTGTTGTTATTATTAATATAATATATATTTTTTTTTTTTTACCCCGGACATGTCTTGCATTAGAATTGCCATTATCACCTCCCCTACCAAATTTTTACATGCATTAACGTGCTGTCAATAGAAATTACTTTTCATATTCAGGAGACACAATAAAAATACAGAGGCTGAATACTATGATAATAATTTACAATGATATAAAAGACAGATATTTGAGAGGCAATTCAAAAACTTTTAATATTTTGTATTTATTATAATAGAATGTTAAATACACGTGATAAAATATTAATACTATTTATATTTTTGTATTCATTGTTATTGATATTTATATTTTTACTCTCTTATTTTCGTGCTTCCTCTGTATTATATGGTTTGATTGAGTTTTTGTATGAAGTATGGTAAAAAATAAGTCTAAGGAACTCGATAAATCATTTAAAATGATTTGTCACCATATACATAATAATTAATACAACTTATGAAGTTAACTTAAAAAGAAAAAGCCCCTCAACAATTTAGAAGCACAATAAAAACATTTAATAAATTATTTATATCACACTATAATATAGGTCCATGCAGATATAAGGACATTTTTATTAATATAAAGTCATATGGATGCCTCATAAACACTTTTAATAGTATAAATCATTTATTAATTGATTTTATAATGCTCATAAATGCTAAACGGTCTATGAAAATAAGGTGTTGTTTTTTTCATCATGTTTTTCTTTGTTTTTTTTTCAGATTATCTGGTGAATCGAGCTGAAATCACTCTGAATTCTATCGACAAAATGCAACAGAGCCACATGGTTTACCTGGGGAACAAGAGCGGTGAGTGGAAAAACTGAGGTCGTAGGAGTGTAGATACTGTTTTTATTTATTTTATTTATTTATTTTGAATATAATATAAAAAACACAACAAACGCATCATACAGAGAAAGAAAACTTTAGAAAAGGAGCAGGATGAAGTTTATATCATATCATATCATCCCATCTTTCTGACTACCCTAAATTTTCATATCAGATCCCATAAGTAACTCAAAACATCCTGCACATAACAGACTAAATCCTGACAAAGCACCAAATAAAATCCTATAGGTATTAGTAAATAATGTCAGTGAATAAAGTAAAACCAAGAGAAAAAAAAATAAGAAAATAGTCCTTCATCTGTATATTGTTTTAAGACCATCTCTTTATATTTTGGTTTAAACTGCTGTATATTGTTGGAGCGTTGCTTTAATTGACCCCGGACCCCACACACAGGGGGTTATAATAATAAATATTATATTATATTATAATTTAGCATTAAATATGTTATTTTGATTAAAGATCTTTCACATACTTCGGATTAATATTCTGGTAATCAGTAATACTGTTAATTTATGGCAGCGGTGGTAAACACCTGACACTGGGGTGTGGTGGGATAATAAATGTGTTAATCTTGGTGTGTATATATATATCTATATATATATATATATATATATATATATATATATATATATATATATATATATATGATGCTCTTCTCTACTGTGTCTACTGTGTTTAGACGCCAGCGGTCTGTTGAGGACGGTCACTCAGTTCTCCCACCTCGCCGCTGATACCATCGTGAACGGAGCGGCGACATCTCACTCTGCTCCCACCGACCAGGCCGACCGTAAGCATTTATACATTCACGCTGTGACTGTCAGAGGTGTTTGCTAAAAACACTGTGTCTTTTGTCTCCTGCAGGTTTAACTGACACCTGTCGAGACTGTGCCAATAACTGCCTTCAGTACCTGAAGGACCTGAAGCTTCAGGCCAGTCTGCAGAGAGCAGATCCCTCCACTGTGCGCTACACCGTCCAACGCATCCTCGCTCTGGGACAGGTGACACACCTCTTACCTGTAGAGTCTGCAGCTTTGAGCTAAATGCTAACCACATGCTAACATGCAGATGTTAACAGATACATCACAAGATAAGACAAACCTTTATTCTTCCCACAAACAGGGAAATTTACTTTTTTACAGCAGCAAAGTGGACAGAGCAACAATAACATGACAATAAGCTTTGTAAAAAAAAAAAAAAAAGAAGAAGAAGAATCATCAGTAAATTAGTAGAATAAATAGAAAAACATTTAAATAATATTATAATAGAATATTATTTATTGAATATGTACTTGTTGCAGCAGCGTGAACAAATTGTAATGAAGAAAAAATAATCAAACATCAGTAATTAAATAATAGAATAATTAATAATGATAATATATACATAGTGAACAATGTTCCTTGTGGACTTATCAACAGTTTTTTTTTTCAAAAATATGTTTACTTATCCAACTTTTTCTCACATTAAGGCATGTAGGCCCCAAAATGATCATCTTGCCCGGATACAGCAGTGCTATTTTCTGATTGGTTGATCTGTAGTGGTATGCTGTTTTCTGATTGGCTGGAGCACGCCAAGCTCCCGGTGAGGTCTGCGAAGCCCCGAGCGTCTTGCTTCACGTCCAACTTCACGTATAGCAGTGTAACTTGGTCGGAGTTACATATAAATTTTTGTGCGTGAGGAACACTAGGTGTGGCAGGTGGAAGTGTTAAAGTTTTAAAAAAGCGAGACTTGAGAGACATGGTTTCAATATGACGTCGGAGTTTACAGTAGTGGCTTCCTGTTGTTAGCTAGTAGCTCTTTGCTAATAACTCACTGTGGCAGCGGAGCATCGTCAGGACCAACACATGAAAAGGGGATCACACTTCCTGTTTTCTACTCGCCCCAGACTCTGTATCCTCTTTTATATTCACCTGAGATACTAAAAATCGATCCTTTTAGCCCCTCTTATGAGCTATAGTTAGCTAACCCAGTGTTTACACTTTCTTCAGCTTATTTTCTCACACCGCTCATCCCCCTGAAGTCCTCTGGCGCCCCCAGTGGAGGCGCGCCTCACGCTTTTAAAACCGCTGATCCACTGTATATCATGTAGTGGAGTAGAAGTATAAATTAGCAGAAAATAGAAATGTTACCTTTTTTGCAGTCTTCCACTGGTGCCTGACTCCACTTACACCTGCTGCTGTGTACTTAAACTGAATGATGTGTGTTCAGGATCTGCGTCCTAAAGGGCAGGATGTGCTGAAAGAGGAACTGGGGTATATGGTGGACAAGGAGAGGGTCGCTACGTCGACGGCCATTGAAGAGGCCGTGCTGCGAATGGATGTAAGGACACATCCCGACACATAAACCTGACTCACGCAGACACCTGCCGATGCTTCATGTTTCTGTTTGTTTATTTCTCAGGAGATACTGTGTCAGGCAAAGAAAGATTCTTCTGGCATCAAGTTGGAGGTCAACCAGAGGTGAGAGTAATACAGCGTAAAACTTGTCGACATCACTTTCTTTTCTGCAATCTGTGTGACGTTTATTTTCCTCTTTCACCAGCATCCTGGGATGCTGCTCAGACTTGATGAAGGTAGGAATCCATCTGATATTTTTAAACATACAGATCTGTTATCTCTGTCTGTGATTCATGGTCTCTATTTTTCCTCTCCAGGCCGTTCACATGCTGGTGACGGCTTCCACTGACCTACAAAAGGACATCGTGGAAGGAAGCAGGGTGAGTTGCCACTGTCATCAACCTCACTTTATTTTTTACATTACATTTCTAAACAACCAACAATCTACATGAGACTATTGCACGTACATATAACCGTCATGTTTGTCATCTTAGTGTGGACGTAGGTTTATTTCACCCACAGCTGTTGATACTCCAAAAATTAAACATGTCATTTTTAAGCCTGAATTTATTCAGATTTTATCTGTTATCGCACACTGTCTTTAAAAACACCTGATTGTGCAGAAACCACAGGTCAGTGGTGCATTCACTGACTCTCTTTGTCCTTGTTCTTGCTGTAGGGGGGAGCGTCTGTCTCTGAGTTTTATGTCAAAAACTCTTGCTGGACCGAAGGACTCATCTCTGCCTCTAAAGCTGTTGGCTGGGGTGCCACTCAGCTGCTGTTAGTATCAAAACATACACATTACTATATTATTATATGCATTATGTGTCCTGAACATCAGATTATGTCATGAATGTCACCTTTTTGCCATCAGAGAGTCAGCTGACCGGGTTGCCAATGAAAAAGGAAGCTATGAGGAGCTCATCGTGTGTTCGCATGAGATTGCTGCGAGCACGGCTCAGCTGGTCGCTGCCTCCAAGGTAGGTCAGGTTTTCCATGTCCCAAATACACATTTAAGTATTTTACGACTATTTGCATCCGGTGCAAAATGCTGAATATGGCTGATTCCTCTGCCCTGCATGGACAAACCATTCCTAAATCAAAACTATGTCAAGACCACAAATAGACACCAAACAGTCTCGGACAATTTTATCAAGAAGAGCAAAGAGAAAAAAGGCGGGAGAGAGATTAAAAAAATAATAATAAACTGAGCCATTTTGTCATTAAATATTCTTAATTTTTTCCTGCTTGTGATTCACATTAATTCCAGGTGAAGGCCGACCGCAACAACAAGAAGCTGCAGACGCTGAAACAGGCCTCGCGGCACGTTAATGACACGGCCGCCATGGTCGTCACCTCCACCAAACAAGGGCAGCAGCAGATCTCCGACCATGGTGAGAGCTCATAATAGATAATAATGTTAGTAACAACAATAACTCAAATTTATGTAGCGCCTTTCTGGAAACAAAAGGATGCTAGATCCCCACCTGCTTTGAAGAAAAGTACATGGATTATATTATTATATTTTTTATTCTTTTAATTCTGTTTTTATGTTTTCTAATTATCGTATAATAGCATTTTATAAAACTATCTTGTTATTTAAAATATGCATCACTTAATACATTTATAGCCAGCGTAGGCTAGTGTTGAGTATTCTGTAAACTAGCCATGGATAAATCCAAGAAAAGGACTGTCTCGGAGGAAAATAGAGAATTTACTATGGCTTGTGTGTATGCTTGATATGAGGCCACATTTGATTTTATTAATTTTCCAATATGAGGAGTACTCAAATAGACCTGCGTAGATCTGTTTCTCGTTTATTAGACCCTACACATGCACATTGTTGCTCCTCCTCATAAGATATAACAGATAAAAATAGAAAGGTTTTCTCTACCACTGCTCTATATTCTCAAAAATACAACAAAGTTTTTGCATATGCAGTATAACTACATACAGTATAATACTTTAGAAGATGAGTTTTGTTTACCGGCTCCTTATAAATGTTGATCATTTTTAACGTAAAGGTTGCAGACCTCTGCCCTACAGGAAGTAAATACCTTTTGAGGAGCTGATGCAGGAATCAGGGTCTAAATTATGTGCTTTGAGGAAAAGTCACTAAAATCTGAAGGATTCATCCTCTGGCGAACGGCTGCACAAAACCAAATCATTTGCATGGTTGATGATGGTTGATATTTCAGGAAGTGTTGGTTCATTCATCGAGCTTTACCTGTGTGTCTTGTGTACAGGTCTGATGGACTTCTCTGGCATGTCTCTGATCAAACTGAAAACAGAGGAGATGGAAGCTCAGGTGAGGCTCTCCCCATCGTTGTTGACCTCATTTCCTGTTGAAAGCAGCCGATGACGTTGTGTTTACCTCTGGATCCCTCAGGTGAAGGTGTTGAAGCTGGAGAGCCAGCTGGAGCAGGAGCGAGTTCGCCTGGGGGAGCTGAGGAAGAGGCACTACGAGCTCGACGCCTCTGGGCTCATCGCCGAGGATGATGACGACAGCTTCCCGCCGCCGCCGCCACCCACTCTACTCGACTCCACGGCTGTACCGCAGTCCTTCTCACAGACGCAGCCTTACCTAAACACCCAGATCTTTGCACCGAACAATCCGTTTGCACCGGCTCCACCATCGACACAGTCCTTCTCGGTGCCTCAGTTGTACTCGCCAACGCACAGCTACACCCCGTCCCAAACCTACACCCCATCCCAACCCTTCACACCCTCCCAGCCTTACATGCCAAACCCAACCCAAACATACTCTTATTCGCCATCGCAGCCCTCAACACACACCTCCAGCCTCCCCCAGCCTCAGCTACCGCCACCGTCACAGTCTCAGCCCCAGGCGACCCCACAGAACAGCACCGACAACAAAGCACCCGTGAGGAAACCCAGTATTTTCGCCAAATCTGGAAACTTACTGAAGAATGCGGTAAGTGCTTGAAACCCATCTGCTAGATCTGCGTGTTCATCATTGATCATATACTGAGTGTTTAAAGGGCAGGTCCATTTTGTGAAGACTTTATGTCATTCTGTAGCTTCTCAGTGGTGATCGCTGTGTATTCAGATCATTAAAATGTATGTATGTTTTAACGTCAAAATGCTATTTTTCCTTCAAGTCCTTCTAAAATCTTCTTCCCATTTGACCTGATGTAGGATTCTGCATCATGATGCTGCTACATGTCCAGTTTATATCCAGTACAGTACATTGTTCTAGTCAGTATATTAACGTCACATCCAGTGACTTAGGTGGTAGACAGCGTGCTCCCTGTTTGGAGAAGCAGACAGGAAGTACCAGCAGGAAGCTGAGGAACACACCGCTGTGGATGCCACAGATAACATAAAGAAATGAACCGATTGATGCAGCGATAGACCAGCAACTCCTATGAGAGGAGAGCTTAAATTACCGCTTTAGTGAATGGAGTCTGGTGAGAGGAGAGCTTAAATTACCACTTTAGTGAAGGGTGTCTGGTGAGAGGAGAGCTTAAATTACTGCTTTAGTGAATGGAGTCTGGTGAGAGGAGAGCTTAAATTACCTCTTTAGTGAATGGAGTCTGGTGAGAGGAGAGCTTAAATTACCTCTTTAGTGAATGGAGTCTGGTGAGAGGAGAGCTTAAATTACCACTTTAATGAATGGAGTCTGGTGAGAGGAGAGCTTAAATTACCGCTTTAGTGAATGGAGTCTGGTGAGAGGAGAGCTTGAATTACCACTTTAATGAATGGAGTCTGGTGAGAGGAGAGCTTAAATTACCGCTTTAATGTATGGAGTCTGGTGAGAGGAGAGCTTAAATTACCACTTTAATGAATGGAGTCTGGTGAGAGGAGAGCTTAAATTACCGCTTTAATGAATGGAGTCTGGTGAGAGGAGAGCTTAAATTACCGCTTTAATGTATGGAGTCTGGTGAGAGGAGAGCTTAAATTACCACTTTAATGAATGGAGTCTGGTGAGAGGAGAGCTTAAATTACCGCTTTAATGAATAGAGTCTGGTGAGAGGAGAGCTTAAATTACCGCTTTAATGTATGGAGTCTGGTGAGAGGAGAGCTTAAATTACCGCTTTAATGTATGGAGTCTGGTGAGAGGAGAGCTTAAATTACCGCTTTAGTGAATGGAGTCTGGTGAGAGGAGAGCTTAAATTACCGCTTTAATGAATAGAGTCTGGTGAGAGGAGAGCTTAAATTACCGCTTTAATGTATGGAGTCTGGTGAGAGGAGAGCTTAAATTACCGCTTTAATGAATAGAGTCTGGTGAGAGGAGAGCTTAAATTACTGCTTTAGTGAATGGAGTCTGGTGAGAGGAGAGCTTAAATTACCGCTTTAATGAATAGAGTCTGGTGAGAGGAGAGCTTAAATTACCGCTTTAATGTATGGAGTCTGGTGAGAGGAGAGCTTAAATTACTGCTTTAATGAATAGAGTCTGGTGAGAGGAGAGCTTAAATTACTGCTTTAGTGAATGGAGTCTGGTGAGAGGAGAGCTTAAATTACTGCTTTAATGTATGGAGTCTGGTGAGAGGAGAGCTTAAATTACTGCTTTAGTGAATGGAGTCTGGTGAGAGGAGAGCTTGAATTACCGCTTTAGTGAATGGAGTCTGGTGAGAGGAGAGCTTAAATTACAGCTTTAATGCATGGAGTCTGGTGACTGCTTTAGTGAATGGAGTCTGGTGAGAGGAGAGCTTAAATTACAGCTTTAATGCATGGAGTCTGGTGACTGCTATAGTGAATGGAGTCTGGTGAGAGGAGAGCTTAAATTACTGATTTGATGCATGGAGTCTGGTGACTGCTTTAGTGAATGGAGTCTGGTGAGGGGGGAGCTTAAATTACTGATTTGATGCATGGAGTCTGGTGACTGCTTTAGTGAATGGAGTCTGGTGAGGGGGGAGCTTAAATTACTGATTTGATGAATGGATTTTGGAGAGAGGAGAGCTTAAATTACACATCGTTCATAACCTTACTGATTAGTTTACTTTGCTAACCTAAGTCACTGCTTTTAACAGCTCAGCTGGTGTTTCCATTTTAAATAAAGGAAAAGAGTACAGATGGATCTGCCCTTTAATAAGAGGATGACTTGAGTAGATGGTGTATATTTTAATGAGTCTTTTCTTTTTTGAATTGCAGTTCAGACGAGGTGAAACTGGAACAGGGGAATCTTGAAGCCTGACTAAAGAAGAATCTCACATTTTACTTCACAATCACTGGAAATTCTATCTCCCGCTCTGCAAAATAATGTTAAATGAGCTTATAAGAAACATTTTAAATGTGCAAATGAATATTTTACAACTTATTTTTATAATCATGCTGAAGCCTTTATTGCTATTGTATACCGAGTTGATTTATTAAAAACCTTAACATCTTCTGGGGCAGAATACAGTGGTATGTTGTCTCTGATTTCTGTGAGATATTTGTCTCATTATTCACATTATTTTCATCATAAAGTCACTGAGTTGTGAGACAGGATGTGTGATTGACAGACTGATGTGTAAATCTTTTAGGATTAAGGTGAAGAAAAGTCCTGACCACATTGGGGATGAACTCCTCATTTATTATATTTTTTTCAGCTGTCTTTGGTTCAGAAGAGGTTGTGGTCGGAAAATATTATAATCCCAGTAGATATTTTTTCCTTATATTTATTAAACTTTTTCTTCCTTTATATTTTCAGGAAAGTTTCCAACTTCTTCAGCTAATTCAGTTGAAAAATGCATCATCACAAAGCTGCAAACAGGCTGTTTTTTCTGACTTAAATACACATTAATCCAGAAACATCAGCTGAACTAGAACAAACACACATTTTACTGCACAATGAGGACTTTAACTGATGATACTTTAGCACAGACTGCAGATAATACTGGTGTACTTTAATTTAATGAGGATTTTATTGCAGTACTTTTGCCTGCAGTGGAGTATTTTTTTTCTCTCCATGCTCTAATATGTTCTTACAGCGACCTCATCTGTCTGTTATTTCTGTCATGCGCAATGCAAACTGCAATCTCACCACTATGGAAGTGGATGGACTCCCTTTGGGACCGAAGTGGAGACGCGTGAAGCTAGCAGAAGGTAACAAAGATGGATGCCGGAATAGGATATGTTTACCGTCAAAATAAAAGCACAATACAAAGCTGTCAATGCGCAAGATGTAATTATTAATTGATTTTATTTGAACTTTTCTATTGCTGTGTAGTACTGCTATGGTTAATTTCTGTTACTGTATAAATGGAAGTACTTATAATGTGCATGACTTTGCAAGTGACCAATGGACGCACAGAAAAGTCATTATTTATAAATGTTAATTAATTGCAGTAGAGTTAATGCTGATCTCATCTTAATCATGTCAGAGACCCAGAAACAAGTGCTCCTATGCTTACCTCAGCTATATTTAGGAATTTACACAATGATAAGTGAATTGAATTTCCTTCGGGACTAATAAAGTTTTTATTTATCTATTTATAAGTGCATAATTTAACCAAAGTAATCACGTTTTTTGCGTCTTTTGCTACAAGATTAAATAATGCGGTAAGACCCAACTCGGGGGGCTGTACAGTATAACAGCAATAAGCCATTTGCACAGCAGACTTACTCGGTCTGTACTTTAAATTTCACCATTTATAAGTCACATCCATATTATAAATATTGTATTTCATTAAATTTGAATTTCCATTTTGCAATTAACATATATTTCTTTTTTTAGGACATAATGTAAATATTTATTATTCGACATTCTATTATTTCATCATTGTTGTAAATTGCATTTCCTGCAACTCATAATTTGTTTTTGCCTCTAACAAGTAATAATAAAAAATAAATTGAAATATTCTATCATTGAGAACACGGGTCACATTCCAAACATTTTTTTTCTGTGAATTTGGATTTAATTGAATCTACTGAGGTGGTTATTCATGTGATTATTCAAGTATTTCTTACCATATACTTATTACTTGCCATATCTAGTGGCGTCTGCAGTCTTTTATGCAGTGGGAGGAGGTACAGGAAGAGACTGAACTCTGTTTTTATCTTCATGTCCGTAGTCCTAATAGTAATAACTGATTTATTGTGTTTTTAATTTCATTTGTCATTTAAAATATATATTTCTTTTTTGTTTAGCACGTTCTATAAATATTAATTACTTTTAGACTTATTTATAGAGTTATTTTATTATTTGATAAGTGCTGTTTATTGTTTGTTTCTTACTTGTTTACCCAACAAAAAAAATAAATATTGTATTTCCATCTAAACGCAAATTAAAACACTGGTTTTAATTTGAAACGCCTAGCCGGAAGTTGGGTGCGTTAAATAGCGGAGTTGATAATGGTGGCCATCAGTGAACTGAAGGGACGGCTCAGGCAGGACAGCGATGGCCCACAGCCGATATTTACCCCAAACAAATCAACTTAACGCCCGGACTCATCTGTCAGTGATGGATAATCGATAGTTCCCGTGTTTCATGCTGTTTTACGGCGTATTTGTTCGTAGTTTTTAAACGTGAAGCGGTTGAGTTTAGCTAACTTAGCAGAATTGTTCTTCCAGGGAGAGGAAGTTTGCTGCGGCGGAGGAAACATAATAGGAAACCGGGGAGGGCCGAGCTATCCCGACATGGAGGACTCCGGGTCGGCCCTGGAGAAGAATGTCGCTGACCTCACGGTGATGGACGTGTATGACATCGCTGCCGTGGTGGGCCAGGAGTTTGAGCGGATCATAGACCAGTACGGCTGCGAGGCTCTGTCCAGGCTGATGCCCAAAGTGGTGCGAGTGCTGGAGATCCTGGAGGTGATGGTGAGCCGCAACAGCATCAGCCCGGAGACCGAGGAGCTGCGGCTGGAGCTGGACAAGCTGCGGCTGGAGCGGCTGGACCGGCTGGAGAAGGAGAAGAAGCACAGAAAGGTCTCCTGCACTGACAATCAATCATACAATGATTTAAGCTGTGTCTACTGCCTGTTGACACAACATTACTGTGATTTAACCTGAGGAGGAGGGAATATTCAGATTCTTTCCTCCAGTGAAAGTATCAGTACTACTGTAAAAAATACTCCATCACAAGTAAAAGCCCTGAAGAAAATATTCACAGGTATTGTTAAATAAAAGTTCTCCATCACATGTCCTCAGCTGACCATGGTACTGAGGTAAAAGTACCAGATACTACTATAAAATACTCACTAGAGTAAAAAAAAAAAAACCCTGACGTAAATGTTCAGTGGTACTGGTAAGTACAAATACAAAATACCACTGTAAAATACTCTATCATAGGTCTTCAGTTGGCAGTTACTTAGGTAAAAGTACTCCATCATAAGTAAAAGTCCTGAGTGGAATACTCTCTAAAAGCATCAGTACCACTGTAAAGAAAAAATCCATTTAAAATATGACTTAGTAACAGTACCAACACCACTGTAAATTACTCCATTGTAGGTCCTGACTTGAAATATTACTTTCAGAAAAATATTTCAACCAATACTACTGTGAAATACCCCATTACAAATAAAAGTCCTCCATTGAAAATGTCACTCAGTGACTCAGTATGTGAGTATAATGATGAAAATACCCTTTTGTTCTATGAAGAAATAATAGATATGGGTGTATATCTAATTATATACACACACATTCAGAGCACAAAGTGACACCGACCGTGTAATTATTAGAAAAACAGCAAATCGTCACATTTGAGAAGCTTATAGCATGAAGCGTTTGGCGTTTCTGCAGTGTTTTGACGACTGATGGGAAGTTTGTCCCTGACTCAGCAGGAAACTCTGCACACTCCTGCTATATTGGTCAGATGTTTCCATTGTTTCCTATTAGTCATCAAAGCGTCGTGTATGAGGTACTTCTTATCGTAAATTTAGTGCCAATTTATTGTAAATGTACTGCTTTAGCGCATTTTCTGAAAGGGAACTGAACCTCTTATCAATGCTCTCTTCAAAACAACCAAACTCCATTGACAAAATAAGTAATTTTACTTTGCAGAACACAGGAGTTGCGTTGGTGGATTAGTCATTAGTTTGTGTTATTGAATGACTGGTGTTTTGTTAAGTGTTAATTCAGATTCACCAAAGTCACACAACAACACAAACATACTAATCGATGGAGGCAGAGGTAGACCAGCAACTCCTGTGTTCTGTGAGCTAAAATGACTGTTTTTTTCAATGGACTTTGGTTGTTTTCTTAAATAAACATGTTGATTGTTTTTTAATGTGAATTCTTTGTCCGTAAAATAAATATATGTGTCCTAACTTATGCACATCAAAGTGGTGTGTTAGCAGCTGATGAGATCACACTGGATGGAAGTTAAGGTGGCTTTAAATCAGGATTACAGCTCAGAGAGCTATAAAAAAAAGTTTCTCGTGACAGTGAGCGATCTGCAGTGAACACTGATTAACTGCGTCACATGAACGCGATGAAATGGACGTTTCTGGAAGTGACGGCTGATTCTGCAGCGATTAAGACGTCAGAGTTGGTTAATATAATTCTCACACCTCATGCTGCTAAACTCTCCAACATGCCAACATGTGTACTTATTCAGTGAATATTAAAAGGCTTTGTTTGATGCTCCAAAGGATGCATACAGGAAATGGAACAAGGCAGTGTCTAGTAAACAATAATGATGTGAATAAGAGTGACTGTGAGAAAAAAGATGAAAAATTATGAATATAACACAGCAGTTTGTGCTCATGATTCATTAATTTATCCTCAAAGCCCTGCAGTACGACACCACCAGCTAGACTGAATAGCTTCTCTAATTTGCTGCTTTTCTGGTTTTTCATTTATTTTTTTCGGTGGGCTGTTGTTGACTTGAGCCATGTCTAAATACAGATAACATATCAAACAATCCTCAACTGAAATAATTATCCAAATATCAACAAAAACAGGTAAAGTAGAGGTTAGTTGTGACTCAGGAAACCTTTGTTTGACTGATTTCTTAAGGACACAGAAGCTTAAATGAGTGACTGTGTGTCATTCTCATTATCCTGACAGCCTCTATTAATGTAAATGACCCGTTTTGACTCAGAGTTAGACCAGAGGGTCTGCTGCTCCACATGGACTATAATCATGTCTCTGCATGGTGCTCCAACAGGCATGAACTGAACCTGGGTCAGAGTTTAGACAACAGTCCAGCTTGTGTCTTCACACAGACTGTGACCAATGAGAGGAAAAACATGACTAAAGCAGAAACATCAAGAAGAGAGAGGAGTACTAATACCACACTCCAAGAAGTAAAAGTACTCACAGTGCAGTAAAATGAACCCTCTCACTGTTTCTCTCTTGTAGCTGATGTAGTAGCAGTAGTAGTAGTGGTGGTAGTATTAGTAGTAGTAGTAGTAATAGTAGTAGTAGTAATAGTGGTAGTGGTAGTGGTAGTATTAGTAATATTTATAGTAGTAATAGTAGTGGTAGTAGTTGTAGTAGTAGTGGTAGTATTAGTAATATTTATAGTAGTAATAGTAGTGGTAGTAGTTGTAGTAGTAGTGGTAGTATTAGTAATATTTATAGTAGTTGTAATAGTAGTGGTGGTAGTATTAGTAGTAGTGATAGTAGTAGTAATAGTGGTAGTGGTAGTATTAGTAATATTTATAGTAGTAGTAATAGTAGTGGTAATAGTTGCAGTAGTAGTGTAGTATTAGTAGTATTTATAGTAGTTGTAATAGTAACTGTGGTAGCAGTACAGTAGCAGCAGCAGCAATAGCCGTAGTGATAGCAATAGTAGCAGCAGTGGTGGTTACATAGTGGCGGCAGCAGCAATAGCAGCAGTGATAGCAACAGCAGCCGCGATAGCAATAGCAGCAGTAGCAGCAATAGCAGCAGTAGCAGCAATAGCAGCAGCAGCGATTAGCAATAGCAGCAGCAGTGGCGGTCACCACTGGCAGTGGTGGCAGCAGCAACAGCAGTGATGATTAGCACAGCACCAGTGGCAGCACCAGCAACAGTAGTAGCAACAGCAGCAGCAACAGCAACCAGCAACAGCAGCAGCAGCAGCACCAGCAGCAGCACCAGCAACAGCAGCAGCAACAGCAGCAGTAGCAGCACCAGCACCAGCAGCAGCACCAGCAACAGCAGCAGCAACAGCAGCAGCAACCAGCAGCAGCAACCAGCAACAGCAGCAGCACCAGCAGCAGCAGCAGCAGCAGCACCAGCAAGCAGCAGCAGCAGCAGCAGCACCAGCAGCAGCACCAGCAGCACCAGCAACAGCAGCAGCAACAGCGGCAGCACCAGCAGTAGCACCAGCACCACCAGCACCAGCACCAGCAGCACCAGAGCAGCAGCAACCAGCTAACAGCAACCAGCAAACAGCAACCAGCAACAGCAGCAGCAGCAGCACCAGCAGCAGCACCAGCAGCAGCAACCAGCAACAGCAGCAGCAGCAGCAGCAGCAGCAACAGCAGCAGCAACCAGCAGCAGCAGCACCACCAGCAGCACCAGCAACAGCAGCAGCAACAGCAGCAGCAAGCAGCAGCAGCAGCAACAGCAACAGCAGCAGCACCAGCACCAGCAGCAGCACCAGCAACAGCAGCAACAACAGCAACGCAATCAGCAGCAGCACCAGCAGCAGCAGCACCAGCAACCAGCAGCAGCACCAGTAGCAGCACCAGCACCAGCAGCAGCACCAGCAATAGCAGCAGCACCACCAGCAGCAGCACCAGTAGCAGCACCACCAGCACCACCAGCAGCAGCAATAGCAGCAGCACCAGCAGCAGCACCAGCAATAGTAGCAGCAATAGCAGTAGAACAGCAGCAGCACCTAGTAGTAGTAGCACCAGCACCAGTAGTAGTACCAGTAATAGTAGTAGTACCACCAGTAGTAGTAATAGTAGTAGTAATAGTAGTATTACTAGTAGTAGTAGTACTAGTAATAGTAGTAGTAATAGTAGTAGTACTAGTAGTACTAATAGTAGTAGTAGTAACAGTTGTTGTTCACCACCAACATATCTGTTTTTCAGTGGAAGTAACTAAAATGACAGTATTTCCGTCTCAGATGTGACAGAGTAGAAGGAGACAGTACCATCAAATGGGAATACTCAAGAAGTATTGAAATAACTCAGAAGCATGAAAATGGCCTGTGAATTGATAAATGAATTTATTGAAAAAGGTTGCCTTAATGCGAGAGCATGTAATAATAATAATAATACTGCTAATAATATATTTTAGTTATGAAGCGAAGACTCTTCACAGAATCCACAGATTCACACAGACAGCTACAAAAATTAAAACTCATGCATTAAAGTTTTTCTGTCTGAGTGATGTGAATGTGGGGAGGTCAGTGCACGTAATAATGTTTCCTCTAATGAAAGCTTTGTGTTCAGGAGCTGGAGCTGGTGGAGGACGTGTGGAGAGGAGAAGCTCAGGACCTCCTCACTCAGATCGCTCAGCTGCAGGAGGAGAACAAAAGCCTCCTCACCAACATGTCCATCAAAGACCCCATGAGTGAGGAGGACCTGCAGAGACATGAGGGTGAGGACCAGAGCCCTGAACACTAAACACACTCTAAACAGAGGCCACGGTGGAGGGCTTTATAAGCAGATGATGGATGGTTATATCTCATCTGCTTGTATTTTAATTTTATTTTATAAAAGGAAGCTGACAAACCCTTAATGGTTGGAGTTTGCACTGACTGCTGTGTGTCGTTAAACTCCAGCAAACAAAGGAGGCCTTCTCTTGTGGCTGACAGTCTTGTCTGGGCATCAGAGGCTCTTTTTGTGGTTTCTTTCAGGCCGAGGACAGACCAGCCTCAGTGCACCAGCACACCTGCTCCACTCAAACACAGAGCAGGCCTCCCTCTGCAAAAAACTCTGACCAAAAACTCAAAATGAAACAGAAATCTATTAGACTTTGATTTTAGTGATCCTCCAGACTGAGCGACATGTTTTTTTTTAATTTTGAAGCTGGTGGTTTATTTTTTTTTTGCCTCTCTGTGGTCACCAGGGATGACGGAGCGAGAGAGGCAGGTGATGAAGAAGCTGAAGGAAGTGGTGGACAAGCAGAGGGACGAGATCCGAGCCAAGGACCGCGAGCTCATGCTGAGGAACGAGGACATAGAAGCAGTAAGGCCGCTTAAGGCTGTTATTATTTATTGTGATGTGATCAGAACTGAGAGGAGTCAGGTTCTGGCTTCTCAAAGGTCACTCAGGTCATTCCTACCATCAGCATCACTGGCTGCTGTTAACACAACTGATGAGAACTAATTTACACAGCAAAATATTTCATAATATATGAGGAATATTCATAGCCTAAACATTTTATTTCATTTACCATTATTTTTTTTTTCTTTGAGCAATACAAGCTGTAAATATTTATAATTACTATTACTTATTCTATTATTTCATTTTAGCTTTTTTCTTTTTTATTGACACGAACAAAGCTGCATCGTATAAAACTCTATGCAACTTTAAACACCGTTTTAGAAATTGGCATACATAATTTTATTTTTATTTTTATAATTGACTAATTTTTCATCTTGTAAAGTGTCTTTTAGTTTAAAGAAAAATGTAATATTATATATGACACTTGTTTTCTTGGAGTATTAATTCATGAGTGTGTTGCAATACAAGTCTAAAAATTAGAATGCGATATTTAAATCAGAAGTCCTACTCTGTACTTTAATAATTTCTTCATGTTGGTGTGTTTGTGCAGCTCCAGCAGCAGCAGTCTCGCCTCATGAAAATCAACCACGACCTGCGTCATAAGATCTCCGTTGTGGAGGCGCAGGGCAAAGCACTGATCGAACAGAAGGTGGAACTGGAGGCCGGGGCTCAGGCCAGGGGCCAGGAAGTCGGTGCCCTTCGGCAGGAAGTTGCACGCTTGAGGGAGCGACTTCAAGGGGAGCTGCCAGCCCAGAACCCTGAGGAACCCCAACCTCAGCCCCCGTCACCTGCACAGGTAACACAGCACAGGAAACCATGTGAAGAATACAGCATCCTGTTAGCTCAGGACCTTTTTACTTCCATCCTGTTGCTCCAAGGTCACTTCCTGTCAGCTACTCCATTCATTTAGTGTTCATGTTCTATAGTTAGGTACAGCGCATTGTGGGTTCAAATCATCATCTTCATCCACTCTTTATTATATTTTTTTTTAGCATGTTGAATGAATTTATATATGGTATGGTATCTTTTTTTTGTCAGCACTTATTCTCATCGTTAAACACCACAAGATAGGAGATAGGAACTCTTTATGAGATTAGTGCAAATTTTAGTCTTGCAGAAAAGTATAATAATAGTTTTGTGCATGTGTGTGACCGTCACCAGCCCTCTCTGGAAACAAATCTGTCTTTCTTTATTGTATTTTCTTATTAAGAGCCAGGTTATATTTTTTCTAAAGCCGTTAAACTGCTAAACAAGTTGAAAAAAGGACATTTTCTCTCTTGCTCAGAGTTAGATTGATGCCACTAGCTTAGCTTAGCATAAAGACTGGAAAGGTTAAACACATCTGCCTAGTTCGAGCACCCGTCCTAAATCCACAACGACAAGAAAGTAGATTTAATCTAGATAGGTCTTCCTTTTTGACAGAGCCAGCTGTTTCCCTGTTTCCAGTCTTTATGCTAAGCTAAGCTAACGGCCTCCTGAGTCTAGCTTCATATTTATCATGCAGACATGAGAGTGGTATCAGTCATGTACATAAATATATACAGTATATATATTTACATATTTGTCTCAAGTCATGACGCATGATGATCAAACGTGCAGGAAAAGGGACGTTTGATTTCTGTTTCTGTCCTCCCGTCATGCACATAGTTGATCCTCGAGCCAGGATTGCTTTGTGAACCGATAATAAAGTGTGTTTTGCTCCACCAGCGTGGTAAAGCTGCTACAGTGGAGGTGGTGGGGGCTGAGGGCCGGTCAGACGGTCCTGACCCCTCTGAGCTGATGCTGGGTGGGTCTGACCCGTCCTGGCGGGCCCCGTCCGGTCCCCTCAGCCTAGAGGGACACGAGGATGAGGAGGCTGAGGACGAGGCAGTGTTGCTTTGGGTAATAAAGAAGTGCTAGTTCGTGAACCAGAGAGGTGTGATCGCCCCAACCCTTAACTCCAAACCTGCACCCCCAGAAGAACAACCCTATGAGTAGAAACACAAGCAGCTAGTCCACTAACACCTGTACGGCAGCTCAGCATGGCTGTCAAACAACTAACAGAGTGTCGGCCAACTGGGTGAGACTCTCTGGACGCCTGACCTTTCCAAACATAGATCACCTCGACAGCTCGGCCTCTAACAGCACTTGAAGTTGTCCTTTAATGAAACACTGAATAGAAATAGGAGCTGAAAGTCCAACTGGAATCAAATTGTTTTCCACTGCAGCCCTGCTAATCACAGCGTCTCCTGTCTTTATATACAGAGCTTAACAGATATTCAACTCAGCTGTCAGAAACTCCTTTTCACTTTGTGAAAGTTAATTTTGGTCACCTAAACACATATGCATTGAGTGTTCGGTTTGCCTAGCTTCACCCACCATGCTTTATAGTCTGTTTGACTCAAAATAATAGGACCATAATTTACTAAATGACCATAAACTCATGTTTACAATGTTTACCAAGTGAATAAATCAAGAGAGAAATAGGATCATTTTCTATTAGACTGCTGTTAGACAGAATGCAGCTTTAAGGCCTCACTGTTCTGAACCAGAGGTCACCGCCGTCATTAAAACTGGTCAAGACATGTAAATCCTGATGTTTGCTTACGAAATGTCGACCACAACCTTGTTTACTCCAGCCAGGTGAGAGGAAAATATATCAGAATATTAAAAAAGCCATATAAAATATTTAAATGACATACACTTTCTAGACCAATATTATGTACAGTTGTTATAATAATTACAGACTGAGTAAATTAATAAATATAGAAGTGAAAAAGGAAAAGGAGCATTTCTGATATTTCAACATATTTTCCTCCATTATTTTTTTACTGTCACAAAAAGGGAAAAATAAATGTGGTTTCAGTTGGACACTGAATGCATAGTAATAAGAGTATATATATATTTATTTTTGCTGCATGCATGAGTGACTTCTGTCAGCTGCATGTGTTGCTGAAGTCTTTCAGGTGATTTTTTTAACAGTGAGGGTCTCAGGTGTGCTGAGTTTTGACCAAACACAACGTTAGCTTCGTTAGGGAGGAGGGAAGGGTGAACAAATGTATTGGAACAAGGCCCCATGTCTGACTTAGGGTCCACCGTTTGCCACCAGGAGGCGATGTGCGATGAGGACATGCCTGCTGTGTTCCAATATTTTACAAAAAAGGTATCCTCGCTTCCTCGCCGCCTTTGTTCCTTCCTTCCTTCCTTCCTTTCTGGTTTTGTTTCCTGTCTGTGATGCTCTTGTCGGTCGGCAGGAGGCGCTGTGCGAGGAGGAGGCAGGAGGCCTGGATCCAAAGGACCCCAACCGGCCCCGGTTCACCCTGCAGGAGCTGAGGGACGTCCTCCACGAGAGGAACGAGCTCAAGGCCAAAGTGTTCCTGCTGCAGGAGGAGCTGGCCTACTACAAGAGGTACATTCCTAGCTCATGTCAGTCTGAGGCCATGAGATGAGATCAGATAAGATGAGAGCATATAAAATAAGATGAGATAACATAATATGAAATAAGATGAGATGACGTAATATGAAACAACACAATATACAGTCACATAAGATAAAATAAGATGAGATAACATAACCTAGGATAAGATAATATTATATAAGATAACATAACCTAAGATAACAGGTCTCTCTTGTAAATGAGTCCTTGTGTCTCAGTGAGATTACCTGTATAAATAAAGGTTTAATATAAATAAGATAACATAACATAAGATAATATACTGTAAGATAATATTAGATAACCTAACCTAAGATAAGCTAATGTGTTGTAAGTTAAGATAAGTTTGTTGATTGCACACGTCCGTGGTATTGTTGGATGTGTAAACCAGCAGGAAGTGAGTGTGTGTTTGCGCTGAGTCATTTTTATTTGACTGATTTCTTCTCAGTGATGAGGCAGAAGAGGATGTTGTCACTCCTTCTCCGTCTCCTTCACCTGAACTGAGGACTCGCTCTCGTTCTTCTGCTCAGCCAGAGTCAGGAATCAAACGCCTGTATGTCGTACTCACATATATCACACACACACACCTGAAAACACTCTTTACTTTGAGTTTAACAGTCAGAAACACTCAGATTCTTTGCATGTGCCGGCTCATTGAACGGGTCGCTGCACGCTCAGATATTCACATATTAATCCCTGAGTATGATGCAAATGTAAACTAATGTTGTTTTGAACTATTTCAGGTTGGTAATATTAGCTTTGTGATTACATTTTGGGAACACAATCTCATATTGAACACAATATCACCACCCATTGTTGTTATCATTATCCTCCTACGACCCAAGCTCTTGTTCGGTCGGCATTTTTGAATTTCTCTTTGCTATTCGGGCTTATTGGGACGCGATAAATATCAAAACTAGGCATCATCATCTTTTGACATCATGTAGTTTTTGAGAAAAATTATGGCAGCAGAATTTACTGTAAGTACTGTGGTACAGACAAACCAACGTGATCTCCATGCATTAAGATGCCAGGTCTGATGCATATATTCTACAGTCTACAGCCTCGATCAACCTAAATAATATAACCATAAGTGTAAGGGGAATTTTGATATAGTAAATAAGCACTTTATAATGAATAGATAAATGAATAAATAAAAATAAAACAATAAATGAATAAATAAAAATAAAATGAAATGAAATAAATTAATAAAAAATAAATAAACTGTAATAAACATACGCTGGAAAAATTAATAAATTGATTAAGAGGGGGGAAAAGGGTCATTACATTGTGTTAATGGAGGGGAAGTCAGTCTAAAAATAGAACTGAACCACTTATTGGAAAATATAACTATATGAATGGTGTACATGGACCCCGCTTCCTGTGTGATATTAACCTGCTCTATATGTAAATGTTCTGAATCATTTTACAGCTGCATGATATTTGTCCACTGTGTCTCAAAACAGACCATAAGCCCAAAACCCAAATATTTCCTATTTCCAATGATATAAAAGCAGAGAATAAAAGCATTATGTTTTATACTAAACTGACATGTTTTAGTTCAACTATCATTATAACGGTTGTTAAAGGGATAGTTGTTTTGAAATGGGTTTGTATGAGGTTCTGATATGATCTGGCTAAAGAAACCAGACTCCATTTAAAAAAATAATAATAATTTTACCTTGCAGAACACCTCGATCAGTTCATTATTTAGTTAGGTAGTAACTTAGTCAGTCAGTTAGTCTTGTGACATTTAGGGGTTAGTGATTTTAGACAGACTGCTCCTTTAATCACCTGTCTGGCCTCTCTGTGTGCACAGTGACTGATTAGCGTGCTGTTTCTCTCTCAAATCACCTTGACTCTCTTTGGTTTAACTTCACATGAGAGGTCAAAGGTTGATGTGGTCCCTGTCTCCTTCCCCCTCCCCCTCTCTGTACATCTCTTTACCTTTGTGTGACAGGATCTTCACAGCCATTATGCCGATGGTGGCGGCTGGTTTGATCCCAGATGACCCCACTTTACAGCCAATCAGACGTCTCGTATCGCTTGTATGACTCCATGTTTGGTTGCTTCAGAGGCTCTCCTCGCTCTTGCATGCGCTGGCTTTTAGAGACCATTTCACCACCTCTCTAGTTTTCTGATTGGCTGATTGTGGGGCTGTCTTTTACCATTGTTGTGAAATTATTAAAAATCAGCCAGTCAGAATTTCTATGTGTCTTTTCCCCTCACTGACCACAGTAACAACCCGTCTGCACCACTGAACGAAACTACAACTATTTCCTCAACGCCTCATGTTAGTGTTGTGCACGTTAATGTCAAACAAATATTGAAACATTAGGACTTATTAGCTCTTTATTTTGACTCAGTAACTCAGAAATTTAACTCAATAGCCCATTATTTTGACCCAATAACTGATCATTTTGACTCAATAATGATCATTTGGGTTGAATAGCTCATTATTTGGACTTATTAACTCATAATTTTGATTTAATTAGTCATTATTTGACTTGTTAGGTCATTGATTGGACTTATTATGACTCAGTGACCCATAGTTTTGACTCAGTAACTGGTCATTTGGATTGCATAGCTCATCGGATTTAGTAACTCATAATTTGTGTTCAGTAACTCGTAGTTTTGACTCATTCACTAATTGCAGGTAATAACTCTGTGTTGTGGAATCGTTAAAAACCTCACAGTCACTGACCACAGAAACACCACATCTAAACTCAAACAATGTTAAATCACAGACTAAAGCGCTTTTAGCTCCTTTTCAGCCGTTTAAAGTGAACACCTCATGTTTGCGCTGAAAAAAAACCCCACTGTTAATTCCGAATAAAAAACATATTTTGAAATCACAAATAAATGTCATGAACTGAATATAAAAATTATGTAATGACATATAGATTAATCCAGTCTCTGCTATTTGTGAATTTTACCATTTTTAGGACCTAATGATTTGAATAAAGACTATAAGAAGTTTTTTTTTTTTACTGTTTTATCATTGAAGGATTGAAGACTATGGGGAAGGGAAGTTTTTAATTATTACACCTGTAGCTGTGGCAGTATTGTAATAAAAATAATAATAATAATAATAATAATAATGCTAGGGCAGCTCATTATCAGACACTTTACCATCAGTATATTTGCTCTCATGGTCGACAGGAGCAGATCAGCAGTTAACATACAGATTTATCGTCTAACCACCCAGTGTCAGGTGTTTTGTTAATTTGTTAATCTCTGCAGATGATGTCATGTTGCCTAAAATAAGCTGGTCTGTAGCTGCTAACGCTGCTTCACTTCACTCAGTCGTCCATCTCTGGACGCCACATTAAATCCTCCCCGTCTCGTCTTCCAGGTTTAGTTTCTTCTCGCGGGAAAAGCAGCGCAGCTCCCAGCGAAGCGGCCAATCGGACGGCGGCATCGGCTCGTGGACGGGGAAGGACGAGGTTTACACTGAACAAGCCCAGGAGGCCCTGCAGCACCTGTAGAGTCACCTGAGCGGACAGAAGTCCTCAGCACCCTCATGTCCATCACTGGAGGCCTGTTGAGCGTCTGAAGACGTGCTGTGGAGGTGAGGCAGGAAGAAGGAGGAGAGTGTGATGTGTCAGTATCTCAGTGATCTGTGGCACATCCAGCCTGGGAAGATGCTGGAGGGGAAACTCAAGTTGTAGGACGGAAACGTAGAAGGTCGATGGATGAAAAATGACGACGGGACGCTTAAGTTTCTGCAGATTTCTGAAAAACGAGACAAACACTTTTTATTTAATTTATTTCAAACTTCTCTTCCTTCACCAGCAGATCAGTTTTGGGGCTTTGTGTATAAAATGTCGCATAGAATCACAATTTCAAATATGTGTACAGAAAAATATATGTAAAAAAAGCTCACAGATGCTTTTTATTTATGATATTTGTCACGTTTAATGCAGTAAGTAAAGTATGGAAGCACAGTAACAGAAAACTAAACTAAACTAACTGCTGAGATAATATTTGACTTAACATCATTGTCATAATATGGACTTAATACTTAGTAATTTTTAACGTATTTACTTTTACTCACTTTACTGAAACCGTTTTGACTCATTAGCTCATAGCTTAAACTTAATAGGTCACTATTTTGACTTAATGGCTTGTAATTTTAATTTAGTATCATCATTCTGATTTAGTAGCTCATACTTTTGACTTAATAACTCATGATTTTGACTCAGCAACTCATACTTTTGACTTAATAACTCGTTGTTTAGACTTAAAATGTCACTATTATGACTTGATGGCTTGTAATTTTAGTGTCATTTTTTTGACTTAATAGCTCCTAATTTTGACTTAATAACTGGTAATTTGGATTTAATAAATCATGGTTGTGACTCAATAACTCATAACATCAAGTCAGAACTATAATATGTAATAATTACTATTAATACAAACTATTTTATGTTATTTATGTTGTGACATCATCCAGAGCCATAACGTCTGTTTCTGACTCAAACGCCACATATCACGCAAATTATTCAATAATAAAAATCTATAAAAACCTAAATCAGGCTGAAATACATAAACGTGTTATAGATGCAGTAAATTAAAAAACAAAAGACGTTACTGAACAGTTAATAATCAGTTATAATACCAGTTAATAATCTGTAATCTGTGCAGATTACACATCAGTATTAAACACGCTTTACCTCAACAGATGCTCTATTTCCTCCTGTTCAGCGACCGGCTGTTTCACTGGAGTATTTTGTAATTTTTTCTAAACATAATAAGTGAAATATAGAACAACACCAGCCTTTAAAGTCATTAAGAGTCGCCCTGTCAATTTTGCACAGAACTTATTGAGGCAGATTTCAAATTTGAGTTGCACCACTGGAAAAAAATGATGAAATTAAAGTCATAAATTTGCATGAAAAAAAAACTAAAATCAGTAAAAGTCAGTATTTCCACACAGCCAGAACAATGAACACAATGTGTTCCCTATTTTTCACATAAATTGTCTTTATTTATTATTCTTTGTTCAGACTGTGTCGTTCATGTTCGTTAAATACCTCCTAGAAAGGCGTGCACACGTTGTGCTTTTATGCATCATTTATACCAGGCCTCAAATAGAAATATGAGACCGCACAGCAGAAGGAAATCATGACGATACATAATAAGTGATATTTAAATATTCCTCAGATTGTGTGGAGGAATCAGACAGTTTATAAGTGTGGTTTATATATTTATTTTGACCCTTGTGCCTCACTTTTTCTATTTTTTATATTATAAAATTTATTAATAAAATCTCCCCCCGAAAAGAAAAGGAAATAATTCAGATTTTCCTCTCACATTTAAGGGGTTAAACCTCTGTAGTTATGATGAGGACTGATGTTAGTTAGAAGATTTAACTCAGTGAAAGTGGAAAATAATATTCATAGATAGGATTTTACAGCAGTTTTAGGAGGAGGTCATTCTTTATGATTTATTTTTATTTTAATGGTATTTATTGACATAAATCCCTCCTAGCACTTAGTTCACAGAAAATGATGTCAACAAACTGGTATTTATTTATGATCAGGACTGATGCTGGTTAGAATATCAATGATTTTGATAATAATTATTATTTTCTAGCGGTTTTATTTCATCTGACACTGTACACAGAATTAAAATGCATCCAAATCTATTTTGATGATAATCATTGACAAAATAAAATAAAACAAATTGCCATTAAAAGGATTAAAATGTCAAATATTTTTTTTTAATATGTATTTATGATTCAGATGATGCTGGTTAAAACATAAAGTGAAGAATATTTAATTAATTTATGATTTTATGTATTTTTTTTAAAAATTTTTGTCCTCTTTTTTTTTTTTTTTTTAAATGAGGCACAAGGGTTAAAAATGCTAATCGCTGTTTTTCCAGCTTGTCTTCATGTTAAACACTGACAGCAGAATCAGTCACTGCCGGCTGTGTTTTCATGTTTTAATAGTAGTGGCTCTTCTTTATCTTTATATATTTATAGCCAGAGAAGGGGAATAAATGAACGTGAAATTAAAGCAGCTTTTTTCATTTTCACAGCGTCAGATTCTAGATTAAATCTACATTAAATCTAGATTAAATCTGGACATCAAAGGGACTAAAAGGGAAAATGTGGTCGAAAACAGAACGCTCAGCAGCTCAGTAGATTTAAGTCGGTGTTGATCACTCATCTCTCATGTTTCCCTGATTAAAACCAATATTTAAAAGAGTTTAATGAATGAATCAGTGCTTCATTTAATGAACTTATATTCAAACCTCATTAATAAAAACTCTGTCATGTTTGAGGCATTTTGTCGTGTTGTGTTTTTAATTGTCGGACGTGGGGAAGTATTTACTGAAGTACTTTCGTACACATTCGAGGTACTTATAGACGTATTTCCACACGTCTCAAAGGTAAATATTGTACTTTTTACTCCACTGCAGCTTCAGTTTCTGTCTTTAGATGGACATCTATATGCTTTATGTCAAATACACAGTGACAGAAATATGAATATTAACACACTTAACGACACAGCTTTTGTATTCATGAATCATTTATTTCAACACAAGAACAAATCCACACTCCTCTTAACTTGCATATTTATCTTTATTCATGGACGCCTAAACCCCAGCATTAAGATTTATTCAACGCTACAACAGCAAAGATCTACCATGTCCTAAAAACAAGTGGCCCACAGCTCACTCCTGCCTCCTCTGCTATTAATTTATTAGTTCTACATTTAAAATGAAAAAGAAAAATAATCCAAAAAGAAACATGGTTGTTTCAGAAAAGGCTCGGTGCTACTGTTACGTGACGGGCTTTTTTTGTTGCGTTAACACTGGTTTTTCCTGGTGTTTGAATGACGATAAAACACGGGGAATCAAAAGAAAACCAGGAATTTTAATAACATACGGAACATTTTGGAAATTCTAAGAAGTCCTTTTCATGATTTCCTATTCCTGAACACCGTTATGGAAGAGAACAGCCTAACATTTGGTAGAACAGCCTGATTATTAGCTTTATTATTAAGTACAAAAATAAACACAGCTTTAAGATATATTCTGAAGGTTTTGAGAAAGACGTTTTGTTACTATCCTGCCGCAAACTAGCTACAGCCAGGAGTTGCTTAGCTTAGCTTAGCATAACGACTGGAAACAGGGGTAAACTGCTAGCACTGGGCTTTGCACAGAGGAACAAAAAACATCCCTAAAATAATGAACACAAAATATACCAGGTTCATTAATGAGCTTCAGAGGTGGTGATGCTTGTTGCCTGTGGGCGGAGCCACTTTATGCTAAGCTAAGCTAACCATCCTGTATCTTAAAGTGACAAAAGTACAGAATATCAGTGGCCTGATGCTTTAAAAATTGATTTATAAATCTGATTGAAACATTTTTTCTGTGGTGCTTTCATTGGTCCGGTCAAAGCAGAGTGGCTATTCAAGGGTAACGTGGTGTTAATTAGAATAAGATTGTACATTATAAATTAGATATTTGGGTTTTCACTGTGATCTGTGTGGAAAATAAACTCATATATTATAATGCACAGCTAGCAAAAAGAAAAAACAATAATTCTATGAGGTTCAACTGAACACAAATCAAGAAATAATAATAAAGTGAGTATGGTAAATCTGACCTTCTGGCTACAATTCATAAAAAACTTGACCTGTTAGAATTCTGGGCTGTTAAATACTTCCACATGGAACGACATGAACAATATTAATACGGACGTGTAGAAAACGATAATCACAGTGGGAGCATAACGTTCGCCAAAGACGAGTTGAAACAGCTGGTTTAGTGTAAAAAAAAAAATAATAATACTAAAAAACAAAAAATGTGTCTTGAGAAATGTTCCTGTGGTTCCCTGCAGATGCTTTAATCTGTGAAAGTGACATTTTGGGAAAGACGCTTTATTTTAGACCTCGTTTATCTGCATAAAAAGCTCGACTGGACTCCAGTGAATCTGCTTCCAAGGAGTTTGAGACATCATAACGTGACTTATTATTATTATTTAACAGTTTATTATGTAGTCATAGCTTTGTGGGGAAAAAAACTTGTGAAGTTTAATTTTTTCGTACGTGGTTTTGTGCTGGAACAAAGGACGGGGAGGCTCTGACGGACTAGATTCCTTCCCAGTAAAAGCAAATTACAGCTACTTTAATAACAATGATTTGATGATAAAAATAAGTAACATCAATCTTTTCATGTAACTCTTGTGAAAAAACATATTTCCCAAAATGTCAAACTACTAATTTGAACCACCCATATCTTAAATATATTTACAAAGTGCAGGAACATAGACAGTGTCTGGAGTTTTAAGTGAAATTAAAAAGGAAACGGTCTATTAATATTAGTAGATTGTTACCTAAAATCAATTTGTATTATAACAACAGAATAAACTGGAGGTATTTGCAAAAAAAAAAGTTACTACATGAAAACTCAGTGTATTGTGCGTCTTAAATATTAAAAAATACACTATTGGAGTTAAAAAATGATTTCTGTGTTCCTATGTATTCCTTAAAGTCCAGATGTTCAACATGAACTCTGATCCAACGTCAAGTCGCGTTTTCTTGTAATTAAGACCCAAAAATACCAGCTGAGCTGCGAGTGGTGAGGGATTGTGTCGATGGCTGAAGTCAAACGAACAGAATATGTTTTGTTAATTTGCATCTCATAGTTCTTGCCGATCCCAAAAAAAAGGGCTCCTAAGTATTGCTAAGTACCTAACGACTAATTAAGAAAAACGCAGTAGAAAAGTGCAGAGCGTCAACTACCACCTGCATGCTGGAGAAGCATTTGGTCTATCTGTAATACAAAATGTACAAAAGAAACGTCCTGCAAAACAACCCCAAACGTTTCATAGACACATAAATAAAAGTAGAGGTGTGGCCTGACATGAATCCAGGTGTGAAGTATCCCGTCGACACATGAACCGCATCCCACCGCTGCAATACTGGAGCAAAAAGGGCACTCATTCTGTTTCTAAGGCATTTTGTACACTAAAGAGAAACAACTGTTTCCCTTTTTCTTCTCTTTCTGTGTCTGAGGATCAATGTTTGAGCCACGGGTGAGCTGCGATGGAGGCTTTACTTCGGTCTCCATAGTCGTAGAGCAACTCCTCGCCCTCGTCGATGTCTCTGGAGGCGATGAGGATGAGGTGAGGGACCCCGCCGATGTCGTGGAGTTTGGTTTGGCAGTTTCCGTTTTTGCTGTGATTTATCAGCCGACCCATTCGACCGGTCTCTCTGGTGGCGTCCACGCTGCCGGGACACAAAACAAAACGTCAAAATGTCCAGTGTGGCTCCACAGCTCTACATCTTTAACATGATCGTTAACTCAAAGAGTTAATGACATATTTCAACGTCCAAGTTTTTTTTTTTTTTTTTGCAAGGGCGATCTCTTGCAGCCTGTGAGTAATTTTGGGGCTACTGGGAAATGTAGTCAGAGCATAAATAGGCGGCATACATCATAGAGATCAAAACAGGAAGTGGAAATGATCAAGATCAGAGAGCAAACAAAATCTGGAGAAAAAGTGGTGATTTTGGTGAAAGTGTCCTTTACTCTACCTCTGATAAAACAAGAATGGAACAAGGTAAAAACAAACATTTTTCATTTCTTTCATTTGAGCTATTCAGTGTTTTCAGAGTCATAGTGCAAAATATTCTGTGGGTGAAATATAACTCAAAATTGACAAAAACACTGGCACAAGGCACTTTCTGTTTTATGAAACGGCTGGCACGCAAAGAGTTAAAAGAAAGTTTAAAAGCGTTAGCGGTGTTGTTGTGAGGCAGCGTGGGATCACCGGAGCTGCAGTGTTACGAACTGAATGAATCAAAATCTGTTTGGAAGCTTTTATAACTGTCAGATTCAACATCAAAGTTGCATGTTAGCGATACGTTTATGTTTAAATGCTGTGGTAATTGTTACAAAGCGTGGCTTCGTCCTACCAGTAGGTTTTGCAGAGGTACTGGAAGTAGTACATGTAGCAGCCGGTGGCAGGGTTCTGGGCGTATTCGGCCTCCCTCTTTTTGGCGTCAGTGATCTGCAGCAGGTCGCCGTGGTACTCCACCACATAGTCGCCTTTCTGGAAACACCGAGTGGCAAACACGGCTCTGCCCTTTCCTTCGATGTGCTGCACCTGGAGGAAGAAAAACAGCAGGGAGGACGCCAGCGATGAAGACAAAGCTGGCTCACTTTCACCCTCCTGACACCTCCTCTGATGAAAGATGATGTCAAACAGTTAGCACACTTTCTTTCCTGCTGCATGTTTTTGTCCCCATTGCAGTTATTTTCCTCTCATCTAATCCCCATCCATTAATCCCTGAGCAAACACAGAATAAACATATTCCTGGTTAGTCATGTGATCACTTGAAAGCTTAACTTGACCGTAAGTAAGATGCATTTCTTTATTTTAATTAGTCATTTTAAAGTGAGAGCACCATCACTATGAGGTCCTGATTCATTGAATTCATCATGTACCTCCATTCCTTCCTCTATTCCCTTTGTGATGAGATCATCTATGAGCTTCTTTTCTTCACACTGGGAACAAAAGGAAACATGAGAGGACGTTACCGACACAGCGGGTTGGATTTCTCTCCCTCGTTGTCACACAAAACATCCCATCTTACCTTCAGCTCTGTTTTACTTTTTCTTGAGCTCCGTCTGATCGGATAGTAGTCTGTGACTTTTCGGTTGTGGGAGTTTTTCCCTCCTGCACTGTGGTGGAAAAACAGAACTGTGTGAATAAATGTGACCCACATCAACGTTTAAAGAAGTGTTGACAATCAGGACAGGCGTACGTTCGTCTTGTGGTTTTCTTTGCTTTGACCTTGAGGCGGACGCCTCTCCTTTGGAGGCTGTGGAGGGTGCTGCTGCCGCCGCTGTTGCTGTTAGGGTGGAGGGGAGCGTGAGACAAGCTGTTGCCCAGAGGCAGGGGGAGGTCGGCAGGGGAATGAAGGCAGGCCTGAGTGCAGAGGAGCTGCGGAGGCGATGGCTGTTCATCTGACCAGCAGGGTGAACTCTGGCTGTAGCTGCTCTCCATCTCTGGGAAATCAGTCTGCGAGTGTTTTGGTGTAGCGCTGACGGTGTTTATTCTCCTGCCTGGGAGGAAAAGAGTGAAGATTTCTTCTGCTCACTCTTACATAATTGTACCAAAATAAACAGAGGTGTGTTTGTACACTAAAGCCACTCTCCTCAGATGCAGATGCACAGGTACTTACCCTCTCTCTGCCTCTGAGCATCATTTAGCTGGAAGCGTTTTGGAGAGCACCTCCTCTCCTGTGTCAGCTTGATTTCATCGTGAACTGGTGATATGGATTTGGCGCAGCTTAAGACGGTGACTGGGTGGCTGTTGCATACAATCTCCTGTGAAAACAGAAAGAGAAAAACATTTAGTCCACAGTTCCTGCAATGTGCAGAACAGCTGTACGCTTCATGATGTTAACTAGGACAGCCTCCTAGTAGCTGATTAGTCCACTAATCTGCCATTTTTGGTCTCAGCGACTAAGATTTCTGTAGATATAGTCTTTTTTTTAATGTTTTTTTGCATCCTGAATAAATATATAGGCCTATATTTGGTATTACCATGAAATCAACTTGATTAGGAGAAGAGAGCCCCTACAGTTAATAATGGATGCATTATGAAATAGTGTGCAAGCTGTCAAAACAAACACTTAGACAATAGATAAAGAAAAATCACTTACTTACTCTCACTGGGGGGACTCACTATTTCCCTCTGAGGAGTAGGGGATTTACAGATGAACACAAGTACTTTAAAGTGTACTGGTGTGGGTGGGGCCCTGAGGAGGGCACCACGCTGCCTCCACACCCACACCAACCCTCCCATCAGGCCTCCTGCCTCTTTCTCCTGCTCAAATCCACCCACATTAAATTTTCTCGATCATCAGCTGCTTAAAAAACTATGAATCCGCCTGAAAACTAGGCAAACACGTGCGTTTTCAAGTGTCATCTCCTGTCAGGAACGATGCCCTCAGCTAGCATGTGAAGCTAATGTTAGCAACAACAAAAAGGACTCATCTATAGCTACTGTAACTGACACAGTTCAAAAACACCACTTCGTTTCAACGTTGATTTAAATATGAACATATCAGTGTGGTTCCCGAGGGAAGTAGAGTTGAAAATCAAGTTAATTTAGTTTTCTTTTCCGACACTTTGTCTTTTTTTCTGAAGCCCCGGACAGGCAAACTTACCCCGTTCATGTCAGACTTGTTTTCGTGGCTCTCCGCTCGGTTTTTATTCCGCGTTTCGAGGACAAGAAATGGATGATATCTTCCGTTCAGAGACACACCTCACCCTGGTCCTTCGGCAGTGTCCTCCCTATTCTCCGGTCCCCTTCCACAGCGGCGGGGAGCCTCTCTAGTGCTGTTTAACTGCCAGCAGCTCAGCCAATACAGCCTCCACCGAGCAGCTCCGCCATCTTTTTTCACGTCAATGAAGGAGAAGGAGACAAGGCCCCCTGCCGACAGGTAGCGGTACTGCGTCTGTTAGTCTATTTTATTTTTTACATTATTATTGTAAATAATTGCAAGAAATATTATTGAATGTATTCATGACATTATAATAATTCATATAATACAACAACGTGTGCTATTTTTGTCTTTATTTTTACTGCTATTGCTAGATAGAGAAGCTTTATTGTTTGTAAATTGTAAACACTATTGTAAACTTGTAAATTTGACTTGTCGTCTAAAATTTAAATTAGATTTTCAATGCAAATAAAATGAAATCAAACACGATAATTAGAGAAATAAATTGTATTAGCACCATTTAGACTATGGGGAATTATGAGGTAAATTTTGAGGTATAAAAATAGATAAATAAAAGTGAGGGTTTGCTGTGCAAAATTTTTATTGTTGTATTTTAATGACATGTTTTGAAACAAGAATCAAACAGTGATGGCTAGAGGACTGGGTCAGAGCATCTCCAGAACTGCAGCTCTGGTGGGGTGTTCCTGGTCTGCAGTGGTCAGGATCTATCAAAAGTGGTCCAAGGAAGGACCAGTGGTGAACCAGAGACAGGATCATGAGAGGACAAGGATCACTGATGCAGGTGCAGAGTGAAGGCTGGTCCTGGTGGTCTGATCCAACAGGCCAGAGAAGTTAATGCTGCTGAAGATAGAAAGGAGTCAGATACCACAGCACACCTTCAGGGGTCAGAGGTCAGGACTGTTCTGGTAGCAAAAGGAGGACCAACACAATATTAGGTGCTTATAATTTTATGCCTGCACAGTAACAGATAAGAAATACAGAAAGAAACATGTAGATTAGAAGTGTTATTGCAATATGAGTATTAATATTATATATCTTATGTATTGCACATTAGTCTATTAGTTTATTCCTTATTAATTAATTTACACCAATTTGCACAGCAAATTTTCATTTTTCATTTTATTTTGTATTTAGTAATTTATAAGTCATATCCATAGCCCAAATATTAATAATAAATTTTATTGTGTGATCTGTGAGTCTGTTAAACTAGCAGTCTGTTGTAGTCTGACAGCCGCAATCAGGAAGGATGTGGACTAAATTATGGACTAAACGACACAGCAGTATGCAAAATACAAAACAAATGAGCTCCACGTGTGGGTGCGAGTTTCTTCTTCCACCATTGCTTGCAACCGGAAAGAGAATAGGCAGAGCACAGCGAAGAAGAAGCCCTTTACTACGTCATTTCCTGTCAAGCTCTCGCGGAGTCACGTGACGTCGTATTAGCTCGCTGGCTCAATGTTTTACCGTTTGCGCTAACACTTTACAAAATGCTAACTTTCTCGGTTTTGATGGTTCATCGTGACGGATGGACGCCCCGTAGCTGCTCTGGGAGCCGTTTCCACCGACACCGGGCGAGAAGTTTGACTGCCAAAACGGGCCCGCGCGTCACGTGACTGGCATGCGGCTGAGCATTTGATTAGAAAAAAAGAAAGATGGCGTGAGCGCACTGGAGCGAAGAGGACAACTAACTGCCGAACCGAACCGGAGCGGCGAGAGCGACCGTTGGACTGTCAAGTAAGTTGAGCACAGCGTCAGGTGTCGGGTTTAGTTTGATACCAACGGAACACTTAAACACGTGAACGTGTCGCGGTGCGGTGATACTTAAAAGTGAGTGTTATATCTCGATTTGAGGCTGTGACAGCGACTAGCTTCGATTTCGTATACTCCGCGTTGCTAATGCTAGCTTAGCGACAGCGATGACACAGAGCGCCGTCAACAACATCACAACACAACGGGCGGACGGTTGGCCAAACGTGCCAGCCGACTCCATCTGTTGTGGGTTGAACAAGTTGGGAAAGGACACATTTCAGTCTTATCTAGGTGGTGTTTGGATAACGTAACGTTCGTGCTGTGTAACGGTGTTTTGTTAGCAACGCAACAAGCTAGCTTGGACAAGCTAGCTTTGGGTTGTACCCTGTAATCAACCTGTCTCATTTTCTGTCACCGTTACCACTAAATGTTTATTTTTTAGGCAGATATGTTAAATGAAATGTTCAAGTGACACTGACATCTTCTCATCGTAATACGAAAGGTACTAAAAATCAGCAGTAATTTATTTCACAGTCAAAGAGAAATTCACGTAGAATCAAATAAATATATATAATAAATCAAAGGGCTAAGGGAAGTGTTGTAGTTATCCTTTACTAAGTTATTTCAATCAACGCTGGTGGCTTTCCATAGCTTTCCATGACTGAGCAATTTTCTGTTAAGTAAACAAAATTACAATAACCATCTTCTTACTTGTGTTTTTGGCAGTTCAATAGGAAGTAGCCTTAAAATACAGTTTATGGTATAATGGAAACGGATAAAGTTGCGTTTATCTATTTCAACGGTTGTTATTTTTTTGTTCATATTTTGTTTTGTTGTAGGTCGCTGCGTGTAAAGCTACCTGGCATTTGGTGGTGACCGGTATTATACTATAAACGCATGGTTTGTTTTTTAAGTTTGTCGATATATGCACGGAGTTTGGTGTGTGCAGTTAAATTATTTTCCACTGGAAATGAATGTGAAACCTTTCTAAGTGTGTTAGCTTTCGGTTTGCACGGTTAAACTCCAGCCATGCCTGTTTTGCTGGTACGACAATGTTGGGGGTTAATGTAATCTGGAGCCGAATTTAGCAGTGTGAAACACTGAAAGGTACCAGTGCTAAACATGCCTGTTTTTATGACACATTATAGGTGCTTGTTTGTGTAAACAACACAGGAGGAGCTACCGATAAGCCCATGGGGGGAAGCTACATTTGATTCAGAGGGACCAGGAAGTTGAACTGGCAAACACGTGTCTTGTTTTGGGTCACTTTGAAAGAGTCTGACCTGGCGTGCAGACATTGCTGCGATATATTGCTAACTCTCATTATTTCACCTTAAGCATTGATTTGGGGTTAATGTAAATATTTAGAGTCCGTGTTACGCTTTAGTATTTCCTTTTCGCTGGTTTTTAGCGTGCACTGTAGTAGGAGAAACGACGAGGTGAACGTTTTGCATACATTTTAATACGTTGCTAACATTAAATGGAAATAATGTGTGTAACAAGTTTAGTATTGTTTTATATGGACTGTTAAATGTACTATTGGTTAGTTTTTTTATTGGAAACCGAAATGATGGAACCGAAATATTGCATTCTGTGTTGATCCCGTACCTGTGCTTTACATGTGGGTGCTAATATGCCTCTTGTGATTTTAGTTGTTTTTTTGGTGTTGGATGTGTTTTTGTAGACATGCACTTTTGCATCATCTCACTTGCAGATATTGCAGTGAGAGTATAAAATTTTTGTTATTATTGATGTGCTGATGGTTATTAGCCACCATGTCTGGTTCATCCAATAGGTCAAATACTCTTTTTTGCAATACTTGGGGACAAAAAGTACTGCTGTGTGGGGGCAAGCAAGCAAGCAAGTAAAATATGTAAACTCTCCATGGTAAACCTTAAACTCACAAGTATTGTGAGAAGTTTGGGGAAAAAGCTTGACGTGTAAACATGCAATCAAAGTTAACATTTTTATGTGCATTGTCCACTTTTGATGTGCATATGTGCATTTTCTTAAAGCTGGACAATTTGTCTCTTGTACTACCACAAACATTAATTCTGTGAATTCTCACACTGGAGCCTGTAAATGTTTGACATTCTCTGACCAAATACAATGCAAATATTTAACAGTCTATCAAAATATATACCTTTATAGTCAGTTATGCACAAATTCCTTCACCACGTAAATGTTTAGTATAGTTTTTTTTTCATTGTTTTATTTATGTGTAAATACATTTGTCTTGCAGATGGATCCTGGACAAGATTTACTTCTTGCTGCCCTAAGTGAGAGTGGCATTTGTCCAAATGATATGGGCCTATTTGATGTTGATTCTCAGGATGTTGCACAGCCCTCTACAACCCAGCAAGTAAGATGGCCTTTGTTCTGATGGAGCAGAAGTGATTTAATGATGTCTTTATCGCTAAATGTTGTGATTTGTGGTCCCTCCAGTCTATCTCCATCAGTGCCCTGGATGTTGGCGTGGGGGCAGAGTCAGTGGATGTTGTTCGAACTGAACCTCCAGCTCCAGTCCCTGTCGTTACTATCAGGGTGAGATCACAGAGCATTACATTACATTAATTAATTAATTATTGAAGACATCATGTTATGTTGCAGCTGATGTTTTGTTTTATGGCCTGTATTAAAATCAAATTGTTGTCTCTCGAACAGCACAAACCTCAGCCATCAACCACCACGTTTGTCTTAAATCAGCTGAATCAGTTGCCGTCACTCGGAGCAGCTGTGACCAAACAATCAGTCACAAACCCTGTCAAACATACCATAACTGTCACCAAAGTGGTCCATGTTGCTAATTCAGCCCTGCGAGGATGTTCGACCCCCTCCTCCACAAGTATTCCTCCTTCGTCATCCACAGTAGTGCCTTCTAACAGAGATCAGGTATGTGGACACCATCAAACATAACGGCACAGAGAACAGCATTTATTTTAGTTATGTTGATTATATTTTTTCTTTTGTAGCAGATTCAGTTGAAAGACCTCCTTCGAACCGGAAATGTGAAGAGCACTGGTCTAAAGAGCAACAGTCTGATGGAGCTCATGAGGCTAAAGCCCCCACCTAACATTGCTCCGCCAGTAGCAACGGCAACAGCCACAGGTCATTTATCCTTATTTAAATATGTAGTTTGGTGTTGTTTTGTTTTACCCATTTATGCTGTACATTTGTCAGGCACCTTGATGTTATTTTATTTTTGTGTCTCACCTTAAAAGCACCTCAGTATGAAGGAGGAAAGGCGGATTAGTTGAGCTAAATTGAGGAGATCTGTATGAATTCTCCTCATTTCACAAAAAGCCCAAAGTAAGATCAACATTTCTGCCTGAGGTACACACATTATTGTGTGGATGGATGTTAGTTTTACATTTAAGTGGAGATGAAGTATGAGTTTAATGTCTTTAAAAGGCTTATACAATATTTAAAGATGTTGATGCGAGTTCATTTCAGGTCCGTAGAACCAATATTATGACCTTAAGTGTTTGGCGTTAATTCTTGATATAAATATTTTACTTTACGCTGGTTCAATTCATAGCAGAGGGTCGACTGTTGACCCTTCCGTAAAGGGGAAAAAAATGTACAAAATTTATGGCTGACAGTGTAAAATAAGAATGTAAATTCGCCCTTTGTCCGTGTGACAACTCTACCCATTTCAAAACGTTGAATGATCCTGTTGGCCCTCTCCCATCCACATCATGTTTGTTTTCAAATATTAATGACAATTTCAGCTGCAACTTATTATTACTTTCCTTGTTGACAATTATTGTTAACCATTTGCTCTACAAATGACTGAAAATACGAAAAATCCAAATGTTGATTGTAGTTAGTATTTGCATTTAACTTAAACACATAGTTATCATAGTTATATAGTTCAGTCTTTTGCTGTTGTTTTTGCTTTGATAATACTTTGAAATGGCTGTTTGTCAGTACTTGAACCATGACAGTGACACCTCTGTCTCTGTTGATGCTTCAGGAGAAATGAACAATGGGATCAAGAAGGAAGTACTGGGTAAAGATGCTGCAAGGATCTGGATTAATGACGACATTAAAGTGCAACCCTTCTCCCATTCTCTAGTGAGTATTATCACTATTGATCTTCAGAAAGCCGCAGAGTACTGCCAAATGCGTTGGCATGTCAAACGCACTTTTGGCTAGTCTGTATTTATGGTTACATCAACCTGTGTCGGCAGAAAATCCAAGGGATGAAGGAGGAGGATGAACCTGAGGAGGAAGAGGAGGACGAGTTGGGTCACGCAGAGACTTACGCTGAGTACATGCCGATGAAATGTGAGTGTGTTGTTTCACAAAGTCAGAAGTATATTGCAGAATACTTTGTTTCCTAATCTCATCAAGCCACACCTCTGTTTAACAACAACAACAAAAGTCTGTAGAAGGTCATGTCAACTCAGAACGGTGAGGTTATCAGAGTATTCACCTAGAGTCTGTGAAACAAGTGAAGAAGAGGCTTCGCTCTGAAACTGGTGCACCGTCCCTCCTTTGATTGATGCCACTCTGTTAAATCAAAAAACGCTGTTTATCAATGCAGTACGGATCGGCCTGAGGCATCCCGATCCTGTGGTAGAGACCAGCTCCTTGTCCAGTGTGAGCCCTCCAGATGTTTGGTACAGGCTGTCCATCTCAGAGGAGGTCATTGACCGAGGCTGCCTGTCCGCTCTGCAGCTGGAGGCGATCACATATGCAGCTCAGGTAAGTGCCAATGATTTTATCCGCAAAGATGGATGGGTTTTCCTGATTTTGAAACAGGAAACAAAATGTAAATATGGCCTTTGGACAAACCCTGGATACATTTATTTAAGTAGTTTTATCTGTTGTTTTCAGGATCAGCAATAAGGCTACTGATATTAGAGGGAATAATTATCAAATGACTGAAATTTGAGTTAAACTAAACAACATTTCAATCAAAGAATTAAAACTGCTGCTGAAGTTTTTTTTTTTCTTGATTAAAGGGTAACATTGTGTGATTTTAACAGTGTACTTCCTGTCCTTGTATCCCACAGCAACATGAGACATTCCTGCCCAGCGGTGACCGAGCTGCCTATTTGATCGGAGACGGAGCTGGGGTGGGGAAAGGTCGGACCATTGCAGGCATCATCTATGAGAATTACCTTTTAGGCAGGAAGAGATCGCTTTGGTAAATACCTGAAATCCTTCACATCATATTTAACTCCAGGGAAAATAATATAGTAACTTCTTCACACATTCTCCTCTTGTTCAGGTTTAGTGTCTCAAACGACTTGAAGTACGACGCCGAAAGGGATCTAAGGGACATAGGAGCCAAAAACATCCAGGTTCACTCTCTGAACAAGGTGAAGTATTTGGAAGATGCATAGATGAAAACCAGGAGATGTTTTCTGGCTTCATAATATAAAAATTTGACTCTGTATTTTCAGTTCAAATACGGGAAAATCTCTTCAAAACACAACGGGAGCGTGAAGAAAGGCGTGATATTCGCCACCTACTCTTCTTTGATAGGAGAGAGCCAGTCAGGAGGGAAGTACAAGACCAGATTCCAGCAGCTTCTCCACTGGTGTGGGGAGGACTTCGATGGAGTTGTATCCTTAATGAAGCGGCAAAAATTCCTGTTTGACAGGACTTAACACATAACAAAAGATACATAAAAAAATGTAAATGTGAGAAAATGTGTTTTAAAAAAAAAAAGTCAATGACTTTGCTTTTTTTTGTTTTGTTTTTCTTTGGGACATTTTTAATGTACATCCCAACCAACAGGGGAGGTAAATGGAGAAAATGTGACAGCGGTTCATTTTTTTTTTTTCAGTATCTGTTACCTGTTACTTATTCACTCTCGTTTTAAAACTCCTAAACCAAAGTTAGTGATAATTTGAAGAGTGAGAAGACAGTCAAAGTGGTTTTTGATGAGTTTTATTTTGCTTTTATGTGTTTTCTTTATTTTTTTACAGCCATTATAGAGGTAAAAATGACTGTTTTGGCTGTTTCATTTAACATCAAATAACAATTACTTTAAATGACAATTAGCCTTTAGATTTTCTGGACTAATCGGATAGTTATTTGGCCTAGAGCATGGTGAAAAATGTGGATCAGTGTCTCCCAAAAACCCAAGATGATGTCTCAAAGATATTTAGTTTACTGTGTGTTATTTTTTTCCCTTAACCAAATCTTATAGATTGTGTATGATGAGTGTCACAAAGCCAAAAATGTTTGTCCAATTGGGTCGTCCAAACCCACGAAAACTGGACTCGCAGTGCTGGAACTGCAGAACAAACTCCCCAAAGCTCGGGTTGTGTATGCAAGTGCTACAGGTCAGTAGACGCAATCAAGCAAAGCTGCTCTTCATTTCTGATACCGATATGTGCAGCTTTTCACACCAGAACTAGATCACATTGTGACTCATTTTATTTTGAAGCTCTACTACACACATTCAGCAATGCAGCATGGCTCCAAATGGAAACTGTATGCAAAATAAGACACCAACTTCAACTGGAGATATGAAAAACTTCCATTTAAATGTATTATTTTACTGACTGGAAAACTGAATGGTCATATTGAACAAATTGTTATGTTCTTATAGTTTTTGAATACTGTTATATCATCTATATTGTTGGTTTTGCACTGTATATACTTTTTTTTTAAATCCTTTAAATCTTAATTTTTCCAACTGTGTATGGAAGAATTTCCTTCAGGATGGATAAAGTTTTATCTTATCTTACTGTATATAACTAGCCATGACTTGGCAAATAATCCAATCGCTAAATTATAAACTGAGCTCAAGCCACCCTGCTCTTTCGTATGACTGAGAAAAAAGTGGAAATAAAACCAGGAAATGCTCAAAAAAGGTTCAGCAGCTTCAGTCCAGACTAGTAGTTCAAGTCGCCCTAAGATAAGATAAACCTTTATTTGTCCCACCAATGGGGAAATTTACTTTATGTATGTTACAGTAGCAAGTGGATAGTGCAACAGCATGTGGGCCTATATTTAAAAAGAAAAAAAATAATTAAGACGCAGAGAATAGCTGTTTAAAAAAAAAAAAAAAAAGATATAAGTAGAAAAATAAATGCTTTAAAATAACGAGTCAACAGTGCTGCAAAAGTGCAACAAATGAAGCTTCACATTGATCCTGACGGGGTCTGTGTCTGCTCTATAATGTTAAAAAAATAGCTGAGCAAAAAGCTTTTTGAAAGGATTGGCTCTGAACCCTTCCTTCTACGTTCTCTTCTCAGGTGCCTCTGAACCCAGAAATATGGCGTACATGAATCGTCTGGGCATCTGGGGGCATAAAACTCCTTTCAGAGAATTTGGAAACTTTATACAAGCTGTCGAGCGCAGGTGAGTTTCTGTTTTTTTTGCTGGTGACAAGTGTATAGACGTGTACTGATGTTGATGATGTTTTTATGTCTTTCAGAGGTGTTGGCGCCATGGAGATAGTAGCTATGGACATGAAGCTGAGGGGGATGTACATCGCGAGGCAGTTGAGTTTCACAGGTGTGACTTTTAAGATTGAGGAGGTTCCCCTGACTCAGCAGTACATCAACATGTACAACAAGTCTGTGAGGCTGGTAAGCATGTAGAAATACAGCATATAGAAGTGCATTTCAAGGACATTGCTGTGATTCCTTTATTTGTCCTGACAGTCATTAACTTGAGTTATTCCTGCAGTGGGTGAGTGCACGTGAGAAGTTCCAGCAGGCGGCAAATCTGATGGACGCAGAGCAACGAATGAAGAAGTCCATGTGGGGCCAGTTCTGGTCCGCCCACCAGAGGTTCTTCAAATACCTCTGCATCGCCTCCAAAGTCCGCAGGGTGGTGCAGCTGGCCAGAGAGGAGGTGCAGAATGGAAAGGTGAGACGACTCTTCTATACAGAGTTTAACAGATTTCTTATCCCTCCACTCAGTGTCAGGTGTTCACTACAGCTGTCCTAAATTAACCAGAATATTTTTAATGTTCCTGTAATGGTTAATCCACCAGTATGTGCGAGCTCTTTAATCAAAATGACATCTTTAATGCTAAAATATGCTTATTGTTGTTACAAATTTAGTGGTGTACAAAAAGAAAAAATTATCAAAGCACATGGTGGTGAAGTGGTGAAGAGTAGGGAACTCAGTGAGGATGAAAGAGTCCAGTTAAAGTGAATGAGATGATGCTGGAGGATCTAATAAGTCTGCTAAGCTCAGTGGGTAACAGTACGATCGTGTTTTGTGGCTCTGCAGTCTCACTTGTTGATAATTCTGCTTTGTTTCATCAGTCTAAAGCTCTGCTGCATTAAAATAAAACATATTTTGTCCAACCTGTATCAACAAATGACCAGTATGTGTGATAAATGACAAAGAAGAGGGATGGGAGAATATTAATGTGATCAGAGACAGGAGTAAGGAGAAATAAAACAGAATTGTGGGAACTCAGCGTTGGTGAAGAGCAACAAGGTAAGCTGCAGCTGCCTTTCCTGGTAACTTCAGTCCCAGGAACTGAAATGTTCCTTGAGCCCCTTGGCTGCTTTTTCAAGGAGGTCAATAGACTTTGCAAAGATTTGGCAAATTAGTCCTCTGACGTATGAAAAAGCAGTATGACATAAGACGAGGCCTGCTGGTGCCCACAGTAGGAAACAGCCTGGAGCTCAGAGTCTAGTGAGTCTGACTGCTTTGACTTGTGAAATACACAAACTAAAAGTCAGGTTTTGCCTCACAGAAAATGTTTTTCATTCGAAGTAGCAAAGGCTCACTTTTACTTATAATAGTATCTGCGGTATCTCCCCTCATCATAAAACAATCCTAAATAGATACAAGAGGATTTGTTTAAGGAAAGAAGCGACGGCGCTGTGTGGTTGACCGATCTGCAACAGTCGTTCTTGTTTCTGTATTTTCAGAAAGTTTTACCCTCCGACCAGGCTCTTTTTTTGGATGAATTTAATTTCGACCCTGCAGTCAAATCCTGATGAGTTTCTCATAAGACCTTCAGGAAAGTTCCTGCAGCCAAAAAGCAGCTGTTGGGGCCAGGAAAACTTAATCTATGAAATTACTAGTTCGCCAAAGATGCTGCAAAACGCTAAAACTCAATGCTTTGCTGAACCGCTAACACTGTATTTCCTGTGTAGTGTGTGGTGATCGGTCTTCAGTCCACTGGAGAAGCCAGAACACTGGAGGCCTTGGAGGAAGGAGGAGGAGAGCTCAACGACTTTGTGTCAACTGCAAAGTACGAGCTGGCTAAAGCTATGACTTCTTTCTTACGGTTTTAAACAGGAATGTGTACTGTATGTACTTATGATAATGTGTTTTGTTGTTGCAGAGGTGTATTGCAGTCCCTCATCGAGAAGCACTTTCCAGCTCCTGACAGACAGAAGCTTTACAGCCTGCTGGGTATCGACCTCTCCGCGAAGAAGACCTCGTCTCCCAGCGACACTGCAGCACAACCAGAGCAGAAGGGCAAGAAGAGGAAAGGTAGGAAGCATTTTATGATGATACACATCAAAGGGTGACATCAGGATTTTTTGTGATGAGATGAGACAAAATGTCTTAACGATGTCGGTCAAGATAGAGCGTTCGGTGACACCATGAAATAACAGCTGTCTTTGTCTTAAAATGTCTTGTTTCGATGCTAACCATTTAGCTCTCCTGGTAGAAGCATAGCTTCCCCCACACTTTCTCTGTCAGATGAAGTCAATGTTTTGTTTTCTTAACTGTCTGATCATGGCTTCAGGTCCAGAGGTCAAAAAGCAGCAGCAGCAGAAGAAGAAGCCTCGTAAGCATGGCGGTCTATCAGGTACCAGCTCAGAGGAGAGCCAATCGGACGAGTCGGACAAAGAGTCCGGTAAAGACAGTGATGACAGCTTCAAGTCTGTCAGCTCAGGGGACGAAGACGACGATTTCAACCCGTTCAGAGACGAGTCCGACGATGACGAGGAAGATGGTGAGGCTTCTGAGGGTCGCCATGGAAAGACTCTTTATAATACATCCAGTTGAGTGCTCACAGGAACCATTCGTACCTTTTTGTTTTAGATCCATGGCTCATCAGGAAGGAACCAAAGAAAGGGAAGCAGAAGAAAAAGAAAAAAAGAAGGAAAAGTATCGATCCAGACTCGATTCAAAGTGCCTTGTTAGCCTCTGGGCTGGGCTCCACGAGGCCTGCTTTCACTGCCCCTGTTATCCCCTCCAGCACACCTACTGCAGGTAAGCCCCTCCCAGCAGGGTCACAGCACTCCCATTCAGGGTTTTAAGGGTTAACGAACGCCTCGTTTTTACCTCATAAGTCAAGACAGAGAGTCAGGACAGCTGTCTAACAAGTCAGGATGCAGTGGAGCATGCCCAGAAGATGAAGAAGGATCTGCTGGAGAAACTGGAGGAGCTAGCTGAGGATTTGCCTCCCAACACTCTGGACGAACTCATAGATGAGCTGGGAGGACCCGACAACGTAGCTGAGGTATGAACTGGTGCTGCTGTTTGTTTTTATCAAAGCTGGATCAGCTTTTGGTTTGCATCTCAACCCCCTGCACTGTTTCTTCAGATGACCGGCCGCAAAGGTCGCGTGGTCAGCAACGACGACGGCAGCATCACGTACGAGTCTCGCTCCGAGCTCGATGTCCCGGTGGAAATCCTCAACCTCACAGAGAAGCAGAGGTTCATGGATGGAGAGAAGGTGAAGCCAAAGTTCTACTCAATTTAAACATTTGGAACTAGCCAGTCGAGATTTTTAATTTAATGCTTGTGGTTGATTTTAGACTTTAAACAGGACTCACAGACTTTGTAAATTTTTAAACATAAACTGTCTTTCTGCTCAACCAGAACATAGCCATCATCTCAGAGGCTGCCAGCTCAGGTATATCCCTGCAGGCTGACCGTCGAGTGAAGAACCAGCGGCGGAGAGTCCACATGACGCTGGAGCTACCGTGGAGCGCCGACAGAGCGATACAGCAGTTCGGTCAGTCTATATTAACAAACAAAACTACTTCCAGTTACTCAGAATTGACCCTGTTGTTCCAGCAAAGAGCCTGAAAGCATCATGTAAAAATGTACAAAAGTTCTGTGAAGTGAATGTCAAGATGTGTCAAAATCCACCCACACAGTCAGACTGTTCAGTGTGATGCATGACATTTTTCTAATGGAAAAAGTGCTTTTGCTTTTAGACTTATTTGATGAATGTTGAAAAAGCTGGATCAAGTTTATCAGCCTGTATAGAACAGATTTTAGTTACATCATCTACATTGTGACCTGCCTCCTCTCTGTCATGCAGAAATGGGAGGATAAAATTTAAATTGTTAGATGTATTGTACGAGGCAAGTTTCTCCTTCAGTTAAAAGATATAAAATAATAATAAAATGTAACGTGATGCACCAGACGCCCTGCTTTGTTCACAGGGAGAACTCACCGGTCGAACCAGGTCACCGCTCCTGAATACGTCTTCCTCATATCGGAGCTCGCAGGAGAGCAGAGATTTGCGTCCATTGTTGCCAAAAGACTGGAAAGCCTGGTGAGGACCAAATAAATCATGAAGAGGAACATCTGTACTTTAAGAGGAAATTTACTATCAACAGTGTCTGTTGAATATTTGACAGGGCGCTCTCACTCACGGAGACAGAAGAGCAACAGAAACTCGAGATCTCAGCAGGTTTAACTTCGACAACAAAGTAAGAAAGCACATTGAGCGTTTGGTCTCATCGTCTCCTTCACCTGCTGGTGACTCACTCATGTTTGTTGGTGCTGCAGTACGGCAGAAATGCTCTGGAGATTGTGATGAAGTCCATTGTGAAGCTTGACGCTCCGTTAGTATCGCCACCATCTGACTTTAAAGGAGATTTCTTTAAAGGTATTCACTGATCCCTCTGAAGAGCAGAACTAAGCTGCTTCTCCCTGTCTAATTATTGCAAAGATACATTGATTTCTGTTTCATTCCTTCAGTGGTTCATGTGTTTTCCCTCTGTAGAAATCCAAAGTGGATTAATAGGTGTGGGCCTCATCAATGTGGAGGACAGATCTGGCACAATGACACTGGACAAAGGTGAGTTTAAGCTTTGTAACTATCATCGCTGTCATGTGTGACAGCGATGTGTGTAATGGTGACGCCTGTCTGCTGTGTTGCTGCTGCAGACTACAACAACATGGGCAAGTTCCTGAACCGTATTTTGGGCATGGAGGTCCATCAGCAAAACGCCCTGTTCCAGTACTTCTCCGACACATTGGCAGCAGTTATTCAGGAAGCCAAGAAGAACGGCAGATACGACATGGGCATCCTGGGTGAGACAGTCGTCACAGAGTCATAATCATCTGTCTGCCGTGACGGTGGGATTTCACTCCTTCTGTTTTCCGTCCTCCTGTTAGATCTGGGCTCTGGTGATGAGAAGGTGAAGAAGGTGGACTGCAGGAAGTTCCTCACACCAGGCTACACCACATCAGGACATGTGGAGCTCTACACTGTATGCTCATATTTATGTCGTTTCAAACCACCTTCCTCTTTAACTCTTTAAGGTGCGGTGGTGCGTAATGTTCGACCACAAGCTTTTTTCACAAGTTTTACTCACATTTTAAAGTATCGTTATGAAAAAGCTGTAAGGGAAAATAGGATAAAATTTACTCAGCTGCAAAATCTTTTTTTCCCCTCTCGATTGAGGTTTTTTTTTGTTTTTTTTTTTAAAAACCTTTGTCGAAATAGAGTTGATGCTCTACATGGATGATGGAAACACCTTATAGCCAAATTAATTCTAACAAATCTTAAACCTCACATGTTCGATGACCTGTCCAACTGTCACCATCTTCTGCGATCTATTTTTATTTATTTTTTTTGTCTCTAGTCAGCATGAAAAAATAAAACTTGTTTTTAAACACTTAGCATGTTCATATCAGTAGATACCTCTGATATATTGGTGACACTGTGATCTCATCAGGTTCTGAAACTAAATTCTGGTCAGACCTTAGACACCTTTAAAGATGCAATTAGATCCCCGAAGCGTCCCTTGACTTTGTGTCTTGTCTCAGGTGAGTGTGGAGAGGGGGATGTCGTGGGAGGAAGCGACACATGCTTGGGCCGACCAGAATGGACCAGATGATGGTTTCTATGTTCAGGTAGGACGACGACTCTCACTTATCTCAGTTCATCTTTGGACTTGTTAACTTCTCAGTAGGAGTTGAGTTGTTGTTGTTGTTGTTGTTTCTTGGATGAATGGAGCTTGAGTTCAGTAGTAATCTGCACAACCCTTTCAAATCGAGTGTTTAACTGTGTAAAGCTTGTCAAAAGTCAGCGGTGTCTGTCTGGATTTCAGATGAGGAACAACAGGAAAACAGCCATCCTGGTCAAAGAGGTGAACACCAAGAAGAGGCTCTTCTTGGTCTACAGGCCCAACACCGGCAGGCAGCTCAAACTGGAGACGTACGCCGACATCAAGAAGAAGTTTAAGAAGGTCACACTGTCCTCTGCTTCATGTTGTTTAGAGATCTGTGATAACTCTCAATGCTTCAGGTTGTGAATCATTATTATTTATTTTTTTTTGCCCTGTTAGGTTTTGTCAGAAGACGCCAAGCAGCACTGGGTCGACCAGTACAGTTCATCAGCAAAGATCTGCTCGCATGCATATTGGTATGAGCATTTTAAATCTCTGTCAAAGATTTATTTTTCTCCATTCATCAGTCAGCTGTTTGGTTTAGAAAATGAAAAACAGAAGATGTGGATCAGTGTTTCCATCCTCAAATGTGTCAAGGAAAGAAACTAAATTATTATAATGAAACCGATTTATCAAAATAGCAATACATTTGTTAGTTGAACACTTAAAAAAAGCACTCAGAGAGCGCATACCTCTGCCAAGGAGTTACCCCCGCCGCCAAGGAGGTTATGTTTTCCCCCGGGGCTTGTTTGTTTGTTGGTTAAGTTATTTTGCAAACCAACAAAAATAAACAAACCCTGGTGAAAACATAACCTCCTAGCGGAGGTAAAAATGTTTTTTTTAATAATATACAACAACATATCTGATCTGTGTTTGTTGTTTTGTTTTTTCTCTCTCAGAATCAAGTTTATTCTCAAGGAAAATTTGCACATTCAAGGACTTGTGACACAGAATATAAAAAGTACCGTGAGAAACAATTCTAATAAAATGAAAAATAAGTACAAGAAAAATGAATATGACATAAAATATAAAGACGAAGGTGATGTAGTAAATTAACAAACAAAACCAAGACAAAGCAACACTGAAGTAGCTGTCCCTCGTGGCTTGTAGATTTACATATTAAATTCACACTGGGAAGTCTGCAGTATTGACATCTGCATCCAGTGAACTTAAAATGTGTTTTTTGTCTCATTGTTTTGCCTGCAGGCGTGGAAACTGTAAGAAGGCTTCGGTGGGTCTCCAGTGTGAGGTCGGCCTCCGCTGTCGGTCGTACTACGTCCTGTGTGGCTCGGTGCTCAGTGTGTGGAACGAGCTGGAGGAGGTGCTCACCCCGGTCAGCGGAACGAATGTCAAGGTGCAGATCGTCCGCCTGCGAACAGAAGACGGACAGAGGATAGTGGGTGAGTCCAGGGATATTCTGTGGGTCATGAAAGATGACTCAAAATAGCCAAAAATGCTGGCACATCAGGAGCTTAAGCGGTGCTTTTGTCATTACGTATGTCACAAATTGCAGTTGCATCAAACCAGTAGTGCAAAAGCAGCAAATAAGTGTAAATATTTACAGTATAAACAGAAGTGCGTGTGTGTGTACTGTTTTCTGTATATACAGAAACTGCAACTGTTGTTTTAAGCTGTAAAAATAACACAGTGAAAAAATAAAAGTCTACGTCAGGTTTCCAGCTTCTCACTGAGCCCTTTCCTTTTTAATATTTGCAATGAATGTCAGCTAGGACTTGGTTTTATTTTGAAAAACTCACAACTCAGTGGAGTCATTAAACCTAATATGTACCTTGTAAAAAAACTGATTTAAAATATCAGGGAACAGTTGAGCTAGCAGCTACGAGCTAAGCTAATGCTAGTGCAGCCACATACCAGAGGATGAAACGAAATGAAGAAGTTCCCTCCTGCTCTTGTTAGATGGTGTCAGCTGACTGCAGACCAGTCAACATCATGAGGACTCTGGTCTGTGGCTGTTTGTCAGCTGACATCATTGATTAGACACTCATTGATAAGATGAGCTTAATGTTTCTGTTTCTTTCTTTAACAGGACTGATCATTCCAGCGAACTGCGTCTCCGCTCTAAGCAACAAGCTGTCGACGTCGGACCAGTGCCAGCAGCTCGCCGTTCAGGAGCTGCAGAAGCGCCAGCAGCTCCACCCCCAAAGTCTCAGCCACGCACCCACCACATAGTAGTCTGGGCGGGGCCACGTCGAGGCCCATCTCCCCACCCTGAGCTCGCATCCCCATCTAAAGGGGGGTGTCCAGTCAGGCTCCAGGACCGCTGGCCCCCCCAACACCTCCACCATCATCTCAGAGGTTCGCACCAAACTGTGACCAGATGTAAAGTGGTTGTACAGAGAAAAGATTTCAGGGGTTTTCTTTCTTCTTCCTTTCTTTTTTTTTTTGTTTTTGAATCTCCAGGGACTCTTGTTTTCACCAAGACTGATTTTTGACGGGTGAAGTTTTGTCCTCTGACATTCAGAGTGAGAAGATTTGCGATAGATGGATGGAGATGTCCAGACCAGGCTGGTATGAGGCAAAGACTTTCTCTTGGTTCAGACCAAAGGTGGACGAAATGAAGACCGCTGTGTCTTTGAAAGTCAGATTCATTTAAAAAAATATATATATATATATAAATATAAATGGGCATTTAATACAAAACCTATAACCTCAGATTTAGCACTAATGTGGAGATAGAATCAATCCAAGCAATTAAATGTGTTTATCAGCAGAAACCATTGTCACAGACCAGTTTGAAGTCTCAATTTAATTTCAATCATTTTGTTCATCTTTGTCCAGATTGTACCATTAAAGTTCAGGTTCACACTTATTAGTCATGAGCCGATAAAACCAACATTAAAACAGCTTTTCCTCCTCTTCATACCAGACATGCAGAGATCTTTTCCACATGTACTTTCAATGGAAGTGATGGGGAGCAAAATCCTCTTGTTCAAATGTTGTATCTGAATTTAATTTTCTTCAGCAGCAACTCACTTGTTGGTCTTTTTAGTACAAAATACCCTTTTGTGTCCCTCTTTATCTGCATGGGTCAGACAGGAACTGAAAGAGGGAACTTTGTCTAAGAATAAACACTTGAGACTGCTGGAGCTTCATATTAACATCACAAACTTTAAACACTTCTGCAGCATTTTGTCCCCTATCTTTTACTCTGAACGCACATTCAGGACGGGTCTTTGGATGGTTCTTATGAACAGGAGGAACATTAACCTGACTGATTTAACAGACTGTTTGTACTGAAGGACACAAAAGCACATCATTCAGAAAACAAGTCTGATCTAGAGGGGTGAAAGATTTGGTTATTTCACTGTCGGCTGGTCTGATTTATATATTTATAGAGTGTGAAGGCATGTGAAATGTTCCCAGAGATGTTGAAACTGGAAAAAAATGTGAGGAGTGAGTGAACAGACTCTTTCTTTTCAGAGTTTTTTAAAACTCAATATAATAATGACATTATGAGCAGATGTAAGGACGTCCTCTTACTCCCATTAAGACATGTTTTATTGTATTCTCATTCATTGTCCATTTATTCAGCCACAGTTACAGCTGCTGATAAGTTGGTAAATAAAGACAATTATTTTCATTATCAAATAATTTGAAACATCTATGAAACTCCTTCACAGAGCTAAGCTTGCCCAAAAATGAACACTTATCTGCTTACAGCGACATTATGAGGCGTTACTTCTCATAATGCTTCACTCCAGTTTATGGAAATCCTTGTTTTGCTGAACTTTGCACCTTTGGTCTTTACCTCGACTCCTGTTTCAGTTTAAAAAATGACAGGAAACAGAAACAACGTACAGTAAAGCTGCCAAGGAACTGCGAGAAATGTGAATTCATTTGCTCTGTTTTTATTTTACTTCCTTTTTTTAATTTAAATGGACTTCTGCTCAGGGGTTAAACTCATACAAAGACCCTCTTTGGAAAATCAAAACAAAGTATCTGAAATGCATGGCTCAAAAAGAATAACGCTGTCCCCAGTGACGTTCCTGTGTGGTTTCGCCGTTAACAGCTCGTACGTTTCTAAACACTCTGCTGTCTTGAGCCCAATCGTAATTAAAATGGACGATTGCTTCTGCCTGTTGCCTCCTCAGTCCTCTATCGCGTTATTATAGATCTGCACTGGAAGTCTGGAAATTGTCCTGATGGCTGATAATTAAAAAGAGATGGGGTGTGTTTATCTATGCTGATGACACATCATAAACCTGTGGATTATGTTATTAACTGTGTACTCTCTCTGTTCTTCATGCATTTAGAAATAGGAAGGAAGACGTCTTTGTGTCATATCTATTTGTACATTTTGTAAAAGGATGAAAATCTGCTCTCTGGTTGAAAATCTTTTGCCTTGAATGTCCGTAACGTAAAAGGCGATGCATCCTGTTGTCTTTTTGAGGTGTAAAATACGTTGGCGACCGTCTTCTGAGCGCCGCCGTGGCCGATTGGCTCCTCCTGAAGTTGAAACACTTGAAGGACTTTTTATTTTATTTCATTTTTTCCTCTTTTCATCATTGCACGAGTTGCACTACTGACAAACTTGTACAAAAATTCAACATGACCCTGTACATGAATGAGTGTGATGCTCAATAAAGCTTGGTATACTTCTACCTCGTGGTACCGCTAGTCCTGTGACATCACTACTACTTCTGATGTAGTTTCAAGAGTCGACGTGAAGGTTAGATTCCTGTGTCAGAGACAATAGAACAGACGCTTTTCATTTTGAGTTTTTATGGTTTTCCAGCAGTTGGAGGAAGTTTTAAGTTCATTGATGTAAGAAAAAGTAGCAATAAAACACTGTAATCACATTTATTACAGGAAAAAGTCCTGCATTGCAAGTAGATCTGTGGCCCCTGTGTGTGTTATAATGGACACTACATTTCTGCAAGTACAGGAGTACAATTTTGAGGTACCTCACCATTTAAGCATTGATAATTATGTTATTCTGCATTAATAATATAATTTTATTTTTGTACTTTTAAGCGTATTTTGATGCTTATACTTCTGTACTCTTGTAAGTATGGGTTTTGAGTGCAGGGTTGTCGCTTGTAACAGTAACAGCTAGTCTGATTATTATGTGGGCTAATATTAAAGCATTTTACCACTAATTTTAACTACTTATATACTATTACATGTGTTTTGTATGTTGCATTAAAAGTTCCAGATAAGCCTATATGTATGTACAGATAAATATTTTGAGAAAGAAATGAAAATGTATAAACCTATAGTTTATTAGCTGTAGTATTAGTATTACTGTTTTAAATATTATATTATTTTATTTTATATTATTTATTTTTTTTATTTTATTTTATGCCTCTGTGTGTAGTTTGAGCTTGTTGTAATGGTACTTTTTCCACTACTGACAGGGCTAATACCCGTATTTATGCTAATTAAATACAGGTTTTCAGACCTAAATTATCTTGGTAACAATCAGTACATTTACAACATGGTCCCTAAAGTGGAGGGTGTTCTCCCAGTGGGATGTACTGGTTTGTAGGGGCCATCCCACTGCTTCACAGGGGTCAGAGGTCATGACACTGGTTCAGGATTGGACCAGCATGTGATTAAAGCCCAGAGAGACACTGAACCACTGCTGAGGGTTAAAACTACAATAGAAGAGCAGCGGAGACAAAGCCACACGCCTCCAAAATAAGAGTATCAATTTTAATCCTTCTCTTTTTTGTTCTTGTTCAAAGTTAAAAAGTTAAAACTAATTGAGACGAAACAATGGATGCGCCCCCACAGACAAAGACAGGTACCAACAAACCAGCTTTTTTTGTTTCCTCTTTCTTTACATCGTTCACATTTAACTGCACAAATTTAAAAAAAAAAAAAAAAAGTATTTCTCCTCTCCAAACTCATCTGCAGTTATGTTAAATTTCAAAATTAAACATAAATACGTTTTTTAAATGTGTTTTTTAATTTTGCGTTTTTGAGGAAAAAAAAGTAAAACACGTTCAAAATGTGAAGGCAAAAGTCAACGTTCACTTTTTCCAAACGTCCGTTAAAACAACAAAAAAAGTGTCGTTCAAAGTGGACTTCCCGGTGGATGCTAACTAAAGGTGCTAAATGTGTGTCAAACCGGGTGTGGATTCCGTCGTTAAATCGTCGAAATCACGTTTAAACCGTTTTTTTTTTCCGCTCCTCCACAGATAACCCGCAATGGATAGTAGCAGTGTTAGAAAGCACAGTGGGTGTCAATATAAAGTGACGGCCATATTTGCCGGTGCCGCTGTTGTAAACAAAAAGTGAGAGACAGACGCTTCACTGAATTTCGGGTCATTTTTATTTCTTTAATTTACAATGTCTCTGGGAATGTCTTACAAACCCAATGTCCATCAGCACATTCCGGGAACTTCTGGGAACCAGGGTAAGGAGAAAAAACGGCGGAAAATCAAAGTATCCGTCCGTTAAATCGAGTGTTAAATTCGGGGTCTCGGAGAATACCTGGAGAAAGACCGCGTCTGTAGTTTTTGTCCAGTTATATATATAGGGTCAGATCCTGGGAGCTAGGCTAATTCACATCCGCCATTATTACTAATGTAAAAGAGCGCCGTGCGCGAGACCCGTCGGCGGAGAACGACGGTTAGGATTTGAATCGAGGAGGCGGCGGTTCCTGGAAGAGGACTAACGGTCGTCCGGGGTCCCGGTCCCGACGGTTAGGTGCCGTTACACGGTGACAAAAAAAGACGTATCACTTGTGTCTTCTTGAGCCAGCCTTGTTCCGTTTCCTCCATGATGCTCCCCCGGTCGGAGCTCCTGATTGATCTGCCTCTGAGTTATTTTATGGCTCTTCGAGGACATCTCGCGTCGGAGGTTGAATATTGCAGCCGAACAAAGCGGCAGGGGAGCGGCGAGGGTGGAGGACGGGCACCCGCCTAGATCCGGTGGTGGAGCTGAGTACCAGCGTGTAGTCGAGTAAAAATAGCGGTTTACAAATACGCTAAGTATTACTTTAAGTGCAGTAACTGTGTATGAGATAGAAATATCGATAGATACCTGATTCATCCAGAGGGGAAATTCAGTAACCAGCAGCAGATGTTTAAGACTAAGATACTATATCCTAAGATAGATAGTAAAAACAGTGTAAATGGTGTGCAGTTTTGCCGGAAATGTCGATTTCTGTGCAAATAAACTGCAAATACTTTACACTTCCATTGTTGTTGGTGCTTCACCACATTTGTCTTACAGCTGTGTTTACTTTGCATATTCATATTATTATGAGTTAGAGTGTATTTTGATGCTAATACTTTTGTACTTGTTTGTGATTTTTTTAAATGCAGAACTTTTCCTCAGTACTTGTAGTATTACAGAGTACTTCCCCTGCCAAAAAGCCAAAAAGATGTGCTCTGTCGTTGTTACATTATTAAATATTCAATTTGATTATTTTTGATGCATTTGTGTAGAGCTAATGTATTAATTTTCTTTACATTTGGGTAGTTCAAAAACTTAATTGACAATGAGTAAAAAGTATTTCAGTGGGGTATAAGTGACTGAGAAATTTTCCACCTCTGTCTTTAAGTATTTTTATCGTATTTTTATGGGAATTTTTTCTTGTATTTTTAGAGCAGCAAATAAAGTCCATCCATTCATTATCTACCGCTTATCCTCATAGGGGGGCTGGAGCCTATCCCAGCTGTCTTAGGGTGAAAGACAGGGTACACCCTGGACAAGTCTCCAGTTCATCAGAGGACACATAGAGACAGACAACCACTCACGCTCACATTCACACCTACGGTCCGTTTAAGTGAGACAATTAACATGTTTTTGGATGGTGGGAGGAAGCCGGAGTACCCGGAGAGAACCCACACAGACATGAGGAGAACACGCAAACTCCACACAGAAAGGCCGAGTCGAATCGAACCAAGTACCTTCTTGCTGGGAGGCGACAGTGCTAACCACTACACCACCGTGCCGCCCAGCAAATAGAGTAATTTTAATTAATTTATTTATTGTCAGATTTTTGGGGGGGACTTTTGGTGAGACAAAACTTTGGTTCTGGGGATTTGTAAAGAGTTTTTTTTTTTAAACTTGTTTTCTGACATTGTGCAACACAAAAACAGTGCCATATTATATTTTTGTGCTATAAATCTCTGATCTTGACTGTTTTCTGAACAGTTGGGAGCCTCCAGTCTCCTTCGGTGGCTAACTTGGCCACGTTGCAGTCCTACAGGCCTCTGCTGAGCGACTATGGACCTCCATCTCTGGGATTCTCACAGGTTAGGTCAAAGAACACAAGACATTGTGAATTTCTCTGTGAGAAGAATAAAGTATCTCTCTCTCTCTCTCTATATATATATATATATACATACATATATATATATATATGTATGTATATATATATATATATATGTATATATAATTGTGGTGAACCTTGTTGAGCCGGTTGTCTTTGTTTTTTAACGTCAGGGCTCCAGCAGCAGCCAAGTGCCTCAGAACAAATATGCAGAGCTGCTGGCCATCATCGAAGAGCTGGGGAAGGAGATCAGGCCCACATACGCTGGGAGCAAGAGTGCAATGGAGAGACTGAAAAGAGGTAACCTATATATACTGTATACTTATATGTGTACATCAAGTACATATTTGTAGTACAGTAATTGAGCTTAAAAATACAGTTTGTAAGATTTGGCGCCATCTAGTGCAGCCAACTGAGTTGCCCCTCCATCACTCCTCCCTGACCCAGATGATGGTAACGTGAGCTGCAGAGTGCAAAATCATTTTAACAGTGACGTAAAATACATTAAATATAATAAACATTGCAGAATAATTTCAGTGTGAAACATCATACATTTTGTTCATTTCAACTCTGTTTGCGTCTCTTCGAAGGAATAATCCATGCCAGAGGGTTGGTGCGTGAATGCTTGGCTGAGACGGAGAGAAACGCAAGGTCCTAGCTACGAACTCACCTTCCTTCCCTGCAAGAAGAACTAACGTCGTGCGCCTCATGAAAACAACAACAAAAAACAATTTGCATGGCATTTCCTACGAGAAGAGGAAGTAAATGAACAAAGGATGGGAAAACAGTCTCCTAGAGAATGAGAAAGAGAGAAATACAATAAGAGAATCAATGACTCCGGAGGTTCTGGATCAATGTTAATCATGTGTGGGTTACTGGGGGGGAAAAAGGATATCGTGTTTTTGATGCCCCACTTTTGGGATCTTAGTTTTGACTTCATATTTAAAATGTTGATTTGTGCATGCGATCGGGTCCGGGGGTCAGTTGTAGACAAGTGCATGGCTTGTACAGGGGTAGCTGGACAAATTGTTTTTGAAAGTATTTTGGTCTGTTTTTCAGACCCTTATAACACACATGATTGAGTGAGTGAGGGCAGAGATGTGCCAAATGCACCAGTTCATTCGTGTTAAGGTTGGTTTTGGTATAAAAAAGGAAAATGCTGTTACTTGCATCTTTGTATGTATTTATTACTCAGTGTAATAAATTGTATTTTCAATATAGGCGTCATTGTGTGATTCAGTACTTGTAAGTGAAAATGAGAAGAAAAGCTGCAGGGAATTATCTGCAGATGTGGTTCATGTGACCTGCTCCTTCAGCATGATTCTGAGCCCTAGGTTGCTCCAGATGTTCAGTTGGTAGTCTTTTGGGTAGAATTAAATATTTTAATGATCCCCACTGGGAGAAATTCACTTGTTCGAGCAGCATGAAGACGTTAAAGTAAGAAAAAATAACAAAATAAAACTGAAAGTTCACTGTGCAACATAGTGCACAGTAATTGTTGTTAGTTAATGATGTGTGATGACAAATGACATTAATCAGTCAGTGATGCTGATGAGTAGAAGTAGCAATACCACAGTGTATAAAGATTCTGTCAGGTAAAAGAAGCGACACTACAGTGAAATGGTAGAGTACAATAGAAATATTCTGTCAAGAACAAGTGCTGCTTGTCCCAACAGATGTGTACGCCCCTTTACACCGAACAGCCAATAGAAACACAGAGTGAGAGTGACGACCAATCACAGAACCGTGTCTTTGATTACGGTCTGACCAATGACGCAGGTCTGTCAACCGAACAGCAGCCAGAGATCGCTGCACTGCAGTATCCAACCAGCAACCAGCTAGCCGTCCCCTTTACTCAAACAGGAATATGGATGAAACGATGATACAACTTAACAGGTGCGTTAAGACTTACTTTATGTGCCTGCGCCATGATTTCTTCCTTAAAACAGTATTTGCATTTCCGGTCATGTGTGTTATGATTTCACCCGCGCTGTCCGGCTAGCCTCCGCTGTGCTTACAAACCAGTAATAAACCAACTTAGCGCAACTTAGCTAGCTAACCAATTGCTTACCAGTTGTAGCTAGCATGTTAGCTTAGCTAGCTAACTGACCCAGGCTCCCGCGGAGTTTACAGGCAACTTTAACGGGCTGTGGCGTCAGTGCTGGCTAGTAGACCCTAGCTAAAGATGCTAATGTAGCTGACACTGTTTACGCTAATCATTCGAACCGCTGCACGGCTAACAGGAGCTGTCTGTCTGTGCCATGTTTATTGTGTTGATGGCCAAGGTGGTGGTTAATTAACGCCAGCTATTTGCAGTGGCATGGCCAGTTTAGACGTGAGTTCAGTCAACAAGATCTCACACAGACAACACTGGTCATGATAGAGAAGCATTACAGATGCTAATACAACACATTTAGCCTAAACATTAGCCTGACCTTTGTGTTTTTGTTTTGTTAACAGACCGCAGATGTGAGGACAGAAAGGAGAGCTTCCTCTCAGCTGTGATAGCTGTATATTAAACAAGTTTTAGTGACTATAGTTGTGACAGATGAAAGTAGAAGAGAGATAAGTTTAGCAACTAACCAAAAGGAAGTTATACGAATTGAAATATAAACATAAATAATATGTATAATAAACAGTAAGGGGTTTGAATATATTAAATGCTTACATTATTAACTGTATTTGCTGTGGATGAAAAAAAACAGTGTCACAATGCACTTTTTAACAATAACCATGAAATTTAAAAATGTTGATTCGCTCATGATAGTATCCTGTAAATGATCCTTAATCATTCTGTATATACAGTTATGGTTACAGATTCTCTCTCCTCCTCCTACACTTGTATTTTGAGTGACAGCTAAGTTGATTCTGAGTGATAGCATTGGTATTTTTTTATTTTTAAATACTATCATAGCATTGTTATTATTAATCCTTTTGGTCACTATAATTGTGCCATGAATATCTGATACCATGACAACTGAAGATGCTAAGGTGTATAGTAGGCAGTGCAGATATAATATATAGACATTAAACAGCGGAGGTATCACGACTGTGATGCGTCCATTATATGTACAGCATAGACAGTGATATAAACATATGATCTATAGGTCAGTTGTGTAAATGTATGGTAATGGAGAGTGAAGAGTGTGTACAGCATGTGCAGCAGTGTGCCACTGTCTGTAAATGCTTCCTGTCATCTTGAAGACCATAACTTCCACTTCATGTCATGTCTCACTACTTCTTGTTTCCCCTCTCCATCCCTTGACTCGTAGCTGTCAGACTGACCCCCTCTGCATGGGCCCATAAACATGTCCACAGATGACAGTATCTCTGAGGATGTGTCCAGCTCAGGGGCTCTGAGCCATTGCCATGTCAGCGCTGACGGGGATGGGGGTAAGGAGAGCGAGACGTCTTTGGTGTCCTCTGAGGGGACGTCGGCTTCAGGGCTGGCTGTCTCGGAGGGCAGACACATCAACTCCCAAACAACAGGAGGCACAGTGGAGAGCAGGCCCATGGACATCACACCAGCATGCAACAAGATCAGGTGAAATAACTAAACAAGCCACTGTTTATGGAAAACAAAACAACTGAGATGAATTATGAAAGTAGGCCCATATTTTACTGGAAGGGGTTTAGAGATGCAACAGTTAATTAGTTGTCAACTATTAGCTCATTGAGTGCCAGCCCTTTTTTAAAAATTAGAAGTGCCTTGTGTTAGTGTTTTTGGCCATTTCAGTCATCTTTCATGATGCACAGAATATTTTGTACTATGTCGCTGAAAACACTGAATAGCTCAGATAAAGAAGAGACTCTCTATTTCGTCATGAAAAAAAATATTTTTACCGTGTTCCATTCTTGTTTTATCAGAGGTAGAGGCCACTTTCACCAAAAACACCACCTATGTCCAGATTCTGTTTGTTTTGTTCTCTAATCTCGATCGTCTCCACTTCCTGCTTTGATGTCTGTGGCGTATGCCGTCTCTTTATGCTCCGAATACATCTCCCAGAAGCCCCAGCATTATTCACAAGCTGTGGGAGACCGTGATCTGCAACCTGCTGCCGAAAAAACACTTTGACGTATTGTTACATCAATGGCATTCAAAGTGTGAACAGTAGTGCTGATTACCAAAGTATTTTTATGTTTCTGTAATGGTTTTAATGTTGGTTCCAGTTAAAGCTCTTCATGATGCTAGAGGCTCTTTGCTGCTCTATTAATCACTGTATAGCTGTACATTGTTCACATACTATAGACCTCAGGGACAGTGTGTGAATTAATATTATCTGGATGTGTTGCAGGAGTCTGTGTCTGAGCACAGACGAAGCATTTGAACAAGGGAAGAGCCTTCCATTCATCAACCCGAGCTCCCTGGAGACCCTGAGGGCCTTGGTGCAGGAGATCCAGAGCAGTGGAGAGACCAACCCCGAGATCTGGAAGGATTGTGAGGTGGGAAATAGTGCCGAGCCTGAGAGGCAGTTGGTATATAGTTATAGTGGAAGTGAGAGTGCTAATGCACGGTGATGGTGTTGAAAATGAAGTTAACTGCTGTGGCAGTTGTTCCTGTTCTTTAGCAGCTGGCAGCCTCATTTCTGAGCTGTCACTTTTATTTTTTTTTTGTCTGGATCACACCTGACAGTACGAGACACACTCAGCAGCTGATCTTTGTGATTTGCGGTGAACCGACAACTATGATGTGCTGCAACACAAAGACGCTTCACTGCACGGTTCGTCAGGGTTGAGGCCTTTTATTTTTACCGTACCTATGTGAGCAAAAAACCACACCTTTATCATAAAGTATTGTTTTTTTGTTTGTTTTTTTTTCCAAATCACAAGAGAATGATTGTTCCTCAGTTTGATCACATTAAGATGATCATTAGCAGACAGTGGTCATGAATGCAAGTGGATACAGTGTGGTCAGGATGCAGTGCAGGTCCTGAAGTTCATCTTTCTTCCATCTTTCATTTCCTCATGATTGTGTTACCAAGACCACTTCTTATTTAGTTGTAGTTATGAAGATAGGTCATTAACAAATATTTTTCTTCTTAGTTTGTCATTGTAATTATTCAAAAAAAAAACAGACAGACGAGCAGCAGGAAATTAGTGCATTAGCTAGCAGCGACCTGTGTGACTCAGTAGCTGATTAACTGGTGGGTGATCAGTTTTTCTGACATTGATTGATTTAGTTTCAGCACTGCTCTTATCTCTTAAGAGTGATTTTAACTGGGAAACTCAGCCAATGAAAGTAGTCACCCTGGTTGACGAACACTCAAAGTTTTGTCGATTAGTTGAGAAAATCTGCAGCTCTGTCACTTTAAATGTGGTGTTTCCCACCAAACTACAAATCAGTCAAATCAAAAGCCTTTATTGTCATAATGTGACCGTGCATACAAGGAAATCAACCAAAGAAATTGTGGTTGACTGAGACCAAAAGGACAGAAGAATCGACTAAAAGCTGTTCGGTAGTTCACACTTCAAACTGCCTCTGCAGTGTTTGGATGAAAGGATGGGTCAGTAAATAAGGAACGTCAGATTATATCTGCCTCAGCTGTTTTCCCGTAGGTTAACGTTTTACCGTGAGTGATGATGGTACATTTGTTGGTTTTATGTTTCTGCCGCAGGGCCGATGGCTGCATCTGTTTCAGCTGGTGGAGAAGCAATACCAAGAGCAAATACTTGCTCAGCAAGAACAATACCAGTGCCAAATACAGGTATGTGTACATTCAGCTATGTCTTATCACCTGTCTGTCCAGTGAAACAACAAAGTGTTTTTTTTTCTCCAGTTGATTCAGGATGAAATTAAGGCCCTGGTTCAGCTCCAGAACCGGCAGACCAGCGTCCAGCCACACACCGACTTCTCTCCAACTTCACTGAAAACTACCCAAAACACCAAGGGTTATATTTTCCCCCTCATCTCCAGTGACTGCACAGTCCCCAAAAATGTGGTCAGTGACAATGACAGTCTGGCATTGCCTGCCCATATCTCCTTGAGCTCCCCTTCACCTCCTCTCCAGAGACCAGAGGCCGCCAATCAGAGGGAGGACCGGGTCTCCACAGTGCTCAGCAGTGGGTACGGGACTCTGTCCACATGGGAGATGGGTCCAGAACCTGCTGGGTATCCGGGGGAAGACGAGGACGGTGTTCAAGGGAGGGAGAAGCATCACTGGTCCCCTAACTTCCAGGCGGACATGGAGACGCCTGGGACTGAGTGCCAGCAGGACTTCCCTCATGTGAGGACGCTGGTGGACAAACCCAACCCATCAGTCGACCAGCAGGAGACCTCTGGGTGAGTCTAAGGTCGTTTTCACACTGTCCCCGTTTGGTCCGCTTTAAACGGACCAGAGTATGTTTCCTCAGATAGACTGCTTCGTTTGGGCAAGTGTGAAAGCTCATACGAACTCCGGTTGCGGACCAGACAAACGAACTCTGCTTCGCTTGAAAACGGGGGTCTTCTTATTAGGAGTTGTGATTACGAAATACTGATATGAATGTCAAATTCATGCACTTGATAAATAGTTTTAGGCCATTCATCTTTCATTCATTTGCCAGCATGACTGAATTAAAGAGTATCACATTTAAAAAGTATCACATTTAAATTTGGTGAAACAGATTTAAACTGAAAAATTAATTTCTACTTCTTCTTTTTCTTTGTATTTGAATATTATTTAATCAGGAGTGAAGATTCAAGGCAGCAGTGCAAATAAGAGGCTCAGGCATATAAAGAAACATATAGCAATTTAAAATCAATGAGGAAAAAGAAGAATTGATGACAGAATTGTAAGATATCAAAAGGTATTTTTTTAGATATTTAATGATTTCACCCTGATCCGGTCTGTTGGCAGCACCCGCCAGCTGTTCACCTCCTGGGCCCAGAGGCACAAACTCAGACCCAAGAAGAGCAAAGTGGGTCAGGCTTCGTCCCAAATCCTTGAGTCCTTCCAGGAGCCGAATCTCCAGCAAAACCCCCCAGAGGGCTCAGACCTCCAGGACCAGGTAACAGACACAGAGTCCCTCTGCATTTAATCGATCCAGAGCTTAATAATGTGCTTTTTCCTGTAAAACAATGAATTTGAAAATTCCTGGACAACAACAATAATTATATTCTAACATAAAGATATAATTTTGATTAAAGATATTGCACATACTGGGGAGTTAACTATTACAGAAACATTAAAAACATTTTCATAATCAATCGATAATTTAGGGCAACGATGGTGAACTCCTGATTCCCTCTGCTCACTCTAACCCAGCTTATTTTCAACAGGGTTCCTTAAAAAAGTTAAGTCTGGGTAATTAAGGTCTTAAATTATCTTAAATTTACAATACATTTTATTAAAATTTCAGATGGTGTGTTTAATGCCAATAGGAAAACACAGCCTTCAGAGTTTTACTGCAATTTTGCTCGTTATTTTGTTCACAAAGTTCACTTTTTTGATCTTGAAAGTTGTCTTCAATTTATATCGATGTTTCAAGTGTTAAAGGGCTGGAAAAAATCATAAAAAATTAATATCTGAGATTTTATTTGGATTTTTTGCCCTGCTAAATATCAATATCAGCATCAGCCTCAAAAACTCCATATTGGTCGGGCCCTCCAATAAATTGACAATTTTCTAATTTTTGGGTCTTAAAAAGTATTAAATTTGACTTTTAAAACCTTGTTCAAAATAAAGGTCTTTGTTTCCCCTGTGAGAATAATAATAATAATACATAATATATGTCATTAAAGAAGTAGTGGAAAAATTGGAAAATTCAATTTTTTTTGCTGTTTTATTGAAAATTTTTTATTTGTTATTGTATATTTTTTATTTTTCACATTGCTTTTAAATTGCCTTTTAAGCTGCCTTTATTTATCTATTTTAGACTTTGATTTATTGCTCTGTGTTCATTGTGGATAGTAAAGGAAGTCTTTCAGGGACTTTCCTGAACGTTCACATGACAATACAAACACTTTAAATATGGCGTATCTTGAACAAAATTGTCACTGTAAATCATCCACTGTGTACAGTTTATTTCTATGACTGTACCTCTGGTCTAATCCTGTCATCTTTACTGGGTTTCAGCAGCGAGCGGCCGGGCCGTCATCCAGCTCGTTTCCCCTGAGAAGGACCGACAGCCTGATGTCTGAGGCGTCAGGTAACAGATAATCCACTTTTTTATGAAAGAGCTTTTTTATTTCTTGAAACTTTTCACAAATATATGTTTGTTTTTTTCCCTTTCAGCACATTTTTTTCATGTAACAAGGTTGACTTTCTGAGCTTACGCACCATCGAAGCAGGCATCGACCAATCACGTTGTGCAGAACGGACTGTCCATAAATATATAGAGTCTATATTTATGAAACAAGAACAACACACAGGCTCTGTAGTCCCAACAGAGACAGCAAACTTTAGCGCTTCAGATCAGATTTACTCACTTTTTTGTGTAGTTTATTAATCTCACTGCCAGTATGTAAAGGCCTCTTGTCTGGTAACTTTTTCTTATTCGCAAAAATTCACACGAAAAGACCAAAACCAACTGGAGCTACAACAATTCAATTAAATAATGTATTAAGTTATTCTGCACCTATTTTGATAATCTGAAAAACCTTCTCATGTTCAATGCACTTTATTAATATGTGCTATATAAATGCACTTAATATATATGCACGATCAGTAGATCAATCAGCCATTAAAGTATTCACTAGTTGAAGCTCTAAATGCAAGTTTTGCATTTTGTTGGGGACTATTTTGTCAGAATAAACTACTGTGTGTGTGTGTGTGTGTGTGTGTGTGAGTGTGAGTGTGAGAGAGGCTCACTGATGTGTTTCATTAATAGTACGTAGATTTTAAACCACATTACTCCCTTCTCTCTTTGTCTCAGGCCTCACTTATTGGCGTCTGAATGAGAGTGAACTCTATCACCAGCTGCCGGACAGCTTCGACAGCGGCGCTTACCTCCTCCTGCAGGAGGCGTCCTTGAGTCTTGTGAGTAACAACCACAGCTTTTATTGTGGTAGGAATAACAAAAAAAACCCATGTGAAGGTGCTATCAGGAGTCAAAGTTTAGTCTGGTTCGGTTTCAAATTGCTCAAAGAAACATCTCAAGAGTTTCTGCTTCTATGAAGGGAACTGCAGACTTAATTATATTATCTTGCTGTATAAAATATTATTATTATATGTTAAAGTCACTGAAAGCCATCTCAACAAATGTCCATGCTGCAGCTGAAGTTTTGATTTGAAAGTGTATATGTTGTCTTTATTTGCCTTTTAAGCTGCCTTTCTTTATCTATTTTTACCTTTTTATCTGTTTATACACTCATTGTGGATAGTAAAGGAAGTCTTTAATTGTGCAGAGAAACATATTTCCTTACCGTTCACATGACAGTAAACACTGTGGACATGTGAATATTTGAAATAAAGTGATGTATTCATGAAATCGCCTTTGTTCGACTCTAGAGGCCTTTTTTAAAAGTGTACTGTTGCCTCTGGTCTACACCGGACTGAACATTAGCTTGTGAAAGCATCCTAAGCTCACACACATCAGTGTTCGAGGAGATTAGCCTCCTAAATGTCTGAATATCTTGCAGACGCCGTCTCAGGAGCCTCGTCTGTCTCTCAGAGAGATCTATCAGAACAAGCAAAGGACGGATTGTAAACGTTCAGACTGGGAAGGCTCCGTCACGTCCAGTCCGTCCTCTCCACAGGTATGTCACACCTCATCAGTTTTATTTGTACAGCCGAATGTCACAAATTGCAAATTTGCCTCAGAGGGCTTCTCACTCTATACAGAATATGACACCCTCTCATATCGACTGAGGAAAAACTCTTAACAGGGAAAAAATATATTGTGGAAACCTCAGGAAGAGCACCAGAGGAGGGATCCCACTTCTAGACGCTCAAATGACAACAGTTAATACATGAAATATCATGGAGATAAAACAGTCATCAGCGATCGTTTTGATTCTCGCCTGGGAGCGTCTAACTCTGACTATTGTTCAGCCCCCAGAGCCCCACAGGAAATTAGGAATCAGACATAAAGAAGTGTACATTGTGCACTGAACAGAGCAGCTTTTATTTTGAAGGTGTCTGTTATTTTGTCAGTTTACATACGTCCATGTGCGTTTGTGTCTTGACTGCAACAGATGCTGACGAGAGATGTAAGTTAGCGGTTAGCCCATTGTTTTTTTTTCTTTTTTTAAAGCGAGATTGCTGAAAATACAGAGCTTTAACAAACCATTGACTTCTTATTTAAGTCAAAGTTAAAACCATGAGCTTCGTTTGTGCCTGGAAAGAGTGAATGATGGTGCTGTCATACCCGAGAAATAACATCAAGTTCCTTTTTTATCTCTTGAAACATTTCACATGTTTTTTCCTTTATCAACAGTGTGAGCACCAACTTTAATGAGTGTCATAGAACCAAAAAGCCAAAAAGGCATCGACCAGTCACATTGTGAGGACGGTTTCAGTTGCAGAGGAAACTTTATTAATACAGACCAGATTTACTGGCATTTTAATACAGTTTATTCATCTTACTGCCAATGATAATGATAGTTTTTTTTTTTTTAACATTTTTCTTATTCTCCAAAAGAATCACATGAAAGGACAAAAACTGGAGATGCAACTATTGATTAATCCATTTTTATTCAAATAAAAACATCTAGCAACTGTTTTTCCACATTTTCACACAATTTATTATACTGCAACTATATAAAATGTCTAAAATCTCTCACGAGGGGTCACAGATGTACTCTTTAATTGCTGCTCACTGTAGTTTTTAATCAAACAAACAGGAGGAATTTGATGAGGCAGTTTACTGCTTCTTATGTTCTTATGAAGAAATCAAATTTAGTTCAGTTTAGCTGTTTCTCATGAGGGGAAATGAACTCGCTCGTCGTTGTTTCTCAGGTGTTGACCTTGGATCCAGCAGCCAACCAGCGTCAGTCAGATCGCACCTCTGGCTTCACTTCACCCTCTCACTTCAGCAGCCCTTCGTTCGCCGCTCATCCCAGAGTCGGGACGCCGGTGACGCCCGACAGCATGGTGGAGTGCAGCCCCAACCCCGGGGACACAGACTGCATCTCCGACGTCTCCAGTGTTTCAGCTCCTGGACCTTCCCCCTCTAAGGTGCCGAGCTCGTGGGGGAACCAGGCCGTCCCGTTCACCTCCCCGGATCAGAGCCAGCAGCGCAGAGTCAGCGCCCCCTTAGCAAGCGAGGAGGAGGAGGGCAGTCGCACCCACACCAGCACCCTGAAGCCCTGCTCAGCCTCTGGGACGACTCTGCGTCCTGCCGCCAGTCCACACATGGAGAGAGCTTCATCTGTGGAGGATCCTGTCGTTCTTTCTCTGTGAGTGTTTCACACAGGGTTTGATTCTGTGCTGACATACATCTTCTTTTTTTATTTTGGAAAAGTTGCAGCAAACTCAGCAGGCACTTCACCAAGGAGCTCTTCCAGAGATTTTCCTTTTATAACACGAGCTTAATTTATTTACTGTTGAACATGAAGTCATAATTTCAACCTGGACATTTGTTTCTGGGAACAGACTTTCAGCTCATAGTGCTCCTCCACAACTGTTGATTTAGAGGATCTTCTAAGTTTGAGATAAGATAAATCTTAATTCGCCCTGAAGGAAATTGTCCCCTCGCGTGAGAACATGTGAACCCCTCCCTAAAGAAAGAAGATAAATAAATGTAATTCTCACTAAATTCTCCACTGACCATGGATCTAGTGGCGGACTTGGTGAAGTTAGAGGAAATAAACATGTCAAAATTAAGTGTTAAGGAAGAGTATATCCAAAACACATCCATGGAAATATGATGAGTGGATTATAGTCAGCAGAGGTATACAACATTTTGCATTTCCCTCATAAATTAAAAAGAAACTACTATTGACTTTGTGTCTTTATTCTTTGATTTTTGGGATTGCTGGAAATAGATCCAGATGACTGATTTATTTGCTCTGTGACTGCATATAAACTGAAAATCAAGCATTTCTACTCTATGAATTTGGAGATATTCCCAAGTATTTCCCCCCATTTTGTACCTTAAAATAACTACATATTTGAGTGTTCATAACTCCTGACAGTGACTGACATGATGGACTACATACAAACATCTTTTCTGGATCAAGTTTTCCAAAATATAAATCCATAGATGTGTTTGATTCTACTTATGGTTTGGTTCTTTAAACACAACCCTCCAGATAACCTTTTTAGCGACGTTGTTGTTTTTTTCTATTTTTCACACATGAACAGCTTCATTCATCGTCTTCTCTGCCTTTTTTTTCCTCCTCAGACTGAGGCAGAACCTGAGAGAGAAGCACTCTCGACACGTCGCTGATCTGAAAGCTTATTACGAGTCTGAGATCCAAGTCCTGCGAGACAAACTGAAGCTCAGAGATCTTCCCCGGGACTTGGAGAGGAGCAACCAGGCCCTCACAGAGAGGCAATCCATTCATTTCTCTATTTATTCACTGATGTAAACAACACCTAGAGGGTGATCTCTTTTCTCTGGTCTACCTACAATTTTAGACGAGTGAATGTGGGGAAGAGCAGCGTAGTTTGAATCTGAAGGAGTCAGGACCAGTTGATCAATAATAATTTATCAATAGTAACATCTACAGGTGTTTCCCTTTATTTTAGCGTGAAGAGTTTATTCTGTTCACAATTAATGACCAAACCCGATTGGTGTCCCGATACGATGCCGATGTTGCAGCCTTGAGTATTGACTGATACAGATATCGATCATCATACATACTTTTATTACTCCATCTGCTCCATCTAATTCAGTTCTCAACAGATTTATTTTCCCTCCACCCAGTGTCAGGTGTTCACCACCGCTGCCCTAAATTAACAGTATTACTGATGACCAGAATATTTTTAATGTTTCTGTAATGGTTGATCCACCCATAAATGGTAAATGGTGTTTCATTTGTATAGCGCTTTTCCAGTTTACCGACAGCTCAAAGCACTTTACACTACATGCCCCATTCACCCATTCACACACACATTCATACACTGATGCCAGAGGCTGCCATGCAAGGCGCCAACTGCTCATCAGGAGCAATTTGGGGTTCAGTATCTTGCTCAAGGACACTTCGACATGCACCTAGGGGGAGGTGGGATCCAAACCTGTGATTTCCGATCACTAAACAACCCGCTCTACCACTGAGCCACAGCCGCCAGTATTTTTTATATTTTACTTACAAAGCACATTTTAACACATTATTTACAGTGTTTACAACAAGACACACAGGTGAAGCCCTGTCCCCTAGCATGATGTTATGATCCTGTTTCTTGTTTTGGTCTTTAAATATAATAATAATAATATTATTAACTCTTTGAGTGCCAGCCGTTTTATAAACAAGTGTCTTGTTCCAGCGTTTTTGTCCATTTTGAGTCATATTTCTAGACCCACAGAATATTTTGTACTATGACTCTGAAAACAGTGAATAGCTCAAATGAAAGAAGAGACTCTCTGTTTCATCATGATAAAAATGTTTGTTTTTACCTTGTTCCATTCTTGTTTTATCAGAGGTAGAGTAGAGGACACTTTCACCAAAATCACCACTTTTTGTCCAGATTCTGTTTGTTTTGCTCTCTAATCTCGATCGTCTCCACTTCCTGCTTTGATCGCTGTGGTGCATATTAACTCTTTATGTCCCGGCTACAAATCACAGATGCTCCAACATTACACACAGGCTGCGGGAGACCACAATCAGCGACCAGCTGCAAAAAAAAACCACTTTGACGTAGTATTACGTCAATGGCACTCAAAGAGTTAATAATAATAATACCTTTATTTATATAGCATCTTTACATCAAAGTGCTTTACAGAGCAGGTAACAAATAATACCAATAGAACTGGAAACAGGTAAAATCAGAACTTTAACTCTGCTGTTGTGATTTCAGGTGTCAGGACCTGGAGAAAAGTCTGGCTGAGGCCACCAGTCGAATTCAGAACCTGGAGGCAACAAACAGCTCGCTGAAGAAAAAGCTGGTATCATTTCTCAAACTCTTTTTTTTTTTTTTTTTTTTTCAATGATTGTCATGATAAGTGGTCAGTTTTTAGCATGGCAAACATCTTTTTTACTGTATGTCTGTGTAGGAATGACAGTAGACCAGGACGTCCTAAAATATGAAATGACTTGAACCCAGAGCCACACAGTCAGCAGACCTTAACAAGCTAGATTAAATTCATTAAAAGTCTGACGTCACATTTGCATTTCTGAAGTTTTCAACCTGGACATTTGTTTCTGATACCAGACTTTCAGCGTGTTATTGTTGGGCTTTATAACGAATCTCCAGAGCTGGTGACTGAGAGGATCTTTAAGTTGAAGATAAAACTTCTAATCATCCTCAAGGATCCTCTCAGGCTGTTGTTTGGTCAACAGGGTAATAAACTCTGTGATAAAACTCAGAACATACAAGGTTAAAGTCATAAAATGACTGAAGTTATAGGGTGAATTTATGAGAGCAAAGCTTATTATTGAAGATATAAAGTCATATGTTAACCAGAAAAAAGTGAGGTTTATTACCCTCCAGCTCTATAAGTATTATTTTACCTACAATGGCCCTATTACCTTTAAATACTAAACACATCTGCCCGATATCAGTGAACACCCTGTAATTAATCCACTAGGAAACATTAATGAATATTTTAGAACTTAAGCGAAGAGAAACCGGTATCATTGTTAAAGTGAAAGTTTATTGCTTCTTTCATTAAATTTCTCTACCTCTAATGTGTTCTCCTGTTGGATCGATTTGTGTCCTTAAAGTTAAGAAATTGATCTACTGATATGACCATACAGTGAGTATTGATTATGGGATTCATTATGATATATATGTAAGGCATCAAATGAACGTTTAGTCCTCAGAGTTGAGACCAGACCAGAGAAGTCAATGCTGCTGAAGACAGAAAGTAGTCAGATACCACAGAATAAACCTTCAGGGGTCAAAGGTCAGGGCTGTTCTGGCAGCAAAAGGAGGACCAACACAATATTAGTCAGGTGCTCATAATGTCTATAAATGCACTTCCAGTCACTTTTTGCCTTATTTTCCATGTGACTTTCCGTCGTCAGGCCGACTGGCCCGAGCGGTACGCTGTTGCCGGCGCCGCTGTGAAATCCCTGCAGCAGCGACTAGAAGAGAGCAAACGCTCGGGCAAAGAGAAGGACGCCATGGTAACACGTCTGAAGACGAGGGTTCGGCAGCTGGAGGAGTCGGTGCAGAACGGAGAGAAGGAGGCGAACGAGAGGGAGGCGAGGAGGGAGAGGGAGCACAAGATGCTGCAGGACGTGAGTCTCATCTCCAACGTTTTCTTCATGAATAGAAACTCACCGTCATACATCTCTTCCTTATTAAACTGTCTCATCACTCAACTGATCGCCTAACGCTTAAAGTGTCCCCTATAAATACTAAACTTGGAAAAACTGCCTTCACTTTCCAACCATGATGACATGAGCTGCTTTTATGTTTTGTTGCTTGATTGTCTGTTTATGTTTATGTGTGCATATGTGTCTTAATTTTCTGGCATTGTGCCCTGGAGAATAAATAAAGGTTGAATGAATGACTTGTTTTGTTTCATCAGCTGCTCGGAGAATACGACTCCCTGGTGAAGGAGCACGAAGGACTGAAGGTAACGGATGGTCATTTTAAACATTTTGCTAAGAGAAAAATAGCCATTCATATCTAATGTGATAGTTTTCATTCACATGTCTTGAGGTGCGACGTAAACTGACCCCTTTTTGAAAAGAACAGTAATAAACCATAGAGACCTTTTTGTCATTATTTTAAACCCAGAGAGTAAATAAAACCTGGGTGGGTTTTTTTTGGGCAGCAGGCACAAGAGGGCGCTCTCACACAGTCTGTGAGTAATATTGGGGCTTCTGGGAGATGTAGTCAGAGCATAAAGAGACAGTATACACCACAGAGATCAAAACAGGAAGTGGAGATGATCGAGATTAGAGAGCAAAACAAACAGAATCTGGAGAAAAAGTGGTGATTTTGGTGAAAGTGTCCTCTACTCTACCTCTGATAAAACAAGAATGGAACAAGGTAAAAACAAACATTTTTTCATGATGAAATAGAGAGTCTATTCTTTCATTTGATCTATTCAGTGTAGTAGTATGTCAGATCACAACCAGTTTTCTTTTGTCTCCATTCATCCCACAGAACAACCTGATGTCTACAGAGAGCAAACTGGTCGACTCCAACGATCAGATATCAGAACTGAGGAGGTGAGTGCATTAATTACTCTTTATATATATATATATATATATGTATATATATATATATATATATATATATATATATATATATATATATATATATATATACACATATATATATATATATATATATTAGCACAAACTAACCAGTTCATTGGTGTCAGTTCTTGGTCACAATCAAGGATTGATTATATTATTATTATAATTATTATTGATAATAATTAGTGATATTATTACAAATGTATGTATTTATATAATATTATTGGTTATGATTTGTATTATTAGTAATAAAAGTACCTAGTATTATTAATAAGTGATTATTAATTCCTTTTTTGTCCTCGTCACCCACTTGTTTGTGACCATTTTGTTGCTGAAAAAGTCACTTGGGGTGATTTATTTATTTGTTATTAATAATAAGTGTTATTATAATTAATAATAATAATAATAATAATATTCATATTACATAAATAAGTAATATATAATAAAATCAAATAAAGTATTGTCCAGGACTGGTTGCCACAGTATTATGCGACAGTCCAGCTGGAGTTTGAGGTCTGACACTGTTGGTCAGCACAGAGATGGAGCATTAATAATCAATAGAGCCGAATGATCGTCTCTAGATACTCGTGTTTATTGGTTCATAGGTGTACCATGAGGACGAATGAAAGAGCCAGGACAACATTTTAATAAGAATTTCTTTAATTTAATGTAGCTGACCATAAAGCTCAGACACAACCCAAAAAAGAGGCATTGATTGGCTGTGACATCAGGATCCTTCCAGCTGATATGAGACCATCTATAAAGATTCAGGGTCTGGGATGTTTCTAGATCTTCACAGAGGCTAAAAACTTAAAATAAAAGAAGAGACACCACTTAGAGCCAGATCATAACGGCAGAGAAAATTTACTGTGTTGAGATAAAAGAATACTTCAGGATGAGTTGGGGACGTTTTCTTGATAACAGTAATAATAAGAATACTAATATATTCATGTCATAAATCCACAAATTGAGACCACAAAAAACAAATGATAAAAATGAGAAGGGTGAGAATAATAGAAACAATATCATGTAAATGTACATGAGCTCATAAGTATACAGATAAATATTATACATACAATCAGTTGCCATTTTATTAGGTACGCTTGGATGTAACCAGTACAGTCCTGTAATAAATTGACCATGTTTAGTTTCAAACTGTTTAACTGAGGTGTTGATTTGACTGTACAATCATTTTGGAGGCTGTGGTCTTCTGTTGGATTGTCTAAATAGTGTGGTGATCATGTATTATTTCTGTCAGAATCATCTCCAAACTGGAGGCTCAGGTGAAGCAGCTGGAGCACGAGAACCAGGCCAAAGCTCGTTTAAGTGCCCACAATAAAACACAACCGTCTGGAGCTGGGTGAGCATCTGCCTCTCTTATATCCATACCATACCTTATCCCTTACATCTACCTTATCTCTTACATCTGTCATACCTCTTATATCTGCTGTATCTATGACAGTAAATGACAGATGTTTCAGGACATCATCTTCTAACTGATAATCAAATTTTAATTAATTATTTTACTGTTTACAAATAACAATGGTTATTTTAAAGCCAAACCCCTTAAAAACTCTTGAATTATTTCTTAACATCCACAGTCTCTTCCACCATCCTGACCTGCTGCTGTCGCCCAGTAAAGGAAAGGCCGAGCCGGACGTCACCTGCAGGAAGTCACCTTGTTTTCTGTCTGAGCAGCTGAACCGAAAATCACCTCAAACCCACCAATCAGGTTTCCACCAGAAGTCCCAGCATGCAGCGAATGATCAGTCATCAGGAACTGGAGGCTCTGCGGACGTGTCGTCTTCCGCTGGCGGCAGCTGGACGTACGTTCTCACTGTCGCTCATGCTCCCTCCACCAAACTCAATGCAGATTTTAGAGGATTTAACAGAGATCCTGTCCCGCAGGTGTGCGTCTTCCCCAGAGTATGGACAGTCTCTGCCCCAGCAGAGCCAGCGGGAGGCTGGCCGCAGAGACGGGTCCTGTGCCCTGACCCCCATGATGAGGGCCCTGATAGAGCTGGAGGAAACCAGGGCCACGCAGAGCCGGGCCCCCTGTAAGAACATGACTTTTATTTTGAGATGAGGCCAGTTAAACAACTTGTTTCGCTGAATGCTTCCAAACCTGCAGAAGGAGGAAGTGTTCACGTTCACGTGGATTCAGCATCTCAACGCAGAGAAAGCTTCTCATATGTGCTTTGAGATTTTCTGCGACTGTAAAACAATTAAATTTTAAAATTCATTGACAACAATAATTATAGGTTATCATTAACTATATCATTTTGATCAAAGAGCTTACTGGTGGATTAACCATTGTAGAAACATGAAAAATATTTTGGTAATCATCAGTGCTGTTAATTTAGGGCACTGGGTGGTGAGATAATATGTTAAGCACTATGTATATATTAGTTTTTTGTCATTAACATTGCTGTTTCTTCCTGCAGGGGTCGGCAATCAGAGGACCACAGTCGGGTTTGTGGAGCGGAGACTCAAAGAGGCGATTCAGGAGCGAGTCGGGCTTCAGGCGGACAGGGAGGTGGTTAAACCTAGAGGAGTGGTGGGCAGAGCTGAGCGAGGAGGAGGAACAAAAAGAGCTGCAGCTCTGCTCAAAGCTCAGAGGAGTCTGTCTCCAGAGGGCCACAGATCCTCCTCGCTTCCTCCAGAACATCGAAACAAACCCACCGTTACACCCAGTACGTCCTCTCTGGCCTCGGCCATCTTTAACCCACAGCCACAGTTTCACTTTGTTCTGTTTTTTTCACGCACACACACATCGTTCAGATGTGTTCAGAACAGCTTCTTTTTGGCTGAATATGACAACATTTTTTTGCAGCAGCAATTAATGGATTATTTGTCAGCTGTTAAATTAATTAGTAGCTATTTTGATATACATTCAATTGGTTTGAGCCTTCTTTATGGGTGGAAAAAAGATTGAATGTGAATATTTCCTGGTTTCTTTCCTCGTCTGACAGTAAACTGAATATATTTGAGACATTTGAAACGCCGATCCACATTTTTCACCACTTTCTGACATTTTATAGGCTATAAAATAATTTATTAATTGAGAAAATAATTGACAAATTAATCAACAAATGTTAGTTGCAGCTGTACTTGCTGAACTCAGCCCTTTTACTCAAGTTGTAACTGATCTGAAAAAAATTCTGTTTAAGCAAATTAAAAGTCTACGAGTAAATATGACGCTTTCCATTGTAAATAAGAGAAATGACCCATTAAATGCTCCACCTTCTTTTTTATGTTTCACTAAAGCTCAACGGGGAATATAGTTTTTAATTAACTTTGCAGTGAAGTTTTAATTAATGACGTGCTGTCCTCCACCCAGCAAAGCGAGGGACTTTCCTCATGCCCACGTCTGCTAAGTCCAGCCCCAAACGCTGCCCCACCGAAAACTACTCCACTGCTTTTGGTCACCTGATGCCCCGAGAGGAACACCTGCACAACAGGTGAGTGGCTCAGCATTTAATCATTTTAGATGAGGACATCGATGCCACATTGATGGGTGTGTCATGAGCTCAGGAGGCGCTTAGCTTAGCTTAGCTTAGCATAAAGTTGCAACACTTTGTGGATAGGCTGTCATGAAAAGTTTGTCCAGGCTTTTTCTCTGCACGAGGGGCAGCTGTTTTTAGAAAAACACCACAATGTGGGCCTGCTGCCACCTTTCACGTGTTACGTCTTGTTTCCTCTGCAGCAAAATGATGCAAAGCAGGTCACGCAGCTTGTTAAAGTTCAGTTTGAAGCCATAAACGAGCTGCTGAGACTCACAACAACACTTCTATCCGTCCACAGGATCGATGGAAACGTTGAGCAGAGACGTCATTCATTCCACAGCAGCAGCCCCAGGAAGAGACTGCAGTTCACAGACAGAGAAGACGGTAACACATTAGCATATTATATTAGAATTATTATCTTAATCTAGTCAAACTGTAATAGATGCTTAAAGTGAAAGAGGGACAGAGGTCTGTGTTTGATCTTGAGGTAGGACAGAGAGCAGATAAAAACCAAGTAATGATGATCGAAAAAGAACCTTTGACAAAAAGCCAAAGGAGTTTCTGAAGTGCAGACGCCACCAGAAGCTAAAATGCTGTTAAGAAACCATAGAACGAGTGAGTGCAGATATAAACATGGGGCTGGTAATGTGGTCAGTATTCTCATTTGTTTGCCTTTTTAGTGGGATATTTACTGTTGGATTTTATGTCATAGAACAAACTCGTAAAAATATTTCAAGCTTCTTTTCATCACACACCTTATTTCAGGAATTTAACTAAGGAGACGAGGGAACAGGAAGTAAAAACCACATGTATACAGGCCAGAATGTATACTGTGTTTACCACCGCTGCCCTAAATTAACAATATTACTGATTACCAGAATATCTTTAATGTTTCTGTAATGGTTAATCCACCAGTATCCAGCAGCAGGTGTTTTATATTGAAAAGTGTTTCTCATGTTGTCATAAAGTGGCTCATACCTCAGACTGTCCTCCTGTCCCTCAGCCCTCCAGCAGCCAGACTCTGGCAGCCTGAACCCACCAGAGGGGAACTCCCAGCTGGACTGGGAGGAGCAGGGAGTCCGTGGAAGACCAGACCTGACGGATCCCTGCGATGACTCAGCTCCGCTTCTCCTGGACCGACTCGATTCGCTGGCCGAGGCCGAGAAACTGTTTGACGAGCTGACGCAGGAGAAACTGCAGGTGAGTTGCGCTGCTCACCACATACATGGAAAATGACTTGATAGAGCTGTTTAAAACTGAGATGTCACCATTTTATTTCAGCAAATATTTGTTGATAGTGTAATTATACAGGTTTTAAATTCATTATTTGACTATATGTATATGCAGGTTGTGCTTTGTGATGTTCAAATAAAAAATAATAATAACAATTTAACAGTTTTCCACAAGCCGATTCTAATAAAATAGTTTTGATTAACTAGTTGCTTTCACTATACAACCTCTAGCCTCCTCTTCAAAAAAAAAAAAAAACAAGAGCATATTGACAGTCCATCATTTCACAATATAACATGATTTCTGGTATGTTAGTGAACAAATAAAACATTGGGTTTTTTTTTATACTCTTGAGTGGATTAAATACTTAAATCAACAGAGTATTTTCTCAAGAACTTCAGTACAAAATGATCAGCCTTTCTGAGAAATTTTAGTTTGTTATAACCGTTATTTGAAGCTCCAGAAATGGCAGGGAATCCAGTGAGGAACCCTTCTCATGATTTATAGACGAGGCTGATTGTGAACTGGGTCATGATGCTGCATCATGTTGTACAAGTTAAAGCAAAGAACAGCTGAGCTCCTGTTTATCTTTTTCCACACCACGCTGCACAGTACAACTCTAATCCCCACCTGACCTCTTATGTAACTTCATTGTTTTTATACCGCTGCTAAATTACTTCTATTTTTAGAAAGTTCATATGCACACCCCTCCCCTCCAGTCCAGTCAAAGTGCCTGGTTGTTGCATCAATATAATTATTCCGTTAATAAATGTTTAACCTTTTCGTCGGGCAGGTCGAGGCGGCTTTGAGCCGGATGCCTGGAGCAGGAGGGAGAGTGACTCTTCAGACCAGGTTAGATGAGGTGAGGCGCCATATATCCATCACCATGGTGTCGTGTTTTATTATTAGAGCAGCTGAGGGTTCTCTGAGTCAGAAAATAACCAAAACATTTAGTGTAAATCCAAATATTTGTCATTTAATTGTCTTCTGTCCTACTCAGGTGGCCTTAGAGAAGCGTCTGGAGAGACTGAATCGTGAGCTGGGATCGATCCGCATGACGCTGAAGAGATTCCACGTCCTCCGCTCCTCTGCCAACATATAGCAAAGTCTGTGTTTTTACATCAGTGTCCACAACGCTACAACTTAGTAGTGTCTTGGTTTTATACCCCGATTGTCTCTCTCTGTGCCATAAGTCCATCTGTACAGTCTGCCATCTTTTTATACGTATTACTCTGGGATATTTTTTTATGTCTGAAAGCTATATTGCAATTTTTGGAGTATATTTTTAGTAATGCACAGATTTGTAAAGTCGTTTACTTTTTTAGTCACAGAATATGTTCTGCCACGTTGAACGATCAAAAAGACTTTCCAGCAGAGACATTCATCCACTTGGGAAATATCACTGCCATCTTTTTCTCGACTTTGACTTAAATTGTATTTATTTTATGTTTTTGTATGTATTCTACGTGGTTTTTTTCCCAATTTGGGCCAAATTTCTCAAACTTGAAGGAAATATTAGTTTACTTGAATCAAATTGCCTTTTTTTTCTTTGTTTACTTTCCATTGCAGCTTGTCACTTTCTTTGCTTTATGTGTCATATTAACTGTGGATTAGAGCCACTTGTAAAATCCAAACCAGCACATTTTTTCAGTGGACAAACACACACCGAAGCTAGTGCATGGGATTTCTTGCACTGCTTTCTTTTGCCATGCAGTTTTCCTACTTGACATGAACTTTACTGGAACTATAATGTTGTTGCACAATAAATTAAGCTGTTTTTGCTCCTTTCTCAGCTGGACATGTACATACATGTATATATATATGTACATTCTTCTTCTTTACTATTATTTTCAAACCATTATTATGTTTTAGGATCATAAAAAGACAGTTGTTTGATGGTTCAAAAACAAGACACTTGTGGTGTGAATGAATTCAAGTTATTTGAAAAAGATTTTCAGGCTTTATGAATCTATTGTATAATTGGAAAGAAACAAAATTTAAAAAAAAAAAAAAAAGATGAAGAAAACAGACTGAAGATGGCATTTCTATTGAGTTATGTGGCCGAGCTGCCGAACACAAACTGACAGAGCGGTAACGAGTTTTTGAGCTAGCATCCGCTGCTAGCTAGCTTACAGCTAAAGTAGCTAGTTTTATAGCTAACGTCTAAGCTAGCTAGCTTACAGCTAACATGTAGCTAGTTTTATAGCTAACGTCTAAGCTAGCTAGCTTACAGCTAACATGTAGTTAGCTGTCTTACAGCTACCATCTAAGCAAGCTAGCTTACAACTGACGTCTGTAGCAATTTACAGCTATATGTGCTTAACTATTTTACAGCTAACATCTAAGCTGGCTAGTTTACAGCAAACAATAATACCTCTTACAGCTAAGGTACGTAGCTAGCTATCTTACAGCTAACACACGTAGCCAGCTATCTTACAGCTAGCTACAATTAATGCCTAGTATCTGAGTCCACATTTTATCACTTTAATTATTTTATTAATATTGTGAATAATGACTAAAACTGTCAGATATATGTAGTGGAGTAGAAAGGTATAATGTAGCACAGTAGAATTTTTTTTGCGATAAGTCCATTTTTTTAATATTACTTGTAGTCAGATTGAGATGATTATCTCTAATTGTTGGTATAATATTGTATTTTTTGCATGAAGCATCTTCATTTCTAGAAATTAATAATTATAATAGTAAGACTTGAAGCAGAGTATAAGTGTAAAAGTCCTCCACCTCTATTTTTAATAATATTTCTTGTACACTACTGTTGCCATAAAGATGGATGGATGGGCAGATTATTGCAGATATTCTATTTTTTGGATGAATTGTCTTCGCTTCTAGATATTAATGTTAAGCATAATATTTTCCTCAGATTGTAGCAGTATATAAGGGTAAAATATTGATTTAAATACTCTGCCGTTAGCAGGATTTATTAATGGTAATATAATAACTCCTGCAGGCGTCTGTGCACCGCAGGGGGGCGCCTTTCTCCTTTGTAATCCGACAGAAAGATGTCCTGTCTTCTGATGTAACCGTTAACCTGGATTGATCGTCAGCCACCGGCGACACACCGAGGCTCAAACACCGGACAGGACGGGACGTGGCTCGGGGTGATGGAGGAGCAGCAGCGGGGCTGAGCAGGCGGACACACCGGGGACCGAAGGCTCCGTGTGGGGGACAACGGGATGGCGCGTCGCTCACCTTCTGCTGAATGATTTCACCACAATCACCGACGATCAGCAGGCTGGTCTTCAAGCTCTGAGCTGGAAAACACACCAACAACTGACAGCGATGTTGGGTCCAGGCTGACTGAGGAGATCCAGCTGAAGACCCGGGGCAGAGCTGCAGGTGGGTCTGATGATGGATCTGATGATGGATCTGCTGTTTACCTGATAACATGGCGTCACTACTGATTAACTCTCACATTTCTCATTAATTACACGTAGACACGATGCAAAATGTTAATTAGTTTCCAGTGTCCGTGTTTGCATGAGCTGCATCAATCATGGTGGCTTTCCTGTTTTTTTTTTTATTCCAGAGCAGCTGATCAATATTATCTATAAATCTAATTTAGATGGTTTGAAGAGAAAACTGTTCTCTGTGAACCTCACCGAGTGACAGTTATTTTTTCTCCTGTTTAAAAAAAATGCAGTCATTTACCTTCTGCATGTAACACACCCAGTGTGCTGCACAATGCTCATGTGAATGGGCTGTTAGTGTCAAGTACTCTGTCTATCATCAGGTAAACTCTATGAATCCTGGGTTTGTCAACAAAAATGGGTTTAACTCAACCATACTGAGGATTATGTGCCATGTGAGCACAATATAATCTGCAAAAATTCACATTAATAACTGGATTTTGACACTGGCTTCCTCTACAAATCATGCAGGAGCCACAGGTCTTGATTTTTTTACTTAATTGGTGCAAATAACACAAATAATTAAACCACATAATCACAGCTATGTATGCTTTGTGACGCCACTTTAAGATAAATACTTATGTTAAAGGGAAACTGGACCAAACACTGAATGCCTTTAATTTGCTAAAATAAACAGGGCCGTAACTAACAATTAATATACTGTTTTTTTATTTTGTTGGTAATTTCTTTCATCTGGAAAACATAAAAAAATAACCCCAAAAAAATAATTAAAAAATATTGTCACAGTTTGCCCAAATTCGAAAAAATTCAATTTACAAACCCAGAATTTCTTTTTTTTTTTTTTTTTTTTTTTTTTTCATTTTTGGTTCAAAAAGTTTTCTTTAATTTTCTGACGATATATAATTAATTATGTGACTGTATCAGCTTTATAAGTGAGCATCCCCTCTTTATATTATATTTTAATATATTTAACTTGCTCATGTTTGTACTTACTGTACTTTACTTGAACTGTCCTTGCCACTGTCCTGCGTACAGTGCATGCATTCACAGATCTGCAGCTATTCTTAGACGCTGAAGAAAACACGTGTGATCCACGCTGAGCCTGTAACTTATTTAGACTGATGCTGCAGTGGAGCCAAAACTTTCTAGGAAGACCACTTAAAACCTGGAAAGAGTTTCTCAGCCGGCTTGTCACCGCAGAGCTTTAAATATTCACAGCTAGCACATGAATCCTGTGCAGTGCAGCAAGACAGAAATTAGTTTCACTGGAGAAATCTGACTTCCTGCAACAGCAAAGACTGTTTTATTAGTGCACGTATGAAAACAAGAGTGGAATAATGTTTAACATATTCACCATCTCAGTTAAGCACGTTAACGTGCCATTTTCCAATTTAGCACTAAAAGTTAAACTAGAGTTTACAAATATTTGGTTATAAACCAAAGTTTTGGACAAATATAGTGATCAGATGCTGGGGACAAATCATTAAGATTCATTGTCATTAAATATTTGGATCGTGGTGGACTGAACTTTTCTCACATTTGCTGCTTTTGTTTAGTTATGATGATATTTGATATCCAGAGTATTAAAGTTGCTAAATTCAATATTTAGAGAGTTAATATAGAGGGAAACACCTGTTGTCTCAGCAAAGAAAGAAAGCACAAAATGAAGTCGCTCTCCCTCTGTGTGCTTTGTTGACATAGAGGGATTTAGTGCAAGTTCACCATTCCCGTTAGCTACGTTAGCTCTGTTAGCTCCATTAGCTGCAAGCTCAGCTGTTGCCATGTTGAGAGTCATTCGGACAGAAATGCTCCCAATTTTTAGCACCTTTAATCAGAGAACTGTACTACAGTGGGTGGTAGTATCGGTCAACAGGGATCTCCAAAGTCATTAGGGTTCATCATCTGGGGAACATGATCGTCTGACACCAAGGTTCATGATAATACAGCCAATGGTTGTTGAGATATTTCAGTCTGGATGACCAACATCCAAAGATTTCACCTGCTAACTGAAGTAGCATCATGACAGCTTCGCTTTCACCACAACCATCAGACCCATTTTATAACATACTGGTCCTGTTTCCTCCCATTTCAGACACTTTATAACATACTGGTCCTGTTTCCTCCCATTTCAGACACTTTATAACATACTGGTCTTGTTTCCTCCCATTTCAGACACTTTATAACATACTGGTCCTGTTTCCTCCCATTTCAGACCCACTTTATAACATACTGGTCCTGTTTCCTCCCATTTCAGACACTTTATAACATACTGGTCCTGTTTCCTCCCTTTTCAGACACTTTATAACATACTGGTCCTGTTTCCTCCCATTTCAGACCCACTTTATAACATACTGGTCCTGTCTCCTCCCATTTCAGACCCACTTTATAACGTACTGGTCCTGTTTCCTCCCATGTCAGACCCACTTTATAACGTACTGGTCCTGTTTCCTCCCATGTCAGACCCACTTTATAACATACTGGTCTTGTTTCCTCCCATTTCAGATCCACTTTATAACGTACTGGTCCTGTTTCCTCCCATGTCAGACCCACTTTATAACGTACTGGTCCTGTTTCCTCCCATGTCAGACCCACTTTATAACATACTGGTCTTGTTTCCTCCCATTTCAGATCCACTTTATAACGTACTGGTCCTGTTTCCTCCCATGTCAGACCCACTTTATAACATACTGGTCCTGTTTCCTCCCATTTCAGACACTTTATAACATACTGGTCCTGTTTCCTCCCATTTCAGACACTTTATAATGTACTGGTCCCGTTCCCTCCCATTTCAGACACTTTATAACATACTGGTCCCGTTTCCTCCCATGTCAGACCCACTTTATAACATACTGGTCCTGTTTCCTCCCATTTCAGACCCACTTTATAACATACTGGTCCTGTTTCCTCCCATGTCAGACCCATTTTATAACCTACTGGTCCTGTTTCCTCCCATGTCAGACCCACTTTATAACGTACTGGTCCTGTTTCCTCCCATTTCAGACCCACTTTATAACGTACTGGTCCTGTTTCCTCCCATGTCAGACCCACTTTATAACGTACTGGTCCTGTTTCCTCCCATTTCAGATCCACTTTATAACATACTGGTCCTGTTTCCTCCCATGTCAGACACTTTATAACATACTGGTCCTGTCTCCTCCCATTTCAGACCCACTTTATAACGTACTGGTCCTGTTTCCTCCCATTTCAGACCCACTTTATAATGTAGTGGTCCTGTTTCCTCCCATGTCAGACCCACTTTATAACATACTGGTCCTGTTTCCTCCCTTTTCAGACACTTTATAACATACTGGTCCTGTCTCCTCCCATTTCAGACCCACTTTATAACGTACTGGTCCTGTTTCCTCCCATTTCAGACCCACTTTATAACGTACTGGTCCTGTTTCCTCCCATTTCAGACCCACTTTATAACATACTGGTCCTGTTTCCTCCCAAGTCAGACACTTTATAACATACTGGTCCTGTTTCCTCCCATTTCAGACCCACTTTATAACATACTGGTCCTGTTTCCTCCCATGTCAGACCCACTTTATAACATACTGGTCCTGTTTCCTCCCTTTTCAGACCCACTTTATAACATACTGGTCCTGTTTCCTCCCATTTCAGACACTTTATAACATACTGGTCCTGTTTCCTCCCATTTCAGACACTTTATAACATACTGGTCCTGTTTCCTCCCATTTCAGACACTTTATAACATACTGGTCCTGTTTCCTCCCATATCAGACCCACTTTATAACATACTGGTCCTGTTTCCTCCCATATCAGACCCACTTTATAACATACTGGTCCTGTTTCCTCCCATATCAGACCCACTTTATAACATACTGGTCCTGTTTCCTCCCATTTCAGACACTTTATAACATACTGGTCCTGTTTCCTCCCATATCAGACCCACTTTATAACATACTGGTCCTGTTTCCTCCCATATCAGACCCACTTTATAACATACTGGTCCTGTTTCCTCCCATGTCAGACCCATTTTATAACCTACTGGTCCTGTTTCCTCCCATGTCAGACCCACTTTATAACGTACTGGTCCTGTTTCCTCCCATTTCAGACCCACTTTATAACGTACTGGTCCTGTTTCCTCCCATGTCAGACCCACTTTATAACGTACTGGTCCTGTTTCCTCCCATTTCAGATCCACTTTATAACATACTGGTCCTGTTTCCTCCCATGTCAGACACTTTATAACATACTGGTCCTGTCTCCTCCCATTTCAGACCCACTTTATAACGTACTGGTCCTGTTTCCTCCCATTTCAGACCCACTTTATAATGTAGTGGTCCTGTTTCCTCCCATTTCAGATCCACTTTATAACATACTGGTCCTGTTTCCTCCCTTTTCAGACACTTTATAACATACTGGTCCTGTTTCCTCCCTTTTCAGACACTTTATAACATACTGGTCCTGTTTCCTCCCATGTCAGACACTTTATAACATACTGGTCCTGTCTCCTCCCATTTCAGACCCACTTTATAACGTACTGGTCCTGTTTCCTCCCATTTCAGACCCACTTTATAACGTACTGGTCCTGTTTCCTCCCATTTCAGACCCACTTTATAACATACTGGTCCTGTTTCCTCCCAAGTCAGACACTTTATAACATACTGGTCCTGTTTCCTCCCATTTCAGACCCACTTTATAACATACTGGTCCTGTTTCCTCCCATGTCAGACCCACTTTATAACATACTGGTCCTGTTTCCTCCCTTTTCAGACCCACTTTATAACATACTGGTCCTGTTTCCTCCCATTTCAGACACTTTATAACATACTGGTCCTGTTTCCTCCCATTTCAGACACTTTATAACATACTGGTCCTGTTTCCTCCCATATCAGACCCACTTTATAACATACTGGTCCTGTTTCCTCCCATATCAGACCCACTTTATAACATACTGGTCCTGTTTCCTCCCATATCAGACCCACTTTATAACATACTGGTCCTGTTTCCTCCCATTTCAGACACTTTATAACATACTGGTCCTGTTTCCTCCCATATCAGACCCACTTTATAACATACTGGTCCTGTTTCCTCCCATATCAGACCCACTTTATAACATACTGGTCCTGTTTCCTCCCATGTCAGACCCATTTTATAACATACTGGTCCTGTTTCCTCCCATTTCAGACCCACTTTATAACATACTGGTCCTGTTTCCTCCCAAGTCAGACACTTTATAACATACTGGTCCTGTCTCCTCCCATGTCAGACCCACTTTATAACGTAGTGGTCCTGTTTCCTCCCATTTCAGACCCACTTTATAACATACTGGTCCTGTTTCCTCCCATGTCAGACCCACTTTATAACGTAGTGGTCCTGTTTCAGACCCACTGTGTGTGATTTTAATGTGGAGCCTCCCAGGATCTGATTATGGGGCCAAAATGATTAGGTTTGCTTTAATGAATGCTGTTAGGAAGTGGCCACCACAGAAAGAATGAGTCATGATATTGATTGCCACCCCCACCTCCACTTGCTCCTTCCCCCTTTGCATCCTCTCCACCCTTCCCACCCTCCACATCCATTCTTCCCTCTCTTTATCTTTACCTCACCGCTTCATATCCCTCCATCTAACAGTCAGGTTTATTCTCCTATGATACGTCAAGACAGGGATTTTTTGAGGGGAGGTATCATGCAGCTGAGCTGAGCGTTGCATACCAATGACGGCTCAGTCTAAGGGTGGGAGGTGGTGGTGGTGGTGGAGGTGGGGAGTGTCTTGTCACGAGATGCCACGTCATCGCAGTGTGTGGAATCTATTTTTAGCAGGGTAAACAGAGGGATTCCAGCCCACTGATCATGGCTTCACAGTCAGGACTGTGTGGTGGGAGGCTGGAGACGCTCGCTAATGTTGAATGAACAACGCTCGTGTTTCCTCCTCCTCCTCCGTCTCCTCGCCAGCATCCCCTCCCAAACACTGCGCCACAAATAGACCGGCGAACTCCCTGTCTGACGCTTTCTCCTCTTAGTTCTGCTTCACATGCAGGCACACATGTACTGACACTCTCATATGGACGACTGCAGCGTGCATACCAGTGGTAGAAGGTTACCCATAACAATAATAATAATAATGATAAGAAGAGGAAGGTAAAAATAAAAAAATAAAATTGGTAACATAAATATTATTTCTGACAGATGCAGATGAAAAGTCACTGTACAATAAGAACAACTGCTATATATCAGTACTATAATTTGGATTATTCTCTTTTATTTATTTATTATTAATAATTTTATTTATGATTAATAAATATTTATTATTATATAATTATATTATAAATAACTGCTATTTTTATCTTGTGTATTTTGTCCTTCTTTGTATTATTTAAAATTTATTTTTTTGCTCCTCTTAAAAATTTGAAAATGACAAAACTGACAAAAATGTAGTAAGAAAAAATGTATTAATGTATTTTGTTTATTTTTAGCTCCTCTTTAGATATTGAAAACAAGACAAAATTGACAAAACAAAATAATGAGAAAAATGTTTTCATGCATTTTATTTTTTAAAAATTTTTCATTGTTGATTATTATTTTTCTCAACTATTCAGTTAGTTGATTACATCCTTAAATGTCAAATTAAATTTTTCATAATTCCAGCTCAGCAATCTGTGTAATTGTTTCCTGTTTCAAGCTACAGCCACTTATTTATGTATAGTTCTTGTTTTAGTGATTTTTTGTTTTGTTTAATACTTAATTATATAAACAACATCAAAGAGGCTGATGACACTTTTGTACTTACAATGTCAGACCTGTGAATGTCAGACCTTTTCCATGTTGTGGTATTGCTGTCTTTTACTGAAGTAAAGGCTCTGAATAGCTGTTCCAGCTCTGATGCATACAGAACAAGCTGTATATAGACTCACATTGTGAGGGTTTACAGCGGCCGGTCAGATGCTGTCCTTGCTTTAAATATAGATCCATACATACATGATGTCCCCAGTTGCTCCGGGGAGGTCATGTGAGACCAAGCTGTGCTTTTTTTTTTTTTTTTTTTTTTTGAGAATCCAGTGTCACGTTTGGCCACGTTGGTGTGTTTGAGCACTTAGTCTAATTAACAGTCCCGGGTCTTTGTCCTGGCCCAGTGAGGCGTTGTGTCTTCATCAAATATTCAGAGTCACACACATGTTCGCTGGTGTGGATGAACCAGAGCAACCCCCTTACCTGATACTGAGAGCGTCACTCCTGTTAGTTAAAAGTAATCTCTGTGTATCTGACCTGGTTGAACCGTCACAACGTGAGGCAACGGTGGAACTCTGAGCTAAATGCTAACAGGCTGATGTTTAGGAGGTATCATGTTTGCCATGTACACCAGAATCAGAAACAAGTTTATTGTCAAGTAAGTTTGCATATACAAGGAATTTAATTTGGTATCTTGGTGCATGACATATAAACATAAACATTGTGATATAAAGAAGAAAAAGAAAATCAAGTGACGACGAGGAATAAATGAAGGGTGCAAAAACTCAATGTGGCAGATGAATGGAAACAAAAACATAGATAGGACTGTTAGGAAGAGTCTAATAATTTCACCACAAGTTGTTTTTTTCTCACCAAGCTGATCACCTGTTGTCTTGTAGCCCATCCCTGCCTTGAGCAGGTCTACACTTTTGTCCCTGGTGTCCTTAGACAGCTCTTTGGTCTTGTTCATGCTGGAGATGTTGGAGTCAGACTGATTGAGTGTGTGGACAGGTGTATTTTCTACAGGTAACAAGTTCAAAGAGGTGCAATTATTACAGGTAATGAATAGAGAGTAGGAGGGCTTCTTAACTCTTTGAGTGCCATTGACGTATTTTGACGTCATTTAAAATCTGATGCTTGAGTGCCATTGAAGAAATAATAAGTCAAATTGTTTTTCTGCAGCGGCTCGCCGATCACGGTCTCCTGCAGCCTGTGAGTAATGTTGGGGCTTCTAGGAGCATAAAGAGACAGTATACGCCACAGAGATCGAAGCAGGAAGTGGAGATGATCGAGATTAGAGAACAAAACAGAATCTGGACAAAAAGTGGTGATTTTGGTGAAAGTGGCCTCTACCTCTGATAAAACAAGAATGGAACAAGGTAAAAACAAATGATGTGATGAAAGCCAAGAGATCTGCATCTGTAGTCTTAACTGATCTCAGTGGGTGGAAAGGACCGGCTGCTGCAGCCTCGCCTCGCCTCACCGGCTGTATATTAGCCGACCTGGGAGGCCTGGAGCCGGGCCAAACCCTAATGGTATTATCTCAGAGAGAGGAACTTCCCCTCCTTTTATCTCCAGGCCTTCAAATCGTCTCAGCTCAATCAACCCTTGTGTTGTCTTAGGGTCAGAAATCGGTCACGTTGTTGAACAGCAGAGAAAACAACTTTCTTACAAATTTTTGGTGATGTTTCTGAGAGTGACCCAAACATTGTTTGTAATCCCATCAGAGGAGTCTGTTATTTTATTTTACTCTTATTCGTCTCATTTTCTGTTCATGGCTGCGATCGTGGAGGTGAGGCTTTATGAGGAGGACCTGTTGGTTGTGAGTTACTGAAGGAGGTGGCTGCATTCACTTCTTTGCTTCTTGCTGAGTGCTTGGTGAGACTTCATTGAGTATATCAGTGAAATCTTGTGTTTAGTAAAACAGTAATGTGAACTGTGTGACCAATCAGCAGGTGGTTTATTTGTTGACATGCAAAGGTAGTTATATATATTATTTTGGACATTTATTGGCATCAGCTGGTTTGTGGTTGATAGTCACTTTTAAAATCAGAATCAGCATCAATATTTACTAGCCTATCAGAAACGTTGTGTTTACAGCCTTCATTTTTTTGCACCAAGTTTATTAATTTCAAATCAGATAGGCTATAATAGTTTTTATTGATGGGATTGAGGAATAATCGAGTCCTAAGTCATGTTTCCAAAGTTTGTTTATAATTTACTCGACAGCTGGTGAGACTACCTGATTAAAATAATGATCTATTTGGATGGAGAACTACTGCTATATTTCTTCAAGCGAGCAAAGAAATCCAGCAAGGCTTTGTCAATCTTTAGATGTGATTAAAAGATCAGCTAATCCTTTATTCATCCCAACAACGGTGAAATTTATAAGAAAACAGTGTATAAATGTGTCAATGAGTAGATGAGATGAGAAATAACAAGTCAGCAAATAAACAACATAACATTTGACCAAGGTAATAATGAGAGAAGAACTGCACATGTTGAGAGTGTTTTTGCACATTAATAAATAATATTATTGCACATTATAGAATATTAATATAATTGGGAAAATTTAGGTGTTACAGCAGCAATTTATAAGTAAGAAAAAAATAATAAATATTTATAATACTAAGAAAAAGTAAGCATAAAAGTACTTTAAATGGCAGTGGTTTTAAAGGGAAACTTGAAAAGAAAAGTTTTTCTTTAAACATCTAAACCGAGCAGCAGGAAAACTACTAAAAAAAAAAAAAAAACTATAAAAAGTTAATTTTTGTTTCCTCGTCCCTTGAATGTTCGCTCTTTCATGGGAATCAGATGAACTCCTTCCTCCTTCCTCCCTGATCAGACGGCGATGCATCGCTTCCATTTACCACATCAGTTTGAGAAGCATCACAGCTAAACCTCCACCAGCAGCATCAGGCTGTTCTCTGCAACCCCACCACCCACCCACCGCCCCACCTCCACCACCACCCTGCGATAAAAATAGCTCTCTCATCAGCCAGCCGTCACGTCAGGTTCGCTCTCATTCGCTGCCCACACCTCTCTTCATGTTGTGATGGTTTTTTTTGTGTGTCAGATGATCACATGATGTGTGGGTGAGTCTCCATTCAGGAAAAGACACCCTCCAGTTCCCTTTAAGTCAGGTAATAATCGTCTCCCCCGTTGCATTTTCCTGCGTTTGAGGAAGGAAACAGTTTGGACATAAAAATGTGACTTATGGTATTTGTGGATTACGAGTGTGAAATCCTGGATAGGCGCGTTCTTTCATAGAGTCAGCTGTGGTGCTGTGTTATGGTGAACGCCTCGTTAAATGAACATCAGCAGGACGCCAATGAGTCTTTTTCTTCTTCACAGGAAGGAAGGGAAGGACGCCGTCGCTGGAGATGGACTGCAGGTCAGTGACACACCAGACCCTTTACTCAAACAAAAGTATCAGTACAACAATGTGGAAATACTCCACTACTACTACTACTACATCTAAGTCCTTCATTCAAAAGCCAACTGCACTATTATCAGCAAAATGTTTTTAATGTACAAAAAATATCTCATGTGTGATTATTAAAGATTAGATTCAGCTTTATTGTCATTAAACACATCACAGGTACAAGGTGAGGAAATGCAGATGGCATCCAACCACAAGTGCAAAAGCAGTAAATAAATAACTGAAAACAAATATGTAATAACAATATATACAGGAGAAGAGGTCATAGAATGATATGTAAATATTTACAGTATAAACAGAAGTATTTATAATATAATATATACTGTTTACAGTATATACAGAATTATATTTACACAATATACTGAAATATATAATATTTACAGTATATACAGAAGTATATACTATATAATATTTGCAGTATGTACATAAGTAAATATTCTATATTAATACATAATATTTACAGGATATACAGAAGTATATATTATGTAATATATAATATTTACAGTATATACTCTATATGTAACTATATACAGTTAGTTATGGTTTAATCCAGTGGTTTCCATAAGTACAGTTAATTTATTTGAAGTATGTCAAAATTTTAAAATTTGCACAGAAAAAAATGAAAACAAATAATATTAATAATCATTGAAATAAACTAAGAAGTTTTTTTTTCAAACTAGACACACATTAAATCTCTCCATATTTAAGCATCTTCTGCACAAAACTATCAAGAGATGAAATCAATAAATGCCGCCAGAAGAAATAAAAATGTGTCGGCAGGCTGAGCGACAGATGAAGGTAAATACGATCAAAGCCCAGAACAAATCAAATCAAGTCATCTTGAAATCATGAAAATCAGCAGTAGATGTGAAAGGTTAATATTTCTCAAAGGTTTAAACCGTCAGAGTCCTGACTAGACACTGTTCTTTATTTACACTGACCTGCTTTAATCTTCTTCTTTGGTCTTTTAAAATGTTTGTCACTGTAGTAACTGAGCCTGACCCAAACCCCACTGGCTTTCTGCTTTGTGTTTTGTTTGAAACCCTTCATTTTTTTGGTTATTTTTACTTCATCTATTCACTAAAAGTCTGTGAATGTGTGTCTGTAGCTGCTGTTTCCAACATGGTACTACTACTACTACGCCTATCGTCTCTTTTAACAGTATAATGTTGTGAATCAAGAGTCCCAAGATTGGGACGAGCACTGAATATTTTTTCCCACCCACCCATAACAAGGAGGGGTCAACTTAACAATACGGTGGCTGGGTATAACTCAAGCAACTTTGTATAAATACATAATAAATCATATAAACCCTATAGAGGAGAATAGTAAAATAAAAAAGAGAGAAAGAAACAGGTTATATAAATATATATCACCTAATATATCACAATTCTTGAGCATCCTGTTATTTTTACATTGGGACAGATATGTGTGAAAGTACATGCCCCATTTCAGAAAGTACTTTTCCGTTCTGTCCTGCATCCCATACGACATCCTTTCATATGCAGCTACTTTGCCGAGTTCAGTCATCCATTCCTGAAAGGGAGGTTCTCCATGTTTCTTCCAGTTCCTGAGAATAATCTGACGTCCTATCATGGTAGCAGTTTGTGTCCAGGATTTTAGTGGTCGAGGAAAAGCAGACAGCACTTTACAGTCTCCCAACACAATACTCTCGGTTGTTATTTTGAAGCCAATAAACTTTCACATTTACACAGATGCAAACTCCAGTCTGGGTGGGGATCCATGTTTTCCAGAGCAGATACACCAACTTGCAATGGATCGAGACATTAAAATGCACTTAAAACTGAGCTGAAGTGAAAGCTAAATAAAGGTGACTCAGCAAGGAGTTCAGCCGAACACATGCCTCTGCAGCAGGCATGACGTAGCGACGAAACAGCCAAACAGATGCCAGGCGTGGACACACCGACCACCTGTAAGCCAGGCCTCTGTTTGACAAGACGAGAACCAGGAACGTCTGGTGAAGAAAGCTGCGTTTGATCAAGATCACAAATTAACAGCTGTAGTAGCAGCACATGCTCTGTTAGCGTGTAGCCCTGCTGATGCTCACATAAAGCTGGTACCCATCAACACGGAGGACGTGCATAGCTGCAGATAAAGCCAGAGAGCGAGGAGGAGGAGGAAGACGCTGCTGGTTCCTCACTTCCTGTTTGGCGATCGTAAATGTTTTCAGGTTCGTCCCTGGAGCTGAAAAAAGGCCTGTTGTTGTTGAAATGAGGCAGCAGTGGCTGTCTGCCTGCTGGTGGGATATTTTTAACCTTAAACCCGCTGAGATACGTCGGCTGGATGTAATTAAAGAGTCGTTTATGAGGCGCACACATGAGTCACAGGGTTGATCCCACGTTCGCTTGGTGCACATCAGCTCCCCAGAGTTTTACTGGTTGACATTTTCATCTGTTTGTTGACTGTAAAGCTACTTCCAACAGGCTGTTAGCTTAGCATAAAGACTGCAAACGGGGGGAAACAGCTGGCCTGGCTCTGTCCAAACGAAATCCACCCGTTTTTGTAGGGATGCAACAAAAAAGACGAAAGGTAAATGAGCTTTATAGATGGATTCAATGACCTCTGACACAGCCAGGCCAGCTGTTTGCACCTGTTTAGTGGAGGCTTGAATATTAAAGTTTAACAGTGACCAGTGTTGGAGTAGAGACACATTACTAGTTACTTTTTTAAAAAAGTAATCCCTTTAATAAATTACACACTGTCGGAAGTAATTAGTTACTCTACTAGTTCCATTACTGTTGCAGTACTCTGTAACATCACCTTAGATGCCAGATCATTTCAAATTAAAGCTCCTTGTTGTAATAAAAGGAGGACAGACACCAGATCATTTCAAAATAAAGCTCCTTATTGTAATAAAAGGAGGACAGACACCAGATAATTTCAAAATAAAACTCCTTATTGTAATAAAAGGAGGACAGACACCAGATAATTTCAAAATAAAGCTCCTTATTGTAATAAAAGGAGGACAGACACCAGATAATTTCAAAATAAAGCTCCTTATTGTAATAAAAGGAGGACAGACACCAGATAATTTCAAAATAAAGCTCCTTATTGTAATAAAAGGAGGACAGACACCAGATAATTTCAAAATAAAGCTCCTTATTGTAATAAAAGGAGGACAGACACCAGATAATTTCAAAGTAAAGCTCCTTATTGTAATAAAAGGAGGACAGACATTAAATAGTTTTAAAGTAAAGCTCCTTATTGTAATAAAAGGAGGACAGACACCAGATAATTTCAAAGTAAAGCTCCTTAATGTAATAAAAGGAGGACAGACACCAGATCATTTCAAAGTAAAGCTCCTTAATGTAATAAAAGGAGGACAGACATTAAATAGTTTTAAAGTAAAGCTCCTTATTGTAATAAAAGGAGGACAGACACCAGATAATTTCAAAGTAAAGCTCCTTAATGTAATAAAAGGAGGACAGCCACCAGATAATTTCAAAGTAAAGCTCCTTAATGTAATAAAAGGAGGACAGACATCAAATAGTTTTAAAGTAAAGCTCCTTATTGTAATAAAAAGAAGATGGACACTAGATAGTGTCACATGCAAAGTGAAACATATCTATGTTAATGTGACCAGATATCATGACCAAGCAGTGTCAACTAGTGTCGTCACGGTTACACTCTGGAATAAAAGCGCACAGTTTTTGGCTCGTTCACTAATTTGTTAGTCAAAAGAAAAGACCTGTGTTGGCACCAGTCGGCCGGTTCATTCAGATTCTGTGGGCGATGCAGGTGAGGTCGGGTCGGTCACGACGCTCTGCAAATAGACGCATAATCAGCGGAGCAGGTGATCTGCCTGCAGGCTCACAGGGAGGAGTGATTCATGGCAGCTCATGTTCACTTTCAAACAGTCTCACAAAAATAATCAGGATTTGTGCGGATGTGTCAGCAGAGCTTAATAGCTTGTGCAGCATGTGAGTGATGTCCTAATTTTATACCCATTTGTTGGACATTTTAATCAGGTAATTGCTTTTATAAAACAGTCATCAAGTATGGCAATATGAAAGTTATAGACACTCCTCTGTCTGCACAAACTGAGGCAGCTGCTTGAAACAACACAACATCTAGCATCTTATATTGATTTAGTTATTGGGCTCTTTGCTGTCCTTTATTGGGAGGAACCGTCCAGCGTCAGTGGGATGATTTAGATGACTTTCATGACTTGTTTTGTTTAACGAATCAATATATTTTATCTTCTACTACTGTAAGGAAGGGCATTTTCTAAATCTAATTTCGGGAAAACTGTTACAGTATAAATCACATATAAATACACACAAAAAGAAAGTATTTTCCCCAAACGTGACCAACCAAATGTGATTAACATTAAGTGGACATTTTTATTCACATACATTGCTTAACACATTGAGGTCAGAGGTCAAAGGACCTTTTTGAAACTGGCCATGCCAAGTTTAGTGAAACCGACGGCAGGCTGTTCGGTTTTTAAGGGGTTAATTAAAAATTTATCAAAGCAGGCCAAAATTCTCAGGTTCCAGCTTCTCAAATATGAGGTTAAATCATTTTTAAGTAATTATCTTTGGATTTTTAAAGGGGTAATTAATAATTTATCTCCACTTGTTCTGGAAAAATGAAACAAGCTTTTTTTTCCCAAAAATTCTCAGGTTCCAGCTTCTCAAATGTAAGGATTTAAATCATTTTTAAGTAATTATCTTTGGATTTTTAAAGGGTTAATTAATAATTTATCTCCACTTGCTCTGGAAAAATCAGACAAGCCCTTTTTTCCAAAAATTCTCAGGTTCCAGCATCTCAAATATGAGGATTTTCATTTTTTTTGCTCGGACAAAACAAGACTGATTTGATCTGATTTACCAACTTTATGGTATTTTGTAGAAAAACAATTGAAAGATTAACTACAGATAAATCGATAATCACAGTTCAACAAAAACAAGCATTCTAAAATGTGAGGATTAACTGTCACCGTGTTATGTATTTTATATCTTTAGATTTGGACCATGACACTGATCATGTTTCTCTGATATTTTGTAGATTAATTGAGCTCATTTTGCAGGTTTTTAATCAGCTCCAGGTGTCAGAATGAAAATGAGACATGCAAGAATAGAAAGAAAGAAAAATGACCAATCATAGAAAATAAGTGTCTTCAGAAGTATGATTTTTCTGTCATGTTAGTGAACGATTTGTGGAAAATGCTGCTGTGTTTATGTGGAATTTACCCATTAAGAGTATGACTTTTACAATAAACCACAAGGACTTAATATTGTTATTTTATTGGAGAGTATTTGTGTCCAAAACTAACTTGATGAAGAGAAATCATGAGTGGAGAAAAGCGACTCTGGCCTCAGCGCTGCAGGATGATGATGAACCCAGAAGAAGGCGATCAATCCGGTGGGCTGCACCGCCCGACTCCCTGCATCACAACAAAATCCACCAATCGGACTTCAGCCTCGTGCGTCTCCATGGTAACAGAGATTCCTCCTCTAGTCCTGAGGAGGTGGAGACGGTGAGGAGGCGAGGAGGTGGGGGGGAACAGAAGAGAAAAAGAGGTGGAAGGGGGAAGTAAAAGAGAGGGAATCGATAGCTTCTCTTATTTCACAGCCTGGATTTAAAAAAGCGAAGCTGCTTCCTGATCGGGGGGGTAAGGGGATGGGTGGGGGGGGCGAGGCGAGGCGGTGGATTGGTTGACAGCAGACGGCAGAGGAAGGAGTGCAGGGCTGGGATGGAAGGATGCTGCTGGTCTCTGTGGGACCAGGATATGCAATGATCCCTAAAGCCTCCGCTCAGCTTCCCTCTGCGAGGTAAAACCGCTTTTCTTTCACATTTGGTGCTGCAGCTGGTTTCAACCTGTGACGAACATACAGGTGCATGACGGCAACATGGACGCCTGCCTGTTGGACAGCAGCTCACACAAGTGATGTAGATGGGAAGAAGCAAAATCAATCAAACACAGGAGGTGCAGAAAATATATTTAATGGGTTTTTTTTGCAGGGATATAGTAAAGTTAAAGTGATGATCACTGCAGCACGTTAGCCTGATAATTCAAAGTGAGATGTGAAGTACGCAGCAGGAGCTTCCTGTCCAGCCAGCACTGGACTCCTGGGATTTTTATAAAAGCCTGGAGGAATTAAATACTCGGTTGGGTTGTGTTTGACGTTGCGTGGCAGGCTGTCATCCACTGTGTTCATTCGAGCTGTGAAGATGTGACGGGATGCTGTGGTGTGTTTTTTAAATCCATGTGTGTTATGTTGTCATCGAATCCCATCAGGGGTTCTTGTTAGCGCCGCATGACTTCACGTAGCTTCTGCAAACCGCTGGAGAATGAATCAGATGCATCACAGTAGGATGTGCAGTAAGGACATGAAGGATTGGCTTGTTGCTCTTAAATATGCTCAAGCATGTTAGATATACATATATACAGGGATTAATAAATATATCAGAGCATCAGCATCACCTCCAGCATCATCTCCTTCACTTTAACTGGACTCTTTCTTTCTCACCACTCCTCACCATTTTGAACAGGAGTGAAGAATTTAAACTGAATTCACCTTTTTAGACCCAAATTTGATCCAGAGAAGTCAGAAATTAATCCAGAATAACAATAAAACCACTAAAACACATTTTTCTGTTCAGGAATGACAGGAAATTACACAAACATATACATATACACTATATATACTGTATGTATGTGCATGTATTTTCTTCCTGTGTCCTCTTGATCATCGTTATTCATTGGATATGCATTCTGCCATCCTAATTATGTTGCTTTGATTTTCATAACTTAACACGAACGTCACACCCTCACATATAAACCCTCACATATAGACATAATGTCATAAATGAGGTCAGTAAGCTGAGTTTTTGTACTTTGCGAGTCCTTATAATGTAATAATTTTCTTTAATACCTCCCTTTTCAGTTCAGAGTGCACAGTTAGCTGTTAGCATGTAGCATTATTTGTTGCCGTTATGATGAGTTCCTGCACTGAGATAATACATATAGTGTGTATCTAGCAGGAATTTGACTTGCTAACACAAATAATATGCAGAATGATTTTTGTCCATGCTGACATTAATATTTTTCTGTGCTAACAGTGTTTATGTGAGGCATTTCGAGCTAAATGTTAGTGATAACTTCTCAATAGCTGCCATTTATCCATGAAATTGTTGTTGTTTTTTTGTAGCTTATGTTTTATTGTTTGCTTTTTTTCTTTTCATTTTCTTCAACAGTTACAGTGACCAGGCAAAACAAATTTACATCAGTCATCCGTCCTCCTAATATCCTCATTGTCCTCATTGTCCCGTTAAGGCGACGGTGTCCTCTTGCATCCTCCTGAAATCAGTCCACTTTTTTCCAGTTGTGCTTCCTGTATTCTCAATTTGTGCAATTTTACTAGCTGATAGTAGTATTTTAACAAGATGCTTATCTTTTTTTTATATTATATCATGTGTCATTTTTCCCAAATTCAGTATCTTACATGTCTTGGGTATGTGATATCCTATTATTTTTTGCAAACTCTGCCATATTTTATCCCAGAACTTTTTAATTTTTGGCAAGACCAGAATGTGTGTGGTCTACATCAACTTATCCACATGATCTCCAGCAACGCTGTTATGTGGATACAATTCCCTTTCTAATCTTTCGAGTCATAAAATATCTGACAATATTTTTCCAGTTAAACTCTCTCTAAACTCTGAAGCTAGTGGCTGTGCACTGCCATTTACACAGTAAAAAAACATTCCTCTTCTGCTATTTGTTCTTTCATCTCTTCTTCCCATTTTTCCTTTAATATATAATGAGGAAGACTCCCTGTATGACATCAAACTTTTATGAAATTATTGTTGTTTTGTGTAGTAAACGAGGTTTGGAAGTAGCTCTGCTGGTTCCCAGTGGAGAATTTAGCAGCTAAAAATATTGATATTTCCCTTGGTGGAGACCAAAACTGAGCTAAAAAGAGAGTAAATCTTAGAATTTCAAAACCCCAAATGAATGATAATGATACTCCACATCTGCTGTGTCTGAAGGACTTTCCACACCAGGGGTTTTTATATAATATTAGGACATTTTTGCACCCCGTGAGTAAAGGCCTTAACTAAGTTTGCTATCAAGTTCACCATATCAATATTACCTTCAAGCAGCTAAAAAAGGTTTAAAGGTTGACCTGCCTCCTCAGCTGCTGTTGTTTTCAGCTCTGTGCACCATTTCATGTGGTCTTAGTAGTAAAAGCACCGATACTTTAAGAATTTATCTCTTTGTTGAGCTGTGGGAACTGCAGAAAAGCCAACAGAGATAAGTGATCTCAGCTCTTGACACTCAGGCGGTGGGACGCAGGTTTCGAGGTTAATGTGAAGCTGGTATGTTTATCAGGGGTTCTTTTGAGCAGAAAGAAAAAGCTGCTGGCTGGTATCGCCGTGTTTAATGGACCAGAGCTGTTTTCCTCAGAGTCCGTCGCCTCTGTGGCAAATTTAGTGCAATTTAGCCAAAGGCTTTTTCGGTCTGCCGTCACACCAGACTGTAGTCGGCAGCCGGCAGCCAGTCACCCTCTTAGTGAGGCAGATGAGACATTTACTTTCTCTGCAGAGGCGACGTCGACTGTGATTTCTGAATGTGAGCTCAATTAGGAAGCCGTCGAATTGAACCAGGAGTGTTAGAAATTTACCAGCGGCTGCACCGAGACAAGTTCGTTGGAAATGTCAGCTCGTGGCTTTCTACCGAGGCCTGTCTTCCTGCATGTTTTATTCCTGATGCCATAATACGAGATGCTAACTTCATCCGTTAAATGGATTAGAGTGGATGGAGGCTGTGTGTTCGGGTGCTTTGTGGGAAATTGGCCAAAAACTCAAGGGAGCTTTGTTTAGGTTTGAAGCAGCGGTGGTCATTCCCAAAGTAATGAGAGAGAATGGAGCCACCGAAGGCGACCATAAGCATTACATCACATGTCGATAAAGTACTTCCTGTTGTTCTGAAAAATAACTGAAGCATGCGGTTGTCTGGCAGTATTTTAATGTTGTTCTTTCAGGGTTAAGTGCTCGGCTTATTATAATAATTACTGAAGTAAAGATTATTGTGGCTAATGTTGCTCCTGAGCATGTGATATTAATATAAAGAATTCAGACGCACAGTGTTGTACTTTAATCTACTCGTTTCTGTCGAGGGTTTTCATTCATTTGTTAGAAGGATTAGACACCCCAGTTTTTTAATAAAGTATAGAAAGGTATCGCTATCATAAATAGATAATAGAGCTGGTTTCCAGTGTTGTTTATCCTTTTCAGTGTCTTTGAGTTTGGGATTAGAGTGATATTTTTTCCTCATCCACCATTTCATGAGTTCATAAGTTCAACATTCTGTCTTTTTTGGTCTCCACCAACTTATAAGGGAAATACCTGTCTCTTAAAAAACTATTTACGTCTGGCTTTTGTCTTTTGAATCAGCAGAAACAACTCAGTACTGACTTCAGCTATAGTCAGCGATGTGACGACTGCGCTAATTTAGCTAAAATAAGAACTTCTGTTTAGTAACCCTGTTTTCATTCAGACAGAAATGGTTACTCATCGACTGGCAATGGGAAAGAAGTCGTGTCACCTATTTTAAGCAGTTTTTTTTTTCCGGCGTTTAAAAATCTGCATCTACGTGTTAAAAAAAAACACTAACAACCAATAACATCTGGTTTGTCTCTGCAGTCATCACAGTATTTTTATTACTATTATGATCCTTTTTTTAATGTACAAACCATACAATTAATAAGCTCTTTTCTAAGCCACCAGACTCCAGCAACATACAGCAGTAATGTTACCTCGCTGATTGAAACTGGACAGAAACAAAATAAAAGTGGTCAAACTCGTCTTTGTTAGTGTTTCCAGCATTTACCAGCTCTGCTTGGAAAGTTTGAAAGAGAGACTGAATAAATTACGTATTTTGAAAAATGTAGAAGTAACCACCTGGACCAAAAGTCCTGTGTTTAACAAAAACTATACGTATATCCTGCACTGACTTTGGTAGGAAGCTGTTAGCTTTTCGCTGCTTTTTCTCTCAAAACAATAAAGTTATGCTAACAAGCTAACAATTTTTACCAGCATTTATTAACTTGTCAATTAATTCTTGATTGACAACAGTCCAGGGTGGCGTTTTCACAGCCCCAAACCCCAAAAGATCTTAATTTATCTCCAGTAAAAGACAAAAGTCTGATCGTTTGTTTCTGTGTCACTTCTCATCTGTCTCACATTCTTCTTTATGGGGATTACTGGCTTTCTATATTTAGCAGCTCTTCTGTCGGTCAAGGATTTATTCTTCACAGGATTCGTTGAGAAAAGCCACTCCATTTCTCTGCTGTAATTGCATCAGAGCGCAACAACAAATAAGGTCGTACGGTCCAGCCTCTGGACACGAATCCTCATTTTCACCACCTGTAGCTGTTATGTGGGAGTTATAGAGCCTCACTGTGGATTGAATTTAACTCTTAAGTTTATATTTCATCCATAAAATATGCCATTTTCTTCTGTGGTCTCTTAGTCTAAACAATAACAACAGACTTTGGTGTAGTTAGGAGGTCTCCTCCTCTACAAAACTGAGTAAAACCAGTAAAAACAGAATGAACACGATGCCAGTGACGGGAAACCAAATAAAACTGATCATTACTTTTAATTAAAATGACATATTGTATTTCTGTAGTTTTAAAATTGTTGGCTATATTTGGGATAATGTACGTACACAAAAACAGTCTAGTATTTTTGAGCATTTTAAAGTGGAAATGTGACCTTTAAGTGAAGCTATTTGGCTCCAAATCTAAAGCTTCTCTAAGTGACTGAATTTATGTTTTAGCATCATCAACCTCTTCATATTTGGAAAAATGGACATGATGTATTTCCTTCTGTCATTTTTTCCTTTTTTTCCCACTTTGTGACTGTTTATCATTACATTTTTAGCCAGATATCCTGATAGCCATCTTAACAAGCAGAGATAAAATTAAAATATATACAATGATTTATAAGGATCATTATTCAGTGTTTAAAACCAAAGACTAATAAATGAATAAACAGACTTTTATGAAATAAAACATGGACCTAAAGTAGAGCGAAGCACTCAAGCTAAATCTGTAGCATACAAGATATAAATAATACACTAGAATGCACTTTAAATATTACAGATTACTATGTAAGTAATTCAGAAAATCTACAATATAGACACAGAATAATAAAAAGGAATTTGCAGCACCACAGCAGAAGGTAAAATGACAGAACATTATAAAAATGTAGATATTTATATTTAAAAAAATAATAAAAAATATATATGCTATTATAAGTAGGAAAAGTTCTTTATATTTTTAATATTCTGAATAGTGTTTTATATTATTAACCCTTCTTGGACTTATTTTGGCAGGTGCTTTGTTATAAAAAAGAATTTGATCTGGTTCTGCTGGACAAAACATTATTTTCATGGTAATCTAGCTGATCCATCTTAAAATGTAATATATATATATATATATATATATATATATATATATATATATATATATATATATATATATAGAAAAGCTTAGCTGTACATCACTGGACTTCATGATCTCCATCTTTCTGTCTGAGATTGTGGCTGTTGTCATGTGATCCTCAGGTCGGAGGAGGTGTTCTCAACATAATACTAGTAAAAAATACTTAATATAAACAAGTTATACTAAATAAAAGTAGGGCTACAGAAATATTACGATGTACTACTAATGCAGAAAACCGCCTCTTTGATATATAATGCCTCTGCAGTAGAAATATTTGTTTGAATTTTAATCAGAATAAAAACAAATTTAATGCTAATTTAGTTTGCACATAAAAGCAATTTGACTTGATATCTTGGTGCATGAAATAGAAACATAAACGTAGTGCAGATACAGTATATGAACTAAAGGTAATTAAGTGAGAACTAAGAATAAATAAAGGGTGCAAAAACTCCTAGTATGTGTTGAAACAGAGACAGTGCAGTGTGATATGCTGTCTAGATGATAACTGTGTGAATGTGTATGTAATAATAATAAAATATGCATACAATACAATAAGTAACAAAGCAGACTGCTGCTCTAGAGCCATGAAAAATGAAACTTGATATTAGGAAATCAGTTTAGCATAAAAAATGTTGAAATTTTTTCAGCATTAGCAGAATATTTCACTTTTTTTTTTTTTTTTAAAAAAAAGAGAAAACTGTACTTGAAGCTGCTGTAAATATTTTTATATTAATAAATAATCACTTGTTATTTATCTGTCTGACCATTAACTTGACTCTGATTCACTCTGATTTGTTTTTCAACTATTAAATTAGACTGCAACAGTTTTGATAATTGATTAAATATTTTTTTCCAAGGCTTTCCCTGAAAAAAAAAGTCTGACTGCAGCTTCTTAAACGTGATTTTTTTCCCCCTCCATGACAGTAAACTGACTATTTTAACAGTAAATTAATTAGCAGGTGATGATATGTCACTGTTGTGTTCACATCTTGTTTCTGCTGCCCCCAAGTGGCCAAAAAAAGAAATCAGTTATTCCACATTGAAGGACTAAAAAGATTTGATGAACTGTTAGTTTGACTTCAGCCGTAGTGCACTGATGTGGTAAAAAGTGGATTATTTCCCTCTCTCTCAGGTAAATTATATGTATATATAAAGTACGTGGAATCAAAGGCGACGTGGCTAAATCTTCTGTTTGGACACAGAGTCGGGAATTAGGTTGCTGGGGGATTTCAGGGATGTTGCTAGGTCAGTGGATTACCTTGTAATAGATCTGCAGGAGGGCTGGAGGACACACAGGAAGTGTTGGCTTGTGAACGGGGGGTTTAATCCTTGAGACAAACATGCTAACTCCTCTGCTCAGGTTGCAATGATCAAGGCTGAAGTCTGCATGTTCTTGACCCTTTGCTCGTCGTCTCAGGTGTGAATAACGATGGCTGCCGCCCTCGCTCTTTGACCTCGCTGCTCGGGTAGCGAAGCGGCGCTCTGGACACAAACACAGACTGGGAGTCGACCCGAATCGAGCGCAACCATGCTGATCAAGGAGTATCGCATCCCCATGCCGATGAGCGTGGAGGAGTACCGCATCGCTCAGCTCTACATGATCCAGGTGAGAGCTCTGTTTTGTTTTTTTTTTCTGTGTGAAGGTGGAGGTGTCACCATGTCATAGAAGAGAAAAGCCAGCGAGCAGATGGTGCTCCGTCTGCTCCAGGATTGAGTTTCATTTCACAGTTTTCTGTGCAAATTCACAAAAAATCCACTGAAAACAAAAAGACAAGAGAAGTTAGAGCACTGCAGTGGATAAATACTTCTTTTTGTACAAAATAAATAAAATAAATTCTTTTTAGAGAATAAAAAAAACATGTTTTAGTCCAGTTAGCTTTTTAGCTATAAAGGAAGGAAAACAAAACTATAAAAAGATGATTGAAAGAGCCTATGAATAATACAGCTGTTATGATGTTTGAGGTTTGAACCATGATAGTAATTCATTTTGTTGTGAGTGGAAATCATTTATTTGCTGTTTGGCTTCATGTTTTTCAGACTTTGCTACCCAGCTTGTGTAGTTTGTACATTTAGCCTCGGCGTTTAACTATATTTACGTAATGTATTAATTATGTTGGTATTTATTTACATTATAGTCATAAAAAACATGAAAGAAAACATGTTTAAGTGTCTTCGGGGACAAGGAAATTCAGACGTTACCACAAGTTTTTCTTGTGTGTAAATTTGTTCTTTAACAATGTTCTTCTGGTAAATCAATGATTTTATAATCAATTCCAAATCAAACACCTTAATTGTCTTTACAAGACAGAATATATGTTGCTCCACTTGGTGCTTAATACAAATATAAAAACAGTCAAGAATAAAAAATAGATAACCTGTGGCTCTAACGACCTCCTGTGATGCACAGAGCAGAATCAAGCAGTGAAATAAAGTGACAGTAAAGACGATCAGGATGATAAAATCAGTAAATATAGATTAGAAACAATCTGAAGAACAGATCTGTTGAATTTTATCATTGACGATGTTCAATATTACACACAGCTGGAGCTCTCCTCTTCCTTCTCTTCCTCTTCTTCCTCCTCCTCCTTGTCCTCTTTCATTTCCTCTTCCTCCTCCTCAATTCCTCTTCTCTTCCTCTTCTCTTCCTCCTCTCTTCCTCCTCCTTCTCCCTATCTACCTCCTCTTCCTCCTGCTCCTCTTTCTCCTCCTCCTTCTCCTCTTCCTCCTCCTCCTTCTCCTCTTCCTCCTCCTCTCTTCCTCCTCCATTTCCTCCTCCTCCTACTCTTTCTCTTCCTCTCTTCCTCCTCTAACCCTCCTCCTTCTCCTCATCCACCTCCTCTTCCTCCTGCTCCTCTTTCACTTCCTCCTCTTCCTCCTGCTCCTCTTTCACTTCCTCCTCTTTCTCCTCCTTCTCCTCTTCCTCCCCATTTCCTCTTCCTCCTCCTCCTCTTTCCCCTCCTCTCTTCCTCCTCTCTTCCTCCTCGCTTCCTCCTCCTTCTTCTCATCCACCTCCTCTTCCTCCTGCTCCTTTCTTTTCCTCCTCTTTCTCTTCCTCCTCCTCAGCGTCACAGCTGAGTGTCGGTTGCCATGGTAACTGGTGACATCAGCAGCAGCGTGCCATCATTTGTTTGTGATGGGTGGAGAGAGAGAAAGAGAAAGAGAGAGGGAAGACATTACCATGACAACATTGCGTCTCTACATTACTGGATGCATGTACAGTACTGGGGGGTGGACATAATAACAGAAACACTCTGTTGTCGTCACAGATTGGACTAAACTAAATCTAATCTCAAACTCTGGGATGGTGGATATTTGGATGGTGTGTCAAACAGACCTGCTGGAGGCTGAATGTGGAGTGTTGACATCCTGATGTCTTTTAATTTGCTAATTAACAGTAAACACAGCTGAGGCTGCTGGGAGTGTCATGTGTCCTTCAGGTATTTTTATCAATAAAACTAATTATTCATCAATGTCTGTACTTTCAAATGTCATGACGGTCCATTGAAAAGTAGCTCAGATATTTCAGTATAACTCTAAGTGGTGGACAGTTGTGGACAGTTCAGTTAAATCACGTTAATCCGTGATGCTATTTTTTGTAGCTTTGACACACCCTTACTCACAGTTTGTTTTATTTTGAAAAACCAGCCAGGCTTCTCAGTGGAGACATCAAAGGTAATTGTGTAAAACAATTAAAATTGGATTTGAGATTTGAAATAAATGTAAAAAAACTTTGTTAATCCCAAAAAACAATTTGCAGCAACACCTTCAGGATTTTCTTCTCAGTATTCATCAGCAGTTTGTTGTTGCAGTTTATTAATTCTCATTATTTTTACTAAAACTCTGAAGTCTCAATTTGATGGACGAGATAAAAATCGCTTAATGTATGAACTATAAACAAAGGTTGAAATATCACGTTAAATCATTGCTCCAAACCGCTATAGTAAATATTAGTTTATATTCATATAATATCAGAAAAGTCATGAAGTCATGCTTTTATATGTTTTTTTCTTGCAAATATCTGACTGAGAATATTCAGATTTTCTTTCATAAATTTATGACTTAAACCGCAAAATTGTTCTGACTTTAAAATCTCAGAGTATTATTTTTTTGTCATAAAGTTATGACTTTAATCTATTTTTTTTGATATGTAAATGGGTTTATAATCTTAGAAAATATGAATTTTTACTCATATTTTTTAATTTTGTCTTTATAATCGCAGAGAATAATAATAAAATAAGAAGAATTTTTAATTTTTATTTTTTTCTTTAAATTTATGACTTTAATCTCAATGTTTTTAAATTAATGACTTTATATTCTCTGAGAATATTCATTTTTATCATAATTCTTTAAAAACTTTGTCTTTATAATTGCTTAGAATATTCAGTTTGTTTTTGTAAATTTTGAATATTTTTTCGCCCTAAATTTATAACTTTAATTTTTTTCTCATAAATAATTTACTTTATAATATCAGAGAATATTAATTTTCTTGTCATAAATTTATGACTTTAATTTTTTCTCAGAAATAAATTACTTTATAATTTCAGAGAATATTCAGGGTTTTTTTTCTCGTAAATTTATGACTTTAATTTTGATTTTTTTTTTTCTCCCTCTGAATATTTCCAGCCCATCCCTGGCTCAATAATCTGTTTTTAATAGGAACTGATGGTACCATTTTCTTTTCAGTATTTTATATTCATATGTGTTTATTGCTGCAGCTTTTTGATCCTCATTAGTTTTTTTTTTAACCCCACACTTCCCATTGCCTGGGCAGGAGCAGCATCGCCCTGCTTCATGCTAACTTTGCAGTGTCTCATTAATTATTCAGGGACGGCTAACAGCAAAGACAGACCCATTATTATAATTCCACAGAGTGTCTCAACTCAAAGCTCAAATTGTCCACAGGATCTGTTTTCTTTTACTTCCTCTTCTCCTTTTTCTTTTTCCTTTCTGAGTATCGTCTTTCTTCTTGTTTCATCTTCAGTCGTCACGTCACATCGCTGCTTTTTGTTATGTTCAAACACTTCCTTTTCCTTCAGTAAATCCCTCTTTCTGACCTCTTTCTTCCTGGAAAGAACTAACATTGTGTAGGAAAAACAGGAAACTGCAGCTCCATTGAAACCCTAATAAACACTGATTCATTATTCATTTATTATTGATTACATTTCTGTTTGGCAGCTCCAACTTCTCAAGGTTACAGTAGTGATGAATTTGAGATATTATTGAGCACGTTTTTGTCCCTGAATTACCAAGAAACCTTAGAGATCATTTTTGGGGGAAATAATTTTTAAAACACAAAGAGTTCCTCCTGTTATCTTTTTTTTTTCAATAGAAAAGATGGTTTTGACTTGTCGAATGCTTCTTGGGAGATCATCCATCTTTGTAGTCTCCTGACATTGATTTGATCTCCTGTAGCTTATTGTTTTTTTTATTAATTTAGCTGCAAACAAGTTTTGCTTCATTCACCTGCGACTAGTGAAATTTCTGTTTTGAAATGTCTCAGCAGCTAGCGGATGGACTGATGTGACATTGTCTTTTGATTCCTTGATTTATTCGTCACTGTGAGAATGTTAGTACGCTGGTGTTAGCATTTAGCTCGAAGCACATCACAAACTCATAATGAAGCACAAGAAAACCCCCACTTATTGTTTGCACATGTTCATTCAGACTACAGTGCATGTATTAAAACTGCAGATTGCATCTTTATCCCCTGATCTTGGTCATTGGATTATTATGATTTAATACTCAATGTGTTTCCCTGCACAATGAAATACTTCCTTTGCTAACAATGAGCGCCAAATCAAAGCGTAAATAGATAAAAAAGAATAAAGGCAGCTAAAAGACAGCAATGTGATAAAATGTAATATACACATAAACATATACTAAGAGGCATTAAAAACGCAACAAAGTCAATGTAAAATAAAATTGGATACAACTACTTTGTATACAAAAGAATGTTTTGTTTCCTACCACTCGTGGCTGTTGAAACTATGGAGCCACATTTTTCAGCTCAAACAATAAATTAACGTGGCAGATGGTACCAATCCCTGTTTTTGCATGTGTGATTCGTTAGGACATTGTTTGAAAGCTTTCAATGAGTTCTTTTGGTGATTTGAGCTCAACTGGTCAAGGCTTTAAAAACCCAGAGGAAAAATGCAAGCTGTCACAGACGGTCACCATGCCACGCTTAGCAGCAAACATGAGGGAGCAGGCCATTGGTATGCTGAGATCCAGAATGACCGAAGCGAGGGTAACCAGGCATTTAGGCGTCCACAGATGCACTAGCTCACGCCTGCAGGCACGTTATGCACAGACATAATGTGCAGGTTATGGACCGGCTGCCTTATTCCCCGGATATGAATCCGATTGAACACCTTTGGGACAATCTGGATCGCCGTGTACGGCGTCGTACTCCACTGCCGGTGACGGTTGCTGATCTCCGTACTGCACTCTTGGAAGAGTGGGAAGCGATTCCAGTGGCCGAAATCAAAGCGCTCATCATGTCTATGCCACGACGATCACACAAGATACTGATATCTGTAATCCATGTCCATTCATTTTTCTATTGTTGCTTTTGTTCATTCATGTTCAGTATCATACCAAGTGAAATCGCCCAATAAATTATGAAAATTCAAATTAATATTGAAAAAAACACAATGTTGCGTTTTTAATGCCTCTTAGTGTATTTTATGAAGGTGGTATATAATATTATTTATATAGGTAGGGCAGGGATCTCCACACAACACAGACCTTTATCATGTTTGCCTGGAGGTCCATAAACCTTGACGTCTTGTCGACTGTGTGTCATTAATATAGATCCTCTCTCCTGTGGACCAGAGGAGCATCATTTAAGGCCCTTAGCTCCTCACCCAGATTAAATTACCTGCTAGATTACAGCAGGTCGGCCTCCTCTGCCCTTCATTACTGATAGCACCTCCCTAAAGCCTTCAGCAGCAGCAGCTCCCCGTTCAATCCGAGCTCTCACTCTTGACCCTGAGCTCCACACTCCTGCTGCTAATAATGATCGCTGAGATTTGTATTCAAGCAGCGGCGTTCCTCGAGCCGTGGCGCATTAGAGTGGCAGGAATAAAACAGCTTTTCAGTCATCACTGTGACGGCAGAATACAGTGCAGCTACAGTACAGTGGTTAGAGATTAAAGCCACGCTGCATTAGGTAATTTATATTTTAAGCACCTGTTTTTATCGGGAGTGTTAATCGCAGCATCATCAGTGTGAGTGTCAGGGATGTTTAAAGGTGCAGAGTGTTGGATTGGTGAAACTAGCCTGTCGCAGAACAACGTCGGCCTTTTTATTTATGTGTCCGGTTACACGGAAACAAACAAAAACAGTTCATTTAAGTCTGGAAATATCAAGTGAACGAACAGCAGGAGTCACAGGAATAAATGCTGCAGCTGCTCAGGACCCAAAAAAAGTAATGGATTACTTTACAATTAACCAACTATAGTTCCATTACTGTTGGATTACTCTGTAATGTCACATGGGAGGACAGGCAATTTCAAAGTAAAGCTCCTTATCGTAATCAAAGGTGTACAGACACCAGACAATTTCAAAGTAAAGCTCCTTGTTCTAATAAAAGGAGGGCAAACACCAGATAATTTCAAAATAAAACTCTGGTTAACTGGAGCGAGCAGCTTTAACAGTGTTAAGTTTTCATGATTCTTGATCTTGATGTCATTACCCGATTATATATATATATATATATATATATATATATATATATATATATATATATATATATACACATATATATATACTGTATATATATGTATATATATGTATAGATATATATATATATATATATATATATACATATATATACTGTATATATATGTATATATATGTATATAGATATACATATATATACATATATATATATATAATTAATTTTTTTAAAAAGTATAAATCCAATAATAGCTTCCAAATAGAAACAAAAACACCAGGATATCTAAATTTGGATCCTTCTAATGAGAAAAAGGAAGAAAAAAACACAATAATCAATATTGATTGTATATATACAGAACCCTACAAATTTATTATTCCTCCTCCCAGTGTCGGGTGTTTAACACCACTGCCCTAAATTAATTATAATACCAGAATATTTTTTAATGTTCCTGTAATGGTTAATCCACCGGTATGTGCAAGCTCTTTAATCAGAATACATTTAATGCTAAAATATAATTATTGTTGTTATCCAGGAATTTTACTGAAATTTCATGTTTTACTAAAAAAAAAAAAAAAAAGAAGAAAAAAAATGACATTATTATTGTTTTTTGATTGAGAGTTATTTGCTATCATTCCTGACCAGGAAAATTAAAGTACATCATGATGCTGGATGCTCTGAAACAAATAGATACAGAATATAAAATATAGAATACAGATATAGAAACTAAAGGCAGTACTACTGTCATTTTTTTTCGGATGACTCTAATGCCTCCGTCTTGCAGAAAAAGAGCAGAGAGGAAAGCTGTGGCGAAGGCAGCGGCGTGGAGATCCTGGAGAACAAGCCTTATGAGGACGGACCCGGAGGCTCGGGTCAGTACACCCACAAGGTCTACCACATCGGCAAACACATCCCGTCCTGGTTCTGCGCCATCCTGCCTCAAGCTGCCCTCCGGGTGGAGGAGGAGTCCTGGAACGCCTACCCCTACACCCGAACCAGGTGAGGGAAGTCATCATTGGGTAACACATCACAGGCAGCAGAACGACTGAACTCTTGATTGGTAATAAAATGTGGTTACAGCTTTTACGTTTTACAGCTCCTAGAATCATGAAGTAATTAAAATTTCTGATGGAGCCATTTCTTTTCAAATTTGGCTGAATGGTTAATGTTTTACATCCTCCAGATGATTTTTATTAATCTGACAAAACAAATAATTAACCACATTAGCACAGCTTGGTTCCCTATTATTATTATTATTTATTATCATTTATTTTAGTAGCGTCCACATCTCTCTGTGCCTCCATTCTCAGGACACAATAGCCATTGCTAATATGGACGAGAATTAATGCAACAAATTAGAAAAGATATGAAATTAAATTAAACAACATTTAGTTTTTGTTTGACTTAAAGATGTGAAGAAAAAATTCAAGATTCCAAGTGTTTATTGCCATGTGAATAGCAAGGAAACGTGTTTCCCTGCACAGTGAAATACTTCTTTTAACATCCACAATGAACGCCAAGCAATAAATCAAAGTGTAAAATAGATAAAATACAGATAAATGAAGTCAGCTTAAAAGGCAAATAAAGCAGCATGTTATAAAATATATACAATAAAAACATAGACTGAGGAATAAAGAAACAATAATAATCATAACAATATTAATAACAATAAAAATATAATAATAATAATAATATAATAATTATAATGATAATAATAATAATAGTAATATTTTACTTCTCAAGCGTTTCCCTTTTGTTTCCCAGGTATACTTGTCCCTTTGTAGAGAAATTCTCAATAGACATTGAGACATATTATAAACCAGACACTGGAAATCAAGTGGACGTCTTCAACATGTCTTCTGCTGAAAAGAGACAGAGGACTGTAGGTGAGTTTCCTTCAGGAGTGGACTCTTGTTTGGCCTCTTTAACGTGCTCATTCACATCACTCAGCGTGAACCCTCATGATTTGTTTCCGTCCTCTCAGACCCCATAGACATCGTGAAGGACTGCATCCCTCCTCACGAGTACCTGGTGGAAGAAGACCCCAAACTGTATCAGTCAGTCAAAACCAAACGGGGGCCGCTGTCGGACGACTGGATCGACGAGATCAACCAGAACCCTGAAAGTGCTGTCATGTGCGCCTACAAACTCTGCAAAGTGGAGTTCAGATACTGGGGCATGCAGTCCAAGATCGAGCGCTTCATACACGACGTGGGTAGGTATGGCACATGGCGTGTGTTGGTGGAAAGTTCAGAAAATAATCTTAAAATGTCCCATATTGATATACCTGCAAAGTACATCAGGCATCACTGTGAACATGTGGGAGTTTGGAAATGATCCTGCAAAGTGAAAAATAACTGAGAACAACTGGTATAATAAAATAAAAATGTAAAGGATGTCCATGAAATATTTTTGAATGTTGAGTGAAAAGTCCACAGAGGATAAGAGTGAATGGAAAAAAGGTCATAACAATAAAAAACTAAAAGGGACACAAATTAAAAATATTTATCATGAAAAAAAGATTAAAATTATGAATTCAATTTACAGTCGTGATAATTTCTTTTGGGAAAGCAGTACTTTTATTTGGCTCCTTTCTAAATGGATGTGTTATTTTGGTTTTTAATAATTCATTAATGTCATCAATAACACATTTAATAACCCTAAAGTAAGTTGATTTAAAAAGAAAAACATGTTGGGAGTTACGCTGAAAATCAGTGAAAAATAGGTAGAAGTGTCAGTGCTGAACATTTCAGAACAACTAACTAATACATTAAAATATTATTGACAAATAAGTAAATAAAAAATTGTAAATAAAAAAAAATATGTAAAATCTGTCAGGAAAAAAAAAGAAAAATCTAATAATGATTGAAAAATGAACAAATCAGTGTAATCCTGACAATGTTAATCTTGTAAAACCTAATAATAATCATTAGAAATGTCAATAATAGCTATAATAAAACTGATATTTTCCTTTGAAAGGGAAATGAACATTTGACAGATATATTTGGTTGTCTTCTGGTAGCATAATTCTTGATCTTAATCTCAATAATTCTTTTTATTTAAATCTGAAAACAGCTTCCGAATAAAAGCAAACAGAGCAGGAAATGTAAATGTGGATCCAGTAAATGAGAGAGGAAGGTGATCCGTCAGAGCAGATTTAATCTCAATGAGCGTCTCTCTCCTGATGAACTGAACGAACACCAGCTGGTTATAAAACCTGAGCCCTCCGAGCACATCATGATTAAAACATCCAACCTGGCTATAAAAGCCAAAATTAGCAAACGGAGAGAGCTATTAAATTAATATCCAGTGGAAATAACTACTGACACATTAATTAAAGCTCTGCGTTATTTAGCACCAGTTTAATAAGGACACTGTAGAACTAAATATGTTCTAATCCATAATAGATCAGATAGAATAGAATGTCTTTTTATTGATTATTTATTATTATTTTTGATTTTTTATTATTATTTGTGATTTTATTGATTATTCAGTATTATATATTATTTATTGTTAGCTGATTGTCTAAATATTGTGTTTAATTTCATGTCATTTACCATTAAAACAATCCATTTATTTTTTTAGTACATACTGTAAATATTTGTTATAATTATTTCTTAATCTATTATTTCATATTTGCTGTTGTTTTTTTCGTTTTCCTTATTGACAGGTCTTTTGCTGCTGTAATGGGAGATCAATTAAAAGTATGCTATTCTATTTAATTAACAACAGCAACACGCCATATGTAATTTTAATTTTAAATTTAATCTGATTACAACAGTGGATGTGGTGAGTATTTCAGATAAACAGCTGATAGTAGCATAAAAAAACAAAGTAAAGTTGTGTTAAAGTTGTGTTAAAGTGGCTCTGGTTGCGACACAAACAAAAAAAGGCTAATTTTGTGGTTGAAGATCAGTTGATGAGCCTGTTGAAGGTGGAGCAGCTGCTGCTTCGTTAGCCTCAAACCAAAACAGCCTTAAATCACAGGCAGACATTAATCCGCTCTGCTGTGTTATCTCAGGGAACCAGACTTTTCCTCCCTGCTGCGAGATATCTTCAGTATTTGGTTATTTATTCTACCTGTCTGCTCACTATTCCTCACTCCCTCATTTGTTCTCTGTGTCATCTATCAGCGGTTAATCTTTAACCACCTGATAGGTATAAATGTGCTTTGTCGAGTTTTTGAGAAAAACATTGTTGACGTCCACGCATGAAGACGCCAGGCTAGGAGTCCATCTGTGTTCATTCCTGTGTTAATTTCATTTAATCACTAATTAAGTTAATCAATGAGGGGTGAATAATGTGAAGGCTTGTACTGCTGCTCAGCAGTGTTATTGGAAAATAACTGAAATTCACATTTTTACTTCACCAGGTAAAATTACTGCTTTTGTCAATGGAGTCTGGTGGCTTCAAAGAGAGCGATACACCGACAGTTGCAGTTTTTAACCACCTAAAAACTTCATATCAGTTTAATTCATGTGTTATATTTATTATCATATCCTGAGATATAATTTACTGGAATCCAGAACAACAAACAACCACTAAAACACAGAAAGTTTGAAAATTAATGGATATTAATAATAATTGGTATAACTGGTTAAAGAGCTTGCACATACTGGTGGGTTAACCATTACAGACACATTAAAAAATATTTTAATAATCAGTAATACTGTTAATTAAGGGCAGTGGTGGTAAACACCTGACACTGGGTGGTGAAATAATAAATTTATTAAGCACGTGTACATGTAGCAGCATACATCAGGTCATAGTTTTTAGAATATACTGTATATTTATACATAAATGTATATATTTTGGACCCCATTCTGGTATCTGCAATATTCTCATTGTCCACTGAAAATGAAAAGACTACACTGTTTTTCAGTTAAATAAAAGCTGCGACATGCCAGATCCCACACACATGCCCTGCAAAACCATCCAAATATAAGGAAAAAAATAGAAAATAAATATAAATACAAGAGGATGCCATGAAACCGTACTTAAAAAAATAGCAACAATTATTCCGACTAGAGGAAAAATGGTTGAAATGGAAATAATTTGATAAATAGCTTTCCTGTTTGTGTGAAGAAGTTTTTGTCTGTATGTTTTTAAGGTTAATCCACTTGATTTATGTCACAGAAGTGATTGAATGCTCCTCACTGAAATGCAGGCCTGCGTAAAGTGATGGTTCGAGCCCACCGGCAGGCCTGGTGCTGGCAGGACGAGTGGTACGGCCTGACCATAGAGGACATCAGGCAGCTGGAGCTGGAGACCCAGCTGGCATTAGCCAAGAAGATGGCTCAGTACAGCCTCAGTGAAGAGGGGGGAGCAGAGACCAACGGCTCCTCCGTCAGCCAGGACCAGGACCAGGACCAGGGGGCTCAGACCGGAGGGTCGACTACAGAGGCAGAAGACGGAAAGCTGGGAGATTCACTGGAGACCCGAGGGGAGCTCACCAAGCAGTGGTCGACGTCCTCCAGATCCTCCAACAGGTCGTCTAAGAGAGGCGGTGAGGACGACTCGGTTGTTTTATAACTGAGTCTCATTATTTCCATAAGATTAAAGGGAAAGTTTGGATGTTTCTCAGTTAAAACAGGGTTAGGGTTCGCAAAACAATGCTTTATAATGTCATGTAATTTTAGACACAGCAAAGAATCAAAATCAGTTTAAGTTTATGCCGTATTGAGAACATTTTCAGCCTATTAGCTACACTCTCACTCAAATCCTCCAAACTCCATTCACAAAAAGAGTAATTTTACTTCACAGAACGGAAAGGAGCTGCCGGTCTGTGGTTGCCTTGATTGGTGAGTTTGTTTGTGTGACTTTAATGATTTAGATTGCTTGTTCAAATTCACTAAAGTCACACAGTAACAGTAACACAAACAAACTAAGCAATCAAGGCAGTGGTAGACCAGCATCTCTTTTGTTCTGTGTGGTAAAATTACTCTTTTTGTGAATGGAGTTTGGTGGCTTTGACAAGAACATAGATCACCACTTCGGTTTCTTGTGGGAAAGGGATGAAATGCTTTAAATACACTGCACACTTAAAGTGATATTGATTCTTTTAGGTGTCTAAAATCTACTGCAGGTATTAACCTCATACAACCCCTGAACTATCCCTTTGATGTCCTGACTTCCTGTGACGTTGTGTCTCTACAGGAAGTCCGTCTCACCAGAGCATCTCAGAGTGGAGGATGCAAAGCATCGCCCGAGACTCAGAGGACAGTACGGATGACGAGTTCTTTGACGCTCATGGTAAATCATCACTTTACAAAAAACAACATTCAAGCCAACAGCGTCACTCTGAATATTGAACATGCACCATTTACTTCATGTGTTGAGTTCCTCCTGCTTCTTTGTAGATCATTTACTTTCTCTTGATAAATAATATCTCTGCAGCACCTCAAACTTTCTTTCCTTTACACCTGGTGTGTTTGCTTTATGACCTCATTTAATCCTACACTCCAAGTTCATTTCTTTTCTAAGTGGAGCGTTAAACAGCAGACGCATCAGTTCATCAAATTTATGGAGGACAAACTGCAGGTTGTTGTTTTACCAAATTAAACCGACAATAAATGATATCGCCCTTCAAAGTAGCTGCCAGAAGGAAAGTCATTTTATCAATAAACAAAGAACAACAAACAACATTTGGATTATGAAGGCAGGACAGTTTAAATTGATTCTGTCCTGTGTTATGAAGCCGATTCACTCACATTATATTGTTTTATTTTTGTACAAATATTAGATATAAGCAGCAATCCCTGAGTTCATGTATAAACTAAATAAAATATGGTAAAAAAAATAATAGAAACAGTAAAAGCAAGAAAAAAAATAATAAATGCATGCATATGCATAATAAAATTAATTAAAACAAATAAGTAATAAAATCGAATTAATAAAACAATAAAATGAAATAGAAACAACATGAAATGAAGTGAGTAAAGATTATTTTATTTATTTTTATATATATTTTTTTATTTTTGTACAATTATTGGATATAACTAGCAATCCCTGAGTCCATGTACAGGTTGGCTAAAATATGGGCTAAGACAAAAATAAAACATAGTCATGTGTATATAAAAATAAGTGAGGCATGAATAGATAAAAACAATAAAAACTAATAAAATAAATAAAATACAAATAAGTTTGTTTTTTTATATATATTTTTGAGTTATAAATTAGAAGACAAAATTAAGTGAGTAAAAAAAAAAAAAAAACTAAAAACTGAGAAATAATAATATTTATTATAATATAATAAGAAATTGATTCTGGCCCTGTGTTATGAGACCGATTGCCTCACATTATTTTGTTTTATTTTTTTATTTTTGTACATAAAATTAATAAAAACAAATAAGTAATAAAATTTAATTAATAAAAACAAAATAAAATAAAGTGAGAAAAATTATTTAAATTGATTCTGGCCCCGTATTATGAGACCCATTGCCTCAGATTATTTGTTTTTTTCTGTTCATCTTGCAGAAGATTTTTCTGACAACGAGGAGATGTTTGCCAAGGAGATCACCAAGTGGAGCTCCAACGATCTGATGGACAAGATAGAAACAATAGAGGTGGATGAAGCACAAGGTGGGCGACTCTTACTGTCACATCAGGTCCTGCCCTGAGAAATAAGACCTCATCCTGAAGCTGTTTTAATGTTTCCACAGAAACTTTGTATCACGAGTCGGGCAGTGAATACGCTGGGATGAGTAATGAGGAGAGGCAGATGGAGGTATAGTTTCCTCTCTTTATTTTTCTACTTTCATTCACGCCGCTCTTCCTCTCTCGCACACTAACACCCTTAATTAAATAGTGTGGAGATAACACTCCTCCTCCTAAATTAACTTGCAGTCGTCCTGCCAGGATCCACTTTCTACTGCAGCCATTAGCTGAGTTTCATTACAGAAAGAGACACTCTGCTCCATTAAAAAAGGGTCTGGAGGCGTTCACAGGTTTACGCTGACGGATTTTCTTTTTTTATTCAATGCAGTGTCTCAAAAATACAACAAACTGCTTTTAATACTTGATCAATTTTATTTGGTATTGTGTTTCTCTAGTTGTCTGTTATAATCTGTGATTTTTGTAAAGTGTCTGATTTTTCAGAATAAAGAAAATGTATTATTATTATATCGCCATTATTATTATTATTATTATTATTATTATTATTATATACTAGTTTAACTGCATTTCTCAGCAGCTTTTCAGTAGCATGGCTTGTTTTTTTATTTTATTTATAGTGGTTTTGCAAACATAAATAAATAAAATAAGACAGACAAAACATACTTAAACCAGGAAGGACAATAAAGAATTAAAAGAAGTGAAGAAGCATAAATTATATTAAATAAGTAAAGCAATATGAATTACATTAAAATGTGTCCTTGGACTCCATGGATTTTGGAATTTTTGCGCAATATTTAAAAAAATATATATTTTATAAAATAAATAAAAATGAAATAAATTTTATTTTATTTTATCAATTATTGTTTTTATTGCTGTTATTATTATTGCTACCACTACTTTATTGTTGTTACTTTTGCACAAATCCAGATGAGCTATTTCCAGTCTTTATGCTGAGCTAATTTAACTGGCTGTTGCTTCATATTTAATGGTCTGTTTTTCTGATTAAAAAAATGACTTCTATATTCAGTTCAAAATTATTTTAAAAACAGAGAAACAGCTTTTAATGAGTTTACTCTCAGTTGACTCATCTATTAATCTTCTTTTGGCATTAAATTTTGTAAATTTTTTGCTCCTTCATCCCTTAATTAATCCTGTTTTCCTGCTTCGTTCCTGTCCGTCCTCCTCTGCAGGACTGTTCGTCACAACAGTGTCTCCAGCCGTCCAAAACCCACGTCCTCATTCTGGTCCTGCATGGAGGAAACATCTTGGACACTGGCTCCGGTACAGCTGCAACATTAACACGAACATTATTAAGTCACACTAGTAATTAAAGTGGCTATTATTAATGTTATTATAATACCAATGGTACAAAAGGCTGTGTAAAACATGAGAGGGCGAGTTTTTTTCAGAGAAAAAGCTCTAAAAATGATTGAATGCCTCGTGCACAGGGCAGAACATTTCGTGACGATGAAACATTTATCAGCTGCAAGTTCAACATATGACCATAAAAGTTGTGTTTCCAGCTTGTCCAAGTGGTCAAAATGTCCAAGTTTATTTATTAAGCACATTTATATAAGATAAAACTTTATTCATCCTGAAGGAAATTTGTTACCAACAGTATACATACAGTAGGAAAAGTGATGAGATTTAAAAAGATTTTAAAAAGTATATGCAGTGTAGAATAGTGCAAACATGCAATACAGTGCAACAACAATATAAACAATGCAACAATATGTGAAAAAATACACAAAAACTATAAAAACAATATATAGTATCAGCAATACATGAGTTAAATAACATATGGGCTAAGCTGATGGTAAAGCATAATCATGTGCGTATGAAATATGTGAGGTATACATTAATTATAAAATAAAGGCAACTATAAAATAAAATAAAAACAATAAAAATAGAAAAATAAGTAATGTAATAAAACAATAAATTATAGTATAAAATGAATACAAAACAATACCAATTAATGAAATAAATACAAACAAATAGTTTAAAAAATAAATAAATAAAAACAAAAAAATGAATTGGGTGAAAAATTAAAAGAACTCACAAATGAACCAGAAACAATTGATCCATTCAGTAGGAAAATAATTATAATGATAGGTGTAAACCAGAGGTGCTTCAGGACCAGAACCAGGTCTCAAAAGGCCATAAGATGAAGATGTATAAAATGAATAACAGGATGGAAAAGAATAAGTTTTGTTGTTATTGTTTGTCTGCAGGTGAGCAGAACAGCAAGCAGGCAGATGTGAACACACTGAATGGAGCTTTTGAGACCGTCATGGGGGTCCACTACCCTGCAGCACTGGGACGCATCGCCATCCGGATGGTCCCCTGTCCGGCGGTGTGCGTCGACGCCTTCTCGCTCGTCTCCAAGTGAGCCTTTACTCTTTAGCTTTCAACAGTGAAATATGTTAAAGTCGTGTTAAAAGGGTGGATAACGAGGCGTCCTCCCTGCTCTGCAGCCTCAGCCCCTACAGCTACGACGAGAGCTGCCTGTCCAGCAGTCAGGACCACATCCCTCTGGCTGCTCTGCCCCTTTTGGCGACCTCTGCGCCTCAGTACCAGGACGCCGTTGCAACCGTCATCTTACGAGCCAACCAGGTGTACACCGACTTCATCAAGTCTCTGGAGGGAGCTTCCTTTAACGGGCAGGTCAGCGTGCAGCCTGCAGGTGTTGTCTTTTCTCCTCAGTGGCCTCGTGGTTCATGTGTTTTTGTGCTTCCAACCAGGTGTGTGTTATTGGCGACTGCGTCGGCGGCATCCTGGGGTTCGACGCCCTGTGCAGCAGCTCGGTGACGGTGTCAGAAAGCCAGAACAGCAGCAGACGAGGCAGCGCCATCAGTGTGCAGGTAACAGCCAGTTCAGGACTGGCTTTCTTTTGTTATCAAACTAAAGGAAAAAACAAAGTACATACAAAATAGAATATAATAGAATAGTTTTTTATTCATCTCCCATTGGGGGAAGTTCACTTGCTGCAGCTGCATAAACAAGTTACGGTAAGAAACAAACAATAAACACTAATGAAATAATAGAATAGAATTTCTTTATTGATCACATCCTGGGAAATTATGTTTATAACTAATACTATATAATAAATATTTCAAGTATAAATATATATATTCCAGCTGTTTTATAAAACGGAAAGTGTCTTGTTCCAGCATTTTTGGCCATTTTCAATCAATTTTTAAGATCTACAGAATATTTTGTACTATGTCTCTGAAAACAGTGAATAGCTCAAATGAAAGAAGAGACTCTCTATTTCATCATGAAAAAAATGTTTGTTTTTACCTTGTTCCATTCTTGTTTTATCAAAGGTAGAGTAGAGGACACTTTCACCAAAATCACCACTTTTTGACCAGATTCTGTTTTGCTCTCTAATTTCGATCATCTCCACTTCCTGTTTTGATCTCTGTGGTGTATACCGTCTCTTTATTCTCTGACTACATCTCCCAGAAGCCCCAGCATTACTCACAGGCTGTGTAAGAGCGCCCTCTTGTGCCACCTGCTGAAAAACCACTTTGACGTATTCATGCGTCAGTGACACTCAAGCGTTCCAGAAACAGTTCGATTTTTTCTGACAGATGTTTTCTGTTTTATGATCCAAAGTGTTGCATCTGCAAATGTGTCACCAGGGACACATTCGGTGTTAAAAGGTTAAACCACTTGTTTAATTTTTTGTCCCCTGCGTCTCTCAGGACACAGAACTTCTGTCTCCAGGTATCGTCATAAACAGCGTTTCTCCGTCTTCGCCGACCCTCGAAGGAAGTCGCCATCTCAGCCGCAGCAACATCGACATCCCACGCTGCTCGGGGCCCGACGACCCAAAGAAACAACTTCCACGCAAACGCAGCGACTCGTCCACGTACGAGCTGGACACCATCAAGCATCACCAGGCCTTCCTGTCCAGGTGGGATGTCTTTTAAAAATATTTGGTCTTTGTCGTCGTTTAGTCATTTTTGTTGGTCTTTTTTAAGTCCAGTTGTAGTCAGTTTCATTGGTCAGGTGTTCATGAATGAGGAGTTTGATTTGGGTTTCGTAGCGGTCTCTTCGTACAAAATGAAATATTAAAGCAACAGACAGCAGCACACAAAGTAAAGACATAAAAGATAAATAAAATAAAATAAATAATTTAACAGCAGCTCAACTCAACATTACATAATCAATTTTATTTGTCACATTTAATTATCCCTCCAGGTCCTTCAGTCTTTTTTTCTTAAAAATATATTCTATAGAATATTTTTGTAAAGTAAAGCCTTATTGTAATAAAAGGAGGACAGACACCAGATCTATCTTTTCTGCTCTTTAACATCACAAAGCTGACAGGAAGTAGTGAACATCAGTCCAAACAGCCCTTCACAGTAAAAGTCTTCTCACTTCTTGACCGTCTCATTTTTGTTCGTTCAGAGCAACGAATTCTCAGTAATTTTCATGATGAAAGTTGATCAAACAGGAAAAGAGACGTTTGGTTTGTTTTTCTGTCCTGAAGATGCTAGATTTACTGATCAGTAACTGTAATGTGATTACTTAAGTTAACAACAGCAATGCTACGTTACACATGAATGTAATCTGATTACAGTAACGTAGATGTTTTCACTCTTTGCAGTCTTCACTCCAGTGTTCTCCACGGAGAACCCGGCTCGCGGCGCTCCAGCAGCAGCACCATGCTGGAGGGAGGCTCTCTGGGGAAATTTGACTTCGAGGTGACGGACTTCTTCATGTTCGGCTCTCCTCTGGGCCTGGTGCTCGCTCTGAGGAAGACTGTGGTGCCCTCATTAGATGGTGAGGAAGGCTTCTGTTGTGCACCCTTTCTCCTTTTATTTATATTGATGCACACTTATACTATCATAACTATAGTCTGTATATGATATTCACATTATTCAAAATATTTTGTCATATAAATATATATTTTGTCATATAACTACTGTTAGGCCCGGCACTTTTACCTGCCGGCACCTAATCGGTAAATAATCGATAGGTGAGAATGTAATGTGAACTCCAGGATATGTCAGTAGATGCAACAACTACAGATGAATACCTGAGAGTTACTTCACTCTTGATGAATTTTAAAACTCTTTTAAAGCTCTCTCAAACCTTTTTTAAAGCTCTGTTTTAAATCTCTTAAAGCTCTCTCAAATCTTTTTTAAAGCTCTGTTTTAAATCTCTTATAGCTCTCTCAAACCTCTTTTAAAGCTCTGTTTTAAACATTTTAAAGCTCTGTTTTAAATCTCTTAAAGCTCTCTCAAACCTCTTTTAAAGCTCTCGTAATCCTCTTTTAAAGCTCCCTCAAACCTCTCTTAAAGCTCTGTTTTAAACCTCTTTTAAAGCTCTTAAAGCTCTCTCAGATCTTTTTTAAAGGTCTGTTTTAAATCTCTTATAGCACTGTCAAACCTCTTTTAAAGGTCTGTTTTAAACCTCTTAAAGCTCTCTCAAACCTCTTTTAAAGCTCTGTTTTAAACCTCTTAAAGCTCTCTCAAACCTCTTTTAAAGCTGTCGTAATCATCTTTCAAAGCTCTCTCAAACGTCTTTTAAAGCTGTTTTAAACCTCTCCTAACCCTCTTTCAGAGCTCTCTCAAATCTTTTTTAAAGCTCTGTTTTAAACCTCTTAAAGCTCTCTCAAGCCTCTTTTAAAGCTGTTTTAAACCTCTCCTAACCCTCTTTCAGAGCTCTCTCAAACCTTTTTTAAAGCTCTGTTTTAAACCTCTTAAAGCTCTCTCAAACCTCTTTTAAAGCTCTGTTGTTTTAAACATCTATTAAAGCTCTCCTAACCCTCTTTCAGAGCTCTCTCAAACCTCTTTCAGACCTCTCCTGCTGTTTCTTCCCCCTCTCCAGTGTCCGCTCTGCGTCCGGCTTGTCGGCAGGTTTACAACCTGTTTCATCCGGCCGACCCGTCGGCCTCCCGTCTGGAGCCTCTCCTGGACAGGCGTTTCTACCTGCTGCCTCCCTTCAGCGTCCCTCGTTACCAGCGCTTTCCTCTGGGTGACGGACACTCGGCTCTGCTGGGTGAGTCCACTCTGTCTATATCTTCTATCTGTGTCTCTATCTCTGTCTATATCTTCTATCTGTGTCTCTATCTCTGTCTATATCTTCTATCTGTGTCTCTATCTCTGTCTATATCTTCTATCTGTGTCTCTATCTCTGTCTATATCTTCTATCTGTGTCTATAGCTATATCTCTATCTGTATCTCGATCTCTGTCTTCTATATCTATCTGTATCTTTATCTTTATCTTCTATCTCTGTCTCTATCTCTGTCTATATCTTCTATCTGTATCTATATCTTCTAGCTCTATCTGTATCTTTATCGCTTATCTCTTATCTTCTATCTATATCTATATTTCTTATCTTCTATCTCTATATCTCTATCTGTATCTCTATCTTCTATCTCTATCTGTATATTTATCTCTTATCTATATCTATATCTCTTATCTTCTATCTCTCTATACTATATATTTATATCGCTATCTGTATCTCTTATCTCTTATCCTCTATCTCTATCTTTATCTCTTATCTTCTATCTATATCTAAATCTCGTATCTTCTGTTGCTATCTATATCTCTATCTCTGTCTCTGTCTCTATCTTAGCTCTATCTGCATCTTCTGTCTCTATATCTCTGTCTCTATCTTCTATCTCTATCTGCATCTTCTGTCTCTATATCTCTGTCTGTATCTTCTATCTATCTTTATTTCTTACCTTCTATATCTGACTCTATCTCTATCTCTATCTCTGTCTATATCTTTATCTCTTATCTTCTATCGGTATCTTTATCTCTTACTTTCTATATCTGACTCTATCTCTATCTCTGTCTGTATCTTTATCTCTTATCTTCTGTCGGTATCTGTATATTCTATCTATAGCTTTATCTCTATCTCTATCTGTATCTTCTATCTCTAACTATATCTTTATTGTCTCTTATCTGTTATCTCCTATCTCTATCCCTGTCTGTATCTTCTTTCTCTATCTCTATCTCCTCCCAGTTGAGACGGTGCAGAGTAACCCTCAGCTTCTGATGGAGTCGGCTGGTGCAGTTTCTCATCGCTGCCTGGACGGAGCCGTCAATGAGACGTCCATCCCTGTACCCGTCCTTAACTGGCAGCTCCTCCACGCTGACAGTAAGCATCAGTCAGCTCTCATAAAAAAAAAAAAAAAATACTTTATTATGTTCGCAAAGTGTCTGTCAGCTTCAGATGAATCATGTTGACTCAGGTTTGTCTTTGTAATGAAGATGGGGATGTTTTTTGGCACCTGAACAAGAAAGATATGTTTGCGAACTTATTGTTATTATAGTGTTTATCATAATGCGAACAGTAAGAAAACAATGAAATACTTCCTTTGCTCTTCACAATGAACCCTGTGATAAATAAAGGAAGCTTAAAGAGCAAATAAGGCAGATTAAAAGGCAGCAATGTGAAAAAATAGTCTAAAGTATGGGCTGTGCAGCATCAGGATGTGCAGTATCACATGAGTCTGTCTTCTGTCTCTGCAGCCGATTCTGTTCACTCACAACTTTTCGTGGACGGCCAGTTCCCGTCGTCCACGTCGCCGGGCGTCCCCCACCTTCGCTGCAACCGCAGGGCCAGCGAGGCGAGCATAGCCAGCCAGGTGTCGGGCCTGGCGGACTCTTACACCGCCTCCAACATAGCCACGAGTGAGTTGACCTCTGACCTCCGGTGTGTGACCCACCTTTTTTGACGGTCCAGGAGTTTGATGGTTTACATGTTTTCATTTCATCCCATCCAAAACGTGAAGCAGGCCATGCTAAAAGGCCCGGCCTGTTGTCCCAGCTGGCTCTGCCCTGCAATAGGTTTACCTCTCGGAGGCCGTCGTCACGGTTACGAAAGATCCGCCAGGTTTTCCCAAAGTCCAACGGTGTGACGTCTGAGCAGAGCTCTAACGCCAGCTCTGACATGACCTCTGACCTCACCGATGTCACGTCTGACATCACAGACCTGAGCTCGGCCCCGCCCTCACCCGGGGTGCTGAAGAACGTAGAGCAAGGTACCCTGGGAGCTGTAGTTAGAGGACACAAGGGGAAGGACGCTTGGCTCTGAGCTCTTCCCTTCCTGCTCTCTCAGTTAGTCTTCCTCAGTAGTCCAGCTCAGCCTCCTGAGAACCACCTCCACCTTTTCTATTTCGCCAAAAGCATCAGAAATATACTGTGACGAGCTTCTCCGAGTCTGAGCTGAGTGTGCGTTTCAAAACCTCTGAACAACTTTCCAATAAGCATCCAGGGGTCTGCAACATTTACCTTAAAAAGAGCCTCCTCTGCCAGCAAAGAGCATTTTTAAGGAGCTGCAAAACACACAGCTTAGAAAGAATATAACATAGCAATTAAGAAAGCTGAGCTGTTTTAGTTTCTATTTTTACCTGTCATAACAAAGGAAAACTATTATGAAGAGGATAAAAATGTGCCGGTCTAATAACTTAAACACAGAACTATGAAGAGCCCCTCATATTGGTGGAAGAATAATAAAAATAAATCTGTCCAGACCTTCCTTTTTTGGATTTATCAATGGTTAGTTAGTACAGAGGGAACTCAAGATCAGCTGCCGGTAAAAGGCATATTTTAAATGAAAAATAAAATATTTTTTATAAATATCTCATTATATTTTAAGATAATTGTGCAGCAAAATAAATAGATAGAATAAAAATAAAAATATTTCCATAGAGCCACTGGAGGGGCCGAAGAGGACTAAAGGGTTGCAGACCCCTGGTCTAGAGCCTCCTGGTGCAGCCCTTCACATCTACTAACTTCCACTTTATGACTATAAGGCAGATCTGCAGTGAAAAACCACAGAGACCGATAATCCCTGAAGTGTTTCCTGAGCTGACTCTTGTTCTCTTTGTTGCCTCCTGGCTTCAGTTGCCTCTCGGTGGTGGGGTAGTAAGAGGATGGACTACGCTCTGTACTGTCCCGACGCCCTGACGGCATTCCCCACCGTGGCGTTGCCTCATCTCTTCCACGCCTCCTACTGGGAGTCCACGGACGTCGTCTCCTTCTTGCTCAGACAGGTTCAACCAGTCTTTATCTATAAATTGTGTAAAGTATGTCTTTACAGTGGGCATCCTTCACTTTAGACCAAAATATCTCAACAAACACTGACATGAATCGTCTCTAGATGATGACTATTTTGAATTAAGGCTTTCCTCTGACTTTTCCTCTTATCAGGTCAGAATTTAACTTTTTGAACTAATGTCATTCCCACAGTGCAGCTTATTGCTGCTTGTGTTTTTTTGCTGATGATAATTCAAGTTTTTGTTTTCCAGTTCAAAGAATAATAAATTTAACTTAAAAGAACAGCATAAATGCATAAATATTATGTAAAAAAAATTCTTTATCGTGTACCTGAAAATCAATATAGTTAATAATAATAATTAGCCTCCATTTTTTTTTTAATTGTATTTTTATTCTATTTTATATCATTTTTATTCTGTATTTATTATATTTTATTCCATTTCTATTCTACTTAAATTCTATTTCTATATGCCATTTATTATCTATTTCGTGTTTCATGCTGCTAAATCGATCAAACTGCTTAGCTGCTAAACTGCCTTTCGTTGTTTACCAACGACAATAAAGATCTATTCTATTCAATTCTATTCTACACTTAAACACATAATAAAACCTTCATTTGTAATCTGCAGAGTTAACGATGATTTTATCTTTAATATCATTCTTCCCAGAAGCTAAATTTGTGTCACAGTATGATCATAAATAGTCCAGTTTGGGGTCCATTTTGTGTTCTGTTTCTCTTGATGTCACAATTCAGAGTCTCAACAAAATGCTGATGTCTAAAATCTGTATTGATGTGAAAAAGGTTGAGGAGAAAACAAGCCGCTGTGGCTGCAGGGCGTTTTATTTTGAAGACATGAGGCCAAACTGAAAAGTCGCTGATGTGAAGCTCCTGCCCCGCAGTTCCAATCTTTTTATTTTTATTTTATTTTCATTGCTGTAATGAAACTGTAATGAAGAGCTTTCTTTTTTTTATTTAAAATGAATTATCTTCCCTCAGGTGATGAGACATGAGAACTCCAGTATTTTGGAGCTGGACGGTAAAGAAGTGTCTGAATTCACTCCATCCAAACCTCGAGAGAAGTGGCTCCGCAAGAGGACTCACGTTAAAATCAGAGTGAGATCTCGCTTTGCTTTCACCTCTTATTTCCTTCAGAGAATTCATGTAAAAAAAAAAAAATGTCCTTTTTAATCAGCATCCACGACACCACCACTGAACATATGGACAAATCACCACACTTGATTAGCAGTTATTTACATTTATGATCAGTTTAATCGTCTTTTTAGGACAATTTTCCCTCTTTTTTCCTGAACATGCATACATGGTGTCTCTCCAAACTTGTAAAAGTGGAAAGTAATGACATTAAATGTTAACTGAAACATGGGCTGACTTCCTGTCTCGCTCTTGTACGTCAGAACGTGACAGCGAACCACAGAGTGAACGACGGCGTTTTCACAGAGGACGGCGTCCAGATGGTGACAGGACGTTTCATGTACGGACCCCTGGACATGGTCACCCTCACTGGAGAGAAGGTACTGACGATCCCCCTCAACAAAAGACAGGTTAAGTTACGGTGTCGTCACGCTAATGAGCTTTTGCGCTACTTCCTGCAGATCGACATCCACATCATGACGCAGCCACCCTCTGGAGAGTGGGTGTACTTCAACACGGAGCTCACCAACAGCAGTGGACGAGTCTCCTATGTGATCCCAGAGAGCAGACGGCTGGGTATCGGAGTGTATCCTGTCAAAATGGTGGTCAGGTGTGACGAGTTATCGCTATCCCACGTTGTAAAGAGTTCACTCCTGAAATCTCCTCCTCTGACATCACTTCCTGTCTTTGTCTCTCAGGGGCGACCACACGGTGGCTGACAGCTTTATTTCCATCGTGCCCAGAGGAACTGAGTTTGTTGTTTTCAGTATTGACGGATCGTTTGCTGCCAGCGTGTCCATAATGGGCAGCGACCCGAAGGTTCGAGCCGGAGCTGTGGACGTGGTGAGGTGAGGATCGTCTCATTTACTCTGCAGTAATACACAGAAACACAGCTGCTGGAGGTGTTATAATCACTGTAAAAAGGGCCTCGAACTTCAGTGCATGTTTATTCTTTCTCCATAAATACCAAAGTACATATTACATGCTGCACATATCTATCCAGCATCATTTCATTCACTTTAACTGGACTATTTCTTTCTCCAGGCTTCCTTAAAAAGTCTTAAAATGTCTTAAATTGAATTCTGAATAATTGAGGTCTTAAGTTTACCATAAATTTGCTGTAGATATTACTCTTTCAATGGTGTTTAATGCCAATTTTATTGAGATTTACTGCAATAAAATGAAAAATACCACATGATACTTCTCTATGCTTTTAAGTAACAATACATACTTTATTTTTTATTCCTTCCTTTAATGATACTTTTGAACATGGAGAGGGAATAAAAGCACATTTCACTGACAACAACGACTTGAAAATACAGTCACAGTTTAATTTGAAGCTTCCAGATACAGAATATTAATGTTGTTATTACATCTTTCAAAGTTTTCTGCAAATATTTAAACAATGCAATATTTGAATTTCATTTTACAGGTTGCTTTAAAGCTGCACTAAACATTTTTATTATTTTATTATTTTTATTTTTTATTAGAATTATAATTATTATAATAAATAGAAATAGTAAAACAGGAGCAAAGTCTCATGCTGGGTATAAAAGTGAGGGAGATTAGTTTTTAAAACAAAGCGAAGCATTTATCTGCGTGTTGTTTTCATGTCTTCATGCATTCATGTGGTTGTTTTTATTTTGCAGGTACTGGCAGGATTTGGGCTACCTGATCGTCTACGTGACGGGTCGTCCTGACATGCAGAAGCAGCGAGTCGTGGCCTGGCTCTCTCAGCATAACTTCCCTCATGGCGTTGTTTCGTTCTGCGACGGGCTGGTCCACGACCCGCTGCGACACAAGGCCAACTTCCTCAAAAGCCTCATCAGCGAGGTGAGTGTGGAGTTTGAGGCGTCCTTTTGGAAGAGAAACCCCTGAAGTGACTAACAGCCTCCCTCCTCTTAAATCAGGCCCACATGAGGATCTTTGCAGCCTACGGATCCACTAAGGACATCTCGGTGTACTCGTCCATCGGCCTGCCTCCATCACACATCTACATAGTGGGGAGGCCGACGAAGAAGATGCAGCACCAGTGTCAGGTAGAATAAATCCACATTTACTCTTTTAGTCTTTATTTGCCATGTAAACAAACAATTACTGATGCAGCTGTGGCAATAGAATTCTCTGATCTTAAGCTCTTTACATCAGTGTTTACCACCTCTCAAGCAGTTCCTTAAAAAGTCTTAAATAAAAATCTGGTTAATTAAGGTCTTAAATTGTCTTAAATTTACTGTAAATTTGCTGTAGGTATTACATTTTCAGATGTTGCGTTTAACGCCGATAGGAAAACACAGCATTCAGAGATTTACTGCCATTTTGCATGCTATTTTGTTCACAAAGTTCATTTCTTTGTTCTTGAAAGTTGTGACATTAAAGCTGCAGAACAAAGTCAAGTGCTATGCCTTAAATTTATATAATTGTTGGAAGTGTTAAAGAGCTGAAAAAAAATCATAAAAAATATCATCAGAGATTAATTGTTATTGGATTTTTTTCTTTGCTAAATATCGGCCTCGGCCTCATAAACTCCATATTGGTTGGGCCCAACAATAAATTGACTATTTTCTACCAAAGAAATTGTTATGACATTTTTGGGTCTTAAATTATATTTGTTGAGATCTTAAAAAGTATTAAATTTGACTTTTAAAATGGTACAAGAAAAAAAATCACTCAAGTAGGACATGAGCAATTTAAAGTACAGCGTAAATTAAATATGCAACAGAAAAAAAAAAAAAAAATATATATATATATATATATATATATATATATATATATATATATATACACACGTGTATATACTGTATATATATATATACACACGTGTGTGTGTGTATATATATACACACACGTGTATATATATACAGTAATAATAAAGTACTGTGGATTAACAGTACATTATAAATAATAATTGCAGTACTGCTTATCATTATTATATTTCATATTATATTCATCATCATTATATTTCTTTATTGTTGTTTATTGAATTTCTTACTTATAACTATATATATATATAAAAATATAATATAAAAATATTCTTTTCTATTCTCACAGTTGTTCTGTTTATTCCACCACAGTTGGCTTCTATATGAAAAAGTTTTTTATTATTATGTTTTATCTCAGTGCCTGTCTGTCTGTCTGTACAGGATAATAAACCAAACAAACACATTACTGTGTCTCTTTCAGTTCATCCCGGATGGCTACGCCTCCCACCTCTCCCAGCTGGAGTACAACCAGAGGTCGCGACCCGCCAAGTCCGCCAGCAGCCGCATGGTCCTCCGCAAAGGCAGCTTCGGTCTGGGAGCAGCCGGAGGCGACTTCCTCCGCAAGCGCAACCACATCTTCCGCACCATCTCCTCCCAGCAGCCCGGGGCGGCGGGGTCCGCCTCCCCCGGCCAGCCGGGTCGGACTGAGCGAACCCAGAGCCAGTGCGAGGTGGAGCGGGACCGAGGGGTTGGAGCGGCGACCCAGAGGAGCATGAGTATCGCCGCAGGGTGCTGGGGTCGAAGCGGCAGCACCAAGGAGGGCAGTGGAGGGTTACTGGGCCCTAAATAAGAGCCAGAGTGGAGCCACTGTGCCACCATGATCTCTGGACCCAGACACACATGGAGGGTTTGATCTTAGATCTATTAGATATTCATGAGTGATGGATGGAGTCCAGGAGGAGTGGACCAAATCAGGCCACAAGAGACAACCCTGTAGCATGACTCTTTTACAGTTAAACTTTTATAGAATTCATCATTAACTCATAAACAAAAAAGCATTAAATGAAATATTGTAAGCCTTAAACTAATCTCGTGTAACGGGACGCCGCCTCCCCTCTAAAACAACCAACAAGCTGTCCAAGCCTCAGGACAAACTCACCTTCAAACGGTCGGGTTGAGCGGCCGCCGTGGCGAAGACAAAAACGACTTTCACTTGTGTTTCCGTGCCGCCGTCACAAACTCTACCCAGAAATGACTGGAAATAAGAAAGAACAGCACAGGGTAGGTTCATCACCAAAAAGACGTCTCACTTTCCTCTGCTGGTGTTTCTGTACATGCAGGTAGTTTGAGGTCACAGAGTGAATCTATAGGTGGAAACACTGATTCTCTGAGGAGTCAGAAATGAATCCAGAAAAACAAACAACCACTAAAACACATTTATTTATTGACAGAGATGTTAAATTCCAGTTATTTCCTGTCATTCCTGAACAGAAAAAATGTGTTTTAGTGGTTGTTTGTTCATATCAGCTTGTCTAGTCTAATAAATTTGAATTAAAAACAATTCAAAACACAAATTGCACCACAGAAAACTGCCTGTGTGGCTGAATGACACCTGAGGCCAGTGAGGTGTTTCAGTAGTTTGAACCGATCCTGGAAATACACTGTATCAGAGGTACTACAAGTACTTCTCGTCTTCGTCCCAGAACATTTGTGTTCCTCGCTGATACTCGACATGTATTTAAACACATAATGCTCGGTCTCATCCCCCTTATGTATGTGTGAGTGTAGTATTTTCCCTTTCAGTGTGGCCTCTGGGCCGACCAAGGCCTTAATATCCAACAACACACTCCGCAGACAGGGCATGCAGCATTATAGCAACGACTGAAACTCTGTACAGTCCACAGCAACAATCCCTTTATATATTCATCTGCTTGCAATACCTCTGATCCGCCTGTTGGTGGCGTTCTGTTCCCCACATGTGCTGCTGCTGCTGGGACTCCTCTGGATTTTTGCTCTTTTCGGACGGCTAGAGGATGCTGTTTATTCGCACACTGCTGTTAATCTTTTCAGTGTTTTTACCAGAACAGATGACATGACGGAAAAGTGATCCAGCATGAATGTCGGAACTGAACCGGATCCTTTTGGTGAAAAATCTAGTACGAACTGTATATTTTCATACAAATGGGACGAAGAAACAGAAGTCGCCTCACATCTCCAATCCCCCCCCAACAAAAAAATAAAAGCACAGGATAGTTTCCGGTGCTGAAGGCAATCATTGAAGGGAGAGGTTCACCATGCTTCAGGTGAGACAAGCCCTTATGATCAGTGAAACTAGTTATTGTTTGCTGTAACTTAAACTAGACATAGTATTATATTTATGATGCGGTTAATGTGTGGTTTGTTCGGTGCAGAAAACATCTTCCAGTGTCAGTGAGTGAGGCAAATCAAGTGGATATACAGTATACAGACTTTTTAGAATGAAATTAGGAATATTTTGGACAAATTCCAAACACAATAGTATAATTTATACTAGTATAATATTTTATTTTGTAAAAATCTTTTTATTTTTATTATTTACCATCACACACATAAAGATAAAGAGTCAATTTTAAAGATGAGATGTCACATTTCAAAATGTTTTAACTCTGTGTCAAGCCCCAAATAAAACCCCCCAAAAACAAAAAACATGAACAGTAAACAGGAAGTGATCCTTTCCTCACAACAGTCTCTAGTTATTTATGGAGTTGCAAAGGTATCATCAGGCTGCAGGGTGTTGTATACATAATCCAGCCATTCCAGCGTTACCAAAAGAGTTCTGATTTATCGTTAATGTACATTGTTATTACCTCCATTATATAAACGTCCATCCATTTGTTTAATGTTGGGCACTCTTGTAGTACCCATATCTTTGAAAGAGCCTTTTTACCAGTAACCAACATTATATTTACTAAATAATCATCTTTTATCTGCTATTATTGAGGTATCAGTCTAAAAAATATAGTTTAGTGTTTAAAAGACAGATAATCACATAAATGTGGATTGGTATCATTTATGACTGATAGCTTTGCATCCTCTCCTGTGGCGTACCCCAGGGCTCCATCCTAGGTCCGGTTTTGTTTGTCTTTATTTGCTTCCACGTGTTTTTAAACCTAAACATCCCTCCTCATTAGCCTCCTGCCTTTATCACAGTACAACTGAGTATTCTCTGAGAGTTTTAGTTATCTATTTGTTGAATTAACTGAAAATATATATCATGATACATACTGTTAACAAGCAACAAAAACAGCTTTAATGTTCATACGGGCACCTGATTATTGTTGACCTGAAAAACTGTGAACCTCCCCTTTAAAACCACAAAAGCTGTTGTTCTACTCTTGTTTTTTTCCCAGCTTCCACTCTGTGTGCGATCAGCGACGACTTCAACGCACCACAAAAAGCCAAAATCATTCTCTGAATACTGTAGTTAATCAACTGTGTAACCTCATTGTTGTTATTTATTTTGCACTAGTTAACGGTGGACATATATTGTAGTCGACCCTCTCATGTCACTACATTTGGACTCTCCTGTGGTGACACTTTTTTCTGATCATTTCAGGTTTGTATTGTATCTGCAGGAATGACTGTACATTTTGTCAGGACATGAAAATAATGTAAATGTAAGTAAATGTGCCAAAACGGGAAATCCAGAGGAGACGTATTTAGACCAGGGGTTTTTAAAGTGCAGCGTCCTCCCAGCTATTACTCGATTGGGAAGATAAAGGAATTCAGTCATGTTTTTACATTTTAAAAGTATGCCGAATTAGCTCTTAGCACCTCTTGTCTACAACATACCCATGAACGTACAGATAAATATTGACATATTACTTTCATACTGAGAAAAACCTAAAAACGCAAATATTCTCAGGCAAGTTCTTTAGTGTTCCTCAGATTTTCAAGCAGATTTATGGAGGTTTGTTTTACTGAATCCAAAAAATATACGATTCATGCCTGTGTGTTCAGATTTGACTGAGTTTTATGACCCCCAATTTAGAATTATGGCTCTATTTACTGCATTTGGGCGCTTTATAGCCTCCATGAGCTGCTGTGTGCCTGAATCACTGCTGCTGATCGCCAAGTCCACCAAAATACAATATCTAGACACTCTTTCTACTTCAGAGGAGCCTCGCAGTTTGAAATACCCTGGTTTAGTGCGACCTTTTATCACCGTAAGAAGGAAAGAAGTGAGAGCGTTACTTACGTCTGACAGAAACCTAAAGTTTTTCGCTTTGAACTCAGAGCAAAGGTCGCGCATGTCGCTGTAATCGTGAATAATAAGCTATTTTATTTGGTTAATTCCTGCCCCTGAAGTTGAATGTCCGCCGTCCAGGATGCGTCAGTGTACATACTGTAAAGATGTATATGTAGGACTTGTATGATTGAGAGTTATTTATTTACTTAAAAGATCATTCTGGAAATTTCAGGTGAAATATATTTGAAGATATGTAGCAGTCTCACTTTGGCGGCCATTAAGGCTACGGACCAACACAGGAAGTTTTCTTTTTTTTTATTTTCAGTGCAATATTATTATTCCAATCACAGCCAGGAAAAAAACACAACTACAAACTACCATCTGAAATTCACCACCTGCAGTCTATTTGTATCTACTAACTGCCGAGTGTTTTATAGGACTTTTCAAACTGGTGTGTTTTACAAAACCTCTCAAATATAAGAGGAGGCTGTTTTTCAGTCTGCAGCGGGTGCTTGAAAATCTGAAAAACCCTCGTTATCACGTCAGGTTGGAGCTTCTTAACCTTCATGCTTAACAATAATAAACCAGTTATGTTGTCCACCATGTCCTCAACCTCAACGTCTGATGAAATATAGGTAAAAAGTAATATTATTATACAGCGCTTTATTTTCCAGTGCAAACAAAATCTTTTGTAGTACCACTTTCTAATAAAGCACCTTTCATAAAGAGGCTATAACTGCATGTTTTAGCTACTTGCTTTAATAATGGCTAAAGGAATAGTTTGACCTTTTGGGGAATAAATTCTCCATCTATAGTCAGAAGACACTGATATCGCTCTCTGTCTGTCTGTTCGATATGTAGCAGCTTAGCTTTGCTTAGCTTAGCTTAGCACAAAGACTGGGAGCAGAGGGAAACAGCTAGCATAACTTTAGCTTGTAGTGACGCTTTGTAGTGAAGTTAAAAGGGTAAAGGGTTGCCAGATTGTGGAAAATCCCTTTATTAGCATTAATAATTAACATCTTCCATTATACATAATTCATAATAAAATAATAGTAGACTTCACAGGATTACGGGTAAACATGGATAGATAAAAAATAGCACTTATTCACAATAATAACTGCAAAAATGATGATTACAACAATTATGACTTTTTAACAAAAATAACTGTCGAAATTATGATTAAAATACTTAATTCATCACTAATTTACATTAATAACTGCAGAAATTGTAATTAAAACTCTTAATTGAGCTCTTAATAACATAAAATCATCAAACTCAATGATTAAAACACTATTTTTATCACTTAGTAATGTTAAGTACTGCAGAAATGATGATTAAAACACTATTCATCACTTATTAGTTAATAACTGCAGACATAATGATTAAAACAACTTATTAACATTAAAAACTAGATTACAACTATTTAAAAAGGATAAACACCAACCAAAGGGATTTTCAACAATCTGCCACCTGAAAATCAGTTTTTATCAATAGATAACTAATATATTATAACTAATCAATAAATGAATTACAAACCATTCATTACTATATACTGTTTACAATATATACATCATGTGCAATGGGTGCTTTATTATTACGTTGTACCAACATTTTATATGATTTATGAATATTTAAAAATGGCAACATAATTCTGGATATTATATCTATAAAATAATATATATTAAGGTATCAAAATATATGGTGGCAATAATTCATATATATTTTGGTGCAGTGTTTGAAATTAGAATCTTTCGCTTTGAAATGTTCAGAGTTTTCAGTATTTAATTTTATTCTAACCCTGTTAATTAGCACTTACAAGCAGTTTAGAAACTTAATTTACGGTTAATTAACACATTTTAATAAACATTAAAACAATATTAAGGACACTGTAACAACTTAAACTGTCCCTAAATTATAAAGCATCATTCATAATGAAGTGTTAATTAATGCTTTTTAGTGTAACTTAACATAGTTGTAATCATATCTTTATGGGTTTTATAATACATTTATAAACATGTGAATGATGCATACATGCACATAAACAGTTAATATTGCTTTACACACTGTCAGTTTTTACACACTATAGAGATAGTGTGTTTTTTTAAAGAATCTAAAGTGAATTGATGGTGTGTAAAAACACTAAATTCTTCAAATGATATAGTCATAATCAGTTATGCTCATATATAACTCTACTCCGTATGGTGTTAAGTACTGTAAATTGAGTTTTAATAAGCTGCTTGGATGTGCTTAACAGGCTTTAGAGTCAAGTGTCACCAGTATTTCTCTGCATGCAGACGGACATGAACTGTTATAAAGTTTCATCCTTTCATTCACAACCACTAATAAACGCTCTGAATGGATTTGATTGACAGCAGCAGTTTGTTGTTTTCAGACAGAGGACACATCATAGTTCTGACCTCTGACCTCTGACCTCTGCCCCGGCTCTCTCTACCATTGTCTGTCCTGTGGAATAAATTCAACTGGAGGCAACTCAACATGTGTTCGTGTGACTCTATCAACCATTGAATATGTATATATACTATATATATTATATATAGTGTCGCCTCTTGCTGGCTGTTGGAGAGATTCACGAACCAACGGGTGACGTCACAATACCTCCATCCATTACTGTATGTTAATTATAATTAAATTTTAAAATACATGATTATTTTTTGTTTTATTTACTGCATACAAGAAGAACCTGATAACTAAGAATATTCCAGCAGCCACTGCAATTTTTGTTGCACACACAACAATTAATAAGCTTCAATGAGTCTTTATCAGCTCAAATTCTAACAAGCAAACAAACAAAAAGTTTGAGCGGATGCAAAAACCAAACCGAGTGACCCCTCCTCCCAATTATAAACCAGCTCAGGTTAACCGGAAGCACGCGGCCGCTGTCTCCTGCTGTCACTTCCTCAGTCTGGCAGGTGTACTGAAGGAGCGCGTAGCGTCGAAGCCGTGTGTAAAGGGTGAGTAACAATCCGTTTTTAACTGACTATCGGGCTGTCTGGAAGCTAACAAATCTTAAATGTTTTGAAAATCCGTCGGAATGTTATTTATAACTTAACTCCTGCGCAGGATAATGTCGCGTAAAGCAGTTGGGAGTCTTGTAAAATTCGAACAAAGTACTAATTTACCTAGCAACAGAGAAGCTATCCTAAAGCAATCCTATTGGTTGTAGGCAGAACGCGTTGTGATTGGTCCACACTCCGCTGTATGTGTGATCTCTTCAGTTAAACATGTACGTGAGTACCGCATCACAAAAGTGATGTTAAGTTACAGCACGTCGATGTACGGAGCCATCATTATACATATGGTTGAAATTGAAACAAATAATACGAAATAAGATTGTATTCCTCATGTTTTCGTGTTTTAAATGTACTTGGGTAGGTTGTAGCCACAGCTAGCAGAGATGCTAATGCTCACAAGAGGTTCACCAGCTAAGCAAGTCTCGCGAGAGTTGTCCGATTTGGCAGCAGCTTGTGTTTAACACATTGTTTATGCTTACAAACTATTTGTCTGTCTGGATTTTTTGTCGTTCAAATTTAGGAAGGTGGTTCATAACACATATTTGTGTTATGTGGCTATTGTTTTTGTTACTTTACCTGGACTTTAAAGATTACGGCTACATGTTGAAAAATGTTTATTTTAAAGCTATGATTCTCAAACACATGTCTGATAATATAAGCACAATATGTGGACTTTTTGTTTTATTTTTGAATAAGTTATATGTTTTTGGAAATTATTTAAGCCATCTTTGCAGTTATGCCTTGAGGTAAAAATACTCCATAATCCAAATTTGTGATAATCCACAGATGAAAATAGTCCCAAAGAAATGCACTGTTTCCACTGGTTTGATTAAAACTAGTATTCAGCTCTTTGGGGGAATAGCTTTTATTATGTATTTATTTATTTATTTTTTAAATACATCCTCAAATTTAGACCTTGAGCCAAAGACAGCTGAGAATAATTGACTTTTTGACTGATTTTTGACTTTAATTGGATTTGTTGACAATAACAAAAAAATCCCAAACTCTCACAGTAACTTCAACTAAATGATTAAAAACCACTGAAATGGAAACATTAATTAAAAATCTAAATATTAAGAACTGTCATGACTACAGAGTAAACTTAACATTTTAAAATAGATGTTTTTACAGAATAAATATTTAAACAAACACAGCAACAAGAAGTAGAGGTTCTTTATTTTGGCAAAAGAAAAATTACTGTTTCAGTAATTGTTGTATTGGACAAATCAATTGTCTTTGATTACAGTGCCCCCATCAGTTAAGTCAATGTAAAGCAAGGTTAGCTTGGTGTTTTAAGCATCCTCTCAGTCAAATATATATATATATATATTACATACAGCATCAACACAAACACACAGTGGCTCATTTTAATCTCCACATGTTCGCCCCTGAGAGCTAAACCAGGGAACGAACAGGAGTAAAATCCTCCAAATATTGCACAAAATGGCAAAAGTTGTTTTTATAAAATTGGCCAAAGTGAGGATAAGCTATGATTGGACTCTATAAAAATGTATTTAAAACAAATATTTTTTTGTTTCTTTTTTGTTTCTTTAAAATGAAGCACTTGTGACTCACCACACATACAAAAACCTTGTAAACACACTTCACAGGAGGATGAAAGAGCAAAGACGGCATGCTCTTTGGTGTCACCGATGGACAGAGGCATGATGGGAAGTGACGGCAGCCTGTACAGGTTAGAGACGGACCAAACGGACAAAGGACAGGTAAGTCATAAAATCACAGCTCTTGACCTCCTTGGCAGCAGGAAGTCAATAATGCAGTGAAATGTTAAATATGTAATGTGTGTCTATAGCGCTCGAGGCCTCTTCGGGGTTATCTGTTGGCTAGCTTGCTCTTCTTCCTGGAGCGCAGAACGGAAAGACTTGACTTTATCTGAAAGAAAAGAGAATACCAGACAAATATTACTGCACTGTGTACATATTTGAAGTACTCTTCCCGGAGTATTTGCTTCTCCAGTGAGGAGAACTGGTTTCTTAACAATTCAACTACTGCTGATTATTTTCTCCATTAATCGATTGGTTGTTTGTGGAGCTGCAATGATTAGTCAACTGATAACGACTGATAATAAACGATTAACCGTTGCGGTAATTTTTCATGCAAGGATGTCAGAAAATGCTCTTTTCAGCCTCTCAAACGTGAATATTTCCTGTTTTATTTGGTACTGAAGTGAATATCTTTTGAGTTGTGGCCCAAATGAGGCATTGAAAGACGTTATCTTGGATATTGAGAATATTGGGATGGACATTTTATTGACCAAACGAGTAATTGATTAATCAAGAAGAGTTAGAAGAGGTTCAGATTTAATAGCTGACAAATGAACTTTTACCTCTCAGCTCGGTGAGAATGTCGATCTTCTGGTCCAGGATTTGTTCTAGCTGAGTTGCGAACGACTCAACGTCGTAGTCGACCTCCTCCGTCATTTCCAAAAGCACCTTCTCGTCTTCCAGCCAGCGGATCGACTCCTGAAACAACAGGCTGCACTTTCAACACCAGCTGGGTTTAAACACGAGAGCGAGGATGGGAACATTTTATCGTATTTCAGTCCAAATTATTGAACCTCCCTTTTGTGTGACTCGAGCAGACAGTTCGCTGTTTTCCTGACCTTGAAATTCACTTTGTGTTTTTAAACTAATACTTGAAGGAAATCAGCAGCAATCGACTTTTAAAAGCAGGAACGCCGGTGAAACAGCCTGCATTGATCTATAAGTTATTGATTCCTTCAGTATCTTGTGAGGATGTGATTGGAATAATTCCCAGAGGGCTCTGATGTACCTGGAAAACGGCCCGGTGGTCCTCCAGGACCTGCTCCTCCATCTCCACCAGCTGAGAGACGGCTTCATGGAAAGTGAAGAGCTGCGGGGAAACCTCTTCCTCCTGCGGAGAGAGCGGCCATGTTTGTTTTTACATCAGTGACTCCCTGTCTCTGGATCTCAGGATAGGTTCCCATTTTTTTCATGTCAGACTGCATATAAGAAGTGGACGTTGTCACCTGCTGGTACGCGGACAATAGTGTGTCATTTGGGTCGAAATATTTGCGGTTCATCATCACAGGAAAGCCGTAAATACAGATGACCGTCTTTATCCAAACAACTCAAGGCTGCTTTCTGTAGTTATGAATGAGTTTTTACTTTCTTAACAAACAGCTGAGTGAGTCTCATCTTACGTTCTGTTCACAGAGCAGCTTCAGGTCGTCCCTCTGTGGAGAACTGCCGACTCCCCACTGAGCCTCCAGCACCTCCAGCTGGTTGACGTGTCCTCCTCCCTGACGGATGTCCATCGCAGCCACCGGGTCTACCGTGAGTTCCTTCACCCTAAAACGACAACACAACTGTTGTGACTACAGATGAGTCTGTGTCTAGTGTAGCAGGACATGCAACATGCAGATGTGTTGCTGGTGAAAATGGTTTAAAATAAAATAAACCAAAAGGTGCTGAACAATACAGACAGACTCCATGCAGGTTCAGGAGAAATCAAGCCTGGAACAAATAAAAGCAGGTCAGCATCAACGAGCACTGGATGTTGGAGGAAACGGTTAATGCACAGTGAAGTTTACACCTTTGTCATCCCACTGAATAGATTTAGGTTTGATAGCCATCTTTAAAGACTGATTACATTTTTACGTAGATGATGAATATTTTTATTTTTTTCTCTGTGATGTTTCTATCAAAGTTTCACAACCAGCAGCCGTCCTTACAAACTTAACTGACGTGTTTTATCTTTTTATCTATATTATATGTTGATTTATTGCTTATGTTTCATGCCACATGACAATTTGAATCTTTGAATTTAGAATAAATTTGCAGAATTTATCCTATAGTCTCATATCTGTAGTACACCTTTGAGCCACACGAGGGCACTGCAGCCTCCTTACGGCACTGAATCGTTTTACTGATGAGCAGAAATGAGTGCTTCTTTAGCATGTTGAAATGATGAAATTATAATAATAAAAGGATAGTGGTTTCTCAGTACTTTGAGACTTTCCCTGTCTGCCTAGGAGGAAACAGTGCATTGCATAGTTGGTTTTAGGGACTATTTTCAGCAATGGATTAATCCCCATGTTTGTGCTCTAATGAGTATTAGATATTGTTATACAGCAGGGGCTGGGCGTAAAATATCATTGCGTAGCTTAAAGTGACTTGAGGTAACGTCTGAGGGGACATGAAGCAACAAAAAGCAGTTATGAATGAGTAAAGTTGGGTAATGTCCTGTGCCAATATGGCGGCAGATGGCTGTGAAGTGGTGATCGTACTCATAAGTAGGAGAGAGCTCAGAGCGACTCCCTCCACCTCCACTCTGAGAGAAGGGAATGTCTGAAGGACTTATCCCAAACTCCTTTACTCTGGAAACATGACAGAAAAACACAAAACCAACGAGAAGACACAGGAGTTATGTTGTGCAGCGATTCTCATATCAATTTTAATTTACAGCTTTCTGTAAAAAAAAAAAAAAAAAAAAAATTTCACCTGTTGGCGTATCGCAGCGTGTTCAGGGTGTTTTCACATGACGCCATTCCAGGAGAGATGGTTGCAATCTGTGCAGGGAAACGTTAAGAAGAGCTGGATCAAGAGTTGTGATGGCTTCACTGATGCATCCGTCTGCAGCTTTGCTTTTGTCTTACCATGCACGTTCTGGAGTTTTCTCCGATGAACGAGTCTCGCAGCACTTGGGTCAACTTGCTGGCTCTGAACGGAGTGTGAGGTTTGTTTCTGCCCAGCGCTCGAATGCACTCCTGCAGACAGACGGCAGCATTAACGTTATGGAGCAGTTAGTCAACACCAGGTCAAACCTGTTTCTGTCACTTTTAAAAACACAACCTCACAGTCTGTCTGTCGACCTTTCATTAACATTTTAGGAATGGCTTTGGTTTTCAGTGTCACAAAATAAAGGATGCAGACAGTAGTGGTTGTTCTCTTGGTAGCTACCGCTATTGGCAAACATTATTCCTCACCTCACACTATGAAAAATAAAGTTAAGCATCTAAATTAAACTTTAACAACAATAAATATTAAATATTGTGCATTATAACAGACTTAACTAATCCACGATGGAATTTGTTTTATTATCGATAAGTTGCAGTCCTACTTTCCTGTGCTCACTGCATTGATTTCCTGGCTGCATATCCACTTTTTCAAGCGCTTTATTAAATCTAGTTTTTGTTGAGGTTTGGACTTTGCAGTAAAGGAGGAACCTTCAGCGCCAGCAGGCTCTTGTTGATCTCAGCTCCTTCGAGGCGAGTCTGGCGGTCGGCGCTGGACGTGTCCGCCCCTCGCTCGTTACCCGCCAGGTCGATGAGGGAGAACTTTCCGTGCATCTTCCCCCTCCGGCGGAGAATGATCTGGAATACGGCGTGGCTTCGGGAGGAGTGAGCGTTGGCTGAGGTCTGACCAGAAGTCCTGAGGGAGACATGAAGCTCATCTTTCAGGATCTTAAAGGCCCAAGCTGTCCTCCTGCTGTTTCAGTTGAACTTAACTCCTCCTACCTGCAGCTGTTTCCCACTTCGATGAGTTTGAGGACGTCCTCTGTGCACTTCACCTCCCTCTCCTGCAGCCCGACCACCTGCACCTGCTGCTTCCCGTCCTCCAGGACCCGAAGCTTGGCTTTACGGTTCAGCAGGTCGAACACCTTTTTTAATACGAACACAAAGTAGAATATCAGAGCTGCATCAGAGCAGCAGCTTCACCTCCAGCATCATCTCCTTCACTTTAACTGGACTCTTTTCTTTCTCACTGAGTTCACCACTCTTCACCATTTTGAACAGGAGTGAGGAATTTAAACTGAATTCACCTTTTTAGACCCAAATTTAAGCCAGAACACTGGAGTTCTCTTTTCTGTTGAGGAATGACGGGAAGATAACTGGAATTTAACATCTCAATCAAAAAATAAACACCTGAAACTGAGTGGTGGGATAATAAATCTGTTAATGACGATGTGATTTCATTCAAATTCAAGAATTTTCCCTGTAAATTCAAGAGTTGTCGCTCTTTTATGAAGCCGTTTTCAGTTTCTTTATGTACAACAGCACAAACACGGCATCTTATTCACTCACAGTAACACATTGTGTTATACCCAAATAATTATGTTCGATTTTCTGCTTGAATGAGGAAAGGCTGCTCGGCAGCAAGTGACTAATTTGCAACCCACACAAAGTCAGAAATCAATCACAAAATCAAACGGGCCAACTTCAGGAAACTCCTAACAGTGTTGGACACCTCTGAGCTCCTGAATAGCAGCAGTCACTCGGAGACAAATGATAAATATCAAAGAATAAACACTTGCCTTCCCGCTGTAAATCTCAAAAAACGTGGCAAAGATTTGGAGATCCAACTTCTTGTAATTTGGCTTCTTTATCATGAGAAAGACGTCTCTTGCTGCACAAGGACAGAAAAGAAAAGAAAAGAGACGTTCAGTCAGATGCAAGAACCAGCAGTGAAGATGAAGCGCTGCTGTTAGGAGGAAAAACCAACCCGACAGAGCGTAGATCCCTTTAGAGCAGTCCTGGTTCTTTCCCGAGAAGTCGCCTCCCATCGTCTGAAAGTAGGATACCAGTTAAGATGGAAACAGTGCACAACATCAACTCAACATCTACTCAAGTTCAAAATCAAAGCACTCACATGCGTTTTTCCACTTCCTGTTTGTCCGTAAGCAAAGCAAGTCGCCATGCCTCGTTCAAAAATGGTCTCCACCAGCGGCTGAGCGGTGAACCTGAGAGAGGAAAAGTTTTACAGTTTTGTTGGGTAGACATTTTGGAAAGACGTGGATTTAAACTGCAACTTGACTGCTTGGCAGGTGGTGAAGTGTGACTCATTAAAGTCTTTAATCTCATGCTTTTATTTTGAGGCTTCGATGCCCCCTTATTATCTGACATCATTGTTCATACACTAACTGTTAATGTGATCTTAATGATAAAATTTCAAACAATACGATAAAATGTGATTAATCACGATTTTAAGAAAAAAAATTATATTTGACATCCCTTATTTAAACATCGCTGTGGGTCTCTCTGACTTAATAAAAAGTTAACTGAATAAAAAGTAAACGTAAATAGTAAAAAATATTTTTCTGTTAACTCATTGAGTGTCAGCCCTTTTATTTTAAAACCTAAAGTGCCTTTTGCCAGGATTTTGGGTCATTTTGAGTCATATTTCAAGACCATAGAATATTTTGTACTATGTCTCTGAAAACACTGAATAGCTCAAATGAAAGAAGAGACTCTCTATTTCATCATGACAAAAAATGTTTGTTTTTATCTTGTTCCATTCTTGTTTTATCAGAGGTAGAGTAGAGGACACTTTCACCAAAATCAACACTTTTTCTCCAGATTCTGTCTGTTTTGCTCTCTAATCTCGATCGTCTCCACTTCCTGTTTTGATCTCTGTGGTGTATACCGTCTCTTTATGCTCTGACTACATCTCCCAGAAGCCCCAAAATTACTCACAGGCTGTGTGAGAGCGCACTCTTGGGCCTCCTGCTGAAAAACGACTTTGTATACATACATAGATGGCACTAAAGCCTTGCATTTTAAATGACATACAAATACGTCAATGTCTCTCAGAGAGTTAAAAATGATATGTATGTTTTTTTTTGGACATATTAATGCAGATTATTTTTATGCCATATCGTCTTGTGACTGCGTAGAAAAGCTTAATACCTGTAAACCATTTCGTTGGTGGAGTTCTCGTCAAAGGCGTAGTCGAATCGGAACGTTTGGTTCTCCAGGTAGCGGGTCAGGTCCACTTTCTGCTTGGGCTCATGGACCATCACCACGTCTTTACTGGGAATGGTGATCACGTCCAAATCCTTCATGGTCAACTCTAACAAGAGACGGACAAAGTTAGTATTTTTTTAATTTTTTTTTTATTTATACTGGGTGCTTTTTCATTTAATGTGTAGGGAAACTCGCCTGTTGTATTAAGCTGCTCTTACCTTTTTTATTGAGAGGACGTGCACGTACACAAACACATATCCTGTGCTCCTCGATCTGAAACATCAGAAGGTAAAAAGATCAGGACGCTTCTAGATCTCAGTAGAGCTAAATAAATAAAGGGAGGAATGTTCAAAGTTATTAAAGTTGACAAAATGCTTTTACTAGTACAGAGATCAGGGCAGGAAGTGGAGATGATCGTGATTAGAGAGCAAAATGGATGGATTCTGGACAAAAATGGTGTTTAGTTAACATTGATAAGCTTGGTTACTAACCAAAACAGTAATTTCTAATTAGAGCTATCTCTGTGATATTTCATTTTTATGTCCTGACACTGTTTGAATGTGGAAAGCAGACTTACCAGGTCGTTGCTGGTTAAAGGCCTGTAGTCCAGACTGGCTCTGAAGTCTCTGATCATACACATGATTTCATAGTTTGGTAAATTGACGTCCACCTCCTGAAATGTAACGAATAAAAAACGACAGCATTGTATTCACTAAAAGCCAGTAACAATACTCGGGCACAGCAGTGGGTGTATGTCCTGTGTGGATACTGTATACGTGCACTCAGTACTTTATATATGTGTACTCCTCACTTGTGCCCTTTTCTCTCTGAGCTCTTGTTGCTGAAGTCGCCTCTTTTCTCGTTTCTCCTGCAGTTTCTCCACTTCCTTCACACAGTTGGATTTCCTCCGTGCTGCCAAAGGAGAGTGAAATATAATCTAAATAATAGCAATTAACAATAAACATTATTTATGGATAAGTTCCTTTAAAACCTCTCACAAATATAATATATATATACTTTTATTTTAACAAAAGGCAGATTCTCCTTAAACAACTGCTCAGTTTTTAATCAAACAATAAATTTACTGGAAATAATTTAGCACTATTTATCGATTCCCAAGCAAAAGTACCAAAAGTACTTTTACCTCAAGGTTTAGCTGCAATCATAAATAGAATAGAATATAATAGAATAAAAAAAGGTATTTTTTTTTTGTCATGTGCTGTACTGAAGTTGGACCAGTGTGGAGGATTTGGTGGCTTCTAGTGGTGAAGCTGCAAATTGCAGCTGAAACTGAGTGTGTAGAAATCAAACAAAAGCCAGTTTGGTTTGTCCTTCCTGGGCTACTGTAGAAACATGGCTGCCAACTCTGAGGAGGGGATCCACTCTGCATTTAGATGCTGAATAAAAGACTCATTCAAAGGGAACAAAAAACACAATGATTCTTATTTTGAGGTGATTACTATGGGGCCATTATTTACAAATGTGTTTATCAAGCCGTGTGTGCGTAATCAGAACAAGATGTAAGTGCGTAGTGGGATTTGTAAATGTATAGACAGATCTGTAAATATGTACATAGATCTGTAAATGCATAGGAAAAAAAAAACTACATAGATCTGTAAATATGCAGACAAATCTGTCAATGTGTAGACAAGCCTGTAAATGCGTACAGGGATCTATAAATATGCAGACAGATGTGTAAATGTGCAGACAAATCTTGTCAAAGTGTGACAATAGACGAGCTTGTAAATGCGAACATAGTTCTGTAAATGTGTAGACAATACTGTCAATGTGTAGACAATACTGTCAATGTGCAGACAAATTTGTAAATGTGTAGACAAAACTAAATGCTTGCACATTAATAGCTGAAAAAATATTTTCTGCAACAATTGTCAAATCTCACTTTTACATTTACTGCTTGTTTTACACATTTACAAATCTGGTTATGGATTGAGATGCACATTTTTAGTGGGTTTGTTGCAATAATGACCCCACAGATTACACACTAAAGAAAACCTACTCATTAATACTATATTCCATTCCTGCCAGTACATCCCCAGTGGGGCCAGTTTTTAATTTTTGGACAACAATTTAAGTCTATATTATTTCATAGTAAAAAATATAATTGTCTACGCTCAGGTTTATTTCTAAGGATGTCGTGAGATAGAGTGTTGAATCAGAATATTTTCTATGCACGGTAGCGTTTATTTATGCTGATTCCAACAGCCACATGTGAGAACTAAAACAAGTGCTGCAGTATAGTGTCCAAGTCCAGAAGCCAAACCAGCGAGCGGCTGTGAAAGAGCCTTTTAACGGCCTCACAGCTGTGTGGGAGCATGACATCACCCTCGACAACAACACAGCAACACACTGACGTACTTAAAGGTAGAGATTAGGAAAGTGAAGCTTGTGGACTTGGATCTCCTGATCCAGATGGACTGGGTGTTACCGTTCTGCTGCTGCAGCAGTGACTGGTTGAGGGCGGACTGGGCCGGGATGGCTGGGGGAGGCGGTTCTGCAGCCTGGCTCTGCTGGCTGGGTCGAGCCCGGGTCGTTCCCACCGCCGCCGCTGAGGAAAACACACATCATCACCCATTTGAGCAACACTATACAGCAGAAAAACTTACTGTACCTCTTCAAATCTAGTCATCTCTATTTGTGCAGATATTTGGGATTTATTGAATAAATTTTATTTTTATACTTCAGAATTTATGTATTATTTTTATAGTACGTACCATACATATTTATTATTTTTACTCATTCTATTTCATTATTGTTGTTTTATTGTATTTATTAATTTCCCCCAATAAAAAAAAAGAATATTATTATTCTAGTTCATGAATTAATTAGCTCATTTTGGTTCAAAATGATCAGCATTATCATTATTTTTTCGATCATTGTTTATTTTTGTTATTTTAGAAAATTAGAGCTGCGACAACTAATCTAACTTGTCGCAGCTCGCGATCGCAGAACTAAGCTACTGAGCACCATCTGAAAGGGCTAAGTTGTGTTCAGGATGTATTTGGAATAAGCTGCTCTCTGTTTTGTTGAGGAAACGCTGTGAACGCACCCCTGAGTCACATCACATGTGGCCTGGATAACTTTACGTTGCCTTGTCTGGTTAGCATGTTTGGTTTAGCCGCTAGCTTGTCCTTAAGGGTTGTGAGTCAGAGCAAAGGTTTCAAATGTGGGTTTTGGATAATACTGAATAGAAAGCTAGTGTCAAAACATTGAATACTTTGCTGTCATTGCTAAGGTAAAATGGACAATAACATCATATACACATAATTAACTGTTAAAAACTCCCAATATTACAAATAAAGTGGCTAAAATATAGTGTGATAACCTGATAATAGTGGCAGAAAATGAAACTAAACTGGCACTTTGATCAATTTGTACTATTTTTGAAGTATATAAGAGATGATTTCCTAGACTTTTATGACTTTGAATATATCCCTGTCAATCAGACCAGCTTGAGCTTCACTGAAAATATCAAATGATCCCTAGAAGAGGGTGTTTAAAGCATGATTGCAGCATCTTTTCCCTCTGATTTCGTAGATTCGTGGATGTCTATCAGATGATGATCACTGAAAAAAGTGCATGTGAAGTGAATCTAAATATGTAAGTATCATGCAGAGTTACGAGTGTTTTAAATTAACTTTAAATCAAACGTACCTCTATTCTCCCGTGGAGGATTCTCAGCTTTTGGTATGGCTGTAATCCGTTTGGTCTGAAAATAAAAGACAGCACTGTGAATCGATGCAGAGTTGAAAGATTAAAGAGGTTTTTACCGACCATCACTTGTTCCATACCAAAGTAAAAGCCAACGCTATGTCCTTCACAATAAAGCGACCTACAGCTGAACACAAAAATAACCTGTGTTAACCTGTGAACATGGAAAGGGACTGATGGTTTTGGCAGACCTTGGGGAGTTTGCTGGTTTTAGCAGCACTGGAGGGAGGAAGAGGAGCTTCAGGACTCTGTGGTATCTCCTCATCAGGAGCAACATCTGGATTCAGAGCAAAGACGCTCTCCAGATCGATCTGAGGCACAAACAAAGACACAAGAGACATTTATTTATTAAGCAAAATGACAGTGTAAAGCTGTTGCTTCTGTTGACTTTTGTAATGTACGGTAAAATTCAGACACAGTGCAGATGTTAATTCCAGCTGGTTTGAGGCTAAAACAAGAGGCTGCTCATTTAGATGCTCAACTTCCAGTTTCTTGTCCTCAGACAATGTTTTGTATTCTGTGTATTAAGCTAAATAACATGTATAATATTATTATCTAGTAAAGTATATTGAGTCATACTCACAGAAATGTATTATTCCTCCACCTAGTGTCATGTGTTTACATCGCTGCCCTAAATTAACAGTATTATGTATGTGCAAGCTCTTTAATCTTTCATGCGTAAGTATAATTATAGTTGTTATCAAGGAATTTTCAAATTTACAAGAAGCAGAAAAAATATCATTATTATTATTGTGATAGAGATGTTAAATAGCAGTTATTTCCTGTCATTCTTGAATAGAAAATTGTGTTTTAGTGGTTGTTTGTTATTCTGGATTCATTTCTGACTTCTCAGTGGATTCCAGTGTTTTGGCTCAAATTTGGGTCTAAAAAGGTGAATTCAGTTTAAATTCCTCACTCCTGTTCAAAATGGTGAAGAGCAGGGAACTCAGAGAGGAAGAAAGAGTCGAGTTAAAGTGAAGGAGATGAAGCTGGAGGCTCTAATTCATTTGTTCAGCTCTGGATATTATGCAGTTAAAATGTGTGACCGCAAGACATCTTGGCTCCACACATTATTTTCCAGACAGAGATAAATTTCAAGAGGATATACAGGAAGTTGGTGGCAGGATAGTGGAGGCTGTACCTCTTTCCCTTTGGTGTCTCCATTCTCGATCCACTCCACGGTCACGCTGTCGTTGTCCTCGTGCAGCGACGTGACCATCGCCTGGTGTATTCGTCCTGCAGAGTAAAAGAGATACTGGGCCTGCTCAGTGCTGCGTGGTAGACTGTAGACTTTACAGGATTCACATGCCGCTGCAGCCTTTTAAATCACAGGAGGTTCACACAGCCAGTGAGCCATGAACACATCTCTGCCTGAGAATATCATTTTCATGTCATTTCATGCAGGAATAAAACGTGAAACAGCATTTTAGATTCCTGCAGTTACAATTTTGACACTAAAATAAAGATACTGGGATGCTAATGGGTGTGGCTCATGATGGATGATGATGACTTCCATCCCCTGTCATCAACAACTTCAAGAGCTGCATTTACTCACTGTTAATTAGATTCTAGGGTGCGTATGTGTGCAGAGAAAATGAGCACAAAGCTGGTTTTTAAAGGTTATTATAGAGCCAGAAAAAGGAGGGTGGAGAAGAGAGAAGAGAGGCCCCATGCATGCGTGCAGCCGTCCATCACAGGCCACTGCTGGGTGATGCAGTGCAGTTTCTACCCTGCACACTGGAGGGGTTGCAGCTGTGATGCAGAGGAACCAGGGCAGGGAAGGGCAGGTGTCTTTTATTTTGGCCGGACAGCAGCACAGGTGGACGGATACGCCCGCCCGGCATCACGCTCCCTTGTCCGGTCGGTCCGGTGTGTGTCTCCCGGACTCACAGTCGCCAGCAGCCACGCTAAAAAAACAACTGCCCGTTTTAACGCTTCACCCCTGTTTATTATTATTATTTTATTATAATGACAAGATGATGTAGCAGCTGTGCTAGCTTAGCAGAACACCGCTGCGGCGAGCGGTGACGTTAGCTGCGCTCACCCGGACCTGCCGGATGGAGAGCGGTGTCAGTGTCTGTCTGTGTGGAGATAGCTACGTACCGTCACTCCGCTTTATCTCCACGTAAATGCCCACGAAGATCTTCCCAAATATACCGGCCATGTCTCCCCGCACGTTTGTGTGAGCGCTGCTGCTGCAGAAGCTGAGGTCACTAGCGGTCAGTCATCGAGAGGAGACGGAGCCACTGCGCATGCGTAGGTGGTGAAGTCAGCAGCATCTTCTGCGCTGAGAGAAGTAATTTTACTTCAGTAAAAGTACTTTTATTGCTGCCGCCATTGCCTTTAACTTATTTCTTATTTATTTATCTAGTGTTTTTACATATTTTTTTAATTAAGTCTTACTAGGTTTTTATCAATAGTGATTAATATTATTAGATTTGATGTATTTTGATTGTAGCTTCCTTCATGTTTCATTTCATGCTGTGAATGAAAATGAAGTATCAGTAATAATAATAATAATAATAATGCAATACATTCTTACCGCCCTGTGTGTGAAAAGTTTTTATGCTTTTCAGAAGACTATTTGAAATCAGATCATTTTACAGTCAGGTAATATATATACCTCTGTATCTCCTATAAGCAAGAGTTGGTAATTTTAGTATCTTCATCTTTTTTCATATGACATCTCTTTCAGTCCTGGGACAAGTTTAGTTACTCTTCTCTGAACTCCTTCTGTTTTTCTTTCCATATATTTTACTTTACTACACTGTACTATACTTACTGTACTACAACATGTCAGTGTTGATGTGCTATAAGTGCTGCGGTGTTGTATATTATATAATTTCAATATTGCTTAATGGAAAATCAGGATTTTTCTGTTGTAGTTGGTTGAGATGAAGCTCATCTTGAAATACTTTCATTCATCTGCCAGTTATTCTCTCCAGTTGATTGTTTGGTTTGTAAAATTGGTGGAAATTCTCAATTTTTAATTTAACAGCTGCAGTTCCACTTCATTGAACACAAGATGGTAGCAGAGGTTTGTTTACAGGGCAAACTGTAACAGTAGAAAAAAAGTGCATCATGCTGCTGTATTTTTTTTTTATTGTAATTTATTGGCATTTAGTGTCTGTTTTAGTTTTAACTTACAAGATGATAACCTCCCAAAGCAAAAAGGGAAAGAAAGAACTAAACTACTGAGTAAATATTGGTATGTCATGTACAACTACTATTATCTATTATCATATACAGTGAGATGATTTTATTTTCATGTGTTTTTATAAGATCAAGGTTGATGGGCTGTTGTCCAGTTTATCGTGTCTCAGTAAAGGGTTGTTCACTTCAGATGTCATTAATTTTGTGTGGACAAAAATGAACATACTGGAGACGTTTGACCTGATGATGGCGCCAGAGCAAAACTAAAAACTAAAAGTTCCCCCTGAGGCTGACATGAAATACAATCAATCAATAGTTGTGGAGATTTTTGTGTTCAGACAGTCAACTGACAAACGAGAGGCTTTCGGTACACAAATCAATACTTAGTCACATCAGTTGTTCTATGACCACTTCTTGTTTTGCTTGGATATATTTGCATTCATTTTTTTTTGTTCTTGTTGTTTCACCTCGCTACATTTGCACATTTTTCGAGCGTTGACCTGTTGACCTCTTGCCCTCTCGCTTCGCCGTATTTGCTTTTTTTTTTTTTCAAATTACATAAAAATACATCAATGGCACTCAGTGAGTTAATATGTACAGTCATTATTTCTCATTGTGCCTTTTAATCACCTTAAAACAAACCTTGAGTTGAATCACCCCCTCCTCCTGTCTGACAGCCATCCATCCACTGAGATGACTGATACTCATTCACACTCTTTCATTAACAACACACACTCATGGATGGAGGACACACAAACACATGCACATCCCCTGGCTTTCCCATCAGTCCATCCGATCCCCGAGGTGTCGGCCATCACTGTCTCTCGTAGGCGTTTCCCCAGCAACCACAGCCTCCCCTGTCAGACTTGAGAGAGCTCCTTCTTTCTGTTTGCTTTGATTTCTGGAGAATTAATGGACACGTATTATTGCGCTCGGTGTGTGCGGGAATAGAGGGGGAGACACTGAAGCATGTCATGCGATGAAAATGTAACACAATGGATTACATTTAGTGTGCTTCTGTAAAAAATGATTTCATTTAACCGAACCGCTCATGACATTTCAAGCTAATTTGTCTGGCAGGAAACACAGACCCAGCTATGCATGCATGCATATTTCTGGGGATCATTCGCATTATTTTACATAGCAATAGACGCTATAGTGCAGCTACTGCAAGGGATCTGTTTTGCAATCATGGATAATTCATGACCTGCTCAGACGCTGCATATGAAAAATCCTTTTGAAGGCGGTTTGGGACCAGAGGAAATAACCCTTTTCTCCAACTTGCCTTCACTTTGTAAAAGGCTGTGCTTCTTCTGTGTGTCTCAGGTGATGTGACCCACCTGTGCTGTCGAGGCTAATATTAGCTTATCATTAACGCTGCTGTACTTTCGTTTGTAACGACAGGAACAGCACTGATGTGATGGTCACGATGTGTTTGTTATCATCTACATTTGAGTTATAATCTATTAATGGTTAAGGTAGAACATGCCCTCACACCTTTTTCTGGACAAAGCGTCTCTGAATTCCCCTCATTTCCTGTGTGAAATCGTGGCGCTTCCTGTATACACCAACTGTTAAACATGCATCATGTTGCTCATGTTACATCATGTTAGAAAATGTAGACTACACACTGTGATTTTGCCGTACCTTGTCTTTCGTTTTTATTCGTGCATGTTTCTGACAGACCTGACATTAAAAATAGGCAAGGCACACATTGATTTTAGTTTTATTGTCAGTTAAAGAGTAACATCCGAATCAAGCAAATGCTTTGTGTCGTTTTCAACACTTCTGCTTTGTGATTTGTCTATTTCTATATCCCATGAGGCTTTGCTGTGGCTAAAACCAGCCAACAGAGTAGTATTTAAAGGAGTTAAAAACCTCCAAAGAGGTAAATTTCCATTAAACATGAAAGCAGCTGGATATGAATATGAATCCAGAAACAACAGCTATTGGAGTAAAACATTTTACTGCAAAATATTACTTTTAAAACCTTAAAGGAACTTTTTTAAATAGTTCATGAGCAGAAATGAAACATAATATTCATTACTATGTTTTCATTTGTGTATAATCAGCTGAAGCTAAAAATGGTTGTGTTTCTGTTAGCTTAGCTTAGCTTCATATCTACATCGGGAGCATGTCCTCTTCTGATTCTACCATGTTTCTACAGTATCCTAGAACAGACAAACCAAAGGGAGACTTGCATGTTTTCATGTCACCTGAAGGCCACCATAGTTAACTAAGCTAACCGTATGGCATGGTTACTTCCATTCTGGAAAGGAAAGCGAAGAGTGAGCAAGGAAGTCGGTTGGTTGCAATCTGCAACCACACTAGATGCCACCAAATCTTGCACACTGTACTTAAGTATGGTTGCTGATTCTCAGAGTATTTTCATTGTGTAGTACTTTTTACTTCTGTATGTGAGATATCAGGACTCAGTGCTTTGATGACCAGATGTCATCCACTGCATGCACCAAGATGGCTTCTAATTAATAATTGCTGTCAAATCTGAGGATCTGTGCCGAAGAACTGAAAGGGCCGAGCGGTGCCCTGCGAGGACAAAGGAAGGCAATCGAATTACCGCCCATTTTACTGATTTCATTTCCATGGCGGTGGAGGCCGTGGCGGCGTATAGCGGCTTCAGTGGGTAATGGTTTCTGGCAATGACGGGGCCCTTAGTCCTGTTCAGTGGAGCTGCAACAACCCCCCAGGGTTTCATTGGCAGTTAGAGCTTTCGTTTCTCTTCTCTTGAGGTCATTTAATGACAAAAAAGAAGAAGTTATGCTTGTCGTTAACCTCGCCCACTCTTCTTTTATGCATAAAAAAAATCTAGCCTATTGTACTAAGCTTAACAGTGTCCTTGTGTAACTGCGTAGGTCAATCGAATGTGAAATTAGATCATTTAGAATTCGCATAAGAGGTCTTTATTTAGGGTAGCAATAAGCCGCACAGCGTTATAGTGATTGTCAGGAAACAGACCAAAGACCTTTATAAGTGGAGGGGCAGAAACTGAGAGGAAGAGGAGGATGGAGGGGGGAGGATGCTGCAGAGGGAAGCTTCCTCAGGGATAGGGTGCTTTTACTTTGAAGTGAGACTGTGTGCAGCACCAAATCTCTCCCCCCCATCCTCCATCTATTACTGCCATATTTGCTCGTTATGTTTTCATGGGCTGATTCGTAGACGCCTGAGTCAAATCTTTTGGCCCAGGAGAGACGAGCTCTGGGGGAATAGCAACGAGGCAGAGATGCTGGCATGTTTTCAGGTCATGGATTGATGTGGCTGACTTCAAAAACCCCTGAATCCAGTTGATACCTTGACTGGCTGGGAACGTGCTGTTTGATTGACAAGTGGCAGTGAGGTGGCTCATATGGTTCAGTCTGTTCTCTTTAAGCCTGACGCCGACCCCGACTTTTATATTTCCATCATTAAATGTGCCCTCTTTTGTTCAGATCGTGTCAAGCGAACAAATAAAATTGTGTTTTCTAATGATACGGAGCAGACGTTTCTTCAAACTATTTAGGATCTTGTTTCTTTGTCTGTAGAGTCGAGTCTGTGTTCACTTTATTGTCCATCAAAATGCAAACATTAAGGATGGAGTAATTACATGAAAAAATGACACAAGGTACAGGCTCATTAGTTAATTGCTATCATCGCAAAACAGAAACCTTTCTTTTTTTACCTTAAAATTCTATTAATAATGAAGAAATTATTTGAAAAAAAAACTCAATATTGACTGAAAGCCTCTTCTTTCTTTATACTCTAACTTTTCAGTTAAGGTGAAAATGGTTTGTAGTCAATTTTAAGCTCTTTACAGAACTTAATCAACCTTGTACTATGCATATAGTCAATTAAAAATGTAAATCCATTAATTTATCCATTAATTATTTCCATCTTTGATGAGAACTGCTAAATTCACCCCTTAAAAAACCCTAATTGTGCACATAATCCATTTAAAATACCTTGATGCATCGCAGTTCATTTCACTCGTGGCCTGTAAGCAATGATTTGCGAGGTAGTTTTAATTGGGTTCGTGGTAAAAATTAAGGGGTGTTTTCAATGAATCATATACACAGTTGAAATGGTTTGTGTGGTTAAAACTGACCAAAAACATAAAATATCCCCTCTTAAATCCCTTTAAGAGTCATGCATATTTAATATTTAAAATAATGGCACTTCCTTGTTGCTGAAATATTGTCATTGAACGTGTAAATACATTTATCATACTGTTTGTTAAAGCCTTTATATGTATTTGAATTCAAATGCCTGTTTGAAGCTCAGACACACTGGCAGCTGCCCACTCTATGTAATGCATTTCTTTTCTGATCTGATACTCCCTCTAAACCAAATCTATGTGGACCGGCTCTGTAATAAGATGCATTAGAGTGGCGTGGCTCAGAAATCCAATACTCCCAGCCATCCTCTCCTCCACCAGTCCACGATCAACTGGCTTCATAAACTTTGCTAAATTTAGTGGAGTCTTTTGTCTTCTGGCTGCTCTGAAATCTGATTTCTTTTTTTTTTTTTACTTCTGAGACTTGTCAACACGCTGAAAATTGACGTCTTGTCAGATGGATGTTTTAAACATGATTCCCATCGATTCCTCCGTGTCTGTTATCGTGTTCCTGTTGCTCTGCTTGTCACTTATTTCAATATGGCCGCTTCACAGCGAGATGATAAAGCCATTATCTTGCCCATTCAGGAACTGTCACACGCCGTCGCCGAGCGGGCAGCAATTAATTTTCTCCCTCGACAAAGTCTCCGTGGCTCCCTGAATTGAGATTACATTTCTTTGTCAATTTTTGTTTGAAAATGTATATTTCACAAGCGGTGTGTGGGTGCGTTTGGGGTTGGGTCGGCTCTCGATGCATTTGATTCGCCTCAGCGGGGCCTCGCATCTGTCAGCTGCAGAGTCGGTGGTGACAAACTTCAGTAAGATGACAGGCCAGAGATGACAGGGAGCGACTGTGAGTTTGCCATTTTAGTACGAGCACTGCGTCACATCTCGCATGCATTTCAAACAGAGGCATAGGAAGATTTTTTACGTCCTTAACTTAAACATAGAGTATATAATCTTCTTTGTGAGGGAGTTGTACTCTTCATGTCGGTCAGCTAATTCCTGGTTAGGAGTCCTTTAGTTTTATTTTTTACTGATAAAAAACCCCTAAAAACACTGAATAAAGCAGCTTCACTTTGAAAATCAGTCTTTCTCCAACGCAGGACGTCTCTGAGGGGCTAGCACTAACGTTAGCTCAGCTTGTTTCTCTGATAACTTCACATCCAGACGTTCAGGAGGTTTTATTGGGAGCTAAATTCTCCTTTTTCCTCAAAACAAACAGATCTGCTGATTTAAACTGATAAGGACACTGATTAACGTAAAAAAAAAAAAATCTGTTTCTCAGATTGCTTTCACTAACTTAAACGTCAGCTCTGTTCCTCTTCACATCCAGACGTCATCAATCCTACATCTATATGAAATATGTTGTGAAATCCACCAAAATCTAAAAAGTGTGTCTTTAAATGTGGCCTAAAATTGGGTTAAAAATACCCAGTTTATGGCTGTTTCTGGCAGATGAAAGGGTACAGGTGAATAAAGTACTCCCCTTCGAGCAGAAGTCCTGTAATAAAAGCTTAAACTTAAAGTTGCAGTGCTCATAAAAAAATCTAAAATGACGTGCTGACAGTAAGTATCATGATTCCTTCTGTGCTCATTTTGTTATTAACACAATTTCAGAGACCGAAGCAAAAAACAACCCATAAGAGCGGCTCGTGAAGCTCGTTACCTCCGATTAAACTGTCAAACTAGGCAGCACTGATCAAATATAAACCATTTTTTTGTGTCTGTGATAACTATTTCTCTCGCGAAACGCTTTCAGACACATAGCTTGTTGAAGTGTTTTTCTGTAACGTCCTCATTTTACAACAGAACACTAAAATAACTTTCTGAAAACATTTACAGTTGTTGTGCCTCATATAGGATCATATTTAGTGCATTTATTAAAGTAGACAAAAAACAAAATAGTTGTAAAAAAAGAAAATTTCAGTGTGAAGTGCCTCACTAACACTAATTCTTATGAAGTTATGCATTTGGACTGTAAACAACTGAAATTCAATCAAATTTCCCAAATAAATAGAACTTAAAAACACATCTTTTAAATAGTTTTTACTTTATTATTGAGCTGCAGAATGTGTATGTTTTAGCTACAATATATGTTCCACAGTGATGATTTTTCACTGCTAAAATAAAAGCATAAAAACATTAAATTAATTAAATTTCTGTCTGCGTTATGCTGTGAAAACTTTTCTCAAGTTTCTGTGTAGTACTACTCTCTTTCTAGGGCACAGTGGTTTTCTGCTGATTATATTTTATGACAATGTGGCTATAATAAAAATAAAATACAATCAGTGATAGTAAGATATTCTTTCAGGCGGTGTGTTTTAAGCTGACTGTGGTTTAAGTTTTTGATTTATGTACAAAAACAAACAATAGATTAATACCTCAGAGTCTGCACAGCGACAAAGCTGGTGGAGATAAAAGAACTACGAACTGCTTTCTGTGATCGGCCTTTTGTGAAAAAAAACTGGTTGTTGTTGTGTCTGGGAAAGTTCAGCTCTTTTAGGGAGAAATCAAAGCAGCGTTTCCTAAAAAGCTGACATTTCCTCTCCAGCTCAGCATGATGACAAGCAGAGCAGGATCTCCAGCTACAATAAATAAAAAGTCTATGTCACTGATCCTGAAAACACACTAATAAATCAGTAATTACAACACAGAGCAGGGGATAAAAAGTTTGCAGAAGAGCTTCATAGAGTAAAAACACACATTTCACAGGATGATTGATGGATAAAACTTGCATCTGAATGCTGCGTCTTTCCTTGAGAAGTGTAGATTTATAGCGCTGGACCTGCTGAAGGCCTCGTCCTCCACCTCTCCGACTACTATTTATCACCTGCACCTGGATTAGAGATGCCTGAATTGCTATAATTAATAACCATAAACCCTCAGGGAATTTTAAGCAGCCAGTCACATTTGTTTCTGAGGAGACTTGTGGACACTGATGGACAACCAGGCCTTCAAGACCCTGATCCAGACAGCCTCCTCCTCCTCCTTCAGGACTTAAAGCACACAGTCATGTAAAGTAGATAAAGATCCACTTCCGCTGGTGTTCAGTGGATGTTTTTCCAGTTTTAAACCTGCGAGCGGTGCTGCAGCTTCTCCAAACGGCGTCTGCAAAACCAAAATAACGTGACGCCCGAGACGATCCTCCTTTTCCTTTCCTTCATCTGCCAGTTGTGAAGAAACACTTCCCGATTAAATTAGAGCCATTTATCGCTTGTTGCTTTGATCTTCCTCACAGACATCTTTTTTAAAAAACACATAAATAGAAGAAAGAAGAGCACAACATGAGGGTCAGTCCATGTTTAGTTTGGAGCTCAGCTGATTAAACTGGAGGAAGGATCCAGCTGGACCGTGTTGATAGTGAATATTGTGACATGGCTTTGTTGAATACTTGACTCTGATTGGTCATAACTGACCATTTCCATTGATGCATCAAACCAATAATTAATCAAAGCTCCCTTATCGTTGCTCATGTCCAGGTTCACGCTGGTGTTTAGTGTTTCTACTAGGACATGTTTACATCTTTTAATGACAAAATGTTTTCCTCATACTGTCTCACTGAAGCCACTTTAGTGCATTTCAGTGGAACGGCGTTGCTAGGCAACAGCTTGGCTCCATGTGTACTTCCTGTCTACTAACAGGAAATAAACTGGGAAAATTTAGAGAACATTTAAAACTGAGAGATGGTCTAAAAACTGTAGACTATCTAGTCACAGATGGGCAGAAATCCTGACGGCTGGTTTTAAATATGTGAGGATTGAGTACAGTATTTATGCAGCATTAAACGTGATACATCATATGAAAGACATTAAAATCTCAGGTTTTACAATATGGGACCTTCAAGAAGTAAAGCTAGCCTGGCTTTATATTTTTTATTAACAGTGAGTGGCTTGTTGTACATTATCCTTTAGTCATGCTTTTAGTGCTGTTTAAATAAGCTGTATTGTTAGGTTCTTATTTCTCTGGGTATATTGCCTTTTGAAAACAAATTAAATGCTTGTTTATTCAAGTTTTGTGTTTTGTCGGAGTGATGCAGAATATCTGAAGTAGAAAAAATCAAAATGGATGTGCTGGTTGGTCTTTGTGACAAGTGCTTCGATTTACAGTTCAGCATCTTAATTTGCAGTGGTTTAGTTCATCAATTTGAGTAATTTGTTAATCATCAGCTTGCAGCTTCCTGCATTAATTTTCTGCTAACAAACATTTTGTTGCATACATGATATCCTATAGAGCTATTCTTTCATGCTGGCTCCAGATCTGTTGTTTACACGCTCCTGTTCTTCCTCCTGAGACATTTGTTTGGTCGACTGGCAGCTTTGGCAGCAATCACAGGAATGACCTGACCTAATGTACCGAGGAGATCAGTCGACCACGGTGAAAATCATCCCTCCCTCCCTCGCATGGAGGCAGGAACATCTGCGACAAACTAAACAAAGACCCGACGATGCAACTGAGCCAATACCTGCAGGTTGGCTCAGAGTGAAGCTCCAGTCCTGGTACTCTGCCTTTTTCACTGTTGTTTATATGGAGTATAGAAATATTTACTTAACAGATGCATCAGAGCAGCAAACATTCTGGTAATCAATAATACTGTTAATTTAGTGTAGTAATATGTATGTCTATATAAATCTATCCAGTTTGGGGCCTGCAGTGCTGTCTGCCCTCAGAAGCAGCTTTGATTTGATGGCAGGTGACTGATGCTGTGAAAAGAGCCCGGGGCAGAGTTCTTGTAGTATTAAAATGTGTGTTTCATCATGACAGCACTCTCCCAGATGAATATTTCAGGCAGAAGGTGGGAAGGCAGGAGGTGTTTGGAGGTGAAAGTGTTGGTTGAAATGCCGTTGGGTACGGTGGCCCTGAGATTTCAATGCAACGCAACTGAAAACAGGCAGGAAGGCAAAACAGCAGTGATGAGGAGCGCTGCAAGCTAACAGATGTGTGAGAGCTAAAGCTAGCTAGCAAGAAATGAACTGAGTGATGTCCAGCAGATGTTAGTGGTACTGTCTGCATAACGCAATCATCCAAATATAAAACCTGAACTGTACCATCAGTCAGCAGTGATGTGGTCAGCGTCAGGAGGTTCTGCATTTGAATGTGTTTGGATTTGCTTTGGTTTTGTGTATTTGGAGTGTTTTTGTTGCCTTTAGTGTATTTGGAGTGTTTCATTGTGTTTTGTGTATTTGGAGTTATTTGTTGTTTTGTGCATTTGGAGTGTGTGTGTTTTTTTTTTTATTATGATTTGTGTATTTGGAACATTTGGTCGTATTTTGTGTATTTGGAGTATTTAGTTGTATGTTGTGTATTTGGAGAATTTGGTTGTGTTTAGTGTATTTGGTTGTGTATTTAATGTATTTCAAGCATATTTTTGTATTTATTTATTTTAGTATTTTATTGTATTTGGTTGTGTTTTTGTATTTGGAGTGTGTTTAAATGTATTTTGTATATTTGGAGTATTTAGCTGTATTTTGTGTATTTGTAGTATTTAGTTGTATTTTGTGTATTTGGAGCATTTGGTTGTGTTTTTGTAATTGGTTATGTTTAGTGTATTTGGTTGTGTTTTTGTAGTTGGTTGTGTGTAGTGTATTTGGTTGTGTTTTTGTAGTTGGTTGTGTGTAGTGTATTTAGTTGTGTTTTTGTAGTTGGTTGTGTGTTTTGTGAGTATTTTGTTGTGTATTTTAGTATTTATTGCATTTGGTTGTGTTCCTCTGCAGAGGAACTTTCAGGAGTTGTGGTTCATGTAACATTAGAGCACATTAAAAGGACATAAAAGCACTGTACTAAATCTGTTACCAGCAGTGCTGAGAAGAAAAACACTGAAATGAAATGACAGTGTGAGGTATCGCTGTTGTTTCACCTTAAAGTGCAACCTTTTGTGAAGCTTCACAATATTGAATTAGGGGATCAAGAGATTTCTTTACACAATTCATATCCATTGACATTTTGTGGGCTCACGGGTTGCACATTGTGCCCCCTGTGGAGAAAGCAATCGATGGCCTCAGCATTTCTCTGTGGACCGGCGCTATTCTGCAGAACAGGAAGCGTGCTCGCCACACATGGCGGCGTCCTCTTAGATTCACACAAGGTGAAAAGGTGGCCGGGATGCTGGTTCCTCATCTATTCTGCTCACGTTTGGACCGAGAAGGCAGACAGACGATGGGGGGAGGAAGGGAGCTACTTCACAGCTGAACCCCCAAATGTCATGATGGAGGGTGGGGGGTGGCACATTATTGCCATGGAAACCCAGCTTCAGTAATATTTGATTCTGATCAGCAGCGAGGCTCCGATGAGATCCCGCTCACCTGCTTTCTGCTCTCCAGGTGACTGGATTTTCAGCCGGGATTAGTTTTAACTCTGGTGATAATTGGACTGGGGAGGAGGAGGACTCCATCTCCATGTTCCCCTTCTCCACATGGACTTCCTCCTACTATATAAGTTGGTCCCAAAGCATCTCTCCGTGCTGCTCGCAGTACATAGAATACCATGCAGTTACACCTGAAATGTGCCATGAAATGACATCGTTTCCACAAGGCTGAAATTATAAAACAACATGGAGATTACAGTATCTAACGCTGCGATATGACCCCATGCATCTCGATGGCTGCACCTAAAACAGTGGAATCGATACCATCGCAGGGAGTCATAATGGCCCAATTACTGTTTGTAGGTTTGTCAATGCCACGTCTCTGAGGACGCCTGCGAAAGGCCACACCAGCAGCACAGCATTGATGCTGTCCATTTGTAATAGTGTGTGTGTGTGTGTGTGTGTGTGTTGTATATTCTCAGCTGTGACATTTAAGAGAAACAGGTGAGCGTGTTCGGACTGTCTGAAACAACACTTTGGGACGCTGGTGCTGCGAAATTAAACAGTGAATTTACTGAAGAAGTGCAGCTAAATGTTCCCACTACTGTACCCAGAGCACTACTGTAACAGTGAACAATTGACTATTTATATATGCAGTGTGTTGTAATCAGGTTAGCACTGTTAGCTGCTAGTTGTGGGCTCAGATGTGGCCATGTTGAGAGCCATTCGGAGGCAATGGAAATGCTTTCAATCTTGAGTTTAACACCTTTGACTAACATTTATGGATCCTATCCATCCATTTATCCATCCATTTCTTTGTATACATATACCAGTCACAAAATAAAACCTAAAAAATTAAATAGAATATAAACTAAATAGTGCTGAATTTTGGAACTAGACTGTTTTAATGTTATTTCCCCCTTAACACCGTCAGCATCATCAATGCTGATTTTTTTAAAAGCTGAATTTTATTGTTTGGGGAGGTGGTTCACGTGGCTGTCCCAGAATATATTTTTATTTTTACTTTACACAGACGTCTCATCTAGAGCCGTCATCTGGTCACAATGTTGTTTGTCCCATACTTACTTAGACTTATTTCAGAATTATTTCTTTACATATGTAAAATTATAGACACTGCATATCCAGTTTTTTAAGTCTCGCTGTGAAATTTCCAGTATAAAATTGTCATATCATACTAAACACAGCAACGACTCTTCTGGAGGTCATTGTGAATGTCGTTACTGTCGTTGCACTAATAACGTATGAATGAGAGTCATTTGATTTTATACAGTGTCATTAATTAAAGTGTTTGTCTCTCTTTGTGCTTTCTTTGTATTTGCAGTTTCCTGCCCTCCATCCCTCATCAGGACCTCCTCCACCTGCCCATGAAGAATGGCTTCATATGAGCTACATAAATCAACAGCCGCACCTCCTAATCCAGTATCTAAAGGTGAAAAAAAAAACTCAGACAGTGGTGGAAAGTGACCGAAGTACAGTTACTTAAGTACAGTTTTATGTGCTTGTACCCTATTTTTTATTCATTTGATACCTGAAGTTAAATTTCAGTTTTAAGATTTTATATTGAAATGCGTTTACAGATTAAATTAACGGCTCTCAACATTTTCTGTTTGTACACAGTTGCTTTACTCAATAAAAGTAGTGAAAATACGACTTACCTCTGAGAGGAAGTGGAGTAGAAGACGTGTAAAATAGTAAATAATAGAAATACTCAAGTAGAGTGCCGTACCTCGAATTTACTTTATAGTAAACTAACTAGCACATATAATTAATAGTTTGATGTTAAGCTGAGGCTAGGGCCATGGTACCTACCATGATACACACGTATTCTCATTCAATGCGACAAATTGCGATTTTTAATATAATCTTAGGACAGCATTTTTATATAAATAACACCTTTATACTGCATGCAAAACTGCATATCTAGAGGTCAGAGGTCATGGGGCCCCTACAGTTTTTTTATTTGCCAAATGTAGTGTAAAATGAGCTTGTATGAATGGCACAGCTGGATTTAATTTTAGTTTTATAATATTGTGACACAAAATTCAGACCGAAAAGACCGAGCAGCTCGGTTATTTTCATTCAGGCAGAAGGTGGAAGAGCCTGCATCCTTTCTCCAGTCCTGCTCTCAGGTGTCTCACCTGTACCTGAAGTTGGCGTAAAAGAAGGGAGGTAGAGTCGGCCTCCCACCCTGCCGCACGCCCACCGAGGTGAATGGAAGAGGCAGGATGTAAGAGGCTTCTTTTTGGGACCATTAGTCAAAGGCGGGGACACTATCAAGGCTTTGATTACAATGGTGTGGAGTATTCCCCCTGGGCGCCTCTCCTCTTCATCCATATTCTGCTCTTTAAACATCCCATTCATCAATTACCACCGCTGCAGCGCCACATGGTCGCCATTGTTCATCTCACTGGGTGCACACACATTATGCCGATGTGCTCAACCCCCCCCAACATATAGAGTCCATTATGGTGTATACATGCACAGATGCACACTGGGTGATCTGCTCTCTGCAGGTCTGGAGAAGATTCTGGACTTTTCTGCTCGACTAGAGACTCCTGAGTCCTGCTGACTTTGGGGATCCTGCACAGTTTATTTGCACATAAATGGGCACTTATGCATACTTGCACACTGTTTACACTGTTTTTAGGATATTTTTTAGGATTTAGTAGGTTACTATCTATCTAGAAATACATTTAAAAATGACTATATTTATTAATGTATTTGTTACTGTTCTTTTACCTTCTTTATTGACCTTGGCTAATTAATACTTGTAAACTGCTATGGATCTATCAGTCTGTCTATCTATCGATTGATCTATCTACAGTATCCATCTGTCTATCCATCTGTCTATATATCTATCTATCTATATACATATAGATCTATCTACAGTATCTATCTATCTATCTATATACATATAGATCTATATACATATAGATCTATCTACAGTTTCTATCTATCTATCTATCATCTATCCATCTATCTATCTATATCTATATTGATCTATCTACAGTATCTATCTATCCATCATCTATCTATCTATATATATTGATCTATCTACAGTATCTATCTATCCATGTATCTATCAATCTATTGATCTATCTACAGTATCTGTCTATTGATCATCTATCTACCTATCTTTCTATCCATGTATCTATCCATCTATCTATCAATCAGTCTGCCCATCTATCTATTAACCTTGGCTAATTAATACTTGTAAACTGCTATTGATCTGTCTTTCTAGTCCGTCTATCTATCTATCTATCCATATATTGATCTATCTACAGTATCTATCTGATCTATCTATCTATTGATCATCTATCTATCTGTCTATCTTGCAATCTATCTATCTACCTATCTTTTTATCCATGTATTGATCCAGCTATCTATCTATCGATTGAGCTGCCCAGCTATCTACCTTGTTTATTGACCTTGGCTAATTAATACTTCTGTTGAACTGCTTCGATCTATCAATTTGTCCATCTATTTATCACTCTATCTATCTATCTATCTATGCATCCATCAATTTATCTATCTATCTGTGCATCCATATATCTATCTATCTATCTATCTATCCATCTTTCTATCTATCTATCTATCCATCTTTCTATCTATCTATCTATCTATCTATCTGGCTTCAGTGCCACCACAAGGTTGACATTTCTGGTTTGGAGTGACCTTTGGTTCCCCTCAGAATGAATTTTAATAACTTTGACAGTCCCTTAAAGTCAAACGACATTTGTTTGTGCACATAAACAAATATAACTTAGAAAATATAAGCTACAAAAAACTTTTAAATAGAATAGCGAGACCGTTAAAATGTTTCCCCCCCTTCTGACTGCTAATTTTTTTCCACTATTCACTGTTCAGATTTGGCAAGATGGTTCATGACACATTTTTCTGTGATGTAGCCTTCTGAGAGTATTTTTTTTTTTATTTTTTATTTGAGCCATCATCTGGTCAAAATGTTCATTTGTCCTGTATTTAAAGGCAGGGCTGGTATTTCAGAATTCTTTTTTATTATGTTTCCTAACATTTATTATTATTATTATATTATATAGTATGTTATTGCTAAAAAACGTGAGTAACATAATCAGACATAAGTTTAGACAGGAAGTGTTTTCTTTATTAACATTCAACCAAAATTAAACCAATTTTTTTTCTTGAGCTTTAACGAAAACACTTATCTTTGTGCAAAAAAACAAACAGGTATTAAGAGATAGGTTTGTGCACTATGCAATATTTGCAGTATATATCTGTGGTCTTTATAGGCGTAAACTAAAACTTTTAAACGCAGGAATATAACTGTCTCTTCATGCTCTCGGTCAGTTTTCTCTTTTCTAATGTGTGGCTGCTGCTTGTAGCGCCGGCTGGCTGATGTTTTTTAGTTTTATGTGTTTCATTTGTGGTAAGCAGGCTACATATGATGCTCATTATGTTATGACCGGCTACTTTAAACAAAGCAGGGAGCAGCTCTGTTGGTACGAGGCAGGCGCTTTCAGGGCTCATTTGTCAGTTTCACAGATCACAGTTATAATGCTTTGGGGGGATTTAAACAGGAAGTATAATGTTGCCACAGATTCAGTGAGTTACGCTCCAGGCTATGACTTGAGTGAAACCTGTTTTTTTATTTGCTTTTTAGCACCATTAAAAGCCGATTCCAAAACTTCTCAGCAGATTTATAGATGTTTATTTATGATGATTTATTGATAATGCAGGACGTTTAAGTCACATTGAGGTTAAAAATATGTGTATTAAGTTTGTGTGTTTGGATTTGGCTGAATTATGACTCAAAAGAGTGCAGATGTTGACAGTTTGAGGCTCTGACCCTGCAGACCAGCCGATGGTAACTGACTTCCTGTTGTTTCTGGATTACCTGCATGTGCTTGTGCCTTTCACCTCATGCAGTGTCTTTGCCTCACCTCTCCCACAGTCCTTCCTGGGGGAGGGGCGGCTCACAGTTTAAATACCTCGGGGCTCGATGGATGACTGGAGAGAGCCAAACAAAGGGAAGTTGACAGGAGAAAATCATCACTGTTGTGTGCCGTCTGGGTCCAGATGGAGAATAAAACATGGCCGAGTCGCTCGCAGCTTGAGAAGTAATTACAGTAATTTAGCTGCTACGTGTAGACTGCAAGACTGTGTACACACACATATATGTGATGATATATATATATATATATATATATATCTACAGAGTTCACATGAATAATAGATAAACCATTGCAAATGTGAACACTGCATACCGATGAGCAGGAAAAAAATAAATTAAAAAAATATTTTTCTGTGACTGTGGTGCAGCTACGCTGGCAACAACAGTTCTTTGCTCTATATAAAACTGTTTTCAGATAATATTTTTCTCAGGAAATATTTTCTTGTTGTTTTTTTCTAGCTTTATTAATTGATAAGATATTGATTTAAAAAAATACATTAACCTGTGAGGTGTTGTGGAGTAAAAGCAAAAATAAAAAATGGCCATTATTATGAGGTGATTATTTGTGCGATCTTTTGAATCGCTCATGAGGCGGCGTCTCGTGTTTCTGTCTTCCTGCTGTCACCTTCGTTTCCACCTCCGACAAACTGACACCAAAGCCTTGTTTTATCCCGGATGCTCGAGCCGAAAATGACGCTTCGTTCAGGTGGAGAAGCAGCGAGTGACATGTCACCTCATCCTGAGGCGGAAATGGAAAGATCACATATGATGAAGCTGGAGTGCTGTAGTGAAAGAGGCCGTCTGTAAGCTCTCAGTCCTGAGTGAAAAAAAGAGGTTTTGTCTTTCTATTGAGCAGGAATGGGAATTAAATAGTATCGAACCCAGAGCATAGATGTAGCCGCAAACAGTTATTGTCCATGTAAAGTTACTGTGTGTAGTAATCTGGTTAGCTCATGGCCGCCGCTTAACGCTCTGTTCCCCCTCTGGTAAACAACACTAGCTCTGTTAGCAGTGTTAGCCGCTAGCCATCACCATGTTGAGAGCCCTTTGGAGGCAATAGAAATGCTTTCACTGTGTTATGGATCCCTAGCAAAAATGTTTGCTAATGTTGAATGAATGAATGAATATATCAGTTTGAAAAATCTATTTCTATGTAGCTTCATGTTTTCAGATTTGTGTCCACAGTTACATATTTTGTATGAACACATTAATACTGCAGTACTTTCATCAGTGCTCCAGAGGCTCAGTCATTGTTATGTTACTTAGATGGAGACTTAACAGGCGGTTAAATGAAAATCTTTGAAGATTGCCTCTTGAGGTACAAATTACTTTAATTTCTGTTTGTGCTCCAGTGCATCTCAGGGGGAAATATTCTCCTTTTTACAACTACATTTAAGTAAAACAAATGCTTTTAAAACATGCAAAGAGCCTATAAAGTGTGTGATTTTTGTTATAAATCAAACTACCTTACATTATATATACATCCAACTTCTCTTAATTTTAATAATTTAAATGTGTTAGTAGTGATGTTGGACAAACCATTAATGAAGAAAACAGTCAGCAGATTGATCCATAATGAAAATAATCATTAGTTATTAGTTTAAAATGAGGTCTAGCCCATGCATGAGTGATAATGATAATTTAATGATAGCATATATAATACTACAACAGGCACAGAGGACATTTTTCTACCTCTAAGTTAATTTTCCTCATTATACTTATATACTTTTTTGAAGTTGGGCCTTTATAAGCCTTAAATGCAGTCCTCCTCCTTTTAAAACTTTAAATAAACTTTTCAGTATCTCGCTCTAGTTGTTCTTTTCTGGTTTATTTCATGGCCAAACTATCAGACTAGTCAGTGAAGTGTTCAACGAGCTGAAGTAAGACTGCACCACTGGTTGTATATGAACTGATAATACATGCAGATAGACTACATCCTTGTGTGCACTGAGGACCAAAATCACTTTAACAGGTAATTAATTACACAGTTAAATATTAGCACTAATCGTGAAACAGCCCACTAAGTTTGAGACAGCAGATATAGTCTGGTAAAACATTAATTAATGGCTCCTCACACCTTAACACAATATAAAGGTGATAGATACCCCCAGGTGAACATTTAACAAAGGCATGTAAATGACTTTTTTCTTTTACTCATTACTCGGCTACAGGGATGATTCCAGGTCGAGTGTTATCGAGGGGCATTTCTGATATTAAATTCAGGCTGGGTGTGTTGGTGGGAAATTATCTCTTAATTCAACTGAAAGCTGAGTTTATGCTCCTGTTAGGTAATTGAATAAATGGCGGTTATTAATTATCTGACAGGGATGATGTGGATGACATTTCTCAGACGTCAACTTTGGAGGTAATCATTAGTATTTAATTATAAACCCTGGCCCCAAATATCAATAACAACTTTCGGAATATAATTTCACCTCTTTATCAGTTACTTTTAGTTAACTGTTGTCAGCCCCATTTTTCAACGCCTTCTTACTAACTATTCCAACAATGTAAGTATTATTTGAGTATATTATTTTATTATTTTGCGATTTAATTCATTTGTATTACTTTTTGTTACTTATGTTTATTCTTTTTTTTTAGTTTATAATTTATTTTCAGTGTTTTACATGTAGTTGAGTACCTTCACAGTGTGCTAAAGGTACTTCTACAAAAGTAAAACATTGGAAAATACTTCTTCCAGTAGTGTTGGTGGCTCTCTGGCTCATAATGCTGATTAGATTATGGATGGATGGATAGCAGTTTAAAAGTATTAATAAGCCAAGGTCAAAAAAGAAAAGGTAAAAGAAGTAGTAGATTTTTAAAAAAAAAGAATAAAATAGATAAAAGTTATTATTTATATTTCATTATCATAAACAAATGTAAATACATTTTAAGAAAACTCATTGGATATGACTTTCTTTTTAATTATTATTCTTACTTAATAACTGGGTGCCAATGAGGCATTTGGACAGTAAGGGGATGATGGTTAAAACTTCTTAATGCCAATCAACAGGTGGAGAGGCTCGCTCTGTTGCTAGGAGACAGGAGAGGATATTTCCATCTGTGCCAGCGAGGCTCTGATTGGTCTGTCATCACTGACCATGAGAGCTATCACTCATTTTTTAATCTAACTGATTTGTGAAAATTGACCAAAATAGCTGTTGGACTTTTGTGTTTTCATGGACCACACAATCATATAAGACAGCTCCTGTCCATCCTGTAAAACTGAACTGCAGCAGATCTCAAATAATTACTCTCTAATTAAAATGTTCCTCAATAATCAGCTGAATTAAACTCACCAGATTCTCTCTGTGCTTCAGTAAGAAGTGTTTTATTGTGAAATAAGACAGCCTTTCAGGAAACACCTAATTGCTATTGGCTGTGTCGTTTCACTGTGACATTTATGAAAACTTTATGGACAGCAATCACCACAGCTTGTGACATTTTGGATTCCCCTTTTAAAGCCGTGAATAGGAAGGTTTTCTGCTTTATGGGCCACGGGACTTTAAAATGAAAACAGCAACAGAGCCTGGACGGCACAGATGAAAAGAGCAAGGGGAGGAAAGGGAGGAAAAGGTCATAAATATGATGCATCCTGATAGAGAAAAAGGTCTTTTCACAGCTTGTTACCGAAATTATGAAATAATAAACGGATGTTCAGACTCTCACAGAGGACTGAGACTTCACAAACTGTTATCAGTTAGATGCTGAAAGGATACTGAAGTGTTTTATTTCTTGTTGTAGTATCTGTTGGATAGCTCAGTGTCATATGTAAAATCTTAATCTGTAAAGTAACTCAAGCTGTCAAATACAGTGGAGTAAAAAGTACAATATATCTATTCATGATCCCCAGAGGATGAATCTCAGCACCGTGAGCTTTCAGTATCTCTTTTTTTTTGTCTTGAGTGGAGAGTCACATAGAAACATGTTGATTTTATTTGATATTTCTTATTAATTCATGTGTGTCTTGATTCCTTGATATATTATATATGCATTGTGTGTGTTTTTTAGCAGCTGGTTAGCTTAGCCGAGGCTAGATGCCTCAGTTGTTATGTAAATGTAAATGATCTGACTGCAGGCTTAATATTTAACAGACAAATGAGTGCTATCTGTCTTCTCATCTCAAACAGAAAGAATGAGTGTATTTCCCCAAATATTATCCTTTAATATGCACACATACTCTTAATCCCAAGGACAAAAGAAAGCCTGAAGTCTGATTTATGTCTGGAATAATGCAAAATGCTTCTCTAACCATCAGCCACATGATTTCTATATATGTGTGTTGTGGTTTTACCAGAGCCAGACACCCAGTCTAATTACTTAAGTTGGTGCGACCGTAATGGTGCATTGAATCACTGGGATTGAGGCTCCACCAGTTCTGACATGGATTAGAATCACATGCAAACAATGTTGTTAGTCGTGTAATCTGACTGCACAAATGCTGTCTGTGAATACCTTTTGAACTCCGTTTACATGCTTTCTGCTTCAGAGCCATAATCTGACTGTAGATCTGTAGGGCGACTTGTGTTGTTGGGCAGGTGGACTGTTCTCCCTGCAGTCACCCCATTGAGCCTTCATTTGCATACAGGATCAGATTATCATTACATTATGTATTCCAAGGACAAGCCTGAGCGTGATGGATGATTGGTGCAGTCAAGTAATCTTTACCAAGGTGCTTTGTCCAACCTCGTATTTATGCTTCAAAAAAAAAAAAAACAAAAAACAAAACAGCAGTGATGTACCGCTGTGCTGCTCCAGGGTCGCTCTGCCCACAGCTTCAGTTAATATCTAAAATCTCAGTGTACATAGCTGTGTATTACCACGGCATTTTGGTGTAAATGTAAGAGCAGAGACAGGGATGTACTACTCCAAAAGAAAGAAAAATCATTTTGCAGATGTTTGGAAATTTGTGAGAAAAATACTTGTATTTCCTGTGATATTTTAGTGGCAAATATATGAAAAATGCATGATTATAATAATAACTTTATGAGGATATTCTCAGAATTTCACTGAGGGCACATCCTCAACATAATAACGCTACTTTAACAGCAACCAAATTGTTTTTGCACTCCACTATTGTTCAGATTTTTTTTTCTCCTAATATTCTCAGATTTTGAGTTTCCTTATCATTAAATTACAACTCTAATCTCAGAAGTTTTTGAGTTTTTTCCCCAGAATATTCTCCTCCTCAAAAATGAATCTAAAATTCATAAAGTCTCTGATACTTAAAGGAATGCAAAACCTTATAAATGCAAGATGCACAAATTGTATGATGTTTAAGACTATTGTTACAAAAATACTTTTTTGAAAGAGTACATAATGTAGATTTACAATGAGGTGCTCATAGTTCTGGCATCCTTAACATATTTGTGTATTTTTACCCAGTGGGCAAAACCAGGGTCTGTTCAGTGAAGCTCATATGGAAGTAAGTAGTAAAGCCAGCAGGGGGCGACACTGGTGGTTTCAAAAAGAAGTCTGATTGTATCGAAGTCTATGGGAAAAATTACGATTTTCTCTCCTGCTGTATTATTATTTATGGTAAAATATATGGTGAAAATAACATAAATCTTTGGGGTGTGGTTATTGTGTAATTGACAGGTCTCTGCTGTCATTACATCCTGAAGAGGAGCAGAGCTGATGGTCTGATTTCATGGCACAATATATTGACAAAAGCTGTAAAATACATTTATGACATTTGGACAGGATGGGATAGGATGCTGAATTATTTCATGACAGAATATTTGGAAAAATTGCAAAATGCATTTATTGTATGTCATAAACATGTCAAAAAAAGTAAAACAAAATTTTTAAATTTCATAAAGATTGAAAGATATTTATTCATCTCACAGAGAAATTAACAAAAGGTCATCAGAAAGCCTTTTTATAGTGTGCTGAATAATTATATTGACGAAAGCCATTAGTCAAAAAATTTAAAATTTTAAAAAGCCCTAAAAAATGATCAGAAACACTTATTACAGTGTTTTGAATGAATTAATGACACAGTATGGTGACAAAACTTGCAAAAAAGCCATTTTACAGCATGTTGAAATTTATCAAAAAATGTCATACTATAGCATGTCGAAAAAGTCAAAAAATAAAAATTTCAAAAAGCCAGAAAAACTGATCAGAAACACTTATTACAGTGTTTTGAATGAATTAATGGCACGGTATGGCGACAAAACTTGCAAAAAATCCATTTTACAGCATGTTGAAATTTATCAAAAAAATAAATGTCGAAAAAGTCAAAAAATGAAAAATTTTAAAAATTCCTAAAAAGTGATCAGAAGGACTTATTATCGTGTTTTGAATGAATTAATGGCACAGTATGGTGACAAAAGTTGTAAAAAAAAAGCCATTTTACAGCATGTTGAAATTCATCAAAAAAATGTCATACTATAGCATGTCGAAAAAGTCAAAAAATGAAAAATTTTAGAAAGTCCTAAAAAGTGATCAGAAGGACTTATTGTAGTGTTTTGAGTGATTTAATGGCACAGTATGGCGACAAAAGTTGTAAAAAAGCCATTTTACAGCATGTTGAAATTTATCAAAAAATGTCATACCATAGCATGTTGAAAAAGTAAAAAAAATTGAAATTTTTAAAAAGCCCTAAAAGTGATCAGAAACACTTTTTATAGTGTTTTGAATGAATTAATGACAAAGTATGGTGACAAAACTTGCAAAAAAGCCATTTTACAGCATGTTGAAATTTATAAAAAAAAAAAAAAAAGTCATACTATAGCATGTCGAAAAAGTCAAAAAATGAAAAATTTTAAAAAGCCCTAAAAAGTGATCAGAAACACTTATTGTAGTGTTTTAAATGATTTAATGGCACAGTATGGCGACAAAACTTGCAAAAAAAACCAAACATTTTACAGCATGTTGAAATTCATCAAAAAATGTCATACTATAGCATGTCGAAAAAGTCAAAAAATGAAAAAATTTAAAAAGCCCTAAAAAGTGATCAGAAAGACTTATTATAGTGTTTTAAATGATTTAATGACACAATATGGTGACAAAACTTGTAAAAAAGCCATTTTACACCATGTTGAAATTCATCAAAAAATGTCATACTATAGCATGTCGAAAAAGTCAAAAAATGAAAAAATTTAAAAGGTCCTAAAAAGTGAGCAGAATGGCTTATTATAGTGTTTTGAATGATTTAACGGCACAGCATGGCGACAAAACTTGCAAAAAAAAAAACATTTTACAGCATGTTGAAATTTGTCAAAAAATGTCATACTATAGCATGTCGAAAAAGTCAAAAAATGAAAAATTTTAAAAAGTCCTAAAAAGTGATCAGAAACACTTATTGTAGTGTTTTAAATGATTTAATGGCACAGTATGGCGACAAAACTTGCAAAAAAAAAAAACATTTTACAGCATGTTGAAATTTGTCAACAAATGTCATACAATAGCATGTCGAAAAAGTCAAAAAATGAAAAATTTTAAAAAGTCCTAAAAAGTGATCAGAAACACTTATTGTTGTGTTTTAAATTAATTAATGGCACAGTATGGCGACAAAACTTGTAAAAAAGCCATTTTACAGCATGTTGACATTCATCAAAAAAAATGTCATACTATAGCATGTCGAAAAAGTCAAAAAATGAAAAATTTTAAAAAGCCCTAAAAAGTGATCAGAAAGATGTATTGTTGTGTTTTGAATGCTTTAACGGCACAGTATGGTGACAAAAGTTGTAAAAAAAAAAAAAAACAGCCCATTTTACAGCATGTTGAAATTTGTCAAAAAATGTCATACTATAGCATGTCGAAAAAGTCAAAAAATGAAAAAAAAATTAAAAAGCCCTAAAAAGTGATCAGAAAGATGTATTATTGTGTTTTGAATGCATTAACGGCACAGTATGGTGACAAAAAATGTTAAAAAAAAAAAAAATTTACAGCATGTTGAAATTCATCAAAAAATGTCATACTATAGCATGTCGAAAAAGTCAAAAAATGAAAAAATTTAAAAAGCCCTAAAAAGTGATCAGAAAGACTTATTATAGTGTTTTAAATGATTTAATGACACAATATGGTGACAAAACTTGTAAAAAAGCCATTTTACACCATGTTGAAATTCATCAAAAAATGTCATACTATAGCATGTCGAAAAAGTCAAAAAATGAAAAAATTTAAAAGGTCCTAAAAAGTGAGCAGAATGGCTTATTATAGTGTTTTGAATGATTTAACGGCACAGCATGGCGACAAAACTTGCAAAAAAAAACATTTTTCAGCATGTTGAAATTTGTCAAAAATGTCATACTATAGCATGTCGAAAAAGTCAAAAAATGAAAAATTATAAAAAGCCCTAAAAAGTGATCAGAAACACTTATTGTAGTGTTTTAAATGATTTAATGGCACAGTATGGCGACAAAAGTTGTAAAAAAGCTATTTTACAGCATGTTGAAATTTATCAAAAAAATGTCATACTATAGCATGTCGAAAAAGTCAAAAAATGAAAAATTTTAAAAAGCCCTAAAAAGTGATCAGAAAGATGTATTATTGTGTTTTGAATGCTTTAACGGCACAGTATGGTGACAAAAGTTGTAAAAAAAAAAAAAAAAAAAAAAAAACAGCCCATTTTACAGTATGTTGAAATTCATCAAAAAATGTCATACTATAGCATGTCGAAAAAGTCAAAAAATGAAAAAATTTAAAAGGTCCTAAAAAGTGAGCAGAATGGCTTATTATAGTGTTTTGAATGATTTAACGGCACAGTATGGCGACAAAACTTGCAAAAAAAAAAAGCCAATTTTAAAGCATGTTGAAATTTGGCAAAAATGTCATACTATAGCATGTCGAAAATGACCAAAAATGAAAAAAATTAAAAATGTCAAAAAGTGATCAGAAAGATGTATTATTGTTTTGAATGCTTTAACGGCACAGTATGGTGACAAAAAATGTTGAAAAAAAAATATTTACAGCATGTTGAAATTCATCAAAAAATGTCATACTATAGCATGTCGAAAAAGTCAAAAAATGAAAAAATTTAAAAGGTCCTAAAAAGTGAGCAGAATGGCTTATTATAGTGTTTTGAATGATTTAACGGCACAGCATGGCGACAAAACTTGCAAAAAAAAAAACATTTTACAGCATGTTGAAATTTGTCAAAAAATGTCATACTATAGCATGTCGAAAAAGTCAAAAAATGAAAAATTTTAAAAAGTCCTAAAAAGTGATCAGAAACACTTATTGTAGTGTTTTAAATGATTTAATGGCACAGTATGGCGACAAAACTTGCAAAAAAAAAAAACATTTTACAGCATGTTGAAATTTGTCAACAAATGTCATACTATAGCATGTCGAAAATGTCCAAGAATGAAAAAAAATAAAAAGCCCTAAAAAGTGATCAGAAAGATGTATTATTGTGTTTTGAATGCTTTAACGGCACAGTATGGTGACAAAAAATGTTAAAAAAAAAAAAAAATTTACAGCATGTTGAAATTCATCAAAAAATGTCATACTATAGCATGTCGAAAAAGTCAAAAAATGAAAAAATTTAAAAAGCCCTAAAAAGTGATCAGAAAGACTTATTATAGTGTTTTAAATGATTTAATGACACAATATGGTGACAAAACTTGTAAAAAAGCCATTTTACACCATGTTGAAATTCATCAAAAAATGTCATACTATAGCATGTCGAAAAAGTCAAAAAATGAAAAAATTTAAAAGGTCCTAAAAAGTGAGCAGAATGGCTTATTATAGTGTTTTGAATGATTTAACGGCACAGTATGGCGACAAAACTTGCAAAAAAAAAAAAAAACATTTTACAGCATGTTGAAATTTGTCAAAAAATGTCATACTATAGCATGTCGAAAAAGTCAAAAAATGAAAAATTTTAAAACGCCCTAAAAAGTGATCAGAAACACTTATGCAGGGTTTTAAACGATTTAACGGCACAGTACGGCGACAAAACTTGTAAAAAAAACATTTTACAGCATGTTGAAATTCATCAAAAAAATGTCATACTATAGCATGTCGAAAAAGTCAAAAGAATAAAAATTTAAAAAATTCCTAAAAAGTGATCAGAAGGACTTATCGTGTTTTGAATGAATTAATGGCACAGTATGGTGACAAAAGTTGTAAAAAAAAAAAAAAAAAAAGCCATTTTACAGCATGTTGAAATTCATCAAAAAAATGTCATACTATAGCATGTCGAAAAAGTCAAAAAAATAAAAATTCCTAAAAAGTGATCAGTAGGACTTAGTATAGTGTTTTGAGTGATTTAATGGCACAGTATGGCGACAAAAGTTGTAAAAAAGCCATTTTACAGCATGTTGAAATTTATCAAAAAATGTCATACCATAGCATGTTGAAAAAGTCAAAAAATAAAAATTCCTAAAAAGTGATCAGAAGGACTTATTATAGTGCTTTGAGTAATTTAATGGCACAGTATGGCGACAAAAGTTGTAAAAAAGCTATTTTACAGCATGTTGAAATTTATCAAAAAAATGTCATACTATAGCATGTCGAAAAAGTCAAAAAATGAAAAAATTTAAAAAGTCCTAAAAAGTGATCAGAAACACTTATTATAGTGTTTTGAATATTTAATGACAAAGTATGGTGACAAAACTTGTGAAAAAGGCATTTTACAGCATGTTGAAATTTATCAAAAAATGTCATACTATAGCATGTTGAAAAAGTAAAAAAAAATTTAAATTTTTATAAAGCCCTAAAAGGGATCAGAAACACTTTTTATAGTGTTTTGAATGAATTAATGATAAAGTATGGTGACAAAACTTGCAAAAAAGCCATTTTACAGCATGTTGAAATTTATAAAAAAAAAAAAAAGTCATACTATAGCATGTCGAAAAAGTCAAAAAAATGAAAAATTTTTAAAAGTCTTAAAAAGTGATCAGAAGGACTTATTATAGTGTTTTGAGTGATTTAATGGCACAGTATGGCGAAAAAACTTGCAAAAAAAAAAACATTTTACAGCATGTTGAAATTTGTCAAAAAATGTCATACAATATCATGTCGAAACAGTCAAACACTCAAATATTCTAAAAAGCCCTAAAAAGTGATCAGAAACACTTATTCTAGTGTTTTAAATGATTTAATGGCACAGTATGGCGACAAAACTTGTAAAAAGCCATTTTACAGCATGTTGACATTCATCAAAAAAATGTCATACAATAGCATGTCGAAAAAGTCAAAAATGAAAAATTTTAAGAAGTCCTAAAAAGTGATCAGAAGGACTTAGTATAGTGTTTTGAGTGATTTAATGGCATAGTATGGCGACAAAACTTGTAAAAAAAAAAAAAAAAAATTTTTACAGCATGTTGAAATTCATCAAAAAATGTCATACTATAGCATGTCGAAAAAGTCAAAAATGAAAAATTTTAAAAAGCCTAAAAGTGATCAGAAACACTTATTATAGTGTTTTAAATGATTTAATGACACAATATGGTGACAAAAGTTGTAAAAAAGCCATTTTTCACCATGTTGAAATTCATCAAAAAAATGTCATACTATAGCATGTCGAAAAAGTCAAAAAATGAAAAATTTTAAAAAGCCCTAAAAAGTGATCAGAAACACTTATTATAGTGTTTTGAGTGATTTAATGGCACAGTATGGCGACAAAACTTGTAAAAAAAAAAAAAACATTTTACAGCATGTTGAAATTTATCGAAAAATGTCATACTATAATATGTCGAAAAAGTCAAAAAATGAAAAATTTTAAAAAGTCCTAAAAAGTGATCAGAAGGACTTATTATAGTGTTTTGAGTGATTTAATGGCACAGTATGGCGACAAAACTTGTAAAAAAAAAACATTTTACACCATGTTGAAATTCATGAAAAAAATGTCGAAAAAGTCAAAAAATGAAAAAAATTTAAAAGGTCCTAAAAAGTGATCAGAATGACTTATTATAGTGTTTTGAATGATTTAATGGCACAGTATGGCGACAAAACTTGTAAAAAAGCCATTTTTCACCATGTTGAAATTCATCAAAAAATGTCATACTATAGCATGTCGAAAAAGTCAAAAATGAAAAAATTTAAAAAGCCCTAAAAAGTGATCAGAAGGACTTATTATAGTGTTTTGAATGATTTAACGGCACAGTATGGCGACAAAACTTGCAAAAAAAAAAAAAAAGAAACATTTTACAGCATGTTGAAATTCATCAAAAAAATGTCATACTATAGCATGTCGAAAAAGTCAAAAAATGAAAAATTTTAGAAAGTCCTAAAAAGTGATCAGAAGGACTTATTGTAGTGCTTTGAGTGATTTAATGGCACAGTATGGCGACAAAAGTTGTAAAAAAGCTATTTTACAGCATGTTGAAATTTATCAAAAAATGTCATACTATAGCATGTCGAAAAGTCAAAAAATAAAAATTCTAAAAAGTGATCAGAAGGACTTATTATAGTGCTTTGAGTAATTTAATGGCACAGTATGGCGACAAAAGTTGTAAAAAGCTATTTTACAGCATGTTGAAATTTATCAAAAAATGTCATACTATAGCATGTCGAAAAAGTCAAAATGAAAAAATTTAAAAGGTCCTAAAAAGTGATCAGAAACACTTATTATAGTGTTTTGAATATTTAATGACAAAGTATGGTGACAAAACTTGTGAAAAAGGCATTTTACAGCATGTTGAAATTTATCAAAAAATGTCATACTATAGCATGTTGAAAAAGTAAAAAAAAATTTAAATTTTTAAAAAGCCCTAAAAGGGATCAGAAACACTTTTTATAGTGTTTTGAATGAATTAACGACAAAGTATGGTGACAAAACTTGCAAAAAAGCCATTTTACAGCATGTTGAAATTTATAAAAAAAAAAAAAGTCATACTATAGCATGTCGAAAAAGTCAAAAAAATGAAAAATTTTTAAAAGCCCTAAAAAGTGATCAGAAACACTTATTGTAGTGTTTTAAATGATTTAATGGCACAGTATGGCGACAAAACTTGCAAAAAAAAAAAACATTTTACAGCATGTTGAAATTTGTCAAAAAATGTCATACAATAGCATGTCGAAAAAGTCAAAAATGAAAAATTTTAAAAGCCCTAAAAGTGATCAGAAACACTTATTCTAGTTTTTTAAATGATTTAATGGCACAGTATGGCTACAAAACTTGTAAAAAAGCCATTTTACAGCATGTTGACATTCATCAAAAAAAATGTCATACAATAGCATGTCGAAAAAGTCAAAAAATGAAAAATTTTAAGAAGTCCTAAAAAGTGATCAGAAGGACTTAGTATAGTGTTTTGAGTGATTTAATGGCACAGTATGGCGACAAAACTTGTAAAAAAAAACAAAACATTTTACAGCATGTTGAAATTCATTAAAAAATGTCATACTATAGCATGTCGAAAAAGTCAAAAAATCAAAAAATTTAAAAGGTCCTAAAAAGTGATCAGAATGACTTATTATAGTGTTTTGAATGATTTAATGACACAATATGGTGACAAAAGTTGTAAAAAAGCCATTTTTCACCATGTTGAAATTCATCAAAAAAATGTCATACTATAGCATGTCGAAAAAGTCAAAAATGAAAAATTTTAAAAGCCCTAAAAGTGATCAGAAGGACTTATTATAGTGTTTTGAGTGATTTAATGGCACAGTATGGCGACAAAACTTGTAAAAAAAAAAAAACATTTTACAGCATGTTGAAATTTGTCGAAAAATGTCATACTATAATATGTCGAAAAAGTCAAAAAATGAAAAATTTTAAAAAGTCCTAAAAAGTGATCAGAAGGACTTATTATAGTGTTTTGAGTGATTTAATGGCACAGTATGGCAACAAAACTTGTAAAAAAAAAAACATTTTACACCATGTTGAAATTCATGAAAAAAATGTCGAAAAAGTCAAAAATGAAAAAATTTAAAAGGTCCTAAAAGTGATCAGAATGACTTATTATAGTGTTTTGAATGATTTAATGGCACAGTATGGCGACAAAACTTGTAAAAAGCCATTTTTCACCATGTTGAAATTCATCAAAAATGTCATACTATATCATGTCTAAAAAGTCAAAAAATTAAAAAATTTAAAAACCCCTAAAAATTGATAAGAAACATTTATTTTAGTGTTTTTAATTATTTAACGGCACATTATGGCTACAAAACTTGCAAAAAAAAAAAAAAAAGAAACATTTTACAGCATGTTGAAATTCATCAAAAAATGTCATACTATAGCATGTCGAAAAAGTCAAAAATCAAAAATTTAAAAGGTCCTAAAAGTGATCAGAATGACTTATTATAGTGTTTTGAATGATTTAATGGCACAGTATGGCGACAAAACTTGTAAAAAAGCCATTTTACAGCATGTTGACATTCATCAAAAAAAATGTCATACTATAGCATGTCGAAAAAGTCAAAAAATGAAAAATTTTAAAAAGCCCTAAAAAGTGATCAGAAAGATGTATTGTTGTGTTTTGAATGCTTTAACGGCACAGTATGGTGACAAAAGTTGTAAAAAAAAAAAAAAACAGCCCATTTTACAGCATGTTGAAATTTGTCAAAAAATGTCATACTATAGCATGTCGAAAAAGTCAAAAATGAAAAATTAAAAAGCCCTAAACAGTGATCAGAAAGATGTATTATTGTGTTTTGAATGCATTAACGGCACAGTATGGTGACAAAAAATGTTAAAAAAAAAAAAAATTTACAGCATGTTGAAATTCATCAAAAAATGTCATACTATAGCATGTCGAAAAAGTCAAAAAATGAAAAAATTTAAAAAGCCCTAAAAAGTGATCAGAAAGACTTATTATAGTGTTTTAAATGATTTAATGACACAATATGGTGACAAAACTTGTAAAAAAGCCATTTTACACCATGTTGAAATTCATCAAAAAATGTCATACTATAGCATGTCGAAAAAGTCAAAAAATGAAAAAATTTAAAAGGTCCTAAAAAGTGAGCAGAATGGCTTATTATAGTGTTTTGAATGATTTAACGGCACAGCATGGCGACAAAACTTGCAAAAAAAAAAAACATTTTACAGCATGTTGAAATTTGTCAAAAAATGTCATACTATAGCATGTCGAAAAAGTCAAAAAATGAAAAATTTTAAAAAGTCCTAAAAAGTGATCAGAAACACTTATTGTAGTGTTTTAAATGAATTAATGGCACAGTATGGCGACAAAACTTGTAAAAAAGCCATTTTACAGCATGTTGACATTCATCAAAAAAAATGTCATACTATAGCATGTCGAAAAAGTCAAAAAATGAAAAATTTTAAAAAGCCCTAAAAAGTGATCAGAAAGATGTATTATTGTGTTTTGAATGCTTTAACGGCACAGTATGGTGACAAAAGTTGTAAAAAAAAAAAAAAAAAAAAAAAAACAGCCCATTTTACAGTATGTTGAAATTCATCAAAAAATGTCATACTATAGCATGTCGAAAAAGTCAAAAAATGAAAAAATTTAAAAGGTCCTAAAAAGTGAGCAGAATGGCTTATTATAGTGTTTTGAATGATTTAACGGCACAGTATGGCGACAAAACTTGCAAAAAAAAAAAAACATTTTACAGCATGTTGAAATTTGTCAAAAAATGTCATACTATAGCATGTCGAAAAAGTCAAAAAATGAAAAAAAAATTAAAAAGCCCTAAAAAGTGATCAGAAAGATGTATTATTGTTTTGAATGCTTTAACGGCACAGTATGGTGACAAAAAATGTTGAAAAAAAAATATTTACAGCATGTTGAAATTCATCAAAAAATGTCATACTATAGCATGTCGAAAAAGTCAAAAAATGAAAAAATTTAAAAGGTCCTAAAAAGTGAGCAGAATGGCTTATTATAGTGTTTTGAATGATTTAACGGCACAGCATGGCGACAAAACTTGCAAAAAAAAAAACATTTTACAGCATGTTGAAATTTGTCAAAAAATGTCATACTATAGCATGTCGAAAAGTCAAAATGAAAAATTTTAAAAAGTCCTAAAAAGTGATCAGAAACACTTATTGTAGTGTTTTAAATGATTTAATGGCACAGTATGGCGACAAAACTTGCAAAAAAAAAAAACATTTTACAGCATGTTGAAATTTGTCAACAAATGTCATACTATAGCATGTCGAAAAAGTCAAAAAATGAAAAAAAAATTAAAAAGCCCTAAAAAGTGATCAGAAAGATGTATTATTGTGTTTTGAATGCTTTAACGGCACAGTATGGTGACAAAAAATGTTAAAAAAAAAAAAAAATTTACAGCATGTTGAAATTCATCAAAAAATGTCATACTATAGCATGTCGAAAAAGTCAAAAAATGAAAAAATTTAAAAAGCCCTAAAAAGTGATCAGAAAGACTTATTATAGTGTTTTAAATGATTTAATGACACAATATGGTGACAAAACTTGTAAAAAAGCCATTTTACACCATGTTGAAATTCATCAAAAAATGTCATACTATAGCATGTCGAAAAAGTCAAAAAATGAAAAAATTTAAAAGGTCCTAAAAAGTGAGCAGAATGGCTTATTATAGTGTTTTGAATGATTTAACGGCACAGTATGGCGACAAAACTTGCAAAAAAAAAAAAAAACATTTTACAGCATGTTGAAATTTGTCAAAAAATGTCATACTATAGCATGTCGAAAAAGTCAAAAAATGAAAAATTTTAAAACGCCCTAAAAAGTGATCAGAAACACTTATGCAGGGTTTTAAACGATTTAACGGCACAGTACGGCGACAAAACTTGTAAAAAAAAACATTTTACAGCATGTTGAAATTTATCAAAAAATGTCATACTATAGCATGTCGAAAAAGTCAAAAGAATAAAAATTTAAAAAATTCCTAAAAAGTGATCAGAAGGACTTATTATCGTGTTTTGAATGAATTAATGGCACAGTATGGTGACAAAAGTTGTAAAAAAAAAAAAAAAAAAGCCATTTTACAGCATGTTGAAATTCATCAAAAAAATGTCATACTATAGCATGTCGAAAAAGTCAAAAAAATAAAAATTCCTAAAAAGTGATCAGAAGGACTTATTATAGTGCTTTGAGTGATTTAATGGCACAGTATGGCGACAAAAGTTGTAAAAAAGCTATTTTACAGCATGTTGAAATTTATCAAAAAATGTCATACTATAGCATGTCGAAAAAGTCAAAAAATAAAAATTCCTAAAAAGTGATCAGAAGGACTTATTATAGTGCTTTGAGTAATTTAATGGCACAGTATGGCGACAAAAGTTGTAAAAAAGCTATTTTACAGCATGTTGAAATTTATCAAAAAAATGTCATACTATAGCATGTCGAAAAAGTCAAAAAATGAAAAAATTTAAAAAGTCCTAAAAAGTGATCAGAAACACTTATTATAGTGTTTTGAATATTTAATGACAAAGTATGGTGACAAAACTTGTGAAAAAGGCATTTTACAGCATGTTGAAATTTATCAAAAAATGTCATACTATAGCATGTTGAAAAAGTAAAAAAAAATTTAAATTTTTAAAAAGCCCTAAAAGGGATCAGAAACACTTTTTATAGTGTTTTGAATGAATTAACGACAAAGTATGGTGACAAAACTTGCAAAAAAGCCATTTTACAGCATGTTGAAATTTATAAAAAAAAAAAAAGTCATACTATAGCATGTCGAAAAAGTCAAAAAAATGAAAAATTTTTAAAAGCCCTAAAAAGTGATCAGAAACACTTATTGTAGTGTTTTAAATGATTTAATGGCACAGTATGGCGACAAAACTTGCAAAAAAAAAAAACATTTTACAGCATGTTGAAATTTGTCAAAAAATGTCATACAATAGCATGTCGAAAAAGTCAAAAAATGAAAAATTTTAAAAAGCCCTAAAAAGTGATCAGAAACACTTATTCTAGTGTTTTAAATGATTTAATGGCACAGTATGGCGACAAAACTTGTAAAAAAGCCATTTTACAGCATGTTGACATTCATCAAAAAAAATGTCATACAATAGCATGTCGAAAAAGTCAAAAAATGAAAAATTTTAAGAAGTCCTAAAAAGTGATCAGAAGGACTTAGTATAGTGTTTTGAGTGATTTAATGGCATAGTATGGCGACAAAACTTGTAAAAAAAAAAAAAAAATTTTTACAGCATGTTGAAATTCATCAAAAAAATGTCATACTATAGCATGTCGAAAAAGTCAAAAAATGAAAAATTTTAAAAAGCCCTAAAAAGTGATCAGAAACACTTATTATAGTGTTTTAAATGATTTAATGACACAATATGGTGACAAAAGTTGTAAAAAAGCCATTTTTCACCATGTTGAAATTCATCAAAAAAATGTCATACTATAGCATGTCGAAAAAGTCAAAAAATGAAAAATTTTAAAAAGCCCTAAAAAGTGATCAGAAACACTTATTATAGTGTTTTGAGTGATTTAATGGCACAGTATGGCGACAAAACTTGTAAAAAAAAAAAAAACATTTTACAGCATGTTGAAATTTATCGAAAAATGTCATACTATAATATGTCGAAAAAGTCAAAAAATGAAAAATTTTAAAAAGTCCTAAAAAGTGATCAGAAGGACTTATTATAGTGTTTTGAGTGATTTAATGGCACAGTATGGCGACAAAACTTGTAAAAAAAAAACATTTTACACCATGTTGAAATTCATGAAAAAAATGTCGAAAAAGTCAAAAAATGAAAAAAATTTAAAAGGTCCTAAAAAGTGATCAGAATGACTTATTATAGTGTTTTGAATGATTTAATGGCACAGTATGGCGACAAAACTTGTAAAAAAGCCATTTTTCACCATGTTGAAATTCATCAAAAAATGTCATACTATAGCATGTCGAAAAAGTCAAAAAATGAAAAAATTTAAAAAGCCCTAAAAAGTGATCAGAAACACTTATTATAGTGTTTTGAATGATTTAACGGCACAGTATGGCGACAAAACTTGCAAAAAAAAAAAAAAAGAAACATTTTACAGCATGTTGAAATTCATCAAAAAAATGTCATACTATAGCATGTCGAAAAAGTCAAAAAATGAAAAATTTTAGAAAGTCCTAAAAAGTGATCAGAAGGACTTATTGTAGTGCTTTGAGTGATTTAATGGCACAGTATGGCGACAAAAGTTGTAAAAAAGCTATTTTACAGCATGTTGAAATTTATCAAAAAATGTCATACTATAGCATGTCGAAAAAGTCAAAAAATAAAAATTCCTAAAAAGTGATCAGAAGGACTTATTATAGTGCTTTGAGTAATTTAATGGCACAGTATGGCGACAAAAGTTGTAAAAAAGCTATTTTACAGCATGTTGAAATTTATCAAAAAAATGTCATACTATAGCATGTCGAAAAAGTCAAAAAATGAAAAAATTTAAAAAGTCCTAAAAAGTGATCAGAAACACTTATTATAGTGTTTTGAATATTTAATGACAAAGTATGGTGACAAAACTTGTGAAAAAGGCATTTTACAGCATGTTGAAATTTATCAAAAAATGTCATACTATAGCATGTTGAAAAAGTAAAAAAAAATTTAAATTTTTAAAAAGCCCTAAAAGGGATCAGAAACACTTTTTATAGTGTTTTGAATGAATTAACGACAAAGTATGGTGACAAAACTTGCAAAAAAGCCATTTTACAGCATGTTGAAATTTATAAAAAAAAAAAAAGTCATACTATAGCATGTCGAAAAAGTCAAAAAAATGAAAAATTTTTAAAAGCCCTAAAAAGTGATCAGAAACACTTATTGTAGTGTTTTAAATGATTTAATGGCACAGTATGGCGACAAAACTTGCAAAAAAAAAAAACATTTTACAGCATGTTGAAATTTGTCAAAAAATGTCATACAATAGCATGTCGAAAAAGTCAAAAAATGAAAAATTTTAAAAAGCCCTAAAAAGTGATCAGAAACACTTATTCTAGTGTTTTAAATGATTTAATGGCACAGTATGGCGACAAAACTTGTAAAAAAGCCATTTTACAGCATGTTGACATTCATCAAAAAAAATGTCATACAATAGCATGTCGAAAAAGTCAAAAAATGAAAAATTTTAAGAAGTCCTAAAAGTGATCAGAAGGACTTAGTATAGTGTTTTGAGTGATTTAATGGCATAGTATGGCGACAAAACTTGTAAAAAAAAAAAAAAAATTTTTACAGCATGTTGAAATTCATCAAAAAAATGTCATACTATAGCATGTCGAAAAAGTCAAAAAATGAAAAATTTTAAAAAGCCCTAAAAAGTGATCAGAAACACTTATTATAGTGTTTTAAATGATTTAATGACACAATATGGTGACAAAAGTTGTAAAAAAGCCATTTTTCACCATGTTGAAATTCATCAAAAAAATGTCATACTATAGCATGTCGAAAAAGTCAAAAAATGAAAAATTTTAAAAAGCCCTAAAAAGTGATCAGAAACACTTATTATAGTGTTTTGAGTGATTTAATGGCACAGTATGGCGACAAAACTTGTAAAAAAAAAAAAAACATTTTACAGCATGTTGAAATTTATCGAAAAATGTCATACTATAATATGTCGAAAAAGTCAAAAAATGAAAAATTTTAAAAAGTCCTAAAAAGTGATCAGAAGGACTTATTATAGTGTTTTGAGTGATTTAATGGCACAGTATGGCGACAAAACTTGTAAAAAAAAAACATTTTACACCATGTTGAAATTCATGAAAAAAATGTCGAAAAAGTCAAAAAATGAAAAAAATTTAAAAGGTCCTAAAAAGTGATCAGAATGACTTATTATAGTGTTTTGAATGATTTAATGGCACAGTATGGCGACAAAACTTGTAAAAAAGCCATTTTTCACCATGTTGAAATTCATCAAAAAATGTCATACTATAGCATGTCGAAAAAGTCAAAAAATGAAAAAATTTAAAAAGCCCTAAAAAGTGATCAGAAACACTTATTATAGTGTTTTGAATGATTTAACGGCACAGTATGGCGACAAAACTTGCAAAAAAAAAAAAAAAGAAACATTTTACAGCATGTTGAAATTCATCAAAAAAATGTCATACTATAGCATGTCGAAAAAGTCAAAAAATCAAAAAATTTAAAAGGTCCTAAAAAGTGATCAGAATGACTTATTATAGTGTTTTGAATGATTTAATGGCACAGTATGGCGACAAAACTTGTAAAAAAGCCATTTTACAGCATGTTGACATTCATCAAAAAAAATGTCATACTATAGCATGTCGAAAAAGTCAAAAAAAGAAAAAATTTAAAAAGCCCTAAAAAGTGATCAGAAAGACTTATTATCGCGTTTTGAATGATTTAACGGCACAGTATGGTGACAAAAAATGAAAAAAAAAAAAAAAAAATTTACAGCATGTTGAAATTCATCAAAAAATGTCATACTATAGCATGTCGAAAAAGTCAAAAAATCAAAAAATTTAAAAGGTCCTAAAAAGTGATCAGAATGACTTATTATAGTGTTTTGAATGATTTAATGGCACAGTATGGCGACAAAACTTGTAAAAAAAAAATAATTTCACAGCATGTTGAAATTCATCCAAAAAATGTCATACTATAGCATGTCGAAAAAGTCAAAAAATGAAAAATTATAAAAAGCCCTAAAAAGTGATCAGAAACACTTATTGTAGTGTTTTAAATGATTTAATGGCACAGTATGGCGACAAAAGTTGTAAAAAAGCTATTTTACAGCATGTTGAAATTTATCAAAAAAATGTCATACTATAGCATGTCGAAAAAGTCAAAAAATGAAAAAATTTAAAAAGTCCTAAAAAGTGATCAGAAACACTTATTATAGTGTTTTGAATATTTAATGACAAAGTATGGCGACAAAACTTGCAAAAAAGCCATTTTACAGCATGTTGAAATTTATAAAACAAAAAAAAAGTCATACTATAGCATGTCGAAAAAGTCAAAAAAATGAAAAATTTTTAAAAGCCCTAAAAAGTGATCAGAAACACTTATTCTAGTGTTTTAAATGATTTATTGGCACAGTATGGCGACAAAACTTGCAAAAAAAAAAACATTTTACAGCATGTTGAAATTCATCAAAAAATGTCATACCATAGCATCTCGAAAAAGTCAAAAAATGAAAAAATTTAAAAGGTCCTAAAAAGTGAGCAGAATGGCTTATTATAGTGTTTTGAATGATTTAACGGCACAGTATGGCGACAAAACTTGCAATAAAAAAAAAAAGAAACATTTTACAGCATGTTGAAATTCATCAAAAAAATGTCATACTATAGCATGTCGAAAAAGTCAAAAAATCAAAAAATTTAAAAGGTCCTAAAAAGTGATCAGAATGACTTATTATAGTGTTTTGAATGATTTAATGGCACAGTATGGCGACAAAACTTGTAAAAAAAAATAATTTTACAGCATGTTGAAATTCATCCAAAAAATGTCATACTATAGCATGTCGAAAAAGTCAAAAAATGAAAAAATTTAAAAAGTCCTAAAAAGTGATCAGAAGGACTTATTATAGTGTTTTGAATGAATTAATGGCACAGTATGGCGACAAAACTTGTAAAAAAGCCATTTTACAGCATGTTGACATTCATCAAAAAAAATGTCATACTATAGCATGTCGAAAAAGTCAAAAAAAGAAAAAATTTAAAAAGCCCTAAAAAGTGATCAGAAAGACTTATCGCGTTTTGAATGATTTAACGGCACAGTGTGGTGACAAAAAATGTAAAAAAAAAAAATTTAAAAAAACAATTTACAGCATGTTGAAATTCATCAAAAAAATGTCATACTATAGCATGTCGAAAAAGTCAAAAAATGAAAAAATTTAAAAAGCCCTAAAAAGTGATCAGAAAGACTTATTATTGTGTTTTGAATGCTTTAACGGCACAGTATGGTGACAAAAGTTGTAAAAAAAAAAAAAAAAAAAACCCAACCCATTTTACAGCATGTTGAAATTTGTCAAAAAATGTCATACTATAGCATGTCGAAAAAGTCAAAAAATGAAAAAATTTAAAAAGCCCTAAAAAGTGATCAGAAGGACTTATTATAGTGTTTTGAGTGATTTAATGGCACAATATGGTGACAAAAGTTGTAAAAAAGCTATTTTACAGCATGTTGAAATTTATCGAAAAATGTCATACTATAGCATGTCGAAAAAGTCAAAAAAAGAAAAAATTTAAAAAGCCCTAAAAAGTGATCAGAAAGACTTATTATCGTGTTTTGAATGCTTTAACGGCACAGTATGGTGACAAAACTTGCAAAAAAAAAAAAAATTTACGGCATGTTGAAATTCATCAAAAAATGTCATACTATAGCATGTCGAAAAAGTCAAAAAATGAAAAATTATAAAAAGCCCTAAAAAGTGATCAGAAACACTTATTATAGTGTTTTAAATGATTTAATGGCACAGTATGGTGACAAAACTTGCAAAAAAGCCATTTTACAGCATGTTGAAATTTATAAAAAAAAAAAAATGTCACACTATAGCATGTCGAAAAAGTCAAAAAAATGAAAAATTTTTAAAAGTCTTAAAAAGTGATCAGAAGGACTTATTATAGTGTTTTGAGTGATTTAATGGCACAGTATGGCGACAAAACTTGTAAAAAAAAAAAAACATTTTACAGCATGTTGAAATTTGTCGAAAAATGTCATACTATAATATGTCGAAAAAGTCAAAAAATGAAAAATTTTAAAAAGTCCTAAAAAGTGATCAGAAGGACTTATTATAGTGTTTTGAGTGATTTAATGGCACAGTATGGCAACAAAACTTGTAAAAAAAAAAACATTTTACACCATGTTGAAATTCATGAAAAAAATGTCGAAAAAGTCAAAAAATGAAAAAAATTTAAAAGGTCCTAAAAAGTGATCAGAATGACTTATTATAGTGTTTTGAATGATTTAATGGCACAGTATGGCGACAAAACTTGCAAAAAAAAAAAACATTTTACAGCATGTTGAAATTTGTCAAAAAATGTCATACTATAGCATGTCGAAAAAGTCAAAAAATGAAAAATTTTAAAAAGCCCTAAAAAGTGATCAGAAACACTTATTCTAGTGTTTTAAATGATTTAATGGCACAGTATGGCGACAAAACTTGTAAAAAAGCCATTTTTCACCATGTTGAAATTCATCAAAAAATGTCATACTATAGCATGTCGAAAAAGTCAAAAAATGAAAAAATTTAAAAAGCCCTAAAAAGTGATCAGAAACACTTATTATAGTGTTTTGAATGATTTAACGGCACAGTATGGCGACAAAACTTGCAAAAAAAAAAAAAAGAAACATTTTACAGCATGTTGAAATTCATCAAAAAAATGTCATACTATAGCATGTCGAAAAAGTCAAAAAATCAAAAAATTTAAAAGGTCCTAAAAAGTGATCAGAATGACTTATTATAGTGTTTTGAATGATTTAATGGCACAGTATGGCGACAAAACTTGTAAAAAAGCCATTTTACAGCATGTTGACATTCATCAAAAAAAATGTCATACTATAGCATGTCGAAAAAGTCAAAAAAAGAAAAAATTTAAAAAGCCCTAAAAAGTGATCAGAAAGACTTATCGCGTTTTGAATGATTTAACGGCACAGTATGGTGACAAAAAATGAAAAAAAAAAAAAAAAAAATTTACAGCATGTTGAAATTCATCAAAAAAATGTCATACTATAGCATGTCGAAAAAGTCAAAAAATCAAAAAATTTAAAAGGTCCTAAAAAGTGATCAGAATGACTTATTATAGTGTTTTGAATGATTTAATGGCACAGTATGGCGACAAAACTTGTAAAAAAAAAATAATTTTACAGCATGTTGAAATTCATCCAAAAAATGTCATACTATAGCATGTCGAAAAAGTCAAAAAAATAAAAATTCCTAAAAAGTGATCAGAAGGACTTATTATAGTGCTTTGAGTGATTTAATGGCACAGTATGGCGACAAAAGTTGTAAAAAAGCTATTTTACAGCATGTTGAAATTTATCAAAAAATGTCATACTATAGCATGTCGAAAAAGTCAAAAAATAAAAATTCCTAAAAAGTGATCAGAAGGACTTATTATAGTGCTTTGAGTAATTTAATGGCACAGTATGGCGACAAAAGTTGTAAAAAAGCTATTTTACAGCATGTTGAAATTTATCAAAAAAAATGTCATACTATAGCATGTCGAAAAAGTCAAAAAAAGAAAAAATTTAAAAAGCCCTAAAAAGTGATCAGAAAGACTTATTATCGTGTTTTGAATGATTTAACGGCACAGTGTGGTGACAAAAAATGTAAAAAAAAAAATAAAAAAAAATTTTTTTACAGCATGTTGAAATTCATCAAAAAATGTCATACTATAGCATGTCGAAAAAGTCAAAAAATGAAAAAATTTAAAAAGCCCTAAAAAGTGATCAGAAAGACTTATTGTAGTGTTTTGAATGCTTTAACGGCACAGTATGGTGACAAAAGTTGTAAAAAAAAAAAAAAAAACCAACCCATTTTACAGCATGTTGAAATTCATCAAAAAAATGTCATACTATAGCATGTCGAAAAAGTCAAAAAATGAAAAAATTTAAAAAGCCCTAAAAAGTGATCAGAAGGACTTATTATAGTGTTTTGAGTGATTTAATGGCACAGTATGGCGACAAAAGTTGTAAAAAAGCTATTTTACAGCATGTTGAAATTTATCGAAAAATGTCACACTATAGCATGTCGAAAAAGTCAAAAAATAAAAATTCCTAAAAAGTGATCAGAAGGACTTATTATAGTGCTTTGAGTAATTTAATGGCACAGTATGGCGACAAAACTTGTAAAAAAAAAAAAAAATAAAAAAAAATAAATTTTACAGCATGTTGAAATTCATCAAAAAAATGTCATACTATAGCATGTCGAAAAAGTCAAAAAATGAAAAAATTTAAAAAGCCCTAAAAAGTGATCAGAAAGACTTATTATCGTGTTTTGAATGCTTTAACGGCACAGTATGGTGACAAAACTTGCAAAAAAAAAAAAACAATTTACAGCATGTTGAAATTCATCAAAAAATGTCATACTATAGCATGTCGAAAAAGTCAAAAAATGAAAAATTATAAAAAGCCCTAAAAAGTGATCAGAAACACTTATTATAGTGTTTTAAATGATTTAATGACACAATATGGTGACAAAACTTGTAAAAAAGCCATTTTACAGCATGTTGAAATTCATCAAAAAAATGTCATACTATAGCATGACGAAAAAGTCAAAAAAATGAAAAATTTTAAAAAGTCTTAAAAAGTGATCAGAAGGACTTATTATAGTGTTTTGAGTGATTTAATGGCACAGTATGGCGACAAAACTTGTAAAAAAAAAACATTTTACAGCACGTTGAAATTTATCGAAAAATGTCATACTATAATATGTCGAAAAAGTCAAAAAATGAAAAATTTTAAAAAGTCCTAAAAAGTGATCAGAAGGACTTATTATAGTGTTTTGAGTGATTTAATGGCACAGTATGGCGACAAAACTTGTAAAAAAAAAACATTTTACACCATGTTGAAATTCATGAAAAAAATGTCGAAAAAGTCAAAAAATGAAAAAAATTTAAAAGGTCCTAAAAAGTGATCAGAATGACTTATTATAGTGTTTTGAATGATTTAATGGCACAGTATGGCGACAAAACTTGCAAAAAAAAAAAACATTTTACAGCATGTTGAAATTTGTCAAAAAAGGGCATACTATAGCATGTCGAAAAAGTCAAAAAATGAAAAATTTTAAAAAGCTCTAAAAAGTGATCAGAAACACTTATTCTAGTGTTTTAAATGATTTAATGGCACAGTATGGCGACAAAACTTGTAAAAAAAAAAAAAGCCATTTTACAGCATGTTGAAATTCATCAAAAAATGTCATACTATAGCATGTCGAAAAAGTCAAAAAATGAAAAAATTTAAAAAGCCCTAAAAAGTGATCAGAAACACTTATTATAGTGTTTTGAATGATTTAACGGCACAGTATGGCGACAAAACTTGCAAAAAAAAAAAAAAAAAAAATTTTACAGCATGTTGAAATTCATCAAAAAAATGTCATACTATAGCATGTCGAAAAAGTCAAAAAATCAAAAAATTTAAAAGGTCCTAAAAAGTGATCAGAATGACTTATTATAGTGTTTTGAATGATTTAATGGCACAGTATGGCGACAAAACTTGTAAAAAAGCCATTTTACAGCATGTTGACATTCATCAAAAAAAATGTCATACTATAGCATGTCGAAAAAGTCAAAAAATGAAAAAATTTAAAAAGCCCTAAAAAGTGATCAGAAAGACTTATTATCGTGTTTTGAATGATTTAACGGCACAGTATGGTGACAAAAAATGTAAAAAAAAAAAAATTTACAGCATGTTGAAATTCATCAAAAAATGTCATACGAAAGCATGTCGAAAAAGTCAAAAAATGAAAAAAAAAATTTAAAAGGCCCTAAAAAGTGATCAGAAAGACTTATCGTGTTTTGAATGATTTAATGGCACAGTATGGCGACAAAACTTGTAAAAAAAAAAATAATTTTACAGCATGTTGAAATTCATCAAAAAAATGTCATACTATACCATGTCGAAAAAGTCAAAAAATGAAAAAATTTAAAAAGTCCTAAAAAGTGATCAGAAGGACTTATTATAGTGCTTTGAGTGATTTAATGGCACAGTATGGCGACAAAAGTTGTAAAAAAGCTATTTTACAGCATGTTGAAATTTATCAAAAAATGTCATACTATAGCATGTCGAAAAAGTCAAAAAATAAAAATTCCTAAAAAGTGATCAGAAGGACTTATTATAGTGCTTTGAGTAATTTAATGGCACAGTATGGCGACAAAAGTTGTAAAAAAGCTATTTTACAGCATGTTGAAATTTATCAAAAAAATGTCATACTATAGCATGTCGAAAAAGTCAAAAAATGAAAAAATTTAAAAAGTCCTAAAAAGTGATCAGAAACACTTATTATAGTGTTTTGAATATTTAATGACAAAGTATGGTGACAAAACTTGTGAAAAAGGCATTTTACAGCATGTTGAAATTTATCAAAAAATGTCATACTATAGCATGTTGAAAAAGTAAAAAAAAATTTAAATTTTTAAAAAGCCCTAAAAGGGATGAGAAACACTTTTTATAGTGTTTTGAATGAATTAATGACAAAGTATGGCGACAAAACTTGCAAAAAAGCCATTTTACAGCATGTTGAAATTTATAAAACAAAAAAAAAGTCATACTATAGCATGTCGAAAAAGTCAAAAAAATGAAAAATTTTTAAAAGCCCTAAAAAGTGATCAGAAACACTTATTCTAGTGTTTTAAATGATTTAATGGCACAGTATGGCGACAAAACTTGCAAAAAAAAAAACATTTTACAGCATGTTGACATTCATCAAAAAAAATGTCATACTATAGCATGTCGAAAAAGTCAAAAAAAGAAAAAATTTAAAAGGTCCTAAAAAGTGAGCAGAATGGCTTATTGTAGTGTTTTGAATGATTTAACGGCACAGTATGGCGACAAAACTTGCAATAAAAAAAAAAAAAGAAACATTTTACAGCATGTTGAAATTCATCAAAAAAATGTCATACTATAGCATGTCGAAAAAGTCAAAAAATCAAAAAATTTAAAAAGTCCTAAAAAGTGATCAGAAGGACTTATTATAGTGTTTTGAGTGATTTAATGGCACAGTATGGCGACAAAAGTTGTAAAAAAGCCATTTTACAGCATGTTGAAATTTATCGAAAAATGTCACACTATAGCATGTCAAAAAAAGTCAAAAAATGAAAAAAATTAAAAAGTCCTAAAAAGTGATCAGAAGGACTTATTATAGTGTTTTGAATGAATTAACGACAGAGTATGGTGACAAAAGTTGTAAAAAAAAAAAAAGCCATTTTACAGCATGTTGAAATTCATCAAAAAATGTCATACTATAGCATGTAGAAAAAGTCAAAAAAGACACTAATAATTGATCAGAAATAATTATTATAGTGTGGAAAATGATTTAATTGAACGTTATGGTGACAGAAGTCTGAAAGTGTAGAACATAATATCAGATTTTCATACCTGATCAGTCGCGTCCTGAATTACCAGCTGGATGGAAACAGATGATCAGCTCAGAGACAGACATCAGAAAACTTTTACCAAAAAGAAGAAAAACTATTTTTTTTTTCAAGATTTGCAAAAAATCTGTAAAATTAGAACACAAAGACTTTCTCCTCTCAAAAACATTTAATCAAAACAAAATGCTGATTCTTTAACAAGTTTATAAAACAGTGATATTTTAGTTACATAAATAAATCGATCAGTGTATCAAATCTTAGTTTCAACTTCATGAGCATATCGACACGGTTGTACAATCATTTCCCTAACGTAATAAATAAAACATTCCTAAACGAAAGAGCTACAGACAGGAAACAACACTGAGAGAAAGTGGAGCTTTTAAAGCACAGAATACAGTTTAGCTACAAAAGAAAAATCAAATAAAGTAAAAGTCGTGTTGGTGTGGGAGAAAAGTTTGGTAGTTACTCCCATTTGGTTATTTTAAAGCATTAAGACAAGGCAAGAAAGGCTGTTCTTGTGCAGACTTCTACATAGAAATAAAAAAACAATTAAAAAATATAACAAACAGTCATTTAAGAGGAACTTTGTGTCCTGATGTGAGAAGAAAAGCGTGGACATAAAAAACAGCAGGAGACATGAAGGCAGATTTCTGTTGAATATTGCAGCTCTTGTGCCGTCGCTTTAATCCTTCCACTTCCTGTCCGCAGGTTATTAAATGCCTGCAGAGCCCAAAATAAAATTAGAAAACGGCCCCCGATGCAAGGCGAACGTCTCTGAAGTCCTTCTGATATGTTTGTCTCAAAAAAAAAAAGTACTGCAGCTTCAAGTATTGTGCCTTACATAGAATATTCTGTCATAAATTAGTTAGCATATACATTTTCTTTTTCAGACATAGACTTTTTTTTTTATACACACAGGACAATAAAATGCTTTTGTTCTTTTTTTTTTGAGAAATCCCTGAGAAAGCATGTCAACAGTTTTTTTTTTTTTTTTTGTTTCTGCGATTTTAATAAAAATCATACTGACAGTTTGGGACAACACTGCAATCAGCCTGAAGATGAGAACAAATATGGAACCCGGTAAAAAATGAATCCTGATGGCGAGTTTTTCGTTCTCTTCACAGATCAGGCGAGGAGGGAGGAGTAAAGCTGGATCCTTTAAAAAGAGGTACTCGTCACTTCAGTTTGGTTTAAAGCCGTTTAGTCGTCTTTGAGGCTGTTGAGCGTTTTGCTGAGGGAAGCAGGAGGAGTGCAAGGTGGACATTTTGCCACTGGACGATATAGTATAATATACTCACTGTAAAACTCTCTCACACACACACACACACACACATATATAAAGGGATTTGTTTTTACACTTCAACAGCAGCTGTTGCTTTACGGTTTACAGTGTTTTTCTGTCTTCAAACTTGCTGTTTTTGGGTGAAAATTTATCAAACATGTTTCATCTTTTTCCTGACGTCCAGTTAGTGGGGAGGGGGTCCTGCTTCGTACGTCAGTCTTTGTTCGTTAGCACGTTCTAGCTAGCAGTGCTAAACAGAAGGAATAAGATGTTGCTTCAGGAGGATTTTCACTTCAAGTTACAAAGGATGTAAAAAGACTAAAAGTTGGTCGTTCGGTCAACCGAATCGTTCTCTGACGAGCATCATCAGTTTCTTCTTGCCCTTGTAGATCTGTTTCAGGTTGTCTATGAACTGGGTGAACTGGATGTGTCCGTCGTGCGCCATCAGGAACGTCTCCCTGGCTTTGCTGAGGAACTCGATGAACTCGCTGTAGTGCCGAGGGCTGATGTGCGTCAGCCGGGAGTGCGTTGTGTTGATGTACGCTCCGATGGTGGCGTCCAGCAGCTGCCTGAGCGGCGCCTTGTCCAGAGGCATCAGCTTCCCAGAGTTCCTGCGGCTGTGCAGCGCCACCATGCCCGGCGTCGTCAGCGTGCACCGCCGCAAAATGTCCGACAGCACCGTGGCGCACTTCACGCTCTTCACCACCAGGGGGATGACGGACGCCAGCTCATTTTTGCCCAGCGAGTGGCTGAGCGCACACGCCCACAGCACGTCGTTGATGGCCGGGTGCGTGTCCTGGTTGTAGCTGAGGTTCAGGTGAGTCATGGCTAACGTCGCTAGCTTGTACGCCCTCATGGGGTAGCCGCGGTGCTCCATGTAGCGCGCTATCGTGAACAGCTGCGTGTAGTTCATTCCAGTGGCGGCGGCGTCCAGCACGATCTGGTAGGCCGTCTCGAAGGCGATGTGGTCCTTCTCGCAGAGCGTCAGCGCTGACAGGGCACAGTTCTGGGGGTCCTTCACGGCGCACTGCAGGGCCAGAGTCCGGGCCGAGTTGGCCAGGTTCTCCTGCTGGTGGCAGTCCAGGTGGAGGCGGACGATGGTGCTGCTGGACATGACGGTGGTCGCCACGACGCTGGTGGCCTCGGTCGGCGTGAAGAGGGTGAACCAGCTCTGCATGATGCTGTCCAGAGCGAAGACGCCTGCGAAGAAGAGGAAAAGATCTGTAAAATATCCTAGAAACATGTTTCATTAAGTCTAATCGTATTAATACGACACGTCGTGAACTCACCAGCCTCAGTAGCACAGGTGACCAGCCAGCGAACCATCTCCCTCCTCCTCCAGTTCAGGGTGGACAGCGTCATCCTCATCACCTGGAAGAAGCTCCACTTTAGTCCATGTTTATCTCTGAGTGTTTATTTGTTTATGTTGTTTGTGTTGTTTACCTGGAGGCCCAGCTCCAGGGACACTTTGAGCAGCGTGATGTCCGGCAGGCTGTCCATCAGCGTGGCGATTTTGAAGGCGTCCTGGGCCAGTTTGAAGATGTGGGACGAGGAGTGGATGTTCTTCTGGATGGACTCTAACACTGTTTCCAGCTTACGAGCGTCGCCTGGCAACAGACAGACACATCAAAGTCACCTCCCAGACATAACATCCATCTTTTTAAAGGATATTTTAACATGACACTGTTGACTTCCACCTCATCACGAGATGTTTATCTTTTATCTTATGAAGAAGCTGAACTGTACTTTTTGTAGTTAAACTTGGTTATTAATTCACTCCTTGAATTCATTGAAAGAAAAGTTCTTCTTGCCTTCTGTTGGCAGCATCATCTATATTATTATTATTTTGATGATCAGGAAATGTTAAAAAATCTAGAAAGTCAGACCTGCAGAAAAACTGACACTTTAAAATCTGCCCTGTTTAATCAATCAAAAGTGCTCAGTGTTAAATGACCAGAGAGCATCAATGATCTGTTGCCACACTAAGCTGTTGGAAAACACCACTATTAATAAAGAACTGTATTCATATAAGCATATCTGAACCTCTAATTAACACGTTTTTATCGTTTTTTTTGTACTTTGTATTGTAACTGCTGCACAGTGCTTTCCTCCAGGATGAATCAGCTTTTATCTTAACGTTTCCATCATCTACTTTGACCGTGAACATTTAATTCTTGAATTTTATTCGGCAGTACTCGCTCAGTTCGGCCGGCTCCTCTGAGCAGCTGTTTGAGCAGATGTGGTTGTATAAAAATAATAAATGGAGACTCTCTGGAGGAGCTGCTTTGTTTGCTGCAGAAACATTTAGCGCTGTGCAGCAGAAGTGATGCTGGGTGGAAACAGGAAACCAAAGTGTACCTTTAGCAGCGGTCAGCATGGTGGAGGCCAGCTCACACTGCTGGGTCTCGATGTGGCTCAGCGTGAACCAGCGGGGGAGGCGGTTCGGCATCACCGACACCATGTGGTGGTGGTGAGGAGGCCGAGACGAGTCGCTGGAGGACGCCGAGGACTCCAGGACCGGCAACCTGAGAGCAGAGAAACCAGACTTGATCAGTCAGGAGCTGATCTGGAGGAGGTTTCTAGAACACAAGAAGCTTAAAATAATCTGGAGAGAGATTTTGTAATTCAACATTTAAACGCCATGAAAGGGTTCAACTTGGGGCGTCATGGAAACCAACAGCACGTATTTATTATTCACACAGTTTTATCTCTATTATTCAGTGAATATTCCAGTAAAAGGAAGGTTTGTTTCCATCAGACGCTCACGAGGAGACTTTGATTTTTACGACTCACTTCCTTCTCTCTCTTTATTCTGTTCCTCCTCTCGTCCACATTAATAAAAAAGATTTTTTCCCCAATCAGTTTCAAACTCTCTTCCCTAAATCTGAATATTAAACGACGGCTTGGGTTTTTCAACACGTTAACGAAGAAAACTGATTTTTCTTAAATGGAGACAGCAGCAGGAAATGAGTTTATGACGCTCATAATGTTCCCTGTCTGTCATTTTAAATGTTAATAGAGCTGAATAAATACAGTCATAAAATAAAGGTTTAAGAAGAGGACTGAGAGGAAGCTGTGTATTTGTTGTTCAGACAGAAATATCCACTAAAACCACAGAGAGTAAAGACCTTGAACAGAAGGTTTTGTTGTTTAATTTCACTTCAGACACTTGTAGATTTCAGATAATTCTTATAATCCTGTGATAAGTGACTTCAGGCTTTTATTTTGACACAGCTGTGGTTTAAAAAGAGGATGAATAAGACGACATTAAGCCGTTTATTTGTTGTTCAGGCTTTCAGAAAGAAAAGCAAATCAGGTTTTAATGAACCGAAACGAGTCACTGCTGGTCAGTAAAAATGTCTCTCTGTCATGCAGACATATTTTATTTTATTCAGACATGACAGACTTTTACAGGAAGAGGAAATATGGTGAGAAGATAAAAGGACTGACGCTGAATCTCTGATGGAGGTTAAAACTTATTTTGAAGCTGAATTACTGCGACATCACGGTGAATAATTTTCACTCTGACTGTAATATTCAGTCAGAGTTCAGAGGAAAAAAAACTGAATGTTCTGTGTTATTATTAAATAACACATTTTGCACAGCTGCCATTTGAATTTCATCGCTCCTGAAGTCATTTTATTTTCCTGAAGGTCAAAAATTTTCTTTCTACACTTCATTTTAGACGTTTTATGAACTTAATAATAAAATATCTTAAAGCTGTAATGTTTCTGATGTCCTGAAGGACACATCAGACGTGTTTTCTTTCTGAATATTTTCTCCAACGATAACTCTCTTCCCACCAGTTAAAGTTCCTGGTAAGCAGCCGTACTTTCAGATTCTGTCTGCTCTGATTATTAGTTTCAATAAGAACTTTATTTAAACAGACGTGAGACTCACCGCATGGCCCTCAGTGCAATTTTGTACGCCAGCTCGGCGTCGTGAGGTAGCAGCGAGGTGAAGAGATACTTGGCGAATGTGTGCATGGGGACGCTTTCTCTGTAGATCAACTCCCCCAGACCGCTGTAAGGACCAGCTGAAGGAGACAAGACCAGACCAGATCAGAGGAGGACAGTTCATTTATGACTGGACATGAGATCATTTCGGTCTAAACAGATAAAGAGAGAGCAGGAACTTCCTGTCAGGTCGTTCAAAGACAAACTGTGAATAGAGAAGAACAAAACGACCTCATCACCGATTCGTTCATTCATCAAAGATGCCGCTCTTTCTGTTTCTGAGTTAAGAGTCTACAAACATGACAGCAGCATGAAGAAAGAAGAAACAGCTCTTTTCACGAGCTGCTGAAACTGAGTTTTACTTTGAGGGCACGATTAAATTTAGCTTTTTGTTTCAGATCGTTTAATTCATCCAAAAAAAGAGGAAAAAGTCTCTGTACAGAAGTCTGTTTGGTTGGTCAGATGTGTTTAATTTAATGTTATGAAGGAAAGCAAAGCAGAAAATCCTCCACATAATGCTCCAGTTTCATTCGCCTCCAAGACGTTTTCTCCACGTCAGAGGGACGATCACTACGTTTTATCCCACTATTTGATCAGCTAAACATGAAAAACACACGGTATTTGATGCTCTAATCTGTTTCCGGGGCTCACCCTCGAGCAGAAACGCCGCTTGCTTCCTGAAGATCTTCACCAGCGTGTCGTCCAGATCCACTTCCTGGAGCTTGGCCAGCAGCTGCTCTTCGTTGCGACACACCTTCTCCTGAGCGTAAAGGCCGTCCGGCATCGACCTCTGCTGCCCCAGGCCTATCAGCGCCGTTTCCACGGCGAGCGAAGCAAACGACTCGCCGTCCTCCAGGAAACACTGCGACGGGGAAACAGGAAGCTCCGTCCTCCGAGCAGAAGCCGGGGATCCTGAGGGCGAAGCAGGGTGAGAATTGATAAACCTATTGATCTATTTGTTCTTCGTCAGAGCGTATCCTCCTGAGGAGGTGATCATGTGTTTTAATAGCTTAATGACGCCGTGGCAGAGCTCAGTTTTGTCCCTCATGAGTCCACACTGACACTTAGAGATAGAAACAGAAATACAGATAAACAGCAAAGTGCTGCTCCAGGCTCTAATTGAAAACTTTCACAACTTGATGCTGGAGCCTGTAGCCGAGCGTCCCTCCCCTGCATAATTAATGCTTTTTAATTGGAGTGTTTTTCCTGCCGCATTTTTTATTCATGAGCTGTTATTGGAGGACGGCTGCCAGCCAATCAGAGCGCACCGTGTCATGGCTGCTGATTGCGGCCCGAGGCTGGAGGCTCCCTGACAGGAAGTAGCAATCACAGCGGCATGAATGTTTGACCTGTGTTTGCAGCTGCTGGACTCTGACTCTCAGAGGGAAGATCAGTGCTTTTACTTTGAGCAGTTAGATGTTAAAAAAAAAACAGTAAACTTCATGTTGTTAAAGGATTTGATGCTCTAATCTAGTCAGACAGAAAGTTCCAGTTCAATAAAAAAATCAGTGAAATTATCCAGGAAAAGTCAGACTTGACTGCTGCTCTAACATTAAAAATCCAGAAACATCACAAATCAGGATGAGCCAAATAAACCAATTAAAAGATAATTAACTGGAATTTATTCCTCCTGACAGACAGCAGACGACAACATGCAAAGAAAGTGACGTTTCTGTCAAAGACTGGTGGAAATAAAATAAAACATCTTGGTAAATTAAATTCAAAAAGAAACAATGAGAGTTTATGGAGATGAGACATAAATATGTGCAAATACAACATATAATAGAGAAATGATGAGGTATTACTTATATGTAAAGCATATGAAGTAGCAGAGTACTTCCTGTGCCGCTGTACGTACCTGAGAAGTCGAGCAGGACGGCGGTCCCGTCCTCGCCGCCCCGGCTCATCTCCATCAGGGTGCTGAACAAGGTGCCGATGGGGTCCAGAGGGTGGCCCACCCAGCCCTCCAGGTTGGTGACGGAGGTGACGCCTTTGTGGAGCAGCTCTGCAGCGACACAATGGAAACCCTTCAGACTGAAACATCTGGAACGCCTGAACCTCCTGGAGCCTTTTAAACTAACCGTTAACTGACTTCACTGCCTGTTAAAGAGGGATTTATTTTCCCGTATTTTCATCCAGCACTTTTAACTGCATTTAACTTCATTTTTCCATAAACACCTGGAGCATCCAAAATGAGCCAAAAACACAAACCCACCCTGCCTGTTTCTTTGTTTTTTAAGTAATTATTTTTAATTTTATTTCAATTTTTTAATAAAAAAACAGAACGATTAATGTTAAAACAAAAAGTGAAAAAGAAGTCAATTATATTTAACTGAACGAACAACCACCACTGTCACAGAGGTCTGTTTAACACATTAAGATTTGTTTGTTTTCCTTCATCTGCTCCTAAAAAATAGTAACAGTTAGATATTTTAAGCTTTAAACATCCAGGATGGTGTGACTGGATGGGAATCAACTTTCCAAAAATGCACCTATTAAATACTTTAAATATTCTAAATATTAAAATAAAATAAAAGAGGATGTTTGTGAACGTTTTGGGGCACAAAAGCTTCATTTATGAAAGGAATAGTGGTAGAATAGAATATTCTAGAATATTTGTTGTTTTTTCTACCGCTGTGTGTTTTTAATTCCACTTCCTGCAGCGCTCTAAATACTCTTATATTCACTGGAGTAAAATGTCAATAAAGACTTTGGAAACTGACCTTTTTTCTGAGAGCGGAAGAACTCCAGCTGTTTCTGCTGCTGCCTCCTCAGCGTGTTGACGATGGCGATGGCGAGCCGGAGCGCCTCCTTGGGGTGACCGTGTGACCTCAGCGCGTCCACTCTGGCGCACGCCGTCGGTACGTGCTCTGCAGAAGAAAAAGTCATTTTGATGACACTCGTTTTAGTTTTTGCTTCATTAAATCTCCTCTGAATAGTCGTCGCTGCCTCACCGTGCCACAGAGGCCACCCCCGGGTGTCGAAGAGGGAGCTGTCCAGGTTGTCGTGGCAACAGTAGTTGGTGTAGCGGTCCTCGGTGATGATGCGCTGCAGGTGAGGATCCTGCCAGTGAAGGTCACAGGCCTCGATAGCCCGAGTAAAAACCGTCCGGTGAGGCCGAGCGAGCGAATCTGTGGAACCCATTTTTAAAGTAGTTTTAAAGTAGTTGATATGTGACCTCTGGGTTTTAGTAAATAACTGTAAATAGCTACCATATTTCAAATTTCATGTCCTGAATATTTATTGCTGTGTACTAACTTATTCCAACAGCACATGACCCCACAATATCTAGTGTTGAACTCATGTCATGATGTCACTTATTCATGTCTATTTTTATATATATTACAATGCTGCTGATCTTTCATTGTTAAACAACAATAAACACTTTTTTGTATTCTGCTTTTCTGGGATTCTTCATTGAGAGTTTCCTGCAGATTTACGCTCCGATGTCGACGACGTCTTCAAATATTTGCGGGATGAAACGCAAAATATATTAAGTTTATAATTCTATAAAAGCACTAAAGCTTCACACTAGTTATTATTATCAGAAAGAACCGATGCAGGGCAATAAGACGGCCATGTTCCCGTTCGAAGCGTTTTTATTTTTATTACCTGACAGCAGTTTCTGTTTCTGTGGTTCGGTGGAGAAACGCTGCAGGAGCTCGGCTGTTATTGGGCTCATTCTATTAGCCACACTAAAAGGTAATAAGGCTCCAGGCACAGACACTGAAGGAAGGAGGCTTGATTAAAAGAGGGGGGATTTAATAGTGGTGATGGAGGAGACCTTCAGATTAAAAACAGAAAGAAGAGGGAGGTGACTAATCTTCAGGTGTCATCTCACCTGGGTTGCCAGGAGGACCATGGGGAAGAGCGTTGGTTAGGTTGGTCAACTCGTTGCCGTGGTTACCGTCCTCCAACGGGCAGACGTCCACGCCGTTCCACCTGCAGAGCTGCCGGAGCCAGAAGCCCTTCTGCTGGGGTTTGTAGTGAGGGTTCAGCACGACGCACATCCACAGCGCTCCTGCAAACAAAACAGCAAAAACACTTTGAATATTAAGCCGTAAAAATGAAGGAAAAAAAAAAAAACGCTCTGCTCGGTGCTGTTATCGCTGGCGTCAAGCGGAGCTGAATAATGCAAAGTGAAATCACCCGGTGCTAATTTATGCATCCAGCCAACATTTCTACCTGATCAGGGAATCATTTGGTCTATAAACTGTCAGGAAAATAAAAAATAAAAGTGTCACAGTTTTCTTGTTTTGTGTGAAAGGCGAAAATATGCTCAATTTGATTTAATGTGAAGCAACAAAAAGCACCAAATCCTTCCTTTTAAAAAGCTGGAACCATAAAATATTTCGCTTGTTTTGGCTTGAAAATATATTTTTTAAATTTTTAACTGCAACTCTGCTAATGTGCAAGACCTTATTGAACTAAAATGACTTTAATTATTTTAATACAGCTGCTGAGTTTGACTAAGATACAACATAAGATTAGTAGAGATATAAATGTCAATCCAAACAGTGGTCGTCTTATAAAACTGGTTTTAAATAAACAGTAAAAATAAAAGGCTGTTTAAAATGAGGTATGACAGGTTTCATTTTATATTTTACTGATCTATAAAGTGGTTCTGCACACACAGGAGGACATATATTGATTATTTTCATTATTGATAGGTCAGTATAAATCGGTGAAAAATCGATCTTAATGTCCAAGAAATTGTGTTCAAATATCTTGTTTCGTACGAACAAGTAAAAACAAATATTTTTATGATACATAAATGAAGCCAATCCAGCCAGTGCTGGGTGATCCCCTGTATTATTGTTGGCTGAAACATGAAGACATGAAGGTGAGTGAAGAAAGAGAATAATGAACAGGTTAAAGGACAAATAACAAGATGAAAGGAGTGAGGTGAGAGAGGGAGGCTGAGGATGGGGGGAGGGGACGGAGGAGAGGCTTCCTCCTCCTCTCTTTGTTAGCTTCAAGGACAAGAAGCAGCCGACAACAGCGAGAGACACGAGTGACGAAATGCAGAGAAAGACCCAACAGGAGGGAGGTGGTGACCTCCATTTACATGTTGCATCACAGTTTTGTTTACAAGCAACGCATGGCTCCTGTTTCCCATCAAACACAAATAAACAGTTTGCTCAGATGTTGCGATGGAGAGCGACTTCAGCACAGGAACCACTGTATCACCAGGAAACACAACAGCTAGCGATGTATAGTTGATTATATAGTTGATACAGAGCTTAACACATTTATTATCCCTCCACCCAGTGTCAGGTGTTTACAGACAGAAGCATTAAAAACACTCTGATAGTGCAGCTGATAAATTTGATAAGCTCTGTACACACACACACACACACACACACACACACAGTAGTATGTTACCTAGCTCGTCCCACAGCTGCCTGTACTTGTCCGTCATGGTGGTTCCCTGTTGCCTCCACAGCACCAGTCTGGGGTCGCCCATGAACTGGTCTGTGATCAGCGTCAACATGCGAGCTCCGTTAGAGTCCCTCATCTTCAGCATCTCTCTCACCTGCAGAGACGTCAGGGTGCATTGTGGGTTAAAAGCAGCTAGTTTGGAGCAGAGTGCTGCTGTGTTGGAGGGCACTGATGTTACCTTGCTGAACAGTAAGTTGAGCTGCTTCCCTGAGCCGTGGTAGCCGCCCTGGGACAGGAAGAGCTTCACCTGCTCCTGGACCTGCTCCTCGTCCAGGTGCCAGCAGTTCTCGTCGTCCACGCTGGCGCCCGCCGTCGGATCTGGAGCTCCTGCAGTGTCATGACAAGAGCAAGAGGTCATCAAACACTGACATCTGACTTCAGTGCTGAAGGAGTACTGTCTTTTACTACTTTAAAAGTAGAAATACCAGTGTTATGATCTGAAGATCTATGATCTGAAGTGTTATGAATTAACTCACAATGTCCCATTTAAGAATACTTATTTATATTATATTACTATAATTATATTTATATTAATTATAGTATTAGATTATAATTTAAAAAATGCATTAATATGTTCATCTCTTAAAAATACTTTGCAATGAACAATTATTATTTCATTACTTTGTTTTCTTGATTAATCAGTCGTTTAATCTATAAAATTAAAAATCAGCGTTTCCATCCTTAAATGTCTCAAAGATATTCAGTTTACTGTCATAGGAGGAATAAACAAGGAAATATTCTCATCTGAGAAGCTGGAATCAGAGAATTTAGACGTTTGATTAATCAATTATCAAAGTAGTTGTTGCTTAATTTTAATAGTTAGCAACAGGGTTGCAATTTAAGATCAATCACAGTGTAGATTATTTTCTCTATTAATCAATTACTTTTTAGAAAATGAGGAAAATGTGGCCCAAAAGACCAAGACGACATTCTCCAGTGTCTTATTTTGTCCATAAACCAAAATAATTCAGTTTGCTGTCATTCAGGAGGAAATAAAGCAGAAAATATTCAGGTTTAAGGAGCTGCAGTTAGAGAATTTTAAACTTTTATTTAATTAGTTGCCAAAGAATTAAATAGCTGACAACTGATCAATGGATTGTTGCAGCTGCAGCTCCACCTGCATGCATGTTAAACCACGAACAACCTCCGCTCACCGTGGACCTGGTTGATCTCTGAGTTCTGCGACAGGATTTCATCGGCCAGCTTCTGCGCCGTCGGCAGCACCTCGGTGTGATGCACGGTGATCAGGTACTGGACGAACTTCTGCAGCTGATCTCTGTTCATCTGGAATAGAGTCTCTGAGATGGGCAGGCGCAGCTTGACCTGCTCGGGCTTCCGTACGCGGTACAGCGAGAGCGCCACGACGTGAGCGCAATAGAAAATGTCCTTGTTGCCGCAGCTGCACGTCACCGCGGTGATTTTGCAGCGGTCGAAGCTGACGCTGACGTTGCAGAGCAGCTCGGGCTCCGAGGCCGTGGCGGGTTCCCGGACTGTGCCGCTGAGGTGGAAACCTGCAGAGAAATGACAACATATTTTAATTTATTTAATAGTCAATCGTTGAATGTTAAAGAGTAAGTGCACGGCGTGGCTGTCATACATAATGATACTTTACGCCAGAGGTCACACAATCAGTCAAAACATGACCTCATAAAAATCATCAGCACATCACACAAATAATAAAACCAGAAGCTGACAAACATGAGAGAGAGCAGTAGTACAAGAGCAGCTCTGTTTTGGTCTCCATCAGTCCCTTTATCTGCTAAATGTTGAGTCTCAAAAATGTCGGTGAAAATGAACCGTAACACTGAGGTGAAAGATGCTAACTGGCTGCCCTTTTCACATACAGCACTCTTACTCTTATATTTTTCTAACTGATTCTGATCTTGGGTAACAGATGAGTGAAAGCACAAAGAGAAACGAGGGTGAAGGTCTCCCAAATATTCCAATTTCCTTTCCATTTCCCTTCCACAACACCTCCACTGTTTTCCTTGCCATGAAAAGCTGCTGTTGTCCAGTGAACCTCCCACAGACTGAATCCTTCAGGCCTAAACGAGCATTTCAGGGAACGTAAACAGATTTCAACATTGATTTGACCTTAAACTCTTTCTTGAAGTTCATGAGTCTCTGACAGGAAAATAACCTCTGATGCTTTCTAATGTGAAGAGGGGGTTCATTTCCTGTTTTTACAAGAACCCCTGATAGCTAATATAAAACACTACAGCAGTGACAGTGCTGTGTTTATCTGACTGGGTGATAATAGAAGGTGTCAGAAGCTCAAACTGCTGCAAACTGCATGAGTTTATCATCTGCATATGAACATCTAGCAGCAGGGAGTGAGTGTCTGTACAGTTTCACTGCATGGAGACAACATGGAAGATATAATACAGCTGCCAGAGCAGCAAGACACACTTCCTGCATCATGCAAACTGAACGACAAGTAAATTCATCTTATTAGAAACCAAATCATTGAAATGTTTCTGTGTGGTAAGAAAGAAACAACCCAACACAGCCTGCAGCCTTACACTTTTTATACATATTTACAGCACAACCACGAGGGAAGCACCGAGGAAGCAAATGAGATTATTTCCCAAAAATGATCAAACCATTGCTTTAAATACAGCAGCAGTAACAAGCAGGAAATCATTAGTCAACTGATGCAGAAACTCCTGATCAAACCAGACTAAACAAGGCAAATACTCCGGATGAAGGAAGGACAGAGTGCAAATATATAGAGCACAAATAAAAACTAAATATAAGCAATCAAGATTATCAATTACAAAGAGACAAAGCACTATAGAAAGATCATGAATAATACAAAAAACAACCGAAGAGAAGGAACAGTGGAACAAGGCAGACAAGAATAAAAAATGTAGGCTATGATATACTGTATATAATGAAATAAAAATGAAATAAAGTTGACCGTTAACTAAATTTAAAAAAAAGTTAATTTAATTAAAAAAAAATAAAATAAATAAATAAAAGTAGTATTCCTCAAATAAAAACAGCAGTGTTAGTCACCCTGAAACAACAGCGAAGTCACAGTCTGCAGTCTGCATGTGACAGCGAAGCAAAAAGAAGAGGCGAGACAATCTGAGAGAGAAACTTTTATAGAAATAGAAAAAAAAAAACAGTACTGCTGCATAAACACACACTGGATGGCACAAAACCCACAATCAGTCTTTTAAAAACACAGCTGGCCTACAGCTGAACTACTGACGTAACAGAAAGAGAAAATGACTCGAGGAGGAGGGCCGCTGTGCTGCTGGAAAAATCTCTATGCCCTCAGCTGAGAGTGTGTGTTTGTGTGTGTGATGTGTGTTTGTGTGTGTGTGATGTGTGTTTGTGTGTGCGCACACGCTGGAGTGAATGCTTGGCGGCGAGCCAAAGCCCTGAGCTCAGCATTCTGTAATGCACTTCCTCTCGCTGCGTCTGCGCTGCACGGCTTGCATAATACAGCCCTGTGCACTGCGTAGCAACCAAACTTAACTCCTTCACTCCAGCCAGCCATTCTGCAGAGCTCCACGCAACAGTTTAAGACTGATTTTATTCATTAAGTAGGAAGCTGGAAACATTCAGCTTAGCATAAAGCAGGGAAACAGCTAGCATGGAAGGAGGAGACTGTAGGCAGCATTTCTGCATGAGAATTCAAGACCTTTTTGAGTCCATGATGAGAAAAAAAGTATTAAAGTATGTTGGAAAAGAAGCATGCTCTCTACAGTGGATTTATTGAATTCTTTCATCTATTAGATGACCAAGTTTGTTGTCTGTACAGCTTAACTAACTTCAGAGGTGCTAGTTGGCAGCATGTCTGCAGAGTTCATCATGTTATATTGAAGGCCTTTTTATGAGTCGATGTTGAAAAGCAAATGTATAAAAGTATGATGGAAAAGAAGCAGGCATGCTATGGCCTACCATAATTTATTTAAATCACATTCCCAGTACAATATAACAATAACTCCTAATGATATAATTAGTTTGATTAACACTGTTTTCATGTTAATCCGATAAATATGAACCTGGAACCAGCTAGCTTAGCTTAGCATAAAGACTGGAAGTAGGAGGAAACAGCTATAACCTGACAGGAAGTCAAAGCATCAGCCAAGAAATTACAAAATCCAGTGTTGAAACAATCTAGAGTTCAGCATCTCCCAAAAGGCTGCATTTGGATATGAAAACATATTTGCAAAAAAGGTTTAGCAGAATATGGTTTTGCTCTTCCTACATTAGATCCAAATTTGTGTGAAAATACAGAGAAAACTGGAACAGCTTTTGTTTTCTATAACTAGTTTGTACGAATATAAATATAATCATCACTACGGTACAACGTGACTTAAAAAAAAATCTTAAATATTTAAATGTTTGGGGGGTTTTTGGTCTACAGACGATGTTTTTAATCAGACTTTTCACAACCTGCTGATATTCTGAATGCACTCGCCTGGAAATGAAGGTTTAACACTTCGCTCCCAATTAACCCCGAGGTAGTCAATTTAAGCCGTCTCTATAGGATTAAATGAGGAGGACGTCTCGGTGAGGAGGTGAGGGGGGATGATGGGATGTTGGGCTGTGAAAGAGCAGCATCTCAGCTCCCTACAGCCTCACCAGACCTTCAGGGAGTTGTTCTCAGCTACGTCGCCTAAGCTTTCATTTAACTTTCAGTGCACAAAAGCCAGATAGACCAAACACCGCCACCACCTTCACACGCCAGTTCAGGCCATTCATCGGACTGGGCCTGAAGCCAGTCAGGCGTTAAGTGAAGCCTTCTCAGCCAAGGTGTGTGTGCTTTGAGAGTGTACTTGTGGTGACAATGGGGAAGCTAATCTGTCACCCGTGGAGTTGCAGAGGCACCTCTGGGGCAACAGGAAGGAGCAGTAAACAACCAATCAGTGGTCAGGGAGCGCTGATAACCCTCTAAAAACAACTGGCCTGTGATTACACTTAAAGATGAGGGCTGATCCATTATTGTCTGTGACGTCACTAATCTACAACATTTAAACCATTTCAGTATATAAAATGCTCTAAACACAGGAAGTAAACATGGACCAAAGCTGTGGTAGAGCAATGCACTTCCAGTTCTTATAAGGTGTTTGCCACTGCTGCCCTAAATTAACACTATTGTTGATAGTTTGATGCATTTGAAGGAGGGAGGAATTTCAGTGTGTATCGCTTTATTAAGAGCCATTTACACCTCAGATTTCTTTCCAAGCACAACACATACAGATACAAAACAGAATTATGTTCTTAGTTGTAATCTAATTAACTGCACAGCCCTAATGTAAACATAGTATATGGTGGCAGATTGCATGAAATAGAGACAAGAATCTGAAACACTGATTGGATCAGTCATTTAGCCAACTGACCATTTGCTGCTAGCCGTTAGCAGCCACAGCTAAGGTCCTTCAAGCCTCGGTCAACTGGGTTCAGAAGCTAACAAGGTGTTAAAGGAAAAGAGGGGGTGAGGAGCTGGAGGATGTGACGCCAAGTGAGCTCAAAATGAGGTCAATGAGGATTTGAGTTATCTGGGTCAAGCTGGGTCCCTGTTAAGCCAACAGCTCCTGACGGTGTGAACACACTAATCAATGTTCTCTTCTTGTGTCTGAGAAATCATTTTAAAACACAGAACGCAACTAGCCTCTTCTGACTGAGTGGACTGAAACTCCTCGGCTCGGTCAGAAAAACAAAACGTCTTTACAAGAAGAGACTTAGTGAACATTCATCTCTCAGACAAGAAAACGACTCCTCAAGGAGTTCTGAAAGCATTTCTGAACTCTGAAACACGCTGGCGATACTAATAAGCCACTCTAAGAGTGACTGTATTTTCAGGAAAAACTCTTTTTGAGCCATATTTAAAAAAAAAAAAAAAAAACACTTGCCGGATAATGTTCTCTAATGTGACTAACTATTCTCCCAGATTGTGCCAGGATCACGGACGCACAAACATGCGATTTCACCAGCGTATTTACGTCAATGTGTCTTGGCTAAGATAAGTAACGGCCATCAGAGGTTTCACAACAAGCTTCTAAAAAGAGACAGAAGGGGATTTTTTCCCCCTCCCAGTCTTTCCGCCTCCCTTTTAATAGCATTTGTTTGAGTGCTGTCTGTTCCCAATGTGCTCAGTGAAAGTCATTTGTTTAGCCTCTGAGGACCATCAGCAGACCGGCCACCGCCTCTCCACTCCAAATGCATCTGTTCCCACTCCAGAGATGCAGCTCGGTCTCTGCAGACGTCCTCACAGCGCTGCAGCTGCTAATGAGTGCAGGAATCCCACCAAGACCCAAATACAATCAAATAAAAAGCTTTTAGTGTTTGCTTACATGTCGACCTGATTGGCGTTTATTAAATTGCCACAACTGATATGAATATCGAGGACACCACTCATGTTTGTCAATATGAAACCAGTTAGCTTAGCTTAGCGTAAAGACTGGAACCAGAAAGAAAATGCTTGGAACATCATGTCTAAAGCTCACTTATTACCAAAGTTCTGTCTTGAAAAAAGTTATGCATGGGACTATTTCTTGGTGACTTCCTGCCAGGCTAACTGTTTCCCCCTGCTCCCAGTCATTATGCTAAGCTAAACACACTATCTCCTGCTTCCAGTGGTCTCGATCAGTCTGCAAGATTGTGATTAATTAAACTTTTATATGTATAGGTTGTGCTCATTTGTCTTTGCTATATCTGGTAGCATTCACTGGAGTACAGTAAAAGAAAAATAGGGAGATGAAAGTATTCTGAATCCTTTAAATTATTTACATCACATCTTTGATCACACCAGCACTGATACTGACAAAAATAACCAGGAGGAAAAGGAGAAAAGAATCAGCAGCACATCAGTGAAGCAGGCCAGCGAGAGGACGATGAGAGGCGTACACTCTGTGAACTCGGGGGGAATAACTGGGCCGTACTAGTACTCACATATTTTACTGCCCTAAAATTATTAATGTCATGGGATGGAAACTTCAAAAAAAATATGTAAAGGTGCTAATCCTGCAGAATTTCAGACTAATGTTACACAGGGTTGGGAATCATCAGAAGGATAGGTTATTATCACAACACTGGACTTTTGACATGTTGCCTAGTATCATGAAAAGATATACAGCAACATGTTGTTTTCCACTGCAGATAATGCCTATTATCTGTCTGATCTAAGACCGTTTTCACTCAGGTTTCAGTCATAGATGTTGAGGTCAGAGGTCAAGGGGCCACCTTGAAAATGGGAGATTTGCCTCGTCACATTTTAGCGTAACTTTGGAACATTATTTAGCATTCTTCCCAATAAGTTTACATGCCATGGTAGGTAACAATCAATTCCATGTTTCCTAGTTTTACATAGTATCAGTACATCCAGACTGGGCCTGCTGCAGAAGACAGACAGTAATGTCACCAAAAGCTAGCTGAGCTTCAGAGTGATAATGCTTTAAACAGCTAGTCCGTTGCAGCTCTATTTGTGATCCAGCTTCCTAAGTCTCCACTTAAGCAGGTTCCAGCTAAAAAAAAGGGTGCAGATCCAGACAAGTTCAGACCTAGATTAGAAGACCTGAAAAACCAGGCTTTAGTGGGACCAGGTCTGCATGTCCCTGCAATGTGTGTGCACATGTTGAACTAGCCTGACAACATTACGTGGGCTGAGAGAAACCGTTTAACTGTCAGTTTAATGTCATACCGCCTGTCAGGGCGTCACAGAGGAGGAGGCGCCCCTCGCTGTCAAAACAGGATGCAGGCCACGCCATATCATGGCATCAAAACCAGAACTGCACTCCCTCTGTTGGGCTGAACTGACGACACAGGAGCAACTGGCCTGCAAGATAAACAATCACCACTGCTGATCAATCAACCCTTTCTTTCTCTGGGTTCTCAGATTATTTTGGTTTGGCGTTATCTCGTCTCTTCCTGTCTAAGCACCTACAACCAGCTCTTTCTCTCCTCGCTGCATCTCATTGACCAGCTGGACGTAACTTCCTGTTTCACTGCCGTGATGCAATTCGTCACATCCCCTCTGGTCATCCTCCGTCACCGCCAGTAGTCATGATCGTGATTACACCAACTGGCTGCTTAGGCGTACTGATATTAAATCTTCCTTTCTGTACCTGCTGGTGAATGATAATGATTCCCGGACTATTTAGTGTAACACTGAGGTACTTTGCTGGAGTAGATCTTCATTTATGCTACTATACGTCTACTGCATTACACATCAGAGGCAAAAGGTGTACACTTTACTCCAGTATATTTAAGCGACACCATCCATCCATCCATCCATTATCTACCGCTTATCCTCATAGGGTCGCGGGGGGGGGGCTGGAGTCTATCCCAGCTGTCTTAGGGCGGAAGGCAGGGTACACCCTGGACAAGTTATCGCAGATTTAAGTGGCACCTTTAGTTATTAGTTATTTTAGAGAAGAACTGACTACATTATTTTTCAGGCAAAATGTCTTAATAAAATATGATAGTTTCAGGTTGTCAGAAGAGCATTTGGGACTTTTACTTGCCTTATAACAAGATGAATATTTGGGGGGGGGGGTTGAAAACAAAAACAACACTTAATGACATCACCTTGTTTGCTATGATATTGAGATGATCATTTTCACTTGAATGTCCTTGAACGTTTTAAACAATGGCTGCTCCCTTTTAGTACACACACATATATATATATATATATATATATATATATATATATATATATATATATTATTTCCACACTTTAACATGAGTGGGAGTTTGAATGCAGGGCGTTTTCTCCTCCCCTCAGTTTAACTTGAAGCATGCAGCTGCTAGAGTTCATCTGATCGTTAACCACAGCCACCACTCCCTGCTGTACACTGCATTGAAGCCCAGTCGATACGTTTCCGTCACACGTACCAATATTACTCATCTTCAGCAGATGAAAACAATGACTCAACTTGTAGGCGCATGCCAGGCATACCCCGGAAACATACCGGATGAGCTTTTAGGGCTTGTGGGAGCTTGTGTCACCTCTGAGCGTGCCTGAGAGGTTCACAGTTTGAAAGCAAAGGATAATCAAGTAAACAATCATACATGCTGTTTATTTTTATTACTAAGGCCACTGCTAGTGATTATATCATCATCAAATCATCTGCTGATTATTTTCTCCATTTTCTATGGCTCTGGGGGGAGAGACATCTGTCTCCTGTCGTCTATTTGAGACAAATATTTGTAAGAAACTGCTGACCTTGAGCTTGAAAGATGAAAGTATTTAAAAAGAAGGCAGATCTAACAGAGCAATTATTTTTGATACCCTTCTTGTTGAATCACCACTTAAAACAGTTGTGTCAGAAAATTCAGAGAAATGTTCCCCAGGTGCACTGGTGCAAGAAACATCCCAACACAGAGCTTAATATTCTGTTCAGAAGCTGAAATGTATTGTCTGTTTTGCAAACTGTTGCCTAAACGAATAAAGTTTTGTATTTTGGGGATCACACATTAATGATGCTTTTATTCAGTAATTATAATGCTAATCAGCACTTTTGCTTACAGACTGGAGTAAACATTAAACATTATGTCAATGAGCAATATTTTATTATATAAACTAAACCCGTAACAATATGAGGCTAGTCTGTCTTTTGGCGATTGGGCTCAATTTCAGCAAACTGGCGATTACAGTTGTGAACCCACCAGTACTCTAAACACCATATAAAACTAGAAAACACAAGGAATCCATGACTCTGACCTCAAGAGATGTGTATGAAAATGGCGAGAGATCAAATGGATGCATAATTTGAAAAACGTAATTAGTCACGTCTCAATCATCATATCGCAACGTGTTAAAAATTGCATTAAGATCGTATCACGAGGAAGTATCTTGATATGGTTGGAATGATTAAAAATATGTTACTGATTAATTCTTTCAGCTGTGATAATCTATTTCAGTAATGAAGGCATGAGACGATTGATGATTTTTTTTCCCATGTATGACAACATAATTGTGTAATAGTTTGCCCGGAAGTGTTTAGACAATGGCAGCACGATCAAATAGTTTCAGGGTGCACCTTAAAAAAACCTGGTTTTACTCGTCTAAATTTCAACAGCGGTGGAAGCGCCGGTGTGTCTGAGTCACAGGGCTATGCTGGAGGTTTGGGGGGAGGCCTGCAGCTACAGTCGGGCCAGGACAACAACATCATTTGCTTATAATCACAGGTAGAGATGCAAAAAAAAAAAAAAAAAAAAGGTTGAGTGTGCAAAGAGACAGAATAAACGAAAATCAGACAGATCCCTGTGTGGAGACAGGAAGTGGATAGTTATAGGTCCCATGACAACGGCGTCGGTTCACAGTCGATGGGTTTCACATTATGCGACACAGTCTGGGCATTTGATGGATTTGGCTAAGCAAACACGAATATGATTTCAGCGGCCCGCCTGAACAAACTCCAGCATTTAGATACTGACAGCAGATGGTAGTAGCATTATCTGGCAGAGCAAGGAGGCATGGCTGTTTCAAGTCTTACTTAAAGTCTAAATCTTTAATCAGAGGTAAAATATAAAGCAGAGCTGTGACAAAACATCATTTTCATTGGTGATTAATCGGTTGATTATTTCCTTAATTAATCAGTTTGATTTATAAAACCAAAATATCTCAAAATAGCTCCCTAAACTATCCAAAGATATTTCATTTTAGGATAGTTTTTGCAGAATCAGTCGCATCTAACCATATTGCTGGTGTACCGTAACATTACGTACTTTATCTATTTTTATCTTTTCATCTATTTTACACTTTGATTTCTCAGTGTTCATTGTGGAGAGCAAAGCATTTCATTGTGCAGGGCAACATGTTTCCTTGCTGTTCACATGAAAACAATTTGAATATTTGAATCTTGGATCTGTAGCTTTTCTCTCAGCTTTACAGAGGTTTGTAACTGGACAAAAAAAATTTAAAAAAGCTTCTCGAGTGGATATCTACTGATGTATTTCATGTTCTACAACAAAATTTTTACACTTGTGTTTAACTAGGGCTTGGTAACAGAGAAAAATCAAATCGCATTGTAGAGATGGCGCTTTTTCAAAAGACTGACACAAGGAGATTTTTGATAAATAATCAACAGTAATGTCCATATTATGACAAAGTGGGTAATGGAAAATAACAGCCAGCTAGAATGGTTAAAAAAAAGACTTTACATTCTTTAAAAATCAGACAAAAGACGGGATATTGCCTAGCTATATGTTTACTACAGACCTAATTAAGCCCCTTTCACAGTGCACGAAAAACCCGTGTCGACGCTGGTTTTTCGTGCACCGTTCCCATTAAAATGCGTAAATGCTGCGTCGACCCCTTTTTACGGGTCGACGCAGCATTTTGACGCGGGTCAACAACTCGACAATCGACCTGGGAGTTTATGGGCTCGGATCGGCTACAGTGTGAAAGTCGAGCCGTGTCGACCCATGTCGACTCGCTATTTACACAATGGCGTTGCTGTATCGGTGATGTATGTATGAAAAGTGTTGGTTTGCTTTCACGATCATCCGGTTTTTGCATTGAGAAGAACATCTGTTTTTTACTCTATTTAGAGGAGCTTTAAAAACTGTAAGCAACCGATGTTCTTCTCTTAGCTATCTCCCTCACAAATAATTGAATCGTAGTATTTTCCCCTGCGATGTTAAGGCGAATTGCGCGGGGGTGCATTTCATGGCAGGGCTGCACAACACGCACCATGACGGAGAACTGCGAGGGCTTGAGGGGTCTCTAGCTACGGAGATGGATAACGTATTCAGTTGGAGAAGTATATTCCAGTGCTTCCATACAACAACAAGAGCGTCCCTAGCAACAACATGGCCAACTTTATGATGACTTTGCGCCATGCGTATTACATGAATCAACGTGATGGCGTATATTTCGGAGGCAACCGGGCCTGGGTGCGGTTGGATTAGAATAATGTGAGTGCTGGCCAGCAGGGGACGGGGGCAATCAGGCTTCGGCCCGGCACGGAACAACTGGCCCTAGTGTGAATGTGCCCTGAAAGAGGCCAAATGACGATCCGAGCCGTGTCGACGTGGGTTAGAAAATCCTCTGTCGACCCACTAATTTCAGTGTGAAAGCGGTACTACAGACACTAAAAACCCAATAAAAGGCATTTACTTCCAGGCAAAGGTACCAGAAATGCTAACATGCTAACTCATTGTCAGGATTTATTATCTCACTAAAAAAAAAGTTACTGCAGGTTAAATGACATCTCTTTGGTTTTATAATTTCAGCAATGTCTCTGCAGAGAACAAAGAGCAGAGGAGGCCCATCAGTCTTCATGAAACCTGCTCCAGCTGTGAGCTAGAAGGTAACGGCCTCTGATGGATGGCACCTTTAAGTTCCCATTAAAAGCTAAGCACAGCTCATAAGTAGCTTCTGATTCATACTCAAACACTTCTCCTCAGTCTGCAGCGCTCCACCAAACAAAAACGCTGTTATGTTCATTCCCCGTCAAAAAGTGAATCAAACAGATGCAAAGAACGATGGCACTGACATGTTACAAGCTAAAGCTGCTTGTTTGCAGAGCAGTGGAGGTCCGCAGGGCGCTTTTCTTTGGAGATCACGCCGTAAGGGTTCCCCGCGTTCCCATGAGGCTCGGCGTTCCCACATGGCGAAGACAGCAGCAGGCTTTGTCTTGCTGAGATGGCGTGAGGTTTAAATGAAACTTAAACCAATTTGCAAAAAAAACACAGTGACCAGGAAATTCTGTCCCCTTAAAAAACAAAAAGTATATCTTCATCTTTTTCGTCTTTGAAAAGTCATGATAATCTGAAATGTAATCAAACACATTGCTGTTTTTTGTCTTCGTTAAAAGTCTGACCTGTAAACAGTTTAAGTCAATTGATAAACCCCTTCAATTCATGTGGAATCAGGAAAAACCAAAGCCTAGCTCTACATTCCTGTTGGTGTTTGACACGGGTCTGGAAAATACCTGGGCATAACTCCAAGCTTCCAACCAAGACTGACCCAGTTGTGGGACATTAGCATCCATCGCCTCTGCCCTTTTCTTTTTAATAAAAGCGTGGTCGCTGTAGAGTAAAACCATTTTTCAAAAATGACAGACTGGTTTCGAAGTGTACAGCCGAACGAAGCTCCAATAAAAATTGATCTTGCAGAGCAGGAGCATATTGAGGCGCTATGCATACACCATTAATGCTGATCAACAACCTGCAAGGCTGAGCGCAGAGTGTGTGTGTGTATGTATTTGTAGAGATATTTATATATATACACATGTATGTGTGTGTGTGTGTGCGCACTCTCCCCGCTTACAAAGCTTTGCATCATTCAATAGGTGCAGGCGATTCATTGATTTTTCATAAAATTGCAGATGAGAGAGTGAGGCGGCAGTAATCAGTGTGTACCAGAAAATGCCTGAGGCTTCATGTATGCATCTGTGTGTGTGTGTGTGTTAACATAAATTGTGTTTCAATATGCTCAAGTTAAATTCAATAAGAGAGTATGCTGAGATAAGCAGCCAAGCCTATAAATATGTACTGTATCAGTTGAGGCCACATTAATCAATATAATAATGTGAGGAAGTGGTCTCGGATTTTAGCAGCTAAAGCTAAACGTTTCATGTGTGTAGGGGTTGTTTTCAGCTTTGCTAAAGATTACTTATTTCCCTTCTAAACTACGCAGATAATCCAATTAAAATGATGAGGGAAAAGCTAAAATTTATGTCATACATTGCTTATTTCATGTGTCTCATGGTGCTTCATCATTTGAAGATCTGTTCTGTTCTATTCTAGTTGACAACTTATCAGTGGATCGTTACAGCTCTACATTCACTTAAGAAGGACTGTAACTTGCAATGCAGCACAGATTGTGGTATTTGAGTAAGGATCTGAGTACTTCTAATAAGACACTGAACCTCAGTGAATGATCTCAGAGTCAGAACATCCTTTTCTGGACTCCTTCCGGTGATGACCAGGGAGAGATTTCACTGTGTGGTGACAGTTTTTCCATCCTGCCAGCAGAACCAAAACCAACATCTGAGTGCAGAAAACAGACCAGAATGCCTTGGAAAACCTCAGATACACAACACTCGGCAGGCGGCAGCAACAACAGACCAGCAGCCGATATCGTCCGTCCGTCCGTGAAGCAACAGGCCTGTGACAGACTTGAGGACTGAGTCTCAAATTCTGCACTTCGGTGCACAAAATGACAGAAATGTCGACGTAAACTCAGTTATAACCGCTTCAGGGGCAGCTGGGCTTTAATTGGTAGGGTTGTGCAAACAATCACACACACTCACAACACAAATTTTCCTCAGACAGAAAATACATGCTCTTCGTTTTGGAACTACAGTTCCCATAATTTGGGGGTTTTGGGGGCTTTAAATAGGAACGATGCAGCTGTGGAGTCAGTGAGTTCACTGTGGGCTACAACTCTGTCCAAATCCTTTAAAAGAGACTCAGAAGATGTGATTTTCACTTATATTCATTCAAAAAAGTGTTGGTAGCTATTGGTAGCTCTGTTTGCAGAGGATCCATAGATGTACAGACAACTACACCTGGATCACAATGATAGTGAGAGAATTTAAAAATGTTATGATTCTCTTTCTGGACGTTGATTCGTACCCTGAGAAGGAGAACAAAGCAGTATCTTTCCTCAAAACAGATAAAATCAAATGCAGAACCAACCAAACATCAGGCACTGATCACTGAGAAACAAAGTAAGTAATCACTTTTTAAATCAAAATGCCCAAAACTGGCAAGCTGTGGATTCTAAAACGTCAATGTTTGATAGTTTTCTTTCTTTTATAATGTAAACTGAATATCTTTGAGTTTTTTTTAACTGTTAGTTAAAAAAAACACAGAAATCAAATGTTACCTTGGGCTTTCTGTGACACAGCAATGGACATTTTTCATAATTTCTATTTCCTGACCAAACAATTAATCAATCAATGGACTGAATGGAGAATTATTAGTTTTTAGCCCAGTTCCTGTAATTCCTGGCTCTGAGTGGGTAAGAAAGAAGAGGAGGAGGATTTCTCATCATCCCATCAATAACAAACACTGCATACTAACAGCATCGATGCTTTAATGACCTTTGAACCTGACACTGCAGATGAAGGCGCATTAACATGAGATCAGACGAAGAGGGAAGTGCCTCTGAAGAATGAAAAGGAGTGAACTTGACCTTCTGTGGAGCTTAAATGTGACCTAATAACTGGTTAACAGGTAGCAAACACATTACAGCATGTTTAACCGCCATATATGTAAGCCACCCTTACTCGGGTTAATGAAACAGTGCACATCGTTTACATCTTTAAGTTATCTCCCCTCTATTTTGAAGTTGTTTTTGGCGAAGCGGCTGTAGGTAACAACGCTTGGCGTACATAAACACCGCAGCCTGTACTTTCAACGCATAACCGAAGCCTATACTTAAGCGAAAACATACAAATAAAAAGGAGAGCAGAGACCACGTCATCTTTACAGTGACAAGACGGCGATTCATCAAGACATGAGATTTGTGAATACAAAGTTAGGCCTATTATACCGAATCTTATGAAGTGCTATCATTTTGACCCTCCTCATTTGGTCCACTTTGAAATATCTTGACAACTATTCGCTGGATTATCACTAAACTTAATCAAATATCATTAATTTTGTCCCAATGAGTTTGGTGGAGGTATTCGGCCTCATGGTGGTCGTCCATAAGGCCAAATATCAACAAACAGATCAAACTGCAAACCCTTGATTTGCATTACTTTTCTGCGTCTGAGTTAACACAAGACAAATTACTCCTTCATTATCGATTAATCAGATGATTATTTCCTCATTTCCTTCAAGGTGAGGTCTTACGATTGCTTTTACTGGCCCAATAAACACATTAAAACATTTTTACTCTAATGCAAGACAAGGGAAAAGCAGGAAATGATCACACATTTGAGAAGCTGGGACCATGAAGCTGTTAAAGATTCAACACAGTGGACTGTGGATCCCAGCTCTGGACACTTTTATTATTGTTCGGTATTTAACTGCCTTTGGCCTGGAGTGTTTCTTCAGCACTGGTAGTCTACCTCGCAGCTCAATAACATCACAGCCAACTATGATACTGACAAAAACCAAGAGGATGGGGGGATAAAGTGGCCCTCTAAACTCAAAAAGTTTTATTTGTTATTGTAAGAAAAAAAGTCTTCCTTTGTCTTTGCACTCATTAGCAGCGAGGGTTTGTTGTGTGCTTTGAGGTGGTCCACTCTAAATGTGTGCCAATTCATTTCCTCAAGGTCTGCTGCGACAAAACCTCCCTCTCCTGGTCCGGCCCACACGTGGAGAGATTACATCTTTTATTTATCACTTCTCGGCTCTATTTTCCCAGCAAATTCCAGGCTAGAGTGCAATCAGCCAAGAAACGAAACCCTCCCTGTTTCTGTGTATGTGCACTACTGTTATTACTCTTTGTAAGCATGGCAATCGTGCCCACCCCCCCCAACCAATCTCACACTCTAAAATAACAACCCAGATTCAGTTTCTTCCCTGCAGAAACATTTCCCAATATGTGGGAATATACAGGCCTTTTTTATTTCAGCAGGACAGAGGCTGGCATGTGTTGAGGGTGTGTATTCACCTTCACAAAGCCCACAAGCACTTAAAAGTGGGGGAAGTGGGATGCAGCAATTCAAGTGTTCAGGTTACATTAGAATTGACCATGCAGAGTAATGGGATTACAGTCCACGATGCTAGGTGACAGACACAATCAAAGGTGTATTGATGAAGGCTGCAAAACTATCCCTTTCGACTCAACACGAACCAATTGGCTGCGAACGAGTGTGAATCATGGCCCATTTAGAAAGAACTGTTGTGCTCGACGTGCTTCCTCCTTTCCACGTCCCTTCTACTTAACAAGGGAGTGAAAAGATGCTTTTGTTTGCCTTCCTTTTCGGAGGCGACAGGAAGCTTGAAAGACACAAATGAACATGAAAATAGGAACAAAGTGCCAAACTCACAATGGCAATGCTGTGCCGGGTGATTAAAATCTCAAAAGAGGGCCAAAGTGACGTTAAAATAAAACGGCACAATTAAATGACATAAAATCAAATGCTGACAGGTCTATGTTGTTGGCAGAGGGAAGTCGTGGCTGTCAATTTAACACAGGTGGCTGTTTCTGTTTTAGTTAAGGAGGAAAAATCCTTTCTGTTGGTTTTAAACAAGCTGAACTGCAGTTAACTTTGCCATCTGGAAAAAACACACACGTGATGGTTATTCAGCGCACACATTCCAGGAACAGCACACCATATACACCCTCGAACTAAATATACAACAATGATAATGTAAGACTGCATATTTGACTGCTTTCCAACTCCGTACTTCACATTTATTAGCTGATCAAACAAATATGTAAGCGCACAAAGACTGCATGCACAAACAAGCATCCACACTGTGGCACATAGAGTACAACTCATTCAAATGTAATGTGTGTCAGTTGACACCCAACCCAACACTTCCCTTACTACTCAATAGTTTTATGCAAGCATTTAAAATTATCTCTAAAAAGCCAGACTAGGTCACTGTACAGATAAACTCTTACCTAACAAGAGTCATCTAGCAAGGAATTCATATTAAATAATGAAAAAATAGATCCAAGTGCTATTAAAAATTGAATTGAATTGAACATTTCTTGGCCTCAAATCTTACTTTTGTGCCACAGATTAAATTTCACATTAGCCTAATTTATGAACGCCTCTAAAACCCAGCAGTGGACATTAGATGTGCTTATTTATCCTTTATCCTGGGGAAGTTTCTGGCAGCGTTGCGATGTGAAAACGTGGGGATTCCTCTTTTTGTTAAAGCCACAGCTTGATTTTCAACGCAATTAGCGGATTTTCGGGGCTTTGTGTACCCTTCATGTCACATTCAAGCTGCCCCCAGAGCAAAAACGGGATTTAAATGCCCCAGTCACACATTCCCATTCACGCTCACAGCAGATTTAAAACCCCATTGTGGGTTCTCCTCTGCCGCCTGACTGCTTCACCCTTTGTTGTCAAACCCGGTCACATTACCTGCCTTTACCACCCCATATTCACACATTTAATCATTAATATACGCCGTGTTGTTGTCTTCCGGGTGGTTAAATGTCAGACGTAGTAATATTTGTACTCTCACATCACTCACCGACTTGTAGTACGTTGTCCACGCAGCCGCTCTCCAGCAGAACGATGCCCCGTCGAAAAGGCAGCCGAGTTTCGTCGCTGCTCTCCCCGCTACTTCCGATCTCCTCCCCGCCGGCGTTAAACGACGAGTACATGCAGATCTCCCGCTCGCTCCTCGGGAAAGACCAGTACACGATTCGCCGCTGAACGGGCTCCGGGATCCGCTCGAAACGCTCCTCTACGCGCTGAAACGGCCACTTCTCCGCGACTTTCCTCGCCGCGATGTCCAGGAGGGTCTCCGGGTTTTGGGTCTTGCTCGGGTCGCCCGGCGCGGCTCCGGAGCCGCCGCACGGAGCCCCCGCGGCCCGCTGGCCTTGCCGGCACGCCGCGCCGTATCCAGGTCGACAGCAGAGCCGCTTGGCTGGGGGCTGCTGTACGCGCTCCGCCATGATAGCTCCGCTTTAACGGCGACGGAGGAAGTCAACGCACCATATGAGCTGGATGGGAAGGGAAACGGTTACACACGGCTTGATTGTTCGCCGTGTCCGGCCAAATCATCCTTTTATGGAAACATGGGGGCAGGGCTTCTCCGGGCTTGTCAAACCCCTTTGTTGACAAATTAAGGGAAGGCGGAGTCTGCCCGGTTACTTAGCTTGAATGCTAAATAAAGAACCGGATGGCAGAATTCCCGCACAGCCGTTAGTCCAATTTGAGGGCTGATGCGGACAAAAATCGTTAGATTTTGAGATAAAAAACGACCGTTAGCAGACGGAGAAACAGCCGAGCTGCTTTGTGTGGCGGCTGCGGTGAGCTGGATTAGCCGGTCTGAGCGAGTTGGTGTGTGTGCCTGTCAACACTGGAGCCTCGTGGTTCTGGGGGAGGGGGCAGTAAACGCAGCACCGCCTCCTCCGTGTGACGTTTAAAGGTCCACAGGAATGTGGGGCCGTTTACAGAGTTCACAGATCAACCGACATGAACGAAAAGCGCTCACGTCTTTTACTGGAAGTAAAATTACTGGAAGTTAAAAAAAAAAAAAAGCATTCAAGCAGTAGTGGATGAAGTATTCAGATCCTTTAGAGACAGTTCTTATGTAAAAAAATAAGAAAATGAAGCTCATAATATGGGATATATAGACACATATTCACAGGATATATGTAGAGACAATATTTAAAAAAATATGTAGAAATGTGTGCATCAAAGTAAAATATATAACTACAAATAAAAGTAAAGCACCAATAAGATAAGATGATCCTTTATTCATCCCATCAGTGTGGAAATTTACAACACTAAAAAACACTAAAAACACAATGTAGTGTAATGTTATATTTTTCCATTTGTCAGTGTTATTACAACTATTATATCTGATATTTCAGAATAATATTGCAGCTGCATTAATGTATATGTTTAAGGATGTGCTACTTTTAATTTCTTTTCATACTGCTGGGTAATTTAAAATTGAAATACTCAAGTAAAGTAAGTAAGTACCTCAAAACTGTACTTGAGTAAGTGTACTTAGTTACCCACCACTAATATAACAGTGACTGGAAAGAGAGCTACTGCATGAGTGAATTAATAGAAAAGATACGATGGAAAAGCTAAAAATGTGTTTTTATATTCCTATATTTATATTTATGGCCATGATTAGCTTAGCACAATGACAGAAAACAGAGGGAAACTGCTAGCTTGAGTAGCACTGACCATCTGCTCTAACTCTCAGGACTATTCCTTTAAAGTCATAACTAGTGGCACCAGTTTCAGAATTGTATTTAGATAACGCTCAACATAGTAAACAGTGTTAATTGCCCATCGGAGAATTACTGCACAACAGTTCAACCATGAAAACCAGTGCAAAGTGTGAATCCACAGTGAAGCCATTGTTTCAGAGACAGTTTACACCAGTCCACCCCAAGGGCAACTGGGTAACAAGAAGACCATTATCCAGAGTGAACTGGGTCCAGTTGGCCTGAGGAAAAGTTTCATTTGTGGAGTTACCTTTAGCAGGTAGCAGATTTATCAGCCTGAAACATCTGGCTGCTGCAGCTGGAAACGGTAAATTAAACTAAAAGCTGGGTGACGATTCTCTGTGGGTTCTGTCGCATCACATGAGGCCGTTTGATTCAGTGCTAATGTGAGAAATATTGATTAGCGCGGCTTTAAGAAACAGAGGAGCTAATCTGGTCTCACTGGTGCCTCATAGCCTGAGGGGGAAAAGAGCAATGGAAAAACGTGATGCAGACTTCAGAAAAAGTACTAAAACCACACTCTCAAGATACTGTAAAAAAAAATCTCAATATTATCAGCAGTATTCACTTAAAGTATCGAAAGTAGAAGTACTCATTGTGCAGGAAAATGTCCATGTGCTTCTATTATATCTGATGCAGTAGTAGTAGCAGCAGTAGCAGCAACAGCATAGTAATAGTAGTCACAGTTTTATTATTTTTTTTTTCAACAAAAACAAAAAAAAAGCAGTCACAGTTTTAGTTTCTATCTGGTAAAGTAGTCATAGTAATGATAGTAGTAATTAGAGATGCAGCAATCAGATACCGGGATCGGATATCGGTTCCGATATTGACTAATTACCTGGATCGGATAGCTGATAAATGAGGACGATCCAGCATACCGATCAGGTCACTTCAATTCTATGTCTGTAATGCTGGTTACGTCATCACGCAGAGTAGGGCTGTGCAATTAATCTAATTTTGGAAACCCGCTGCCCTCTGTGATTACAGCAATCCCTCTACGATCCACGACCCCCCCATCACCGTAAGCCCCCCAAGTCATCAGAGCAGCGTAAAGCAGTGTAAACAACTATGGACAGTACTACATAAGAGGGGTGTGTCTGTTATAAGCGCTTACTATTGAAATATAACTCTGTTTAAGCAATGCTTCTGTCTTTTATAACTGTGTATTGTGTGCTTATATATTAACTTTCAACGTGAGAAGTACTGAAACCTCAAAATAATTAATAATAATAATAATAATATTTCCTCGTCTAGGACAGGAAACTGAATATATTTGAGTTGTGGACAAAACATGCATTTTAGGAAACACTAACAGACATTTTTCACCATTTTCTCATATGCAGCCTAAAAAACAAATAAATTAATGAAAATAACTGTTTAGCTTCAAAACTTCTTCAATAATATCTCAAACAGCAACACTTAAAGCACGAAAGGCGTCAGATATATCAGATATCTGCTGTTGATCAGCACCAGGGGAGCACTTCAGTCAGGATTTTAAACAGCTCCATTCATGCATAAACACTGTGTTTGTCGCTGTAATGACTCTGTCTCTGTTTTTTCCAGTTACAGTACCACCTGCTGCTCACGCCTCATCTCAGCACACTCGCTCCATGCTGTGTAAATGATTCAGGCCTTCCTGGTTGGATATCCTCACTATTGTCTCATTTCACCCCGCAGACGGCGCAGTAGAAACTGCGTAATGACTGAGCCCGTTCGCCCAGCATGGCGTTCACAGCAGGTGGGCTGAGAGAGGAGGAACGCTGCCTTCCAAACAGCCCAGTTTCATCTTTTTAGGCATTTATCGCTTTGCATTTAAATATCAGGCGCTCATTATGCTAACGAGGCTCTTATCATTGCTTCGCTGACACAAGACACCTCATTTATTGTTATGCCACGCTGCTGCTGTTCGCTGCTTTAGCCACTATTTAGCGTGCATGGCTGTCTGATGGTCCAACACTGGGATCCCTCAACTACTGGATGGCTTACTACTACTTTGGCGATCCTTGATACACACATTTGTGGATAGAAGTGAAATCATCTCAACAACTATTGAAATTTGGTGCAAATAATATTCACGATATCCTGTGCTGTGTTTGCTTCACTGACTATGGAAAACCTTTAATGTGTGTATGTTAGCATGCTATTTAGCTCAAAGTGGTAGCCCCACTTCTGTAACAGAAAACTGAATATATTTAAGTTGTGGACAAAACCAGACATTTGAGGACGTCATGGGCATTGGGAAAAATTTTTCACCATTTTCTGACATTTTACAGATCAAACAAACAACGGAGAATTAATAAAGAAAATAATCAAGATTAAAAATAAATATGACAATAACAGAGTGTCTTTCAAACAAATAAAAAAAAATCTATAAACACATTTTGCAAGTAAGACTGCCATTAACATGGACGGACTCTCTGCTCGACTATGAAGGCTAGCAAGGGTGATAACGACACTGTCTCACTCCTGGGGATAATCACACACACTAAATACACACACACGCACACACACACACACACACACACACACGCACGCACACACACACACACACGCACGCACACACACACGCACACACACACACACGCACACACAAACCATAGTGTCCTTTCACGCTGGGCTCATTTGCATTCTCATCAGTATGCATGAAATTTCTCGCTGAACTTTAATACCCTAACTGCTGCATAATACACTTTAATGAGCATAAAAGTGAGCATGACAATTAAAACTCGCATTAATCACTGAAACACTGAGGGGCGGAGGGATGCTGGGATGAGATGAGAGGGAAGAGGAGGATAATGGTGGGGGGGTGAAGAGCAATCTAGAGAAGATGGAGGGGAGAAGAGAAAGAAAGTGAAAAATGAACAGAAAGGATGGATGGTAATAGAAAAGAGCGTGAAGCAGGAGGAGGGGAGGATGAGGATGGAAGTGAGAGCTCTTGTATTTAAGTGTTGAGGAGATGGAAGAGGCGTCGCCACGGAAACGGAGGATGAGTGATGTGTTTTTATCTCATAAGTGTGTGGACAAGCAGTCCACAGTCTTCCTGTTAGCGCTGCTTTTGATTCCTCCCTTTGTTCCTCTTTCAGCACCGACACAGCGCCTCCTGCACGTTACTTTATGTATGAAGTCACTCCTCACTTTTCTACTCCTTTGATTCGGAGGTTAAGCTCAAAAGAAACAAACAATACCTCTGATCAGATATTTGCTGTGATGCAATGATAGTAAAGGCTAAGTGATTGATTTCATTCTAGTTTATGCTATACTACATTTTTTGAGCGTCCTGCACCATTGACTCAAATCGTCCGAAAAACCTCGGTACTGGGAGCTTTTTTTTTGGCTGCTACTGTGAGTTGAATCCGTCAGTGATAGGAATCACTCTGATTGGTCATTCAACATTAAGGCTGCAACAAACCATTATTTCATTGTCAATTAGACCTCAATTGTTTACTTGTTTTGGTTTAAAATAGGGCTACAACAATGAATTGATAAAATTGCCAATTATTAGTAAAAGTGTTGGCTACAAATTTCATTATCAATTCATGGTGTTGTGCGATTAAAATGTCAGTCATAGCTATGTCACAGGGCTCGCTGAGCAGATGAAAGCACACACTCTTTAATCTCTTCTTCTGTGGTGTAAAAGCAGATTAATTTGACAGTTGACGACTAATTGATGAGCTCTAAAATACCAGGAGGGGCATGTTTCTGCTGAAGCAGTACTTTTACTTTAATACTTCATGTATACTTATTATCTTATAAGATTATACTTTCATATTATTCATACTTATCTGCATTACCCCAAAAAAACATAAATACAGATATTCAGCTGACACACACACACACACACACACACACACACACACACACACACACACACAGAGTGTTTGACCTCCTTGGTCCTCCCTTTAGCCAAACTGAGCAGGGTGTGTGTGTGTGTGTGTGTGTGTGTCAGCAGGAGGCATAATAAAAAGACCATCTGCATTTTCATGAATCAGAGAGGCAGGTTTGTTGTCACCGGGCTGAGGGGCCCGAAAGCGAGGCCCCGGGGCCCACAGGGATTATACGGGCGTCTCTTCTGTATCGGTGCCTCATCGTTGGCATCGCGGCACACACTTAATGTTTAAAACATAGCGCATCCTGTCATATTTTGCCTTCTGTCTGCCTCTCCTTTCCTGTCATGCAGATCACTGCTGCCCACTCTTCTTTATGCACCTCCAGTCACAATGTCTCCAGAATACATATATACAGAAATATACATTCATATAGAGCTTAACAAATTTATTATTTCACCACTCAATGTAAGGTTTTCAACCACTGCTGCCCTAAATTAACAGTATTACTGATTACCAAGATATTTTTTTGATTCTGTAATGGTTAATCCACCAATCTGGCTCCACAGTTATGCTCCACAGTCAGGCTCCAGGGTTATGCTACAAAGTTCTGCTACAAAGTTACGCTCCAGGGTTACGCTCCAGGGTTACGATACAAAGTTACCCTCCAGGGTTACGATACAAAGTTACCCTCCAGGGTTACGATACAAAGTTACTCTCCAGGGTTATGCTCCAGGGTTACGCTACAAAGTTACCCTCCAGGGTTATGCTCCAGGGTTACGCTACAAAGTTACTCTCCAGGGTTACGCTCCAGGGTTACAATACAAAGTTACCCTCCAGGGTTATGCTCCAGGGTTACGCTACAAAGTTACGCTCCAGGGCTACGCTACAAAGTTACACTCCAGGGTTACGCTACAAAGTTATGATCCAGGGTTGTGCTCCATGGTTACGCTACAAAGTTACTCTCCAGGGTTATGCTCCAGGGCTACGCTACAAAGTTACACTCCAGGGTTACGCTACAAAGTTACAATCCATGGTTATGCTCCAGGGTTACGCTACAAAGTTACGCTCCAGGGCTACGTTACAAAGTTACGCTCCAGGGCTACGCTACAAAGGGTAGTAGGGTAGTCCAGGGTTAGTAATCTGTGTATAAATAGGATATATTGAGTAGATCATGTCATTAACGTTAATAAACGTCAACAATAGTTTGCTTTCATTCTGACTGTGACCATTCTGTCACTCAATGCCAGGTCTACCTCTAATTTTTTTAATGTCATTCAATACAACCATAATCCTTAATAATTCATGCTGTCATGCTAATATAACACTATTAATATAATAATAAGGTAAGCTATGTACGGGACATGATGTTTAAAATGAGCTGTCCAAATGAATAATTTACTGAATAGATGTTTTAATAATCTGAAGGCTTTCAAACTCAGTTAGTGTGACACAAATGAGCAGGGTTCACTTCTTTGCTTAGTTTTACTCCTATTATGTACTCTCTATTATCTCAACAATATCCAACTCTTTGTAATCTTGCCCATGTTATATAATTTTTAACATCTCGAGGGTAAACTACACTTGATATAGACATTCCTCTCAGTTTATCACATTGTTTAGAGTCTAAATAGCTGATGTTAATGATTTTTATATATTTTATTTTATAAAAAATGTATAAAAAGTCAGACAATTCCTCCAATATTATGTTTAAAGTACAGGCTCATTGTCAAATATTATGAGTGAATCTCCATTATAGGGCCGTACCCAACTATTATCTTAATTATAGATTAGTCCTATTATGTATTATTATTTTGTATAAATCAATTGTCTGTTGAAAATACAAATTTTGGTGCTTCTCAAAAAATCCAACAGCCCCAAACGTTCAAAAAGCTGTGATCATCAAATCTTTGGCAATTCTGGCAGGAAAAAAAAAATACTATAGTTGCGAATTGACTTTCTCTTAATTGGAATGTTGATTAATTTATTGTTGTAGCCTTACTCCGTTTTGAATTAAACTCAATGAAGCTTCCCTTGTCTAATTGTGTGACATGTCTCTTGTGGATACATTTGAAAGCTTTATCCATAAACCTTCTCTGCTGTATTTCCTAAATCTTTAGTTAAATAGTAGGTTAAACAGGGATAGAGGATAAGAAAAAAAATATTGACCCAGAACCTCTGGGCATGTCATGTAGCAATTTAAATTAATTTGAGACTCAAATACGTCTCAGAGCCCATCATTTAACCCTCATCATCGTTCATGCTCTTTTCAATTACATGAGGGGCTTTTAGACCGATATTAAACTGCAACCTCGTCTCCTAAAAGTCAATCAGGAAGTTCTTTTAGAAAGAGTTTTGCTGGTAAGTTTCACTAATTCATCCCTTGAAGGAGAAAAGCCCCCTGAAAAGATGTGGTCACCCGGCTCCTTGGAGGGCCGGCGCTGGTACCGAGGTAAAGATGGCGTGGGCGTCCCGTCTGATATGATTCAGCGGGTTTGCGTCGGTGAAATTGATCCCTGTGGTGGATTCTCCGACAGGCCTGAGGAGCCAGTGTTCAAATGAATTTGGAAGAGGAGAAGATGATGGCGAGAGCTTTCTGTTTGTTCTGCCTCTAAATAATACAGCACAATGACAGGCAGCAAACAAAAGCATTTGTGTAGCGAAGAGCGATACTGGGGATAGGATATAACACGGAGGAATGCTTAAATTACAGATGAGAATGGAAACAGCTTTTCTTTATGTTTTTGTTGGGCGTTAAATCATTGATAGCCAGTAAAAAGAACTGGGAGCACTGGTTTCTGCTCCCACATGGACATGACTCATTTTTAATATTTGCCAGAATAAAATATCCTCCAACTTTTTCCTTTCCAATTGCATTGCTTCAGGGTGAAAAAAAGACAACAAATGATTGCTATTTGACTGCATCCAAACTCCCTGAATGTGATTAAACATAAATGTGTAAAAGTGTCGGCAGGGAGATTTATCCTTGAATAATTGACAATGCTGCATTATACTGGAGTTATTCTGCCTTAAAAATGCTCATTTCAATATGTTTTTTAACATTCATGCATCTGAAAAATAATTGAAGGGCCCTCGCGCTGCTGAATATTTCATCCCCTCTGCCGCCTTCTTTTTTCTCCAAATTTTCACAGTGTTGAACGATGGCTTTTGCACCCCAAAAAAGGAGGATATGAATTTTTCAGACATTTTAAATAATTAAGCCCAAAGTGTTTGGGGCGGCAAAGCCCTGATAAACTAATCTGAGACAGAAGAGAGAGGAAAAGGTCTGAGAGGGGGGACATTAGAAATTTATTATTTTATCAGCAGCTATTTATTATTAACATAGAGAGATCCCATTAGCATTCATAGACAAATGGACTCCTGGGAGGATGCCCTGTGGATTTCAAGGTGATGCATTAAAACTGAGAAGTTAAAAGGAGGGGAAGTATCTGCTTCGGCCGCCTGATCTGCATATTAGCCAGCGTCTTCCAGTCAGCGGGGTTTCTCCATTTTCTTGGGGTGGATTTAGTGAGCGGATAGCAGATTTAGGACATGAAAATGAATCGTTCGGACTTCACAAAGTCACGCATTAAACACTTGAAGTTAGAATCTCAGGAAGGTCAGTTGTTTTTTTTTTCCTGGGAATTTGGAAAGTTTATCTGGGAGAGCTTTCAAGTCAGACTATAATCTATCCTTAAGATAATATAGCTGTAATGATCCATATTTTAAGCCCCAATAGTGACGTAACTCAAGGGTCAGTCTGATCTGCACTTAAATATCTAAACTGCCGGAAGATTTGTTCAGACATTCATGTTCCCCAGAGAATGAATCCTCATGACTTTGTTGATGCTCTGACTTTAACACAAGGTTTGTTGTTTAGTGAAATATGTCATCAATAATTTCAGACTCAAATCAGAATCATCTCCAATGTTGACTTTATAGGGAGGTAATATCAGTCAATCAGTGTTGTGTTACAGCTCTTAGTATTGCTGTAAAGTGGTAAGAAAATGGATCAATCCTTAAATCATCCCATTTTATGGTCTGTTTGACTCTAAAAGGGACCATAATTTACTAAATGAACATCCTAATGTATTGAAGACGACTTGAAAGTAGAGGCTGAGACCATAAACTCATGTTTACAATGTTTACCGAGGGAATAAATCAAGAGAGAAGGAGGGTTTGCCTTTAAGGTTTGCCAAAGACTGAACAAAGTCAAGCTTGACTGGACAGAGAGGTGTTTAAGACAAAAAAAAGATCTAATATCTGTGTGGGTGATGTGAATTTTCACTGATGGGTGGACGAGTCTGCCTCCACCTCAAATCCCACAGGAGTGGCTCAGGAAGACATGGCAAAGCACAGCCTTCATGAAAATACCCTAAATTCAATCAGGATCTGCAAATTTCATGAGCTGGCTGCCCTCCTCCTGAATTTCTTAACGGGCGTCAACACAATCTGAGCGATGACGTCTGACACTCTGAAAACCAGTTACCAGACTGTCATTATCAACGGCCCAATATGTTCTTATCTCACACCTTCTCCTTGCACTTTAACCTCTCTCTGTGTCCAGCCTAAAAAAAGATCTCATTGTACTTGAATTTTTGGGGGGAAATTTAACACCACGGGACGGACTATTATCATCTGATGCTTTGAGGGAAATTGAAAAGGAAAAAAAGATACATTGTTCACTTTCGTATTTTCCTTTGTTACCTACTTATTTTGTCATATTTCTCTACTTATTCCACTTATTTACTGATGTCACTTTTTCTTATTTTATTTACACTTTTTATAAGCTTTCATTGTAATGTTGCTGACTGTAACACTGAATTTTTTTGTGGGACGATACATTTTTTTTTTTTAAATTAATTGCATAATTTTCATAGTAAATCATGATTAATCACTTGTTTATAGTGCTTTTATTTTCTATCTTCCAGCATGTTTTCAGCTCATATTAACAATGATTACATGAACAATGATGAGAGTTGGTCTCTCAGATCAGAGGATCAGAGGATGAGGATTTCATGAAAATCATCAAATGAGGATTTCATGAAAATCCTCATTTGCAATTAGAATTGTGAGGAAACCTATCTTCAACCCACATCCCTTTTAAAATTAAAGTGGACCTGCATCCCCTTTCAGATGGTAGGGTCAGATTTTGAAGGAAACACCATGAAAGCATGGATCCATCCTGCCTTGTATCAACGGTCCAGGCTGCTGCTGTTCTAATGGTGTGAGGATATTTTCTTTAGTACCAACTGAGCATGGTTTAAACTCTGTAGCCTACCTGAGTATTGCTGCTGACCATGTCCCTCCCTTTGTGACCACAGTTGACCAGCTTCTGATGGCTACTTCCTGCAGGATAATGCTCCATGTCACAAAGCTCAGATCATCTCAAACTGGTTTTTTGAACATGACAAAGATTTCACTGGACTCCAATGGTCTCCACAGCCACCAGATCTCAACAGATCCTTTGGGACGTGGAGGAATGGAGATTTTCATTATAGATGAGCAGCCGACAAATCTGCAGCAACAGAGTGATGCTATCATGTTAATGTGGACCAAAATCTGTGAGGAATGTTTCCAACACCTGGTTGAAAGTCTGACACCAAGAATCAAGGCAAAAAGGGATCCAACTTGTTACTACCAAGGTGTGCCTAATAAAGTGTCCGGTGAGTGTACATGCATAAACATAGACATATATATAGGGATGTAACGATTAACTCAATTCACGATTCGATACAGGGTTAACAATACAATTTTCTCACGATTTTTTTAACAGAATGAGCTTGCAGACAAATATACATATACACACATATTTCAACATATTTATACATACAGTACACGCCTAGAGTGATGCAGCTCCTCTGTGACCAAATACTCATCTCCTTTCTCAACCATTAATATTTCAAATTAATGCAAATAACCTTAAATGATGAATAATTGCCCCATATCAAAATTCAATTACTGCTGAACACTGACAAATCGCTGATTGAAAATTATGAATAATTTCTTTGACAGAGCGAGAAGGCTGGAGAACAAAAGAAGGGCGTCACAAAGCACACACTGTCAGCGTGGATATTTCATTACATATATATCTGATAGTCACCCCCGCAAATTCACATTTAACCACTTCAGCCACATGAACAACATTCATCATGTTTGTACACAGAGCAAAAACCTTAAAGACAAATAAATGGACCATTTGTAGTTCAACTGGGATCAATAAGGCATTGTTTTATCTATAGGATATATTATTAAACTGAATCTGCACTAAGTGTGTTTCGTCGGTTGTAGTTTATAAACACAAAAGTCAAAGTTCGGCAGCAGGTAAACCCAACTACAGGTCCACTTTCATTTAAAAACGAGCTTCGAGCGCTTGGTGTTTCACCCGTTGTGTTCCCCATTTCACAATCTGTCACCTGGTCGCTATGTATTTGTTTCACCAGTGATCAGGGATCAGTACCTTTAGAACAAGCTTCTTGATCAATGAAGCAGGTGATTCCATCAGAGTCTTTGTATTTTATTATCTGGTTTAGTCCGACACTTCATCATCCTAGAATTTCTTTCATGTTACTGTAGCTAACATGTACTGACATATATACAGTACACACATCTACTATAGACTTATCAGGCATAACATTATGACCACGTGCCAAACACTGTGACGGACCAGCCTTCACTCCCCACCTGCATCAGTGATCCTTGTCCTCTCATGACCCTGTCTCTGGTTCACCACTGGTCCTTCCCCTTTTGATAGATCCTGACTGAAACTGGTCTGAAATTATGACTTAACTTGAAAATAAACTGTCAATTTAACTGAACGAGAGGAAGATCTCTTTCTCTCTCTCTCTCTCCTCATTTGGTCTGATCTATGACGTCATGATGACAGTACTGATCAGTTTGTGGGAAACAGATGATGTAACTTTAACAGTCAGTAGGTGTAGGTCATGTTTATAAGAAGTGCCTCCTCTGGGGATGTTACTCACCAAGTACAGCAGCTTCTCTTTCATGGTACAACAGCGCCACCTGCAGCCATCTGCAGAACAAGCATCAATATATGAACATTCAGGATTACTACTCTGAAATCCCTCAGATAAACACTCCACTGCTAATAATAATAATAACTACAACGCCTTATCATAAATGAACAATTTATAGAAGTGTCCAAACAGTCACTGAAACTCCTGCACAGGAAATGTAAATATATTTTGAGGTACTTGTACTGTAACTCTTCAATTTATGCTACTTTATATTTCTATTCCTCAACAATTCATAGGTACACTGTCAGATATTTGTCAAATTAATAGTAACTTACAGGCAACAATTATCCTGTAATTAATTTCATACAACAGTAAAATTACTTTTTTTGCATAAAATTAATTATTGACTGTTACGTTTATCATTCTCGAGTGCTTTATATTTTTTAGCGTACTTTATAATGTTACTCTATTTTACTGTTACTGTATAACATACAATGTATACTCCTGTAGTTGTTAAATACTGTTATTTAGCTGTTTACGTAAACTGTAAAAGCAGCTGTTATAAAAAGCCATATTTATATAATAAAGTATATATCTTCATCTTCAAGACTATTCGTTACCACATGATGGAATCAAAGCAGCATTCAGGTGTTGAGACAAGATATGTTGTGCCGGTGGAGAATTCAGAGCTCCTACTTCAGTAAAAATACCAAACCCATGCTGTAAAAATTACATCTGCAATTATTAATTGATTATCTGTTAAATTAAATGGCAACTAATCTATTCATCAGTTTGAGTGATTAGGTAAGAAGAAAATGAGTAAATTCGTAAATATTATCTGATTCCAGCTTCTTAAATTTCCTCTATGACTCTACAGCTTGTGCTTTTGGGAAACATTTTCTGATATTCCATGCATCAAACAACTAATCAATTAATCAAGAAAATGATCCCCATGTTAACCAAAGTAAAAGTACAGAAGAATTAACACTTGCAGAAAAACACCCCCTGTGGTGGCATCATATCTGCCATTAAATTAACCCAGAAGCATCACTGTCCTTCTTTTAGGATATTCACACAAGCTGAATACATCAGGGTGCATCAGGATCAATGATATTGTTCAGGAAAACAATAACAGCCTGATTAGTGTCACTTCTTAAAAGTAATCAGTAGAAGCAGGAGTACAGTAATCCTGCAAAACACTTTAAATCTGCTTTTTAATCTACTCCTCTCACATGCAGACCACTTTCAGACAATATTCATGTAATTATTGTTCACAGAAAGTTATTGATTATCTTGTGTCAGAGGCCTTTCTTCACCGGTCTACCTTTTGTGAACTAAAGCTGAACTCTGCCTCCAGCTTTTATGAACCAACTCCCAGAGCACTCATTTGTTTTTAGAACTACTTCCTCCCTCCATCCCCCCTTCTCACAAGCCCTTCTTCCTCTCTTTCTTTTCGCCTCTTAATAGAGCATCGGATTCCTCGCGTGAGAACGCCGCATCAGGTCTGGTTGATTGTAATATTGGGTTACTTTATTTTTCCTCAGCTTGTAATCCCTCATTCAGACAGACCAGTCGGCCTTTTCTTCGGGGACAGCTTGGATTTCAGAGCGGGACTTGGTTAAGCGCTTCAAAAACAGATAGAAATACATGTCTTCTGCATATATTCTAAAAGTAAAAATGATGGTTAAGCATTGCGTTAGGTGGCTGCTCACTTAGACGAGAGGAGAAACCCTTTCAGCACAACACAAATGGTAATCTGAGGAGATGAAACAGGATGCATTAACCTCTTCCCTTCCAAAAGAAAGGTAATATTCAGTGACTATGGCCCACAAAAGGAAGGAAATTGCCTCAATTAGTAAAGTGTTCAATACTCAGTAAATGCTGTATTGTACAACAGGGACATCCACATAAAAAACCATGACCCATCGATGTCATGTTTCCAAAATAAATCATTGGACTTTTACACACATGATAGCATCATTTACGGGCCATCAGTAACTCAAAGGTGGAAAGAGTGGTAGAATATCCTACTCAAGTTTAAGAAACACTTACTTAAAATATAAATACAGGGCTTGAATTTAAAAGTATTGATTGAATTTAAGTACAGAAATGAGGTACTTTTTATTCAGTCCAGTTTATACTTCTACTCCACCACATCTTGCAGCGTTAGTGACTGTACTAATATCGGAAAAAGTAAAGCTTAAACTCATTAAAGACAGCAATTAACCCGCTATTACTCTGTTTGTTGAAGTAATTTTGATCAAAATCACACAGTGGTTATAGCTTCACAAATATTGGCCATTTTTCCATTTGAACTATTTTAGGATGTAGCTAATTCTATATTTTTGTATTATATAGCAGTCACAGGGGACAGTTATCTGCATTGCCACTGAGTATATTAAATATATCATAAGATTATTACTTGTAATAGAGAATAGCTTTACAGTGTGATATAAGTACTTATTCTCAAGCTAAGGGTCAAATCCAACACACAAGATCAATTTGGTTGTGCTACGAGTTTAGCTAGCTGCTAGTTAGCTATCTAGCTAGCATGCTAACATACTAAAACTAAAGATGATGAACATTAAACACATTCAGTCTGAAGGTGGAAAAGGTGTTAAGGGATACAACTATGGAAAATTTCCCACTTTTCCCACATTGTTAAGTTGCACAGGAGTGGTTCCTGATGTTTACCTAGCTAAGATGTTACCTTGCTGTCCATTCTCGATCAGGTAACATCCGGGTAACGTCCCATTCCAGTGTGTCTCGGGAAGCAACAGCTAGTCCGCCATTTTGTCAGGAACAAGCACTCCACGTTAAATCTGATTTATTTGACCAGAGAAGTGGTTTATACTAATATCCCACAGGCGATGGGCACCGAGATGTTTAACATAACGTTCACATTAAAAACACAGACTTCTAAATGTGTGCTCTTCGCTGTAATACACATTATAGTCGGGGTCTGTGGTCACTTCCTAACTTCACCACCAGAGACACTAACGGCTGATAACGACTAGCCAATAAAGACAACAGCTCTGAGCATGCGCATTGTCGTTTACCCACATTCGGTCCTCTGGAGCTAGTTTACTATTATATAGCATTATATGATTATATATTATTATCATTATATTACATCCAACTACCATGGTAAGAAATACTTTTTAATCTCACACCAGAATTATTTTGTTTTTATTATATAATTATAGTACACAATTGCAGATTATTTAATAATAAAATAATATTGATTAATAATATAATCAACAAATAAATGTAATCATGTAAAATAAGTGTTTAAAGTAATTACATTTAGCCTAATTTTTTTGACTTTGTGTACTGTATTGTGTGCCTCCATCCAGCATCAGGGCTGCAGGCAGGTGGGGCTAACATTAGCATTTAGCTCACAGAGCTGCTAGCATGGTATAGTCTGGTTTGGCCTCAGTCTGCAGTGTTTTGTTTTAAATGAGTGTACATATCCAACCTAAAACCCAGGAGACAGTGAGGAGATGAGGGGAACCTGCAGCTGGTGGTTCTATAAAGACATTGTGAGAACGTATATCTCAGAGGAGGTCAGTGTCTAAGCAGGAAGGCTGGAACAAAAACATTAAATGTGCCATCACTGATACTCCACAGATAACATTACAAGCTGGCACCGGAGCTGCACACCGTCATAAAGGGGCTTTAACCTGACACCTCCTCATATGTGACGCCTGAATGTCAGCCCGTTTGAACACAACCACTCTTCACAGAGAATAACATGCAGGTAACAGAGGGGTTACAGTGGTTTAATGGCAAAATAAATTACACCTGTTGTCCCCAATAATACAAATATATATGTACGTACATATCTTATACACAAGGAATACAAAGCAGCTACGGAGTGTGACACTACCTACAATTACAGAAGTATGGGGATATCCTACAGGCATAATGCATACATATTTGTGTAGTTTATTATGAGTATAAAAAAGTTCTTCTTTGGTACAGCTGGAATTATTATTATTTAGATCTGTTCACAGTGAGCACTGCAGCTGCCAACTCCTATATCATGTGTGTAATAATTTTTTTTTTTAGGAGCCACAATAATTAATAGATTAGTTGTCAATGAATAGATTAATCAGCAACTATTTTGATAATCTGTTCGCAGCTTCTTAAATGTGAATATTTCCTGGTTTCTGTCCTCCTCTATGACATTAAACTGAATATTTTTGAGACATTTCAGGATGTCACCCAAACAACTGATCGATTAAGTGAGAAACTAATCAACAGATTAATGAAAATAATTGTTTAGTTGGAACCCTGGATGAAAGCACTACCCTCACCAGTAGTCTCAACTTTGATTTATCCACTAATTCAGGGTTCAGTTTTCATATTATTAGCATTTATAAGCAGTACTAGTGCACATGATTGTACTGCATGGTTTTCAACAAACAGTAACTCACTACAATGAAGCAGATATAAGGATGTTTTATTAATCCATTTGTCAATTACAACTGGTATATAAATACTAAAACATGTCTGTATATTGTTTATGCATTAGTGTGTTTTTTTGTATGAGGTGTTTGTTAATTATAGCTGTTTATTTATAAATATTTATTTTAAAGAAAAAAAAAGAATAAGATAAAATAAGAATGAACCTTAAAATGTTACTTAAAATATCCTTTGATCTGCCATTGACCTTTAAATGTTAAATTTGTATATACTGCTAATAAATGCTAAATGTAGGAGGCAAAAAGTTCAGTATTTTTTAATCTTTTGTTGGGATTTAGGTGTTTTGCTCAGCGGCTCATCAACAGTGGGAAAAGTGCAACTTGGATTTTTACAGTATTTTAATACTGTATTGTTTCATGTCTAACATGTTTATCCAATACAGAGCTGGATTATATTGTAGCTCTTAAAATTGCCAGAAAATTGGCAAAAGCAAATGTGACTTTAAAAAACAAAACAAAAAAAACATCTTTTAGTGTTGGGAGAGGATCTCTTCCTACAATTCTGTCTTTGGTTTCACAGCTGAAGAGACAAAAAAAAAAAATAAATTTTACGATTCTGTCTTGAAGATTCACACGTCCATATGACACAATTTTTAACCATTATTTTTACCAAAGTCAAGTTAATATGAGGCGTTGTCGGTCTGATATGTTCCAAAGTGACACATTTTTGCAAAAAAATTGCAAATTAAAGAAGTGAATTTAGGCGTTTCCATCCACTGCTGGTATGTGACCATCGGGAGTTCAAGATAAACAACTGGCACAACTGAAGACCACGTATTAACATCTGATCCAATGTTTTCAGCTCTTCAGCAAACATTTAACCCCTTAATGCCCACGACTGAAATTTAATAATTTAAATTCGTGTTCTCTGGGGTTTCCTGAGAACAAATATCGTACAGAACTGTTTTTTTTTTTTCATATTTTAGGAGAAAACCCATCGGGTGCATAAAAAAGACTAAATATATTCTGATAAAACAGTTTCTGTTAAGTTGAATACAAATGAAATGCTTACATGTGCAGTGTTAACTATGTTATAGGGAAGGCATTTAATAAAAGTCGTCAGTTGTGTGGTTAGTGATTCACCTAAAGAAATGTCTTCATACTGACTTTGGAGATTACTGGGTTCAGCTGCATGCTTCATATACGTCGCATTTTATTTGTTTTTGCGCTCAAGAGACTTGAAACACTTTGTTTCAGACTGACAAGGCCTCATCGTAACTTCAGATAGACCATGGAACAAATGTTTGCACCAAAACAGGATGGAGACTAAAAAAATACAGATACTTATAAAACAAAAAAAAAGACATACAATAAATCTGTCGACGGTGTTATTCATATGAACGTGCGAATGGTTAGTTTTAAGAGACAAGGAAAAGCTAAAACTCTCTTTGGTTGAGCTCGCTGATAAGAAGCTGGTTTCCTTTAACTCTTTGAGTGCCATTGACGTAATAATACGTCAAAGTGTTGTTTTTTTTTGCAGCGGGTCGCCAATCACGGTCTTCCGCAGCCTGTGTGTAATGTTGGAGCGTCTGTGATTTGTAGCCGGGAAATAAAGAGTTAATATGCGCCAAAGTGATCAAAGCAGGAAGTGGAAACCATCGCATTTAGAGAGCAACCAACGGAGTCTGTATGAAAAGTGGTGATTTTGGTGAAAGTGGCCTCTGCTCTCCTCCACACAAAACAAGAATAGAACATTTTTTCATGATGACATAGCGTGACTCTTCTTTCATTTGAGGTTCTCTGTGTTTTCAGAGACATAGTTCAAAATATTCTGTGGGTCTTGAAATTTGACTGAAAAATGGGCAAAAACGCTGGAACAAGGCACTTTCGGTTAAAAAAAAAAAAAAGGCTGGCACTCAAAGAGTTAAATGCATGAGAACAAAGAAGCCTTTACTTTTAAAGCAAAATAAATGAGTATTAAAGAAGTCCATGAGCTGATTTAAAGTCTTCTGTGACTGTGATGAGTCCTTGAAACGCCACCAACCACACTGACTGGATATTAAGCCGTTCCCATGGACAGCAGGACGAGTTAAACTGCTCTGAACTGCTCTTTGATTCATTCCAGCTTCCCTTCAGCCGACGGGACGCTTCACAACATCGCTGGTTACTTGCAGCATTAATATGTTTAATTACTGGATGAGATAAATATTTCTAAAAAGTCAAAGCCAACAGTATGAGCAGAAGACTGTAACGCAGCAAAAGTTTAGATATTTTGAAATGTTTGAAATGAGACGGTTCGTGTTTCGTCGACTCCTCGTGTCCGTCGGTCCGATCCGAACGTTTACGAGCCGCTGTTTTGGGAAAGGTTGGCGTTCCCGGCAGGAAGGACGGGGAAGGCAAACGGGTCAACGGCGCCGTTCAGGGGACCTCTGTGGATCTGTGGAAGAAGAGCGAGGAGATGCTGCGATTATCCTGGAAATAAAAATCTAGTCATCCCTGCTGACAACAACAACCCTGAGCTGAATATTCTGGTGAAATATACTAATCAAAATATTTATCGTATTTACTAATTAAAAAGTGGATGCCATGACACCTTACGGACAGGAAAGATTTATTTATTTTTTTTGTTAAATAAGATCTTGTATTTTTTACTTCTGTCTTTTTTTTAAAATATATTTTATTCTATTCTATTGTTTTAATGAAGCCTCCAGGTCAGCATTTTGGCCGTCGCCATCTTAGTTTTTTACAACCAGAAGTGACATGAGAGGGTGGAGCAGAATAAAGACCAAAAAGGTTATAACTGACTTGAATGAAGAGAAAATACTCTGGACAGGTTAAAGCTCTTGAGACGAAAACACCAGACATCACCGTGGTAACAACCTGTCAATCAGCAGGTCTAAATCCTCCTCTGCTTTCTGTCTATGTTATGTTTGACTCTGTATTGAATTGTATAGTTAATCTCTTTGATTCATGCACACTTGTACTTGTGATTTTTTACATCAAAGAAACAGATATTTTCGGACTACTAATGATTAACACCAGAGCGTCTCAAGCACATTTAAGTCTTGAAACTATTAGAAACTAGACAGAAAATGACAATGTGTTCGCTAGAATGCCCAGATGGAGATAAGACAAGAATTGCCTGAGGTCTATGTAAAGAAATGTGTTTCCCAAGACAAACTGGAACCATCTGGAAGCTGCTGGGAAGCAACAGGCCTCTAGTTTCTACTCTACCTGAGTTTCATCGTTCCAATGGAAGAACAACGAGTGTAACGCTGCGTTTCCAGGAGGATAATCCGATCGAGTCAGACCGCCGTTCATGCTGCCCACATCTGTATGTCCAGCCGGTGCCGTCACCCCCTGGTTGATGCCTGGATGTAGAACAGAGGCGAAGGGAGCGTTCATGGTTCCCCTGGAGCATGGCGGTCCCAGAGGCCTGTTGTTTCCAGCAGCAGCGTTCAGGATGTGGCCATCTCTTTTTTCATACATGCAGCTGCCGGTTTGTGGCTGGAAGGACTGAGCTGTTGAGTTCACGCCGCCGTGCGAGTAATGAGTCAGTGTGTGGTGGTGAAAACTCTGCTGCTGTTGTTGTTGCCACCACGTTGAATCGTTCTGCCACGTTAGCGTAAACTGTGAGTTGTTTGCGTTTTGTTGTACGGATGGAAGCCAAGAGTGTTGCGTTGAACACATCTGGTTGCCATGGTGATGGTTGGCATGGGTGCCCCGACACGGTGAGCATGACTCGACTTCAGAGGCGGCTTTCAGTCCGTCACCCAGCGGCGCCACCTCTGCACAGCCAGACTTCCTGTCTGCCCCTTGCCTCCCCGGTGTGGGCGAACTGTTAACGGACCCAGAAAGGGGAACCGGCGCACACCCAGCACCCTCCCTCCGCAGGGCCTCCTCCACGTATGTGAACACGTCATTGGCCAGGATACGATTCAGCTCCACTGAGACGTCTTCTCGCTCTTCGTTCACCCTAGCGACGGTGTCCTCCCAGTCCCTCAGCTCCGCCTCATCCACCTCTAGACCCTCGATCCCTTCAATGTCCTCCAGAATTTGCTCCAGCGAGTCCATCATGGCTTCCGAGGCGAGGTCCCCCGTGATGGACCTCATATGCGTGGCCTGGGACTGGCCCGGGACGCTGAGCAGGGCGTGGCTGTCCAGGAAGGCATGCTCCAAGGACGGCTCCTCATAGTCGCCGTCTGTCTCGTCGATGATGGGGAGTTGAGGACTGGGTTTCTGTGGATGGGTGTAAACAGAGTGGTCCTGCCGGCGGAGGGACCCCAGGAGGGAGGCGGGGTCCAGAGGTTTCTCTGTCGGGGCCTCTGATGGACTAGATCCAGATGGACCGGGGAAGGAAACATCGTACAGGACGCCTTCGCCGGTGGCCAAGTTGAAGGGCAGCTGCTGTCTTCTCTGGTGCAGGTGCTCCTCTCCTTCCTCGTTTCTGCAGAAACAACAACAGTTAAACACTTTTGGGATTTCAAAGTCCTAAATCTGGGTTCAGGTTCAGTTTTTAGGAGAGAACGGCACCAATAAATTAAGCCGATCAAATATCCATTAAAATGGGAAGCTGGAGCAGCCATTTTTTTATGTGCTAACCTGAGTTCAAACCATCTCCTTGATCGAAAATTTACGATACATTATTATAGCTGTGACTAGATATGAGTGGAGGGGACGTTTTTCTCAACTTAGACCTTATTTTCTCTACTTTCTGACACTTCATGTAAATGGTCCAGCTGTAATCTGATGCTTTATTTATCAGCTACGTTCGCAAAGTGTTTTTTTTTTGTTGCTGTGACCAGCTCTGGTTGGTATTATAATAAGTTATGTTTTCCATTTAAGGAAAAAATAATTTTATATAATTTAGCCACAGGATACAGAAGAGCAGTTGTACACTGTATTTTATGGATTGTTTCATAAAAAATAAGTGTTGTTTTATTTCTCTTTAGGGTTCTTTCCATAATGTTAGTCTTCATTTAACACTGCAGTTGCAAGAATTATTGTCACCAAAACATCAGAAAACAGGGTTGAAAAACACCAGTTAGCAGGTTTCACTGCAAAATTTTCCTTCTCCTTTTTGTACTGAAAAGGTTTTAGAGGAAGTCCACTTGATTTGTCTCCAGGTCAACTTTTGAGGGACTAAAACTAGAATGAGAAAGAATATTTTAAGATCCAGCATGAGGAGGAGCGAAAGCTGGTTTACTGCTCCTGATCATGTAAAGTCCTGTGAGGAAACTGAGCAGTAAGAACGTACGTTAAAGACGCTTACGATAAAGACGCTTACGATAAAGACGCTTACGATAAAGACGCTTACGATGAAGAAGCTCACGTTAAAGACTCACAGTAAAGATGCTTTCTTTAAAGACCCATGTGTTGAAGATGCTTATGTAAAAGATACTCACAATAAAGACTCTTGCGATAAAGATTCTTATGTTAAAGACTCTCATGTAGAAGATGCAAACAATAAAGATGCTCACAATACGGACTCATAAGATAAAAGCGCTTTTAATAAAGACTCTTAGAATAAAGGCGCTTATGATAAAGACGCTTACGTGAGGGCTTTCTGTCGAGCGATGATAAAGTCCGGCCTCCCTCCCTTAAAGACGACCCTGGCGTTGGCCTGGACCCACAGCCAGTGTCCAGTTTTGGTCAGCAGCCTGAAGAAGGTGAAGCCACTGTCTCCGGTCTTCATCACTGAGGACAGCAATCAGGTTAGCGACAGCTTAGAGACAGGAAGTGAACGACACCAGGAGGGAGAAACTCACTTCGGAGGTGGTTGTCAGCACAGTACATCATGTCGGCGGCGTGGATGAATTGATAGCCGGATCCGGTTGTGACCAGCTCGATCTCAGAGTATCCTAAAACCAGCTTCCCCCTGCAGGGAAACACAAACTGATTACAGAAACCCATCCTGGAGACTTATCAGAGAGACTTATTCAGGAGGTCCAGCACAGACCTGGTGTCGATGCCAACAGGAGCAAAGTCCATACTGTGTTTAGTCTGGAAGATGAAGGTCTTGGTCCGGATCTCCATGACTGAAGGGGGCTGCAGCGGCGTGGCGATGGCCATCAGAGCGAGCTGAGGCGCCGCCGCCGACCCATCAGCCCCTGTGTTCCCCTGCAGGTACTTCAGACGCCCGTTGAAGTTCAGAGGCTGGAAGTGGAGGAGAAGCAGGAACAGGTGATGCTCAAGCCCCAAAAATATGCCAACAACTATTTAAACACAGCAGCTGTAAATATGGTGCAGAAACACATTTACTTCCCCATCAATTCCTCACAATAAAAGAACTGTTATTTAAATTTTGACTATTTTGACGAGTTTTTTGGTCCCTTTAGTGTCAGAAAATGTTTGTTCTCAAATAAAATAATCCTTTATTTGTCCCTTTATTTGGGGAAATTTACAGTGGACAATCCAACGTTACAATGAGGGCATATACAGAGCAACAATTTAAACTGATTTCACCTTTTTAGACCCAAATTTGAGTCAGAACACTGGTACAAATAACTACTGTAGATCAGTAAACAGTGCATAAATGAGTCAGCAAATAAACAACACGAATGAGCAAAATGGACCAACTGGTGGAATAATGATAAGAGCAGTATTGATGCATGAAAAATGGTGATATTGCATATTAATAATTAAAAGTATTGTACACTACTTGTTTTGTCCACAACTCAGACATTCAGTTTATCGTCACAGAGGAAATAAGAATCCAGAAAATATTCACATTTAAGAAGTTGCAAATTTCTGATTTTTTGTTGTCAGGAAAAGATAAAATAATAGGCAAATATTGTGATAGTTAATAACTCTGATTAATTGTTGCAGCTTTTATTATGAAGCTGCAAAAATAAGCATGAGTGAGATGTTCATGATCTCCTCAAGGTGAATTTGAATAACTTTGGTCAATCTAGTTTAAGTTAACTGAACTCGTGTTGATCATTAGCATGTTAGCATGTTAGCATGCAGCAGACGCTGCGGTTCCCTACCAGGAAGCCGGAGGTGTTGTCCAGGAGGCAGCGGAGGCGACAGCAGAAGCTTCTGTCCAGGAAAGAGGAGTTTTCTGGAGGGACGTACTGAGGCAATGAGCTGCTGGAGGCTTTACTGCTCGACTGGCCGTCTGCACAGAAACAACACGTCAAACTGCATCAACTCATCTCTGCATCAACTGTTCTCTTTCAATCAATATTTCCTTGTTTTTGTCCACAACTCAAAGATATTCAGTTTGTTGTCATGGAGGAGGAAAGAAACCAGGAAATAATCACATCTGAGAAGCTGCTGACTTTCCTTTTCTTTAAAAAGCAACTAAGAGAAATGTCTGTTGATTAATGTAATAAATATTGTCATTGTCAATGATTTTCTCCATTAATCAATTAGTTGTTTGGGTAATAAAATGTGAGATGACGGCAAAAAAAAAAAAATGTTCCCTTGTTTTACCTCAAAGATATTCAGTTTACCGTCACAGAGGAAAGAAAGCAAACAATAAGAGAAATTAGACCTTCTTTTCTTAAAATGATACTACTCATGATGATGAATTAACTATAAAATGTCAGAAAATGGTAATAAATGTGGATCAGATCCTCTCCAGCTGGAATATTTGATTTGATTACAGTGAATTTTCTTCTCGTATGAAATGGAGCAAACAGTTTAAAGAGGGAGTACCCTCTGCTGTAAAAAACAGTAAATAAAATAATAAAATATACAGTATAAACAATAAAAAAAACAAAGATATGATAGATAAAATAATAAAAATACTATTATTAACTGTTATTATTACTGTTATGTTATGCAAATGAAATAACAAATAAAATATATAATGATGATATAATAATAAATGAAACAAAAACTGCAAAAATAATAATAAATAAAAATAAGAAAATAAGAATAAATTAAATAATAAAAACAACATTTATTAAAAAATAAATAAAACAATAAAAAAAACAAAACAAGAGGATGCAAGCAGACACTGTAATCATTTTTAAGAGTCCAAGAGGTCGCGGATGCACAAATACAAAGAGTCCTGAGTCAAAGGTGACTTTTACTGTGAAGGGCAGATATGGAGGAGGTGGAGTCGTACCTTCTGCTCTGGTGTCGTTGGGGTTGAGGGCGAAGTGGAGCTGACATTTAAACATCTCTCTGTCGTCCACGTGGACGAAGTCGTGCACACTCTGGTGGATCACATCCGACTGAAAGAAAGGAAAAGGAGTTTACCGACAGCTTTAGCTCCTTTAAGTTAGGATTTTTGCAGCACAAACATGATTTGTTTGTTTGATTGTTTATTATTTATTTAGTTGACTGACAGAAAATTAACTGGGAGGTATTTGAAAAAATATATTTTCTTTTAATTTATTTGATTTTATAAAAAGTAGAATGAGTGGTGATATGGAGATATTTATCAATAATTATAATCCAGTGATATAATTTATATATTAGTCTGAACAGATCCTTATTTATTATTTTCTAGTAAATACACGACTTTATAATATACATTTTTATTGTGATTTTTTTTCGTTTCCGCTTTAATCTCAGAGAATATCTGAGGTTTCTTCCCATAATTTTATGACTATAATCACTTTTTTTTTCTCAGAACATTACCCCTGATCCATATTTATTATTATTGTATTATTTCATACTTTTACCTACAATACAAAGGCCTTAATGCACCACATTCAAGATGATTATTACTTTTAATTATGATGATATTTTGATGCTCAGAAAGTAGGAAACTGCCTTTGTGTTTTGGTGCGTAATGAAAAACATTTAGAGCAAAAGTCAAGAATCAATATATATAAAATTAAAAATAACAACAGTAATTCCTTCATGCCCGTATAGTGAGTTTGAAACGTGCAAAGCAAACGGCTAGCAAACAAAGCTGGGGTCAGATTTTAACACAGATTAAACAGAACAATAGATTAAAACAAAAAAGACACATAAAAAGAAACACTGATGAAAAGACAACGTCACATGAAAAAGACGTTAAAAAGAGGATTTAAGATAAACAATATATAGGTAATCATGAAACGAGGTGTTTTTAAAATGAAAGGAGCGGTAAAGCGTTTGAAAACAGGAGTCATAAAATAATACAAAATAAAATAACACTGACATCCTGTGAGAGCAGTGAAAATATAAATAAAGCACTCATGTCACCTCATAAAGATATTTATTAGGTGTCTAAAACGTCTTTCGTTGCCTCTGTCCACAGCAGATCATCGCTTTGCTCTTGTACTTTAATTAAAGCGTCAGATTTAATCAAACGTCAGACTGGTTCACCTGATGGAAGCCCAGGATGTCCTGGATGGTTGGAGACGCGTAGAAGATCGTCCCGTCGTTCGTCACGACCAACACGAAACCATTTAAAGCCTGCAGAGACAACACAACTCAACATCACAGCACGCTGACAAACACTCATATTCACGCTTTAATCCAGCGTTCAGCCGCCGTACCTGAAGGAGGAAGTCACTCTCTGAGAAACCGACGCCGTCCAGCGACACCGACGGTCCATTTCTGCCGTTTGAAGACGACGTCACGTGATTCTGGAGCGCCACTGAAACAGGAAGAACAGCGATGTCAATGTCCTGAAGCTGCCACAATGACTACTTATTAACAGATCCTTTCAAAGTAAAGCTCCTTGTTGTAATAAAAGGAAGACAGACACCAGATCATTTCAAAGTAAAGCTCCTTGTTGTGGAAAAAGGAGTATATACACCAGATCATTTCAAAGTAAGGCTCCTTTTTGTAATAAAAGGAGGACGGACACAAGATAATTTCAAAGTAAAGCTCCTTATTGTAATAAAAGAAGGACAGACACGAGATAATTTCAAAGTAAAGCTCCTTATTGTAATAAAAGGAGGACAGACACGAGATAATTTCAAAGTAAAGCTCCAAACAGCCCTTCACAGTAAAAGTTTTCTCACTTCTTCACAGTCTCATTCTGGTTCCTTTAGAGCAACGAGTACTCAGTAATGTTCATATTTCATTTTTTCCCCCTCTAAAGACGTCCTTTAAGTCAAAGTCAAGATGAAAGTCGATCAAACAGGAAAAAACAGGATTTACTGATCAGTAACTGTAATGTGATTACTTTTATGAATGAAAATTTGGGTCTAAAAAGGTGAATCCAGTTTAAATTCCTCACTCCTGTTCAAAATGGTGAAGAGTAGTGAACTCAGTGAGGTAGAGAGAGTCCAGTTAAAGAGAAGGAGATGATGCTAAAATAAAATAAAATGCAAACGCAGCAGCAGAAAGAGGGCTTGAATAAGATCTGTATTTGTAAAATCCTGTCCAGAAAAGTCTATTGTGTTAAAAATAAGTGAAATCTAATCTGTGATCAGCTAAGCAATACCTCCTTTCCTTTCCTTACACTAATGACTTTATGGCACGCTAACAGCCCCCCCTTCACCTCCCTTCCTCTTTCTAAAACAAACCCACAGGATCTGCCTCTCGTCCACAAACCCAGGAATTCACCCTGTCATCTTTCTGCAGGGATCTGCTGCTACAGCGGGAACTGAAACCAGCTCAGACCGCTGGAAGACGTCAAGCGTCGTCACGCCGCCACAAACCCTGAAACACTTCCAGAGCTTTCAGTGAAAACCATCCTTCATTTCTCTTTTTCTTAACGCTCCACCCGACTTCCAGCTCATCTGCTATTTCTGGACCATCTCCTAGAAGATTATCCCGTTTTGTTTCTTGTCATGTTTATTTGGAAAATAATGGTATATTTGGAAACTGTATGTGCACATGCATGAAAAAAAAAACAGACTGGATGGTTTAGTGTGAGAGGTTCTCCATGCATGTGTAATCTGGCCTCATTTCCTCCTCAGTGGAGGTTTAAAGGAAGAGGGTTCACACACAGAGTCAGACCACCTCACCAAAGACCTGGACCAGGACAGACCTGGTAGTGAGGGGGGTCTAGAGCTGAAACCCTTCAGACTCTGAGGAAAATAAACCCTCCAGAACAAAAGCGCTCCCTCTGCTCAAAAAAGCACAAGAATTATTTTTAGGACTATTTCAATATTTCTTTTAATTACTTTATTATTTCCAATATTATTCCTTCAAAATAATTTTCAATATTTCCTTTTTATTTTTGTTCCGTTTCAAAATATTGTTATTACTTTTTCAATATAATTTCAAATATTATTCTTTCAATACTCTTTTCATTTTTATTATTTTTTCAGTAATATGCACAATATTATATGATATTACTGTTATGCACAATTTAAATTTTATTACTTTTTCAATATTATTTCCAATATTATTCTTTCAAAATTATGCACAAGATTTATTTTTTATTACTCATTCAACATTATGTCTAAAATTATTTTCTCAATATGCACAGTATTTCCTTTAATTATTTTTTTCCAAAATTATTTCCAATATTATGTACAATATTTATTTTTACTAGTTTTTAAATATTATTTCTAATATTATTCTGTTTAGGTCCAGCTGTTGGATCTTGAAAATCAAGAGAAACTGTGCCACATTTCTGCTTCCTCAATATATCTGCTTCTATGTACTCTGTTGAAACTCTGTTTATACACTTAATATTTCTCTGAATTAACGAACTAAAGCTGCTTCATGACTCAGCAGATTTGTCTCGCAGAAAGGAAAACGTTGAGATCATGACCTCGCTGACCTCGTTATCGACCAACAAAGGAAGCAGACATCAGGAACAATCAGCGCTCTGAAAACTCCCTGCGGTGTCACACTTCCTCGTGGCCTGTGTTGCTACGGTGACAAGGGTTCACCATGGCGATGGTGGCAGCATCACCTGAGACTGGGAGGAAACAACAAGACAAGTCGCCGCTCGACCTTCCTGCTGTCACAGCGTCGGTTTTCTTTAGTTTCACACTTTCAGCGGCACGTTAGTAAACGTATTAATCATACAGAACAGACAGTGGTGCGTTTAAGTATTAAATTACTAATACTGTGGTGTAGGTGGTATTAGTCTGAGAAAGAAACACATTTTTTAAAGGTGCTATGTAAAAGAAATATTATTATTATTGCTGTTATTATTATTATGTTAAATATCTAATTTATATTTATGATTCTTGACTTTTGCTATGTAAGTTTTTTTTGGTCCACAACATTTCTGCTTGGTTTCTGAGCACCAAACATCACAAGTAAAAGTATGAAAATATCAAGTAAAAATACTAATTATGCAAAATATACCATGGAGTATTAAGGCATTTGTATGGCAGGTAAAAAATATAATAACAAAAATAATAATAATAGTAATATAAAAATATCACTTATGCAGAATGTACAATGGCGCATTAAGACCTTTGTATTATAAGTAAAAATAAATAAAAACAAAAAAATGATATAATAAAACAAACAAACAGAAAATACGATGAAGAATTATTCTGGAGCCGGGGTTAATATTCAGAGAAAAAACATTTACAAAAAGAAATCTCAAATATTCTCTTTCATAAATAGTTCATTTATTCAATCCTGGGGTGAATAAAACTGTATTTTTGAGAATCGACCATTAAGTACATGAAGTACTGTGTGTTTCTGTGTGCTCAGCACTCTGACATCACAGCAGCGTTACACAAACCACCGGGCTAAAACACATAAACACTGACAGAGTTTTTCCAAAATATCGTTGCCTTAGAAACCAGGAATCAAGAGGAAGAGACGAGTTTCTGCGAGAAACAACAGAAAAACACCAGCAGAAGTTCCAGTAAATAGAAATAGAGGCTCCAGAAGATCTAAACTCTACTTAATGGTTCCTTTTGGTCGACATCCAAAACTAACGAAAACTCCCATCAGCCTCAGCTGTGATTCATCTGGTGGTTTTCAAAGTGGGGTCCGGGGACCTCCTGGGGTCCTTGAGGGGGGTCCAAATCATTTATTTTAACAATAATTCATCCAAGTAAGAGAATGACAGAATAAGACAATATTACTTTATGCTTTATCAATATTATTCACAATACTTTTCTGTCAGTATCGTGCACAATATTTCCGTTAGTTACTTTTTCATTATTATGCATTATGCATTACATTCTTTCAATAATTTGCACAGTATTCTTTTTTTATTATATTTCCAATATTCATTTGACTGCTTTTTTCAATCCAATGTTTTCTCAATATTAGGCGCAATCTTATTTTTTCAATATTATTTCCAATATGGTTCTCTCAATACAATGCACAATATTTCTTTTAGGTACTTTTTCCATATTTTGCACAATATTCTTTTTTAATTTTCAATATTATTTCCAATCTTGTTTTCTCAATAATATTATGCACAATTTTACTTCTTCAATATTATTTCCATTATTGCTCTCTTAATATTAGGCGCATTGTTATTTTTTTTATTTCAGTTAGTTAGCAGTTTGGATCCACTCTTTCTTTTTAATCTGGGTTATTTTTAAGCCCTATATGAAGCAACAGTCCGCTATTTTTCAGCTGGTAGAAAAAAGAACTTATTTAACAGCGTCAGAGTGTGACGTCACGCTGCTGGATGAGCATCAAAAGCTGAGAGGAGATAAGAGCAGAACGTGCTGCTACAGATTCAGCCTCCATCGGATCACTTTACTCTTCTATACTTCAGCTCTATCGCTCTGCTCTCTCTGCCTTCACTCTGTTAACGAGCTGTGATGAGCTGAACACACGTTAATATAACTTCATATCCAGAACAACGTCTGTGTGCCACCAGCAGGAAGTTTGACTTTCCACAGCCAGTCTCCATCTGCACCCAGAGCCCTCATGTCGTGCCACAGTGCTGCACCTCCACCACCTCCACCTCCATCACCTCTGCTCCATCAACAGCAGCGATGAGCCGGCTGATAGCAGAGCCAAGAGAAGCACAAAGAGAGGAAAAGCCTGCTGCTCTTCTGGAGTGAAAGCTGTGGTTTGGCTCAAATAGAGTCCATATTTAGGCTGAAAAAACATCTTTTTTTATAACTAACAGCACCATTTTTACACCAACTGTCAGTCTAGTTTTTGCAGTGAGTAATACAAGTGTGTAATCAGATTACATTCACGTGTAAGCCAGTAATTTAACACATTAGTCTTGTTTTTGTAGCTTATACATTACACAATTGAAATTAAAACAGTCCCCTACAAGAATGTTGACATTCATCTCTGCACAATGTTTTTTTTTTACATTTTGTTATTTTTAAATTTATATTCTATATTTATTTATATTGTATTTCATGTTACAGATTAATACTTTAACGATGCTCTTTGGTGGATTATTTCTTTGCTGAATTACAGGAGAAGCTTGGACAGATTCAGAAAAGATGCTTAATCTAAGTTTATCTGCATGTTTGATCATTAGTTATGACTGAGTTGTTAGTTTCCTTGATTTTTTGAATGGACTTCTGCTTCATGACCTGCCAGCACTTCTCAGGCAGTTTGTCCAAGTAAAGTTACCATCACACAAGTTAATGGATTCATTTCGAAGCCCTAATATATTTATACATATAACAAAACAATATAAAAAATATAGTCATATTGATAATGATGATAATATTAAATATTTACAGTGTGTCGCCTACCAAATCTTTTAATAGCAAATGAAATGAAAAACTATATTTCGATTACAGACATGGAATTGCATTAAGTACTGTTATTACACATAAAGGTTACCATGACTACCTAAACTACGAGGCAGAGGCCACTGACCGTGGAAGTAGCGCTTGACCTTGAGGTATCCCACACTGAGCCGGAGCACCGACAGCTTGTCCAGGCGACCTCTGACCTCCTCGGAGAACGGCAGCATGGCGGTGAGGCGGTCCAGCTCTCCGTTCAGCCGATCCCGGTGCCGTTTGGACGGATTGGTCTTCGCCGGCGGAGGCTTGACACTGAAACAAGACAAAGAGGATCAGCTGGAATGCAAAGGTAAAGTGGAAGTTTTTATGGTCATTTTCACATCCTGTAAGAAGCTCACATCACACCGACTGTTCCTACCGGTGGAAACAAAACGGCTTTTGAATAAATTCCACTTTGTTTGAATCTGTGAGCGGCGACGAGGGCTGCTGCCCAAAAAAAACACCAACCGCACAAACCTCCAGGCTTTTGTTATTACAGGACTGGAAACAGAGAGAATGAAATAACCAGAAATATTAAACCCATGATGCATGTCTTGACACTTTTTTTACTACCACTACATTTATTTATCAGCTTCATAAAGCAACATGAAAACACACAACTGCTTTCCTTTTAGTACAAATATGAATGATTTTGTATGCAAAACAAAGAGAAACAGTGAAATGAAATAGGAGATTTTAAAGATTTCTTAAAAAATGTGACTGTGTCTTAATACAGACCAGACTTTAGCATGGACTTTATACTTTCATAGACAGTTAAGCCACAGTACTTGTTGATATTATCTACCAATCAGGCTCCTGTCCTAGAGGCCATAAAGCGACAGGAAATGAGGGAAAGTTAGCGGTTGTGGCTGCTGAAGGAAGACGGGTGAACATGTGGGTGACCATGGAACCAGGCAGTATTTACTCCGGTTTTGTTGGTCGAGATCAGTGTTGTGCTAGTTACTAAAAAATAATAACTAGTTACAGTTACTGGTTACTTCATTCAAAAGTAACTCAATTACTTTGTTGATTACTTACATCTAAAAGCGTTTCTGTTAAAGGTAACTTTTCAGTTCCTCTTTAGGACCCTGGGGAGTGAGAGTTTCTCTTATGGTGTGTTCACTGGAAGTCTGATCATCTTAACCTCAAAGTTTAGTGCTCCCAGCTCTTCCAGCCTTACAGACGTACAACAAAACATGGAGCTACTGTTCACGTCACTAGCAGATAGCATGAATTCTATGTCTGGTTGTGAGATTAATCCGACTTCACGGAGGGTCAATCATTTCAATTTTCACTTGAAGTTGGAAATTCCGACATTTGTGTACAAATGAACGCGCCATGAGTTGAATCACACAAACCCCAGGCTCCCAATGCTGCTGCAGTGACATGAATGCTTGTTTTTGCAGCAGTGTGTCTCCTTATGCTGGGAAAGTGTCTCTATGACAATAGAGTCAATGAAAGCAATCTGAATTCATCAATCAGGAAATCACTGACCAAGTTACGGACAAACGCACCCTATTGTTACGGTAACTGAGTTTATTTAAAAAGCAATGCATTAGAGTATTAGTACCAACAAAATTAACAGCATTACAGTAACACTTTACTGCAAAACACTGGTTGCCCCAAGCCCCCGATGTAATCGGTGCTTAGCTCTGGACCAGCAAAGACTTGGTGGTTGTCTGGCCCCAGTTTTAAGCACCAGGGGTGGTGTAGTGGTTAGCACTGTCACCTCACAGCAAGAAGGTACCGGGTTCGAATCCCGGCCCGGGGCCTTTCTGTGTGGAGTTTGCATGTTCTCCTTATGTTTGCGTGGGTTCTCTCTGGTACTCCGGCTTCCTCCCACCATCCAAAAACATACATGGGGATTAGGTTAATTGGTTAATTTAAATTGACCGTAGGTGTGAATGTGAGTGTGAGTGGTTGTCTGTCTCTATGTGTCCTGTGATGAACTGGAGACTTGTCCAGGATGTACCCTGCCTTTCACCCTGACACAGCTGGGATAGGCTCCAGCTCCCTGCGACCCTATGTGAGGATAAGCGGTAGAAAATGGATGGATGGGGTCGGTGCTTAGGCTGTGGAAACACAAAGTCAGGCTCTGGCTCTGAACCAGCCCTGGAAACACCCTGATGGAAAAGCAGTGCCTGTCTCTGGTCTGTCAGCAGAAAGAAATGAACACTGTTTACTGAAGTATTTGTTTCCTTATTAGCTTTAACCCTATTCAACAGCGTTAGCACGTTTTCCTAACATGCTGCAGCCCTGCAGCAGCTAACGTGGCTAAACAATAGACTGTTGTTCAACACAGAGTTACTTCATGACTCTGACTTACTACGAATTACCACAATGAAACTCGACAACAGGTCTGGACCTGCAGCACGAAGCCGATCCTCCATAAACAAACTGAGATCTGAGGCGACGGAGACGGCAGGAATGAAGAGATCAAACAGCAGAATCCAGAGTGAAAAGGATGATAATGAATTATGTTTATTTTAGTTTGTGATTGTGACGAGAGCAGCTGCAGAACAGAGGACGCAGGGAGTAAAGAAATAAAGACAATCATTGGAATAACTAGTTAATAACTGATTTATTATTTAAATAACCGTTTTCCACCATAATTAGCGCACACATGCAGTTAATTTACGCTGTAAAAATAGGCTTTTTTTTAATGTCACAATCATGCAGGTGAACATAATAATAGTGACACTGTCGCTGTGCTTTAAATGTTTGTTATTTATACACTCTCTCTTTCAAACTGCTGTTTGTTGGAACAATGGAAACAGGAACAAAGTTTGGATGAGATATATTTAGTTTAGTTTAGTTATAGTTCGTTTTGAAGCGAGGTGAAATGTTTCTGTCAGTGGAGTCTGGTGACTCTGAGGAGCGTCTGTTTCTTTTCAGAACTAACTCAGTGAATTAAGGATTTACTGATATTAACCCTGTGCTCAAACAGTACAAAGACTAATAAAAAGAGTTTTGATAAGATATATCATGTTTCTGTCAAGTTTGAATGATGGTTTTGACAATTAGCCATGTAAAATGACTGTTTCTGGAGTCTGGTGTCCTTGAGGAGCGTTGATTCTTTTCACATCTACCTCAGCGAATTAAGGTTTTATCTTGATCGTTGGAACAGTACAAAGTCTAATAAAAACAGATTTGATCATTTTTATTTTGTTTCTGTTGAAATTAATTTTTGTTTGTCTCTTCCGGGACACCGTAGGAACATGGCGGACTCGCTAATGCTTAGCTAATGAAAACACAACAAGTCTGTTTCAGCTGATACATTTCTGAGTTCCAGCTTGTGAAGATTTTCTACATTTTCTTCTGATAATGTCAATGTTGTTAATCAGCAATAATGTGGCGCCACACATTATGTGTGTCACATTTCTTCCTATTTAACCGATCAATCAGCCACTTAATGGAGGAAATAATAATTTGTTAAATCACAATCAGGTATTTTATCACCTAGTTTCACATAGGAGGAATTTGCTTTTATATTCTGCTTATAGGTGTTCAGATTCAGATGCTTTTAGATCAAACTAGTGGAAAAGCTGGTGTAGGAGCCTCCAGGGCCGGGAGCCACGGCCTCATTGTGGTGAACAGACTAAGGATGTGGATCCAGAGCTGCCAGTCTCGGCCGAGTCAGGTTTCACCAGCAGCTTACGTGTCGCCTCGGATGGTAATTTGGCACAAAAACATGTCGGTGTAGGAGGTGGAGGAGAAGACTTTCATGCAAATATAAAGCTGCTCCTTTAGTCTCAACAGTGTCTCCTTTGTTTTCAGAGTTCAGATAGAGATCTCTCATCTCATTGTTGCTGAGGTGGATGAAGTACACAGATGCTTTACTTAAGTAAAAGTACTACCACGACACAGGGAAAACACTGGGAACGTAGCAAGAAAATGTAGTTAAACTATTCAAACTGTGACTGCTGTACTGTTAGATATTCTTTCAATAGACTATTATTATTCTTACATGACTGTGAAAATAAGGTTTTACCATTTTACTGTTGAGCTGGAGCTTTATTTAAAGTTAAGAACAGTCTCACATTGGAGAAAGTGGAATTAATTAGATTGCATATTATTTTTTCTGTCAAACAACCAATTTTTAAACTACATTTCAAATACATTTTAATCTACTTTTATACATCTAGTAAACTACATCTAATTGTTTACCCTCTGCATTTATTTTATAACCTCAGTTTGTTACAGTTTTGGATTATTAATGAAAAAGGTGTAGCTATAAGTAATTAAAAATTAACCCCATCTTTATCTTAAGTGATGAACACAGTGATGCAGCAATATTTACATTCAAATCATATATTAGTCTTTGATGCACATAATTTAAAATTTAATGGCATTTTGGATGCAGGCCTTTTTGCTATGACGTCACCATCACCTGTCCGACTCAGCCCCTATATATCCATGACGACATCACCTTAGCGCTGCAGGTGAACGGAAATCTTCCTGGAAATAAACGAATCACTTAAGTAAAATTAACGACGACAGTCTGTCACGGGGAGCGACTGTGAAACGATGATATTATCACATAATAATAATAATAACAGCAGTAATATAACGACACAACAACACAACAGTTGGCGCCATGTTGGTGCGTGATGCGTTCGGCAATGACCCGCAATAACCCCGGATCACAGAGTTCAGGCCCGTTTCAAAGCCTGCACTAACACGAAACAAAAAGCTTAAATCTCACCTTTTCTGAACGGGCTTCTTCCTCCTCTTCACCGCGTACACCCCTCCGTTTCCCGGCATGGCGGTTCTCAGGTTCAACGTCCCCGTCAAAGAGCTAAAAAAAGAGGCATTAAAAAGTTTCTTTTAAGTCTCCAAACGCAGCCAGTACGTGTCCCTCCCGCCAGACTCCTATGGAAAAACAGGTAATTTAACTTTTAACTCGGTTTAATCGGACACATTTGAGGAATAATCCGGATACAGTGTAACAACATTTTGCTGCGAGTCTTTCGGCCGCAGGCTCGTCTGAAAATCTTGAGGGAAACATTATAACACACTAACACACACCGTCCTCTCTGTGTGTGTCTGCTGCCTGCCTCAGCCAATCAGAAGTAGTGTAACATCACCACGCGTATGTATCGCCCTCTGTGATTGGCCTTCAGCTTTTCCTTTGTTTCTCAGCAAAGTACACAAACTGTACGCGTTAAAGTGCTTTGTCTCGTTAAATTGCGAGTTACTAATACACGAAAGGTTTGTTTACATCCTGCTGAGGTGACGCAAAGTGACGGAAGATCAACTTTTCCGGCGTTTTTTTCTGACCGTTTCTCATGTTTTTTCCGACCTGTCTGCAGCATGCGGAAAAGGGCGTGATATTGATGTTAAAGCCGCCATTTGATTGGTTTAAACAGCGTTGGGAGGCGGGTCTTTTTCTGTTTGACCAATGACATTGAAGGAGATCCAACGGTGACTGGTCAGAATTATTTTGACTAACTAAAATCCATTGCGACCAGTAAAAATACATCATAATTGGCATTCTGACTGATGAAAACGCAAATTTAGATAGAATAGAATATTTTTTATTGAACTCCCATTGGAGGAATTCACTTGGTAGAGCAGCATAAAATAAGTTAAAACAATAAAACATCAATAATGAAATAATAGTATAAGTAATAATAATGATAATTGCACATTTGATTATTGCTTAATGTCAATAACTGTATATAACTATCACATTCAAGACTGTCATTACATATTTTTTAATTTGTAGTGCGTACATATCCATCCCAAAACTTATTCCATTTTTTATTCTATTTTGTTGTATTTTTATTTGCCATATGTTGTCATATATTGCTGCGAAATCTATGGTTAAATTACCTTTCATTGTTTAAAGATTTATTCTATTCTATGATGAGAACTATTCTTATTATTACTAATAAGAAATTCACATATAATTGTGAACCAGGAACTATAAAAATCAATAAACGCCAGATTTTTTTGTCACTGTGTGAAACCAGAATCTAGCTTGAATCATTTGTAACTTGTTGCACCACTTCCAGTGTTATTTTGGCCAAACTGCCATTTGGTCCTCATCCAGAGCAGTTTTGTTGCCTAAACCTAACCAAGTTGTTTCCTTTGTGGACTTTATTGGATTTTATTTTGAAAAGACTGCATGCATGTCACAAGCTGACAACAAACCTTGTTTTCAAAAGTCCATTATTTTTGGCTCCTATGGTCACTTAATGAAGATTTAAAAAAAAAAAGGAAAAATGTGTTTGCTCAATACGCTTGATACTACTGTTGCTATGGTTACCTGCTACTGTTTTATGTTAATTTAGTGCGCTATTTGGTGAATGAGAAGCGTTTGCATTGATGGTGCAACATGAACATAAAACAGACTGAAGCGTAAACGTTGGCAAGTTTAACAGCGACACCTGGTGGATTAAAACAGGAGAGGCACATTGAGGAGTCAAAGTGTGGTGTGAGAACCCACAGGGGTCCTTAATGGGCTTGCAGAGGGTCCTGTGTTAATAATCAGGCCTACTTTGTCAATATCATGCACAATATTATTATATTTTAGATATATTTTTATTTATTATTATTTTATACATGGACTTTGCATTTATTAATCTGCTTTTTATTTTTTATTATTATTCTATTTCTTATAATTGACTCAAATCAGTCATCACTTATCAAAATAGTTGGGGGTTAATTTATAAAAATTGTTGACGGGTAATTGATTAATGGTTGCGGCACTACATTTTATGTACAAAGATCTCAGTGTGAAAAAATACATTCTTATAATCCTGACAAATATCATGTCATTATTATCTTTTTGTTGGTGCTTTTCATAAATTGAATAAAAATAAATATGGTGACTGAAATATGTACTACTTTCTAAAAACAAAAATGTATAAACATTGCATACCAAGTTTGTTGAGACTGAAATATAGTTTTCGTCACTGTCCTCTGCTGTCTTACAGATACTGGACTAATGATATTACAAAATTACACCTTTTAATCAAATTCTTAATGTTTTTAGGAGGGAGAGCAGACGAGTCCTGCTCGTCTTAGTTTGTATTCTTCTTCCGTTGTTGCACACAGCCAAAGAAACAGTGAACAACTTTTCATTGTTTTTAAACATAATGACAATAAAGATCTACTCCAATAAGAAATTAAGCCGCTCTCTTATCTGGATTCCTCAGTTTTCTGCCATAGAAAAGGAAATAAACCAGGACATATTCACATTTTCAGCAGCTATAAATGCATCAGGAAATATTTCAATATTATGAGACCTAAAATAAGATTAAAAAATAAAAGATTTATTTATTTGAATTTATTTATTTATTTAATATCTAATAAAAAAATCCATGGAAAGTGTTTTAAAAACCTTTCTATATAATAGAAAGGGCTCACATACAACACAATTCTTTGTCCTGCTGTATCATGTCTGGTAGATTCATGGAATATCACGTTTTATTTTGTACTTTTTAAACACACCTGATTTTGCTTTTAAAAAAAAAAACAAAAACAAAAAATCAGCCCTTTCAGGTGTGCAAAGTCCATCACAACAGAAGAGTTTCTATAAAACAACGTAAACTGTTTCTAAAAACAAAGAAACCTGATTTATTGTCACACCATGACATTTAAACTACGAATTAAATTAGTCGTCATTTATCCAAAATGAATGACAGATGCATATGTTACATTTTCCAGCAGTCATCTTAAAAAAAAGTCCAGTGGTTTGTGTTTTTGTGCCCTGAAGCCACCATGTGGTTCAGTCCTGTTGTAGCCATGGAAACAGAGTTGGTCGGCGCCTCATCTCGGGCAGATGTTGTGGTCGCTGACGAGTTTCTCCATCCTCTTTATCTTGCGTTTGTTTTTGGGCATGGGTTTGTCGTACATGCCGTTCTTCAGCAGATGCTCCTTGCTGTGGTGGATCTGAGCGCCGTGCTGCAGCTGGAAGGAGCACAGAGCCTTCAGAGGCCTCAGCAGAACCTGCAGGGAAAAATACAACAAATTAGATTTAATTCATCTATTACACTGCATAAAAATAAGTCAGTCTGCTTTATTGTCAATTCTGCAGCATGTACAGGATATACAGAGGACTAAAATTACAGTTCTCTCAAACCTTGGTGCATGCAAAATAAAATAATTTCAACCAACTAGAGGAGTAACTGAGACATGGTAATAAATAGACAATGCAAATATGTACATACACCATAATAAATATATACATAACATTATAGGGACTGAATGTATTGGAAAAATAGCTTGGAGTTCTGTAAAAAAAAAAAAAGAGAAAATAAATGTGGAAATAAGTAATAAATAACTAAATAAAAAGAGAAATAAATGAAAGCGTATACAGGTATGTGTGAAAAGACAAATAACTAAATATAAAAGAATTACTGAAAATCTGTAAAAGAATGAGAAAATAAAAGAAACAAAAAGTGGAAATAAAAGAATAATCTTGTGTAAATATATACATATTTACATGTGTACAAACAATTAAGCATTTCCATGTCCCATTTATTTTCCTAAATATTTATTTTTTCTGTAAAATTACCCTTACTTTTCCTTATCCACATTGTTTTTGCTAGTCCTTGAATGACTAATTGATTATTTATATACATAAAAATCTTATTATAATATTAGAACATAAATATGAATTATACAGTATATACAGAAAGAAAATACGTGTGAAAATAAATTTTTTTTTTACACATTCATTGTTATTTATCGGATCTTTAATTTTATAACTAGCAATGACTCAAATGGCTACATGTGGAAGGAGTTGTCGTATTAATGAAACTTGAGGAGCATTTTAGTGATGTTGGGCTGGGTTTTTGTCCTCAGGAGCTAAAATAAGAATGAATTTTGGACATTAACTGACTACAAATGAACACTGAGGATGCTCCATTTCAGCTGGATGTTTACGTCAGTGTCGTGTTTACAGCCAGCCCATAAAATCGGACAAACATTCACCCTGATAAATATTTCAGAGCGTCACCTCTTGGATGTCGTCGTTGCGCTCCAGGATGGAGAGGGCGACGGCGGCGCACTCCAGCGTGGACAGACAGATGTTGGAGGGCTGTGTGCGGATCACATACTGACTGGAGAGAGTCCTGCTGAGCTGCACCTGGAGGAGCAGAGGGACAGGTGAGGACAGGGGGTTGGGTTATGATCCTCAGGGTTAGGGAGGGGTAGATAGGTAGGACGGTAGGTAAGTAGGTAGAGATGAAGCTGTGTAGGTAGGTGGAGGCAGAGGTAGCTAGAGGTTGGTACTTTATTACTGTTACATTACTTTATTACTCCTGAGAGAAATTCAGGCCAGATAGAAAGATGTTGAACTTTCTACTGTGGTTGACCCACCAGTTCAAGCAGTATTACCTCAAAAACATCTGAGAAAATTTATAGATAAGGTACAGAGCCCATGGATGAAAGTGCAGTTAAAAATCTGGAATATGATGAGAGAGGAGTACAAATTAAATGATAAGTTACAGATAATACAATGGTGTGCCTATGATCCTGAGTTTAAGCCTAACATAATAGATAAGGGATAGATAATGGATGACCCAATATCAATGATCTTTATTGATGCTTACCAAATTAATCAAATAAGTGTATCATTTGCAGAACTTATAAAGGCCTATTGTCTAAAAAGTCCCACAGTACAGGATGTGTTGGGGAAAAATGGGAGAGAGAGGGTAATCTATTCATACCTGAACAGAACTGGCTCCACATTTGCCAATCCCGGTGGAAATGTACTAGCTGGAAGTGTGTGGTCTGTTTCTTTATCACACCAAAACAAAAGGCACATTTCACTAGAGGAGCTGGAGACAATGCGGACACCAGGAAGTCAATCACTGGCATGACTTTTGGGAGTGTCCCGTGGTTAAATCCTTCTGGACAGAGCTTCATTAAGTATTAAGAGGCATACTTAACACTAATCTACCTATGCAATTTTCTACGTTATTTTTAGGAAATTTAGATTTAAAGGTGGATATTTATTTGGTATTTGGATAGCTGCTGGTTAAAAAAAAGCACTTGGTTACTCCCTGACCCACCCACAATACAGGAGTGGATTTATCTTATGGAAAAGATTACATTCTCCCTTCGCCTTCAGAAAAACACATCTATTAAAGTGTGGGCTAAGTGGGTTAGATATATAGGATGACCCTGTAAGGCTGTTTTTATACTTTACTACTGAATGTTTTATTGGGACTAACGATTAGTTTGTATCACCTATATTTTATTTCAAAACTCCCTGGTAGCGATTTGTCGATCTTTCACAGTTTGTTCAAAGTTCTCAAACACAATTGATCTTTCTGGATTTAGTTTTCTGTTTTGTAAACAAAAATTTCAGTTGTGAGCGGCGAAATACCATTGTATATTGTCCGAAAGTAAGCGCTGTATTACAATGCTCTCACAAAATTAAAAACAAAAAAAAAGTAAAAAAAAAACCCTAAGGGAACTTCAAGAACAATAGAATAGAATAGATAGTTATTGATCCCCATAGCGTGAAATTCACTTGTTACAGCAGAGTAAACAACAATAAACAACACCAGTGAAATAATAGAATAAGTAATAAAAATAATGATAAATATTTACAGAATGTACTAAACAGAGAAAATAAGTAGACTGACATATGAAAATAAATTAAAAACAAATAAAATGTATTATTACTATTTAGACTATGGATAGGACTTGTAAATTATCAAAAAAACAAACAAACACATTTTTGGTGCAGATTAGTTATTGTTGCATTTAAATGACAAGCTGTTGTCAAAGGTTTGCTAACACCAAACCTCGACCTGTTTGTAGACGCACCTGTTTAGGCAGGTGGAACAGGCTGTTTTTCAGGAACATGTTTTTGGCCTGGCTCCACGTGCCGTCTATGATGATCACATTGTGTTTTACTGAGCCCACTTCCTGGTCCTGGACCAGCTCCTCCAGGTTCTGGGACTTGGGCCCCGGGTACAGGATCAGAGTCCTGCTGTCACGACACACCGCTGCCAGCTCGGGATGCCTGAGAGGAGAAAAGACGGAGGGAGGCGTAAAGTGACTTCATGAGACGAATCAGAGGTGTGATGTTGTGAAATCGTTTACTTCTCCTCGTTGAACCTCCGTCCCACGATGACATTGCATTTTCCGGGCGACAAACAAGCAGCGAGTAGCGGCACAGTGCGAAGAACTCTGCTTTCCTGAAACAACACCGGATGTTTATAGATTGATTGTGTAGATAATTACTGCTAATCAAACAGATTTATTGTCATTAGCCAACCTGTTTGATTAACGACCAAAAAGGTGCAGCACATAAAAGGAGCAATTACTGCCACAAATGACTACTGCTTTCATTGTTGTTTTTATTTATTTAATCGGTTCGTTGTTTGCGAAATGTCAGAAAATGGTTAAAAAAAATCTGAGGCTTTTTGTTGATCGACCAGAGCTGTGACAATTAGTCAAAGAGTTCTTGCACCTTTTACTTATCGTTAGTTGTCACTTTATTATCTTTCTTATGCACATATATACATACATACATATATATGTATACATACATATATATATATACATACATATCTACGCATATACATACTGTGCAAGTAACCACTCTCAGTCAGATGGAAAGAACGAGTCCTACACGTGTTAATGTTTGAACGACGGTAGAAAACAGTGTGTTCACCCTGTCTTTACTGGATTTCACACACGATATAAACACACAGCATTTTACATTGGATAGATGCACGAGTTCCAGATTGCTCAGAGACAGCTCCTATTGGCTATACATCTTTGAACATTCTAAGCACCAAACTGAATACAAATTATACTAACTGCAAATTATAACTATAAAAATGCAATAGTAATGTAATCATAATCATACTATAATATGCAGATACTGAATATATTCAAATACTGATGGCTGAATATGATCTTAAATCACTGAACAGAAAATGGCACCAATACATACATACATATATGTATATGTATACATATACATATATGTATATACACATATATACATATGTATGTATATGTATACATATACATGTTTATATGTATATGTATGTATATATATATATATATATATACACACACACACACACACACACACACACACACATAAATGCAAATCACAGCTGTTTATATTGTGTTGGCATCCAAATAATTTTAAGATTAGAAATTTGTAGATTTAAGCATATTATGGGCAAAATAGCAGTCTCTTGGGAAAAAAAACATCAGAAGACGAAGAATAGGCAGCTTATCTGAGCTATCTACAACTCTTCCAGTGGTGGAAATTACCTATAAAATAACTCATACATGATATAACTCCCATACACTGCATGTCAGGAACAGATTTGATGCTCATGCTGGATGGATAGTGGCCCTCTGCAGTGACTGTGTGAGTATGACTCAATAAACTGATCCTCAACCAAGAACCGGAATAATCTGCAGGATGGGGATTGTGGGGAGGGAGAATTGATTTGTTTGTTCAACATGTAAACATGTTATATTTGCTTAGTCAAGAATATTGGAAAATAAAAAGGTGTTAACATACACTCTATGTCAATGATGTAAACAGGCTCACTGTAGTGGGCTAGCTTTGAATGAACCTGCAGTAGTCTCCAGTGTTGAACACACATGTTGTTTTTGACATGTGACGGCTCACCTCTGCAGGATGCTGCACTACGTACAGACACGTGGAGACCTCCAAGGGACGAGGCGGAAGAAAAGGACAGAGACACACCTTCTGAGGGCGACTACATGGGAGGAAACGTGAAACTGTCATTGATCACTTCCCAGCCTGTTAGCCCCCCACATCTGAGTTTCTGCTGGGGCTTTGAAGTAATGACAGTTATCTGCCCCTTCATTAAAACATGCCTGTTACTTGAGGAGGAGAAGGAGGAAGATGGTTTCTTTCCTGTCTGCTCCAACCACTCTAAACTACCGTGCTAGCTTCGTAGCATTAGCTTCACTTTTAAGTTAGCTCACCGGCACCGCAAGCACGTCGGCCTCCGCTCACCGACCTCGACCGGGAGGGCAGCCAGGTCGCCAAAAGCGTCGACTAATCCTTCTTCCGTCGACGAGCCGTCGCCGGTTTCTGCTCCGTTTCCCGAAGAAACGGACGAGCAAAAACCGGGGACGCTGTCCATTGCAGGGTTAGCATGGAAGCTAACGTAGACCAAGTACTCAACACAGGGTCAAAGTGAGGGACTTCCAGCATAGAACTACACCAACTAGAAAGGCAGCGAACCCGTTTAGAAATTAGCTAATTGTTTAAATAAAACGTCATTTTCCTCTAATGCCTGGGTGCGCTCTCTAAACTCATCTTGTACTATATTCCCTTTTATCAATATGTGTATTCCATTCTCTTATGTTATCTATAATCACGCCCAGATAGGCGTTTTTATGGCTAAGCTAACGTAGCAGCTAATCATGCATTCGCAGCTATAGACATGCTAGCGACGTTAGCTGATCCGTTAGCTTTAAAAACTATGAGGTTTTCAGGCACACAACCAAGAAAGCTCGAGAGTTACCTTATTCAACATAAACGTATAACATCAACGTTTTAATTTGAATAATGGTTTACGTAATTTTCTTACTTAACAGGGTAAATGTGTGTTTATTAGCGACGTGAATTAGCATATCGATTCTATATCACGTACTTCTATGAACTGACCGGTAACCTCTACGCTCAGTGCTGCCACTTATCGATGTGGAGGAGAAAAGGTGATTTAAAAAGTAGGAAAAATTATCATTTATAACACTGGATGTCGCCAAAGTCTGTTTAGAATGATAACGAAAAGGTCTGACAAACATTTAAACACATCCGTTGCTCTGCTTGTAAGGAAATATCATCCTTGAACTGCACTTTTACATCTCTGTGCATCTTATTTGTACCACTTTTGTGCACGTATGCACGAATATAGTGAGTTTTTGCTTCAAAGTCAGCAGGTTCACGTGGGATTCACTGGATTCAGACCAAGAAGCAACAGTATCTGCAAAAATAAAAAGACATAAGTCGGCTTTACTGACCACTTGCAGTCTAAAACAACATCATAAACACCAGTGCTTTTGTAAAACATTACAAATAAAACAGATTATCTACATTTGCATGGACCACACCTGTTTTTTGAGTGTTTACAGGAGTGTTACGCAGACTGCTAGTTGAGAGCGGGTGTCAAGTTCACAGCCAGAGAGGCTTATTTATAGGTGAAGATGTGGACTGGAGTCACAGCAACAACCAACTCATGCAATCGTACACTTTTATTCACACTCTCCCTTCAAACACAAAATAAAACATGCACTAGTGAAACTATTTCCCCCCTGAATGTTTGATCAATGTGTTTTAGAGTCCAGACAGGTACAAATAGGCGCAAATTATAAAAAAAAAGCTTTAAGGAATTTACGTCAGTTGATTGTTCACTAATTCTACAGTGATTTCTTTAAGACACATTAAAGGATTACACATTGTCCTTTGTCTTTAGCGCCTTGTTTCTCTGGATAAACTTCTGTTTTAGCCATTTCTGGTGACTTAACATCTGCTTCTGCTGCTTCAGTTTGTCTTGTTTCTCTTTCTTTGGCTATTTCAGAGTCTTTCTCTTCAGCTGCAGCAGCGACGTCTCCGTCAGTTTGTGGCGAATCGGCTGCAGTTGAGGCGTTTTCCAACAGAGCGGCGCTGGAGAAAGACCGCATCGTTTCCTCTCCACCCCCCTCGTCGGCGGTCTCCGCCGGCGATGCCGTCTCTTTCTCCTCCTCTCTCTTTTCCTTTCCACCAGCCTCTTCTTCTTTCTGCACAACATCAACTGGAATCAGCGGCGTCAGATCCAGTTGCTCCTTCGGAGAGGACGCCGCCTTCCTCCTCGGAGGAGCAACTGGCTTCTGCATGTGTTTCCACAATTCCTGATCGGTGGCGACTTCTTTCTCGTCCGAAGCTGCAAGATGATCGTCTGTTCCTCCCCAGTCAGGTTCCCCAGAGACGAACTCAATTCCTGAAATACAGAGTGGATCCACTGGGACTTTCTCTATCTTAACGGAGACGCTTTTGTTCGTGTTGTCTTTAGTTGTTTCGTTGTCCTCTTCGAGAGTTCGGGGGAAAGGCTCTACCTCGCACGGAGATGAGTTGGCGCTGGACCTGAAGAAATCTGTGATTTCCTCCTCTGAATTCGGCATTTCACCTTTTTGGATCAAATCTCCATAATCGTAATAATCCTGGGTCAACACCCGAGGACATTCCTCTGGCTCTTTATCGGCCTGTTCCACTTCCGAAGCAGGAGTCTCATCAATGAGGACAAACTTCTCTAGATACCCCCTGGCCTCCCGGTCTGAATGCCGGCTGTGGAAAGACTTCTCAGACGTCAAACTTTCGGCATCCTCCTCCTTTTTCCGATTACCGACCGCTTCCTCGTATAGGTCAGTGTAAAGGAAAGCCATGGCTTTGGGCTCCTCCAGCAGAATTTGGTCGATAATTTTGGGAGGTCCTTCTGGCAGAAAGATTGGAGTCAAGATGTCCTCTTGGCTTCCAAACAAAGTGGACCCGCTTGGCTTTGAGGGGTGTCTAGATGGCTCTCCACGTCCACCGTCTTTGTCCAGAGGTTTCGTAGTGTAGCTGTCAGTTCCGCCGTAGAAGACCTCATCCAGAAGCTCGCTAGCGATTTCCACTAAACTGATTGTGTCTGACTTGTCCATAGCTGATGTTGTTGATGTGTTGTCGCCTTTGGACCGCATGGATCCCTCAGCATCCTGGATCTCAGAGACCTCAGTGTCTTGCTCCATCTGTCCCTGTGCAATCACAGCAGGACTTCCTGGAGCCGGGGCATCATTCAGGGCGAACGCCTCAAAGTAGTCCATGTTGCCGGCAGGTACTCTGCTCGGCAGTCTCGCCACTGGAGCGCCAGGTGGATCCATGACATGCGCGCTTGTGGAGGAAGAGGGCTCGGCATGGTCACTTCCTGTGAGCGCCACCTCACTATCTTGCATCTCCTCACTGGCTTTAAGGACGAGGCTGTCCTCCAGGTAAGTGAGGTTGTCCACCATGTCTTTGCTCTCCTCTTCGTCCACAGTCGCCAGTTTTGAAGGAACGACAATGTTGAGGATCTCAGAGCCCTCAGACACCAAGCTGAACAGAGGATCATGCGCTTCCTCTTCGTTCCCATCTTCCATTTTCACGTTCGGCTGCGAGACTTCCACCAGCTCTGGCCTTCCAGAGACGTCTTCAGAACTTTCCAGCAGGACATCTCGCCGCCTGTCTCGGGTCTTCTGATCTGCCCTCTCTTTAGTCGTCCTCCGTCTGGACATCAGCTCCTCGTCCATGACGAAGATGATCTTCCCAGCTGGGACGGACCCGGGTGTCAAAGGCTGCACTGTGACCGGAGCGCCAAGGTCCACGGCAGGGCTCCCGGTGTCGGCCATCCACGGCGTGGTGCAGCGGCTGGGGGTCGTCTCCCATGCGATCCCACTGTCCTCACCTTGCATGGTTACCATGGAAAAGGACGAGTCCATCATCAGGCACTGCATCTTGGGTCGGACGCTGTCATCGTGGACAGCCTCGCGTAAACTGAACGTGGAGAGACAAGATGGCGGCGAGACAAAGACGTTTGAATTATTCTTTTATGCTTTTCAGTGAACAGGATTAGCAAACATTTTCACATTAGAAATTACTGTGATAATTATTTTGCATGATATGTACAGTCTTTAACAGTTCCAGACATTAGTGTGGAGGTTTGGGGAAATACAGACAGAACAATCACAAATCTATATGTCTTGGTTTGGTTTTGGATCCCCAATGAAAACATTTCCATTTCCTGTGAAATAAACTGTATAAAATGAAACCTCTCGACACACAAAACACCAAGCTGAAGGATTAAAACCCTTATCTGCACCTGTTCCTCAGGTCCTCCACCTCATCGCCGGCTTCCACCTCATTTTGTCCGGTGACATCTTGAGGCGTCAATGCCGTCATCGTCTCGGCTTCCACGTCTTCCATTGTTTTAATATCCTGAATGTCCTCTGGCCGCTCAGCACAGCCCTGCTCTGATGAACCCAGTCCGAGCCGGACCTGCTCCATCAGCGCTGTCCGCAAATAGAAAGCTGCTCCTCCAGAGTTTCATCTGAAGCATTTGCAGCATGCAGGGGAGGCTAATTTGTCATGTGTTCACACCGACTGAACCCTTTATGTTTGACACATACAATAACAGGTTAATGTGGGTTAATAAGAGCAAAGAAGTATAAAAAGTGCAGCAGCAGCAGGCCTAAATATGCTTAGATGGTGGATCAGATGTCTGTCAAAGGCTAATATGTCTCATTTTTTTACTCATAAGAGATCAAACCATCTTCAAATATTAAGTGTTGACAGTGAAAACAGAATGCATGACTCTTTCTCATGACTCTTTAAAATAATCTGCTTTTCCTGAACAGATTTTGGCAGAAATGTCAGCAGCAGCTGCTTCTGTTCATCCTGCAGCGTGACATAGAGAGACGACGTGAACGACTGAAGGGTCTGGATCTGGGTCCAGATCTGGATCTGGGTCCAAATCAGGGCCAGAGTCCTTATGTGAGAACGGGTCTGTCTGACACACCTTCATAAATCATAAAGCTGCCCAATAAACACAACTGATTAATGTTAAACATTCACAAAGTTTCTGAAAAAATATTAATTACTGATAAACTGACAATTAAATTTATTCTATTGATAATCAATAATGTTTACTAATTATCAGCAATGTTATAATGTCTGTTGAGTAAATTATTAGCTATTATATATTCTATATTGTAATAAATTGCATAACTGAACTATAATTAACAGTTGATTGTTGCACATATTATAATATTTTATAAACTATATTAAGTATTTATTAGTAATTACCAAATGATTTGTAAACATTTAAAAATTTGTAAAATTATAGACAGACAGACCAGAAACCCATTATTTATCATTGAGAAAGTATTAAATATTTTAAATATTATTTAGAGATGCTTTATTTATTAACCATTTAGTTATTACAATGATGTTTGTATATAGTTTATAATCATCCATAAATTATCTATTTTTTGTAATGTTTATAAATATTTTACAATTTCTTTAATGTGCACGAATAATACCTTAATTTATAAATACATTAATAATTATAGATTATATAAAATGTTCTATTATTTTCCTGGTAAATTGTCTTCTAACTGTCCACAAGGTGGCAGCAGCTTATTGATGATAATCTCTGCGAACAACTGTCTTAACTGTCCTGTACATTTAATATTTGATATTTTAAGACATTAGTTGTAGCTTGAAAGTAGAATTTCTATTATATTTTAATAAGTACATTTGAGACACTTTGTCTCTGTTTTGTGCCACTCTGTACTTCTACATTTCAGAGGGAAACACTGTACTTTTTACTCCGCACTATATTTATTTTATGACACATTACTGCTGCAAAAAAAAAACAAACTATTCACAACTTTTTGTCAAGAAAGTTAAGATTTTTCTACTCAACTAAAATTAATTAAAGGAAATAAAGGTGAATATTTAAAATGAGTCGCTTGTCTGACCTGTGGGGGAAATAAAAAGTACAATATTTCCCTCTGAGACGTGTCAGAAAAAGAAGTGGAAATACTCTACAAGGACCTCAGAGGTGTACTGCAGTGCATATGAAGCACACATGGAGACACATGCAGAGTTCAGTTCTGCATCGGTGGAAAAACTGATCACCCGCTGGCTGCAAAAGCTCCACCTCCACCCCCAACCCCCCAAAAACCACCTCCAGGGCCAGACTGAGGTCTCAAGCTGGCTGCTCCACTTGCTGCACCTCCTCCTCCTTTGGATAAAAACCAAGACCTCATTTCTTTCCTCCTTCCTCTTTATTCTTTTGGCAGAAACAGACGGGGAACGCCGTCGACAGGCGTCTCTAACAAACAGCAACACTTCCACGTCCTCGTGCACACATCACTGGACGTCCTCTGAGTGACGACCAGGATTAGGATGAAGAGTAGTCGCAGCTTCCTCTGCTTTGCAAACACATTAACGAGCAGTCTAACTACATTCTGTGAGCTTTGAAGGGCGTCCACTCTGAGCTGCAGGCAGCTTATTCTGACTGAGTAGTGGTCGAGCCGACAGATCCAGGTTCTGGTGACAGAAAAACCCACCAGTGTTTTATCAATAGTGACGACCGAGCTGACCAATCATTCTATATATTTATGTATACATACACATACAGTATGTATACATAAATATATATAAAATCACACATATTTACAGAGCATGATGCAGCACCTCTAGTGGCTGAAGGACGCTCAATGACAAAGTAGATTCCTCCCACGTAAACAAACAAACAAACAAAGAGTTTTAGTGGTAAACAATGCAGGAGCCTCCTCCTCTTATTATCCTCTACAGTTTGTGGGCCTCAGAGGAGGCAGATGAGGCTCTTCCCTTCCTCGATCTCCTCCTGGACCTTGTCGCTGGAGGTGGCGATCTCGGCCTGGGCGGAGAAGACGGCGCAGACGAAGGTGAGCACGGTGCCGCCCATGGCGGTGTAGAAGGCCCAGCCCATGGAGCAGAGCCCGGCCCGGTACGGAGCGGCGTCGGTGCTGCAGTACAGCTGGACCTTATCTGAACCCCAGCCAGCGGGGTACAGCATCAGACCCAGGATCAGAAAGAGACCTGAGGGAGGCAACAGAGATGGGGCGGTTATCATTCAATGAATAAACAGTCTCTACATATAACTATATCTATATGATAAACCTTTAATGCAAAACTGTTTGCGAGAGTGTGTGCACCTACACAAACAGACTCAATATTAATGTTCCCCATTCAAGCAAAACATCTGATTTTATTCCTCTTAATTTCCAGTGACAACATACAAAATATTACTGTGCTTTGTACAGGAGCGCTTTAGGATACACTGCATGCACTTTATGTTATTCTATTTTTATTTTTGACTTATTTTTATTTTATTTTACTCTATTTTATGTATTTCATCTTGCCTCATTTTTTATGCATTATATTTTGTGTTTATTTTGTTTTTAATATATATTATAGACACTGACTTTGTTCCATGGCTGTGAATTAATAAAGCTTTAGCTCATTTTGATACCTTTGTAATACAATATACACATTGTAATATCAGAGACATATAAGAAAATAAATCCTGTTTTCTGGCAATTCAATAAATAAACAGTTTCTTTTGACTCAATATTAATATCCATTAGTCAATTAGTTTTGCTTTATTTTTATTTTATTTTGCCAAATTTTGATTTTTTATATTTTATGTTGCCTTATTTTATTTAATTTTGTTCTATTTTTTATTTTATTTTGGCTTATTTTTATCACATTTTATTTTTCTCACATTAGCCCTGCTATCAAACTTCTCTGTGACATTTTGCGCAACAACAAATTGAGATTTTAGGGGGAAAAAAAACACCCATAATACTCCTTAAAATTCACCATCATCACAGTATCAATGCATGATACACTCATTATAAACAGCCAATCAGATGGAGCGTTACTGCCCCAGTCACTCACTGCTGACACCAGCAAATGAAGAGAAGTCAACAGTCAAAGAGGGAGGTACACGGAAAATGTGGAAGAACTAAATACAACAGGTCTTTTATTTTGAAATGGATACAATTGCAGGTCATGGCTGATCTCAACCTACAACACAACCACAAAGATAAGCTTTCATCTATCAGCGTTTAGCTGGTAGAACTACTGATGAGGAAACATCAATAAAGAAATTAAGCTTTTATTTTTTATTTTCTCCTCAAGCTGCTCAGTGTCTCTGGTCTGTCAGCACAGAATTAATCAATCTTTACTGAAGTATTTTTGTATTTAACCCAAATAATATTGTCGCAGATTCCAACAATGTTTAACAAAATATATTTTACGCTCTAAAAATCAGCATTATTATTGTTTTGTTTCATAAGACAACAGAGAGACCTGAACCTGGATCAGGATCAGGACACACCGTGTCTGTGAGGTCACGGCAGAGAACAACAGGAAGAGGTAGCTGCTGCTGACCCTGCGGCGTCTCTGTGGAAGGACGGAGTCACTTCCTGTCTGACTGTGACCCACTTCTGCTGCCGAGACTCAGAGTGAACTCAATAAAACTCTAAAGTCTCTTCAGTCCATTTACTCCCTTTAATCGGGTTAGTCTATGTAGTCCATTTAGACTGTTTTAGTTCATTTAGTCCATTTAGACTGTTTTAGTCCATTTAGACTGTTTTAGTTCATTTAGTCCATTTAGACTGTTTTAGTCCATTTAGACTGTTTTAGTTCATTTAGTCCATTTAGACTGTTTTAGTTCATTTAGTCCATTTAGACTGTTTTAGTCCATTTAGTCTGTTTTAGTTAATTTAGTCTGTTTTAGTTCGTTTAGTCCATTTAGTCTGTTTTAGTTCATTTAGTCTGTTTTAGTTCGTTTAGTCCATTTAGTCTGTTTTAGTTCATTTAGTCTGTTTTAGTTCGTTTAGTCCATTTAGTCTGTTTTAGTCCATTTAGTCTGTTTTAGTTCGTTTAGTCCATTTAGTCTGTTTTAGTTCATTTAGTCCATTTAGTCTGTTTTAGTCTGTTTTAGTCCATTTAGTCTGTTTTAGTTCGTTTAGACCATTTAGTCTGTTTTAGATCATTTAGTCCATTTAGTCTGTTTTAGTTCGTTTAGACCATTTAGTCTGTTTTAGTTTGTTTAGTCCACCAGTCTAACATTTACAATAGACGATATAAAGCAGACAAGGACTTCCTGTCTGAATGTCACACTAATGAAACAAATAAAAACAGAGGTGGAGGTGAACCCGTCTCTCTCTCTCTCCTAACCCTAATGAAACAAATAAAAACAGAGGTGGAGGTGAACCCGTCTCTCTCTCCTAACCCTAATGAAACAAATAAAAACAGAGGTGGAGGTGAACCCGTCTCTCTCTCCTAACCCTAATGAAACAAATAAAAACAGAGGTGGAGGTGAACCCGTCTCTCTCTCCTAACCCTAATGAAACAAAAACAGGTGGAGGTGAACCCGTCTCTCTCTCCTAACCCTAATGAAACAAATAAAAACAGAGGTGGAGGTGAACCCGTCTCTCTCTCTCCTAACCCTAATGAAACAAATAAAAACAGAGGTGGAGGTGAACCCGTCTCTCTCTCTCTCCTAACCCTAATGAAACAAATAAAAACAGAGGTGGAGGTGAACCCGTCTCTCTCTCCTAACCCTAATGAAACAAATAAAAACAGAGGTGGAGGTGAACCCGTCTCTCTCTCCTAACCCTAATGAAACAAAAACAGAGGTGGAGGTGAACCCGTCTCTCTCTCCTAACCCTAATGAAACAAATAAAAACAGAGGTGGAGGTGAACCCGTCTCTCTCTCCTAACCCTAATGAAACAAATAAAAACAGAGGTGGAGGTGAACCCGTCTCTCTCTCCTAACCCTAATGAAACAAATAAAAACAGAGGTGGAGGTGAACCCGTCTCTCTCTCCTAACCCTAATGAAACAAATAAAAACAGAGGTGGAGGTGAACCCGTCTCTCTCTCCTAACCCTAATGAAACAAATAAAAACAGAGGTGGAGGTGAACCCATCTCTCTCTCCTAACCCTAATGAAACAAATAAAAACAGAGGTGGAGGTGAACCCGTCTCTCTCTCTCCTAACCCTAATGAAACAAATAAAAACAGAGGTGGAGGTGAACCCGTCTCTCTCTCTCCTAACCCTAATGAAACAAATAAAAACAGAGGTGGAGGTGAACCCGTCTCTCTCTCCTAACCCTAATGAAACAAATAAAAACAGAGGTGGAGGTGAACCCGTCTCTCTCTCTCCTAACCCTAATGAAACAAATAAAAACAGAGGTGGAGGTGAACCCGTCTCTCTCTCCTAACCCTAATGAAACAAATAAAAACAGAGGTGGAGGTGAACCCGTCTCTCTCTCCTAACCCTAATGAAACAAATAAAAACAGAGGTGGAGGTGAACCCGTCTCTCTCTCTCCTAACCCTAATGAAACAAATAAAAACAGAGGTGGAGGTGAACCCGTCTCTCTCTCTCTCTCCTAACCCTAATGAAACAAATAAAAACAGAGGTGGAGGTGAACCCGTCTCTCTCTCTCCTAACCCTAATGAAACAAATAAAAACAGAGGTGGAGGTGAACCCGTCTCTCTCTCTCCTAACCCTAATGAAACAAATAAAAACAGAGGTGGAGGTGAACCCGTCTCTCTCTCTCCTAACCCTAATGAAACAAATAAAAACAGAGGTGGAGGTGAACCCGTCTCTCTCTCTCCTAACCCTAATGAAACAAATAAAAACAGAGGTGGAGGTGAACCCGTCTCTCTCTCTCCTAACCCTAATGAAACAAATAAAAACAGAGGTGGAGGTGAACCCGTCTCTCTCTCTCCTAACCCTAATGAAACAAATAAAAACAGAGGTGGAGGTGAACCCGTCTCTCTCTCTCCTAACCCTAATGAAACAAATAAAAACAGAGGTGGAGGTGAACCCGTCTCTCTCTCTCCTAACCCTAATGAAACAAATAAAAACAGAGGTGGAGGTGAACCCGTCTCTCTCTCCTAACCCTAATGAAACAAATAAAAACAGAGGTGGAGGTGAACCCGTCTCTCTCTCTCCTAACCCTAATGAAACAAATAAAAACAGAGGTGGAGGTGAACCCGTCTCTCTCTCCTAACCCTAATGAAACAAATAAAAACAGAGGTGGAGGTGAACCCGTCTCTCTCTCTCTCTCTCCTAACCCTAATGAAACAAATAAAAACAGGTGGAGGTGAACCCGTCCCTCTCTCCTAACCCTAATGAAACAAATAAAAACAGAGGTGGAGGTGAACCCGTCTCTCTCTCTCCTAACCCTAATGAAACAAATAAAAACAGAGGTGGAGGTGAACCCGTCTCTCTCTCCTAACCCTAATGAAACAAATAAAAACAGAGGTGGAGGTGAACCCGTCTCTCTCTCTCTCTCTCCTAACCCTAATGAAACAAATAAAAACAGAGGTGGAGGTGAAGCCGTCTCTCTCTCCTAACCCTAATGAAACAAATAAAAACAGAGGTGGAGGTGAACCCGTCTCTCTCTCCTAACCCTAATGAAACAAATAAAAACAGAGGTGGAGGTGAACCCGTCTCTCTCTCCTAATCTCCCAGCATCCTCTCTTCCTCCTCCCAGTCTCTCCAGTATTGTATTAAACAAGGAAATGAAAAGTAGGTCATAAATTCTTTCCACATGTTGCTGCTTTGGCCTGACGTCCAGGCCGGCTCCAGTGATGGATTGAAGGTATGGTTTTAATTCACAACCCTGAGACCTCCACCCTCCACCCTCCACCCCCCGTGAGCCGGACCTCCTAACCTAATATCCCCTCTGGATCTGCAGCCTCCCAGCCCGGCTGCTCTCTGCTCCGGGTCTCGTCTCTGTCAACGTCCAAACTGTCAGTCCTCCTCCATCAATCAACCTGATCACTGCCACGAACCCTCCTCCACCCTCATAACATCCATCCTGCAAACCTCTACCCTCCTAACATCCATCCTGCAAACCTCTACCCTCCTAACATCCACCTTCCTAACCTCCACTCTTCTAACCTTCACCCTCCACTCTGAAAACCTCAGCTCAGATAAACTTCACTCTGCTTATCTCCACCTTCCTAACCTCCACCCTGCTAACCTTAAGCTAAGCAAAGGCATCAAATATTCACATTTAAGATGCTGGATCCATCTAATATTTGGCATTTTGCATGAAAAATGACCTAACTGATCATCAGCATTGGAGCTACAATGATTAATCACATTTAGCTGTCAAATATTAAAATAATTGAACCGTCATCACACAGCCATGCTGCTGTAGTTCCTCTAAGACGTTTGTTTCCAGCCTGACGCTGAGTCATGGTTAAACTCGCCTGCGACTCACTGAAAAAGTTTACAGCAGGTAATAAAAGCATCTGTTTGCCGTCTTGTCTCTAATAAATTTTGGCTGAAGCTCAACGCAACAGTGTTTAAATAAACGTACAGAGAAGTAGTCTTGGGGGGGGCAGTGTGTTTTAGCATTTAGTAATGTAAAAGCAAAGGGAATGGATTTACCTCCAGTCGAAAGCTCAAAAAACACCTGGAAGTGAGTCAGTTTAATGGCATCTGAGGCTGAAAAGTGTGTCAGAGGGGACAGAACGAGTGAAAAGTGACATCAGTGCATGTGAAGATGAGGTTAATGGGCTTTGGAGGCTCCGGCCAGATGACGTGACCATCTCTGGCAGAGGCTTCACAATCTTCCCATCTGAGGTCAATCACTTCCCCAAACATCTGCAGCCTGGCTTCAGTTTTCTCATTACCGGCGGGTCGGCACGAGTAGTGGAAACATTGATTAGCGGGGGAGTCGGCGTGGCGTTAGCGCCGCCGGCGGATGTCCTTCACGAGACACGTCACAGCGGAAAACAGGAGATAAAGGAAGGTTTTATCGCTTTCCTGCGGTTGAAACAAGTAAAGTTGAGGCTCTGTTTGTCTGTTTGAAGCCCCCTTTCCTCTTCTTCATCCTCTTCACAATGATGAGGCTCAGCGGGGCTTTTCCACACTTTAGACAGAAGCTAAATATAAAGGTTATATAACACTAGTGTTGGTGGCTGTATTGGTGTGACTATGAGCAGACTGTCCTCTTTTTTTCTTATTTCTCATTTTCAAAATCAAAAAAAAGTTAGAATCCATGATGTGTTGTATGTTTTTGTCTTTTGCTAACACTCATGTATTTCATCTGGCTGCTAGACGAGGATGTAAAGCTGATATATTGCTGTCTTTACAGCCACCAGACTCCATTCACTAAAGCAGCAATTTAAGCTCTCCTCTCACCAGACTCTATTCACTAAAACAGTAATTTAAGCTCTCCTCTCACCAGACTCCATTCATCAAATAAGTACTTTAAGCTCTCCTCTCACCAGACTCTATTCACTAAAGCTGTAATTTCAGCTCTCCTCTCACCAAAGTCCATTCACCTAAGCGGTAATTTAAGCTCTCCTCTCACCAGACTCCATTCACTAAAGCTGTAATTTAAGCTCTCCTCTCACCAGACTCCATACACTAAAGCGGTAATTTAAGATCTCCTCTCACCAGACTCCATACACTAAAGCGGTAATTTAAGCTCTCCTCTCACCAGACTCTATTCATCAAATAAGTAATTTAAGCTCTCCTCTCACCAGACTCCATTTACTAAAGCTGTACTTTAAGTTCTCCTCTCACCACACTCCATACATTAAAGCAGTAATTTAAGCTCTCCTCTCACCAGACTCCATACATTAAAGCAGTAATTTAAGCTCTCCTGTCACAGGAGTTTTTGGTCCATCTCTACACTGATCGGCTAGTTTCTTTGTTATTGTGAGACTCTGACCTGTGGCATCCACAGCAGTATGCTGCTTAGTAATGTAAAATTAATGCGACATTAATACACTGATGTTATATACTGGACATGTAGCAGCATTATCATGCAGATAACTACGTTAGAAGGGCTTGAAGGGAACATTTTGATGCTAACACATACTTGATGTAAATCTTAATTATTTCAATGCATGATGAACACCAGTAGGAAGCTGCAGAATGCTGCTATGGAGTCGATAAAGCTCAGGAATCATTATGGATTGAAGGCCTCTCTCAGGTCAGCAGGCATGCTCAGAGCTGGGTTCACAGTTTGGCTAGTCCTTCACCACACCCCCACCTTTCTGCATTTGGTCCTGCAGCAAATAAACAAGTGAGGAGGAGGAGGACGGCCACAATAACCAGGAGGTGGTCTCACCAGAGGACACACCCAGAACAGAGATACGCATGCATTCAACTCGTATTTCAGGCCAACCAGGCGTCAGGAGAGCTCCAGCTGACAGTGTGGAAAGTAAATATTTGGGTGGCAGTTGCTCTGCGGGGTGGAAACGAGCCACCGTGTTTTAAACCTCTGACCGCTCAGGGTAAAAGTTCACGGAAGGCTTAAACACATAATTCTAGGGGCGGCATTCGCGGTGCCACTAATGAATGTGTTCAGCTGAAGCTCTTCATTTACCTTGATGAACGGCGGACGCCGCAGGAATGAAGACTAACAATTAAGCTTTAAGGTTCCTCAGTTCTCCACAGATCAGCACGTCTTTGCTGCTGAGGCGCGCATAGGGAATTATGAATAAAACCAACAAAGGTCTATAGGTGTAATGAGAACTATAGAGAGAAGCACAAACACTGCCAACTTTCTCACTTCTGAGAAAAGTCTGGTGTGAAAGGTGGAGGTGGATTCTGGAGATGTTCTTCAGTCATTCTTTGAACCAGTGACAAAAACCTGAGGAAACGCTCACCTGCAATGCCTTGCAGCAGGCCGCACACGTTGAAGATGCTTTTCTTCATGATGCTCTGGAAGCACATGGTGAAGACGGAGATGAAGGCCACGGCGCACAGCAGCAGGATCCCTGCCGCCAGGAAGATGGACGTGGCCTGCCAGAACCCGCTGGCGATCTCCCCGAAGTGTATGGCGTACGGGCCGCACAGTATCCCTCGCTTCAGGTGGGGCAGTTTTACGCAGCGGCCGTAAATGCCCAGAGTGGGCCTGTAGGCCTCCCCGGCGGCGGTGGCCCCATGGGGGCCAAAGACGGCCTCCGGGGTGCGAGGGAACCCCACCAGCCAGTCGGTGCTCATGAAGGCAATGAGCTCTCCGAACGCGGCAACGATACTCAGCAGAGTCCACAGCATGGAGCGGCAGGTGACAATGACATGGCACATGGCTGACGGCGGGTTTCAACACGGCTGCCGACGTCGTGATCCTTCTTCCAGATTCGCCGCCGTACGTCAACGATTCGCAGTCTGCTGTTCTTCTCGTCGACTCCGGGCTCGGCTGCTCGTCCTCCTCCCTGAACTCGCCCTCCTTCTGTCGGCCTTCACACTCTGATTCGGTCCGCTCCGTTCGGTGTCTACATCGTATTGAAGTTGTGTTTCCTGAGCCAGCCCGCTGGCGTCACATCAGACACACCTACGAGATAAAACACACAAAGACACACAGTTTAATTGCACGTATAAAAGTCTCTGGTTTATTTGAGGAAGTGCAACTCTCCTGTTTCTCCTCGACCAAATCTGGAAAAGCAGAATTAAACAAAGAGAGGCTTTTAGTGTTCATTTCTTCTCTTATCTGGTGCTCGCCAGCCACATCACACTGTCCTGTCTTTATCTCACCTTTTTACATCTTTTATTTATTCTTAATCCTCACTGTCATTCCTTTTATATCTGCACTCTGTTTATCACATCAGATTGAACTTTATTGGCACTGAACACGTCACAAGTACAAGGTAACAAATGCAGATGTTTACAGTAAAATACAGAGAGTGTATCAGGCACAAATTAATTATTTTCTCCATTTGACAAAATGGAGATGTCTTTAATCTTGTTTTGTCAGTCCAAAGCTATTTTTATTAGACCTTTATTTATACAGGTAATTTCATTTTATTTACTTTAATATGATGTAAAATCTCCATATTTTCTGTCATTTTTACATGAAAGATATAGCTGAAACATTAGTTGTAAACTACTAAATTAATAACCAGCTATTTTTGATCAAGGTCTTTTTATTTAATTTTACAATTTACAATTCAATTCCAACAAAGCTCCAACAAAACAGTATTCTGAGTAATTTTTCTCATGGAGACGTTTGAGTACGTCATTTTGAGTTTTGGAAAACAATATTTTATTAAAGAATTACTTTCTCCATTAACTGATCAGCTGTTTGGTATAAAATGGTGAAAAATGTGGATCAATGTTTCCCAAAAGACCAAGATATTCAAATATTACTGTTACAGCGGAGGAGAGAAATCAGAAAAAAAATATTCACATTTAAGAAGCAGCAATCAGACAATTTTCTTGAAATGAAAATAGCTAATAAGCTAACTAATCAGTTAATTGTTACAGCTCAAGTCAATCAACAGAAAGCCTCTCTCTGTTGACTAATCTCTTATTATTCTCTGCTCTACTCTCAGTGGATTTGCTTGATGACTGAGACAATGGAAATGAGGAAAACATGGCGCCTGAGGTGGAAGAGGAGGGCTGAAGATGTGGAAACAACGAGAGGAGAAGCGGATGCAGACTGAGAGAAAAACAAGCCTGAGGCCTCTCATCGAGCAGCCCACACAGCTGACCCAGGGTCAGCCAGCGGCCTGTCCGGCTGTCTGTCACATGACCGCTGATAACCTCGGTGACATCAACCTCACTGCACTGCTGAGTCAGTACCACTCATCCAAACTTTATCATAACAACATCCTGCTTCGTTTTATAATAAACATGCACTTTGCTCCTGCTTGGTGCCGGCTGACGTCCTGCACAGCTATAACCACATCATAAAAAGATTTGTGTGTTGTATTGTTTTATGTAAAGCCCTTTGAATTGTTTTGTTGCTTAAGTGTGCTACAAATTACAAACAAATAACCTGGGCAGAGGTGGTTTGTGGATGTTCTGAAGCCTGGAATTCAGAATTTTGGTCGCCATCTTGGTTTCATTTTTTTTTTTTTTGCAACCTGAAAGGGTGGAGCCAAGTACAACTGAACGCCGAATAACACATTTTATAGGCAACCAAAATGAATTTGGATGACATGAAAACACACTGAAAGGGTTAAAGTTCAAAGACAAAAACATGGACGTTGCCATGGTAACGACTTGTCTAAATAAATTACTCTAAATTAATTGATTTTATGTGGAGTTGAATGCTGTCACTATCTAGTATTTTTTTACTTTGGAGAGAGCTCTTGCTTCCTGTTTTTATGCTAAGCTACGTTAGCTCTCACAAATGTCAAGCTATTCCTGTGAAGGTGGGAATAGTTGGGTCTCTGTGAGCACCATTACAAAGAATACAGTCTAGACCTGCTCTGTCTATAGAGATAACTTCTATTTGGATTTGTATAATAAAGTGAATGTGAGACTTTTCCATTATATAATCATTTGCTATAAAGAGCTTTACGTAAGTGTTTCTGATGGATTTATAAACTGAACCATTTCACTAATACAGAAATTACATTCAAATTATGGGCCTCATTTTCACACCTGGTGTGACATTTTTCTCAAATGAAGTGTGACGACTGACGACAACAACAAAAAAAACTGACAATAAAGAGGCTTTTTATCATGCCTATGTAAAGCCTTCAGGATGTTGTGAGATTAAACACAACTTCTGTTGATATGTTTGAGATTTTTATCTGAGAGACATTAACAAAAAAGAAGAAGGGAGAAGTTTCTAAAGGCCTCAGTGTAAGAAATACAACTCCAGGCCAAAAGTGACAGTTGCTTCTTTTTTTCTTTCTTTTCCCTGCTGCCTCCTGGGAGTCCATTAGTCATTCGACCAGCGTTTGTCAGCAGAGGGAAGATCGAAGTGAAGGCTGCAACACAAACTTTGATCTTTGCCATCCTGAAGAGACACCAACAACCTTTTTTCCTCCTCCTCCTTCACTTCTAGATCTGTGGTTTTCTTACAGTACGCCGTAGCTAACGTCCAGTTGGACTGTGTCAAACAGATGAGATCATAAGAGCAGGCCTTGGTGGATTCGGACCAAAATTTAATTTCATGAATCACCAGCGTGGCCATGAACAGATGCAGGAACAGATGCACACTCACATTCACTATAGCTGGACTTTTTCAAATCCTTCTCCCCCCTCCCTTCACACAAAAAGACCGTTGAGTCCCAGAGGTCAGTTGACGAGACTAGTGTTTGACGTTAGGATTTAAGGCTGCAGTTTTAGGGTCAAACATTTGCTGGGCAGTTGCGAAGACTAATTCCTCACTGACAGGAATACTGTTGGAAAACTCTTTGGCGCTGAAACAACTGGAACCAGCTGGGGAGATATGGAGCTTTTGAAGACCTGCGCACTTAACCTTTGACCTTGACTTGGCTGCAGTTTGTTTGAATCAGGTGTCGACTAAAACTGCCCCTTTGAATGCTGGATAGTAGGGCTAAAACAAGTCCGGTTCTGTTAATGTTCCTGTTATTTGTCACGGCGTTAAGCCCAGACGTCTGCTTGTGCTTCCCAGACGGATGGATCAGAGGGGTTATCACGAACAGAAGTTTCCCCAGACAGACTGAAGCATGGACATCCATGTATGTGAGGAGGATTTATGATGTCCTTTATACTCCCTGAATAACCAGGGGGAGACCCGGGATTATTTGAGGCTCGGGTTACATTCACAGGAGAGTTTACAAGCTTCCGACCCCCATCACTAATCCCCATGCGAGCAATACACTTACAAGACTCCCTGCCAGCCAACACATGCTACCCCAAAATAGTGAGCGAAGAGGGGGGACTTCTCCACAGCTGGACCCCAGTTTCCCTGCAGCCTTTACTAATGGAGAGGCTCAGGAGTGCTCAGTGCTGACAAAAGACATCATTGACATTCAAAGTACAAGACTAAAAGCCTGCAAACGGTGCTTTAATGTCAGGAAGCTCACATGTTCAGCCGCTACAATATTTAACATATGCTCATAATCTTAGCATGGCTTGTTAGCATGCTAATGTGCAACATATAGCAGGTAAGTTATTGAAAAAATGTCCTTCAGGAAAAGATGGTGGTTTTGTTTAACACATCTACCAAAGTGGTGTAAGTTGAGTATGGACATTTCACGACAACAAATCAGTGTTGATTTCTGGTTTCACAGCGACCTCCTGGTGAAAGTCCGGTGTTTTCTGACCCACTCATCCACCCTGACCTCCTCCCATTGTGGCCTCTATCGCTATTTCTACTTCCTGCTAACAATGTATTTTTCTGTTTGTAAATGTAATAATGGGAGACTGATGGGAATGTCATGGTATTTGGTCACAAACCAAAGTATTCCAAATGTGAAATTTATTCTCCAAAGTTATTACAATTCATCCTGCCATGGCAATCCATGGCAATAGTTGTGGAGACTTTTCACATCTAAAGGCACCAAAGTCTGTAGGATTAAACCTCTGGGGGACATGAATATAACCACCAAATTTCATACAAATCCATCACTTTATTGTTGAGATGTGGCACCAAAAGCCAGAAATGTCAGCCTCATGGTGGTTTTGCATGTAAACCAAAAGCGAGGGGTCAGTAGGATTCAACCTCTGGGGAAAACAAATGGCTGCACCAAATTTCATGCTCATCTGTTGGATAGCTGTTGAGATATTTCAGTCTAGAACAAAGTGGTGGAGCAGCCAATCACTGTCAAACAGCTCCTGTTCAAAGTGTCCAGTCAGCCTTTCTCTTATCACAGCAGGAAGCATCTTTCCACGCCGCCACCAAGCGGAAACAATCTACATATCTATGGACATGCCACAGTGGAGTGACGCGTCGCCATGGAGAGTGTTTGTTTAGAGGTGGACGAGGGGTTTAGGGGGAGTTCATGCAAAGACGAGCCTCCGCAACCTGCAACTCACTCACTTAAATACTATCCAATGAGAGAAATATGCAGAGCCCAGACCTCTCTTGCCTAATGTTACCCAACGGCAAAGCAATTTTAAAACAAAGGCAGTGCTTATAATCTGAGATGATCTGTTTGAATGAGAAGCCCCTGCAGCTACTGAGGGGGAATGCAGGAGGCGATTGGTCATGGACGACCTCAAATAGTGGTCCAGTCACACTGTTCTTACCGCACAATGGCTCTGTTTAAACAGAAAACCACATGGGGAAATGTCAAAGGCAGCAAAAGCGCTGGTAGATTTTCCTCTTTGGGACATCCATCAGTGTCACTTCATAGCCCTTAAGAATAAGTGTGTTATTCAAGCTGAACTGCAGACTCTAATAGTAATAATAGCAGTCAGTAACAAAAGGTTTTCTATTCCACAGTGACTTTAACATCTGCTCAGCATCCTGGAGCGTGTGATTCACACCTAAAACACAATATGCACATCCTATCACATCAGACAGCTGAATGAATGAGTAACTCAAGCATTCACCCCTCGCTAGGTTAATTCAGAAAAGAGTCCAACCTGTCTCCATTAGTGTGTGGATAGTCCAGCTCTCCTGGAGATGTGGCTTCTGTGCCCTGACTCTCCTCTTCTGCCCTCACTTTTAATGCCTTTCTCTCTCAGACTCAATGTCCCGCCTCCTCGGGCCGCCACGTCTCCTCTGATTGGCTGCGCCACCCTTCGACACTGGAGCCACACTTCTTGAGAGAATCCACATGGTGGCCATATTTCAGTGCTGAATCTGGGTTAAAATAACAAGCGCAGGAGCTGCAGAAGGTCTCGCTTTCTCTCATCTTCCCGCTCTGTTTTCACTCCTTTCTGCACACTTTCAATCAGCCCAAGGCCCAACGTCTTGTTATCGCCACTAAACGAGAGTTACATTTTCACTTCCTTCACAAGAAAACCTCAAGCACACAACATTAAGTACTTATTCAGACTAAACTGGACCCACATTTTAGTTGATATAAGTGTACATTAAAGGGACAGGGTGCAGGATTTTGCTCACTCCTCCCTTTACAAGACTGAGGCAACCACTAAACACCAGAGTACTAATGGGAGACTGATGGGGGATGTCATTGGTTTTGCACGTATTTGGTCACAAACCAAAGTATTCAAAGTATTCATTCATTGGAAAAAGTGAGGGGATCAATCCTGAATATCTTGAGGGCGACATGAATGTATGCTCCAAATGTCATTGCAATCCATCCAAGAGATGTGTAGACCTTTCACACTAAAAGGCACCAAAGTCTGCAGGACTCAACTTCTGATGGACTGGAATATCTGCACCAATTCATGCCAATCCATTCAGCGTTTACTGTCACATGAACAGTCAGGAAATATGTTTCCCTGCACAATGAGAGACTTCCTTTACTATCTACAATGAACACTGAGCAATAAATCAAAGTGTAAGATAGATAAAAAATAGATAAACAACTGCTGCTTAAAGGGCAAATAAGGCAATTTAAAAGGCAGCAATGTCAAAAATATAATATCAAACATATGGACTGTGCAAAGAGAGGAGGCTCAACATCAGCTAATAATACATCCATCAATCCATCCAGCAAATACTTGTTGATGGAGGACTCATGCTAAGCTAAGTGATTATAGCAGATGCTACATCTGTCTCTAAATCTAACAGACCGGACCTTTAAGTGTATATTATACAACATAACTACTGCGTAATAATGTATAATTTTGTCCACATAAAGTAACCTTACAAAACAGTATAAGTGTACAACTGCAATTGTTACTGTACTTGAAGTGAGTGTGAAGAAAACACAAAAATACATGATACTCTTATTTAGTTAGTACGTAGTATGTTGCACAGTGATGAACACTTCCTGCTATTCAGTCGATAATAAATACCTGACAGATCAGATATCTGCCTGGACTCCCAGTAAACTGACTGGTAGAGCAGAGTAATAGATTACCTTTCTGATGGGAGTAAAAGTGTCCCAGGATTCCTTGCAGCAGCAGCTACAGTCTGACTGTTCACAAATGAGTTCCATATGAGGACGGAAAAATGAGCCGACTCAAACAGGAAGAGGAGCCGATAGGCCGAGGCACTCAAAGGCAGCGTGGAAAGCCCGAGGAAGAGGCCTCTCTTATCAGTTTGAATGGAGGTTAGTTCCTTTCAACCCACATGCATCCTAATTAAAACTCTCCTTTGACCCATTTCCAATAAATCCCAGTGACTCACCCTCCACCCTGTGGTGGTGAAACGGATGGGAAGAGGTTAACGGGTCTTTTTAAAGCCACACAAAGCCATCCTGAAATGTCTAGAATATCACAAAAAATGCTTCAAACAATCCTACAAATACCACAGTTACGCCTTTCTAACAGCACAGTTTAAAAGTCAGAACTCTTCCTTGATTTCACACAGAGGCCGACACATTTCTGAGCAGGTTTTACCGGCTGAAATTACATTTTAAATCTTTTGAAAGTGATCTTTAATATCCAGTATGTGGCTATTCATCACAAGTCGAGCTACGATCACTAAAATATTTTTAATGTTTCTGTAATGGTTAATCCACCAGTATGTGCAAGCTCTTTAATCAAAATTATATAGTTAAAAATAAATATAACAATATAATTATTGTTGTTATCCAAGAGTTTTTGAATTCACTGCTCAGGGTTCTTGCACCATATTAAAGGTCAAATTTAATACTTTTTAAGACCTCAACAAATATGATTTAAGACCCAAAAATGTCATAACAATTTCTTTGGTAGAAAATAGTCAATTTATTGTAGGGCCCGACGAATATGGAGCTTTTGAGGCTGATGCCTCCAATAACCTCCAATAACCGATTAATCTCCAATAATATTTTATGATTTTTTTTTCATCTCGTTAACACTTGCAACAAGGATATAAATTGAAGGCATAACACTTAACTTTTTTCTACTACTTAAATTTCACAACTTTCAAGAACAAAGAAGTGAACTTTGTGAACAAAATGACGTGCAAAATTAGTTTGTTTTCCTCTTGGCATTAAACGCACCATCTGAAAATTTAATACCTACAGCAAATTTGCAGTAAATTTAACACAATTTAAGACCTTAATTACCCAGATTTTAATTTAAGACATTTTAAGACTTTTAAAGGAACCGCAGGAATAAAAAAGCTGAAAAAATATAAAAGCTCATTCTTATTATTTTTTTATAGAGATGTTAAATTCCAGTTCCTGTCATTCTTGAACAGAAAAATGTGTTTTAGTGGTTGTTTGTTATTCTGGATTCATTTCTGGCTCAAATTTGGGTCTAAAAAGGTGAATTCAGTTTGAATTCTTCATTCCTGTTCAAATTGGCGAAGAGTAGAGAACTCAGTGAGGAAGAGAGAATCCAGTTAAAGTGAAGGAGATGATGCTGGAGGCTCTTTGATGCTCTAATATTTTTGTTAAACTCTGTACATCATGCTGTTGATTGGAAGAGATGCAGACCAGACCAGAGGTCGTGCTGCATAAAGACACTCAGGCAGGTTTTTCCCTCAAAGGAGCTCTGACACAATGCAGACGTCCACATCAAAGACCAGAGGATGAGTGTAGAAACATCCTCAGCACATCTCCACACATGGCAGCTTAAATGATAACTCATGCAGGGTGGACGTAGCCTGGCTGGTGATTCATCTTTCCCTGTCAGGCTGATCAATACCATCGAGAAGATCTGAAGAAAGCAGGGTGACAACTGATAAGAGGCAGATAACAAGTCGAGAAAAAGAAACGCAGCTGACACCTCAGCTAAGACGGGATCTTCTTTCTTTTGTCTGAATAATAAACATAATTTAAAAACCCTGGAAATGTGTTTTATTCAATGTACTCTGATGCTGTTATTTGTTCAGGCTGCAGTTAGCAATCAATTAGTCAACAAAAATGTGAAAAAAATATTTCTGACCAATGGTCAAGATATCCACTTTATATGACACAAAGCTGCAAATCCTCACACTTAAGGTAGAAGCAGCGTATTTTTTTGACTTTATCTCGATTAATCAGTTAATTGGCCGAGCATCAGCGCTCTACATCACACTGGAGATTTCTGTTTCCGGACGGAGGAAAGTTGCCCTCAGAAAATCAGTCCTTTCTTGCTTATAAACCTGTGGCCTGGATATTCAGAGTCAGCAAGGAAGTGATTTCATAGTGCACTAAAGAAAGCACTCAGATATCTGAACAAGGTTTTTATCTCCACGTGTTTCCAATCAGCGTTATGTAACTCCACCCTGAGGAGGCTACGCAGGGTTCATCATGGAAAGAGATGGAAACGAGACGGACGGACAGATGGAATATTTGGCTCTGAAGAGTTTCCAGTCGAGGGAAAATAATAATGGTGACAGCTGACTGAGGCAAACTCTGTGCACGTCTGGACGAGGAGACTGACAGTGCTGCAGCAGTAAACGGTAATCTGGTTTCCAAACAAGAAGTCTGAATCCTGAGAGAGAAATGGATGTCGGAGAGTCTTCCCTGTTGTACGTTTGCTTCTCCGTGCGATCGGAGAAGCCTTGAATCCCACAGAGGGAGCAGCCTCGACCATGTGGCCACTTCAAGGCCACGGCTACGTAAAGCACATCAACGGGTGGAGGCAGATGTTTAGCATCGAGCTCACAGTCGGAGGGCAGGGCTGTACCCAGATGAGGCTTTTTCCATCCCTTCCTATCAGAAATAGTAACATGGAGGAGCCCTCAACCTTACATTCAGTCTATCAGCCAGCAGGGGGCGACCCCTCTGGTTGTATTAATGTTTAGAAAATGATCCTCACCAGTAAACACTGTAAACATGAGTTTATGATCTCTGGTTTCAAGTCTATATTTAAAAAAAACTGTCTTATTCAGCTTTTGATTGTACTCATTTCCACCCTCACGTCTGGTTGCAAAATGAAACCAAGATGGCGACTGTCAAAATACAGGTGACATCACGGTGACTACGTCCACTTCTTATATACAGTCTATAGTCTAAATGCAAGCCAGCCATTTACAGGGTTCTAGCACCATTTTAAAAGTCAAATTTAATACTTTTTAAGACCTCACCAAATATAATTTAAGAACAAAAAATGTCATAACAATTTCTTTGGAAGAAAATAGAAAATTTATTGTATGGCCCGACCAATATGGTGTTTTTGAGGCAGATGCCGACATTTAGCAGGTAAAAAAAAAAGATAATCGATTAATCTCTGGTAATATTGCTTATAAAAAAATGCAGCCCTTTAACACTTGCAATAATGATATAAATTGAAGGCATAACACTTAAAATTAATTTCACAACTTTCAAGAACAAAGAAGTGAACAAAATAACATGCAAAATTGCAGTAACTCTCTGAATTCTGTGTTTTCCCATTGGCATTAAACACACCATCTGAAAATTTAATACCTACAGCAAATTTACAATAAATTTAAGACAATTTAAGACCTTAATTACCCAGATTTTAACTGTAACTGTGGGAACCCTGTTTAACATTGGATTTAAATCAGTCACTTTCAGAATAAAGGCGTTAAAAGTAAATGTAACGTCTCCTGCTGCAGCACATCTTCTCCAACAACTTCTAACTCACAGATTTGACACTGATCCACTCATGAAATGCGACAGCTGAGGTCAAGAGACAACACACATTTCCCCCAGCGAGGTCACGCCTCATCATTTTTATCCATTAATCTCCTGTTGGCGGCGGCTGTGGTCGACCACATAACAGTACGGGAGAGATCTAATTTATGAACTTTCTGTGGGGAGTACCGCTGGAGCGTAAACACACAGATGTGTTGAAGGTGAGGAAATCCCAAACACTGGCGCTCCGGGGGAAACGAGGCGGGAGCATGGGAACGAAAGGAGGAGGGGAACAAAGAGGCAAAGATCTCCACAGCTGGAGGTCGGCAGGGAGTTCACCTGCCAGAGGTGTGCAGCTGAGAGGACGTATAACACCTCCGACACAAGCTGGACGAGGGGAAAAAGAAAACAACATCTCCTTCCCCAGGAGTCCGTTCAGTGCAAATACATACATGGAACATAATAAAAACACACATGGGCACACAAAACATGCACACCTCTGTCTGATGTTGACTGTTCCCCTCAACATCTGTTTATACCATCAGTCTGGTTTGAGCGGTGAGGTGAGCACGAGTTACTGCAGGAGGAGGAGGAGGAGGTCGACGATGCCCACGCCACCACGGTTAAGAGGGCGATGGGAAACAAAGACCATGTGACGCATCGCAGTGGCCTCAAAGTGGGTGGCTGACAGGACTGCCACAGACGTGGAGGGATTCTCCGGATAGTCATCTTGTGAAAGGGTTGTTTTGTGCCACAAAAGAGTCTGACTCAGTCTGTGTTGCATCACTGAGCGGCTACATGTCAGAAAGGATTAAAGAGGGCAACAATAACGCTCCAGCAGTACCCTACCACCAGTGTGTTTAAACCCACTGAATGTTTTTCACCCTGATTGTTGAAGGACCGAGGAGTCCCGACACTTCTCTGGTTCCTAATGTTAAAGCCCTCAGGCCGAACACTGCCTCCATTATTTTTAACCATTTCCAGCCCAATCTTCGCCCTGTAAAACAGCCCCGGGACCATAAACACAGGGGGGGCGCAGGAGAAAAGTCCAGATCTTCAGAGCTTTTGCTTTCCCAGCCAGACTCAGGAAAGCCTCTTCTCCAGAGGCCCGACAGCATTGTTCTCACTGGGTTTTGTGTTTGGGATGAGTGCCGTTTAATCCCAACTTCCCTGTGGCCTGTGTGACACAAACTCCCCTGCAAACTGAGACCTCGCTTTTATCCAGACGCCCAGCAGCTAAAGTGCTGTGGGCACTCTTAGCTTAACCTGATACCTTCCTGCACAAATCAAACCGAGGAACGCTGGCACCAGACTCCAGTTTCAGATAATGAAGTGATATCACTACGATGGAGGCAAGGGGACGGAGACAAATGAGGCGAGACGTCGGGTGAAAAGGAGACGGTGTGGACAAAACGAAGAGGTGGGAAGCCGAGGATTGACGGAGCGTGTTGCTGTTGTCAGAGTAAAACAAGATGAGTGGGTGCTTTCACTGGTAGACAAAGAAAACTCACACTTTTCCAATAAAAACTCCTCAGAATATGTCAAAATAGTACCTCTGTTCACTGTGCAACACAGCCTATGACAAAGTGATGTGTCCAACAGCATGAAGACAAAGGACTTGCAGTCAAAAACAAGTGGGAGATAACAGGAAGTGGACCGCTGATGTGACGTCACCTTATTTTAGGAGCAAAGCGACAAACGATTATTCTGTTTATTATCTTGGCGGGGGGGTTTCCACTTTGAAATGACCTTCACAGGTGGTCCCTGCTTATTATCTCACTCCGTTGTTTGCCTCCATGTTGGAAAAACATGTCCCCCTCCCTCCTCCTCCGACACCCCCGACTTCCTTCTTCATTCACATAAACATACCGGATGGATTTCAGCCCGGCAGACAATGAAAACATGAACTTGAAGCTTCACCTTCAGTTCACTGGAGGTTAAAGTGGCAGCAGGGGAGATGATTCGACAGGTTCAAGTGGAAAAATAAAGTTGCAAGTTTTTAGATAAACAGAACCTACAAAATACCTTTAAATGAAACTAAGACAGTTTGTTATAATAAAACATTTGATTCATTGTATCGCACTGCCTTAGATGTAAGGCGGTAATAAACCGAAACTGTTGCGAATCATCCGATTTAATGCTGATTGTTTTGTGCTGTTTACACATTTTAGTGACATTGTTGCTGACGTGACATAAATACACCAATGTTTGTGTTCATTCTGGTTCTGAAATATCAGAGTCAACTTAGAGTAAAAAACTACTGTCGATGCTCAGTTAGGAGGGACGGATTAAGTTTTAGTAGAAGCATCTATCAGTGTGGTTGCAAATTGCAACCAACCAGGTTCCAAGTTATTGTCACAGACAATAACACTACTTTAGGAGCAACAGGAAGTCAGACGGCAGCTGGCAGTACCAGTTTAGCGCTCTGCTGCTAACGTTAGCTCAGTCTCACCATTCTGGGCTACCGCAGAAACATGGCGGACTCCATGAAGAGCCCCTGCACCCTCTGTAGATATGAAGCTAACATGCTAAGCTAATGGAAACACGCCATGTCTTAGTTTCAGCTGATTGTACACAAATGAAAACATAGTTATTAATATTATATAATTTTTCTGATAATAGATCCCTTGAATTGTGACGCACTGCTCCTTTAAGAGTTTTAGCTGATCATCGCAGGAAGTGATTGACTTTAAAGCAGCAGCGTCAGATAACACCTGCCACAAAACAATGGCGGCCATGGGAACAGCTTGTATTTCCAGACAGGTGTCAGGAACCCTGAATAATATCACAACAAGAAAAGCAGGAAACTGTGTTCTGCTTGTTTTGTTTCCGGGGAAAAAAAGAGTTTAGATGCTATTTAAAATCCAAAAGAAAAGCAGCACAAACCTGTGGTGTGGACAAATCCTTTGGTCTGAACTCGTCACCACCTGCAGAGAAAACAACACAGCGATGAGTCCAGATCACTAAACCACCTCCATCACTCCCAGTCTCCTCTTTTAGCTCACTGGTGCTTTTTCCATCTGAACCTGAAACAGCTGAGCGACTGCACCTGGAGAGACCCTTTAAACTGTTTCATGTGCTCATAATAAAACACAGAAAAACAAGAAAAAAGAGACGCTGAGGTCTGCATTCCTCATTTGATGTGACGTGGGTCTCTGTGGCTACGTTGCATAATGTTTAGCCCAACAAAACACATTGTGTGGATTATATAATCCAGCTAAATCAGTGAGGGGATAAAGCCATAAGCCCTGTGTGAAAGGTGCTTTAAAAATATCATGTCTCACTTTCTCACATCTGAATTTTCACTCTGAAACCAACTGGTTAATAACTCACCGGTGTAAAAATGACTATATTTAACATCAGAGAAAAACCCTAAATTACGTTTTTTGTATTTTGTAGTTGAGCCCTTAAGACTCCACTTCTCTTTTTATTACAATAAGGAGCTTTACTTTGAAATTATCTGGTGTCTGTCCTTCTTTTATTACAATAAGGAGCTTTACTTTGAAATTATCTGGTGTCTGTCCTTCATTTATTACAATAAGGAGCTTTACTTTGAAATTACCTGGTATCTGTCATCCTTTTAATACAAAAAGGAGCTTTACTTTGAAATTATCTGGTGTCTGTCCTTCTTTTATTACAATGAGGAGCTTTACTTTGAAACTCTCTGGTGTCTGTCCTTCTTTTATTACAATAAGGAGCTTTACTTTGAAACTCTCTGGTGTCTGTCCTTCTTTTATTACAATAAGGAGCTTTACTTTGAAATTATCTGGTGTCTGTCCTTCTTTTATTACAATAAGGAGCTTTACTTTGAAACTCTCTGGTGTCTGTCCTTCTTTTATTACAATAAGGAGCTTTACTTTGAAATTATCTGGTGTCTGTTCTCCATTTATTACAATAAGGAACTTTACTTTGAAATTACCTGGTATCTGTCATCATTTTAATACAATAAGAAGGAGCTTTATTTTGAAATTATCTGAACTAGTAGTGGACCCAATGACTTTCAGCAGTGAGTCATTTGATGAAAAAACTAAACTCCAAATAATGAATAAATTACTATTATCTGTCAGATGTTGAACAGGAAACTATTTGCTCAGCTGCTTTGTAATGTTACGTTTGTTTCCATGTGCTGCTTTAATCTTGTATTTCATATCAAAATAAATAAGTTAAGTGTTTGGTGAAGCAGTCCTCTACTATAAACTCCTTAATAACATCAGTTACAGGAAGTAGGAGCGCTGCCACAAATGCTATTACCCAATCACAGTATAAACAGATCCATGATGCAGGAAGGCAGGAACAGAAATGTCTTCCTGGTATCAGCAGGTCAATCTGATGCCCTCCACATACTAACAGCTCTGCAGATAATTAACTAACCGCTGGCTTTCTCCAGCTTTTTAGAGGATACGCTCCAGAGAGAAAGCAGCACTTAGCTTGGATTAACAGCCAGGTCAATAGTCCTGACTTCAGCAGTCACAACATCACTCACTGACCCTTTTGAACAGGACTGAGGAATTTAAACTGAATTCACCCAATACATAACTGCAATTTAACATTATTTTCAGTTTTTTTTGTAAAACAGTAAATTTCAAAATTCCTGGATAACATCAATAATTATATTTTAGCATTAAAGATATCATTTTGATTAAAGAGCTTGCACAAACTGGTGAATTAACCATTACAGAAACATTCAAAATATTTTAGTAATCAGTAATAATGTTAATTTAACACCTGACACTGGGTGGTGCTCTAACAATTTAGTTCCTCACTTAGGCTGAGTGCTGTCAGTCAAGTTTTTAATTACATGCTGCTATTTTGTGGTTTCGACGCACCTTTACTAGCAGCGTCCTGCTGCAGTTATAAAGAGGAATTACAGCAGTACGCTTATTTTATTTAAAAAGAAAATCTGCAACCTAGCAGATTCTGTGACCTGTGGCAGTGACCTGACCGAAAGTCCATGATACATGCAGGAAATCATTCTGTTTAGTTGATATTTACCTAATGATAGTGTAGAATAAATATGATTTCCACTGTGTTGTGAATGTCTTCACTCCTGTCAAACCATTTAAAAAAGATTTGAATAGATTCAGACCGAATAAAACAGAAACCATCCTGAATTTCTTCTCATGTAAAGTGATACGCCGATAAGGAAATACAACATAATCAAATAAGGTATAATCAACACTGACGTCAGATTTATGAACAGTGGAAAAACAAGCACACAGACTCCAGTATAAGCCTGAAATAATACACTGATTTTCCCACAGAAGCGCTCCACTAACAGACAGCAGGCCTCTGAACCACCCAATTGAACTTTCATTTATTCACATGTGAAGACAAAGACTGACATTTGGTTTGATTGTTTGTCCAGTCATTTTGTATTAGCCACACCTTGTCACCTTTTTACACACCTTTTTCTTTCTCACGTTGTCATCTGATGAAGTGAAACAGCTGTAACAACAGCACAAGATCTTTTTTTCTTATTTTTAATTTTTATTATGTCTTTCCTGAGGGTATTTTTATATTTTATATTGTATTTAAATATTTATATTTATTTTAATATGTCATAATTATTCCGCTCCAACTCTCATAATTTAGGCTACACGTGCAATGATTTTTTTATTATTTTATTATGTGCAATATCACTGTTTTTCACCTCTCAACATGTGTGATATATAGCTGTTTATATAGACATTTACACACTGTTTACTTGTCCATATTAGTTGTTCGTCCCACAGAAGAAATATTTTGTTTACTTACTTTGTTACCTACTTATTTTGACATTTTTTAATATTTACTTTACTTGTTCACTGATGACACTGCTTCTTATTTTTACATAAAAGACCCTTGCACTGTCAACTTTGCTACTGTAACAACGCAAGTTTCTCCATCCATCTCCATCTCAATTTTATCGTCAAATTCCTCATATGTGCAAAGTCAAACATTTGGCAATAAACTTAGAATAACAGAGCAATTATACAGTATGTTTTGAAATATTCATTTTAAATAATAGTGCTACTTCTGCCTTAGCAAGGCTAGCTGTTTCCCCCTGCTTCCATTCTCTATGCTAAGCTACGCTAATTTAGCTGTCTTCTAATCAAACTCTCAGCACTCTCAAGCTTATTAAAACCCATTTTTCGGTAGCTGCAAAGGCTGCTGTTCAATCTAAATGGAAGCTTGACTTTATTACTGATGTGACACATCGACCGCTAACATTGCTAATGTCTTCCGTTGCCTTCTGCATCTGTTAAACACACAATCCTCTCTGCATCTCTTCACTCTCTGGGCAGTAATGAGAGGCATGTGAGGCTAAACAGAGAGTATTCTCATTAAGATAACCTCCCTCAGGCGAACATGCAGCACACAGGTGTTAGCAAGCAGCCATTCAACCCATTCAGCACTAATCACTGCAATGCCACTGCTTCTGCAAAGCGTCCAAACAAGCAAAGCAAATATTTAAACAGCAGCGATGCCTCGCAAATACAGTTATCAGACACAAAGCAAAAGCTCAAGTGCATGTTTATCTAGTGTGCGAAAAACATCTGGAAATTACAGAAACACAACAGACAGTGCGAGTGTAAACTGGGTTATAACACTGGAACTGAACGGGCATTACAGCTGCCGTCTATTAATACAATACAAACCAGACTCACGGTGATGAAGTCACTGTGTCACTGGAACATTTTAACAGGATGAGGAAACTGCTGCTGCATCAGCACCGCAGAAACCGCTCAGTACAGTGGATTCAGTGTATCATACATGTGGCATAATATCTTTCAGACTCGTTCCAATAAACGGTCGATAATGCTTTTTTTTTGTCGCGTAAAATGGGTGGAATGTACCAAAAAACAAATGTTGAGAGCAATTATTGTTCTGGAGAATAATAAGCATTGTCTGTTCCCGCTCAGCTGGGCAGCTGTATTACATTTAACACACATTATTTGAGGAGCCAGCGCTGAGACAAGAGGGGCTTTGAAAGCCATGCCAGGAGCCCTTCAAAGGGACGAGGAGGAAGAACCGTCGGCTCTCTGGAGCCTGTGCAGCTTCCGCTTTGGGTTTGGGTGCGAGCTCGGCCTGTTGACGGCGACTGGGAGCCAGAAACAATGCTGTTTCACAGCCATGATGGGTCTCATAAAGACAGTTTATGTCCACTCACATGTATTTTTTCTTTCAAAATGAGAATCCACCATTTTATTGTGTCTGCAATGCAAGAATGTAAGGATTGTAGTCCTGAAAAGCTAATCCAGTAGCACAAAGGCTAACCAGTAACATAAAAGCTAATCCAGTAGCACAAAGCCTAACCAGTAACATGAAAGCTAATCCAGTAGCATAAAGTCTAACCCAGTTGCACAGAGGCTAGTCCAGTAGCAAAAAGGCTAACTGACTTGCACAAAGGCTAACCCAGTACAAAGTAACTCATTAGCACAAAGGCTAATTCATTAGCACAAAGGATAACCAAGTAACATAAAGGATAACCCATTAACACAAAGGCTAACCCATTAGCACAAAGGCTAACTCATTAGCACAAAGGATAACCAAGTAACATAAAGGATAACCCACATTAACACAAAGGCTAACCCATTAGCACAAAGGCTAACTCATTAGCACAAAGGCTAACCCAGAAACAAAAAAGCTAACCCAGTTGAAACTGCAAGTTGTGTTTTCAGTTTTCTCTACATTTCCTGCCACAAAGAACTCTGGGAGTCGTAGTTAACTTGTACTTCGAAGATTTTATGCAGCTGATGATTATTTTCAATTTTTCAAATATTGTCAATTAGTTATTTATCAATTCACAGAGAAAGAAAGGTTCACGCCCTTTTTCGATGACATCACGCCACATCACCTACTCAGTCGGCTGTTTAATTCCCTTTGACACAAGCGCACTCACCTTCCCACCTCCACATAAAAACACAAGGTGTGTGTTTTGCTGCCCCGGGCGCAGACTGATTACACACTCTGCACTAATGCAATGATTATCCACACTCTATCCAATTTCCTCTCATGCATGTTTGTAACTGTGTGTGTGTGCGTCGTCATGCATGCACATATGCACACATGTGTGGCTGTAAACCGCAGACCGCACACACAGAGATGACATCATCATCATGGAGTGATTAGCTCGACGTTAAACACAACAGATGGCTGCAGCACTCAGCCAGGCTGCTTCATGGTTATTATGTTAGAGACAAAGTCATTTTAAGATTTAAAAAAAAACACCAGAGATGACTTTTAACTGAGTTTTACGTTTGTTTTCTTGGCTCAGATGTGGTGGCGTCGTCTTTTGAGGTCTCTCTGGACGCTAACAGACAGGTGTATTAAGCGCTCTTTAATGTGGATGGCAGGGTAATTTCTCTGGGTTGGATAAGAGCCATGTTTCTAGCAGACATGATGACAGACATAATGGGCAGAAGGGGTTTCATGTGAGTTCATCACTCATTCCCATCTGTATGTGTGCTTTAATTGTGTTATCATGGCTATGATTGCTGCTCAGAGGCATCGTCTTTCCTGTCTAGCCTCAACCCATGAACCTTTGGTGATTCCTGCTTGGCGTCGCTAACGGGTGCTTTTTAACCAGCTTTAGAAGAGGATACGCTTGCGTGATCTGGTAGGCGTTCGCCGGATTTTAAACTGCCTGAATTGATGCTCAAAGTGCTATTTGGGTCCACACTGGTTCATTTAAACACAAACGTATGTGTACATCCCTGAGATTTCTGCCTCCTTCCTAATTTGGGCTGTCAAAATACTGTTATCAATGATGTCACATGACAACCAGCCAATGACAGTGTTCATGATGTTGACTGGTTTGCAGTTTTAGGTGCCATCCACACAACAACGGAATTCTGTGAATTCGACAAACTTTAATACCAATTCCGCCTTGCGTACAGACGACTCCGGCGTTGTTGGAGACCCAAAACAGTATTTTCTGTTCCAGAGTGAGAAGATGTGACAACGCCATTTCGGAGTTGCAGTGTGAACCCAGCGTTGTTGCTAACGATGATGTCACGTCATCACGTGACCAGAGGGAGTAGTAAACAAGGACTTCATGCGCATGCTCACTGCATTCTTTCGTTCTTTTCATGGGTCTCTGTGTTTCTTTGCAGCGCCGCGTATCGGCGTCGCATATGTATTACATTCTTGTCACTCCTTATCACGTTGCCATGTAGACGGAAATAATTCCGGCAACATTCTCACAAGCGTTGTTGTGCTGTTGTGGTGTGGATGGGGCCATAGCCTCTCTGATAAGCTACACTGGCATTAGCTTACTGTAGCTCGTAGCTGCTAGCTCAAATGGGAAGTACTTTACTGACATTTTAATTCCATTTTTAAGGTGCATATTATATTTGATGTCCCCATTGTGAATTACATATGAATCCATGTAGTGGGATGCATACAAATTACATGCTTGGCTTTCTATGGGTTCTCCGACATGCAGGTCAGGTCAAAAGGCAGCTTAAGCTGGTGGTTCCTCTCAGAGTGAGACGCTTCTGGAGTATCTGGGGAAAAAGAAAAAGGAGGAGATGAAGCTTCACCTCCTCTTTTTCTTTGCTCTCCTTTCTCTTGTTCAAACACCACTTAGTTGCTGAGAGTTGGCCCTGAATGACGACAGCAAACAAAGAAATGCCTCATTCCCTGCAAGTATGCATGCTTTAAGAAGGCAGGTCAAAGGTCGACCAAAAGGAGCGCTCACTTTTGCGTGCAAATCTACATTTAATTCACTGAAGTGTTCAACCTGAAACTGTCGGTGCTGTTTGTAGCTGAGACTGAATCAAACGTGTGGTTTCATTTATCAGGTCTGTTCATATCAGCTCGTTAAAGTGACTTTGAGCTTTGGGAGTGTAGTGCTTAATGTTGAGGGTCACAAACTTCAGACCAGAGTGGAGCTAAGTGGAGCATGAAGGCAGCTGTTCACAAAATTTAACGCAAAAGCTTTACACTAAAAACACTCTACAAAAAAAAACACAATAAAAAAAAAGAATATGAGTGCATTAAACTGTGATGTTACACATATTATATATAGCAAGAACTGTAAATATAATCCTTGTAAATATAATTTAGTTTTCCTTCCTATTCATTTCCTTTAGCACAACTTTTATATATTATTATTATTATTTTATATACATTATTTCCTAATATTTTTATTTTACTTATGTATTTTAATCGCATTATATAAATGATTGATATGATTGTTCTTTACAGTAGTATCAGTAATTAATATTTATTTATTAATTTATTTATTTGTTTAATATTCATATTTTTATTTTATTTTATTATATTTTTATACTGACTGCTCTTGTTTTTTTTCCTAATATATCTCTGTCTATCATTGCTGTTACTTCACTTTTGCTGCTGTGTCTCTGAAAATGTTCCTGCTGTGGGCTTAACAATGGTTTTATCTTATCTTATCTTAGTAAAGGTGAATCACAGATGTGCCTTGCTGGAAAATACACTAAATCACGTCCCAACATTAGAATATCTGGCCGACAAAAGTGACTGCTTTACTTCAAAGGCATAGGAGCATTTCATTAAGTGACTCACCTATATTTATTTCACCTGCCTCTGTCTCTAATAAAACACTCATTTTCTAAGACATTACTGAGAAACTCATGACTGTAAACGGCTCACAGTGGCAGAAGCCTGACAGGTAAAGAAAGAAACAGTCGGGTTCGGTTAAACCAGTGACCTGCTTTATATGTAGCATGAGTCACCTCTATTAAAACCAGGCAGGATGCAGATTGAAGGCGGAGGCAGCGTTGAAGCTCTGGCTACCAGCGCTGGTAATGACCGGTGACCGGCTGCCAGGCCAAACCAAAATAGGGTTTCCATGGCAACACTGGGACCCAAACACGACGAATCAGACCTCTGAGCTGAGAATTAACAGTAAAAGTGAGAGAAAGTGAAAGGACTTCCCTGGAGAGCTTGACCAAGGAGACAAGGGGATTTTTAACTTAGTTTAGATCCTTATTTTAGACCCAGTCACCATGTTCTCCTGAATCAACCTGAGCGCTTTGTTGCTTAAACCTAACCAAGGTCGTTAACAGCAGTTTCATAGCGTGGCTTAAAAAATTCCACTGAGAAAAACATGTTTCCATTGTCCTTATAATGCTGTGCTATCTCGTCTCTTATTGCAATATAGAGTGAAAAACTCATTAACATTAACGGCCAGATGAATACGTTTTAAGTAATTTATCCAACAAAAATGATGACTATGTAAAGATTTGCTGTTTTACTTTTATCACTCTTAATTGAACAGATGTCACATTTTTCACTAAATTTAGACTTTTTAATAAAGGAACAGTTAAACATATTAGGAGGAAGGACAAGATAAATACTAGCTTCAAATCTGCATTAAATATGAGGCAAGTGCCAACACATGGTTAGCTTAGCTTAGCATAAGACGGAAGCAATAAGCAAGAATGGCTTTAAGCTAAGCTAACTACTTGCTACCTCTAGCTTCGTAATTAGTGCAAACATGAGAGTAGAGCATTTCCCAACATGTCATGATTGAATTAAGTGTAAAATCTACTTGATAATGAAAGTAAGAAATGTAATAATCTCTTTGTAGAGGAACATGAAAGCACATTTTCCATGATGTGACCCAAAGTGAACATTCGACACCACCACGGCACACAGTCATGACCTTTCCTGATTAGCAAACAGCAGTGAGCTGATGTTCTATTCAAACGTGATAAGGAAAATAAGACATGATGCTTTTATGATGGCGGGGAGGAAGAGACATACGGGAGAAGCCGCGCCGACAAAGAGACATAAATTGGAGTGGATTGAACACAAGCGGCACAGTTTAATGAGCCTGCAGCTGCTCTGGGACCAGATAAAGTGCTGGAGGCCATGCAGCTGCAAAATCCCACCGCCGTCCGTCTGCCGTGCGCTCCCCTGAGACCGACCCCCCGCCCACCACAAAGGAACAAAACCCACTGCAGATTCTTTCCCCCGTTTCACCCCACAGGACGGTCCCGTCTTTCTTTCCACAGGGTAGGATCCAGCTTGAAAAGACAAGAGAGGACCAGGCTTTGTTACGAGGAGGACCCCACCCTGCTGGCTCCCCAGCAAACAGCAGAGCCGCTGGAGGTGGATGCTCCCCGAGGAGAGGCTCATCCCGGACGGGCAGGGAGTCAGAGGACAGAGGGGTGATTAGCTCCAGAGCTGCCTAATCTAATCAGTGTGCATGACTGAGTTAAGAAAGCTTAGCATCAGTCAGTCAGGGCTGTGAGGGCTGGAGGTCCCTCACTGCTGCTCATTCTCAGGTCCATACCTGAGTTTTAGTGTTTCTACTACAACATGTTTACATACCTAAGTGATCAGAAACACTTTATTTTCCTCATACCTGATGACAATCACCTCCACCGCTAACTGGGACACATTTAGAGCCTTTAAAAATGCAAAATGGTCTAAATATTGTAGATTATTGGCATCACAAATGGACAGAAATCCTGATGTCTAGTTTCAAAATGCTCAGCTTCTGAATACTGTTTGGATAAGTTTATTTATAAAACACTGAAACCTGATTTATGATGAAAAACAGACGAGGAAATCTCACTTTTTATTTAGGGCTACTAATGAAGTTGTCTGAGAAGGCTGGGCCTTGTCACATGGACAAAGCTTGTAGAGCCAAAGGTCTTATCAGCAAATCGATTAGATGATTTAATCAACAGACCTGATTTCTCCACTTTAAATCTGGTGTTTATCAGACGTGCTCGAGCTTCTTGGGAGTAAAAAAATACTAAAAAAAATCAGATTAGTCGACAAATCAACTAAGAGATATCAGTCATAGTAGTTTGACCTTTAATGGTAGTTTATGGTATGTATAGCTTCATTAATTGCATTCAAATGAATTCAAAATTACGTTTAGATTATTTCAAACCTCTCTTTTCTTCTGTAAGCAGATGAAGACAGTCTCAGACACACGGCTGCTTTTTATTCACTCAGAAATCCTCTTTATAGAAGCTTAGAAAGGAAAACTTACAACGTAATGTGACCCAGCCCGCTGTCTTCGCATTACATCAATTTTATGGCCAAATAAACAATCTTTAAGACGCACGTTTAATACAGAAAAAACTCTGTGATGTGCTGGTTTTATTAGAGCACTTCCTGGATGCTCCTGTTGAACGTTTTAGTAGCTAATAGCTGAGAAACAAAGGAGCACTGTGCAGTGAATAATTAGCCAAAAAAAGGCTGACTGTGCTGCAGAAGTCTGAAGTAAAGAGCTTAACAAATTTATTAAAACAGCACCCAGTGTCAGGTGTTTACCACTGCTGCCCTAAAATAAACAGTAAATATCTCTTTATGTTCCTGTGATGGTTAATCCACCAGTATGTGCAATAAAAATCCATGTGCAATATTACCATATACGTTATAGTGCGGTAGGTATAAAAATGTCTACCGTACGATATAAGCATCTGTTGTTTATATCTCATTTTGTAGCTACTTGGTTAGCTCTGTTGCTACGCTAACGTTAACGTTACTCTGGTTGTGGTTAAGAACAACTCAATGTCCGAATGAACACATAATAATCCAAATGTATCATGGGAGTTCAAAACATGTTCACTGTATGAAGCATAGACATGATGGTATGAAGGCTAATGTAGCTGCAGCAACGCTACTGCTTTGTGCTAGCATGTTTACGTCAGCAGTAAGGACTTGTTTACAGCACTGGTTGCTAGGGAAACAGAGGTAAAGCAGCATGGAGGATGCCGTGTTGCGTGTGAATGATTTATTAGCATTCAAAACATCTTTATTAGCAGACAAACTGCACAGTAAAAGTACAGCGCAAACATAGCTGGACTTCCATTTGCTCCGTCAGTAAGCCTTCAGAATAAAACACTGACTACACCACAGAGGAGAGAACCAAAAAATTAGCAAAGCCCACTAATATATTTGATTGAAATGACAAATTACAGTTATTAAATTGCATTCCTGAACAGTTATCAGAATCACAGGTTGTTGTAGATTAATTTTTTTGATTAAATAGCATTCATTTTTAATCCATATTAATTGCCTTTCATTTTGCATGACAGACATGTTTCTTAAACACCTTTAACAGTCACTGCTGCTGTTCTATTAAACACCCTGTGCAATAGAATTTATTTATTCTGTACATAGTCTCTAACATGTACAGTATATAAAAACTGGCCTCGTTATCAGGGACCATCTGCACTGGAGGATATCCACAGCAGGGCTTTGCTGTAACAAACTGTATTCCAGATGTTAGTCCCAACCGGCCGGAGTCGTCTGGTTTAACCTCTTGACCCAAGAACAGCCGCTCAATTAGTGGATTTCACACTCCGGTCACAGCAACGCCGCTGCCCTGGCTTTGGTTTCATGCACACACTGATAGTGCCCAGGTCTGATTTCCATCGGTGGCGAAATTTACGCTCACAGACGCGTAAAAGTAAAGTTTATTTAGGATCGACTGGAAACAGTACCAGGAGACAAAGACTGACCCGACGCCATAAAACTGCAGAATGAGAAGAAGCCTTCAAAGCTCAAGAGAGGCACGAAAGGCAGATGATGTGGTCTGCATCGCAGTTAAACTCTTGTTTTATTTAATACTGGTAATACTTTATTTCCATACTTTCAAAGTTTCTGTTTAAGAAAGGAGAGTAGAAAAAAAACAACATAAAAGAACTTTTCCAAAGCATCTGCTCTACCATGCTGCCAAGAGCAGGGATTTGGTTTTTTTTTTTCCCCTTTTCTTGTGGCCTAAATGGAGGGTCGTAATGAATGAATGAATGGCTTTTATTACATTTATGTTTTTGGTTTTTTTTTTGTAAATGGGCCAAACACGGAGCCCTGAAGGACCACATGCACTGGCCACTCGATCACTGATGACCTCAGCGATGACCTCAGCGCCATTAAACATCTGAAGCTCAGCCTTGTTAAAAAAAAATTACAAAGAAATGGCTAATTACAGAATATAGAGTCACAAGCAAGACCACACACTAGCTGCAGCTGGTGGTATAGTCACAGCAATAACTATAAATCATTATTATTAAATTATTCATAAAGTTTCTATCTATCTGCAATACACTGAACTACAACAATTTAGCACGTTCAATTTACGATAAGAAGCTACAGAGCTCAACAGTGAGTGCCCACTCTTTGAACAGCAATCAGGAAGTGATTTTTCCATCATTTCAGACACTGCTGATGTTTCGGAATAATCCTTATAAAACAGGTTTTAAGCATTCAACCGATACAACCAGCTACGAGATAAATGGTGTCCATAAAACATTTGATTCATCGATAACAAAAACTTGCAAATGGATTTTATATAAGTTATTTCAAGAGTGAAGGAACTACTCTTCCTATGAACAACTGCCAACGGACGTATTTCTCTGTTTTTCTTGACATAATGAGCCGCCATATTGGTTTCAAATTGCGAGCGGCACGTAAAAACCCTCACAATCTTTTTGCACATGCGGTTTCCACTGTCCATTTCTATTCAGACACGGCACAAGTAGCGTAGTAATTACTGGTAATTATAAAATAAAGTTGATATCACTTTAACTTTAGATGAAAGCAAAAGCATAACGTGTCGCTTCGACGCTACCCTGCTGGCAGCTTCCTGCTGCAGTCATGGAGAAGAATGACAGCAATACGCTTCTGAATAGGGCCCGACTGATTAATCGGATGTCCAATTTAATCGGTCAAAATACTCAACTTTGGCCTGAATTTTGCAGATTAAATGACAATTATTTTGATACATAAACGGTGTCGTGGCACTACTTATCCAATAGAGGGAGCACTGACTCTAATCACTCCCCAGCACCCACCTTTTCCAGCTACACCCAAAACTGCAGTAGCGACACTTTCACTTTAGTTTTATCCAGTTTGAACGCAGCTTTACTCAGAACAGCCATGAAAAGTTCAACCCGAATAAATCAGATTCATATCAGATTTTTTTTTCCTGCTATATATCGATATCGGTCGGGCCCTACTTCTGAATGGTTCATTTTATTTTGATAACTCAGACGGCTCGGTGCATATAATATGCACCTTAAAATGAAATTAAAATATCAGGGAAGTACTTCCAGTTTGAGCTAGCAGCTACAAGCTAAGCTAAAAAACTGTGAACGATACTCAGCCCTACACAGACCAGAGGATGAAACTAAATGAAGAGTTTAAGTGCAGCTCTTGTTAAATGGTGTCAGCTGACTGCAGACCATGAAGACCATGAAGACTCTGGTCGAAGAGACCAACTCTGATTGGCTGGTTGTCACCTTAGTGTTGAGCTCTATAATGTAGCAGCAGAAAATCCACGTGGAAAAAGGCATGTGATGTTTCCACAGTGAACCAGTGACTGAGGTTTGGAGCAAAAAACACTTCATCATAAAGAGCATCACACGTGGAAACAAAACCAAAGCAATGCAGGGCTCTCTTTACGCAAAAACACATAAAAATAACTCTTGACTCTGCTTCGGTAGTGGTCCAAACACCTTCAAAATAAAGGTCTCTAACCGCAGGAGGCCGGTCTCTGGTTTACAGGTGAGACCAGTTCTCAGGTTTACTGTTGAAACACAACACAAAAAAACAAAACAAAATAGTGTGTCACACTTTGTCAAGACCACTGACAGACTTCCTGTTGAACCTTAGACCTTCAGTGGGTTTAACAGCACCAGGACCAGGTGTTTTGGGGTCAGTGATGCTTTTGATTGGGCTCACGTGGAAAATGAAACCAGTCATTTTTAGTCTAACGATTATTTTCACTGCCGATTGAACTGTCGATTAATCAATTAGTTGTTAAAATGGTGAAAACGTGGATGAAAGCCAAAGATGATGTCCTCAAATGTCTTAAATGTCTTCAGCTTACTGTCATAGAGGAGGAGAGAAACCAGGAAATACTGTTTCAGTGGCTGGAATCAGAAATAATGCAGAATAGCTGCACATCTGACAACTGACAACTACCAAATAAACTAAAAATACAAAATAAAACTTAATCCGGCTTCTCAAATTTGAGGATGTATGGCATTAAAATGCTTTGGGAAACATTGCCTTGAGTTTTAGAAACTTTATAAACTAAATAAGAGTTTTTAATATCTCTTTTTTTTTCATCAAAATATATGATTAAAAAAAGAGAAATGGTGGGAAAAGTTTAAATAACTGTTTTCTTAAGTAAAACTGTCTTGTTCAAGCATTTCAAACGTAAATATATGGTGTTAAATGGAGTATTTGAATACAATATTAATCTACTTGGTTTGTTAAAGATGTTAGAGGCACGCATGTGAACTGAAGCTGTAATAATGGACGCGTTAAACCGGACAACCTGGATCAGATACAAGGGGTTGTGTTGAGCTGCTGCTGCCGGGCAGAGCATCACTCTGCTCGGCTTCCCTGCCACGAGTATCCCCGTCAAAAAGCAGCAGCTCCGGGGAAAAAAATACCACAGCTGAAAGCCGTGGAAACCACTTTAAGAGAAAGTCACAATGAGATTTTCCAGTTAAGATTATGTTATGATTTACAGACGAAAACTGTCTCTTGAAAAGTATTATTTTTTGTTTTAAAAGCTGTTTTTTCTACTTACGTGTAACGGCTGACGGTGCGGTTCTCTGGAGCCACTCCACTGAAATCCAGCGGGGTGGGTTTGTGTCGTCTTTAAGCGGTTTTAAGTTGTTTGTGATCCGGATTTTAATCGTTTTTCAGCCCCACTTCATCCACGTTTTCACCGGGACCACACAGGAATGAATGGTCCCGTCCAGAAGGACAACCGTTGGGATACTGGGCGAGCCTGCCCCCGTTAGCTCCACACATCCACCTCCACCAATCACTGCTGCTCTTACTGCTCATTATTTATTAAACGTGGAAGACCACTGCTCTGTTGTTAAAGCCCTGGACGTGTTTCTTTTTCATTTTCAAAGGAAATAAAGAAATAAAAACCAGCGAATGATTCTTGAATAGCTCCCACTGGAGCATCATGGGAAGCCAGTAGGCGTAGATGGTAGTTTTTAAACATTGCAGGGATTTTTTGGGCAAAAAAATGGAATTTAATATGTATAAATATTTATTATCGATGTGTAATCAGCTGAAATTAAGACTGGCTATGTTAGCTTACATTAGCCCTTGTATTTATATAGTTTGCCATGTTGCTCCGCCATGTTGCTACGGTAGCCAAGAATGGACAAACTAAACACCGGAACAAGAGAGAAACTTTAACATATTTATATTACCATCGCATTTCTCCGATACACTTGTGAAAGTAAGCTAACTTACGCTAACTAAAGCTAAACCATGGTACCGCTAACAGCTGTCTTAACCTGTTGCTCCTAAAAGTAGCGTTATTATGACGCCACTTAGCAGCTCACCTCACCGCCATCTTGTGAAAGGGGTTGGTTGCAATCCGCAACCACACCACTATATGCTGCAACACAGTGTAGCTTTAGTACAAGTTTGAGGTACTTGTACTACGCTTGAGTAACGTATTATTAACGCTGCTTCATTATTTTACTTCACATTAGTTACTTTAAATCTAAACCAACATTGAACTTATTAACACTACCATTATTGCATTAATAACTATAATCCAGTGATATAAATCTAATTCTAAACCGGCTCATTCTGCATACTTTCACTTTCGGTACATTAAGTAAAATAAACTTACCTACTTATTACGTAGTTATTTAGTTTTGCTGAAGTAAAACTTTCAAATGCAGGACTCTTACTTGTGACCGAGTATTTTACACTGTCATATTTTAATAGTTGTTTTAATTAAAGGGGCAGTGTGTCAGATTTGGTGGTAGTAGTGTGGTTGCAGATTGGAACCAACCAAATTCCCCTTCGCTCAAGCCTCCCTTTCCAAGATGGCAGTAACGTGAGCCATTTTACTAGCGTTTGGGAGAACTACGGTGGCCTTCAGGTGACACAAAAACATGGAAGTCTCTCTTCCCAGGTTTGGTTTGTCCATTCTGGGCTACCGTAGATCATGGCTGCAGCTCCTGACGTACATATGAAGGGCTCATTCTAAACGAACGAAAACACAACAATTGTTAGTTTTGGCTTATAAACTTATAAAAACACACTTATGATTATCATATTTCATCTCTGCCAGCAGATACCCTGAAATGTTCCACCCTGTTCCTTTAAATGTATTAAATAATTCACTTATAATTCAACGCTGTGTCACCTGTGTGAAGCAGTAGTTGCCTTAGCATCTCTGATTACCACTCACTCTATTCACACACCAGCTATTCACATGGTATTACGTGGACATTTCTATGGACATTTGGTGTCTTAATGTCACATTCCCATCGAATCTGAGTCTTAACCTTCACTGGGAGGCTAACAGCTGAGCTAAAGACCCATTGCTCACATTCTGAAGGCTATATAAACTATCTATTTAGGTCCGGCATGCTCGTCTATATGCTGCACAGAAGGAAGCCAGACATGGCGCGACTATTCATGCAGTCTTTTATCCTCACCAGACTCAGAGCGAGGAAGCGCAGGAGCAGCACAAAACAACAACTTTAGTGTATTCGCCCAAGCTTTGCACGAAAGTCAGCGCGTATGAATGGACTATTTTGAGATTGTTGAGACTAGGAGGGAACAACTGGAGCCGGGACTTCAGTCAGCCCAATGAAAGGGAAGTCTCGTGACTAAACAACAATTACTGTCAATAATAACAGCCGTGATGTTATCCATCCAGTTCGAGGAGTCATTGTTAACCTCGACTGGTTTCACGGCTAGAAAGCGAAAGTCACAATACTCAATAACAACTGTAGAAATACCCCTGTAATATATGATACAAAGCATATTATGTAACTGAATTCCTCCAATAAATGCGGCTTGAGCTTATTTGACATGTAATTATAATACTATATTAAATGTTTAACAAATTTATTAGATCACCTGCACTGTTTGTCTCAAAGATCCTCCAGCATCATTTCATTCACTTTAAATGGACTATTTCTTCCTCACTGAGTTCACTACTCTTCACCATTTTGAACAAAGGTGAGGAATTTAAACGTCTCAGTCAAAAAATAATAATGTGCTTTGATATTTTTCCTGTTTTTTGTAAAACAGTAAATTTGAAAATTCCTGGATAACAACAATAATTATACTTTATCATTAAAGATATCATTTTTGATTAAAGAACTTGCACATAGTGGTGGATTAACCATTACAGGAAGAGGAAAATATTATGGTAATCAGCAATAGTTTTCTTCAAGAATAAAATGAAGGGAAGCATACTGAGCCTTTTATCATGACATAAACTACTTGAGTTGCGATACGATGCATTATTGCGATATTGTGACATATTGTGTTAATGTATATAGATCAGAGAGAAATTTAAAATGCAGCTTAAAATACAAGTTGTATATACAGTATGTATGTGCAGAAGTTTCTCTGGAAATTGGCCCAAAAACATTACTTTTTTTTGGGGGGGGGAATTGATATTAAGAAATTAAAAATCAATATTATATCAGAAGAAAAAGTATCACGATATATTGCCAAATCAATGTTTTTCCCCACTCCTGATAATTATTTAAATACGGCATATAGGTGTACACTTCTCTTTTCTTTTTCCACTTAGTCAAAGGAAACACTAAATAAGTGGTGTTACTACGGTGTGCTGACACTGAGAAAAAAGGTCAAAGGTCATGTCTGTAATGATTAAAATAGAGTTTTAGATGTTGCTGCATGCAGTGACAGTATGCTGACAACAAAATGTGAATACCTCAGCAGTTTGAAAGTTCTCTGATCTTTTATCTGTGGTGGTCTGCCAACACTCACAGCCCTTTTTTTGTTGTTAGGTGTGATGAGCTGTTGGATGGCCTCCCCCCCTTCCAGGCTCAAGGTTCAACACATTCCTGGATGGTCAGTCTGATTTTAATCTGTTTTCACAGACAGACCATCTTGTTTGGAATTCCAGTCCTACATAGCTGTGAGGACCTTCAGCGCCTCCTCATACCAGAGAGGAATCAAGGGCAGCAGAAAACATCTGAGCCTGCTATCCTATCTCTTATGCTCTTATATCTTTCAGGAGGCGTCGCCACAGCTGAAAAAACAAAGCGCAAAGGGGTTCGGGTGCGACGTCAGGCCCAGCGGATCCCAGCGCTGACTCAGCAGAAGCTGAAATCAGAGAGCGTTTGTCACTCTGCGGCTCTCAGACTTCACAGGCACGAGTCAAAGTGCAGGATTAAGTGTGAAAAACCACTTTGAAAAGGAGGGGTTGTCACACTCATAATGACAAGATGGAATAACTTGTCAGGAGGGGGAAGTTCGCCACAAACTGGGGATACGAGGAGCGCAAAAGTGGTCTGGAAGCTCACAGGAGCGGTGGCAACATCTAATCAAACGAGCCGTCCCGCCATCTTGAAATGCAGAGTTTTGATTGTATAGTAAACTAACAGAACGAAAGACAAATTTGTAGCCTCAGAAGTGTAAGAAGTGCTTTCTCAAAAACATCAAACTGATTCTGGTCATCATCCATCAGCAAAATCCCAGTTTGAATTCCATTTAACAGCCAGTCTGGTTGAGATTTTAAAAGCATACATACACATACTGTGTTTTAGTACATGACCCATATGGAGTAGACTGTTACCAAATGAATAATTCAGTGGGATATGACCTAAAATCTCAAAAAAACATTCATTAATTGAATTGAAGCTCAGTCAGGGCCTTGGAAATGCTAGTTTTATTGATCAAAATGTCCTCTTAGGCTTCATTACAGGATATATTTTTGGGATGATTTTAGGTCATAAATGTGTTACAGATTAAATCATAACTGCATAACCATCCGTTGATGAAGACCATGTGATACAAATGAAAGCTCTGGAAAAAGCTGGAAAGTGGTCCTTGTCCGCCTGTTATATGTGAAGCTAGCTTAGCTTAGCATAAGGAGTATTTATTAGGGTTGTCGAAATTAGTGCACTAACAGCAGATTAACCCATCATCATAATTAATCTGATTAAAAATTTTAAATCAACCACTGACAACCAAGTATAGTGGAGCAGATAGACAGACAATGGTTGATTGATGATAGATGATTGTTTAAAACAAAGAGACAAAACATTGTTCAGTTGTTTCAAGTTATGTTGTTGAAACTACCGAATCCACAATAACCTGTGATTATTAATATTTGAATCATTTGACAGCCCTAGATATTATGTACAAAAAAACAAAGTTTACAAGAAAAAAGTTATGGCTTTTACTTACAGGTTATCATCTCATCACAAACAGATGAACTGTGTCAGGACTTCTTGGTGTCGTAGTAATTAATGCTGTGAATTCAAACATCAACACTTGATTAGGTTTAGGAAAGAAAACCACAGTTCAATAAAACATAGCTTTGCTTCAATTTTGCGAAAAAGAAATCCACAGATGGATTTACTTTGTTGTTAATGGAAAAACGTCTCATGCAGACATTCAAGGGTATGACAACGATTTGATTTTACAGTTAGATTTCTTGGCCAGGCTTCCAGTCTTTATGCTAAGCTAAGCTAACAACAATACAAAACCAACAACACAGCTTTGGCTTTCATGGTGACACATCAGTCAGAAAAGTCAGAAACAAGAGTCGGTGACATCTGACTCCTTCCAGTTTTCCACAGTAAGCAGCATTGTTGTTTGCCTCCTTCAGCTGCCAATCAATTCACATGGCAGGTCAAAGGTCACAGCCCATTCCAGGGCTGGGTCGCCCATGCTCTGCAGGGAGCATTTCCTCTGGTAGTCTGCTGGTGGGAAGTCAATCACCAAGAGGTCAAAGGTCAAAGAGGAAATTAGTTTCTCCTGCTTACCTTTCAGACATGCAAATCATCCCTTTGGAAGTATCTAATATGTTTTATTCTTCATTATGTTTGTTTGCTATGATGTAGAGACAAAACCGTCATTAACAATGTTCATTTATTATAATCCCAGAAAAGCGCACATTCAGGAATAGGAGGCATGTGGCAGCTATTGCTGAAGCCATAACATGAAGGATATGTGAAGAAATTCCTCACATTTTCAACCTCGACACAGAAAAACACGACTAACCTATTAAGCACCTAAACTTTAACTTAAAAGCAACTGAAACAAGTAACCTAAAAGAAAAAAAAACTGGCTGAGTTTTCACCCCGTTTTATTAAGTGCTTTTTGTTTTACAGAACAAAACATACGTTTTGAAAAATCTCAAGGTACTTAGTTATGAAAAGTGTTGTGTGCAATTAATAAAACCAACAAAAAGTAGAGTTAAAAGTTGATCAAAAGCATTTTAAGACATATTTTCGTCCTTTATGCTGTATGTAAACATAGCACTATTAGTAGGAGTATTATCACTCATTTATCTATCCAGCTGATACATGTCTCATTTATTTTTAAGCAAAACTGTCCTCAATTTTTGACAAAAATAATGTTGGTTAGATACGTTAAAAAGGTTAATTTCTGATTTAATGTGCAAATCAAATTTGGAATCATTTATCATTTCAGGCAGACATCTATGAAAATAAAAAACCCCTTTCTATATACCTTTCTATATCTATCTAAGCTACAAACCAGCAGCTCCTGAGAGAAATATCTGACTCTTTATTTCAGCTAATTGCTCCACTTTGTTCCAGAGCGTTACTAGCTTTGGTTGGTGTGTCTCAGGCTACAGATGAACAGGTGGTGACCTCCTTCCTCAGTCAGTCCACACAAAGCCCCGGGCCCCGACACCAAGCTGTTTCAAGGCCACTTTGCCTACAAGGCTTTGCTGCAGGGTTGAGGATGCCCTCGAATACAGAATCTTGCTTTTTTTTTTTTTCTTTTTCAAAAACACCAGAAACTCATGGCCACTTCATTAGGTACACTTAGTAACAGATTTAAGGTGCAGGAAACTTGACAGATTTTGGTCCATATTAACACGATAGCATCACACAGTTGCTGCAGAGTTACTGGCTGCACACCCATGATGCCACTGAGTTAAGTAAGCTGTCTGATAACTGTAACAGATTTCAAAAGCAGGACAAAGTGACCTAAATACAGTAACATTCTCAACTCATATTTTTGCCTAGCAGGATGGTCTATAGGAGCTAATCCCGGTTCCGGCAAGGAGTCTGTCGGACCAATCACAATGCTCTATCTGCGTAGCGAGTCGTTGGGGTGGGCGTAGCACGATGACGACAGGGCTACGTGACGCTGGAGAAAACAAAACAACCAAGATAGCTGTGGCTAATGAACAGCGGTCGTTTGAATCGGCTCTGTCATCGATTTGGAAGTTGAAGTTTGAAAGTTGAGCAGAAAGAAGCACTCATGTCATCTGTTTATAAGGAGGGTGTATTTGCTGTTTTGCTGATCAGCTACAGTAAAAGTCTAATATACCAGCTGGCTCCGCTGGTAGCTAAAAGGATCGCTCTGAATGCGTCACATTGTCCGTTGCTCTGATTGGTCATAGCACTGGTTACTATTAGGTGCAGAGGCAGTTTGAACAACAACAGCTGGTCCCATCCACAGGCTTCATCTCTGCCTATGGACTGCCCCCAGACTACACATTTGATGTTATAGTCTGGCTTGTCAGGCTACTAAAGTGCAGAATTTGAGGAGATGCATTGAGTTTCGTTATATTACCGGACACAAGATTATCACTCTCTTATGAGTTGATGCTTAGAATGAGACAGTAATGGATCAGGGGAAAGCAAGTCCAGCTCCAAAGATGATGACATGGAGGGCCCCAATAACTGGGTTTGCCCTGGGCCCCCAAATGACTAAATACACCCCTGACTGTGGTCATGATGCTGAGGTAGGCTGCAGTGCAGGGGCCCAAATACCGGTAGTGCCAAGAAAATATCCCCACACTATTACACTACCAGGCTGGGCTGTTGATACAAGGCATCCATCATCTATCCATCTATCTATCTATCTATCTATCTATCTAATCCTAGTTTGGTGAAACATTTGTCTCAGGTTTAAAACCAGTCTCTGTGCGTTGACATATCCCTGCAGTCTGCGGCTTCTCAGTGGTAGATAAATGATGTGCAAATACCTGAAACAGCAGGGAGGTATACTCTTTACAAATCAGCAACATGTGCAGCCGACTGTGCTTTAAGCAACCACCTCCGTCAACTTCTCAGAGCTGAGACACCGACATAAATAACAAAGGAAAAGTGAAGCATCTCATCAGTCACATTCATCACTATCAGTGCAGATTAAGTCCAGGGTCCCCAGGCTCCAGAGCGGTCTGGGACACATCTGGGGGGGGTAGTTTACCGGCAGGGCACTTTTCTGGTAGTAGTCGAGTCTACCGAGGAGTTACTTCACTATCAGGGGGAAGAGAGCAGACACTTCATTCCTCTCCTCTGGATCATTTTCTATGTCAAACAGCATCACAGGCTTCAGAGGATCCTTCCTCGTGTCATTTGCTGATGATTTTTCATGGCCGGCCCGCAGGAACCAAACGTCACAACCTGCAGGAAATAAGATGAAGGACGTTAGCAACAGAACAAAACTAAGTACATGAGCACAACTGTGAGGTAGTCAACAATTCACAGCATTGCATTCATCTGACAGCTGCGTTTTTACACTAAAAACAGAAATAATAAGCTTATAAAATAAAATGCACCGTTAAAGATCAAAGCAGTAACATTTGTGCCACTTAATAAAGTCAAAAAGAATAGGACATGTTTTATTCATAGTTATAAGTGAGAAATACAACAGTAATAATTAAAAAGAATAAGGTGTAATAATAATAATATCATATCCCATCCTGCCAGCGGATCCACTTCAGTGCTACTTCTTCCTCCACTATTAGCAGTGATAAGAAGTGTTTCTGTGCACAAGTGCGTTTGATTTTCTGCTTCGCACTTAGACTAAACATGTCATCACAGGTGACAGGAGATACTGACCCGGGTAGCCAGTCAGCAGCTTCCACTTTAAGGATCGAATGGCGGCGTGAATGGACACATTGAAGCCAGAGTTGGCCCAGGAGTCTCCATCGCTAACCCGTCTCATTTTGCTTGGACCTGCAGAGAAAAGAGAGGACAGAGCTGATCTTTAAAAATATGGATAAAACTATAAACCTCAGATTAAGACAATATTAAACTGTCAGTTTAAACGCCCCTCTGTGGATGTCAACGCAAACCACACGAGTCGGGCACCAGATGTCACTGGATACCTGGATATCGAGTGAAGGTGTCAAAAAAACATACCAAAAAGAAAGCCCTCTTTTTGTGCTGCAGCAGGAATCGAGCACTCGAACAATCAAGAAAAGAAATTGTTTGAATTTCCTCAAACTCGTGGAGCTTTGAGTGCTGGAGGAATTTGGCAAACATGGCAGAAATGTGGTCAACGCAGCACCCGTCTGTCCATTTCTGCCAAGCACAATGAATAATACGCTGTTTGCCTGTGAGGAATAACGGTCACAGCTCCCAACTGGCACCATTTTACCAGTTTTATAAGGCAAAAGCAAATTATTTATCTTTGTTCTGGGGTGTCCAGACATCCCTGCAGCCTCCTGCCACGACTTATTTCTGCTCTGACTTATTTCAGACTTGACCCCGAAAATATGGTCCTGATTAGACAGATTAGTGGGTAATTTTAAAAAAAAACAAACAAGTCTTTTCATTGTTGTTCTCTTTTTCTACAAAGCTGACTCAACCACAGCAACATTTACAATCTCAGTGTTTTTTGCAGCCACATGACAAAAACTTTAACACTGCAGGTCTTTATTGTTGTTACATCAGCAAATCAGATCCAAGGGTTAATGCTGTTAAGTAAGCAGTTAAGATTTAATTTTCTTCTACTCTGCCCCCAAACACCAACTGTCCACTTCATCATCATGTGGATCCACAGAAGGAGGATCCACCGATGGGATCTAGAAAAAGGAAGGAGGTAAGGGGGAGGAGGAGTGGGAAAAGACCCTGAGAGAGCTGAGGAGGATGGAGGGGAAATTCAGGGCTGATTTAAGGCTTGGGCCAAGTCCAGGGTTTCTCTACGAGATGTTCAGGGACCCCTCTGTGACCCATTTAACCAGGATCCCTCCTCTCACATAAAGTGAGGGCAAAGAAGGGGGATTTTGAGAAGCATCTTCGAAGGAAGTATGTTAAAAAAAAAAAAAAAGGTGGGGAAGAAGCTAAATGGAGAAATGAAGAGAGGCTGGATGAACAGGAGAGCCTGAATGCACCAGGAGGAGCTGGTCGTCCAAAAAAAAGACTCCAAACATGAACGCTTCACTGGGTTTCTTCTCATCAGCCAGATGATTTAGGTGGTAATGACTGGGAGTAAACTCTGAGGATAATTTATATACAATTATAAACAGCTCAGTGTCTCCTATACACATATATATACATATACATATATATATATATATATATATATATATATGTATATGTATATACATATATATATATATATATATATATATATATATATATGCTAAACGTTTTACACAGGCCTTAACATTGTGAATTGAAACAAAGAAATTAAAAAAAATAAAACATTTAGGAAATCCAAGTACTTGCTTTAATTTCATAAAAAAACATCATGGTTTGTATAGTGATAGTAAAGGAGTAGTATAGAAGTGATAACTTTTTGGTTTGAAGCTGAAACTGAACCCAGATCTGCGTCGTGAGCAGCAGGAGTACATTATAAACCAGGCTGTTACAAACCTTATAAGGTGTTTCAGGTGAAGGACACCAAAATCTCTCTACGTTTAAAAGCTTTGTAAAACTCCAAATTACAGTCGGACGTCATGTACGGTGTTGATCAGCAATAGTTAGTCTTCTAGCACACCTACTAACATGCTGCATGAGACGCCACGCATCTATTCTCATGACGAGCCATTATGTGCCCATTATGACACATCTGTGAAACATTTCAGCACAAGAATGCACTCCTCCTGTACCTCCACTATTTTTGAACGTGCACCAGCAGAGTCAGAAATAGTAGCCTCAGCCCAGGACCACCTAATATTGAGTGGTTTAGACAAGAATGAGACCACTCCACTGTGTCCTCTGACCTATTTCCTGGAAACCTCCCTGCAATCACAGAGCTTAAACTACGAGCACAAACACACCCTGAACCTCAGCTATCTCCAGTTTCAGCACTGTTGACTGATAACACATTGTATTAGCCACAGTAATCACAAAAACGTAACTAAAATGTGAGACAAAGTAAAGCCAGGGGATTACAGGGGGAGATGCTTTATTTTAATTACAGATTGCTTAAGATCATTTTAATAAAATACTACCTCCGTGGGCTGGAAATTCTCACCTCATAAACTCTTAATCCACTCAAACAAATTTCCAACACTCATAATAAACACAATTTCTAACGTGAGTTTAGTCGAGTGTTACGTAACACTGTGCTATTCTCAGACACCAGTCTGCTTTGACTCCAGTTAATTGGATTGACGATGTCTTGAGTTCAGACAATGAGCCTCTTGTTGACGAATCACAATAAAAAACATCACAGATGTCACGAACGCATCACCTCTGAGCAAACTGTATGTAAATAATGGTCAAAAAATGTGTCTGCACTGGTTTTGGTCCACAGCGAGTCACGCAGGTAAAATTGTCCAACAGTTAACTCAACTGCCTGTTGGCCCTGTGACACACAGGTGACAAGCCAACAATAGAAAGTGAATAAAGGGATATTTGGAGATATGTCACTTTAAATATGACACGAACACTGAGGCTCTGTGAGGAGTTGCTTTCGACTCTACAGCACGTTTCCAGCCAACAACCAGAGGTCAAATTAGATTTAATTGTCACGGAACTTCTGTGCTCAGATCACGCCACTTATGTCGTTCCCTGTGAAGTTTATTTTGAAAGCGCTGTCTGCACGTTTGTAGGGAAAAAACACAAACTCTTCAGTGCTCAACAAATTTATCAGACGACCATCTTTAATGAAAATGATGTATTTAGTGCTAAAACATAATTACTGCTGTTATCAATGATTTTTAAAATATGCTGTTTTCTTATTTAGATGTTAAATTCCAGTTATTTCCTGTCATTCCTAACAACTAAGTGATAAGTGGTTGTTTGTTATTCTGGATTAATTTCTGACTCCTCAGTGAATTCCAGTGTTCTGGATCAAATTTCTAAAAAGGTGAATTCAGTTTAAATTCCTCACTCCTGTTCAAAACGGTGAAGAGTAGTGAACTCAGTGAGAAAGAAAGAGTCCAGTTAAAGAGAAGGAGATGATGCTGGAGGATATTTGAGACTAATAGAGCAGGTGGTTTAATACATTTGTTAATCACTGTAAGCAAAAACCAGCAGCTCCTGTGTTCTGGGTGGTAAAATTGCTGTTTTTAATCATCAGAGAACGTAGACAACAGTTTCATTTTCAGTCTGACAGCGAGAGAAAGGTGTGAAAATATTCTAAATATATCATATTTAGATTCAAGGGGGGAAAGACGTGTAGCTGTGTTGATATAAAATTAACTGGAGGAAAAAGAAAAGTCAGACAGTCAGGAAATTTTATCCATATCCATAACTGAAGCCCTGCAGGAGGTGTCAGGTCTTCTATGCAGTGTATTTATGTACAGTGACACGTGTCACTTTAAAATCTTGGTTGCTGCTATTCCCTGTTGTCGTTCATTGCTTGATGTTTGATATTTGACGTATATTTCCATCCATCCATTATCTACCGCTTATCCTCATAGGGTCGCGGGGGGGGCTGGAGCCTATCCCAGCTGTCTTAGGGCGGAAGGCAGGGCACACCCTGGACAAGTCGCCACCTCATCGCAGGGCACATAGAGACAGACAACCATTTACACTCACATTCACACCTACAGTCAATTTAAATTAACCAATTAACCTAATCCCCATGCATGTTTTTGGATGGTGGGAGGAAGCCGGAGTACCCGGAGAGAACCCACGCAGACACGGGGAGAACATGCAAACTCCACACAGAAAGGTCCCGGGCCAGGGATTCGAACCCAGTACCTTCTTGCTGTGAGGCGACAGTGCTAACCACTACACCACCATGCCGCCCCTTGACGTATATTTATGTTTTTATATTTATACTTTCTTACTACTTATTTCATGTTATTTTATTCTTTTTTTTTTTTGTTATATTGGGCTTTTACCGGGACCAGGGAATCTAATTTTGTTCACCTCATGTTCCTACCGTGTGATGCAACGACAAATAAAGCTCCTTGGATCCTTGAAACTTACATGGAGCGCCGTCGACATACAGAGGGTCGATGTTGTGCAGCAGCTCCACTCTTGGTGAGACGAGCCCTTTGCTGTAAGACAGAAATCAACTCTTCAACATATGGACACACAACACAACAGCGTGTCTGACTCTCTGCACTGTAAAAGCCACTGGGATCTGGAAATGTAAAGCAGCTGGCCGTTGTTCACCACACAGTCATGTGCTCTGACCGCACTGCACCACAGAGAAAACACTGTGCTCTCACTGACCACAGTGTCTGATAACACAACTGAAATAACTCTCCTCTGCCTGCCTGCCTGCTGTTCTGGGCCTTCATCTGTTTTACTCCACCGGCCGGGCCAATTAAAGAACAGCAACCGTGCAGCTGAAAAGCAGCAACAAACAAACAGCAATTTGTTGTGCTGCTCACACAGCAACGGGCGGCAGCCGGCGGTCACCTGACGTGCGTCAGCCAATCTAGTCAAGTGGAGGCTGGGAGTAGTAGTTTGTGGTCCAGGCCGAGCCTTGATTTGGTGCTGCAGCCCTCAATTTCGCCTCCTGACACTGTGTCCACATTTAGTTTACAAATATAATGTGTCAGTCAAACAGGAGTCAGTGACAGCCTGGTGATGACCTGAACATCTGTGGTCTGCCAACAGCTGCACATGACTTAGTAGATACATGAACAAGGTTAACGTAAGTTATGAAGGTAATTAATGTAAACAAACATTTTACAAACATCTTATGTAAACAAAGTGGGCGGCACGGTGGTGTAGTGGTCAGCACTGTCGCCTCACAGCAAGAAGGTGCTGGGTTCGAATCCCGGCCCGGAGCCTTTCTGTGTGGAGTTTGTATGTTCTCCTCGTGTCCACCATCCAAAAACATGCATGGAGATTAGGTTAATTGGTTCATTTAAATTGACCGTGAGTGGTTGTCTGTCTCTATGTGTCCTGTGATGAACTGGAGACTTGTCCAGGGTGTACCCTGCCTTCCACCCTAAGACAGCTGGGATAGACTCCAGCCCCCCCGCGACCCTATGAGGATAAGCGGTAGATAATGGTATTTACTGTATTTATAGAAATGAATAAGCAGTGTTTTGTTATGTGGCTCATTTTGAATATTATGTGGGGGAAGAGGAGGCAAAGTGGCTCTTTTGATAGTAAAGGTTACAGAAAGCGATGGAAGGGCTGCAGATCTGGGTGAGAATGACTGATGGAATTTCCTTCTCTTTGAGCTCCCATTGCCTCAGTAACAAAAGGCTTATTGAAGGAGCAAGAAAAAGGCGCTCGGTTCAGGCAGAGGTAGGAAAGAGGCACCAAGAGAGGGCAGGTTGTCAGCGCTCAGAGTGGGTATCACTCACGCTCTGAACTCTGACCCATGAAACAGATGTGTGAGCAAACACTGACAGCAGAGCAGCTTACCTGATTGTGTCCCAGACATTGAACCCGTCCAGAGGCTTTGTGCCTTTGGTGCTGCCTCCTGAGAAGTGGATTAAACAGTGGCGACACTCCCATAGGCATACGCCGTACAGCCCAGCGGACCCCACTTCCGGGTTATGGAACTCTCAATAGTTCCAACATGGCCGCCTGTCACGTCGACCGCCGTTCACTTCTATGGCCACAACGCAAGCACTCACCGAGGTAAAATGATAAAATATCCACCAGTTTAATGGCAATATGTGTGTTATTGATATCGATATATATGTAAAAATGTATGTCCCAAATGTAATTATGTTTTTTTTAGTCAGGAATTGGGATTGATTTTTTTATTTTTTATTTTATTTTTTTTTTACATTTTTATGATAATAGCTGCCTGCATTTGACATGTGATTTTATTAAATGTGTTTATATGTAATGTTTTGTATGTATCTGTGATTGTTCAATAGCATTGGTGGTAACAGTCAACTCTCACTCTGTTGACATTAAATCATACATTATACATGCATACACGTTATTGATGACAAACACGTCTGGTTTTACAATATCAGTTTATTTTGAGCCTTCTCATAATTTTTTTATTTTTTTTTCTTGTTTTCACACACACACACACACACACACACACGCACACACACGTGGTTGTGACTTTCATTTAAATTGCCCACATAAAATCTCTGAATGAAAACCATAATTTATCATCATTGTCCAATCTCAGAAAGGGTTCGAGAATAGCCTTATGTTGCTAAATAAGAGATCACTTTGCATCAGGTTACGATATAGATCCTTATTATCCAGTAAGTGAAGCTAGCAAAGTTTTCCCTCTAAAAACACAACCAGACAAACTTGTCATATTTCACTTTTATTTGTCATACAGGCACTCAATATACGCAAGTGACTTTGACGTGTACACAGTAATCTAATAAGAGTTGCTAATGTTGACTTATTATGGTTAATTTTAATATTTACCTCTTAAATGCGCACTCACTGCAGTCTGTCCCATTGAAGAGCATGGACAGTGCAGGCTACGCTTGGAACTATTGAGGGGTACATGAACCACGTGACCGCTCCGGCGGCGACATCTGAAGTTGTCGCCACTCTGTTTAATCCACTGCTCTGGCTGGCTCCTGCCAGGCCGACAATCGTCGGCAGCCAATCAGAGACGTGGATGAGTTCACGGCTGACAGTCCCAGGTCGCTCCAGCAGGGGGCCAGTGACGAACCCGACTCCACGGATCCCTCCTTCCCACAGCGTCCTCTTCCTGCCTCGCAGTGGCCAGTTGCTGCCGCCAAAAATCGTCTGACCTCCGTTATCTGGAGGACAGAAGCATCACAACACAAAGAGATTTACCAAACCAGTAAATAGGATGAAATTCAAGGAGGTTTGATTGAACAAGACAAGCCTGGAGAAATCAAACCAACCAAAATGGAAACATTTTGTCTGTACAGACAGAAAGTAAACCTTTGAAGACATAACTGACATTAGTTTCCTCAAAAATCTGTGCTCGCTGCTCTGTGAGGTTTGTGCTTGACCTGAATTCATTTATCACGTTCACCGTCTTTGTTTAGCATGTTAGCGGGCTAACATTTGCTAACAACTGTTGCAAAAGCTACAGAGGCACAGCTGTGGCTGATGGGAATGTCATTAGCTTTGCACGTATTTGGTTATCAGACTGTAAAGCCAGGAATCTTTGTCCATCTGAACGTCCTCAAAGTCTGAGGCAACTTGTGCGAAAAGTTTTGACCTGATGATGGCGCTAGACTAAACATTAAAGTCAGTAGAATTCATCCTGAGGGGAACATGAATGTCTGCACAAACTTTCACAGATATTTTACTCTGGACCGACCGACATCTCCACAGGTGGAGCATTAACAGCTCATCCCTGCATTGCCCTGTTAGACCAGTCCTCCTCCATAACATCCAACCATTACACACACTGAGGCAGTTAGACTGGCTGCCATCACCCCAGTAAGCCTGTCCAGCACAAACACAACATGACCAATCACATCCAGGCAGGGATCCCTGTGTCATGCAAGTCCAGGAAGTAGTCTGTGCCGATTCCCGAACTGTTCTGGAAAAGACTGTTTGCTCCTTAATGCCTTTTCAAGCTGCTCTCAGCCGGCCGACTCTCTCTTCACCTAAGGCTCTCTCGATCAAGTTGCTTACAGTAAAGTCCCTCTGGGGCAGAAAGTTTCATCATAAAGGAATTTCAAGGTCAGGGCTCGTTTCATTTCAGTTGAAATGACACAAACGTTATTGCAGATTTCACTAATAAAGCCACTGGTAGGCCTTAACGCAGACTATTTTCATTTTAAGGGATGTTTAGGAACAGTCTCCTGGTCAGGTGTTATATTACCAGTGCATCACAGGGACACAGGAGGAAGCAGGAAGTGTTTTTCCTCTGCAGAATCTGCACAGTCCTTCCAGTCGCATTCAAAAAAATGTGTGCATGACGAACAATAAAACAGGTCACCTACCGCAGGCATTAAAAAAAAACTTTACCTTCACAGCATTGTCTTCTAAAGAAAAAACTAAAAATAATTCTCAAAGGAGTTACCTCGCTGCAATTCATGAGCAGTTCCACGTAGAAACCCGAGAGGATCCACATGATTAGATGATGCTGCCCTCATCTTTGGCCACATGTTTCTGTAATGGTTAATCCACCAGTATGTGCAAGCTCTTTACTGCTAAAATATAATTATTGCTTTTATCCAGGAATTATTTTTTGATTGAGATACCACGTTCCAGTTATTTACTTCCAGTGTTCTGGTTCAAATTTGGGTCTAAAAAGGTGAATTCAATTTAAATTCCTCACTCCTGTTCAAAATGGTGAAGAGTAGAGAACTCAGCGAGGAGGAAAGAGTTCAGGAAAACAGGGCAGGTGATCTATAAATTTATCAAGGAAAAAACCCTCAAAACAAAAACAACAGGACAATGCCATCTAGTGAACAACCAGAGCATAAAAAGAGCTGTCTTCAGTGTAACCACCTCTGTGAAGTTTATTTTCACACTTGATTTATTGCTGGTCAATCTTGAAATTCTCATTTCCAAAGAAGTAAGACGATCCAGTGCTTCAGCAACTCGTCACATCTCAGGTTCTGCGGAGGATAAACTGTTCAGCACTAGAAACACACCTGTTGAGAACACCAGGACGGTGTTGTTCCAGAGCCCTCGCTGCTTCAGAGCCACAGTGATGTTTCCCACAGCCTCGTCCATGGCCGACACCATGCCTGCAAACAGCCTGCGCTGAGGGTCTTTGATGAAGCTGTAGGGGGCCACATAGCGCTGGGGCACCTGCAGGGGAGAGTGGACCGCTTGCATCGCCACATAGAGGAAGAGTGGCTGAAAGACAGAGAGAGAGAGTGTGAAGACTTTTTACTGCACTTAACAAACCAGAACAAGGACAGTTTAATGTGGAATAAAGACACTTAGAAATAAGTAAGTGACTCGCTTTAACCAGAACTGAGAGTCCAACGACACCGTTTGTCTGTCGACATGCTTTTTACATCATTTCCTGTTGGCACAGTTTGTACTAACAGAAAAAAACAGTATACTTTGAGTATCAGTACCTTGTGCATACTGTATTCTAGTAGTGTCTAAACGGGACAGATCAAGAGAAACAATGAGCCGTAGACGTCTCCTTATTCTGCCAGTAATCATTCACACCAGAACAGACACAGTGTGCGATAACACTCATGCTGAGAGAGCGCTGCCTCTCTCTTATCATCTACATGTGCAGTACTTCTGCTGTCTATTCCATTTCATTCATTTATGATGTATATTTGCAGACTCAGGTTTTCACCTTGTCTGTTGCTTGTTTAGGCATTAAGACATTGTTTACTGATATATATATATCAATCTAACAATGAATATACTACCTCATATTAGTGTGAAAATGTGTCACCTTGTCAGGGTTGTGTTTGGTGATGATGCTGGTGGCTCTCTGGCTGAACAGCTCAGTGGAATAAACTCCTTTGTAAGCAGTGGCGACCTCCTCTCCGTCCCGCAGGTCAATCCCACAGTGACCGTTGTCACAGCGGGCATGAGTGAAGTAATTCTCGCTGCCCGCCAGGTAGCCTGGAGCACACATATAGAAATGTGCAATACTAGGAATAAATGTGCATTCCTTGTTTTATCAGAGGCTTTAATTAATTAAAGCCACACATATGCCCACCATGTGTGGGATACCCCACCTCCTTTAGCAGCTGAGGCAGCAGCTTCTCATCCAGAGGCACACAGGAGGGCTGACAGGCATGGATGTACTGGTGCTGCATGCCCATGTGGATCTGAGGTTGAAACACAGACAGAGTGTCAGGCATAAAGGGCATAAAATTTTCAGAATAGACTCCTATAGTACACTCCTGATCAAAATTTTAAGAGCAGTTGAAAACTGCAAGAATTTACATTTTGCACTGTGGATCTTAAGAAGGTTCTAAGTAGTGCAAAAAGAAGATATGTGCGACAAAAAATAGTTAGCAATTTATACATTTTTCCCTGTACAATAAAACACTTAATTTGCTGTCCACGATGAACGACGAACAAAAAAACATCAAGGTGTAAAATAGATAAATTAAAGCAGCTTAAGGAAAATAAGGTAATTTCAAGGCAGCAGCATGTGCAGGTATGAGCAGTGATGAGCAGTGAGTGTGTCCTCATAAGAGCAAAAAGAAGAGGCAGCAGGATGCGGGTCTCACCTGGTACCTGCCGGTCATCAGCTGGTTTCTGGAGGGAGTGCACAGAGGCTGAACATAGTAGTTCTCCAGGCGGACTCCTGCTCCTGACAGCTCGTCCAGGTTTGGGGTGCGGATCTCTGAGTCATGATAACCGACATCATGCCAACCAAAATCATCCGCCAGGATGAAGACGACGTGAGGCTGTCGGGCTGAAGAAAGCACGAAGAAATTAAGGAGAAACACCGCAGTGATCAACAGAAACCCCATGGCTGGTTCCTCTGTAACAAACTCTACACGACTTCATCAGTATAACTACACTGCTGCCCTGCATTCACACAATTGGCTGTTTTTCCGGTCATGTGACTGGCTGTTTGTTTAGTCATCTGATTGGTTGTTTTTCCGGTCATCTGATTGGCTGTCGTAGTTGAGGCGCGTCATGAGCAGAACACGGAAGTGACAGGTGGACGATTGTAACTTTTACATTTAAGTGATTTAATGTCGACATTTGAACCTTTAAGGCACAGAGATAGGACAGATAATTAACGGAGCCTTTTATCCGCTATAATTGTTTCTTTTTCTACCGTTAAATACAAATGACCAACATTTATACGTTTCGCATATTGTAACAACAATATAATAACAACAAACAACAAATAATCCTGTTGTCGTCTCAACCATTTCGATTACAACTGAAACGAGTTTTTGATAATCGATTCACCGATCAACAGATAATAATATTCATTTGAATGATTTGTAGCTGGTTTCAGGCACTTTTCAAGCTAAAATGCCTCTAAAATCACATAAAATGTTTATGTTTTGGACTGTCCATGAGACAAAGCGAGCAATTTGAATTTTCTCAACAACATTTTTTTCTGATAAAACAATTTATGGATTAATCGAGAAAAGAAGAAAGCAGATTGATCAATAATGAAAATAATTATGAGTTGGAGCCCTAATTTGGATGTAATGAAGAAACAGAAGCATATCTCACACCATTTTATTTTACATAGCATTACTCTTACCCCTATATAATAACAGTATATTAGCCTGCTGTCATGTTTTTATGTAAATCATGAAATTATAAAAAAATATCCTGGTATTCTTTAATCTCTATTATACAGTATATACTTATCAGGAAATAAAATAAGCCCTGTGTGAAAAATGGCATAAAGCAACATGTAAGGATAGCCAAGGAGGAAATAACAGCTTGTGACAGTGGCACAAACAAAAGTTCAAAATAAGGACTTTCAAAATTAGATTTTTTCCCCTCTGGAAAGTTCTTCTAAACACAGAAAAGAATTATTTCTTTATGGGTGGTGGTGGTGGGGGGGTTGGGGGGTTGATGGGTGACAGAGTTTGAACATTCCTTCATCAGGTCTGACAGCTCTAACCTGTTCCCCTCCTTTCACAATAAATCACAGGAAGCTGAATCATTTAGCACACAGCCTTCCCAGCAGCTCCGCCTTCTGTTTTGTGAACCGTTTCACAGGATTTATGCCACTTTATTAAGTAGTTTTTGTTTTACAGAACAAAACATACATTTTGTAAAATCTCAAGGCACTTTGGTATGAAAAGTGTTGTGTACAATTAATAAAACAAAGTTAAAAGTTGATTTAAAGCGTTTTAAATCATTTTCATCCTGAAATATTACATTTTTACTGTATGTAAACAGAGCACTGATATATATATAATTTTTATGCAAAGCTGGCGAATGTAAGTTCAATATTTTTCTTGTACATTATTCCTGACAGAAATCGTGTTGGTTACATACTTAAAAAAAAGCAATTTTCTTTCAAATCTATGAAATTAAGAAAGTACCTTTCTATATCTGCATAAGATACAAACCAGTAGCTCCTGAGGGAAATATCTGACTCTTTATTTCAGCTAAACGCTCCACTTTGTTCCAGAGCGTTACTAACTTTGGTCATGTTCAGTCTGTCTTTGAGAGTGAGACTGAACCAAACCGCTGAGCTAAAGATGCTTAAGGGTGTTGGTAGGTAACTGTTTCCAGTTTTGTCCTCTCTTCTTGAGCATTGATTTGCAAAAGCTGAACAACCAATCAGAGTGATTTTTACTACCGAGAGCTCCACTAAAGACCTTGACAAACATCCAACAGTGAGGGAAACACTAAAAAGTCTAGACAACTTAAAATTGCATTTTCTCCAACAGCCAGCAGGGGGCGATACCAGTATAGGTTACTTCTGTATTGGCTTCATTGCCATTACTCACAAACCATCAGGTGATGTCACGATAAAATACAGTCTATGTTAGCAACAAATTCAAGTGCAGGAAACATCTTCGCAGATTTTGGTCCATATTAAAACGATAGCATCACACAGTTGTTGTGGAGTTACTGGCTGCACATCCATGATGTCACAGAGTTAAGTAACTACTAACTTAGTCCTTAATCTATCTATCTATCTATCTATCTATCTATCTATCTATCTAATCCTAATTTGGTGAAACATTTGTCGCAGGTTTAAAAACAGCCTCTGTGCGTTGACATATCCCTGCAGTCTGCGGCTTCTCAGTGGTAGATAAATGATGTGCAAATACCTGAAACAGCAGGGAGGTATACTCTTTACAAATCAGCAAATGTGCAGCCGACTGTGCTTTTAGCAACCACCTCCGTCAACTTCTCAGAGCTGAGACACCGACATAAATAACAAAGGAAAAGTGAAGCATCTCATCAGTCACATTCATCACTATCAGTGCAGATTAAGCCCAGGGTCCCCAGGCTCCAGAGGGGTCTGGGACACATCTGGGGTCGTCGGGGGGGTAGTTTACCGGCAGGGCACTTTTCTGGTAGTAGTCGAGTCTACCGAGGAGATACTTCACTATCAGGGGGAAGAGAGCAGACACTTCATTCCTCTCCTCTGGATCATTTTCTATGTCAAACAGCATCACAGGCTTCAGAGGATCCTTCCTCGTGTCGTTTGCTGACGATTTTTCATGGCTGGGCCGCGGGAACCAAACGTCACAACCTGCAGGAAATAAGATGAAGGACGTTAGCAACAAAACAAACCCAGGCTAGCACAGGCACCTATGTCTGACGACTGCAGGCACGCCCTCCGAAAGCTCCCGGTGGAGCTGGGCCAGAGGCGGAAACAGCACTAGAGCGCAGGAAGCAGTATAGCCAGGCTTCTGAAGCTTGGGGTCACCAGGTAAGAGCACAAGAGCAAGACCCACGCCAATCACACGACCTGAATCCACTGCCACAGCCCTGGCAGCACAGCCATGCTGCTGAAGGCAGTTGGCGGCAGCCCAGAGGGGCGCAGCCTCCACCCGGGCAATCCCAGCAGAGGCGAGTGCATGTTCAGCAACCCCCCAGGCCCCCAAACAACCGTCAGAGCACAGGCTGAAGGTCGGGGGCTGGCAGTGGGCAGATTTTCATAGCAGCATCTGGACTACTGGGCTGCGCATTCCCAAGACGCATGGGTTTTATCCACCATGTCACAGGGTTACAGGATGCAGTCCCACCACTGACACACACTCATCAGTCTGGGAGCCTTGGCAGCTTCCAGTGAGGGTGAACCTCCTGTCCCAGTTGGAAAGGAAGGTTTGGCATCCATCTCGAGCCTCCTACAGCTCTGGGTTTGGCCAGATCAGGAGTGATCGGCTTCCAGCCTTTGGTTTGTAAGACCCTGCAGAGGGCCAGGGCTCCTTCCACGGCCAGGTCTCCTTCCACGAGAGTGGTGTATCAAAGCTGCTGGGCTGCTTCATCTCATGGTGCAGGAACAGAGAGTCAAACCCAGTGTCATGCCCTCTGCAAGACATACTGCACTACTTGCAGGATCTTAATGATTAGTGTAACCATGATCTGAAGTTTAGAGTTATTGTTCCTTGTTAATTCAAGTGACTTTGTGTCATTTTCGCTGAGTCATGCATTTGGGCTCAGTCGCCTCGTGAGTTCTAACAAGGTTTGTTTGACTGGGCCGTAGAGGACATTCCTCCTTGTACTTGTTATCAGACCTTTGATATACTACTATATGTCCCTCTAGAACCAGTTTTTACTCACAGTAGAAACATGGCGGCCGCTCTCTATGCAGATATTAACAGCCCATTAATACAATGCCTCTCATTTTCAGGTGATTACTCTGAAGTGTTTCTGTGCGTTTGATTTTCTGCTTCGCACTTAGACTAAACATGTCATCACAGGTGACAGGAGATACTGACCCGGGTAGCCAGTCAGCAGCTTCCACTTTAAGGATCGAATGGCGGCGTGAATGGACACATTGAAGCCAGAGTTGGCCCAGGAGTCTCCATCGCTAACCCGTCTCATTTTGCTTGGACCTGCAGAGAAAAGAGAGGACAGAGCTGATCTTTAAAAATATGGATAAAACTATAAACCTCAGATTAAGACAATATTAAACTGTCAGTGGATACAAAACGCCCCTCTGTGGATGTCAACGCAAACCACACGAGTCGGGCACCAGATGTCACTGGATACCTGGATATCGAGTGAAGGTGTCAAAAAAAATATACCAAAAAGAAAGCCCTCTTTTTGTGCTGCAGCAGGAATCGAGCACTCGAACAATCAAGAAAGGAAAATGTTTGAATTTCCTCAAACTCGTGGAGCTTTGAGTGCTGGAGGAATTTGGCAAACATGGCAGAAATGTGGTCAACGCAGCACCCGTCTGTCCATTTCTGCCAAGCACAATGAATAATACGCTGTTTGCCTGTGAGGAATAACGGTCACAGCTCCCAACTGGCACCATTTTACCAGTTTTATAAGGCAAAAGTAAATTATTTATTTTTGTTCTGGGGAGTCCAGACATCCCTGCAGCCTCCTGCCACGACTTATTTCTGCTCTGATGGAAAACGAGCGCACCTTTCCAGCCATGAGAGAGTTCTAAAGTTCACGCCAGGCTTGACCCTGACAATATGGTCCTGATTAGACAGATTTGTGGGTAATTTCAGTGTCCTGTTGAAAAACAAGACTTTTTGTTCTTTTCTTCTCAACGTTTTTACATAGAGCCGACTAAACTACGGCAACATTTCCAATCTCAGTGTTTTTTTTTGCAGCTGCATGACATGTAGACGTGTAGCTGCGTTGACATAAAATTAACCGGAGGAAAAGGAAAAGTCAGACAGTCAGGAAACTTTATCCAAATCCATAACTGAAGCCCTGCAGGAGGTGTCAGGTCTTCTATGTTCTCATGAATGTTAATCACAGTGTATTTATGTAGTGACACGTGTGAACTTACATGGAGCAACGTCGACATACAGAGGGTCGATGTTGTGCAGCAGCTCCACTCTTGGTGAGACGAGCCCTTTGCTGTAAGACAGAAATCAACTCTTCAACATATGGACACACAACACAACAGCGTGTCTGACTCTCTGCACTGTAAAAGCCACTGGGATCTGGAAATGTAAAGCAGCTGGCCGTTGTTCACCACACAGTCATGTGCTCTGACCGCACTGCACCACAGAGAAAACACTGTGCTCTCACTGACCACAGTGTCTGATAACACAACTGAAATAACTCTCCTCTGCCTGCCTGCCTGCTGTTCTGGGCCTTCATTTGTTTTACTCCACCGGCCGGGCCAATTAAAGAACAACAACCGTGCAGCTGAAAAGCAGCAACAAACAGCAATTTGTTGTGCTGCTCACACGGCAACGGGTGGCAGCCGGTGGTCACCTGACGTGCGTCAGCCAATCTAGTCAAGTGGAGGCTGGTAGTTTGTGGTCCAGGCCGAGCCTTGATTTGGTGCTGCAGCCCTCAATTTCGCCTCCTGACACTGTGTCCACATTTAGTTTACAAATATAATGTGTCAGTCAAACAGGAGTCAGTGACAGCCTGGTGATGACCTGAACATCTGTGGTCTGCCAACAGCTTGTGTATATACGTGGAGATCAACTAATCTATCAGAGCCTCAAAGAGCCTCCAGCATCATTTCATTCTGGTGCCTGAGTTCAGGCAGAGTCAGAGTGGGTATCACTCACGCTCTGAACTCTGACCCATGAAACAGATGTGTGAGGAAACACTGACAGCAGAGCAGCTCACCTGATCGTGTCCCAGACGTTGAACCCGTCCAGAGGCTTTGTGCCTCTGGTGCTGCCTCCTGCCAGGCCGACAATCGTCGGCAGCCAATCAGAGACGTGGATAAGTTCACGGCTGACAGTCCCAGGTCGCTCCAGCAGGGGGCCAGCGACAAACCCGACTCCACGGATCCCTCCTTCCCATAGCGACCACTTCCTGCCTCGCAGTGGCCAGTTGCTGCCACCAAAAATTGTCTGACCTCCGTTATCTGGAGGACAGAAGCATCACAACACAAAGAGATTTACCAAACCAGTAAATAGGATGAAATTCTCTGTGACCCTATGTGAGGATAAGCGGTAGAAGATGGATGGATGGATGGATGGATAACTATTGCTGTTATCCAGGAGTTAATTTTTGATTGAGACGCCAAATTCCAGTTATTTACTTCCAGTGTTCTGGCTCAAATTTGGGTCTAAAAAGGTGAATTCAGTTTAAATTCCTCAGTCCCAGTTACAGCTATAGTCTGTCATTCTGTTCAGAAACACTTTTTGTGACACTCTGGTCGAGTGAAAGAACCAATCAGATGTTTCCATGTCTCATCCTGCTCACATCCCCCTCTGTCCCTCCCTCCTCCCCACTGTTTCTGGAAATATCCAGCACACTCCTCGGTGAGTTAGCAGGAGAATCTGCTCTGTAGTGTACAATGTTAGAGAAAATGCAGCCAAAAATACCACGTCCAGTGTTACTTCTGACAGCTCACCCTGCTAAACAGACAAAGAGAAGAAAGAGGGAGGCAGAAAAGAGCAAAAGACAAAACTCTGGATAAAGCTAAGAGGACAAACCAGAACATCAGTGAAGACACTGAGACATCTGAAGGGACTGAAAAGTGATGCAGAAGTTTCTGCTTTCATTCTGTTGGACAAGTAATTTTTTTTTTTTTTTTTTAGCTTAGGGTTCTTAAGAACCTGATAAACCCTCCCCCCCACAAACCAGAGCATAAAAAGAGCTGTCTTCAGTGTAACCACCTCTGTGAAGTTTATTTTCACACTTGATTTATTGCTGGTCAATCTTGAAATTCTCATTTCCAAAGAAGTAAGACGATCCAGTGCTTCAGCAACTCGTCACATCTCAGGTTCTGCGGAGGATAAACTGTTCAGCACTAGAAACACACCTGTTGAGAACACCAGGACGGTGTTGTTCCAGAGCCCTCGCTGCTTCAGAGCCACAGTGATGTTTCCCACAGCCTCGTCCATGGCCGACACCATGCCTGCAAACAGCCTGCGTTGAGGGTCTTTGATGAAGCTGTAGGGGGCCACATAGCGCTGGGGCACCTGCAGGGGAGAGTGGACCGCTTGCATCGCCACATAGAGGAAGAGTGGCTGAAAGACAGAGAGAGAGAGAGTGAAGACTTTTTACTGCACTTAACAAACCAGAACAAGGACTGTTTAATGTGGAATAAAGACACTTAAAAATAAGTGAGTGACTCGCTTTAACCAGAACTGAGAGTCCAACGACACCGTTTGTCTGTCGACATGCCTTTTACATCATTTCCTGTTGGCACAGTTTGTACTAACAGAAAAAAACAGTATACTTTGAGTATCAGTACCTTGTGCATACTGTATTCTAGTAGTGTCTAAACGGGACAGATCAAGAGAAACAATGAGCCGTAGACGTCTCCTTATTCTGCCAGTAATCATTCACACCAGAACAGACACAGTGTGCGATAACACTCATGCTGAGAGAGCGCTGCCTCTCTCTTATCATCTACATGTGCAGTACTTCTGCTGTCTATTCCATTTCATTCATTTATGATGTATATTTGCAGACTCAGGTTTTCACCTTGTCTGTTGCTTGTTTAGGCATTAAGACATTGTTTACTGATATATATATATATATAGATATATATCAATCTAACAATGAATATACTACCTCATATTAGTGTGAAAATGTGTCACCTTGTCAGGGTTGTGTTTGGTGATGATGCTGGTGGCTCTCTGGCTGAACAGCTCAGTGGAATAAACTCCTTTGTAAGCAGTGGCGACCTCCTCTCCGTCCCGCAGGTCAATCCCACAGTGACCGTTGTCACAGCGGGCATGAGTGAAGTAATTCTCGCTGCCCGCCAGGTAGCCTGGAGCACACATATAGAAATGTGCAATACTAGGAATAAATGCGCATTCCTTGTTTTATCAGAGGCTTTAATTGATTAATTAATTAAACATACCAAGGTATGAGTCAAAGCCCCTGCGTGTGGGCAGACAGTCCTTCTTGTACATGCCCAGGTGCCACTTGCCCACCATATGTGTGGCATACCCCACCTCCTTTAGCAGCTGAGGCAGCAGCTTCTCATCCAGAGGCACACAGGAGGGCTGACAGGCATGGATGTACTGGTGCTGCATGCCCGTGTGGATCTGAGGTTGAAACACAGACAGAGTGTCAGAGTGGATCACAATAAGGACTTTCCATCTGCAGTGTTACCCCTATAGTGTATTTGGGAGGGTGCCCCCCAGCAGGATCCCCATCCAGAAATTCAAGTTGTAGATTAAAAAAAAAATCCCTTCCGTGTAGGAAGCAGAAAGCGTGAGGGAGCATGGTGCACTCAGACTAGAACAACAGATGTTACGGTAGCTGGTAGGAGTTTTGTATGTTGAGAGAGTTAAACAGTACTTTAAGTTCCATATTTGCTACAAACACTGTTGGTTTCTTATGGTAGCCCTGTAACCTTGTTATTTATTTTATTTTATTTTTTTTATTTTATTTCATCCATTGATTAAAATCAAAACAATTCAATATACAGAATACACAATGTTCCCAAATATGAATGAAAGGGAGCAGAAAGAAGAATAATCTTATATAATCTGCCCCTTTACCCCCAAAATAATAAAAAAAAAATTACAAGGAACTTAACGTGAAAAAAATGAAAACAATGACAACACAATAAACAGCAAAATAACAGTCACGTTCCATTTGAGTTCCCAAAATAAATTTCCTTATTCATATTAAACTAAACAAAGAAATATGTGTCTACCGTCCCTGAACAATACAATGAGTTTAATATGCAAACATAACTAACATATCTAATTATATTTCGTCAACACACTGGCTTTAATTGTTCTTTTAAATATAAATTTTGATTTTGATTCTTTGGGTTCTTTGCTCAGATTATTCTATAGACTGACTCCTTTCACAGAAACACAACGTTAAATGACTTTTGTCCGACTACATACATAAGTTTGTATTTGGAAGTAAACACGACGAGGAAGACATTCAACAATTCAGTTTGTATGAGTCAACAAAATGTTAGGATAATAAAATAAATATCGGTATCGGTGGAGAAAAAAAAATCAATAACAAACAAATTATTAATGGACGACCGGAGGTTCCCCGAACACTCGTGAGCAAAAAATCCCTTTATATTTCTGGTCCTACGTGGACGCACGCGGTGAGTGTGTCCTCATAAGAGCAAAAAGAAGAGGCAGCAGGATGCGGGTCTCACCTGGTACCTGCCGGTCATCAGCTGGTTTCTGGAGGGAGTGCACAGAGGCTGAACATAGTAGTTCTCCAGGCGGACTCCTGCTCCTGACAGCTCGTCCAGGTTTGGGGTGCGGATCTCTGAGTCATGATAACCGACATCATGCCAACCAAAATCATCCGCCAGGATGAAGACGACGTGAGGCTGTCGGGCTGAAGAAAGCACGAAGAAATTAAGGAGAAACACCGCAGTGATCAACAGAAACCCCATGGCTGGTTCCTCTGTAACAAACTCTACACGACTTCATCAGTATAACTACACTGCTGCCCTGCATTCACACAATTGGCTGTTTTTCCGGTCATGTGACTGGCTGTTTGTTTTAGTCATCTGATTGGTTGTTTTTCCGGTCATCTGATTGGCTGTCGTAGTTGAGGCGCGTCATGAGCAGAACACGGAAGTGACAAGTGGACGATTGTAACTTTTACATTTAAGTGATTTAATGTCGACATTTGAACCTTTAAGGCACAGAGATAGGACAGATAATTAACGGAGCCTTTTATCCGCTATAATTGTTTCTTTTTCTACCGTTAAATACAAATGATCAACATTTATACGTTTCGCATATTGTAACAATATAATAACAACAAACAACAAATAATCATGTTGTCATCTCAACCATTTCGATTACAGCTGAAACGAGTTTTTGATAATCGATTCACCGATCAAAACAATTTATAGATTAGTTGAGAAAAGAAGAAAGCAGATTGATCAATAATGAAAATAATTATGAGTTGGAGCCCTAATTTGGATGTAATGAAGAAACAGAAGCATATCTCACACCATTTCATTTTACATAGCATTACTCTTACCCCTATATAATAATAGTATATTAGCCTACTGTCATGTTTTTATGTAAATCATGAAATTATAAAAAAATATCCTGGTATTCTTTAATTTCTATTATACAGTATATACTTATCAGGAAATAAAATAAGCCCTGTGTGAAAAATGGCATAAAGCAACATGTAAGGATAGCCAAGGAGGAAATAACAGCTTGTGACAGTGACACAAACAAAAGTTCAAAATAAGGACTTTCAAAATTAGATTTTTTCCCCTCTGGAAAGTTCTTCTAAACACAGAAAAGAATTATTTCTTTACGGGGGGTTGGGGGGTTGATGGGTGACTGAGTTTGAACATTCCTTCATCAGGTCTGACAGCTCTAACCTGTTCCCCTCCTTTCACAATAAATCACAGGAACAAAGCTGAATCATATAGCACACAACAGCTTGATTTTCCATAACAGAGCAGCTCTAGCAATAACATGAATTTATAATAAAGCCCTGACTTGAAATCATCTGAGGTACATCTGAGTAAAATCTTCATTAGCTGGTGAGAAACTGGTCAAGAACAGTCTGTGCTTATGCTTTTCCCTTTGCTTTCTTCTGCAGTCGGGTCCGTGTGGGCTCGGTGAGGACTAAGGGCTCCTGGATCACCATGGCAGGGTATTTCCTCCCCAGCAGCTCCACCTCCACCTTCTGGCCCACCGAGCAGAGCTCCAGAGGCAGGTAGGCGAACGCCAGGCTCTGCTGGGAGCTGTAGCTGTAGGCTCCAGATGTCGTGTTGCCGACCACCTGATGAGAAGTCACACCGGCTCATGTGAGAATAACCACAAAATAACTGAGAATCACCAGAGAACCTCCACTGGTGCTAACCTTGCCGTTGAGCCAGATGGTCTCGTTGCCTTCCGGGTCGACATCATCTGTGTCCACGCTGAGGTAGGAGAGCTTTCTCTTCAGGCCCTTGGCTTTGATTTCCTGTAGGGCTGCTTTGCCGATAAAGTCAGCAGGCTGGACGAACAGACACAATCCATTACTTATTATTACTGGTTACAGAAGGTGTGTAAGATACGGCGACATCTGGTGGTGTGGTTTCAGATTGCATCCAAACTGAGTTTCCCTCTATTTATAAGACTGTGAGCCGAAGAGTGAAAAATGCACTCAGAGGCCATCCATACCATAATACCACTACTTTAGGAGCAACAGGAAGTCAGAGGGCAGCTGGTGGGAGAACTACCATGGCCTCTAGTTGACACACACGGGAAAGTTTCCAGTGTTCCAGTGGAGGACCTGCTTCATTTGTAGATATGAAAGCTAACAAAAACGCAACAGCTGATTATACACTAAAAGAAACATAGCTATGAATTTCATATTTAATTTATGTAAATAGATCGCCCGAAATGTTTCAAAGGTATAAATGTATAAAGTCTGCTCCTCCTTTGAGACTCTCATCCTGCTGCCATCAGCAACAATTATTTTAGAATATAATTTTAATCAATTTAAGCATCACTGGCTGATTTTTAACACAGATGGACTCATTACTGTCACCTGTCTTAATTACTAATTTGCGATATTTTTTCACAGCAAACTTTTCTCTATTTATTTCATATGATTATATGAAAGTCATATCCATAGTATAAATATTTAATTTAATTAAAAAATCTATTATTCTGTAGTACATACTGTCAATATTCATAATTACTATCATTAATTCTATTATTTCATTATTGTTGTTATATTTTTCCACTATAGTTTGTTTATGCTGCTGTAACAAGTGAATTCCCCCAATGGGAATCAATAAAAGTATTAACATGTATTTATATTTATGTAATTAAAAGGAGATGGGTGGTTACCTTGTTCAGTTTGACGAAATAATCCAATCCAGCCTCCAGAGGATTTGTGTCACAGTTCATCTGTAAGGTCATAACAAAAAAAAGAGTCACAGCCTGTGCTGCATAAAGGAGTAGTTCAACGTTTCTTGTAGATGAGAACACTGACACCACTCTCATGATCAATAAGAATCTGCCGTCTGTTAGCTTAGCTTAGCACAAAGACTGGAAACGGAGGGGAACGGCTAGCCTGGCTGTGACAAAATGTGCATAATGCCACCTCTAAAACTCACTAATTAACGTGTTTTATCGCTGCAATTATTACAACAACTGCACATATTACTTGGCTGGGGAAATGTGCATTATTTTTATCTGTGATACTTCTTTTATTTTTGAGTGATAACTCGGCAGTAAAGCTCTTCTTGATTCTCATTTGTTGAATGGCAACAAAAAACTAAACATGAGAAGGAAAATATGTGTGTGTTTGTGTCCATGTGGGCACCTCAGCCCCCCAGCCTCTGAAGCCCTTCTCCAGTCTGAGGGACGACATGGCGTAGGTGCCAAAATTATCGATGCCTTCGTCTTTTCCTGAGTCCATGATGGCCTGGTACACAGCCGCCATGTCCTTCTGCTCGATGTACAGCTCCCAGCCGAGCTCGCCTGAACACAGAAACACAAGAAAGGAAAGAAACTGAAGTGTTTGTTCTCTTAATAAACCCATTTAACAAGACTAGTTAGAGCTACAAAACACAAAGATGCTCAGTTTACCATCACGTAAAACAAAGAACAGAACTTTTACTTTTGCTTAAGAATGATTAATGGATTATTAAAACTGATTAATTATCCGTCGATCCAATCAATTAATCGACTTATTGCTGCAGCTACACAGAGATATAAATAAGCATAACTGAAAAAGATAAAATACTTGACTTTCAAAGTTAATGAGACATAATTTTAACTTAGTTTAATTTTGTATATGATAAATAGAATAGAATAGATCAATAACTATAATATCATATTAATGTAGTAAGTCCAACCCAATATAAAACTGATTAATTGACTTTTTGCTGCAGCTACACAGAGATATAAATAAGCATAACCGAAAAAGATTAAATACTGGACTCTCAGAGTTCATGAGTCATAATTTTGACTTAGTTTAATTTAGTGCAACATCTTTAATATAATAACTATGATATCATATGAATGAAGTACGCCCAACCCATGTGTATTTGTATTTTCAGCAAGCCTTATTCTTATGCTCACAGCAGAAATGTGCTTCCATAGAAAGTTAGATGATTTCACATTTATCATTTTGTCCAGTTGATACTTGCAGGAGATGATACAGCACTTTGTCGACTGTTTATATATATATATATAATGCATTATATTAGTTTATTCTCAATCAAGCTTTTTATTGACACTTAATCCCATCATTTGCTTTAAAGAGACCAATTAAGACAAACAGAGTGTGTGTCGTACCTGTGTAGGAGATCCTGATGGCCCGGACAGGAATGCCGGCCAAATTTATGCACTTGCAGTGAAGGAATTTGAAGCTGGTGTCGCTCAAGTCCTCATCCGTCAGCTTCTGAAGGACTTTGCGAGACTTTGGTCCAGCGATGCCCAGCACGCCGACGTCTTCTGTTACGTTGCTGATGTCCACGTCGTAGCCGCCGTCTGCAGCTTCTGCCTCGATCCACCTGAGTCCAGTTCAGAGCCACACATGAAAAAGATCCTAATACTGTACCTTTGCAGGATGTCATTAGTCTGAGTGACGAATGGGTTAAAGATGAAAGGTTAAAGTGGCGTTTTAGACCTCTAGCAGCGCTACAGAGCTCTTTTTCACCACATTCTCACCTCAGTCTGCTGATATAACAACTCCACACTGATTTTGACAAAAAGTATTACATTTTTTTATGGATTACTGTTTGATTTTCATAGGATTAATATTCAATATCACCACAATGCTACAGTTCATAATGTAGAAGTTATTCCTCTGGTATTGCACTTTGTAGACGGTCCCTGCTCTAGGGTTAGGGTTAGGGTCTCCTCAATGTTTTCTGGTAAGAATACAGTAGTAGCTCATCATGTGTCTCATCAACACTGCAGAAATGCATCGTTTGCATCTTTAGATTATACTAGATTTGACGTATTGATCCAGGAAGTTCAAATCTGCTAATATCTTTCTAACTTTACCTCAGTAGACGGCAGTGTCCACCACAAAATTAACTTGTTATCATGAGAAAACAAGATTTATTTTCTCAAGATAACAAGAAAAATAAGTTGTTATCTTGAGAAAACAGTGTTAAAATTATTACTCTTTAGTTTATGTTTGCTAATTATCAATCATATTTGATTTGGATTAGAGTTTATTTTTCTTTTGTTCATTGGTTAAATTATTTGCTAGTCCAGTTCAACACTTTGTCCTGGGTTATACTGGGGGTACTGTGGGTTATACAGGGAGGAGGACTGCTCTGTTCACTGTTTGCTTTACCTTTACCTTAACTTCTTTTGCCTGCATGAATTAAAAGCCTGTGATGTTTGATAAGTTTGATATTTTTTTTACAAATGGCCACTCCACTAATGTTTTCAGGAAAGAAAACCTTGGTGAGTCACACTGAATGTAAACTGTCTGTCACATATAGGATCATCTCAGTGTGAACAGGGTGAAGCGACCTTGATAACCCCTCTATCGGCAGCCTGGTGCTATGGACACTAGAGGTCTCTGCACAGCTGCTGGGTGCAGCCAGTGTTTGAACACGCTGCCTCCTGATTGGAGCAAAGTGAGGGGAGTAGTGTGGACAGCTGCTGGCAGGTTTTAGGTTTCTGTGGTATAAAAGATACAGTGGGAGATTTTTCTTCAGCTCAGCTTGAGACTGAACTCTGTCCAGGGCAGGACTGACCGAGGACACTCTGCAAGACCGAAGACCATTTGTTTACTTGTCCATGTCTGTGTGCAGGTTTGCTACGACACATGAAAATATTCCAAATATTCACTCCAAAGTGACAATACTACTGCAACTACAATGACTCAATTCTGCTCATCCATTCAGTTGCAAAGTGCAAGAAGCTGTAATTTAACTTCATTAATCAGTGATCCATCCTATGAAAACGCACTCAGAGCATTTTCACAAATATGACAATAAATTCATCAAATAATCATATTTTTGGGTACCCCTGAAGTTTCATTATTGTAACATGAATAGTATTATATATAGGCCAGAATTTACTGGAATTTGTAATTAAATAATTCCCACATTTTGATTGATCCATAAATTGTTGATTAAATTTTAATCAAAGAGATTTATTCCACCATTCAGTGTCAGGTGTTTACCACCTCTGCCCTAAATTAACAGTATCACTGATTACCATAATATTTTTTAATGTTTCTGTAGTGGATAATCCACCAGTATGTACAAGCTCTTTAATCAAAATAATATATTTAATGCTAAAATATAATTATTGTTGTTATCCAGGAAAAAGCTGAAAAATATCAAAGCACATTTTTGTTACTTTTTGATAGAGATGTTAAAGTACAGTTATTTCCTGTCATTCCTGATCAGAAAAATGTGTTTTAGTGATCGTTTGTTATTCTGGATTCATTTGTGATTTCTCAGAGAATTCAAACACACGTCTGGAAAAACTGCAGCACCGAAGCATTTTAAATTTGCTGCCACTCTGATGGGCCTCCTCTCCATGGCAACCATGGCTGATGCTCTTGGGTATTGTAGTCCTCTGTGAGGATGCCATAACATAAAGCTATAGTGCTGTCGCATCGTCCAGCGGAGCCCTGCGCTCAGGATTATTGTTTGAATGGAAAAATTAAAGGCACAACCAGCTGGGAGTTCAAGCATGTGTGAAGTGCTTCACCTGAGGTCATGACCTTCTGAGCCCGAGCCGGTGATGAGCAGGAACTCTCCAGGTGACAGCTGGGTGATGGTGACCTCGGCGAAGACTCTCCCAGAAGGCGTCAACATGTGGCTGATGTTAGTCAAGCCCACCTGAGGGTCAAAACGGTGATGAGTCACAAAAAGAGAGCATGCACTTCAATCACCTGACGCCGGCGTTGTAGTAAAGCGTGCTCCACCTTTGGCATGGTGTTGGCAAACAGGCGATCCAGCAGCTTGTGCGAGTCCTTCCCTTTCACAATAAACTTGCCGAAAGGCGTCAGGTCGATCACTCCCACCTTCTCCATCACCAGGCGGCACTCTCTGCCGACCGGTCCAAACCAGTTGGTGCGTCGGAAACTGGGCCTGAGTGCCAAAATGTGCAACAACACTCCTGTAATTAGTGCTGCAACTGTCGTGTTACACTTAACATGACAGTAATTAGTGCTGCAACTGTCGTGTTACACTTAACATGACAGTAATTAGTGCTGCAACTGTCGTGTTACACTTCTGTTATCAGTGCTGCAATTCTCTCATAATATCAGTCAATCAATCAATCAAGTTTATTTCTATAGCCCAAAATCACACTGCATGCCCCAAAGGGCTTCACAGACGCACATTTATGGATTGAAGCAGGCAACCACTATCAAGCCACGAAACAGTGCTTTAAAAACAATCTTATGGGTAGAAAATTCAATAAAATCATCAGCAGAAAATACAGTACTAATGGGAGTCGGTTGTTTCAGGGTGAGTTTTGCTACTCTGTCAAACAGGAATTTCGGGTTGCTTTTATTGAAGTTAATGAGCCTAGAGTAATGGGATTGTTTTGCAAATGAGTGCATGTTTGTATTTCAAAAGGCTGTCGTTCCAGGCAAGGCGAAACGCTTCAAGTTTCTTAGCACGCCACTTATGTTCAAAGTTCGACGGCTCATTTTGAGGGAGAGCGTTTCCTCAGTAAACCACGGCGAATGTGCACTACTTTTATTTATTAATGTGCAACAACATCATGACCGGGAAACGGCAGATTTCTATACTATATACAACACTTGTCTCATATGAGAAGGAATCTTGTCATGATAGAAGGAGAGTGTGGAGCTTAGATATTAAGGAAGAAATTGATGAAGCTGAGTGGGCAACAGCCTGTTTAAAAGCTCAAGTACAAACCATTAATACCCGAATGAAACTGCTACAGCACAAGCGGCTAATGAGGACATACATAACCCCTGAGAAGCTAAATAAATGGTCCCCTGACATTCCAGATACATGTGAAGTGTTTAACTGAGAAGGGTACGCTGATTCATTGTGTATGGGAATGTCCTAAGCTGTTAGCTTTTTGGAAAACGGTTGTCCACACTCTAAGTAAAATTACGGGCATTCAGGTACCCTGTATAGCAAAGCTTTGTATTTTAGGGATATACCCGGATTGCTTCTCTGCCAACTCCAAGTGTAAGACTCTGACCAACTTTGGCCTCCTGCAGGCCAGGAGGACGATTGCTTTGTCCTGGAGAGAGACTGAAGTATCCTCAGCACAATCTTGGATTAGAGAGATGGCAATGTGTGTTACTCTGGAAAAGCTGACCTATGTAATAAGGAGCAAAGTACAAGAATTTGAAGAGCTATGGACACCCTTAATGGACTTTCTCAAGCAGTAGTGGATCATGCGTTTCCATAGGATTATTCATTGATTTTTTTATTTAAATTATGTATATATAATTTATGGTAAATGGTGTTGCATTTGTATAGCGCTTTTCCAGTCTACCGACAGCTCAAAGCGCTTTTACACTACATTTCCCATTCACCCATTCACACACACATTCATACACTGATGCCAGTGGCTGCCATGCAAGGCGCCAACAGCTCATCAGGAGCAATTTGGGGTTCAGTATCTTGCTCAAGGACACTTCGACATGCGCCTCGGGGGAGCCGGGATTCGAACCAGTGATCTTCCGATCACTAAACGACACGCTCTACCACTGAGCCACAAATTCTAATATATAATTTATCTTACTTTACTTATTTAATTTAATTAATTATCATTATTATTATTTTACAGTTCTATTATTATTTTTTGTATGGGTATGCAGAAGGATTTGTTTGAGAGTTACTGTGGACCTGTTTCTGTATGCTCATGTTGAAAATTAATAAAAACATTGTTCAAAAAAAAATGTGCAACAACTTTCTTGTTATCAGTGCTGCAACTTTCTCATGATGTGCAATATTTTTATTTCTTGTGCACTACTTTTATTTATTATGTGCAACAACACTCTCATGATGTGACATGGTGAAAAAGTGTCGTTGTTGTTGATACAGTAGTTGTCTGCATGTGTTGTCCAGCAGCTGTCCTGCAGAGTGGGGCAATGACTAAATAGCTGTCTTGTGCTGCAGCTTATCCAGTTGTGAGGGAACATGTGTTTGAGTTTTGTGCCAGGAACACTGTGTGGTCAAACATTTCCTCTGCCCAGCGTGGATCAGAGCATCTTTCTTTATGCATTGCTGGAGCTGTTTTCATGTTCTGTGCAGGATTGTGTGAATGCTGGTTAATTAACATGTAGTGACAGCGGTTAGAGAGATGTTAGAAGCAATTATGACAAAGGGAAGTATGTGTTCAAATGTTTGCCTCTTGAGATTCAGTTGTGCTGTGATTAAAGTCTTTTATTCCGTTGCAATTAACCAAAATTGCACTATGGCCAGTTCTGGCTCGGCAGTTATATGCCACATTTATGCAGATTCCGATGCACGAATGATGCTACTTAGTGCTTACTTTCTGGTTTTGATGATTCCTGACATAATTTAACAGCCACAAAGACATTAGAGATTCATATATTCATATATATGAACATCACTGCCTGGCTTACTTGTATCCAGTGTCGTCTCCAGGTTTGTAGAACCAGTGAGGCTGCTCCCAGCCGGCATGAAATCCCATGGATGCTTTGTCCTTCAGCAGCTCATAAATGCCGCTTTTCCGGTGGGTTGGTCGACCGGCGAATCGCTCCTCCTTTGGGTAGCCAACTGGAGTGAAGAAGAGATGGTTAAAACACGCAGCGGCGTTAAGTAGAGGAAGGATTTGTCGGATGGACGCATTTTGTATTTGTCTTACCCACATTGTTGAAGCCATAGGATTCTCGGGCTTTGGCGCACAGGAAGGGCACGTCGACCCATTTGCCGTAGCGGTTTGGGTCGCACTCGATCAGGTCGTAAGGAGGCTCGCCATTCCTGATCCAGTCACTCAGGAACTTACCGATTCCGCCAGCGTGGATGACTCCATACCTGGAGAAAAAAGCTCTGAGTGTTACGAAGCGAACTAAAGAATCTATGACCTGATGCCCGACAACACGTACCCAAAGCCAATGGCGGTCCAGTAGTTACGAACACCTTGGTGCGGCCCGACCATGGGCAGCAGGTCAGGGGTGTACGTGATTGGTCCGGACACGATGTTGATGATGTCGGCTTTCTTCAGCACAGGGATCATCTCCATGGCCATCTCAACGTGCTCCATTATCCGGTCCAGGTCCGACTCAAACAGCTCCTTACCGAAACCTTCGGCAGACACATTAAACACACGGTAAGACCACAGAAAAATTGAAAAGGCATTCAGACTAAGGGACGAACTAACGGACCTGGAGGCACTCCATCTCTGACCCAGGAGTCCTGCAGAACCATCTTATTCATCTTTTCATACGGGCCAAAGAGCAGACCGTCTCTTTCCTGTCGCAGGTAGTAGGAGCCCTCCAGGTCCCTGATGACCGCCAGCTCCTTCTTCAGGGCCTTCACCTCCGGTACCGTCGCCGTCACCACGTACTGGTGGTGCACCGGGATGGTGGGGTGCTCGAACCCGATCATCTTACCCACCTCCCGGGCCCAGAAACCTGGAAAGAAGAACAGAGATGCCTTTTGATCAACCAACAAGAGGAAGAGTTTATTATCATCACATGCTCCATTCTCCATGAAAACAGAGCAATAAATCAAAGTGTAAATGATTAAAAAAAGATAAATAAAGGCAGCTTAAAGGCAAATAAGGCAGTTTAAAGGCAGCAATGTGAAAAATACAATATATACAATAAAAATAAATATGGGTGGAATATTGAACAGGATTGAAGGATGAATGTTTTCCCTCCAATCCTGATATTAAGGTGTTAAAGTCAGAGCATAACACAGTCATGGTGAAGAACATTTTGAAAAACCTCCAAACTACTAATTTGGAGTCATCCTGTGAGTTTAAGGTTGACTTTTACAAATACAATCATTCAAAAATGAAAGAAATAAAACAAAACAGAGATGGGTAACCACAAACACACAGGAATTCATAATATTTAAAGAAAGAATCTTTTTCTGTAAGTCCTGTCCTGTTTTAACTTTCTGCTACAGTGAATAAATACAGAATTTAACAGTTAAATTTAAAAATTTAACAAGCAGCAATCTGCTGATTTGCCCCCAGCGTTTCACATCCAGGCCTGTTTCTGAGAACAGGATATCTCTCTGTTTCATGGCAGCAGCCTCGGGGCTGAAAAGCACATTATGTGACGACTGAAAGCTTTTCATCAGACAGAGAGAGAGAGGAAATATCTTTAACGTCTCTTTCTTTCATACGTCCACACCTCATCTTTACAGCCAAGTCATAGACGGTTAAATGTCATCCTTTGATGTGACTGTACTGCAAATAATGTGGTATGTCTTTGTTTAATGACATCTGCATCCTATTAAACTTCCTACATTTCTATTATTCTGTGTGAGCTGTATCTCATGGTGGGGGTGCATGCTCACAGCTAACAGATAAGGTCCTGGACAGTTTGTGCAAGAGCTGACCGTGTTTAGCAGACGCCTGAACACACATGTCACATTCACTGGATCACCCGACAAAAAATACAAACCTTGGAAACAAGTAAGCGGCTGTGAAACTCTATTTACATCTCTATTTATGAACAAATACCTCTGCAGCTTATTCCTCACAACACATGGACATATTGTGAAGAACTGATTTGATTAAAAGTTAAAAAATATGTGGAAATGGTTGGCTAAAATAGTGCATGAAGGATTTCATGCCGAACTGCTTTACGCTGCATACAAATACTATTTGAGTTTAGATTGCATATCTATAGTGTTTTTCCACTCTACTGACAGCTCTAAGTGCTTTACAACACATGCCACTCAACCCCACCCATTCACACACTGATGACAGAGGAGTATCTTGGGTTCAGTATCTAGCTCAATGACACTTCAACATGCACCGAGGATTCGAACCAGTGATCTTCTGATCACTAAACAACCTTCTCTACCCAGCCACACCAGATTATCCTGGGAAATTTGCGTAGTTACAGCAGCACAGTGCAACATTACAAGAAGGGCCTGCATAAGAAAAAGAATAAAAACTGTCATAAAATCAACAAACAACATCTAGTTGGGACTTTGACATATCACTGATAACATTAGCAGTTTTTGCAGGTGTGAAAAGTTTCTGACATATAACTGGATCCCATGGGGTCACGATCTAAGGAACCATTGACCTTCATTAGTGCTCTGAATAGTCAACTTCAGCAGGAAGACGGCGGCGGTCCAGACTGACTGGCTGGACATAAGAAGTGCTTGAGGTTTAGGATGAGGCTCTTTGGGGGCGGAGAGATAAAAATATGTGAGACAGAGGAGGAGCAAAGTTTAACTGAGGATAGTTATGTAAACTTAAAGACCCAGTTGTTTTTTTCCTTTGCATGGGGGATTTATTATGGAGGATATTTGTGCAGCCCGGCATCTGTTTTCACTCTCTAAAGCACTAAAACATGAAAAGAGACGCTGTACTTTCTCTAGCTGGAAATGTTCAAAAAAGTCATTAAGACACTAAGATTCATGCAAAATCTCTCTCTCTCTCTCTCTCTCTCTCTCTCTCTCTCGGTGTGATATTTCAGCCTCTAAACTCTCTGTCAGGAGGTGTGGAAGTGCTGCTGCTCCAACATTGGAGGAAACGTGAACTGCTGGCCTGTTTGGATTGGCTATGTGACGCCAGTGAACACAAAAAGCAGCTGGTTTCAACCAGAGGACAGAATGTGCTAAATGATGTCCATATAGAAGCAACAACCTATGCATTATTTCAAAACATGCAAACATATTAGCATTGTGTCCCTTGAATATCACAGTGTTCTTTAGGGTTGAGCTGCAGGATTCCTTCGTCAACGTAAAGGCAACCTGCAGAGAAAAGTTGACTTAAGTACAAACCTGCATGACTCATGTTTGTTCCTATATGTGGTATATTCTCTCCCCGTATGGATGAAGACAAAAACAAATTCCTGAACCTGTGCCAGATAACACAGTGGGGACGAAAGAGGCCAACTGAATCCCGCTAGAACTGGTTTGACCCAGTTCAATCCAAAACTTATTTTCTCTGAACTCTCCAAGCTGTGGTCTGTGCGGACAAAGGTCTGCTGCTGCAGAGCAGATAACAGATAAAATGCTCTTCAATCAGTTTCAGCACTTTTCTAAAAGTAAATATGATTAAAAACCACCTGAACGAGATGTCGTTTCAATACCTGGTGTCACTTGGAAAGTATTTCCTAACTATTAAATTACTTGGGAAAACACCTCCACTCCCAAGACTAAATACAAGGCATCGTTTATGTAGATGTACTGTTATTGTTCCAGAATTATGACCACAAACAATAACTAGCAGATATGTCTGATATAAGAATATAATAGTCTACATCTGACATTATGCTTTAATTATTATATTTTTTTTATATATTTTTTTAATTATTATTATTATATATTATATTACTTTAAAATAAGTTAAATTAAAAAAATGGTCTAAAAAATAAAATAAAAAGCTTCAAGTTTGTTGTTCCGGAGAGATCAAAGTTCACTACTTTGACACTGAAATAACAATAATTATTATTATTATTATGATTATCATTATTAATCTCTCAGTTCAAAGTCCAAAAGTCAAAATGTATTGAAAGAAGTTGGATGCAATCATTTCCAGAATGCACAACATGTTTTTATCGGACTAAATATTCTGTTCGTTGGCATCAAAAACAACATTCTCCTGCGTCACAAAATATAACGACAGGCGTTCATTCGAAGAAAAAAAAAAAAACTCAACAGAAGCTTCGATTGTGGGAAAAAACAGACATTTGGTACCAAGCGGCATGTTAGCACAACAACTAATCTACAGTATTTTGTTTTATTTTATGTCTATTTTTATACTTTTATGAGTCGTCTCCACAGTCTAAATATTGTATTTAATTTAATTTGTCATTAAAACTTACACTAGTATTTCATTACTGTTGTCTCATTGTTTTTTTGTTTTTTTTTTACTATAACTTGTTTACTCTGCTGTAGCATCCAGTGAATTCCCCCCAATGAGGGATCAATAAAAGATATTCTAATCTGGTCTATATCAGGATATTGAACTCATTGAGTGTCAGCCGTTTTATAAGACAGAAAGTGCCTTGTTCCAGCGGTTTTGCCCATTTTGAGTCATATTTTGTTGTGTTTGTTTTTACCTTGTTCCATTCTTGTTTTATCAGAGGTAGAGTAGAGGACACTTTCACCAAAATCACCACTTTTGGTCCAGATTCTGTTTGTTTTGCTCTCTAATCTTGATCGTCTCCACTTCCTGTTTTGATCTCTGTGGTGTATACCGTCTCTTCATGCTCTGACTACATTTCCCAGAAGCCCCAACATTACTCACAGGCTGTGTGAGAGTGCAATCGGCGACCCGCTGCTGAAAAACCACTATGACGTTGAAATATGTCAATGGCACTCAAAGAGTTAATATGCTATTCATTATTTTTTTTATATGCCATTTTTTCCCAGCAGACATTTTGGGCGTTTATAATTTAAACTACACGTGACGGCAACTAATAAACCGAGCTGCAGTGTTTATGAGGAAAAAAAAAACATTTAAAGCGTAAAACTAAAGATCGAAGCAGAAACCATCAGCAGAACATTTCCTTATCTCTGCTTTGTGAGCTAATGTGCGAAGTACAAACCCGTCGCGTTGATGATGCGATTGGCCCGGATCGTCCCGTGAGGAGTCTGGACGTCCCACTTGCCGTCGGCGGTGGGCTTGAGGCCGGTGACCGGTGCCGGGTTGTAGATCTGGGCACCGTGGAGACGAGCACCAGCAGCCAGAGCCATGGTCAGCGAGTAGGGGTCGATGTGACCGTCGCCTGGAGTATAGAGACCAGCCAGCACCTGGAAACAATCATCACTGACGTGATCAAACACATGAAGTGCTCATCGCCATACTTAATATTCATAGCGCTAAAATGGACAATATGAGTTTCATGGTTTATTTAACCAGATGTTGAGTTTTAAGAAGTTTCGGTGTTTGACAAAGCAACATTTTGGCCTCCTGATGATGATGCAAGGTTGGCTAAAATTATTTTTTTGTTATAATAAATTTTAAAGGCTTTTTTGCAATTCTTCGTGGAGAAAGTCAGTTTTTGCAGACCTGTAGATCAATTAAAGTATTTCATCAGAACTTTTTATGCACAAAGGTTCATTTCGGTCTTGTGGAGATCCCAAACAAAAGGATAGGAACTCACTAAAACCAGAGGGAATTATCTTCTGGGGATCATGAATGTTCAAATTTCATGGCAGTCTGTCCTGGAGTTGTTGAGACATCTAGAGACCAAACGGACCATCGACCTGAACTTTAATGGATCGATTTTACCATCCTTAACTGCAAACTATTCATGAAGAGGAATGACAGCAATGTGCTTCTGAACGGGTTCATTTTATTTTGAAAAACTCCCAGGCGGCTCAGTGGAGACTTTAAAAATAATGTGAATTGTGTGAATTAAAACGTCCCATTTGAACAAGCACCTACAAGCTAAGCTAATGCTAGTGCAGCTAATCAGACAGATGCTAACAGCCGGTCAACATCATGAAGACTCTGGTCTAAGAGACCAACTCTGGTTGGCTGGTTGTCACCTGACATCATTGATCACTGATCAGTGAGTCATTGATAATATGATCTCAATGCTGAAAACAGCTTCCAAACAACCAATGAGAGTTTGATCCTCTCATCCAACTCTTAGATGTTCCTAAGCAGTGATGATGGTGAGAATAAAGACCGGCTGGTCGGTACAGACCTTGTTGATGTCGAGCAGAGGGAAGAGCTCGTGGACTTTCTCCGGTCCGATCATGTACTGCTCCGTCACCTGCCAGTGTGTTCGCGTCATCTGGTACTTCATCTCGTCCACTCGAGCCGGCGTGGAAGCGATTCGGACGCTGCCGGGCTGATGAAGGCCAACGGCCTGCAGATAAACACCAACAACATGTGAGCGCGCTGATAGACGCTCATCAACATGTCACAGGAAGGAAAGGTGAACGCCTCACTTGTCCAGTTTCAGCCTCCAGGCTCTCGTAGAGTTTAATGCTGTCATAATGGACCTTCTTGAGGTTGATGCCTGGATGGTAGTATGTCGTCAAACCAGCCTGGAACACAAAAAACAAACCACGAGGAGAGAAAAATCACACAATCTCTACTTGAAGATGCATCAACAGGCCTTTTACTGTTCAATATCCACCAACTATTACCTCTGTGTTTGGTCTCCAACTCCTCTTTAGCTGTGAAACGCCTCACTGTGCTAACTGAGCTTAAAGACGTCAAAACGCTGCAAAGAGCTGCAGAGTCGGGTCGTAATTCTTCATTGCTATGAATGACAGCTTTCAAATAAATCATTCCATCCATTATTTACATAAAATTATAGATTATAGCAGCTTTAATGCAACTGTGAAGTGTTCTGTAACGTCCGTCAGGTGCTTCAGTTTCCTTCCACAGCCCAAAAAAACTCAAAACTAGGTGTTGTTGCTGCAGTAACTTAATAAGAGTTAAGACATGCTAAACATGTATTAATAGCATCACTGGAGAGAGTGAGCGACAGTGTCGAAGGGTAAGTGGGTCAAGACCTAAAGACGCCTTGAAAACTTTCAGCAGCTGCTATTACAAGGATTCGATTCAACCACTGAACACAAAATGAGGCTGTCGAGGAAGAGCGCTCTCCTCACCTGTGCTTTAGATCTGATGCCCAGTGGCCAGCTGGACTATTATCTAGACGACTGACTGATGTGCTAATAAAGTTGTATTAAAGGAGGCAGTAAATATTTCCTCATTCCAGCCTCTAAAATGGAAGGATTGATCGAAAGAAAATGAATCAGCTCGACTAAATAAATTATTTCCATGACGGGTTAACTGTTTCTGTCAAATATTATGCTTTTCTGCTGCTTTTCTTTGCTAAAAATTAAACATGTTTTGGTTTTGGACTGGATGTCTCACTTTTATGGACAAAATGATTAATCGAGGGAATTATTGTCAGATTAATCGAAACAATTTTGATTATTTTGTTTTGTTTTCTGTGATGGGAAGCTTAATATATATGGCTTTTGGTTGTTGCTCTTACAAAACAATCAATTTGATGACGTAACTTTGGACTTTGGTAAACTGTGATGCGCTTTTCACTATTTATGGATCAAAATGATTGTTGATGGGTTGCAAACCTAAACTGAAATGGAGAAGGAAGTCTTGTTAAAATGTGGGGCAGTGTGCTGGTGTGACACAGATCCTCCAAGCTTTGTCCACCTTCACGTTCACATGACACCAGGTGAAATAAAAAGCGGACTGGTGGACGTACAGCGTGCCAGGTGGAGCCAGCCGTCAGCTCGGACTTCTCCAACAGCACCACATCCTTCGCGCCACTTTTGGCCAGGTGATAGGCCGTGCTGACCCCCACGCAGCCCCCGCCGATGATCACCGTGTCTGCGGTGTCCTTCCACCTCTTCCTCAGTGCCGAGGACGCATCACTGGAGAAAGACAAACACACCACAGGTCAATCATTACATCTTGACATGAAGCATGAAGCACCGCTGCTCCTTCGTGCGTAAAGTTGCGTGAATTCGCCAGGTGTGCATCTTTACGCACAGTGCATTCTGGTTGTTTTGCGCCCACTTTTCCCACCTAAGCGCGTCAAATGAGCGCACGTGTGCACAAACTGACCTCTCCTCTGCTCTTTTTCTAGCGGTGCAGCAGATGGTCCTTAAGGGAAGCCCAGCTCTCCAACCACAAGCTCCCAGATCTCTCCGCACATTCCTGGTGATCAGGTTTAACATCCACGACATAACTGAGTTTTTTTGTTTTTTAAAACAGTAAAAACATAACTGGCCCCCTGTCCCTCTCAGTGGACCCCTACACTGATCCGTGCACTTACAAATATCCCATTTTTGCAGTCGTGTCGACACGCCCACAGGTCGAGGAGCAAGTGTTAACCCAGAACTGTTAACGCTTTCAGTGCCACAACCCCAGAAGTAGTTCACAAATATCTGAATGGACACAAGGATGAATTCAATCTACCTACACACATGCTACCAAGTGAGTTGATCATGTTTCTCTCTGCACAGAAGGCCACTTCAGCAGTTTGATCCAGTGTAAATAAGAATTCATGCACTGTATTCATATTTTCAGACAATAAATTCTCTGCTTGACAAGTTCTATGTAAAAAAAAAAACACCCCGTATAAATTCAAGGCGTGCATTCAAAATGTTTCTGAATACTTTAAATACTAAATAAATTGTTTAATACTGCGATGTGCTGCAGGCAAACTGAATGTGACAGAAGTGCTCAGCTCCTTTAATCTAAAGGTACTCTATTCCACGTTAAGTCCTGTCTTCAAAATGTTTCTTGGATGAAAGTACAGACGTCTGAGCAGCAAAATGTACTTTAGATCTAAAAAGTAAATGTACAGGCTCCATATGGCATGCCCTCTGTCTGTTATTTGATTAATATTAATGTTTGCTGCAGGCAAACTGAAACATTCAGTGGTTTAATCTAATACAAATAAGATGAATGCATATATTAATGTAATTAAAAAACATAATAGATCCCCTCTAGGCATGTTTTGAAACAAATCCACAGATGTTTTAAATAAATAAAAAGGTATAAGGTAAGGTAAATAAAAGTACCTTTATACATTTTATTCAAGTCATCCATTCAGAATAATTCTTGAATAAAAGTACTAAAAGTACCACTAAATAAAGTCAAATGTTGAATCCATGTTTAATTAAATGATAAAGGTCAGAGAAGTTAGAGAGAAACAAAACAAACTTTTCAGGTGATACATGGAAGCATAAAGGGTTAAAGGTCACCTCCAGCATTTGAGACAATAACTACTCTGCTTGAAATGTGTTGTTTTATGTAAAAAAAATCTTTAATATTCACAAAAACAAATCCTGGATTTGCCTGAAGGTGACCTGGAGTACTCAGAAGTTCAAAATGTTTCCCAGGAAAAAGTACAGAAATGTGAGCAGCAAACAGACATGTTTTATGTTGTTTCTCCATGGTATAAAAATCCTGACTTTGCAAAACAAAATCTATTAAAAGGTGAGTTGATCTGTGGAGTACACAGAAGTAGTCAGATCCTTTAATCTTAAGTAAAAGTACTCCAGCACATATTCATATTTTGAAAGAAAAATATACATTAGGTAAAAAAGTTTCCAAAGCAATGCCCCCTGTGAAATATATAATCTGATATCTGATTAGTCCTGACACATAAATGGTTTTAATTACTTTATTTTTTCCAATCTAGGGCCCGGGCCCCTCCAGGAAGTCACCAGATGAATCTGAGGGGTCGTAAATAAATGCAATTATTAAAATAAAGTTAAAATGACTCGGTTTAAAGTATAACAAATGACTGAGATCAGAAAAAAGAATCCCTGCAGGCAAACTGTTAATCTTATTATAAATGAGATAAATTCATGTAAAAAAAATAATGTTTAGTTAAATAAGAAGCTAGAGGTTCTATGAATATTTGTGGTTTGTGCCTTCCCTGTAAAGTTCATCCTCATCACATCACATGAGATCTGGAGGTTTCAGGTTTCCACTGGTGTTGAGTTGCATTAAAGAGCCAAACTCTGCATAAAGGAATAACAATAAGAACATGTTGACTGGGGGGGAACAATCAAGCTGCAGGGTTTTCACTCCTGCAGGTGAATCGTGCACAGAGCGTGCACATGCACATGTAAAACAAAAACTGCTCACTTTCATGAGCAAACATCATCTCTGATCTTTACAACAGCTGATAAAGAACAATGAAACCTGAATCAGTGTGTGTGACAGCAGGAGCAACGGGTTAAACTGAGTGAGAGGGGAAAAAAAGAAAGAGCGTTGGGAGGCAGGCGGTTCTTACAAGATGATGACGGCATCCCTCTCTGATTATAAAGTCAAGGATGTCTGCAGGAAGCCCTTTCTGAACTCACTGTGGAGCTGAGAGGACAGGGTCGGTCACTGCTGCAACAACCATGGCATCTGGAGCAAAGAAGGTGAGGAAACAAGAAGCACATGATGACTAACTTGGTTGGAGTTTGGAGGCCACAGCACTCTTTATTTCTTCAATCTTGTGTCTTTTTGCCCCCCTGCAGGGCATCCTGGAGCGTCTGGATGCAGGACAGATCGTCATCGGTGACGGAGGCTTTGTTTTCGCCCTTGAGAAGAGAGGTTATGTCAAAGCAGGACCGTGGACACCTGAGGCTGCAGCAGAGTACCCTGAAGCAGGTACCACTCCCTGTTCACCCTCTTCACCTCACCATGTATTTCATGCACAGCAGTGAACAGTTGGTTAAACCAGCTCCATGCTTCTGAAAAGAGTCGTCTTGTGGTTTGCAGTGCGCCAGCTGCACAGGGAGTTCCTGAGAGCTGGCTCAGATGTCATGCAGACATTCACTTTCTACGCCAGCGATGACAAACTGGGGAACAGAGGCCACTGTCAGAGCTTCACAGTGAGTCCAGCTTCAATAAAATGTGTGTGTGCAGCTGCTCTGAAGCCTCATCTCCAGCCAGGAAAACCAACCCCTGCAGCAGAGAGCAGAGATGAGGACTCTTCTCTTGCCAGGAAAGTGATTTTTGTCTCCGGTTCTTCAGGGGCAGGAGATCAACGAAGCAGCTTGTGACCTGGCCAGACAGGTGGCCGACGAGGGCGACGCTCTGGTGGCTGGAGGCGTCTCTCAGACCCCCGCTTACCTCAGCTGCAAGAGCAAGGACGAAGTAAAGGGCATCTTTCAGAAGCAGCTCGATGTGTTCGTCAAGAAAGACGTGGACTTCTTGATAGCAGAGGTATGTGGTGAAAGTTGGAGGGCGGAAAGGTCACAAACACAAGCCACTACATTTTTTAGTCATAACCTCCATCATCAGGATGGTTTTCCTCAAAAAAGATAATCATTTATACTTCCCACAGACGGGAAATTTTCATAGAAAGTGTGTGTTTCAAACAGCTGTCATCACATTAGTTTGAATGGTTGCCAACTAGTACCAACATATTGCAGCACATTAGATGACCCATAACAATGGGTGTGTTTTTATGTATTGAAACTGATGTGACTTCATTTATTTTGGCCACTTGCCCGCAGCAGAAACAAAAGAGCAAACACAACACAGACATATAGACTCCAACTCTTCCCATTCACCAGCTTTCAGAGCAGTGAAGGCATCTTCTTAATACTTCTTTGCAGTACTTTGAGCATGTGGAAGAAGCCGTGTGGGCCGTCGAGGTCCTGAAGACCACCAAGAAACCTGTGGCTGCGACTCTGTGCATCGGACCTGAAGGAGACCTGCATGGAGTCCCTCCTGGAGACTGTGCCGTCAGACTCGTCAAGGCTGGTATGACAGGATGTTTCCAAAACATGCAGTGGACTGTTAGCAGCTGTGGAAAAAAAAAAATATATAAAAAACAAAATAAAGTTAAGTAAAAAAAAAATAGCATGAAAACAAAACAAAGTCAACACAATAAATTAAATGTAGTAACATAATTTATACTGTCAGTAGTGGAGAAAAAATATTCAGATATTTTACTTTAGTAGTAGGCGGATTTAAAAGTATTACTACCACTGTGTAAAAATACTGTTACAGAGTTTCTGCATTCAAAAATAAAAAATATAATCATCAAAATATATTTAAAGCACCAAAAGTAAAAGCAGTCATTTTGCAGAATGACACAGTTCACAATCCTACAAATTATATTGTTATTGCTGTTGCATTAATGGTAAAAAGGATGTAACATTTATTATTTTATATACTCCTGGGTAGTTTAATCTGTAATAAAACATCACATATTACTAGTTCATTAGACGACAGAATATTAGGGCCACAGTGAGAATCTTCGAGAAAAAAGTCATTATTTACAAGAAAAAAGTTATTTATGGGAAAAAGTCATTATTTATGAGAAAAAAGTCACAATTTACGAGAAAAAAATAATTATGAAAATAAAATAGTTACGAGAAAAAAGTAATGATTTGCGTGAAAAAAGTAATTATTTACGAGAATAAAGTCATTATTTATGAGAATAAAGTAATTATTTACGTTTTTACATACCAGCTCCTCTTCTACTACAACATGTTAGAATATTACGACTTTATTTTCATGAATTTACAACATTATTCTAGTAAAAAATAACTTTATTCTTGAAGTCTGTGATGTATTTTTCTTAATATGGCCTGAATACTCTGTTGTACATTTATATTCTGATTCTACAAAGGCAGCAAATAACTGCAGTGCAGCAGGAGTATGAAGCAGCAGGTAGAACATCTGTTCCTATCCAGTGTTTCTGGCTGCCATCTAGTGGGGAAAGTGACTCCATGGCTCTTTTTCCTCCTCTCAGGCGCTGAGATCGTGGGCATCAACTGCCACTTTGACCCGGAGACCTGTGTGAAGACGGTGAAGATGATGAAGGAGGGGGTGGAGAAGGCCGGCCTGAAGGCTCACTACATGAGCCAGCCGCTGGCTTTCCACACTCCTGACTGCAACTGCCAGGGTTTCATCGACCTGCCCGAGTTCCCTTTCGGTACGTAAACGCCCTCAGAGCTGACTGGCTTCTCCACGTAGAGGATGGTAACGTAGAAGCGTTCTCCGACAGGTCTGGAGCCGAGGATCCTGACCAGATGGGACATGCAGAAATACGCCCGGGAAGCGTACGACGCCGGCATCCGGTACATCGGAGGCTGCTGTGGGTTCGAGCCTTATCACACCCGAGCCCTGGCTGAGGAGCTGGCGCCTGAGCGAGGTTTCCTGCCTGCCGGCTCTGAGAAGCACGGCACCTGGGGAGCAGGTCTGGAGATGCACACCAAGCCGTGGGTCAGAGCCAGGTACTGGACAAGCTCCTCAGGTTTTCCTCTTAAAATCCCTCCAGCTCCATTACCAGAAGTCTTCCTTTCCTTTCCCCAGAGCCCGACGCAACTACTGGGAGAACCTGAAGCCTGCGTCTGGCCGTCCCCTCTGTCCCGCCATGTCCACCCCCGATGGCTGGGGGGTCACCAAAGGTCACGCTGACCTGATGCAGCAGAAGGAGGCCACCTCCCAGGAGCAGCTGAAGGAGCTCTTTGACAAGGCCGACAAAAAACACTGAGCTGAGAAGTTTACAAACCAAAAAGACTGGAACGCTGACGCTCTGTCTGTGTTTTTAGGACCATTTCTTATGGTATGAGGAACACTGATACTGTAGACTGACACTTTAAACTAGCCATCCATGGCTGTGACAGTAGTGTGGATGCAAATAAAGTGATGCCTTACGTGCCTGATGTTGTCTAGAAAAAAATAATGTGGAGCAATAAACCTCTAACTGAATAAAATCTGATTTTTTTCTCCTTTTTTTGTAAAATTCCTGAACAAATTAAATGTAATTTATTACCTTCACAGCAGCGTTAACAAGGATGCAGACTATCTATGTGCTGTGTTTATTTTAAATAACTTTTATATGATAGTGAACTTTTTGATTCACAGATGGCAGAAAAAAATGCAAAATTTTTTATTTCCCTATCCCTGCTACTTAATACTCTAAATAAATGCATTAAATCAATGCATAAATATTATTGAGCATACATTTAGAAATGAGCTGTGTGTAGTGGGTAGTTTCACTTTTGGTACTTACTACAGTGTTGACTGGGAGCATCAAATGTTCAGACTTTCCAAAATGTTGTGTGACCTGCAGCTCCATCTAGTGGCATTTAGAGTTAGCACGTCTAACAATAACGACTGGAAGAAGACCAACGACTGGAGTGAAACAAAGGGGAATTACAATAAAGTAACAAAAAAAAACAAAGTTAAATCAAATAATACGAAAGAAACAAAGATAAGTCAAATAAAACAAAGAAAAAATAAATGATATTAAACAAAACAAGTCAAAAATCACAAAACCAAAAAACAGTACAATTACAAAAAATAAAACAAAAAAGCCAAATAAAACAGTAAAATCACCAAAAAACAACAAACAAACAAAGAAAATAAGGTAACGGAATGAAAAAAGTAAAGTAAAAATAAGATAATATCAATAGAAAAAACTAAAATAACATAACATAAAAGAAAACCAAGACAATAAATTAAGTGTAGTAACATAATTTATATTATCAGTAGAAAATAATCAAGTACTTCAAAATTGTACTTAAGTGAACTTTATGCAGCCTTTTAACCACCAATTATTATTTATTACAAATTACCAAAACACAGTTTTTTATTATATATATATACATTATATTATAAATTTTATTTTTATATTATAAATCTGCTGATACCTGACATTTAAAAAAAAAAAAAATATTTATTTCATAATCATTTTTGACAATAACTACAGTTTCTCATGTGGGACAAAGTCCCTCAATCATGATTTTGTAATATAAAAATATATGTAAAAAAATTAACAAAATGCTCTGATTACTTTTTCTTTGACAGTTAGAGGACAGAGTTAGACAGTCTCATTTCCATGCATGGTTTCTGTGACTCCTGACTGTCAGGTTATGAAGGTAAACTCAGAGCAGCAGAGGCTTCGCTTTCTCCCAGGGGAACTCCTGTCGACCAAAGTGCCCGTAGCAGGCGGTGGGCTGGTAGATGGGCTGCTTCAAGCCCAGCTCCCTGCAGAACACACAGCGTCACACTGTTACATTCACAGAGGAGAACACAGGAAATAAGAGAAGGTCACGTACTTCACGATGATCCCAGGCCTCAGGTCAAAGTTCCTCTGGACGATCTGCAGCAGCTCGTCTTCGTCTCTGTCTGACGAGCCGAAGTGAAACACCGAGATGGAAAGAGGGTGGCTCACACCGATGGCGTAGGAGATCTGCAGTCACCATGATCATGATGATTATTGATCAGTCTGATCCACCTGATCACATTAACAGCACCACATTTAAAGGACAGTCCGCACGTCAAGATGACACTTTTTCCCGTGTCGTTAACATTGTGGATTATTATTTACTTTTGTTTTCTTGTTGTTGACATAGAAGGAGGACAGACACCAGGTAATTTCAAAGTAAAGCTCCTTATTGTAATAAAAGGAGGACAGACACCAGATAGTTTCAAAGTAAAGCTTCTTATTGTAATAAAAGGAGGACAGACACCAGATAGTTTCAAAGTAAAGCTCCTTATTGTAATAAAAGGAGGACAGACACCAGATAGTTTCAAAGTAAAGCTCCTTATTGTAATAAAAGGAGGACAGACACCAGATAGTTTCAAAGTAAAGCTCCTTATTGTAATAAAAGGAGGACAGACACCAGATAGTTTCAAAGTAAAGCTCCTTATTGTAATAAAAGGAGGACAGACACCAGATAATTTCAAAGTAAAGCTCCTTATTGTAATAAAAGGAGGACAGACACCAGATAGTTTCAAAGTAAAGCTCCTTATTGTGATAAAAGGAGGACAGACACCAGATAATTTCAAAGTAAAGCTCCTTATTGTAATAAAAGGAGGACAGACACCAGATCTCTCTTTTCTTGTTAATAGCCACCTCCTGAACGAGCGCTCACCTCCTGAACGAGGGCTCACCTCCTGAACGAGGGCTCACCTGAACGAGGGCTCACCTGAACGAGGTCTCACCTGAATGAGCGCTCACCTCCTGAACGAGCACTCACCTGAACGAGGGCTCACCTCCTGAACGAGTGCTCACCTGAACGAGGGCTCACCTCCTGAATGAGGGCTCACCTGAACGAGGGCTCACCTCCTGAACGAGCGCTCACCTGAACGAGCGCTCACCTGAACGAGGTCTCACCTGAACGAGGTCTCACCTGAACGAGCGCTCACCTGAACGAGCGCTCACCTGAATGAGCGCTCACCTCCTGAACGAGCGCTCACCTCCTGAATGAGGGCTCACCTGAACGAGCGCTCACCTGAACGAGCGCTCACCTGAGCGAGGTCTCACCTGAACGAGCGCTCACCTGAACGAGGTCTCACCTGAATGAGCGCTCACCTCCTGAACGAGCGCTCTCCTGAACGAGGGCTCACCTCCTGAACGAGTGCTCACCTGAACGAGGTCTCACCTAAACGAGCGCTCACCTGAATGAGCGCTCACCTCCTGAACGAGCGCTCACCTGAACGAGGGCTCACCTCCTGAACGAGTGCTCACCTGAACGAGGGCTCACCTGAACGAGGGCTCACCTCCTGAACGAGCGCTCACCTGAACGAGGGCTCACCTCCTGAACGAGGGCTCACCTCCTGAATGAGCGCTCACCTGAACGAGTGCTCACCTCCTGAACGAGGGCTCACCTGAACGAGGGCTCACCTCCTGAACGAGCACTCACCTGAACGAGTGCTCACCTGAACGAGGGCTCACCTCCTGAACGAGCACTCACCTGAACGAGGGCTCACCTGAACGAGTGCTCACCTGAACGAGGGCTCACCTCCTGAACGAGCACTCACCTGAACGAGGGCTCACCTCCTGAACGAGTGCTCACCTGAACGAGGGCTCACCTCCTGAACGAGCACTCACCTGAACGAGGGCTCACCTGAACGAGGGCTCACCTCCTGAACGAGGGCTCACCTGAACGAGGGCTCACCTGAACGAGGGCTCACCTGAACGAGTGCTCACCTGAACGAGTGCTCACCTCCTGAACGAGCGCTCACCTGAACGAGGGCTCGCCTCCTGAACGAGGGCTCACCTCCTGAACGAGCGCTCACCTGAACGAGGGCTCACCTCCTGAACGAGGTCTCACCCGAACGAGTGCTCACCTCCTGAACGAGCGCTCACCTGAACGAGGGCTCACCTCCTGAACGAGGGCTCACCTCCTGAACGAGGGCTCACCTCCTGAACGAGCGCTCTCCTGAACGAGGGCTCACCTCCTGAACGAGCGCTCACCTCCTGAATGAGGGCTCACCTGAACGAGGGCTCACCTGAACGAGGGCTCACCTGAACGAGTGCTCACCTCCTGAACGAGCGCTCACCTGAATGAGGGCTCACCTCCTGAACGAGGGCTCACCTGAACGAGTGCTCACCTCCTGAACGAGCGCTCACCTGAACGAGGGCTCACCTCCTGAACGAGGTCTCACCCGAACGAGTGCTCACCTCCTGAACGAGCGCTCACCTGAACGAGGGCTCACCTCCTGAACGAGGGCTCACCTCCTGAACGAGGGCTCACCTCCTGAACAAGCACTCACCTGAACGAGTGCTCACCTGAACGAGGGCTCTCCTGCACAGTCCAGCTTTGACCAAAGACTTGGCGACCCAGCGTGCTGCATACGCTCCAGACCGATCCACTTTGGAATAGTCCTTCCCGGAGAAAGCCCCTCCTCCGTGCCCCCCCCATCCTCCATATGTGTCCACTATGATTTTACGCCCTGTGAGTCCTGCATCACCCTTAAGGTACAAAAAAAAAACAAAAAAAACCCATCAACCTCAAGGCTTTTTATAGCACTTCCCTCTATGGTTCAGCTCTCACTCACCTGTGGGCCACCTATGAGGAACTTCCCACTGGGCAGGAGGTGGTAGATGGTCTTGTCGTCCAGGTATTTGGCAGGAATGACAACCTTCACCACTTTCTCCATCAGAGTGCGTCTGATCTCCTCCAGGCTGATGTCCGGGCTGTGTTGTACCGAGATGACCACAGTGTGAACCCTCAGAGGCTCCATGGCTCCCATGTTGTCTCTGTACTCCACTGTGACCTGCAGACACCAGGACTGAAAGCTAAAACCTGGACTCTCCTGGACCTCAGTGTTCATACGAGCCCATCTCCACCTGCTCCTTGACAGGTTCTCTTGGTTTTGATCTTAGACAAGATATAACTTTATTTATCCCAAAGGACATTGCTGTGCAACGGTGCAGAATAGTGCAAAAAAGCATGAGATGCCAAGTTAGAGCTTAAGTTGATACTGTTTTATAGTATAGTTTTATATTTGCTGCAGGATCAAATCTCTACTTGATCAAAATTAAATGTTCAGCTTACAGTGTTTATTGTTGGGCGACTTTACTCCCAGTTCCCAGGTTCCTTGTGATTTTGTGAAGTTTCTCCTCACTGAGTTTAGTTCTATTTGTGTTTTGCAGAGTCCACCTCGTGATTTTTCCCTTTTGAAAATGTTTTTGTGTTAAAAGAGCTTTTCTTACACCTCATCCTTGTCTGTGAATTGTGCATTAGAGTCCAGTTTTTCCTGGTAAGCCCAGCGTTTAACAGCTTTTCCTTGTACTGTAATGAACATGACAGACTGTCAACAGAGACAAATATTCTAAAAATGTTGTCCAAAGAAAGCTCCTGAGTGCCTAAAACCCTACTAATATCAGCATGTCCCACATGTTAATCTGAAAATGGGATGTTGTGTCTTTGCTTTCCAGCCACCTGTCGGTGCTTTTTACCCTCCAGAGGCTTTTCAGACGTCTCACCTGTGATTTGGAGTCTGGTCGGATCCACGGACACTCTCCGCTGAGCGACAGCTCCTTCATTCTGTAGTTGAGTTTGTGAGCCAGCAGGATGGTTAAAGGCATGCACTCCTCCGTCTCATCCGTGGCGTAGCCAAACATCAAACCCTGAGGAGACGAGCGGACCGATAAAGATGGAAACCAGTCTGAGCGCTCTGTGTTTAGTGTTTTTTATCAAATGTTAGCAGCACAGCCACACAGAGTTGTAAAAACATGTGAAAGTCAGACTGTATGGAGGAAGTGGACATCGTCACTGCGCTGTTGTTGCAACCAGAGAGGGCGGAGCTAAGTACGACCGAACTCTGAATAAAAACATTTTAGGCCTTTAAAAAAGGATTGAATTTACTTTGATGAAGTGAAAATAAAAAGAAAGGGTTAAAGTACTAAAAACACAGCAACTCCCAGAACAGACATCGCCATGGTAACGACCTGTCAATCAGCAGGTAGCACCACTCTAAATCGTCCCTGCTTCATGGTCTGTTATTTTCTAAATGAACATCCTGCTGTAGTGAAGAAGACTTGAAACTAGAGACTGAGAGCATGAACTCATGTTTATAAAGTTTACTGAGGGAATAAATCCACAGAGAAGTAGGACCATTTTCTATCAGACTTCTATATAACCAGAGGAGTCGCCCCCTGCTGGCTGACAGACTGGATGCAGCTTTAAGGCTCCTCAGAAAGGAGGCAGTTTGGATAAATTTGAGGTTTAAAAGTGAAATACTGAACCTGGTCCCCGGCACCGATGTCATCCTGGTCCCTGCCTTCAAACATACAGTCTGATATCTCCACACACTGAGGCTCCAGCGCCACCAGCACATTACAGGTCTTATAGTCAAAACCTGCACATAACACATCAACACCGTCACCTTTTATCTATTAATCGAAACAAACAATATGCCAAGCTTGACTGAAAATTGTTGGAAACATTTGGGGACAATGCAAGTGCACAACTGCACAAAATACATAAGGTAGGTCTAGCCGTTTTCAGATATTTTAATGAGGAAATGTTACGTATTATACCTTTAAATTCATGGGGAAATGATGCACAAACTAAAACAGGAATCCCACCTTTTGAAGAGTCATCATAACCGATCTTCTTGACGGTGTTTCTGACCACTGACTGCAGATCCACGGTGGCCTTAGACGTCACTTCTCCAACCAATAAAATCATGCCCGTCTTGGCCACACATTCTGTCATAAAAACATGTTTTTACTGGACCAGAAACCAAGTCAGTCACGACTTTGTGTGTCATATAGAACAAACTGTATGACCGTTAGAATACACAGAATAATCAACAGTCAAAAAAAGCACTATTTACTGCAAATTAACATGTTTCACAGGGAGTTTAATGGGTGTTTAATGAGCCACAAAACAGCCAGCGAGGGAATACTGTCCTGAACTTTGATCCAAAGTCAAACATTGATCTGTTTAATTATTAATTATCAAATGAGATTATGCTGCTGTGATTACACTTTGCAGGGTTTAGCTGGAGCAACATTTCTGATATTAAAATACTCTCAGGTTGCTTTCCAGTTTAGATTATTGATTGAAAAGAAGAGTGGAATGTTAAGAGGGTTTGATCTGCATGTGAAAAGATTTAAGAGTTAAAAGCAACCAATAAACCAACAGCAAAAAGAGAGAACGGATACAACAAAGCAAGAATAAAACATCAAATATTAAAACTGCAGAGTCTCATAAAAACAAAACAAAACAACATCAGTATTTGGTTCAAAAGTTGACCTGTCATCAATATTAACAACGTCACCAGTGTGACCATAAATTAAGTCATTTCCTTTGTTTTAGACTCACCAAATCCATGAAGTCACTGAGGGATATAACTGATATTTTATTTCTACAGGTCACAGCTACATAACAAATAGTGAAAAATACATTTTATTCATCTAATAATTGTGTTTAACTAAAATTTCATTTGCAATTAAAAACATAGACTTTTCCTCCTTTGTTATTTTGTACATGTTTACATATTTTGTTCTATTATTATTATTTTATTATGTATTTGCTCCTGTTTCTTGTTTTTTAAATTACTGTAATTTGTCTATGCTGCTGTGGGGAGTAAAAAAACTATTCTATTGTAACCTATGTTCAGAGTTATTAAAAACTCTACTTGTTTACATTTATGCTGCTACATTATCTGTGGCATCATAACCAGCGACCTGGAGACAGACGTTGTGCTGCTGAAATCTGTTTCTTTACTTTAACATCTTTTGATAGACAGATATGGATGCTGTGCAGCATGAGCATCATTCATTGTTTCCTCGCGGTGACAGCAGAATTACCTCCAAATTTAGTGCGAATTTCACGTAAATTTACAAAAATTGTGGATGTGAACAGGTGTGTTTTTCCACTGACTATGGTTAAGTGAATATTAGAGGTTTTCTGGTGGCACCAGTTCTCCAGTCTGGTTTTATTTGGATTGTAAACACTGATATCAGTGATTTGAAAACTCACCACAGGCCACTTTAGAGTCGGGGTCTTGACTCAGGTACGCATCGAGCACAGCGTCACTGATCTGATCACACATCTTATCTGGGAACACAAAGTCAGACATGAGCACAAGATAAACACATTTTAGTGACTTTAATAAATGTCAATAATAATAACAACTATAATAAACTGTTGCTGTTTTTGTATTAGAAGTGCAGCTCAACATGCTTCACTACCTCAAAGGAAATAAAACTCTTTCATATAATGTGCTTTTTTTAGACAAATACCAAACTAAGCAAAGTGGTTGAATGTTGACTGAAACCAAGTACATTTACTCTGAGTGCCCTACTTAAGGGCAAGTTTTGAGGTACTTGTACTTCATTGTATGGAGTATCTCCATTTACTACTCACTATACTACTCAATCTGTTAGTACTGAGTTGAATTTATTGTGTTATTTTGTGGTACTTGCCCCTTAAGTGTATTATATTATATTGTATTTTAGTGTATTGTATTGCTTGTTTGCACTGTGAGTTGGAGAGGACTGTAATTTCATCTGTGCTGTATATCATGCATATATAGTATATTTCACAATAAAGTTGCCGTTGACTTTGACCTTTGACAATACTTCTACTCCACCACTAGAACATTAGGTGCCAGCTTTACCAGCTTTATATTTAAGATTAAATAGATATATAATCTATTGTACTGAGGTACAAGGTTCAGAAGTACTTATACTTAACTTGAGTGGTTTAATTAAAAGCTACTTTACACTTTGATATGTGCAGTTTCTTTGCTGATTTAAATTAATAAAAATAATACAAAATATAAATCAACTAATAAATAATGTCTTGAAAACTAGCTTCAGATTTATCAGGTGCAACATGAATGTGATGCACACAATACGTACAATACAATAATATGTAAATGAAGAGTACTTTTACATCTGCAACTTATGTACACGGTGATTTTGATGATTTTTACTTTTTTTTTTTTACACTTAAGTGTTACTGATGTTACTTGTGTATGAGCTACTGAACATGTGCAGACATTACTCGGTGTACTACAACAGTACACACAGGTACACACAGGTGTGACCATGAACGCAGCATCCTTACCGGAGTGTCCTTCTCCAACAGACTCGGACGTGAAGAGAAAAGTTCTCCCGCTGCTGTGAGCTCCGCTCGGGTTCATCTTCAGCTCGTCAGTCGGTGTTGGACAGTTGAATTTAACGGATTTAACGGCACCGTCGCACTTCAAATGAATTAACCGAGTGACGTTTGTCGACAAAGACTGTAAGAGCAATAATTAACTCAGAAGGTTGAGATAGGAAACATTTGAATTGTAGCAAAGTCGATCAAGAAAGGCGGATTAAACGGAAAACAATTGCTAATATAAATCGTCGGTAGCGGTACACAGCTAGTAGATATTAAGGTGCTATTTTTTATCCTTAATAAACGCACCGGTGTGAGCTGAATGAGGAATGTTTACAAGTGGAGGTCCTTCAGGCAGCAGCGCGGACAGCCTCAGCCAGTGACGTAGCGAAAGCTGGAGGGATCATCACGTGATGTGTTTAAACATAAACTGTTTTGTAAGGCAAACAGGAAGTCAGAATAGCTCAGCGAGATTATCTTTCACCAAACAAATCACCTTTATTTTTTTAAGATAGAATACTGACGCGAAAAGTAAAGCTTTTACAGGCTATCAGGCTACAAACGAACTACAGAACGGTCACGTGAGCGTGAGTCACCGTGATGACGTTTCGTAGTCTCATTTAGCCAATTGTTAGCAAGTGGCTAAATTGTTTTATGTTTCATGTATATTTATGACAAGCTTGTATTAACCACAGACTCATTTTAGGCATCTCATTTAAAAACTTTTAAAAAAAATTACAGATCTAGGAACCGGAAATGCACAATAATAACTAATTTGTGGGTTTCAGGACGAAGTAGAGTATAAAGCAAACAAAAGTGTGTTTTTTACAACATTGTAGTTTCATTTCAGAGTAAAGCAATATTGTGATTTTCTCCTACTTTTATTTAACAGTTGTAGTAAATTGGCCCTCAGTACATCTCATACTTATAAAGTACTATCAACTATATTTCTTGATCTTTTTAATGTTATAGAATATACATATAATGTATTATTCCACCACCCAGTGTCAGGTGTCAGGTATATTAACAGTGTTGATGATTACCAAATATTTTTTAATGTTTCTGTAATGGTTAATCTACCAGTATGTGCAGGCTCTTTCATCAAAATGATATCTTTAATGATAAAACATAGTTACTGTTCTTATCCATGGATTTTCAAAGTTATATTTGTTTGTTTTTCTGAATTCATTTGTGACTTCTCAGTGAATTCCAGTGTTCTGGCTCAAATTTGGGTCTAAAAAGGTGAATTCAGTTTAAATTCCTCACTTCTGTTCAAAATGGTGAAAAGTAGAGAACTCAGTGAGGAAGAAAGAGTCCAGTTAAAGAGATGGAGATGATGCTGGAGGTGAAGCTGCTGCTCTGATACCGTTTTATTGATACAGTTTTGTTTTTTTTTGCTATCAGTACTATTTCACTACATTTATTTGTACTTTGGTTCATCTGTTCTTCTACCTCTGATTAGTCACTTTGCAGATGAAGATTTTAAAAACCTATGAGTATATAAAATAAAATGTGTTGTTATGCAGTAAATTTAACAGTATAAATAAATTAAATAAAGTGAACACATCAATGCGTCGTGGTTCCATGGTGAGTATTTGTATTCTTACTGAGTACATTTTCTTGACAGTACATAGAGACACTTCTCAAGTCAGGAGGACTTAGTTCAGGTTTACTATAACTCTAGTTCAGGTTTACTATAACTCTAACAATCCTTCTACTGCTGCTGTTACCATGACTACACACCCTCCCTCATCTCTACTTCCCTCCTGGTGACACATGCTGTTCACTCATTCTGGTTGTTGTGTTGCAATGTAGGAAATGAAAAAGCAGAAACACTTTGTGGAACAAAAAGTGATTGAAGGTGACAAATCTGCAAAAATACAAAAAAAAAAATAATTATGAAAGTTATCACTTTGGGAAGTTTCAAGTGAGATCTGTTTGTTCATTTTCTACCCCATTCATCTGCAGTGGCCAACCCATGATTTGTATAACTGAAAATAAAACTTCTAAGTCAGTAGATAACTGTTTTAGCATGTCTTATCAAATGTCAGTAATCAACTGGGGAAATTTCAGAAATGTTTAGCTTCATCAGAAGATGTCAGTTTTTCAGTATTTCATCATGAACTAAAGTTTTGGAGAAAGTAAAACATTTATGTGCTAAATCAACTACTGCACTGCTTGTAATTCACTTGAGTATTTCTACTTCTACATTGAGGAGGGTGTCCTTTCTGCACCTCACTAGACAAGATTATCAAACAACAAATAATATAATTTTTATTTGATAGAAAATGAGCTTTATCTCAAAGTCAATACATATAGTTTGTAATAGTAAACATGATGTTTTTGATATATTAAACTTTGCTAGTTATAACTTCCCCTGAGTGAACTTTAAAATCCTGGGGTATTTATGTGAATTACTACTTTTACTTGCGTAATAGGTCATCACAGATGAAAGACTTTCATTTTCATATGTTTTTTATTGTTTTTTTATTACATTTTAATGTTTATTTTATACTCTTCCTGCCTTTATCTTATATATATATATATATATATATATATATATATATATATATATATGAAATATATTTATTTATATTTATAAAAATAAATTGTATTGGTCATGTACAGCTTCCTAAGCTGCCTCCTTGTATGAAATGTGGTATCTAAATAAACCTCCCTTTCCTACATTAATAATTTAGGAACTCCATAAGAGAGGAGGTGCTGTTATAATTCATTGCTGAGCGATAAACTGCTTCAAAACACTGTGGATGAAGCATATTTGCATACTGTCACTGGCTGCTGAAATAACAAGCTGCACAACACAGGATGAGGAAATGAAGCAGAGCAACGGAGTGACTTCACCCTTTTATTGCCGTGCAAATATCCCTCAGCTGAAAACAGAACTTTGCCCGGACGACTCAGCTCGACGTCGGCCTCGTGCTCCTGCGGCTCCCACAGCTCATGGTATGTGAACCACATGGGACCAACTTGTGCTTTAAATGTGTTAAATGTGTTTATTGTCTGAAGTGGTTGGTGGACGTGTGGTGGCAGGGTTCATGCAGCAGGAAATGAAAGTGCTGCTTGCTCAAGATCCGACTCGAGCTCTTCCTGACGATGAGAACTGGCTGAACCAATGAGCCTTTCGACTGAGGCAGCGGCTCGTTAATGAGTAACACAGCAGAGGTGCAACCTTCAGCAGACGTTTGTTCAGCTCTTACTGTCTGAGTCGAGCAGTCACAAGAAGCACAGATCGCTGTTTATCACACTTTGTGGAAGTTTATATTTCTTGTATGAGTTTTGGCTGTGACTGAGAAACCGAGCTGCTGCTATGGTAGGTGCTTCAGGTAGCTTGTTTGTGTATTTCCTCCATGTCACAGATTGTCCATGTCAAACTTAACCAGGTTTACTTTGTAAACACCGAGGTTTTCTGTGGCGATCACTCAGGCCTGACTCAGGAAGTCAAGGCTGCCGCCCCTCTGTCTTTCAGTGCTGTTTATGTGCTGGGGTTGTGATTTACAGCACTAAAAATCTTTTTTTTTTTCTTAGGCTGACACACACTCTCAGTCACCGGCGGCCACTGGCTCATCTGCTAAACTTGACCAGGTGCAAGGTCAGGTCAACGAGGTCAAAGTTATCCTCAAAGACAACATCAGCAAAGTGCTGGAGAGGGGCGAAAGGTTGGACGACCTGATCGGCAAAACTGATGACCTGCAGGCATCTGTAAGTGTGGCATCATGACGGTCAACTCTCCACTCCAGCCCTTCATTTGGGTCGCCAAATATATTTGTCAAATTTCTTCCATTGTCTCTTAATGAACTTTTATATCTTTATATATTGTTCTAATACCACCTTTATAAAGAATTTAACATGTCATCATCCTTAAAAATCCAAATCCATTGCCAAATCAACTGAATATAACTTGTCAGTATCATCAGCATACAGTGACCATGGCTTGATGTGTCCACCAACCAATACGGATACACAACATGATCTTTTTTTTAAATTAATTTACTTGAAATAAGTGGTTTTGTGTTCATGCAGGGAGTGCAAGCACTCTTTTGACCACGGTGAAAATGTTTTTAAACAGCAACAAATTTGAAGTAGAATATTAAGAAAGAAACATGGAACATTTCTTCTAGGTAATATGAGGTGACAGAAAAGGATAAGATTAAATAACTGTCTGAGGTCCAAAGAGGTGACATTGTCCAGTTCAAACTGGGCAAAAATTGGAGAAACATCCCAACAAATTTAAATTATTTATCAGATCAGAACGTTGTTTTTTTTTTTTAAATTCTCTCTTTGTGGTTAATCTGGATCCCGCAGATTTATCCGGTGACCCCTTGGAGGGGCGCAAACCCTAGGTTGGGAACAACCAGATTGAACTGACAAAATCTGCACTGAAGAACCAGAATTAGCATCTTTTAGCATCAGTGCATCTTGGGTCAGGGTCATTAACGTAGACTGGAGCCTCCAGTGGAGCAGAGATAGGCAGCACGGCACAGAGGTCTCACTCCTTTTTAAATTCAGAGACACTAAATATGTCACAGAACTTTTCTTTTCCATACATGCATTAATGCTTTCCAAGACAAATTATATATAAATATACACAAATTACATATATTTTTTTTAGACCACTACCCAGTGTGAGGTGTTTTCCATTCCAGTTTTTTTTAATATTGTAGTTCTATTTCACATCTCAGAGTAAAGTAATATTGTGTTTTTCTCTAACTTTTATTTGACTGTTGAAGTAAAAAAAAGACCTACATCATTTAGATCCTCTTTAGTGGGTACTATCAACATATGCATTGACCCTTTTAAGCTTACATGTATGGTATATATAGAATACCCATATAATTTATTATTCCACATCCAGTGTGAGGTGTTTACCATCAAATCAACAATATTGCTGATCACTAAAATATTTCTGTAATGGTTAATCCACCAGTATGTGCAAGCTGTTTAATCAATGATAAAATAATATTATTGTTGTTATTCAGGGATTTTTTTGATAGAGATGTTAAATTCCAGTTATTGCTGTCGTTCCTGAACAGAAAAATGTGTTTTAGTGGTTGTTTCAGTCTATAGATATAAAAAGTAAGACAAGATAAAAAGATAATACAAATAAGAAAAATAGGAATAAATGTCTGTCAAATTAAATTAAATGTATTATGATTTTATTAATTATAATTTATTAAAAACATTAATAAAAAATATTGCACCTTTAAAATTCTATAATTATTATCTATTATTATAGTTTTAATTTCTGACTTCTCGGTGAATTCCAGTGTTCTGGCTCAAATTTGGGTCTGAAAAGGTGAATTCAGTTGAAATCTCTCAGGGCTCTTCTTCCATCACTCACTGGTGTTTCATTAGATTTCCTTTCTGTTTACTTTCAGGCTGACTCGTTCCAAAGAACATCCACACGGGTTGCCAGGAAATACTGGTGGAAAAACATCAAGATGCTGATTATAATCGGTGTGGTTGTGCTGATCATCGTTGTGCTCATCATCCTCTTTGCCACTAAAGTGATTTAAACTGGTCTCCTTCACCGTGCAGCTCAGGACTGAAAGCAACACAGACGCTGGATGAAGCTCACCTCTTTTATTTACACTGCACTCAAGAGAGTCTCTGATCATTTCAGCTCAAACTAACAAGATGAAAATACCCAGGTAAATTCAAAGGGTGTATGATTTAACATCTGCAAGCTTATTGGTGATCTGCGATAAGATGAGGAGATGAAATTCAGAGCTCCCTCAAACACTCCAACAGTCGTTAACATGTGGCGCAAAATTAATATTTCACAAAAGATCGCAATCCATTTTTTTGTTAATGATGTCACATTACTTTATGTCCAATTACCTGTATATATATTATATATATACTACATGTTTATGACTGTGACACTCTTGCATGTATTATATGGCAATGATAAAGAGGATAAATTGTAACAGCGCATTTAACGTGTTCTTTGCTACCACAACATGTGCATAATATCATATATATATATATATGTATGTGATCTGTTCCAACCGATCTAACATTTCAAAATGAAGCACAAACAGCATCTGAGGACGCTAAATACAAAAACAAGAAGGGATGGAGAACGCAAACAAAATAAATGCGAAAACAGCAACACTTTTAAGATAGAAGCACTCCCGTAAATACAGAGGAAAAGTGGTGTAGGCTCACAGCGCTCCTCCATACTTTCTCAGCATCAGCTTAATGCTCTCTGCTGGACACCATCATCTGTCTGTCCAACGCTCCTCCTCCTCCTCCTCCTCCGCTGTCATCCATCACTCTGAAACCTACGAAAAACAAACAGCAACAAATCAGCTATAGACGAACAAAGAAACAGTTCAATTAAAAATAAACAGGAATCCCGTGTTTATAATGTCCAAAGTAAATAAAACGATACAAAAACAAACTGAGAACAATTATTTTTACAGTTAAAAACAAAAAAAAAAGTTAGTCCATAAGCTAGAAATCCTGAAGTGTGATAAAATTGAAGAAGTCAAAATACTAAATGGAAGAAACCTTCGTTTGGTCAAAAGATGCACATTACAGAAAGCATTACATGCAAATTTCTGGAAACTTCTTGTTTTACAAAAAGGTTATAAGAGGAAAATTTGTTACAGGAAAATTAACAAAAGAGGAGTCTTTTCCATCGCTGTCAGTAACACAAAACAGAGCAATACATGTAGACAAAGTAAAGCACTTTTTATCCCCCAACAGTCTCGAACCAGCTTTTAGCTCATGGACTACTGGCTACAAGAGCTAAATAAAGAAACAAGCATTTTAGAAGTATTATTAGGAATACATATATTAACAATAGGAACTGGAAAGTCCAGAGAATGCTGTACGTATCCTTTGAAAAGCAAATAGTTATTTTTTCCATATCTTTAATCATTACTTGTGGGGGAAGTAAGGGCCTGTAAAAAATGACAATTACATGTGTATATTTTATAAGTTTAACAAACAGTTGCAAAGAAATTAAAAAAATGGAAAGAAAGATGACAAAGCTGGACGTGTCCCATATTGTTTAGTTTAGAAATGCTGATACAGGATGTTGTAAGACCATACCAAATGGCAGCATTCGAGAGCGTATGCTTCTCGTACCCGGTCCGCATTGAGCGGGCCCTGAGAGTATCTGGGAGTCAGCTCATGGCCTGCAAGGAAGCTCCGCTGGCAGGTACAAACAAGGTATGTCAGAGTTAGGAGACAACATACTTCCTTTTCTGTTTCCTTGCACATCCTTAACTTTGGCATCCATTTACTGTAGTAGCAGTACTTTACCTGTTAACTTTACAGTTAAAAAAAAAGAAGGTGCAAAAGAGGCAGCAGAAGGCCAGCTGTTAAAATAATCACCACAAGAGTGTAGCCTCTATGTTACCACTACTGTAAAGCACGTGATGGTGCTGAGAAAAAGAAATTTACAAGACAAAATTATACATAACGTTACCAAACAGCAAAGTAAATATAACTACTTTAAGTTTAAAGAAAGAGGTGTATTTTTTTGTCTTTACATACCTACTTGAAGATGCGTCTCCTCCGTTAATAGGGCTTGTAGCTGTTGGTGTGACCACCACGCCGTGGCGACTTGCCATATCCACCAGACTGATCTACGAGTGTGGCACAAAATCTGATTACAGGTGTTGTTTTCATCGTTTCAGGAGCGACAGGAAACAAACGGAGTGGTGGAGTCGGCTTCACTTACTGTTGTAGTCACCATATCCGTAATAGTTGTTGTAACCAGGGTAATCATAGCCACCATATCCTCCATATCCTTGATTACCGTACCCATAACTGCCATAATTCCCATAGCCTTGATTCCAGTAGTTGCCATAACCCTGGTTCCAATTTTGATTGGGACCTACAATTCAACAGGATTTAAATGAAACACAACAGCACATCTGTTTCACTGCATTCAGACCTCACATAAAACCCTTCACAAGCACAGCTACAAAAACCTCACATCAACTTTATTATTATTACCATTACTGGGCAGTTAAGCTCTTTATTACAGCCAACATGACAGAAATAACTCATTATTAGGGCTGTAGTAAATAGCTGGAATCTTCTTTCGTAACAATGAAACTCACTTTCTAAAAATCAACATGTGGCGGCTACGGAGGATCGCTTCAGACTCATGTGATTCAAAAATTTGCAATAACTTATAACTACCAAATCGGGTTATACAGGTAAAAATGACAACAGATTACAAATAAACAGAGATGTGCTGATGTCATGTTAATCATTAATTACCGTGATGATATTGTGTAAATAATCCAGCTCCTCTTAAATCAAGCGAGCTACTCTGAGTGTACGTTAAAAAAAGAGAGACACACTTTTCAATTAACGATGACTTTGACTGACCTGACTTTTTCCCTTCTAACTTTCTACAGAATCAAATATTTTCCATTGGGATGATAAATAAAACAACAATAATGATACAATAGAATAAGTAATAATAATAAATATAATGAATATTAATATTATAAATATTTACATTTCTATTGAGAACCCAAAATTCACTGTTTTTTCTCTTGTAATTACATTTATGCTTCACTCTATAGCCTTTCAAAAACAACATTTTCACTGCTGACTGCTGTATCAGTGCAGAGGCCCAGCAGTAATCTAACAGCAGCATACATACATTTACAACCACATCTATTTTGTTTTATCACAACATTTAAAGTTTCCTAAAAAAACCCTCAAAAGAAGCTTTGAACGTAAAATCTAAAAGAAATGTAATATCTAACATCCAGAGTTTCAGAATCTGTTCGGTAGGCATCAGAAAATTAGATTTATATTTTCCTAACACACCACTAATTTCCACACTCACCACCGCCTCTTCCTCGAGACCTGGACGAGTATCCACCTCTGCCTCCCCAGTACTGCTGCTGCTGGTACTGCTCCTTGGACATTGCCACTTTTATTTCACACTAAAAACACCAAATAATTTAATTTCCAAAGTTATGACCACATGTGAGTTATAGAAGCCACAATAATGTGTACAAAACAAGCCAATTTCCAGGTAATAAAGTTTTATTTGACAGAGAAGAAGAGAACCTGTACCTTGCTCAGTCCAATGTTGTGGTATTTTTTCTCCATGATCCCTTTAACTGGATCCTCGTCTTTGAACGTGATGAAGCAGAAGCCTCTCCTTTTGTTGGTTTTGTTCTCCATGGGAAGTTCAATTGACTCCACCTATTCACATCAATCAATCAATGAATGGACAAAATAATATGAGAAGTTTTTGTTCATAAAAAGAAACAAGATGTCACTTTGTCAGAAGCCCCAACAGTCAAACAGACCCACTGGAGATAAATCGATAAAAAGTGCGATCCCAATATATGACAGCGCCAATTAATAAACATTATTATAGAGAAAAATACCTCTCCAAAGGCACCAAAGTACTCTCTGACTTTCTCTTCAGGAGTGTCCGGAGAGAGACCACCGACAAAGATCTTCTTCACAGGCTCCTTGCTCTTCATGGCCTTGGCTTTTTTGGGGTCGATGACCTTTCCATTGAGTTTATGTTCCTTCTGTGTGGCAACCTGCATCGCAAAATAATCACATGATCGCATTTAAGAAACTGGCAATATCAAAAATGTTCTTCTTTATTCAGCCCTGGTATGTTCCTCTCCTTCACTGCTATCATGTTCACATCATAGTTCAGCATGTGATTTTGCCTGAACAAAACAAATATCAGCACAGAATCTTTAAATACAGCAATAACACAAAATCAATTCCCTGCAGCTTTATTTCACATCATGAGGGAACACTGTGCATGTGGCATTACATGTCCTCTGATCGACAGTTTGTATGGGTCATGTAAACACTGCTGATGGGGACGAGACGGTACCTTGTCAACACTTTCAGGTTCTTTGAAAAGCACAAATCCAAAGCCTCTTGAACGACCAGTCATGGGGTCCAGTTTTAAAGTGCAGTCTACAACCTCCCCGTACTTGGAAAAGTAATCTTTCAGGTCCTTCTTCGTTGTGTCCCAGCTGAGCCCTCCGACAAACATCTTCCTGTCGACGAAACAGTGAAGTTGAAGAAAACACAACTCGCAATGATTTGAGTTACTTGTACTTAACTTGAATATTTCTGCGTTATGCTTCCAGCCCACTATACAGTCATGGAAAAAATTATTAGACCACCCTTGTTTTCTTCAATTTCTTGTTCATTCTAATATCTGGTACCACTAAACGTATAATACAATGAACACAACAAAAAATGCAGCTGGTCACATAATACTTTATGTCCTATTTGACATTCTTAAGCTTAATTGATTCCCAGGGTATATAAGAGGCCATTTCATGTCACAAGCAGCACTGCACATGCAAAGGCCTAGAGTGGTTTCCTGCTTACATTCAAGCCGTAGCACAACTCAGAAGTTGTCAGCTCTCACATAATGCCTAAAACAAAAGAATTATGTGAAGCAACAAAGGCAGCCATCTTGGCACTGCTGGAAATTGGCATGAGTGAGAGACAGGGAGCGAAAAAACTGAAGATCTCCAAGACAGCCGTTCATTCCAACAAAAAAAAACAAGCTGAACATGGCACTATCAAATTGCTACCTGGCCGTGGCAGGAAACGTCTTTCTACCCCACGAGATGACCGTGCACTCATCCGTTCCTGTGTCAGGAATCGTCGTCAGACCTCCAGGGACCTTAAAAATGAGTGGGCACTGTCGAGAAATGTGACTTGCTCGGCAAGGACAGTTCGAAACCGACTTGTTGAAGCTGGTTTGAAGTCACACAGAGCATGCAAGAAGCCCTTCATCAATGAAAGGCAGAGGAAGGCCCGGTTACTCTTTGCTCGAGACCACAAGGATTGGACTGTTGATGATTGGGCTAAGGTTCTCTTCAGTGATGAATCCAATTTTGAATTGATGCCCACTCCAGCCAACTTACTGGTTAGGAGGAAGCCTGGAGAAGCTTACAACCCAGACTGTCTTGCCCCTACAGTAAAACATGGGGGTGGATCAGTCATGAGCTGGGGTTGTTTCAGTCTGAGTGGAACAGGGCAAATGCAATTGTGTGAAGGCCGAATGAACCAGGTCAAGTACAGGGCTACCCTTGAAAACAGTCTTCTTCCATCAGCTGGAAAACTCTTTCCTGCCTCGAATGACTGGATTTTCCAACAAGACAATGCCCCTTGCCACACGGCAAGGTCAGTTAAAGCCTGGATGGAGAACCACAACATTCGCACCATGCCTTGGCCTGCTCAATCACCAGATCTTAATCCAATTGAAAACCTGTGGAAAATCATCAAACTCAAAATGGAGAACCACAAGCCCAAAAACAAAGAAAATTTGTTTGAATTTGTCCAACAGGAATGGGCTGCTGTGACAGCAGAACAATGTCAGAAGCTGGTGGAGAGCATGCCAAGACGCATGGCTGCAGTCATCAAAAACAATGGTTATGCAATCAAGTATTAACTCTTGTGTGTATCATGTGTTTAAAGCAAACAGAAAAGAAAACATGGAATGCTTAAAAGTAGTGTTTTTGGCGGTACAATGCCATAGCTATTGATGTAAGAATTTAAGTAATTTTGGTTATTATCAAGAAAACCATGGAAAATGAATAATCCTTAGTTCTTAAATTAAACTCTCATGAGCTATTTTTGTTTTTATCATTATAATTGTCCAAACAAATGTACCTTTAGTTGAGCCAGGCATTAAAATTAACAAGAAATTGAAGAAAACAAGGGTGGTCTAATAATTTTTTCCATGACTGTATATCAGCTCTTACAACATTTAGCAACTACTTCAACTACATTTAGCTGGGAATACTCTGGTACTTGTACTCAAGTAAATATTGAAGACAGGACTTTGACTTGTGTCAGTCTATTTATAGCGTGACCTTTTAAAGTGAAGGATCCCTGAACCTCTTCGACCACAATAGCATGACAAGGAATTAAACAAATACTGTGCAAGTACCTCAAATGTGTACTTAATGTGTACATAACATATATACATTGGAGTGTACAACACACGCTGTTATCTTAATGGCATCAAACTGGCTGGTTAAACATGCTTCATCGTGGAAGGGCTAGTTTTAACAGTTAACGTTACTCAGAGTATTGTCACCATACCCCTCATCTTCCTCATTTTTACTGGCGTCTATTTTCGACCCCTCGGCCTCGCCCCCCATCAGGCCACAGTCCCCGGCCGCAGACATCGGGTCATCACTGTTTGCTTCTCCCTCCTCCTCCATCCTCATCGTGATCGGGTCATCGCTGAATTCGTAATCGTCCGACATTTTCTTTGCTCGTTTTAAGTCTCTAAACTCAAGCTACGTCAGAATTTTCCGCGGAAGCTAAGCTAGCTAGTTAGCTGGCTGGCTTGCTGACAGCTAATGCTAAGCTACTGTTTTTGGTGTCATATATCGTTAGCTGTAAGTCTTGGAGTTAATTAGAGCACACTATTTAGCTAGTCTAAGACAATTAAATCGTAAAGTTGGACTGAATTAAGTCAAAAGCCTTGTTCACAGAGGTGAAATTCAGTTTTGTGTTAACATAATCTTCGGGCGACGCTTTGTTTTCATCGCAATCTACTTCCGGCTGTTCTCCTTCTTGTGAGTTTTATGACGTTGACAAACACCTGCACGACGCATTACCGCCACCAACTGGTGACTCCGGGTTCTAGCGATTCACTAGTTAAACCCTTTTTTTTACCCTTCTTTTTACAGTCTGTGGTTTTACCAGTAAAGAAAATGGAAAAAATAATGATCAAAAAATAAATAACATTTTTTTTTTAACTCAAAAGGAAGCTCTCTAGCGCCTCTAGGCAGGCTGAACTGAAAATGCCTGTGCTTATTGCCCTCTCAGTGGAGGTTATAATGAGTCTTTTCAAAGATTCGGCTCTTTTGCCTCGGCTCTTAGTTTAGTTTCACTCTGAGCCTTTTTAGCCTTAGCCTAATTTAACAAAAAAAGCCTTATCGTTATGCAGTTTTTTTTTTTCAACAAAAAACAACAACACAATTACTATTGTTTAACATCAAACTTTTAAATGAACAACTGAAAGTGGAATTACAGTGACCAAATCAAATAAATAATGCTGCGTTGGACGATGGACGCCTCCAATGAAAAGTTTGTTGTGCTTGCTCTTTCGGAACGCAGAAAGCAAATGCAGCTATATGAGGTCCTCAAACACACTTGATAGGCACAAAGAAGATGTGAGGGAAAACGTTTGACTCTACTGTTAACTACATGGCGCTAATCCAGAGCGCTGCCATCTTGGATTATGACGTTGTGGTCAAGTTGGGGTTGGTGAAGACTTTATGAGTCCGAAATCCGTTGTTGACAATGCTCTGATGGATATTTTCATTTTACTTATTCTGTACTCAGATAGTCTCCAATATCACTGAAATGTTCCATTTCTTCTAATTTTTCCCTTAAATCCGTCTCCTCCGTCTCCCTGTCACTTTGGCCCATACCACCACACTTGATGTGTGTTTTGTTTATATGCTTTGTTTATATTTATACTTTGTTTTCGCGTGTTGTAACGTCAAAATAAAGCCCCGCCCCTGCCGAAGATTCGTCTTTCTCCGCCGGGAATCGGTTCTTCTCGTTCGTTACAAAGAATCGGCTCGTCCGTGACCAGCCCAACACCACCTTTCAGTCAAGTCAGTGTTAGCTGCGCCTGTGATGGCAAGGCATAGTTAGCTAGCGGCTAACGACAGCTAACTAGGCGGTGCTTGTCTCAGCGCTAAGGCTAACCTTTGCTCTGCTTCACCTGGTGAGAGATCCAGTGAGGAGCGCTCTCTTACTTAACTGTGGTGCTGCTAATTACAAGCTAACGTTAGCTAACCAGCTACAGACTCTCCTAAAAATGGCCACTGTTTCAATTCCTGCCTGTACCAGTGCACTCTTGCTGGATATCGAAGGAACAACGACACCAATCACATTCGTAAAGGTAAGAATATTAGACAGAAATGCTGTTTCCAAGCATACAATTTAATAGGATTATAAGCTAATTATGCAGCGCTCAGCAACCACTCCTCACGGCCATGCCTGCAGATGTTACCAGTAACAGCCAGCTGAACCAGTTTAGCTTGACCGTGTCTGACCAGTGAGGATTTCTATCAGACTCACATCTCAGGTCAACCACCTTTCTTGATTAAAAAAAACCCTTTTATTCACATTATATAACAAACTCCGGCATTAGCCGTTAACAACAAAACACATGCTGCGTTCAGGTTACATAGGGGTTATCGTAATTGTAACTTTCCAACGTGTAATTAACGTGTGCTAGTATTATTCATTTGTTTGTTTTTTTAAATCACTCAACAACACATTTATACAATTAACAGAAATATGTAAATTATACAGATAGAGTGTATAAATAAATATATAATAAATGATATTAATAAATAAAATATATGCCAGGGTTCAACAAAAATAGAAGGTGTCTAACAGTTTTAATATTGTTTTTGTGCGCTGTTTTGTTTTCCAAAGCTGTTTTCTTAATACAGTTTCAATCTTCTCTTGAAAATATGAGTGAAGACATATTTTTTGGATATGTATGCATATTATGGGAAGTTATGTAAAACCTTGCAAAAATCTGAGGTGAATGAGAAAATAATAAACATTGCATCATTCTTAATTGTGTTGAACGTTTTAAAAGAAATAAAATAATTTAAAATTAAGGATAATATTATCCATCATAAATAATTCAGACCTTTATGGCTTCTATAACATGTGCCTAAATAAAAACAAAAATACAGCCAAATTCTCTCTATAGATGGCAGCAAATTTATTAATAAATATAATGCACAATATATTTTTTTAACTCTCACGGACCAACTTTGCTATCATACAGCTGGTAGAGGAGTTATTAGATGATGTGAATACATCCAGATGTTCCTTTATCCCATGGGGCCTGAACGCAGCATAAACGGTTTCATGAATGGATGCAGAATTATTGGGAAATAATGCTCCATTTTCTGTCTGTATCATTTATTTTTTGAGCCGCCTGATGACTCCACTTTGTGTTTTTCAGGATATCTTATTTCCATACATCAGGGAGCATCTTGAGGAGTACCTGTCTACTCACTGGGAGGAAGACGAGTGCAAACAAGACGTTCATCTCCTAAAGAAACAGGTAAGTGGTGTTTCACCACTGACTGAATCAGACTAATCTCTACTGTCACCAAGAGAAGGAGACTCTGCCCCTTGTTGCCTTGCATGTCCGTATGTTGATGAATGAATTAAAAATGTGTATGAATATACTGACTTATATTTTTGCCATCTAATCGGTCAGCTCCTTTGTGTGTTACATTTAGCAAAGAATAGTATATTTCAAATGAGCCTACTTTCTGCAAAGACATAATGGAATAAGTAATAATAATAGGATAAATATTTACATTATGTACTAAATAACAAAGGAAGAAAATATTTTTAATTGCAAATGAAATGTTAAACAATTTTTAGATGAATAAAATGTGTTTTACTATTTGTCACATGATGTAACCTGTAGAATTAAAACAGTAAAAAAAAAAAAAAAACAGGTTAAAATTGGTTTACATTTGCAATTAAAATATATTTTTCCTCCTTTTGTTATTTAGTACATAATGTAAACAGGTATTCTGTCTTTGCTGTTGTTAATTGTTTTTTTTATTTTTTTTAATTACTGTAATTTTTGTCTATGTTGCTGTGGCGGGTGAATTTCCCCCAATGGGGGTTAAACAAAAACAAAAAAAAAAAAACTACATTTGATTCCTTAAAATCCTCTTAAAAATGGAGCATGTGAGTAAAAAGGGTTATAAATAATAAAGAAAACACTCTTAAATTAGACCAGAGAGTCAAATATTAACCCTCACAGTCATGTTTTATTTGATTTAATGAGCTGGAGTACAGAGCCAAAACAACAACAACAAATATGTCAGGGCTTGGCAGATTGTACTGCAAAATTCTTAATTTTATTCAAATTGTTAAGACTTGAATTTGCTGCATTTGTTATTTTTTCATAACTTTGTGGTCATAATATATCAAACACACCTGTGGATGATAAAATAAATACAATAAAAATAAATAAGATGTTCCTGATGTCCGAGGATCTGATCTGGTCTGATTAGGTGTGATTAGCTTTGACGCTGCCTGTTGTTGCAGATTGAGGAGGACATGAGGCAGCACCGGTCCTGTCCGGTCCACGCCGTGGATCAGACGGTTCACACAGACGAGGAGAAGGCCATCAGGGAGGTGGTGGAGAACGTGCTGTGGCAGATGGCGGCAGACAGGAAGTCAACAGCACTCAAACAGCTCCAAGGTCACATGTGGAGGACGGCTTATGCTTCAGGGAGAATCAAAGGCGAGTAAGTACTCTGATGGTTTTCCTCACTTAATGACTCCAGGAAGAGATCATGAATACCTCATGAACCATCAACCAGGACAACACGTGTCTATTTAAAATAAAAAACATAGATGTGTTTGCTGAGTCCTTCATTCTCAAGCTGGAAAGCTTCTTTTAAAACCAGTGTCCAGCTGAATACACGATGGTCATGTGCAAGAAAATCAGAGCTTTAGAAAACTGATAATATTATATACGATGATGATTCCAGTGGTGGTTTCTGGGAGAATAAGCAGCTGAAGGATTGAAGTCTCTGGTCTGATGTGGTTGAACAGGGTTTACCAGGACGTGACTCCATCCATCAGACGATGGAGAGGACAGGGACTGAAAGTTTACATTTACTCCTCTGGAAGTGTGGAAGCTCAGAAACTCCTGTTTGGATACTCTGTGGAAGGAGATGTTTTAGATGTAAGTACAGATGTTGTGATATTTATGTAGTTTTTCTGGTTTTATCCAGGAAGGAGCTTTTGTCTTAGAGATACATTTTACATTGTGTTTTTTTTTTAACTGTTAGTGTGTAGATATTGGGGCTAATGAGATGTTTTTCTGTAAATAATTCCAGTTATTAGACGGTCACTTTGACACCAGTATAGGAGCTAAAGTGGACGCCAAAAGCTACGAGAGAATTGCTGAGAGGATCGGCTGCCAACCAGAGGAGATCACGTTCCTGACTGACGTCACTCGAGGTGAGTTTGTTAGTTGGAAGTGTTTTTTTTTTTAGTGATGCATTTTTAAATTTCTATGGAAGTGTTATTTTTTTTTAATCATATTTTTAAACTTCTATGGAAGTGCTATTTTTTTATTTATGTATTATTAAATTTTTATGGAAGTGTTATTTTTTTTTATGTATGTTAAATTTCTATGCATATGTGTTAGTAAACTTGCGTGTGTTGGTGTCGTTGCAGAGGCCAAAGCAGCTGAAGAAGCCGGGCTGAACGTGGTGGTGGTGGTCCGGCCTGGAAACATGGAGCTGACGGATGACGAGCGCTCCCACTATAACCTCGTCACGTCCTTTAGCCAGCTGGAGCTGACAGGTCGTGCTTAAGGCGGAGCGTGGAGGAAGACGTGATGACCTGCTCCGGCTCTCCTCCATCTTCCTTCCCTAGCTCCCTCCTTTTTCTTTTTTTTTGGGATGTTTTTGACAGTAGAAGAGGTGGAGGAGATGCTGCCGGGTGGATGAGTCCGTCTGTCCACTCGGGTCTTTCCGGAAGCTTTTCACATGGATGGAAAGGGATCCACAGAGCCTGATGGCTCATTGGACCACTTGATTGACTCAGAGGTAGATTAAAAAAAGAAGCAAAGAGCACACGGCCAGTGACGAACCTTTCCTCCTTTTAGACAAACCCTGTTTGGTTGCTGAACCTCGACAGTGTTAAAACCTTCCATGTATGTGCGTGTTGTGTTCGTCACCGTTTAGCAGACATTTCTCCCTCGACACTCTCACACGTGATGCCGATGTATGACTTTTATCCAGTGATCGTCATGTTTTAGAGCGTAGCCCTTCAGCGCACGGACAGGAAGTTCTCATTACCGTGTCTTCGTCCCCTCAGCAGGTGAACGGTGTCTATTTAAATGTGCCATCCTCACAATGTTGGTGTCAGAAAGTTGCCCTAAAAATTTGCCAAATTGCTGATTTATTTGTGTGAAACATTAACGGTGTTATTCAGGAAATGATCGTATAAAAAAAAAAAAAAAACTTGCTTCCAATAAATGCCTCGTCTCACAAAGCGTCTTCTCCCTCAGCCCAGATGTTTCTGTTCGACACGTGAAAAACTCATTTAATCATGCATAATAAATCAGAGATTCATACAGTCCTCCAGTAAACACTTGAAAAGTCACAAAAATAAAGACACATGTAAAACTTCACCAGTTAAAACAAGGAAAAAGTTTTTCTACATTTAAATCCCTGTAAATAAAAATATGTAACAGTGGTGGTCATGTGTGACTGATAGAGGGCAGCTTGAAAAGTCTTAAAATGTCTTAAATTAAAAGCCAGGTAATTAAGGTCTTAAATTGTCTTAAATTTACTGTAGATTTTCCTGTAGGTATTAAATTTTCAGATGGTGTGTTTAATGCCAATAGGAAAAAACAGTATTCAGAGATTTACTGCAATTTTGAACTTGATTTTGTTTTGAAAGTTGTGAAATTAAAGTTGCAGAAAAAGTTGTTATGCTCGGGCTGAAAAAAAATCATAACTAATTATTTTCTGAGATTAATCAGTTGTTTTTCCTAGTAAATATTGGCATCAGCCTCAATAAATTTGCAATTTTTTATCAAATAAATTGTTATGATATTTTTTGGTCTTAAATTATATTTGTTGAGGTCTTAAAAGTATTAAATTTGACTCTTAAAATGGTGCAGGAACCCTGTGATACAAACAGTGAAGAAGATAAAAGCATCTTAAAGTTGGTCCGGCTGGTAGCGGGGCGCCTCAGAGGGGGTCCCACTGTTGTCTGTGCACACGACCTCAAAGCTGCTGTGACGAAACTCGATGGCAAAACTGCCGATGAAGGCGAGGAAGAGCATGACCAGCGCCCACTGGCACTGAGCCGCCTGCATGTGGAGGCCCTGCGCCATCAGGGAGAAGTCTGCAGGCCAGTTAAGGCTGAAAAGGGGGATTACAGAACATGGCAACCTGCCCCTGGGTTATCTGACAGATAAGTCTTTCATTTCTGATAAAGTGGAGTTGAAGGATACAGAGAATCATGCAGAGGGTGATGCAGCCAGACAGCAGGAAGCGCAGGATTGCAGCCTTCCTGCCTTCACTCTCCATGTTCACCCTCAGAGTGATGAAGGACTGCACCCAGCAGAACAGAGTCCCCAGCCCAAACGTCAGGAAGGTGCCCAGGTTGTGGATCGTCTCCTCAGTAAATAACTAAAACCAATCAATAAAACAAAGGTCTCGATCTGCCCTGATAGCAGTATCTAGGACTGTAGCACTGACTGAAAAGCTCAGATTTCAATGCCAAAATCTGATACTGAAGCGTCTGTGAACCATGCTCTCAGATCTCTCTATGGACAGGGGACATGTCCCCTTCAGGTACATAGAGACACTGATCTGTCCACCTACATTAATGTCATTGCAGCAGCATTGGGAGCTAGTGTTGTGCGTTTAGCTTCATGGTGCGTTCTAGTTTTACATGAATGTTGGATTTCCAAGCTCAGAATCTAAACCAGAACCCCGTGAAGTCAAATCTCCATCTTATCTGCTTCTGACGTAAACAGTAGCTCCATGTTTTGTTCTACGTCTGTAAGGCTGGAAGAGCTGGGAGCACTAAACTATGAGGTTAAGATGATCTGAGCTCCAAGTTCTGACTTCCAGTGAACACACCATAAGACAAACTCTCACTCCCCAGGGTCCTAAAGAGGAACTGGTAGCAGCCTGTGAATGTTGATCATCATCAGACCATTGTCTAGTACATAGTATGTCTACCATGATAAAAACCAAATTACACAAAAAATGACCTATCGAGGTATTGAATCAAAGGCACTGAAATTAGCATCGTATCAAAACATTTTTCCCGACACCCAGCCCTGAATAAACCGATGACAGTTTAACGTTTACAACAACGATTAATCGATTAGCTGTCAACTATTAAATTAATCTGCAACTGTTTTGATAATCGATTAATCGGCTTGAGTCATTTTGTTTGAAAAGAAAGCTGCCTCGTAAACTTTTCATGCCTGTAAATTGTTGAAAACATGAATGTGTCAGCGGTGCTCGTCACCTGGAAGTTTCCTACGAGCGTCATTCCAAAGCAGCCCAAAGAGAAAGCCACCAGACTGCCGACGTTCAGCCACTGTTTCTGCATCCTGTGCTTCAGCTGAAGGAATCTGAGGACGCCGATGATGAACCCTGGAGGAAAAACAACAACGTTAACTCAAGCTGGATTATTCCATCACTGACACGATGAACGCTGCTCTTACCAACAAACGCAGACAAGTTCATGACCTCGCTGAAGACGCAACTGGCTGGAGAAAAGTTTCCTGCAATACTGAGAAGAAGAGATGTCTGCACACATGCATGTCCTAAAACACAGATTATTTACAACAATAAGCATGATTTTAAAAGGGTATGGTATGCACCTAATGTAGGGAGGATAAAAGGATCCATTACTTCTGCTGGGAACAAAAAAAAACTGAGATTAATCCAAAGACAAAGAGATAAAAAGTCATTATTTGCTATTGTTTCATTATTATTACCTGTATTTTGAACCCAGTGGTGCTATCCTCTCATCACTGACGGCCATAAAGTATCTGTGAAAACACATCAAAATGAGGAAAAGAAAGAATTAAAATAGCTCTTTCTCATCCTTTGGGTCTTTTTGTTGTCATTTGGACACAGCAGGTTAAACAAAGCGTTAATGTTCATTAATTCACATTAATCACACCTGTGTTTACCCTGCTGTGACTTGTTAAAATGTCCACTTTGTCTCTTGTTGGACTTGTTTTCTTCATTTAAGTAGTTTTGTCTCTTAACAGTCAGGTTATCTCCTCGTGGTAGTTTTGTGTCTTACTGTAGTGATTTTTGTCATTCATTGTGTCTTTTTGGGGTTGTTTCACTTAATTTAGTGACTCTATGTGCATCTTCTGAAGCTGTTTTGTCTTTTCATATTCACTTGTGTCTCTGTGCTGATGCTTTGTATTTCCTTTCAGAAGTTAATGTCACTTTTTTATTTGTATTCAATTATTTTTATTGTCCTTGTGCCTGTTAGTTGTAGTAAAGTAGTAGTCGTAGTACTTTTTGTATCTATTGAAGTAGTTTTATCTCTTTTTAGTGGTTTGTCTTGTCTTTTTGTAGTAGTTGTAGTATATCTTTTGTAGGTGTTTGTGCCTCTTTTTTATTTACTTTTGTCTTTTTTTGTTGTAGTATGTCATATGCCTTGTGTCTTTTTGTAGTCACTTACTTTTGCAGTTCTTTGTGCCTTTTTGTTTCTTTGTGGTAGTTTTATATCTTTTTAGTTGTTTGTGTCTCAACAGTTTTCTACTCTGTGTCCTGTTTTCAGTAGTCACCTTCTCGCTGAACCTGAACTCTCACATAGCCTACTGATGTTTTTTTTCATAAATCATCACATCCAGTCCATGAAAGCTTGTCAATGTGGGTGAATCTGTCCATTATTGACTATTATTCCTTAAATTCTGCTATGAAAGTGATATTTAAAGGTGGTCCTATAGTAAGCAGGACTTACACAGCCCACAGTCCAGCAGCAGTGAGCACACAGTGGGAGAGAGGAAGAAGAGCCCACAGGCTGAAGCTCCACATCCTGAAACAGACAATAATAATAATGATATTTAATGTTATGTCATGTAAATCAATCATGTTTTAATGTGATCAATGATATTCACTTAAAAAGAAAGCACATGGCGTCACAGGTGAGTCCAGACAGGCGTTATCTCACCTGTGTCACACAGAACTTCTATGGTGTTTTTACACTTTTTCAATAAAATCCATCAAAATTAGACTTATTAATAAAACTGAGAAGCGAGGAGTAGCAGACAACATTCCCATACAAAGGGCAGGAAATCGGCTTCTCTTGTTAGTTAGTAAACACACTTCCTGTCGCACACAGAGGATAAACCTGTCCTACCTGTCCGCCCTTCAGAGGAGCTCCCACCGCTCTGTGGCTCCGTCACTTTGAAGCGGAAATACTTTTTAAATATTTCAGCAACATTTTCTGTGATTAGTCGGTGATATCTGCCGGTGACAGCTCGTCTTTAAGCCGCTAAAAGTGTTATGATAACGTGGTGGTGTAGTCATACAGCAAGTGAGAGTGAAATGAGATGGTTTTCCGGTTTCGTCATCTGCCCTTCAAAATAAAAGCGCTAAATTGCGTGCTAAATTCATAAATACAGTAACTTAATGTGAAAAGTAACTACGTCACAACGGTCCTTAATCAATATTATATATTTGATGCTAAAATATTATTTAAATTTATAAGCGCTATTCAAAAATGTGGCAGAAGGAGTTAAAATAATAATATTTATGTATATATTTATACAATATTAAATAGAATAAATTCTGCAATGGCTTTCCTTTAAGAGCTGAACGTTGTTGGGTCACAATCCATCTGAAATAATCTAAATAAATCCATCCACTTATTTGACAGAGACATTGTAATATCTGCTGTACCTGCAGAAATAAAGTTCAGGTTACATCAAACATTAAAATTTTTAAAAAAGCAAGTAAAATCAAAACAAGGCAACATCATATTGTAAATAAATACTATTTATTGAAAATATTGCATGTAGTCAATCTTAAACAAAGACTTGTTTTCCTTTATTAACAACATAAACTGAGGTCGACCACGCAGACTACAGCCCTCATCATAGTTGGAATGAAAATCAAGTACAAGTCTCCTTCCAGTTTCCTTCTGAGGTCTGATTAATTACCCGACGACGACCTCCGATGCCATTAAAGACTGTTAGCGTTTGTTTAAGCATGCATACTTTAAAATTCCTTAAAAGCAGTCTTTTTTTTTAAAGTCCATTGCACTTTGCTGAGCCTCATGATTACACTGAAACAAAAAGATTTAAAAAGTAAAAATGAAATAAAACATCCTAAACGAATGGGATTGCATTGCTTTGTACAGACATATCCCGCACACTGACAACATCTTGGTCCAATGTGTTTTATGTAGCGACACCAGTGGTGAAAGTAAACCAGTAAAAGCAGGAAAAGTGTCCATTTAAAATGCTTGTGAGTGAGACTACTGGTTTAAACTCCGATCCACTTTCTTCTTCTTTCCAAAATTGCATCATTTGCAGTTTTCTGTTGCAAAACACAAGCAGTCAATGATGCATTTATTTGAAAAAAAGAGAGAAAATGTGATGTTTTTATGGATTATAAAGGCATCTGAGCATTGTTGTAGTGCACATATAAAGATGAACGAGCTAATAGTTATAGAGTGAATGTTGTGTGATGAAAAGCGAGCAGTTTGCTGTTAATGCCTCATGCACATGAATTTAAATCTTTTATTCAATGTGATCATCTCAACACAAGTAGAGAGAAATGCCCTTAAATGTCCCGAATCTTCTCTTTCTTTTGATTTAAATTTTAAATTAAAAAAAAAAAAAACGTTTTCCTTTCCCTTCCGTACACTTTGCTTCCTAATTTGGAACTTGTACCTTTATCATACTTCAATAAAATGATTGCATATTCATTAAATGTTAATCTATAAGGTTACAGATGAAGGTGGTACTTGATTGGACTAGCCCTTTATTGATCCTCGTGTTCGTTTCTTTGCTCAAAGGTTACTTTCACCACTGAGTGTGACTGGATAGCATGGCTTCTGTTTGAGTTGTGTGTGAAAACGTGAATGGCACAAAGACAAAATTAACAGCATTTTCATACATCTCAAAACGGCGCTCCCTGTAATGAAATGCTCGCTAGCGTTTCTTGCCCGATCACACCCCCAGCTTGTTGGCTTGCGTCAGCACCACCTTGAGTACGGGCATGAACGCCGACGTCTCGCTGAAGTTGCTGCTGCTGACTATGTGGGTGTGGATGTTGAGGCCCTCGGTGTAGGACCGGGACTCGACGCTCCTGGCGATGTTGTGAAGTCCTCCGACGATAGCAGGAGAGAGCTGGAGAGAAGACGGTCAGAGAGTGACTGGTCTGTCTCTGGAGTTTCAGCCTCTTAAAACAACGTTTAGACGTCCTGATCTGAACCTTCTTTTTATTCTCTGTTCGTACAAACCTTCACCAACCCTCTTAAACTCTGCAGACACTGTACAGATTAGCTGTAAAATACGTGTGTATTACTTACACACTATTTACACTGTCTCATTATTTATTCAGGAATTAGAATAGTGTTTTAGTTTTATCCATTATTATCCATCTATTATTGTTATTAAACCTTTATTTATACATGTAATCTCACTGAAACACTGAGGACTCATTTCCAAGAAAGACCTGTTCATCTATCTATCTATCTATCTATCCATCCATCTGTCAAGGATTAATAAAGTATCCATGATCCTCCATCCCTCAATCCATCCATCCATCATCCCTTAATCCAGATTTAGACTTAACTTTATTGATCCCCTTGGGATGACTCCCTCAGGGAAATTTAAAATCCATCCATCCATCCATCATCCCTCAATCCATCCATCCATCCATCCATCATCCCTCAATCCATCCATCTATCATCCCTCAATCCATCCATCTATCCATCCCTCAATCCATCCATTCTTCATCCCTCAATCCATCCATCTATCCATCCCTCAATCCATCCATCTATCATCCCTCAATCCATCCATCGCCCCTCAATCCATCCATCCATCCATCCATCCATCCATCATCCCTCAATCCATCCATCTATCCCTCAATCCATCCATCTATCCATCCATCCCTCAATCCATCCAGCATCCCTCAATCCATCCATCCATCATCCCTCAATCCATCCATCTATCCCTCAATCCATCCATCTATCCATCCATCCCTCAATCCATCCAGCATCCCTCAATCCATCCATCCATCCAGCATCCCTCAATCCATCCATCCATCCATCCATCCCTCAATCCATCCATCCATCTATCCCTCAATCCATCCATCTATCCATCCAGCATCCCTCAATCCATCCATCCATCCAGCATCCCTAAATCCATCCATCATCCCTCAGTCCATCCATCCATCCATCTATCCCTCAATCCATCCATCTATCCCTCAATCCATCCATCCATCCATTCCTCAATCCATCCATCCATCATCCCTCAATCCATCCATCCATCATCCCTCAATCCATCCATCCATCATCCCTCCATCCATCATCCCTCAATCCATCCATCATCCTTCAATCATCTATTCATTCACCCACCCATTCATCCATCATTCCATCCATCCATCTATAAAGGATGAATAAAGTATCCATTTGTTGGATGCTCACCGTCTGCTCTCTCAGTTTATCGTAGAGCGCTTCCAGGCGTTTGTTGGCTTCGTCAAGCTTCCTCTTGGTTTGCTGTGAAGACAGTGGAAACATTACTCGTCTAATAATCCACTTGGTCCAGCAGAAATGACTCAGATGTTGTGTTTCCATGGAAACAGGTGGACTCACAGGGTCTGTGGCTACAGCCAAGCACTTCTGGATGAGCCCCTCAAACGTGGTCTTGAGGACCAGGTGCTCGTCTGGGATGGGCTTCTTCATGATCTTCTCAGCAGGGATGGACTGCAGGGGCTGGAGGGGTTGAACAGGGGACTAGATTAGGAGGAGGAAGGTCTCTTTATTTGTGGTGACGGAGGCGAACTGCGTACCTGGATGAGATCTCCAGTTGGGGCCCCTGGAGCCCCCTCCATGCTGGTCTTGGGCATGGCTGGGTTCATGGGTGTAGGATGGAGCTGCTGGTGCTGCTGCATGCCTGAGTAGGGGACCTGAGCACCGCCCACGACCTGAGGGGCCCCAGAGGGTACCGGCTGAGCCTGAGGATCAGCGCCCAGCGGGGCCATGATGGGAGCAGTGATGGGGGCAGGAGGGGTGTAGTTCATAGCAGCGGTCTGAAAGACGACGTTTCATTTACACACATTAATTCAACATGTAGTGGACGAAGGGGAGGAGTGCAGCACCTCTGTCAGCTGACTCACCTTCTTCTTTGATGCTCTGCTCAGAGCTGGAGGGTCGTTCCAGCCGTTCTGAGGCCCTGCAGGGGAAAAAAACCTGCTCAGTCACCACTGAAAACATCCACGTTTTATCTTTTTATTTCTCCATGCAGTCTAAACACAAGGTTTATGTGTTGTCTGTTATCCACATGTCCATATAACTTTCTTTTGCCCAGAAATGTATTTCAATCGGCGCTAATTATGACATATGCATAACGCACAATATTTAAACCTTGTGTTTAGACTGCATGGAGAAAAAAAAAAGTTGTTTTTTTTCCTCTCACGGCTTCTGTAATATAATATAAAAATGATAAAATACATAAAATGTAACATAGTATAATATAATTTAATATGGTATTGTTTAATATAATACAATATAGTATGATGTAATATAATAAAATTTAATATAGTATAGAATAATATAATACAATATCATTTAATATAGTATAATATAATGTAACACAATATAATATAATATTAATTTTAATATCATATAATATGCTGATAATTTGTCCTCATTATATATTTTAAAATTATATTTTATTCCTATATTTAGTTGCTGCATTATTTTTTGAGGCATATTTTATTTAATTTTTACAGATATTTAATGAGCATTGATGTTGGGAGACATCTGAGATCTAAACGACTAAACGTTAATGCGATTAATCCACCTTAATGTGATTAATCCATGTTAACGTGCTAATTTGCACAACGGTAACTGTACTTCAACAAACTGCCCGAAATGTGTTGTTAATTTTGACAGCCCATTCTGCACTATGAAAAGAATGTTTCTTTCTTTTTTCCTTTTCGTCCATTTCATGTTACAAATTAATACTTTAACGATGCTCTTTGGTGGACTATTTGTTTGCTGAATTACATGAGACAGATTCACAAAAGATGGTTAATTTTATCATCATGTCGTTCGTTAGTTATGACTGTGTTGTTAGTTTCCTTGATTTTTTTGAATGGAGTTCTGCTTCATGCCAGTTCGTCTCACTCAGTTTGTCCAGTGTAGCCTTACCATCATGCAAGTTAACGCATTAATGCTGATTAATCATGTGCTACTTTTGAATTAGAACTAATTAACAGACACCTTTGATGGGAATATAAACAATCTGTGGGTCACTTAGGAAAAGTCAGTTGGTAAAGTTTGAAAAAAGGTAATTTAGTGTCATTTTTTTAACTTAAGACGGACAACACAAGGGTTAAAAACGCCCTGAACTGACTGATACTAAAAATGTTGTCTAGCAGTTAAAAAAGAGGAACCATTGAGTGAGTCGGTGAGGAGGATCAGGTCCATGCAGACCAGTTTTCTGAGAAATCAGCTGAGTACCTGAGACTCCGCTCGGTGGAGGAGGAGGCATGTACGACACAGGAGATCCTGGACCGCCATGCTGGAAAGGAGCTCCGGAGGACGGCGGAGCAGAAAAGGAAGAGGAGGAGGTGGGAAAGAAAGGAGGGTGGGAGGGAGGAGAGGAGGACAAGCCGATGGGGAGAGGAGGTCCGGGATAGACCGGAGATGTCTGCTGTGTGTACTGAGAGAGAAAGCCTGGAGGCTCTGCAGGAGGAGGAGGAGGAGGAGCAGAGGAGGAGTACTGAAGAGGCTGATAGATAGACGCCCCCCCAGCTCCAGGTGGGTACTGGTGGACCTGGGGGTAGGCTGGGAGGCACAACAACATGCTGTTAGAGAAAAAACAGTGTCATGCAACAGGACGGTTCAACAGCTACACTACGGCACGATCACTTCCTGTTTAGCTGGTGTTTTATAGAAGAGTCAGCAGGCAAAACATGTGGAGGAGTTAGATATTAGTCGTTATTAGGCGTCTCAAAGAAGACATGGAGGAACATGTTGTGAGGCTCAAACCAGAGAATGACTTTAGTGACTCTTCAGGTAGAATACGGTAAAGACGCTTACGCTGGTACTGATGGGAGTACATGTATGCAGGGGCGGAGGAGGCTGGAGGTGGAGCAGCTGTGGAGGGAGGTGGCATCCCGTAGCTGGGGTTTGAAGGCTCCACCTGCAAAAACACAAAGATCACAGTCCTTTAATGATGGTAATGATTAAAAAAATACAAATGATTGGCGACTAAATGGCGTCTCAGAGGGTCTGTGAGCCGAGCTGCTGCTAACGGTAGCTACTAAAAGTCTTTCACCCAGTTAAAATATCCCCAAGTATTAAGATCTAAACAGTGTGGAAATGCGGCTTAAAAGTGGATTAAAAAAAACCAAAACAAAACAGTTTTTTGTTACGTTGAATAGAATCACATATTTCTCTGAGCATGAACTCTGATGCAAATCAGTTTTTAGACATCTTAGTGCAGAAAAGTGACATGGTATAACTTTAAATTATTGCTATGATAAGAATGCAAGACTGTGACTGAGTCTCTAGGCATTGTGGGAACTACAAAAACATTTTTAGTTGTACAGCGGTGTCAGAGTGGAGGTTCCTCCCTTATAAAAGATCTTTGGCTGAGTACAAGGAGCTGCCATCAGGTTTTCCATGTCTGCGTCACCTGCACATATTGCATCCAAATGATGTTGTTTAAATTGTCTTTAAGCTGCAAGTATTTCATTATGTTTCCTGACTGGTCACATGATATGAAACACTTTGAATTCTTTGTGTTTGTTAAGGAACAGCAGGAGTGTGAAAGGTGACGTCTGTAGTCGATTCACAACGAGAGGAAGAGATGAAGGGCTGAGTGGAGACAAAGAAAACAGGAAGTGGCAGGTGAAAGAGGAAAAGCAGCAGAGAAGCGTCACCACAGATGTTTGTGGATCAATACTGAAATATCCATACCTTCATGTTCTAGACTCTCAAAATATCAGTATTTTAGTAATGAGTAGTTTATTATTAACAGGAAGCCAGAGGAAAGTAAATTCATCTAGATCTAAATTTAAATGACTGAGTGAGGCTGTGAATGACATTACTATATTCTTTTTATTATTAGATAATATAATGTCATGTAATTTAATATACTTTAACATAGTATAATATAGTAATTAATTAATGTAGTACAGTATAATGTAATATTTATTTATTTAATATTAATATAACATATTAATGTAATATTAAAATCATATAATTTTTATATTTAATATTTAACATTTTAATCATGTAATTAATTTAACAATAATATTAATCATTTTATTGTATTTTATTATATATTTATTATATTTTTATTTTATTAAACCATACATACATGGTTTGGTTTGTTTCTGCTTGTTGGACATACCTTGTTTATATTTTCTTCTTATTATTTCTATTCATTTACTATTTCATTTTATTTTTCTTTAACGTCTGTGGAATGTAATTATTGTGTAAAATGTTGGGACCCCCTCGAAAACGAGATGGTACATTTATCCTAATAAACAAACTTAAACTAAACTAACTATAAGAACGAATCGTCCGATGTCTTGTCTTCATATGAAGCCAGAATTTGAAATAAGTTTTATTTTCCAAACAAAAGACAAGTTTTAAGCCTAAATCCTCCTTGGTGAGGGATCGTAAATGGAATCAGTGGTATGGCTCATCACTAATAGAAAGAACTGATTGAAAGGTTTGCGATCATTAAGGTGAACGTCATCAGGTGTGTGGAGGCGGGGATGGAGGGTCAGAGTACCTGCTGCTCTGAGGCTCTGCCTACTGGAGGAGGAGGAGGGACATTGGGGAGGGCTGTGGGAGTCTGGTTACTCCAGGAGGTGACAGTGGAGGCAGCCCTCACCTGAAGCACACAGAGACACATGGCACATACCAATGATGGTCAAAGCATGGGGGGGAGCACACCAAATAACAGCAGGACGCACACACAGTGGACCAGAGCCAGGGTTCAAATCACACAAACAGTTAGAAGTGACATCACGATTTAAATCAGCAAGTGATTTAAACCCTGGATAACATGGAAATCCAATAAATGAATTCAATGAGTACAACACAACAGCAACTAGCTCTTCACCAGGAGCTTGGTTAGTGTGTGACAGTCAAGTTCATCAACTGACTCAAAACTGAAATGACTGAAAATACACCCAGAGAAAGCACAAACACTTTTTTAGCAACAGTCTGCTAAACGTTTTCAACCTGAGAATAATTTAACGCCAGAAAATAAAAGTAAACATTTCAAGAAACATACGAGAAAAGCTCAGATGTTCAAAGTAAAGAATAAATTTGTCATTCAGAGACAGCATTTAAGTAAAAAATGATCAGAATAAAATGTCTCCACACTGCTGCTAAACTACAAAACACTCGCTGGTGTGACAGAGTGATGCATCGTTTCCCTCACAAACTATCTTTGTCTGAATACAGACGCCAGCTGCAGAGCAGACTAGCTTTTCCTCCTAGCTGTTAATTATTATTATTATTTTGTCCACTTATTTATTTTCTTATGTTGTATATATGATGCCTTAGCTTTTTCCACTTGTCTACTGATGTTCTTATTTCTTAGTTTTAACAGGCCCTACCTACTTTGCTACTGTAAGGATGCAAATTTCCCCGTCGGAGGGACAAATAAAGGATAAGTTTATCTTATCTTATCTGCGGCTGATGTCATCTACCGGTGTCGGCTGATGCTGTATGTTTTCTATCGTTCTTCTCTAACACAAGCAGTGAGGACAGAGGAAAGGTTTGAGCTAAACATGATGTCATCCACCCCTAGTTAGTGTGTGACCTGTCCATGTCAGTGCTCAGACGATTTCAGCACCAGGTTTCACGACTAATCTGGAAGTGAGAAACAGAACAAACGGTGTGATGTGGAGCTCAGAGGAACCTACTGGCTGGTAATACTGCGGCTGTGCCGGGGCGGAGGCAGGAGGTGAAGGCATGGGTGCTGGAGCTGCTGCTGCAGGGGGCTGAGGAGGCACCATGGCGGGCTGGATTGGGGTGAACGCTTGCTGGGTCTGAGTGGCGGTGGTCAGCTGAGGCTGAGCCCTCTGGGTTTGAACTGGAGCTGCAGGAGCCGCCTGCTGCCCCAGAGCCCGACTCAAACGATCACGAAGCTGCTGGACGGCAACCTGCTCAAAAAATAAATAAGGTGATGTGGTTACTGAAGGCTTCAGCAGCTGGAGCAGCCCAGTCCAGGTGTGCTACCTACCTGGTTGGTGTTGTCAGGCAGGTAGGTGATGGCGGTGGACAGGCTGCCTTGTGAGGCCAGCAGGTTGGCGTACTGGCTCATCTTCTCAGCCAGCAGGATGCCGATAGCAGAGGGACCAGAGCGCTGAGTCATCTCCACCGCACGGTGCAGCACCACCACCTTCTCCACCAGGTCCTGAGGGGTGGAAACACAGACCACGTCAGCACAAACTAACATATATGACCCGTTTTCGAATGTAAATTAAGATCCTACTGGGACTGGAAACTAGGGGTGGGAAAAAGTATTGATATGGCAATATATCACCATACTTTTACTTCTGATATAATATAGATTTTTAATATTTTAACATCGATCCCACCCCCCAGATCTTTCTCCTTCTGTTCCTTTCACAGCTCTCACACAGCTAATACACACAGTTTTCACAGTAAAAGCCACTGCTCAGCACCAAGCAGCAGGTAGACACTTTTCGAGACTTCCTGGTGAACACAGTGGAGCATTTAGCTGCAAAAGAGATAAATATGTCCTGTTTCTGCAGGTTTGAGACGCACCTGGAGGGAGAGTGGACAGCGTCCGTCCTGAGCGCTGGTCCAGCAGGACACCAGTTTCTCCACGTTTCCAGCACAGATGTAACACAGACAGGCCTGGGCTTGCAGTCCGGCGTCCTCCGCTGCTTCTAGTCTGCCTCCGAGAAGGTCTGTCAAGCAAATCGAGTCCAGTTAGACGCCACAGATTTGCAGCTGATGATGATGTGATGAAAGGAAGCATATCTCCTTGAACTGACCACAGAGGGAGGAGAACTCCTCGGGCTGAGCGTAGGTCATGACAGCAGCCAGAGCTTCCTTCCAGTTCTGCAGGTCGCATGTCTTTAGGATGTCGTGCCAGTCCTTCATCACTACTGCACTGATCAGCTGCAGGAAACACACAACAAGTCATACATTTAGATGAGAGTCCCACCCTGCTAGAAGACACTTCATAACATCAGCTGGACTGACATCTGTCTAATGTCTTAATTACTACTTGTTGCAGTTACTTTTCCATATATTTTATACTTCATTGTCTAAATATTGTATTTCACTTCATTTGCCGTTGTTTTTCTTAGTATAAACTTTTATTTGCTTCCCCTACCTTGGTTATCTTGCTGTGCGTTTTGGTGAAATACTTCCTCTGGGTTTTCTCCAAGAGCTCGGCCCCTCCGGCGATAGCCAGGATGATGCTGTCCGCCATCCGGTTGTCATGGAGACAGAGCTCCACGGCGCCCTCGAAGTTTCCAGTCAGCAGGGCCTGTGTGATGAGTCCGTCCACATCTTGCAGGGCAAAAACAGTGTCACGCTTTCACAAACACAGATGAGTTTTAATCGTTTTCCTCTCAGGCTGAAACGTTTACCTTGACTGATGCTGAGACTCACTCCGTCTGAGTAGGCCGGGGTTGGAGCCGGAGCCGGAGCCGGATCCTCAGCGGGCTCCTCGACTGGAGCCGGATCCTCGACTGGTTCCTGGACTCGGGGAGGTGTTTCAGGAGGGCTGGGCTCGTCCTCCTGTGGCGCTGCCGTCTCCTGAAACACCAGAGAAATACCCGGTGATGAAGTTCACTCGTGTTTCAGGATGTTAGATGCTAGGGGTGGGTACTGGCAAGGTATCGTGATATATTGCCATATCACTATTTTTCCCACCCCTACCAGATGCCCAAATTATTACAGATTGTGTTTCTCTTACTGTAAGAAACACAATATTCCTACCAAACTGTTTGGCTGGTGAACACAACCTTCAGCCACCATCATGAAAAGGTCAGCGTTATTTTATTTGCTCATATCCAAAAACCTGTTGATGTGTTTCTCCTTGCAACCAGAAATTTGGGCTTTTCTTTTCGTTGGTTTACTTCAGATTTCTACAACAAAGCGACCAAACAGCCACAAATATTGTGAACAAGTTGTTTACATCCAAAGAAAGCTCCTAAATGTCATGTATGATGTGAATCAGCTAGTTAGGCTAGAAGATCACATCTATGACACTGTGCAGTGATGAAGGTGTACCTCCTCCTCCTCCAAAGGGATCTCCTCCTCTGGGAGAACCTGGTCCACATTTCCTTCTGGTTCTCCAGCAGGATCCTGCTCTGGATCTGCTGCTGCCGGCTCTTCAGTCTCAGGGTCAAGAATAGAGTCCAGGTCCATGGTGGCCGCCGACTGAAGGTTTGCAGCTGCGATCATGTCGAACGCAGCTTCAGGAGTGTCGACAGGCGGCACGAAGCTGAGGTCTGGAAGAGGCTGCAGGTTGACTGGAGGAGGCAACTCCACCTGAATATTTAAGGAAAAATTAAGAAGAAACAGTCTGAAATCAACACATCATCAGTTTTGAGTATGTGTAGGGCAGAGCTGGGACCTGTGGCTCCTTCTGACTTTGAAAAAAAAAAAAAAATTATATATTTTAGTTGTTTATTCATGTACATATGTATTTAAGTTTGCATGTAGGTATGCAAATATATATTTAAGAACCTATTTTTGTTACGTGCAAGTACCGACTTACGCTTTTCTTTCTTTAAAATAAAAGAAAAATTTTATCAAAAAAATACATGGAAATATATTTATTGTAACTGCAATTATTTGTTTGTTGCACAGTTACCATTATCTTATAATTAATACATATACATTTTAAAAATATGCATCCATCATGGACCATCTGGATGCTCCTGCTGTGACTACCAGCTCCTCAACACTGCAGGGACGAACTTTAAAATGCACTGGTGTGGATATGTGTATATTAAAAACATAGTTTTATGGATGCCATGATGGATATGTCATTTAAAGATTAATTTACGATGCAGGCTTGTCTGTATGCTCGATATATGCACTCCTGTAACTTTTAACAGCAAATATACAGCCATATATTTTTTATTATTTTAATGTATTGTGAACGCAACACCGCCGTAGGCATCACATGACCGCGGTGTTGTGGTGATGCGTTTATCGTGCCAGCCCTAGCTGCATTTTATTTTCTTTCCCACAAATATGAGGAGGACTTACAATAACAGCTTTGCTTTCCTTTTTTATTACAGATACAAACAGAAAGTCAAAAATAGTCAGTTTTCTTTATGACTGTAATTAATTCTGATCAATGCGACACACTATGGTTTTTGTTATTCTGTGGAGGAGGAGGCAGAATGGCTCTTTTGATAGTACAGGTTGCAGAGCCCTGGTGCAGGGTGACTAATTATCAACACCAAGATACGTCCAAATGCCACACATAAAACAAGCATGAATTTGCAAATGAGGGGTTTATGGAATTACATAGAAACTAAACTCATCAGGTCAGGAAGGAAAAGAAAAGGAAATACATCCTTCAGTCTGATGCAGAACTATGGGGCCATTATTGTAACAAATGTGTATGTCAATCCTGCGTCATCTCATTTGTAAATGTGTGAAACACTTTCTTATTGCAAAGAAGGAAGAACCAGGAACTGAGGCACTCCTTACTGCTAACAGTAGTCTGCCGTACTGTCAGTGTCGGACTGTGAACGCACCACAGGGAGCTGTGTGGTAACAGCCACTTCTGCTTCAGTTTATTACGTTAATAGTGAAGTTAAAAGTTCAAACACCTCCATAATACTAGAAGTGCATCACCGTGTGTCACCATATACTGTAGAGAGGTGGTGGCTGACCATCATACAGTAACTAACCTATAAACCTACATAATATACAGTATAATGGATAATAAACTATGAATTCAATGTTTTGAGAAATTTCTTTTGATAGTTGATGAGAGAATACACATTATTATGAAGCTAATGCTATCTTAGCTTAGCATAAAGGCTGGAAACACCTGAAGTTCATAAAATCTGCAGACTAGTTTTATCTTATCTTATAATGCATGATTAGGAGAATGAATTATTAGGCTTTAGAGCGTGCTGGAGGTCAGGCTAGCTGGCTTTAGTCTTTCCTGACTCTATATTCATATTTAATAAACAGATATGAGCACGGTGTCCGTCTTCTGAAGAGTAATGATGAACTATTCCTTTAAAATGAGCTTAAACAGGCGTACCTGCGGAGGGTCGGCGGGTTTTTCCTCCAGTGCCGCTGAAATCTGACGACAAAAAGACACAAGAATCACAAGATGCACTGAAAGACACTTTCTGTATGTCATAAAACTGAACATGTTTATGCAGAAGTAATCACAGCTCACCTTTAAGGCTAGCTCCTCTTTGTTGTAGCCCAGAAGCTCCAGGTATTTACTGCGGATGTCACTTTCAAAGTTAGCCTGAAATCACAAGAGGCACACAAATAACTTAAAAGTAGAACTCTTCTTAGCTTTATACTTATTTCTATTGCTTATTTTTATACTAATTTCTTATTTTTATACTTATTTCTATACTTCTTTCTTATTTTCATACTTATTTTATTCTTGTACACTGAAAAGGGGGAAGCTCTATGATTTCCTTGTACAAATGTATAGTATGTAGTTTTAAACAATCATTTATCCACAATCATCCATCGTTCGTCTGTCTGCGATGTTCGACAGCCCTACTTCAGAGATGACTGAATATTTACAAGCTGTGTTTCTGTCGTACCTTGAGAAAAGACCAGAGAGTCTTTTCAAACTCATTTTCAGCTGAATCGATCTTTTCCTGGCAGAAATCCACAAAGCTGCCTGCGCTCAGAGTGGCCTGCAGCTGATCGGAGCGCTTCAAAAAGGCCGTTTCCGTGACAACCTGGCTGATGTGGACAACATGTGAGGTGGGCTGCTGAGGCTGCTGGGGGTTCGGCTTCCTGTTCTCCAAAGACACCAGCTTCCCACCGAACTAGGAGCGAACGAGAGCCAGAAGGATGTTTGAGGCGGTAAAACAGCGAGGCGTGATAATCCTCAGAGGAGCTGAGAAACTGGACTCACAGCAAACGAGGCTCCGACAGGTCTGCGGATCCACTTGGGGGGTTTCTTCAGGGGGTTGACTGAAGCTGGAGGGGCAGCAGTCTGGGGCAGCTGGAGTGGAGGCAAAGTTTGCCCTGTCCCAAAAGGATCCATGTTCCCAAAGGAGTTGCTTATCTGTAACAGAAATCAGATTTACAGCCAAGATCATGACATACAGTACAAAAAGAGTAAGGGCAGAGCTGGGATAACCCTGTTATTTTTATCTGCTTTTTTGTAGGAAAATTCCTGGATATCAACAATAATTATATTTTAGCATTAAAGATACCATTTTGATTAAAGCACGGTCCTTGCACCATTTAAAAAAACACATTTAATACTTTTAAGACCTCAACAAATATAATTTAAGACCCAAAAAAGTCATAACAATTTCTTTGGTAGAAAATAGTTAAGTGATTTTTTATTTTATTTACTCCAATATGGAGTTTTTGAGGCCGATGCCGCAGTAAAAACAATCCAACAATATTTATTTTTTATGAACACGACAATTTTTTATGCAACAATGCTATAAACTGAAGTCATAACACTTATTTCTTTTTCTACAACTTTAATTTCACAACTTTCAAGAACAAAGACGTGAACTTTGTGAACAAAATAACAAGCAGTAAATCTCTGAATACTGTACCTTTAATACGTGTTGGTATTAAAATCTGAAATTTTCATACCTATAGCAAATATATGATAAATTTAAGGCAATTTAAGACCTTAATTACCCAGATCATAATTTAAGACTTTTCAAGGAGCCCTGTAAAGAGCTTGCACATACTGGTGGATTAAACATGACAGAATCATTAACAATATTTTAGTAATCAGCGATACTCTTAATTTAGGACAGCTAGACACCTGACACTGGACTGTATGTTCTTATATATTTATACGCCATAATAAAAACACCGATCACCTCTGCCGCTCAGCTCACCTGGTCGGCATGTCTCTGGCTCTGCGCCTGGTTGGTTCCTCCCATGATGGAATAAATGTTGATGTGTCCGTCAAAGCTGGCGGCCGACAGCACCGCAGGGTTTCTGGGACACCACTGGATGTCAAAGCACCACTGGCTGCTGGTGGGCAACTCGTACAGCACCTGACGGACCAGAGAAGATGATTTACTCACATCAGCGGTGGAACAGGTTGTTTTTTTTTTGTTTCCTTTAGCTGAGTTAACAAACAGTCACCTCTGCTGTGTTCGGGTTCCAGCACAGGATCCTGTTGTCTTTCCCGCAGCTCAGGAGCAGCTCAGGATCAGCCAAGCTCCAGGCGATGGCCAGGACGCCCCTGCTCATAAAGAAAAGAGCTGTTACCTCTTAAGAAACCTTTATTTTATTAAGGTAAGGACTTGCAAAGGAGAGAGCCATGCTGCTCTTTACCGTGTGTGATTCTCTAAAATCTTGAAAGGAGAGGTAGCGAAACGTAAGTCCCACATCTGGATGACCGGCATCCGGTCGTCCTCCGAGGACAAGACCAGCTGAGTGGCCACTTCTGGGTTCCAAGCCAGCCCGGAGCAGTGCATCTGAAAGCAAAAACACACAGAAGCAGAGAGTTTAAGATGACTGGACGGTTCAGTTCAAGACTTGATGTGAGGGCAGATCAGGAGGAAGGACGCACTCTGTTGCTGTGGTCGCTGACTTTGATAATGAGGTCGTTCTTGCGGAGGTCCCACACTGAGGCTCGGCCACTCGGGCTGGAGGAGGCCAGGATGTGTTGGACCTGCCTGTTCCACGACACACAGCTGATGTCCTCCAGAGGCTTTAAGACAAAAACACAAGCTCTTTGTGTTATTGTACAATCATTACAATCATCCAAACTGTTAAGAAACATCAGTGAACACAAATACTCCTCATCACTTCGCTCAGTAATTATGGGAAAAACAACATGCACTGAGCACTGAATAAACTGAGCAGCAACTGTGTAAAAAAACACAACCTTACACCAAGAATTCTATACATTTTTAACTGTGCAATAACTGAATCTGTCTTATTGTAAATATCACTTACCATATTTATTTTACCTCAATTATTTAAGTTTTTATTCTTGAAGACTATAAATTTCCTTGTAATACAACGACAATTACATCCGAAACTGCGCAATGTAGCACTGTAGCAGAGAATAAAAGTGAAAAGTAACAGTGACCTGAGGTTTCGGTCCTGGAGTCATCGGAGAGCCAAAGTTATTCATGTCCCAGATGTAGATTTCAGACTCGTTCCCTCCTGATGCAACCAGGTTGGTCTGCAGAGAGAAGACAAAACACCAAATGAGTCACTGTAACTGGATTTAAACAAGCATGCACATGATGGTTAAATGTACCTGGAAAGGGTTGACGTCCAGAGCTCTCACTGGTCCCGTGTGCTTGTCGCTCTCGGCGACGATGACATCAGTCTCTCCGGCCATGATCCTCGCAGGGTCGTACAGGATGATGTTGCCGTTCTCTCCTCCTGCAACAAGGACTCCAGATGGGCGACCTTGGGCATCCATTCCATAGGGACCCCACACCAGCTTGTGATATCTGGGAGGATAAAACAACAACATGAGTGATGAATAAAAGTAAATAAAAGTGAAGAGCTGAGTGTCGTCAGCAGCCTGGAGAACCTGTGAGAGGAGGAGAGGCCGCCACAGGACTTCATGTCCAGCGACAGGTCCGTCAAGTCCAACTCAAAAAACTCCAAGGAGGCGTTGGTGCTGAAGGAGGCATCCAGCTGCTGGGCTGATGTTCCTGCAAATAGATAGATAAATGAATAAATAAATAGATAGAGAGATAAACAGATAGACTGACTGACAGATAAATAGCAAAATCAGGGTTCTTGCACCACATTTAATACTTTTTAAGACCTCAACAAATATGTTTTAAGACCCAAACATGTCCTAACAATTTCTTTAGCAGAAAATAGTCAATTTAATGTAGGGCCTGACCGATGCTGATACCGATATTTAGCAGGAACAAAAATCCAATAACCCATTAACCTCCAACAATTATTTTTATTATTTTTTTTCAGCTCTTTAACACTTAACGATGTAACACTTAACCTTTTTCTACGACTTTAATTTCACAACTTTCTAGAACAAAGAGGTGAACTTTGTGAATAAAATAACAGTAAAAATATAAGTAAATCACTGAATGGTGTGTTTTCCTACTGGCATTAAACGCACCATCTGAAAATTTAATACCTACAGCAAATTTACAGTAAATTTAAGACAATTTAAGACTTTTTAAGGAGAAGCAGGAATCCAAAATCTCTCAATAGTGTGTTTTCCTACTGACATTAAACGCACCATCTGAAAATTTAATACCTACAGCAAATTTACGGTAAATTTAAGACAATTTAAGACTTTTTAAGGAGAAGCAGGAACCCTGCAGATCGATAGAAATTCAAGTAACCACCAGCAGCAGAGCTACAGAGGACAGATTCAAACTCAAAAAATCCAGACATAATTATTTAAAAACAATGTACATACTACTATTTATTATTCTGTTCTTTTCTCTTTATCTATTTTATACTTGTATGCTGCTGGCAAACACATATTTGTTGTATTTGTATATGCAATGACAATAAAGCATTTACCATCTAAATTCTGTATTTTTTCTTCAGTTTTAGTTTCTTTAGTGATGATGAAAACAATGATAATTAATAATAATAAGTACTCCGATTGATATCCTGCTTTCTGGGAACCCGAGGATGATTTACAAAGGGATGACAGGGCAAACAAAGTCAGATAAGGAGAAACAGGTAGGGTCTTTTCGTAACATTGTCAGACACTTCTAATAATACTCTGAGCCTGTCAGCAGCAGAAACAAGAAGCTGGTTGCCTCATATCATTGATTACAGCCCACTTAGTGGCTGCTGAGTGCTCCCTCCATACTGGATAATTTCAGTCGCTCAGGCACAAAAACACTGAGGTTCTGCTGATGTTTAAAAAACCAGCAGATAGCGACGGCAGCAGGCCTGTATCTGTGTTCGCTGCAGGCTCATACCTGTCGCAAGGTAGATGGGGTGGTGCTGTGCAGGACTCCAGCTCTGGATGGCTGTGCGATTTATCTCTTTAAGTTTCATCCTGGGGGAAAAAAAGAAGAAATATTTTATTCTTTATTAGACATGTGCATTGTACATGCTTATGATGTGTGTATAAGTTTGGAGAATGTAGTTTGTACATCATAAAGAGAGGTGTTTCTGTTCCTTATTGATAGAAATGTGATGGGCAAGATAATAACTGAATGATGTGACCTTCACAGGATTGTTGCATCAGACATTACGTTGAGCTATAGATGAATAAACTGTCAACTGAGTGTAAGTACTGTTAGGATACAAATATTGCTGAAAGATAGAAGAAAGCAACTTTAATGATTTCCCTTACATGTGACACGTTTATGAGCAAGTAACTCAGATGTTATTCACTCTTTAGTGTGGTGCATTTTCACAGTTCACCACCACCTCTGTAGTAAACACAGTAGTTACAGTTACAGACAAAGGCCCACTTTGCTTGACTGTAATTACTACTTGTGCAGTGCACTGCAGAGCCGTGTTGCAGCAATGACATTGCAAATGTATTATCTGGGTCTCAATAAACTGGGGAACCAGCCGGTGAACTTCTAGCATTCAAAGCTTAACGTGAGGAAGAAGTACAGTTCAAGCTAGCAGCAAGCTAACAGCTGATGGACCACTTAGCAGAGGCAATAAGGAGCCCCAGAGATGAAAGTCAAAAGCAGATAACTGTCTGGGCTCCAGCTGATTGTGACTTTTTCTACATGCTCTACCAAGATATGGTACAACATGTCCTACAGCCACAATGGGGTATTTTGCCTGCTAGCTGCCTGCAAAAATATAACAGTGGGAAGTCAGTTACCTACTCACAGATCTTATTACTTCACTAAAGCGGCTTACCTTCCCTTCTTTGCTACCTCTTACATGAACGCACACATAAAACTAATTGATGAACACTCCTCCACTCGCACAGGTTCCCCTTTCGGTTCTGCTTCGGGATTAGCGGCTGTAAAAACAAGAAGAAGGAGGCTACCGGGTCCCGGACTCAAGACAGATTTCCACGTCTCCACTGGTCTCCATCAACGTGGCAATAAGCATCAGTCTCCTCCTGCCACGAAGAAGAAGAACAACTTCCGGGGGACGTCCGCACTGCTAGCCCTGCTATTATGCTAACGTGCTAGTATATATAGAATATATAGCTTTACTTCGTCCACATCATTAAATTGGATATAGTAGTCTGAATAACACACATTACAATAATGGCAAACAACGAAATAATTAATACCATGCTCTTTTAATACGTGGTACGGTTCACACTGCTATCCCTGTTAGCATGCTAACTATGCTCATCGTCTACATAATTATACGCGTTAGCATGCTATCTATTGGTTTACATCATCGACACACAGCTACCCCCTAGCATGCTAACTTTTGCCTTGCTATTGTCCACACACTGCTACCCCTAGCACGCTAACAATGCTAGCTGTAGCTTTCCATTGTCTACACACTGCTACTCATAGCGTGCTAAGTATGGTTAGCAGTGTTACCATAGACTGTATGATACAGCACACAGATGATAGAAATTAAAAGGTAGTTAATAACTCACATATTTAAATTATTATCGATAACACTAATTAGCAGAATTATTGTTCATTTAAGTCAATATTTTCCAAAGTAGTATAGATCATATTTATTTAAAATATTTAATTTGGATGAAAATTATTTAAAAAGAAAATTAGAAAATGTGGTTAAAACATATACAAAAGAAATTAAAAAAAAATGTCAAATCATTACATTGTGGTATTTACACTCGTTTGCTTAAATATACCTGTGATATAACAACAATAATTCCCCACAGATATCCCATTATAAAAACAAACACACACCAGCTTCGTTTCACAATTCGTATTTATTTGTCAGTAAATAACTTCAAATAAAAGCAAAAACAAACTAATGAAGTGCTTCTGTAGATGCAGTTGTATCAAGAAGTCTCACTGACTTGCCTTCACTTCAGCAGGTCCTAAAAGAACAATTCAGATATTAAGTAAACCTGTTGTTACACAGCAGCAGTAAGCTCTTCAAATGCAAAATTAATGCAAAAACCCTCATTCAAAAGCTCATGAATAATCTTCCCCAGACGTATGAATGGGTCAGATGGGTAGTGATTGATATAATCATTGGGATGACTGTTTATTTTCCATCCATAATATCAGAATTGCAATACGTACATGCACTGCAGGTCCACACTGGTCATTTCACTGCAAACTCTTCAGTTGATCTGTCAATACATGATCAAGAAATCAAATGATTACAGGATGCGTGCCGAATTTCAGTGTCTGCTTTAACGCCAGAAAAGATTCAAGTTGTGCTCAGTTGCGTGATTAAGCTTGTTAAATAAGCACGTTCACCATAAAACAACCACTTTTTAAATAATAGTTTGGCTTGAGGCGTAACTCAGCACTTAGGACGGAACACGCGGACTCATCCAGACCACGTGCTCTGTCGGCGGTGGGTTCATTACGTAAAATATAATGAATTTATCACGGAAAACAAAGCAATGACATATATATTTTGCAATTTACTTACCTAATTATGGAACAGGGACCCCAATGTGCAGAGATAAAGGTTCAGGGAACACTGCTGAACGAAACCTCATTTAGAAATAATGCATTTGTCGTGAGCAGGTTAGCTAGCTAGTTAACTACAAAAAAAATACCGGGTATATTTCTATACTGTACACAAAAGCTTTACTTTCTGAGCACCTGTAAGCGTGATACAGAGTTTTTGTGCCTTTCATGTCTTCCCCATCCCATCTCCAGTGTGTTGTATTTTCTGCACAAACAAACGAGACTGTATATAGACTTCTTATTCTTCTGGTTTGCTGTCACTTTAGCCTCTAGTCTGGACTCTACCGCCACCTACTGGTTGGGATGAGCCACTGCCTCTAATTTGTGAGGGCTGGGACTGTGCATTCATGCACCTTTTCTACAACATAATTTTCCAGGTTTACACCAAGAATTATATACATTTGCAATTTCCCCTTTGGTCCAGTTTACCATTAAAGCACATTAAATGGAGTGATCCCACACAGACCTGAACACATGAGCAGTAGATGTTGTTTTATTGGTGGTTGCAGAAATAATGAACATACCGGAGTAAAAATACTGTGGTTTGTAATGTGGTGCTGCTTCTTTGCTATTGTCTGGTTCCTGTGCCCCTATATATACATAAATATATACATGCACACTCACTCACCTTGTGCATCTAATCACCACAACCCAACGTCTGAAATAATAGTACGAATAATAACCATAAACAAAATGGAACCCACAAATTTAAAGAAGCCTCCCAGGATTACCATTATTGCCATTTTGGGAACATTTAAAGATGAAAAAAACAATAATATAGAGACCTAAATCATGAAATGGCAGCTAAGATGGCAGAAAGCTCAATATAAATTAATATTTGAATGCAACTTTTCTTTCCCTCATTTCCAGTATTTTTTACATTAAAAATCATGATTAAAAACAAAAATATCACCGACCTCACCTAAAAATCAAAACAAAAAAACACAAATCTCTCATGTGAAATTAACTATTATCAAACATTGCGTTTATGTCAGACCTCATTGCACTTAGTGAGAAGCCTTTTAAGAATAAGGGTCTTTTATTTTCTAGTCAGTCTTTCTTAACTTATTATACTAGAAGAGAACTAGTTTTTAATGATTTATTAAATAAGTCCAAAGTGCTTATAGTTGTTCTGAATGGCCACACTGAAATACAGAGGAAAGACGGCTGCTTTAGAGGAGCTGTGATATCATTTAAACATGGAGGACAGTCTCTCACGGATGTCATGTTGCACTCAGCTGTTCACATGGAAAGTGAAGGAAATAGTTGTTAAACAGCTTGAAGAGAGTTCACACCATGACTCCTCTCGCTGTGGGAGGAGGGTTTTTAATGTTGGACTGACCAGTCAGCTGTGTGTCAAACCATCATGTAATAAGTCGCAAAGGTTTCAGGTGGTTTTCCATTCATGGTGTTTTTAATGTACAGGAAGCAAGCGACCAATAAAACAGAAAACAGCACCTGAAGAAACGTGAACCTCCTCTGAGCAGTGCTGTGTGCATAATGCAGCATGTGTGCATTCATTGCCTTTAGGGATAAAACATAAGAGTCATTTTCCTCGAAACATTTCAGCCTACGGGTTAATAATTAAGTTTGCAGCACTATAAGCCACAGGACATGAGCGCTCACAATGATTACAAAGTGTCAAAATAAATATCAAAAGATACATGTTCTGTCTACTGTAAGCACAAATGATTACATTAAAATTACAGGGATTTTATTATTTCTTTTCTGAAATAACAAGGGAAAATAAAAGAACACAAACAGACTTGATAGGGTGAGCAGAGAAACGTTTAAATCCCTGGTCGGCGCCGCCTTGATCAGTCATCTCAGTCCGTCATAGCCAGGAGAACGTGAGGAGAACAGCGCTGAAGGTCCATCAGAGGCGCTCTGTCCGTTCCTCTTTAAAACGTCTGTTCCACGTTTATTATTCCAGCTGGAGACTCTACCGTCAGGCTATTGTTCTGCCTCACAGCGAGGGACCCGACCTGATGTCCTGCAGGATATAAACCCCAGGGGTCCGAGGCGGAGAGCAGGGTAATGCCAGCCTCAGGCTCGAGGGTGCTCCATCTAGCAGTTGATGGAGGTGCAGTCTGCTTTAGCTTTCCCCGCCGAGCTGATTATCCTCATGAGGCAGTGTCCGAACTCCTCCAGGATCATCCTCTCCGCCTCCGCCTGAGGCTGCCGAGTCTGTTCGGCCTTTTTGGCCTGTTCCAGCAGACACTCGCACGTCGCCTCCAGCACCTCCTTTGTTACAAACGTGTACGGCAGCCTGCAGGGATCAAAAAGCAAGGCCTCGTTATAAGATGCATCATCTGTTAGCAGAGGTGGTGCGACAGAGCTATCATGGCCACTTTCTCAGCAGTAGACATTAAAAGTATTTCCATTTAGTAACCACTTCCCTTAAAGGAACGATGCGCAACGCTGTGGAGATCAATGTGCAGAAATGTTATGAAAAATAATGTTTTTAGTGCATCAGAATCATGTTTTATTGGTTTAGAAAGTCCTTCTGTAGACATATTTAGTCCATAAAATGCTGTGAAAATATCCACCTCAATGTTGTCTTGTTTCAGGCTAAAACCAGAAAACATCAGCATTTGAGGAGCTGGAATAAATCTTTTTTTTGTCATTTTAAATGTAATTTTACCGACTGTCCCAGGGTTCTTGCACCATTTTAAAAGTAAAATTTAAGACAAATATAATTTAAGATCCAAAAATGTCATAACAATTTTTTGGTAGAAAACAGTCAAATTATTGTAGGGCTCAAACAATCTGGAGTTTTTGAGGGTGATGCTGATATCGTTATTTAACAGGGGAAAATAAATAAATCTGTTATCTGATTAATTTCCTAAAATTTTTTTATGATTTTTTTCAGCCCTTTAACACTTGCAACAGTGATATAAATTAAAGGCATAACACTTAATTTCGTTCTACAGCTTCAATTCCACAACTTTCAAGAACAAAGAAGTGAACTTTGTGAACAAAATAACCTGCAAAATTGCAGTAAATCAATCACAATGTGTCAGGAGCTGGTACTCTACCTCCCGCCTCCGCTTGAGATGACGGGCGTCGTCCTCATGAGCAGGTCTGAGATCTGTGAAGACAGCTTGGTCTTAGCAGCGGTCTGCTGCTGGACTCTGACTTCTGCTGCGTCCGCCAGGTGCATCAGCGTCTTCCTCTCCGGGCTCTCCTCAAAGTTCTTGCAGCCGACGCACTTACAGATGGACGAGCACATGATCTTTGCCTTTGAGGAGGAAAAAGAAGGAAACAGACGAATGTTAACAACAACTGGGTTTCATTCCTACATTGTGTATAAATAATAAAACAACATGTGCAATACTTGGTCCACTTTGTTCATAGATGTTGTTTATTTGCTGGTTTTTCCCCATCTGCTTATACATTGTCATTATAGACTGTTATACACTGTTGAAGACACTCTTGTTTGCTTATTGCTTGTTTGTCTCCTTATTTTTCTTAGTTTATTTTTTTTTAAATATATAGGCCCTTATTATGTTGTTGCTCAATCCACTTGCACAAAATATAAATTTCTCCGTTACTAGGTCAAATAAAGGATGATCTCATCATATAAGATCAGCAGGAGGTGTTTTAAGAAGATAACCCACCTCATAGCACTCGCAGTAGTTCTTCAGGCAGCCCGATCGTTTGCAGTTGCAGCCTTTGCTGTGTCGACGGTCCGACTCGCCCTCTTTGCCTTTACCGATTTTCGGTTTGAAGGCCTCTGGGTTCCGGTCCAGACACGTCTGTGGAAACACATTTCCACCATGATTCAATCTGTGCGACAGGAGAGCGGCTCACGTTCAAACCACCAAACTGACCTTTATAGCTTTGAGACGCTCCGTTTCATGTTCCAGGTTGTTGAAGCAGTTGTTGCAGTTGCAATTATTGCAGAATTCTCCATTTGCAAAGCAGTCACAGTATCTAAAATATATAAAGAAAGGAAGAAGAACACAAGAGCAAGAGTTAGCAGCCAATGTCTTCCTGCTCCTCAAACACAAACAGAGGTGACATTACTGTAAGTATAAATACAGTTACATATATATGCATTAATCATATCTACACACTCAGATACTCGTAGTTAACAAAGACACAGGTCTGTACTCACAGTTTGAGACACTGAGACTTGGTGCAGTTGCATGGTTTCCTCGGTCTTGAGGTTGTTTCTGTTGTTGACAAGCTGTAAGCCAATGAAAAAAAATCACAGAGATTAGAATTAGAGCTAAGCCACACACTTATACATTTATGGGTCTTTAAAACATTGTTAAATATTCTTTTATTTTAGTGTCAGAAAGCTCCTTAGAATAATTTTATAATTATTTTTTAAAACTAATCTTAAAACCCACTTTTATTCCTTGGCTTTTGACCCAGCATTAGACTTGTTACACAGCATGCTTCTGTTTTAGTATTTTTGTTATTTCTTTCTTTATTTATTTTTTCAAATAGTTTTATGGTTGTACAGCACTTTGTTTTCAGCTGTGGTTGTTTACCTCTGATAAAACAAGAATGGAACAAGGTAAAAACATGATGAAATAGAGAGTCTCTTCTTTCATTTGAGCTATTCAGTGTTTTCAGAGACATAGTACAAAATATTCTGTGGGTCTAGAAATATGACTCAAAATGGGTATAAATGCTGGAACAAGAACAAAAAAAGTTGATCAATAATGTGATCATTTACTGGTCAATAATTAAAGGGATTGTCACAGAGATTAGGAGTATTTCAGGTCACACTACCGTCTCTCATCTAGTTTCGATTCTATTTTATCTTGAAAAACCACAGTGACACATGTCTCTGTTTACCCATTGAGTGGTAATCTGGCCTGAGTCTGGATCCCAGGCGCTGCAGGGAAACCAGAGCTGCTGGCGAGGGTCACGAATGGCGTCTGCTGGATCTGCAGGAGGAGCAGAAAACGTGAATATCAAAAGAGCAGAGAATTAAAAACACAAGAGACCTAAAACACCACCAACCTGCGTGACGTACTGAGCCGGCACGACGGCGTAGCCTACGTTCCCGCCTCCAGGAGCCGGCGCCAGGACGGTGCCTGGAGGGAGGTTGGTGAAGTTGGGCTGGATCTGGGGCAGCGGTGTCGCTGGCATGATGAGGCGCTGCTGGGTCTGAGAGGTGGTCACTACTGCTGCTGATGTCAGGGGTTTAGGGGCCATCTGGAGGGAGGACACACCATCAACACATAAACAAACCATTCATTTTCTTACTTCATTTAACCTCCAAACACTCAAGATCTTGAAATTTCTATTTGGGCTTATTGGGACTTGGTAAGGAAAAAAACAACAAAAAAAGAAACCCCAAAGCATCATTTTCTGGCATGATGCAGTTTATGAGGAAATTTATACAAGCAGAATTAAGTATTAGGCTTATGGTATAGACACGGCAAGATGTGATAAGATTTCATGTCATGCTATGAGTTGGTATGATGTAGTAAATACAAAAAAAAAAAAAACAAAAAAAAAAAACCCACTCAATACTTTTCTATTGTTAAATAAAGAACAAAGAACGGCAATGAGGTGCAGCAATGTTACAGGGTTCTTGCACCATTTTAAAAGTCAAATTTAATACTTTTTAAGACCTCACCAAATATAATTTATGGTCTAAAAATACAATTTCTTTGGTAAAAAAATAGCGAATTTATTGTAGGTTCCAACCAGTATGGAGTTTTTGAGGCCGAGATTGATATTTAGCAGGAAAAAAAAAAAATCCAACAGCCGATTAATCTCAGATAATTTTTTTAATGAATTTTTTCCAGCCCTGCCAACGCCAAAAATTGCAGTTAATCTCTGAATATGGTGTTTTCCTACTGGCATTAAACGCACCATCTGAAATTGTAATACCGACAGCAAATTTACAGTGAAGACAATTTAAGACCTTAATTTAACACTTTTTAAAGGAACTTACTACTTTACTTTAAGCTGCTTTCTACAGTTTAATCAAAGATTAACTTTATTTAAACGCTCCAGAAACCAGAAAACATCCTATGTGTGGTGCTCAGGGCAGAACAGACACTCTGTCTGTGTCATGCTGATGGTTTTATTTAGTGTAAAAAAGTGTAAAAATGAGGCACTAATCCAGGATTACATTGACAGGAGATCACAGTTACCTGTTTGATGGGCTGAGCTGGGACGATGGGGACGGACATCCTGACCGCTCCTGCACTCACCACCATGGGTTTAGCTGTGGGACATGAAGAAGAAGCACACGTTGCTGCAGAAGAGCTTCACACAGCTGAAATGAAAGTTTGCTAGTAGGAAATCACAGTATGAACCTGTCTGCATGGAGCTGGTGCTGGGACCACTGGGCTGAACAGCACTGCTCGCTGTCGTCGCGGTAACGAGGCGGACGTAGTGGAACCTGCTGCCTGGGACCTGGATCTGTTGCACGTTGGGCTGGGAGGCCAGAGGGATGATGGTCTTGAACTGGGAGCCGCCGACTCCTCCCACAGCCACAGACTGCACTGGTTTGATACTCTGGAAATATCCAGAGAGGAAGAGAGCTTTGAGTTTGAATGACAAGACAAAAATCAAAGCCCTGGACGTCTAATTGTTGCAAACTGCAACAACGAGGAACCTCATGATTGAAATTAGATTGTACATAATAAAGTTTATAGGAGCAAAGGTACATCCTCAACCCAGTGCTGCTATCTTTACCAAAATAAAAGCCCAACAAAAGCCTTTCCACCCAAAAACACACATATAATCAGACAACGATCACATGCATGTGAAGCCATCAACAATTTAAGTAACCAGTAACTATTTCGACAATCAATTTAAGTATTTAAAAACAAAAACAACTGAGCTACAAAACAGATGATTGCAGCTTGCTCAAAGTGATTTTCCTCCTGGTTTCTCTCCTCCTTTAGACAGGAAACTGAATATTTTTGAGTTATTTGCGGACGTCTTTGTGGCCACACTATTTTCTGACATTCTATAGACCAAACAACTAATCGATTAATCGAAAAAAAGAGCAGCAGAGCACACAGAAGAGATTATCAAAAACACAGAAATAACTATTGAAAAAAAACATACATACTAAAAACTAAAATATATATGCAGGCAGAAACAGAGCAGGTGTCCATCCTCCGTGTGGATGAATGATTAATCATTAATCAAATGATCTGACTATTCCCTGAATCCTGGGGGGGTTTGCTGCTCTTATGGGACAATAAAACTGAATATTTTCAATTAATTTAGGTCAAAAGATGAGCTGATTATTTGAGGAAAATAACTGACAGATTAACAGATAATGGAAAAAAAATGTTTTAAACTCATCATCAAGGTAAAAAGAGTGACAGACTCTCTGTCCATGTGACAGCAGCTCTGCTCCTACCTGCGTCGTGGTCTGGCTGGTGGCCATCTTGACTGGAGATCCTGACGTGGACTGCTGGACCGTGAGGATCTGCTGGCCGAGCGCTACGTTGACGGGCAGCGCCACCGACTTCTGAGAGGCATTGGAGGTCGGGGAGGCCACGGACACGACAGTGACCTGGCAGACGAGGAGAGCGCAGCGTGATGAGCTCAACTATAGATTAATACTCTCACATGTTATTAATGTTTGAGGCTGCTGTGAAGCTGGAGATTCCTGCTGGTAGTTTGATTTGGCAAACAGATTTATATATCTAATATATATAATAACATGAATGACTGATGTTTGCCTGTCAGCTCTGTCAGATAGTGGCTGAGAGACATTCAGGCACTCTTAAAGTGAATGTCGTTAAGGTTATTAAGGACACCTGAGCCCTCCCTGCTATAAGAACAACGACTAGGGGTGTCCCCATACAGCTTTTTCACTTCCGATACAATATCGAGATCACAGCCTTGAGTATTGGCCAATACCAATACAGACTTTTAGGACATATTTTGTAGTATGAAATGTTAGAAAAGGCTTGATCAGGTCATATTACTCAAACAGAGAACAACAGTCAGCAACAGTAGATCTGAGAATATTCTACAATTGAATAAAATAAAATAGAAGAGCCTGAAAAATAACATCAATAAATCCAATGAAACAAAAATATATTTTTTTTTTAAATGCAAAATAAACATCAGCATATTCTACGATTGAATAGAATAATAAAAAAAAATAAATTCGAAGCGCCTGAAAAATAACCTTGATAAATTGAATAAAAGCAGCGCTGCTGATAGAAGAGCTGGAGTGGAGTCTGGACTGATGCTATCAGAGATTTTAGATGAACCAGACCGATATCTGATATCGATACTGGATCGGGACACCTCTAACAATGCCCACCTGAAAACTGAAAGTAAGTGCTAATACTTCACCAACATAACAGAACAAAAAGAGAAAAAGAATCCTTTATTTGGGGTGTAGATTTTACCTTGCTGGGAGTCTTCAGGGGTGAAATAGCGATCTTTTTGCCGGCGATACTTTGTATACTGGTGTTGTGGGGCTCAGACAGAGTAATGGTCCTCGAGGGCATCCCTGGAGAAGTCTGGGTCAGGACCCGTCCTGTCGACACATTTAAATTACAGCAGGAACTCAATAAAAACTTACTGTATGTATATGTTGACTTCACAGGCAAAAAGACAAATAAACGCACCTGCAATAATAGGAGAGACTGACGTCTGAGGACTGAGAGCTTTGCTGTTGACAGATTTTGTGATGATTGTGAACTTGATCGGTGCAGCCGAGGAGACCGGCGTTTTCTTAGCGATCTGTGGAGATATTCACCTACGTTAATGTCCCTTCTGTTAACAGGATTCACACTGGAACTCCTAACTTTGATGCCACATATTGAAAATATTGATATCCCATACCACAGGGAATAAATGGTACAATATATACGTAAATAATATGAAACTCTCATGTCAATAAAATACATTTCCTTTGCATTACAGAGAGGGCAGATCTTTTTTGTGATAAACAAAACAACTAATCACACACTGCGAGGCTCCCCTGCATAAATAAAGGACAAATAATAATAATAATAAGAGCCTGGACTTTCTTATATAAAAGAATAAAAAATAACAATAATAAAAAATATTCACCACAATCAACTTATAATGACAGTTTTTATCTCAATCTGCACATGCAAAGATATGACAGTAATTATGACAAATCGTTAACTATTATGCATTTAATGTATTAATGTCGTAATATTCTGAGTTGCATGCTTGGACAAATTCAGCATTATTATTATTATTATTATTATCATCATTATTATTGTTATTATTATTATTATTATTATTATTATTATCATCATTATTATTGTTATTATTATTATTATTATTATATTACATCATTCAAACTCACAGGTCTCGATATGTCCTGCCATTAATGCATAGTTCAAAAAATGTGAAGCGAAATGATCAGAAACTGATCTGGTCTATTATTACAGACTTTGTGGTTTCAGTTTGCACATATCACATCCACATAACAAATAGTAAAAATGCATTTTCTCTCATCTAATAATTGTGTTTAACTAACATTTCATTTGCAATTAAACACATTTTTTCTTCCTTTGTTATGTAGTACATAATGTAAATATTTATCCTATTAAGTCTTTGCTGTCATCTATTGTTTTTTTTTTAATTGCTGTAATTTTGTCTATGTTGCTGTGGCAGGTGAATTTCCCCCAATGGGGATAAATAAAAAATATATTTTATTCTATTCTTCATCTGTCAAAATTTTCATTGCTACATCTTTTATCCTGTTAGAAAGATAAAGATATTTGTGCGAAATAGACATAATTAGCACATGAATATTTGGTTTATGGTGCTGTATGAGGTCACAGTGACTCATCACTGACCTTGATAAGTGGACATTAATGCAAAACTTGAAGAAAATCCCTCCAAGCAAGAATGGACATCATCTCATGTCTGCAATCTACTCCAGCACAGACACGCATGTTTTTATTTCAACATTTTATAATTAATAAATACTTTGTAAACAATGTATGGAGTCTAATCGATCAAAGCTGTAAGTTGCAAAAGTAATTCTGTTGAATTTAACACTATGTGGCTACAATATTACATAGTCACAAAATATCCATATTAAGGTGTAAACAGTGCCATGATGTTACCTGCACAGTCTTCAGCTGCTGGGCCTGTAATGTGCTCAGCTGGTTGCCTGAACTCCCCACCACCGGCTTCAGCTCCGACCTCCCGCCAATAGTCACCACTTTAAACTGTGGCGCTTGAGTTTTGGTGTCTCCTGAAGTCTGTGAAGCGCCAGGCTTTGCACCTGTGTGGGGTAACTGCAACACTATAGGTTGCCCTGACTTTCCTATTGCTGTAACCAACAGTTTCTGTCCTTCCTGCTTGATGACCTGGGGTGGAGTCCCTGCAGACTTTGCAGCTTCTGTGGCCTGAGATGAGGCCACCTTGTTGAGAATGATCTGGTGGTTTGCAGCAGAGATGGTGAACGGAGTCGTGAGCTTATGTAACCCGCTCGTGGTGACACTAGTCCCAGTTAAACTGTCCGTAGTTTTGGTCGTGGCTATGGAAGTAGCCATGGCTGGTTTGAAGGTGAGAAGGGATGGCGATGGGCTGGAAATCGAGATAGGAAGCTGATTTCCCGAGGTGACGCTGAGCGTGGTGTCAGAGGTGGCTGAGGTGGTGAAAGCCTTCGTGAGTTCAGTTGAAGTAGTGTTTGAACAGAGGCTCACGTTTTCTGAAGCCATGGGCGTATCCGTTTCCATGGGGACTGGCTCAGACTGGACCGCGGTGCCATCAGACTGGGAGTGAGGGATGTCCTCTATGGCCTCAGTATCCATGATCTCATCTGGAAGGAGGCTGTTGAGCTCTGGTGACACCACGTCCATGCTTGCAAAGTCTCAGCTCTGTTAATCCCAGAAGAACAATGCAATCAGTTTTATAGGTCAACTGAACACATGTGCTTTGTAGCTAAAACACTGGAAGATAATCAATCATTTAAATGCCGTAATTAGTTCAGGAGAAGCACGTGTTTACTGCACTAAATGCATCACAGACAGCGCTTTGATTAATTTGCACATATTTGATCAAGAAGAGCTTAACTGCAAAGTGAGCTCACACACAAAAGGAATTTGACTTGATATAAAAAGTTAACAGTACTCACATGATAAAACAGAAAAATAATATATATATATATATATATATATATATATATATATATATATATATAAAAATACCCGTTCTGAGCCAATTACTCTCAGTTAGGTCAGCCCAATATGTTGACTGAAAATGCCTTAAGGCCCATCTCTTTAGGATGGCATATCTGTCAACATGAAAAGAAATTAGTCAAATGTAACAAATAGTCAAGCTTAAGAAAAATAGAAAAGACATAAATTAAGTTGTTTTAAGAAAAAAAAGTGATCTGCTAATCACTGCTGTTTAAAACAAAAGCACTGTACTAAGAAAGTTTTACTTACTATGCATTAGATAAGATAAAACTGTATTATTTCTTTCACAACAGTTGGCATACGCAGTAGGGAAAAGTAAGGAGCTTTAAAAGATTTTAAAGGTATATGCAGTGCAGAATAGTGCAAAAATGCAATATAATGCAAAGCCAACAATATGGAAAAAAATACAAAAACTACAAGAATGTAAGCATGCTGTAATGATGATTAGGATCACAGTAGTTTAATTACAATATGAATTGTAAAGCAACAATATTTACATAAAAAAAAACATAATTTCCGGTGCACTGATCTTAATTAGCTATTTAATAATAAATAGGAATATGTGGACAATATTGCAGTGTGCAGTTAAAGCTAGCGAGTTCTCTCCATAAAACCATAAAAAGCATGGTAACTTGTTGCAGGTCAGTTAGTGTGAATCAGTGGGCAGGTGTGACACAGGCTGACAGCTGATGCTGGCTCAGCTAGGCCGCAGCCATCATCTCAGGCTGCTCCCTCCTCAACATTAATCCACCGAAACGCACATATGATCCTTCCCACCCATCCACCACACACACAGCGAGCTGCCCTGCTTGTTTTCACGTCCCTCGGTTCAAAGCGACGCACGACAAACGACGCTGAGCTGTGTGAAAACACCCCCAGGAGTGAGACGTGCTCCCAGCTGGGGTCAAAGAGTGAGAAAATAAAAAAAGACCCCGACAAGCTGTTTGTTGGCTGCGTTACTATTTCAGGCAGGGGTTGGATTTCGAAAGATCCGCCATTTTTACCTCGTCATCAACTCTGTTAGCTCCCCGGCTAACACTGAGCTACTGAAAATGTAGATTTTTAATATTATTTACATTAAGCTAAAACACTCATACACATACAAGAATACAAGCTAGCGTACATGAGAGCTAAAGATAACACTTGCTGGGCTGTTAGCCGGTAACAAACTCTTTTAGCACACTCTGACAACGTAAACAATGCTAGCCTTCAATCCTTCTGTCACTTGAGACATCCATTAGGATTAAAACATGATAGGTCAGACAATAAATTTAAATTCAACTGCAGCTATAGATGTATAGCTTGATTTAGGTGATATGAGTCAAGTTAGCGTGGCCTAACCAGTTATAAATGAAACATTTGAATCCTATGACGTTATAAGAGCCGCTTCTAAACCTGGGAAACGTCGGATACGATATGGGGTTCGCTGGTAACAAACATGGAAACACATAGCAGCTAACTTCTCATAGTGTTCTGACAGCAAACAAACAAAAGAGACAAGAGTAGAGCAACTCTCAATACGCGTTTAGTTACTAGCTTTTACTTTCCATTTGCGGACGCAGTAACTTAGCATTCTGCACCGTAAACTGTTACTACACACCAAACTTTCCGTCAGACAGACTGCTGCCGTGGCTCAGTACCAGGTATATCCTGACTCCCTGTGCTCCTCATTTGTTTTCTAACCATCGCTATCATCTTCATCTGCAAGCCAGCCCAGCGGGCAGGACAACTGTACTAGCAAACTTGCTGAGCTTGCTAACCCAAGCTAGCTAGCACAACATTATATCTCAACATTGAACTCACTCTGAAAAGTGTGCGGCTTTCGGCTGGACAACGTGGAGCGAACCCTGGAGCGGGTCGACACGTAGCCACGCTTACCCGAGATTTTCTTTTTTTTTTTTTTTTAGCTGGGTAACGGTTCCATATAAAACGAGGAAAGGAAAAGGCGATTGTTCAAAATACCGCGCCGAGCGCCATTCCACCCTGACATTTCACAAGTCGGCTACGCCCTCTACATTCAACGTCACTGCTACGTAATTCTTAAAGGCGCAGTGCATCTCCACCACCGATTTGTTTTATTATTGTACAAATAAAACCATTAAAAACACAATTTTGGTAATTTATGTATGCCAATTTTGGTACTACACATTTACTTTTTTCCATAGAACAATCTGCAAAAATACATCTTACTTTCTAAGGATATACATACACTTATATACTTATATACATATATACTTACTAATACATATATTTACTGATGTCAATATATACAAAATGAATACATAACTAAATAAATGAAATGATATGTGATGCAAGTCACAAGAGGTACAGTAAATTATTCAAAAAGAAAAAAGAAGCACACTTTAAGTAAATGTTTTGTGGTGTATATATATATATAGTATATATATATATATATTATTATTATATTATTATTAGTAGTAGTAGTAGTAGTAGTAGTAGTAGTAGTATTAACAGAGCTGTTTGATTTAAAGATGAAAGTGTGCAGGGCAGGGTCATCACTGCATGTCCCCCCCCCAGTTACCATTAGTTTGCCAACCAGTAATATAACTGGCTGAAACACATATTATTATTGAGCACATACACATAATATAATAACAATGACTGTAATTACGATAATAATAATTTGTCAAAGCAACCCTGTGCATATTTACATCATGCAAATATGCATGGAAATAATAAAGGTATTAAAACCTGATGTGTTGGGAATCCAGTCTTTGGTGAGTACAACTAAATAATTAGGAGAAATCAACGTAGCCTAAATATATTTACTATTGTACTGTTCTTGTGTAAAGGTAGTTGCACTTGAGTATTTACATTTTATGCCACTTCGTCCTTTTTCCCACTGCATTTTGTACTTTTTGCGCCATTACATTTTTTTCACGGCTTCAGTTACTGTGAAGAATCAGATCAATCAATTTTTATTTATTATTTTAATTTACTGTTGTTATCAGTCCTCCACACCACCTCGCGGTAATGCGCATGAGGGTGCTTGATAACCGCCATAAAAGTCCAACGAAGAAGAAAAGGCGCGAATTCTTCCTGGTTTTCAGACCGGAAGCCTCGCTGGGATGTCCGACATAGATCCGACTCTTTTGGCTCAGACCCACTGGCTCTTAGCAGTGGTTTGTGTTTTGGTGAGAAATCTATCTATCTATCTGCCTGTCTGTCTACATAGCTTATGTTTTAATCAAACTTTTAAATGAAGAACTGAACACAGAACCACAGCAACCGCAAAAAAAACAAAAAAACAAATCAAATTAATAAAGGCCAATGTATAAACATAATGACACTTTGGATAGATGTCTTTAGCGTAGGTTGAGATGTCTGTTGAGGTTTGTTGTTTACACTGCTCTTTCTTTTTACAAATTCTGCACTCAGTTTTGTAGTCTCCATGGAAACAAGGAGCCGCTGATGATTCGGCTCTCCCTCGGCTGTTCTCGTTCACTACAAAGAGGCGGCTCGTTCGTGAAGTCCCACCACTCACTTGGCTCAGAGGAAGCCGGAGCTGTTGTCAGACGACAATGGCGACCGATGTGAGGCAGGAGCTCGCACAGCTTATGAATTCAAGTGGATCTCATAAAGATCTTGCTGCCAAGTATGTATCACTAGTTATAAAATAGTCTATATAGTCTATATGTGCGCTTCCAGATTTAGAAAATGAACGCCGCTGCAGCTGTTAGTGTTAAGCTAACGGTAGCAACATCCCTTCACTAGCCATACATTCAGCTAGCTAGGTGAACGTTTTTGATCGTAGCTGTCAATGAATCACTTAATTTGACATAATATCATTTAAACTGTAGCACTGCGTTGAAGCGACATAAAAAGCGGCGGGTCTTATTTTATTTATTTCATCCTTTTAGCATCTAGTAGCCACTGTTTACTAGCTACATAGCTAGCTATGCTTTAAGAGAGTTTGAGCTCGGGTTAAACAGTTAATGTGGGTGTATCATAAAGATGCAGTGAAGACTAAGAATTAAAGTCTATGATGGCAGAGACAGTATATTGGCAGATTTATAGTGTGTGTGTTTGTTTATATCACATTTCTACCATTTGAGCTCGTTAAATTTTTGTGTATCAGTTGGTTGGATGACCACTAAACAGTGATATCGTTTCTAACCTGTAAAATATTTTCCAGATATCGACAAATTTTGGAGAAGGCCATCTCGTTTACAGATGCAGAGCAACTTGAATCCTTGAAGGCCTTTGTTGAAGCAAGTACGCTGCTTTCTTTTGGGTCTGCTCTGTACATTTGGATGAAACAAACAAAGGACTCACCTCAGTATTTTGTCTTTCTTATGCAGTGGTCAATGAAAACGTCAGTCTTGTCATCTCGAGACAGCTGCTCACTGATTTCTGCACACATCTGCCCAACCTGCCCGACGCCACAGCTAAAGCAGTGTACCACTTCACCCTGGAAAAGATCCAGCCGAGGGTCATCTCCTTTGAGGAACAAGTGAATGCCCTCAACTGTCTCATAGCCCCACTGTTGCCATATTTTTTTATTGAAATTCATAATAAACTAATGTTCTTACCTGTCCCCAGGTAGCCTCCATCAGACAGCACTTAGCAACCATTTATGAAAAGGAGGGCGACTGGAGAAATGCTGCCCAGGTTTTAGTTGGTATTCCCCTGGAAACAGGACAGAAGTAAGAAGAACACCAGCAGATTTATGACCTTTTAATGTTTGTGAGATTTATATTTCCAGCACTTTAATACCTTTTTACCTAATTCTTCCCTCAGGCAATACAATGTTGACTATAAGTTGGACACATATCTGAAAATTGCCCGTCTTTACCTGGAAGATGATGATCCAGTGCAGGCAGAGGCCTACATCAACAGAGCCTCCCTGCTACAGAATGAGTCCTCGAATGAACAGCTGCAGATTCACTACAAGGTACACAGGTTGCCAATGCACTACTTCAATTCAAAAAAGTTTATTTGCCCCCAGGAGGCAATTAAGGCATGCAGAGCAACAGATGAGATGATAAAATACTTGATAGCAGACAGAGTAATTAAAGACATATTTTCGAAACTTTTTTGTCATATTGGTTGAAATTCTCATTATATCCCAAAAACAATCAATAAATCAAATGTTTTGACGAAATAAAATAAATATATCTTGTATTGGAGGCTTTCACAGGGCAGTAATAAACCTGTCCAATCACTTCATTGGGCCCAAATGAGGCTGGTTGGATGGGTTCCTGTCCCTTCCAAGAGCTACTAGCGTGGCAGCTGTGAGTCCTGACAGCAGCTAACCGTTCACATTCATCGTGATGCGTTTATGTTTGTAATGGTAATCATGGGGGTGTGGCGTTGGAGGGAGGAAACTCTGTAAGTTGATAGATTGAAGGACATTTGGAGATGATGCTGCCAGCTATTTTCTCATTTGCTGATTTTCCTGCTCATGTCTCAATATCGCCCACTCTGCCTTGTAAGTGAAACATTAAAGGGACTTTGCAGTATCTATGCAGTAGCTCTGATCTCTGGTTGCTCTATGTTTTTCTTCTCAGGTGTGCTATGCCAGAGTCCTCGACTTCAGGAGGAAGTTCATTGAAGCTGCTCAAAGATACAACGAGCTGTCTTATAAGTCAATCGTCCACGAGACTGAGCGCCTGGAGGCTCTGAAACATGCCCTGAACTGCACCATACTGGCCTCTGCAGGTACCACAAAGACTACAGTGCTCAGATAAGAGCAGCTAAATGACAAACTTTTGTCTCACATCAAAACTGTTGTTTTTGTTTTTGTTTTTTTTTTTTAGGCCAGCAGCGTTCCCGTATGTTGGCCACTCTTTTTAAAGATGAGCGCTGTCAGCAGCTGGCTGCCCATGGTATTCTGGAGAAGATGTACCTGGACCGCATCATCAGAGGAAACCAGCTGCAGGAGTTTGCTGCCATGCTGATGCCTCACCAAAAAGCCACCACAGCAGATGGTGAGTGGAGATAAAATGTTCCTTTTCCCACCATCACTCTTCATCTGGTTCTAGCTGACACATTTGTACATCGTGCTGTCACATGCTCAGGACATTTCTGATTCTACATTTGCATTTAGAAGTTAATTTGTTTGTCATGTTTTATGCCCTGAATGCTGAGGATGAAGCATTGAGGCATTTAATTTAAAGCCATTTCAGCAGGTTGAAAAAAAAAAGGTTATACTATAGTATGTCCAAAAAAGTCCAAAAAATTAGAAATTTAAAATGTCATTCGTTATGACATTCATTGTCAAGTTATCAGCATGACTTATTATAGTGTGTTCAATAATTTCATAGCATATTAGCACTTCGATTAGCTGTAATTCATTACAGCCTATGTATCTTTATTATAGCCCACACCAAGCGGCAGCAGCCACGGATTTCAAAACCATTCAAATCAAGTTAACAGGGTCACATGCAGCCCAGAGGCCCTGAACAGTCATGTTGATCAGTCCAGGATGTATTTAGCTACGGTGGATGATGCAGCCTGCTGCTCACTGCAATGACGAAGCGAAAAGTGTTTCCATCTGAAACCTGTGTGAACATGTAGCCACGCTGGGCTGGAGCATCACTGGGCAGGACGGTGCAAAACCCACTGAGATCATCATGGGAAGAAACAAGGTTATTGAGACAACAGGCAATCTGTGAGGTCATGACCTTTGTGCAACGTTTGCTTTCAACATAGTGAAATGCTAGAGGACAGTACAACTTAAACAGGAAGTGGAAACCTCATTCAAACTGGATTTATTTCTCTAGAGGGGGTGGGTAGGTTTCAATGACTTTAATTCTCTCCAGTAAAAGTATGCCGAATTAGATAATAACACTTCCTGTTTGCAGCTATCAATAAATTACTTTGATGGAGAAGACAGGGTTCCCGCGGCTCCTTAAAATGTCTTAAATTTGCCGTAATTTGCTGTAAGAAGTAAATTTTCTGGTGGTGCATTTAATGCCAGTAGGAAAACACTCAGAGGTTTAGTGTAATTTTTGTTCACAAAGTTCACTTCTTTGTTTTTCAAAGTTGAAGAAAATTTGTTAAGTGTGATGCCTTCAATTTATATCATTGTTTCAGGTGTGAAAGGGCTGAAAAAAAATCATAAAATATTATTATCGGAGATTAATCAGTTATCAGATTTTTTTTCCTGCTAAATATCAATATTAGCCTCAAAAACTCCATATTGCTTGGGCCCTCCAATAAATTGACTATTTACTACCAAAGAAATCATTATGACGTTTTTGGGTCTTAAGTTATATTTGTTGAGGTCTTAAAAAGTATTAAATTTGACTTTTAAAATGTTGCTAGAACCCTGGAAGGAAACCTTTTTTTTAATTTCTAAATGGAATTATCTAATTATCTTTTTTTTAGTGATGGGCGTTAGAGATAAAGATAGTCTTGGTGTATGTAAACATTTGCCCGTGACTGTATGTAAGTGGTGCTAAGTGGTTTCAACACACAGCTTGTTTCAGTGGTGTGTCATTTCTCTCCCTGTCAGGCTCCAGCATCCTGGACAGAGCTGTGATCGAACACAACCTCCTGTCAGCCAGCAAACTCTACAACAACATCACTTTTGAAGAACTGGGTGCGCTGCTGGAAATCCCCCCAGCAAAGGTCTCATACACATTCAGTTTCTTTTTAATTCACTCTTTAACACCTGAGCCTCAGAATTTCTGCCTGGACCTTTTTTGCTTATCCAGAAGACCTGGCAATTATTTACAATGTACTGCATGTTATAAGAGTGTAATAACAGTTTAAAATGAAGAAAAACACAAAACAACATTTGATTTCAGAGTTTCATTTGGGGAAAAAACAATGTAGTCCAACATTAATAACAGATTTTGCATGCCAAAGTTTAAATTTGAAAAGTATGAAAACTATGATACAGTTTTGTCTCTAAATGTGCAAATATTGGCCATGAAATGAAAACTATATGTGGGCGTTTTTTTATCACAGGGAACAAAGAGGCTGCTTCACCAGCTTCCAGGAGAGGCAGTAATGAAATTACCATAATGACACCATATTGGCTGTAAAGAGCAACGTCTCAGCTTTCAGAAACCGTTGGATTTTTTTTCGATAGCACAAACAGGGTTCACGTGGCTCCTTAAAAATTCTTAAAATGTCTTCAGTTATAATCTGGGTAATTAAGGTCTTAAATTGTCTTAAATTTACTGTAAATTTGCTGTAGATATAAACTTTTCAGATGGTGCATTTAATGCCAGTAGGAAAATACAGCATTCAGAGATTTACTGCAATTTTGCACATTGTTTTGTTCACAAAGTTCACCTCTTTGTTCTTGAAAGTTGTGAAAGTTGCAGAAAAAGTGTTATGCCTTCAATTTATTGTTGTTGCAAGTGTTGAAAAAAATTCATCAAAAAATATTACTGGAGATTAATCGGTTATGAGATTTTTGTTCTTGCTAAATCTAAAAAAAATCATTAAAAAAACATATTAGTTGGGCCCTACAATAAATTGACCTTTTTTTTTTTTTTTTTTAGAAGAAATAGTTTTGACATTTTGGGTCTTAAACTATATTTGTTGAGGTTTTAAAGTAGTAAATATGTTTGTTTTTTTTAAAATGGTGCGCTGTGTAAAGGTTCGCCAGCGACACATTTAAAGGGTTAAATGAAAAACCTCTAACTCATTTTTCTACTCGGCTCTGTGAGGAAAAATCTTAGATTCCAAAAATTAAAATTTGTGCTTGCATTAAATATATTTACTTTGTAAATATATTCTGTGAAGCTGTTTGTTTTCCATCATGTGTGCAGAAATGTTTTGATCGCTTTGTTTGTGTTTAGGCTGAGAAAATCGCCTCCCAGATGATCACTGAAGGACGTATGAACGGCTTCATCGACCAGATAGATGGCATCGTGCACTTTGAGAGTGAGCGTGAACCCTCCACCTTTGTTCACTATTAATTCATTAATCTCAGTACAGATACTCAGCACCATGCTGTCCATGATGGGGATTTATTTGTAGATTTCATTTTGTAGTTTACCTCCAAAAAAATGTCACGAGTATCGACCAGCTTCACGTTTTAGCATTGGAATCACTATTAGCTCAATACCACTTAAACCTAAAAATATAGATTATTGAAGATTATTTTCTTGATTAATCTATTAGTTGTTTGGTTTCTAAAATATCAGAGAATCTGGTTCAGTGTTTCTCCTCACATGTCTCAAAGATGTTCAGTTTACTGTCGTAGAGGAGGAAAGAAACCAGAAAATAGTCATTTAAGAAGCTGGAATAGGGTTCACATGTGTCCTAGAAAACATGGAAAATGGGGGAAAAAAAGGCAAATGACCTAGAAACGGTTAGGTTATCGTTGAGCAAACATGTATTAAACGTAAATTTTATCTGCATTTGCTCACAAGGAATGAGGAGGATAAATCATTTTCCAGGATAGTTTAACTGTTTCCAGGACTTTTGACCTTTTTCTCATTTTTAGTGACTGGGTCCAGGATTTTTCCAGATTTACATGTTGGGACTCTGATAGGGAATTTTGATTTTTTTTTTTTTTGTTTCTAAATTAAAATGATTTGCTGATTTCTGCACTTTCTGAGTGCTTTTCTAGTTTATAAAGTGATGTTTGACTCTATAAATTAGCTGTTTATCTGTGGTTGGCCAGTAGGGGGCAGGCTCCTCCCGGCTTTAGACAGATAAACAATAAATTTAAATGTGTTTGATCTGTTCCCTTTCGTCTCTGCAGCCCGTGAAGCCCTTCCTACCTGGGACAAGCAGATCCAGTCTCTGTGTTTCCAGGTCAACAACCTCCTGGAGAAGATCCGCTCAGCGGCTCCAGAGTGGGCGGCCCAGGCCATGGAGACCCAGATGACCCAGTGACCAGACCCAGACCCTGCCCAGCCTGTGTTCTCTTCCTGCTCCTAAAGGTCACCAGTTCAGTCCCAGTCCTCTGGTGTCACCATCACTGATACACTCTTTTATTCTGCCTCCGGGGAAAATAGTTTAATGGTTCTCAATATTTCAGATCTGGTTCTGGCATAGGTTTATCCTCAGGAGGTCTAAAATGCGACTTCATATTATTTACTTTGCATGTTCAAAATCTGGATGTCAAAAAGAAGTGAACCACTGGTCTGTTAAAGAGTTTCCCACTCCGACACTAATTGAACCTTCATGGCGTCATGTGAAAACTCTTCTGTCCGCACATTAAATTCATAGCAGAAAGAAATCACAAAGCGTCGTGGTGGTGTCATTAAATTTACTCTCTGTTGTTTGTCTGAAAATCATTTTCATTCAGACTCAGAGTTCTGGATGATACAGACAGAAAACAGTTTGTAGTTCAACCTTCTTCTGATGGAGAAAATGAATTAGTTAATTAAAGTTAATTAGTGAAGGCAGATTTTACTGACATGTTCTGCATGATGATGTTTAGTGATATTCCTCTTCAACCTTGTCAAACATTTTCTGAACTCTGTAAAGTTATTTAATAATTTGTTATTATGACATTAGTTAGTTTATAAATTCTACATGTTTGTGCAGCTGATAAAGAACAATGACTATTACTTTCTTTTCACATTAGAAAACCATTTAATAGCAGTTTATTGTTGCACACATAACATTTTATAAGCTAGATTATGTATCTATTATTGATCACTAAATGATTTATTAACATTTCAGAAATCACTTGTAAATGTCTATAACCTTTGTGTGTACACACAAACTCTATAATAGTGTATATCTATACATACATACATATAATGAACTGTTAAGGAGGAGAATAATATATTATCATTTAGTTCTCTGTAAAGTAAAATAATATTCCATTTAATTTACTATTATTTCACCTTTTACAAATGATGATTATTATGAAGAGTTACTGCCGACTTTTGTTTTTTCCGCACTAAACAAATTACAGCTGATGGAATTTCAGTATTTTTGTAATTAAAAAAATTAAAAGAAAAAGCATTCAGTAAGGATCAGACTGCCAATAAATCCTATTGAATCATATTTTTTTTATGTCAAACATTCAGTCCACATGTTGTGAGCTGCACAGGCAGATTTTATTTTTCAACAGCAGCAATAAATCATGTCTCTGTTCTCCACTCAGGCTGTGTTTAAATTATACTGAATAGCACTTTATACAAATATCTTTATCAGGTCATTTACAACTTGTCTGTTGCCATGACGCCATCCAGAAGGCAGACAGTAGACCAGGGTTCTTTTCTGTCATAAACCTGAGGAGGTGGAGGTATTCATGGTTCAGAAAATGCCTTGCTCCTTCCTGCGGTCGATGTCTCTCTTGAGCTGACAGGTGGCACAGACTGGACAGCACATCATCACCATGTAGTCCTTACAGAGGGAGCCCTGGGAGCACAACAACAACAACAATAATGAATAACAACAGAGTCTGGTTAATGACAGCACATCATCACCATGTAGTCCTTACAGAGGAAGCACAACAACAACAATAATAATAATACTAATAATAAATAACAACAGTCTGATGACAGTACAGTGTTGTGGTGGTTTTATCACTCTATAAAATGTTCAACCAGACAGAAAAAAGCAGGTGTGGTCCCTCGTTATGTTTCCATCAAAGGAATAATTGACCCTCATTTAAGCAGCAAGGCCTAAACCGATCAAATTTATATTAATATTAATATTTCAAATACATACAAATGATAAATCTCAAAGGAAAGCGGCAAAAACAAATTCAAATTTGTCTTCCGTTAATCATCTCAAGATGACTCCGACTTAAACATTCTTATTATTTATTGATAGAGACGTTAAATTCCAGTTATTTCCTGTCATTCCTGAACAGAAATTAATTTAATTTTAATTTATTTTAATCAAAATGATATATTTAATGCTAAAATATAATTATTGTTGTTGTCCAGGAATTTTAAAATTTACCGTTTTACAACAAAAACAGAAAAATACTGTATCAAATTCTTATTATTTATTGATAGAGATGTTAAATTCCAGTTATTTCCCGTCATTCCTGAACAGAAAAATTTGTTTTAATGGTTGTTTGTTATTCTGGATTAATTTCTATAGATATAAATAGTCCAGCAAGATAAAAAAAAATACATATTAGAAATAGGAATAAAAAAAAAACATGGTTGTCAAATTAAATTAAGTGTATTATTATTTATTAGTTAATAAAAAATAATAGTAATTAATACAAAACTAAAATTAATTAAAACAAAATATTGTACTTTTTTTGTAATTAAAATTCTATAATTATTATTTGTTATATTTTTAATTTCTGTCTTCTCAGTGAATTCCAGTGTTCTGGCTCAAATTTGGGTCTAAAAAGGTGCTCAGTTTAAATTCCTCACGCAGCTCTGTTTATACATGTAGCTCCATATATATATATATATATATATGATGCACAGAAAACTCACTTCGATGTTGTATCTGGTCCTGTAGACGCTGCGGATCATCGGGGTCAGGCCACACAGGCAGCACTCGTTCATGTCGCTGGCGATGGAGCAGCCGAGGCAAAAGTAGCAGCACAAACCATAGCAGCCTGCAGGCAGAGAAATACTCACTCTACACCATGCATGTGTTTACTGAGCATACTGAGATCAGATCAGGAAGGAGCGCTCACAAGTTCCACAGTCATCACAGAAATCACAAAGGCCGGTCTGGAATTCTGAAGGTGCGTAGCTGCCTGGCTGGTTGGTCACAGCCATGATCAGGATCAGGACCTGTGGGTCCAAAGAGTTCTTTTACGTCTCTGCCTACACCTACATGAAACAAGAAGCACACGAGTTGGCAGGATTCAGATCTTACCAGACGGTTGAAAGATGGTGAAGTGGACTAAAAGAGACTCGTGGACGTCAGACTGAGACCTGAGGCAGCGTCACGCTTTATAACGACCTGAACAGGTGACTAACTTTATGACACACTGTGTAGAGATAATCCCAACAGCAGCACAATAAACTGAATTATGTCCTTCCTCCTGAACACTAACACTATACCGCTGCTTCACTCCACTGTGACATGTTTGCTGATGGGTCAGTTTAATTAGGATTAAATGTAATTTTGACTTGAAAAAAACAGGTCAAAGGTCATTTACCATTTTTTTATTTGGGATTTAGAATATTTCTATAATAAGCATTTTAACTATATGCATTTTACAAAGCATTATGGCCTTTTAAGATTAATAACCAGTGCTCATCACTTCCCCCACCTCACCTGCTTCAGCATCACTTCCTGTTTTGGGGGCTGATGGGTAATTTGGCTGAACTGACACAAGCCCTCAGTTTACAAAGACGATGGGATTCAAACATTTCTTTGGTTTAAGAAGTCATACATTCCTTTCCCAAGAAACAAATTTAAAGTTTTGCAAATAACCCTCCACTTGTGGGGCTAATAAAGGATTATTTTATCTTAAAGGACAAATAAATTATGAAACAGAGATTAAGGAAATTTTTTTTATACAATTTATCAGCTATTTTTCACTCAGACATCCATTGTAATGAAAGATGCACCTTTATAGAGACTTAATATTGTAAAGAAGCTTTTCCATTTTCTCTCTGGTTTATTTTAATGTTGCTCTGGAAAGTAACTCAGTACTCGACTGCTTTATTTAAGTACTGGCTCAGCAGGTAGGTCGTCCTTTAAGCACAAGGTTGATGGTTTGAATCCCGAGTAAAACACTGACTCTTTGAACAGCAAAAGTCAAGCTTTATGTTTGCACTGTTTGTGGTGATATAATATAATCCAATTTAAAGAAACAGAAGGTTTCAGCAAAGTGCTGTGCTATTAAATAAAAACACAATGAATAAATCAATAAATATAATAAAAATAAAGATAAAACAACGTTATAAATAAGACACTCATGCACATAAAATGAACAACCTATGTTGTTTGAAAGGCCAAAGAAAAGAGGTGAGTTTTTAGAAGCAATTGTGTGTAAAATAACTACAGTCCATACATATTCATGTACAAATATATGAATAAAATCACTGAATAATCACTATAATACTCGAGCAGAGTTTTGAACTCAGGACCTGTACCAGAGTATTTTCACAGAGTAGTTTTGCTGATTTGACTTAGAGTAAATGATCAGATCAAAGGTCAGAGGTGGAGGAAATAAAAGCTCATTCTTTTATTATCCTCATTTTATATTGAGCTATAAACATACATGACTATATCTGTTATCTGACTCGCTGCTTGTCCTCGACTCGCAGCACCGAACTGAAATCACCTTTTAAAGAGCACACATCCAGGAGGTTAATGTGATTGTTTTTCTTCTGAGCTGTGCTCCTTCCTGACACACGGCGGTGCTGCTTCCCACGAACTGGCTGCTGGGAGAGCTTTTAATGACAACCTGCCTGTAATGATACAGGCTCCTACATAATGAGCAGCTGTAACTGGGACTCAGGAATAGGCATGATTTTCAATTTCCTACAGACTAAAGATAGACGTGGGCTGAATTACTCTAAAACACACGGGGCTGCCATTAGCCTGCACGCCACAGCAGACCCTGAAATACTCTGCAGTGATTTAGACATCAAGCTTTTAAATAGTTATTGGCAGTGCAGAAACAGCCTGGAGCTCGCTACAGGGTTAAAGTTAAAGCCTGACAGCAGTTTTCATTCGTTAAATTCAACGCCGAGGCCAAAATAATGTCAGGATGTGTTCTTTTCTTTCTGCCATTGTTCCTTGTTGATGTTTGTGGTTGCTGGGTGATCATCTGTTGCATGATATCACCATCTTCTGTCCAGATTTATACCTGCAGTGAGTGGATTTATGCTGCAGCGTGCTTCACTGGAGTGCTTTCAGTTTATGCCACTTTAAACTTCATCTTCAGAGTGTTTCTTATCTGTCAGCTGGAGCTGCTTTTCACATTCAGCTGCGCAAAAATATGATGCTTTATTACAGAAAAACAGCCCAAAAGTACTTCAAATCCTCCTACAATAATATTATTATGTGACACTGCATGTTGAGTACTTTTAATACTTTAAGGGTATTTTCTTCACCACTGGAAAAAGTATAAATACAGAAATAAACTGCATTAAAACGCCTACTTCACTGAAAATACAGAAGTATTATCTGCAAAATGTAGTTGATATATCAAGATTAATGTTAAATATGACATTAAGATGACTGATACAGCAACTTTAGAGCAACATTTTATTATTATAGCTGCTTAAGATAATTAGCTAATGGTAGAGAGCATTGTATTGTACTTAAATGCAAATTTGAGGTACTTGCACTTGCTATATATCTGAGGAAATTACTGCATTTTCACTTCATACAACATATGATGCATGGTTATAGATTATAGCTGCAGTCAGCTCCAGTTCAAACAGGAAAACACTGCTCAACCATGAAGTAATATCTGTAGCTCTGACTTCTTTTACTCAAGTACATTTTGCTAATAATACTTTGTTAGTACCACAGTTTTACTTGTAAAGAAGGTATTTTCATTGATTTTCATTGTCTTTTTATGGAAAATAAATGTGCAGTATTCTGCAGGAGAAGTGTGAAATGCTTTGCTTTTACTTCTCATGGAGTTTCTTTCTTTCTTTCTTGTGTTATTCCAGTGCAGCACTACTGATAGACATGCGCACAGCTGATGAGAGAGAGGCACATCTGCACTGACGTCACCTCCCCCCCTCTCCACCTCCTGAAAAAAAAAAGCTGCCAATTTGAAGCTGTCCTGGACTGGGACATACCCGGTCTCTCCCTGCAAACTAGTGAGGAGGAGCAGCTCCCAGCCAACTTCTAGCTGCTCTCCTGCATGCACTTTTTCTCCGGCGCGCTCTGTGAGGAGGCAGGAAAAGCCTGCAGAAGTCTGCACCATCAGGAGTTCTGCTGGAGGGGATCCAAGCTGAATGTCTGCTTGTTGTTGTTGTTGTTGTTGTTGTTGTGACAGCCTCTCAGGATGGCAGAGCCCGTAAGGAGATGAGGAGGGGAGGGCAGCAGAGGTTTGAGAGCGGATCTCCAGAGCTGCAGAAGCCTTTTGTCCTCCACTCTCTGCCTGCACACTTGGACCGGAGCTGACAATGAGGATGAGCCTGGTAACTATCTGCTAACACCAAGTTTCTGCTCAGAGCACCACCAACTCTTTCCACTCTCTTTATTTTCTGTTTTTTTTTGTGTCTTGCGTGGAAAATTTGCACTTTAGGAAACATTTACGCACGGGATCCACATGTGTGCGTCTGCAGCTCCACATCTGCAGACCTCTGCTTCTCCTTTTTTTCTCCTTTTTGACGCGTCAACGCGATGTCAGGTGGTTTATTTTGATTCGCTCCTCCAGGCTTGTGTCTGAGGTACCGGGGTAATAATGCAGGCAGGCCGGCTGCCAACTGTCTGGGTCAGAGTGGCCAAGTAAGTAGCGCGGTCTGTCTGGAGAGCTGGAGCCCGAAGAAACACGCGCGCACACGCACAACATCATGCGTGTGTTTGGACTCAGTGGACAGCAGTGGACTGTCTCACCTGGACCCGCACACTTTATGCGGGTCTGCGTTTGCACATGTCAGTGAGTAAAACCACAAACTGACACCATGTGGACTAGTGAGCACATTTATGCATTCATATTTTTTTAATTTTAAAATGCGCTTATCACGCTTCAGCTGCTGTACCGAGTCGTTTTTTCTCATTCAAGTGCCTCTGTGCACATGGATTAAAGCTCCTCCTTCTGTGCTAAATGAAACCAAACTGTAAACACATAAGTATGAGATATTACTTTTTTTTTATCATCGATTAGTCAATTAATCAATTTGTCTCAAGTAATTCTTTGTCAACCAAAAAAAAACTCTTGTCATTTTGTCTGATTAGTTGATTTGATTTGTAAAACTGAGTTTCTATGTTCAACACGAAAAGAAGACACTTAAGTCAATTAAGACCAAAACTAGACTGAGAGAGTCGGGATTGATTAATCGTTTCAGTCCAAATTCATTCTTTATATCATTTTAAATTGAACATGTTTGGGTTTTGGACTGTTGGTTGGTGGATAAAAGGCAATTTGAAAACATAATTTTGTGAAAACATCATTTTGTAGACAAAATGATCATTTATTTGAGAGAAAACCACTTGGATTCATTATTGTTTCATGTGGCGATTAAGCGATTAATCAATTAATCGTTTGGACCCTGGTTGGTGGACAGGTTAGCATGTTCCACTGTTTTCTGACGATTGCTTGATTAATCAATTAATCGTTTGGGTCATAAAATGGACTGCTGGTTGGATGTGAAGTGAAAGTGCTTTCTGTAAGACGATTGATTGATTAATCAATTAATCGTTTGGGTCATAAAATGGACTGCTGGTTGGATGTGAAGTGAAAGTGCTTTCCTTATGACGATTGATTGATTAATCAATTAATCGTTTGGGTCATAAAATGGACTGCTGGTTGGATGTGAAGTGAAAGTGCTTTCCATATGACGATTGATTGATTAATCAATTAATCGTTTGGGTCATAAAATGGACTGCTGGTTGGATGTGAAGTGAAAGTGCTTTCCTTATGACGATTGATTGATTAATCAATTAATCGTTTGGGTCATAAAATGACTGCTGGTTGGATGTGAAATGAAAGTGTTTTCTGTACAACGATTGATTGATTAATCAATCATTTGGGTCATAAAATTGTCTGCTGGTTGGATGTGAAGTGAAAGTGCTTTCCGTATGACGATTGATTGATTAATCAATTAATCGTTTGGGTCATAAAATGGACTGCTGGTTGGATGTGAAGTGAAAGTGCTTTCTGTACGATGATTGATTGATTAATCAATTAATCGTTTGGGTCATTAAATTGTCTGCTGGTTGGATGTGAAGTGAAAGTGCTTTCCGTATGACGATTGATTGATTGATTGATTGATTGATTAATCAATTAATCATTTCGGTCATAAAATGGACTGCTGGTTTGATGTGAAGTGAAAGTGCTTTCCGTATGACGATTGATTGATTGATTGATTAATCAATTAATCATTTCGGTCATAAAATGGACTGCTGGTTTGATGTGAAGTGAAAGTGCTTTCCGTATGACGATTGATTGATTAATCAAATCGTTTGGGTCATGTGAAGTGAAAGTACTTTTCGTATGACCCGAGCGAAAGCGAACATTTATACATATCGATCAGTTGGTTATCAGCACAGTTACAGATTGATCGGTGATCCAGGAGATGACAGCTCGTTTAAACTCTCGTTCATTTCCCTCACAGGAATGCAGATGGATCGGTCAAGACAAGCTTCCAGTATAGAGCTTCCTGTCTGGAGTTACACCTGAGAGCGTCCCTGCCTGATGGATTACGCTGTTTTCTACGAGCTGCTGACATGAACCCAGAGGCCACGGAGACGTGGAAGCGCTCGCCTTCAGGAGGAATCTGAGACCTGGATGAGCCTTCGAGCACGACCGCCACATTCGAGCCAAGGAGTCAAACCATGGACTTGTTATGGTGTGGCATCGGAGCGATATCGTGCTCTTAACCCTTTCGTAGCACCCTCTACCCTCCACCCCATGTCACACTTTTCCCTGAATTATGGAAATTTTGTGGAAGACGCTGACTTGGACACTGAGCCTGGTGGTGATGGCTGCTTCTGAATCTCAAAGACTTTCTCACAACTCTCAAGGTATGAGGAGGACAGGTGGACTCTGGTTAACACCCATGTTGTGTTTTTTTTTACTGTCACTCTCTTTATTTTCTCTCCTTTCTCCTGTTAAAGAGGAGTTCCTGTCCTACCTGCAGCACTACCAGGTGACTGTCCCGGTGCGGGTGGACGAGAGCGGGGAGTTCCTGAGCTACACTGTGAAGCACCACCGGCCGGGCCGACGGAGACGGGGGGCGGTGGACCCCGTCAAGGCGTTAGACCCGGACCCCCCAGAGTCCCGGTTGTTCTACAGACTGTCCGCCTACGGGAAGCACTTTCACTTAAACCTGACACTCAACCCCCACCTGGTGTCGAAACATTTCACAGTGGAGTATTGGGGCAAAGATGGGCTGGAGTGGCGTCATAACATGGTGGATAACTGCCACTATGTGGGATTCTTGCAAAACCAGCACAGCACGACCAGAGTGGCGCTAAGCAACTGCAAAGGCCTGGTGAGTTTGTGAGCAGCTCGCACTGAGAGTTCACGCCGCTGACCTCAAACAAACCCCCCCTTCCTCCTCACTAATGTCAGATAACTAACCTTGTGCTGCTCTCATGTCAGCCAGTGTTTCAGACGCAGAGCCAAAGGATTAGACCAATTGTAGTTTACTTAACAGAACCTTGGCTTCCCTCCACTTGGCACGTTGAGTCTGCAGGCAGCTCCGAGCGACGTGATGCTCGCACTTTATCCTCACATTTAAAAAAAAACGCATCAGGAGCTCAGACATTTCTTTTTGTGATCTGTTAAATAATGCACTTAAATCACATGTGGTCTGTTAAAAAAGCTTGAACAGATCATGTGATTATCCCGTCAGGCTTCTGTTGTCAGAACGCTTTACTAATCAAGAAACTGTAGGACGTTTTAACTCATTGAGTGCCAATCGTTTTATAAAACAGAAAGTGCCTTGTTCCAGCGTTTTTGGCCATTTTGGGTCATTTTTTAAGACCCACAGAATATTTTGTACTATGTCTCTGAAAACACTGAATAGCTCAAATGAAAGAAGAGACTCTCTATTTCATCATGAAAAAAAATGTTTGTTTTTACCTTGTTCCATTCTTGTTTTATCAGAGGTAGAGTAGAGGACACTTTCACCAAAATCACCACTTTTTGTCCAGATTCTTTGTTTTGCTCTCTGATCTCGATCGTCTCCACTTCCTGTTTTGATCTCTGTGGTGTATACCGTCTCTTTATGTCCTGACTACATCTCCCAGAAGCCCCAAAATTACTCACAGGCTGTGTGAGAGCGCCCTCTTGTGCCAGCTGCCGAAAAAACACTTGGACGTATAAATACGTCTTTGGCACTCAAAGAGTTAATAGCTGTTGTCCCTCCTTGGTTCAGAAGAACTCTAAAGAAGGAAGAACAGACGCTGCTTCATACTGGCAAATGTAATCATGAGGAGAACACATGTAGCCAAATGTGTTGGCAAGACTTACGCCGAGTATCATAAATTGAATTAGCGTTTGCCCTTTTTCTAGCAGCACCAAAAATGGACAAAACTGTGTTTGTGCTTTAATGTAATCAGCTGTCTGGACAGTTTGAGATGTTGACATCACACACTAATCGAACCAAACTCTGAGTGCTGGTGTGATCTCTGCCTAATTGCTTTCAAGTCAGTGTTTTCTACAAACTCTTTTTGAAGGATTTCTCTATGTTTATGCTCCTCAGGGGGCGTTCAATGTTGATGTAATTGATTGTTAGCGCTTCTTTTATTTGGCTGAATGTGGCATATGTGCTAAAACATGACTCCGCCAGGCATAACGAGGGATGCTTTAGTTATTTAAAGAATATTATTATTATTAATATTATTATTAAAGAATATTTTGTACTATGACTCTGAAAACAGTGAATAGCTCAAATGAAAGAAGATACTCTCTATTTCATCATGAAAAAAATGTTTGTTTTTACCTTGTTCCATTCTTGTTTTATCAGAGGTAGAGTAGAGGACACTTTCACCAAAATCACCACTTTTTGTCCAGATTCTGTTTTGCTCTCTAATCTCGATCATCTCCACTTCCTGTTTTGATCTCTGTGGTGTATACCGTCTCTTTATGCTCTGACTACATCTCCCAGAAGCCCCAACATTACTCACAGGCTGTGTGAGAGCGCACTCTAGTGCCTGCTGCCGAAAAACCACTTTGATGTATAAATACGTCTGTGGCACTCAAAGAGTTAACGAGAGAGCAAATGAACATGTTCACACAAAAAGCGAAGTGAATTTTTTACTCGTTTGTGCAAATTTTCAAATTTTTTATTATTATTCAAACTAAAGGTGTGATGCTTGCATTGAAACTCATGCATGCAATTGCGTCTAGAATTTAATGCGTCGTCTGAGCACACAGTTAAAAGTCAACTGATCTGCACCTTTAATAGACATGCAAGTTACCTTTTCCTGCATCTTTGTTACATGTTCGCTTGTGTGTTTTTAACCTGTTTGTTTCTCCCCCAACAAGCATGGCGTCATAACGACAGAGGAAGAACAGTATTTGATAGAGCCATTAAAGAACATATCCTCCACCGCCTCCAGTGAATGGAACCTGGAAGAAGCACAGCAACATGTTATTTATAAAATGTCTGCCATTCCCTCACCACAAGAGCATAGCCAGGAGTTCAGCTGTGGCATTTCAGGTTGGTGAACCTCCATCTGGGTTGGCCTCTGTGTGGGTGGAACTGACGTAAAGGAATAACTATACATAGCAGGTTAGAGGAAGCGCTGGTTTGGTTCTAGGCCCAGGTTCTGCTCGACATGACCGGGCCTCTTGTGTGCTATAGTTGCTCCTGGCTCTGACTTTTATAGAAGCACAGACGCTATTTATAGAAACCAACAATCACGTTCAGATTTTTAAGATTCTGACAACTGAAGGAGCGAGGAGAGCGTCTGCTGAGATGTGACGAATTGGAAAAAGAACCAGGTGGATATTTAGGTATTTGGGCCAAGGTCTTATAAGAAGCAGCAGAGGCTGTCACCTCCAGGAAGCTAGCATGCCCTAACATGCAGCATCTTATAGCTTTTTTCCCAGAGCATCTGGGTCATAAAGCAGAGGTTTTAGCAGTAAGGTTCAAAGGGGCAGATTCCCTGCGTGCACCTAGCCTTCACAAACTGCCGAGTCATCATCCTGAAGTTCATGACTCACTGTAAGCCGTCTCCCTGTCGTCCCCAGATGTCAGCTCGTCCTCCGTCCCCCAGCAGGACAGCCAGCAGTCCAGCAGCAGCAGCAGACACAGGCGGAGGCGCTCCATCAGCAGCGAGCGCTTCGTGGAGACGCTGGTGGTGGCCGATAAGATGATGGTCGGTTACCATGGACGCAAAGACATCGAGCACTACATCCTGTCTGTGATGAATATTGTAAGTTTGATCCTACTTTTTGCTTCTGTTGTAGTACTACTACTACAGTACTGCTACTACTACCACTACTAGTAGGACTACTACTACCAGTACTGGTACTACTACCACTACTGGTAGTACTACTACTACCAGTACTACTACTACTACCACTACTGGTAGTACTACTACTACTACTACCACTACTAGTAGGACTACTACTACCAGTACTACTACTACTGCCACTACTGGTAGTACTACTACTCCTACCACCACTACTACAACTGCTACTACTACTACTGCCACTACTAGTACTACTTATACTACCACTACTGCTACTACTACCACCATTACTACTACTGCTATTACCACTACTACTACTCCTACTACTACCGCAACTACTACTACTGTTACTACTACTGCTGCTACTACTACTACTAATACTGCTACTACTACTACTATTACTATCACTACTAGTACTACTTATACTACCACCACTACTACTACTGCTGCTACTACCACTACTACCACTACTACTACTACTACTACCACAACACTACTACTACTACTACTACTACTATTACTACTACTGAAGGATGAAGTGTTCCTCGTACTACTTCTACTGCTACTGCTATTACTACTACTATTACTACAACTACTACTAGTGAAGGGTGAAATGTTCCTAGTACTACTGCTACTAGTTTGTACTTCTACTACTACTACTGCTATTACTACTACTAGTACTACTGCTACCTCTAAGACTACTACTCTTTTACCATCACTGCTACTACTATGAGTACTACTACTACTAGTACATCAGATAGAAGCACACTGACAGGAACACTGACTGCTACTACATCATATATAACAGAAACTATTTCTACTACTACTACTACTACGACTGCTATTACTACTACTATTACTGCTAGTGCTACTACTACTAGTACATCAGATAGAATGACTGCTACTACATCATATATAACAGAAACTATTACTACTACTACTACTGCTGCTATTACTACTACTACTACTACATCAGATATAATAGAAACACACTGTCAGGGAACATTTTGCAGCACAACCAGTACTTTAAGTGTTTCTAGTACATGTTTGAGTGGTAGTAGTACTCAGGATGTGAGTACTTCTTCTTCCAGTTCCTGATGGTTCAGATCAGCTGTTCTTGTCTGACTTTGTGTCTTTTCTTCTTTTCTGGAGGTCAGGTTGCCAAACTTTACCGTGATGCCAGTCTAGGAAATGTTGTGAACATTATTGTGACCCGCTTGATCGTTCTGACTGAAGACCAGGTAAGAAAAACCTTCTTTCTATCCAGCTTTTACTGTTTTTCTCATTAACGCTGACCAACCTTGACTCATCCGTGCAGTATTCATGCAGTAGTCGTGGTTATTTTCATCGTGAGCCCTTTTTATGGTGTCTGCAGCTTCACCTGTAGTGAGTATATAACTGATACGCTTGGCGTGAGTGGGCTGCAGTATTTTATGTGGTTGAAGGTCGGGGGGGGGGACTATTCACCATATGGCCACCACTTCAGATGAAAGATGTGCTCAGACGTCTTCCCTCAGGGAGCCTCCATTGAGGATTCTTACATGCACCGTACATGTGTATGTATGTGTGATGGGAGAAACAGAGTGCCTTCCTAGCATCTGGTTTTTCCTGAAGGGGGTCATAGCGGCTACGTAGCATCAAACAAGGTTTCATGTAAAGTGGCGCAGTGCTTTGATCCAACAGGAAGGAAGTACCAGACTGCAAAACAAACAGTTTTCATGGTGAAAGTGAGTCACTGACGGTCTGTTTTGTAATCAGTCAGCTGAAATCGTCAGTGCATCGTCGGCGTCCTATAGTTGAACATTCATGGATGTGCTGGAGATGCATTTAGCAGACGCCGCTACAACTTCCTCATCTCCTTCTTCTTCCACGTCTCCTGCTCTTACTAATAATCATACAAGTCATTTTTCTACTCCTTCTTTGACTCCAGCTTGAAATGATTTTACATTTCTTGTTCAGTGTCACATTGGATGGACAGTAGAAAGCTGTATGGTGTGATACACCGTACCGTAGAGTATACACTACATAAGATACAACATGATTCAAAATGCCATGAAGTAATGACACACGTTATGAAATAATTTACACAACATGACGCAACAGGACACAGAACGCTGCGGCACAATAGACAACATGACAAACAACACAATACTATACAATGATGCAACACTAAACATCAATAAATTACATGGTATGTGACAATACTTTCTGTTAGGCTACATTGTGCTACACTGAGCTGCGCTATGATAGCAAAGGATAGGATGTAATACTGTGTGACATGGTACATTAAAATACAGCACATCATGATACGATAGAATACTAAATGTCAATAAACAATACATCATGTCACCAAACAGTATGTTACGATACAACACCAAAGGGTACGATACGATGTGACATGATACATTAAGATACAATATGTTACGATAAAACGCCAAGCGGTGCAATACAATATGATATGATACGGTATAATACAATACAACACGATACAATCTGTTACAATATAATGCAATATTATACAATACAATACAACACAATACGATACGATACAATACAATATGATATGACATGATACGATACAAGACGTTATAATACAAACGTTTACGTTATGATACAATACGTACGATACAATATGTTACGATACAACACCAAGTGGTGCAATACAATGTGATATGATACAGTATGATACGATACAATACAATATGATATGACATGATACAATACAATAAGTTACGAAAGGTTACATTACAATACAATACGTTATGTTATGATAGAGTATGTTACGATACAACACAACACCAAACAATACTATATAATACAACAATAAACAATACAATACATTACGATACGATATGATAGGATACAATATGTTCCAATACAATACCATACAATACTGTGATGAACCTCAACGAGTAGTTTTGTGTTGATTGATTGAATGACACATACTTTACATACTTTATTCATCCTCAAGGGGAAATTTTCATTTCACGCATGAAGTGAATGTACCACATACGAACATCGATGGCTTTGTCTTATCACACAGTATCAAGTTACGTTGTTTTGCATTTGTGTTGTGTTTTCTCTTGCAGCCTAACCTGGAGATTAACCACCATGCTGACAAGTCTCTGGACAGTTTCTGTAAGTGGCAGAAGTCCATCCTGTCTCATCACAGCGACGGCAACAGCATTCCTGAAAACGGGATGGCTCACCATGACAACGCTGTGCTAATCACCCGGTAAGTGTAGGCTCATATCTACTGCACAGGCATGTACTACAATTTTGCTCACACGGCAGCATAATGATCCAGCATGGATTCGTGTAGTTCAAAGAGTGAGAGTTTCAGTTGTTCCACTCGCTGTAAGTAGCACTTATTTTCTCATTTTGAGCAAATAGGTTGCAGGTTATTTTCTGTGCTGTTAAAAGCTGTGGAGTCACGACTGTGGCTGTGTTTGTTAGCAGAGCTGAAACCTCCAAATGTCCACTTCTTGAGCACAAACGTGTACCTGTCAGCGTTAAATCTGATGGGAATAAAGACGTCAGTTCTGAAAACTAAACGTGCTGTTTCAGACTTACTCTAGGATACCTGTCACACTGCAATTTATGTCAAGGGTGTTTCCATAAAACAGCAAAACGCTGTCATTACCTGGAATGGGCTTCATTGTTGCCAGAACTGTTTTGGCCACATAACCTAGCAACTGAGGTATATATATTTCCCCCTCTGTCTTGAGAGAGGATGGCGTTCTGTGATTGACGGGGGCTAAAGCCAAGCTTTTTGACTCCCTGGGCTATGTACAAAACAGTCTTTCTATCATTAGTGCGCTCTTGCTTGTTGTCTGTCGGTTGATGTTCTCCAGCTCCTTTGGCTCCTGTTTTTATTGGTTTTAGCTTCACTAAGCACCAGCAACCACAGGTCATGAGGTTTATATAGATGCTAAATGTGATAGCATATTCTCATTGTAACTCACAAACTTGCTCATTCATGAAACGTGTCACCTAACTGCACCATTAATAAGAAAATTCATCACAACAGCGGTTCATACCTGCAGATGTAGACATGTCAGCAGTAACAGTAACATCTACATTCACTGCAATTTCAGCATCTCTATTTGAGTATATAAAGCAGCAAATTATTTTCTAGCTACTAGGTGGCAGAATAACTACGAAAAAAAACATTGCTTACGCATCTAGCAGGCAATATTGTCATTGCTTCCTCTTCTTTCAGCTTTTTTTACTTTAGCTTGCAATATGTTGCTGTCTGCATTTGGTGCGCTTGTTTTGCTCGAAAAAGCCGACACCTGCTGCTAGAAACACGATAAAAAAGAAGGATGAGACCAAACTGTGCTAGGTTTAAACCCTTTGCTAGGTTCTGGTAGGACTTCAAAAAACCATAAAACCAACGAGCTAAAATGGTCAAATAAAAACTTTATGACTAAACACCTGCAACACTAATGGCATTCCCATCAGCCTTGAACGTACTTTTTTGTGTGGTGCTAAACTGCAGATATCAGCATGTTAGCATTAGCATTTAGCTCAGATACAAGCCAACTAATGGGAGAGTGATTTAAGAGGCATAACTCAAAAATACTTTCAAACAGCATCATGGACGCTCTCACTGTATGAGTTGAGCTTGTGCGTCAGTTTCGTAGCTATTAGCTTTTATTGCCTGTAGGTGGCGCACAGCAGCACTGACGCTTCAGTTAAACCCACATGATGAAATATTGTTGAATATGGAGTAAGTATAGTATGCGGAGTAAAAATGAGAGATAATGAGATAATAAGCTGTGGGGAGGAGGCAGCGCTGAGCTCAGAGATGCTAACATTGGAGATAGTATAAATAGCTGATGGTCGACACCAGGAAGCCCTCATTAACCGCCATGTCTGGAACGGCAGTCAGACATTCCTCGCAGTGGTGGAATGCACCTAAAAAAGGTCCGCTATGATTTTTAAGGTGGCTGATGCAAAAATCAGCTCAGAAAACACTCATTTCATTTATCTTGGAGGAGTTTGAAACCATGAATGCTGTCTGACTCCAGCCTCTCTAATGTAAGGATTCTTGTGATAGTCTTTTTTGTTGTGTCATTGTAAACTAAATGTATTTGGCTTTCATAGTGCTGGTCGGAAAAATCTAGACATTTAGAGATAATACCTTGGGATTTAGTAAATTTTGATGGATGAATAATAATGAAAATAGTTGTTAGTTGCAGCTCCACATCCAAGGCAAAAAAGTACAATTTTATGATTATTTTGTTCGCTAAAGTTGTTCTTGAGTACTATTTACTTCCTTGCCAGGGTTCCCTCAGTTCCGTAAAAAGTCTTAAAATATCTTAAATTAAAATCCGGGTAATTAATGTCCTAAATTGTCTTAAATTTCACATATTTTTGCTGTAGGTATTAAATTTTCCGATGGTGCGTTTATTGCCAATAGGAAAACACAGTATTCAGAGATGTACTGCAATTTTTCATGTTATTTTGTTCACAAAGTTCACTTCCTTGAAAGTTGTGAAATTAAATTTATAGAAAAAAGTTAAGCGTTATGCCTTCAATTTATATCATTTTTGCAAGTGTTAAAAGGCTAAAAAAATAATTATCAGAGATTAATCGGTTATCAGATTTTTTTCCCTGCTAAATATCGGTATTGGCATCAGCCTCATAAACTCCATATTGGTTGGGTCCTGCAATAAATTGACTATATTTTTGGGGTCTTAAACTATATTCCTAAAAAAATCTTTAAAAAAAATCAATTTGTCTTTTAAATTGATGCAAGAACCCTGCTTTCTTTTTGGTATATATATATAAATGTTACATCTGTGAGAATTGATTGGTATAATATGAGCTAAATAAATATGATTACTATTTGACACATAATAACATTATCACAGGATCACAGGCAGCATTTAGGATTACTACACTATACACTACTACTAGTACTACTACTACTCCACTGAAGACAACTCACTGTTTTCTGTCACTAAAGCGTTGCTTCTTGTTTGTAATGTGTCCTGACATAAAAAATAAATAAAAAATGACAAATTAGGGAAATAAATCAAAAACGATGTCACCTCATTGGTTCGCTCCACTGAGAGGAAGAGTGAGAGAACGGGAGAGGGGAGGGATGGAGGATGAAATTAAATTTGCTGTGCCCTTGGTTTTAATAGATTAAAAGCTTTAGGAGTGATTGGATCATTCATTTGAAATGTATGATGTGCTCTGCCTCCCCTCCTCTTTGCTCTATTGAATTACCTGTATGTGAGTTAACAGCAGGGAAGCCTGAGCGAAGCCTTTCACTTTATCCTCATGAGTCTGCTGACATTTCCCTAAAGGCTAAATGCTATGGATGGAGGAGTGAACCAGGTGTTTTTCTCCAACCAAAACCTGTCATGACTTCATTATATGCTATTGTTATGCTAAAGGTTGAGATTATCCCCGGCCAGACTGTGTGATTAAACACGGAAAGAATGGGATGGCCAAGAGCCAGTGGAAGAAAATACATGTTAAAAAAAAGTTAATTTAATTATTTGTGTTCTTTTTTCTTTAGATATGACATCTGCACCTACAAGAACAAACCCTGTGGTACCTTAGGTGAGTGGACCGAAGCAGATTAATGTATATTAACATGTGTTTTCTTGCCAAATTGGCAATCTTAGCTGATGTTGACTCTACGATTCCCTGGATTAGGAGTTCATTCTTCTCCTTCTCCCTCTGGAGAGGGTTTCATTTTCACATTGGGCCTTCGCCGTGTCCTCAGACAAACCTTATTTAGCAACCTTCTCCTTTTAGAAGAACACCAGACGGCTGCTGTGAGACATAATGAGGAGGATGTTTTCACTTTATGTTATTATAGCTCCTCGGCGTCTTGAACCTGGACAGCCATGGTCACCTCCTCGCACTGCCTCCAGTTTATCTGCTAACCTCAGTTTGTCTAAGGCAGGAGTGGGCAAACTTTGTGACTCATGAGCCACAATAGCTTCTAAAATTTGACAGAGGGGCCCGTATATGTATGTATGTATAAATATATATATTTTTATATATATATATATATATATATATATATATATATATATGTATATATATGTATGGAAGCTGCTAAATCACAGCGACACCATTAGCTCTAATAAGCACTGTATTTATGAAAAAAGTCTCTTTTTCTTTTCCTTTTTGTCCATTTCATGTTACAAATGAATACTTTAATGATGCTCTTTGGTGGATTATTTATTATTATTTGTTTGCAGAATTACAGGAGAAGCTTTGACAGATTCAGAAATGATGGTTAATCTCATTTTATCAGCATGTTTGATCATTAGTTACGACCGCGTTGCTAGTTTCCTTGATTTTTTGAATGGAGTTCTGCTTCATGACCTGCTTTAATATTCTTTAGTTGTTACACATTTTGGGCAGTTTGTCCAGTTAGACTTACCACCGCAGATTGTGTTCAAATCTAAATATAATATAAATTAATAATATTATTTGGAGTTGTTCGATGGGCTGGATTAAGAAGCCCAACGGACTGTTTATGGCCCGCGGGCCGTAGTTTGCCCATGTCTGGTCTGAGGTGTTTGCATTTCCAGAGGGCGTCGAGAGAGAAAGGACGAGGAGGAGCAAGACGTTTGGGGGGATAAAGAGCAGAGCAGTGACAGAAGGAGGAGATGGAGGAGAGGAGGAGGAGTTGAAAGGAAAATAGAAGGGGAAAAGGACAATTATAGGGAGTGTTAGAGTATGCAGGAGGGAGATAGAGTGGCTGATGTGAAAGAGGACAGCAAGCAGTGGCAGAGACCCCCACTCCTCCTCCTCCTCTTCTTCAACCCCAAACCTCCTTCCCACCGAGCCCTTCTTCCCCATCTTATCTTTGTGAAGGCCCCGCAGGCGCCACAGTATATCTTGGAGGTAATATTGTGACTTCAGGGGTGGTTTGACAGATTGACCGCATTCGTCACATTCCCCGGTCGCTTTAATTGCACTGGCATCTGCTTGGATTCCTCGTTGTCTCAACCCCCGCCTCCACCCTCCTCCTCTCGGGGATCATGCTCCCCGGGTCAGATCGCTGGCCTTTAGGGTCGCCGAGTAATCACGGGGCTGGAGATAATGCACAGTCCACCCCGGTGTTAAGAAAACAACTTCCACACACACACACTTTCCTCTCGCCTCACACACATTCTTAAACTAATCGTAGAGTAGCCACCCTCTTTCCTTTCCCTCCCTCTCCTCCTTCATTCTTCACCTTCAGGCTCCCTCTCTCCCTGCAGTCATGGCTTCAGCGGCCTCCTGATTTGCGAGTCTATTCTTGTTTAGCCTCTTAGCAAAGAGGATACAAAAGCCGTGACACTTTTAGCGTGGAGGGCAGGGGGTTTGTGCAAACTACACAGGAGAATCTGGAGCAGCGCTGACCGTCAAAACCACATCCCTGTGTGTGGAGTTTATCAATAAGCACGCCTGCGAAACAAAACTGAGGGCTCCAGAATTTAAAGAGTTAGTCCCACTTCAGACAGTTTGATAGGAAGCCAGTGATGTTAAATATGTTTTAATTTAGGCATAAACCATAAGGTGGAGAAGATTTTGTGACAATGCAAAGAGCGAAACTTGTGAAATTTTGATTTTTAAAAGTTTGCAGGTGTTTCCATGATTAGTTGGACATAAAATCTTCTTCTTTTTATATACATATATAGACAAATAAATCACGATTAAACCTGATTAAACATCCGCTGTGTGCAGCGATGAGGAGCCTGTAAACTTCCTCACATTAAGACATTAAATAAACAGAAATATCATGTTTTTTAATTTTTTTTTCCATTTTTGAAGTGTGTCTGGAGCTTTTTTAATACTAATCTCATCGTGTCCTACCGAAACAGTTAAATGCACTTGACTAGAGAAGTACTTAATACTCAAATAACAGCAGAAAGAAAGATGCATTAATTTGTTATTTTCTTTTGCAGATTTTCTGTAAATATTTAGATGCACACAAGTCTAGTAAGGAGTGGGGATTATTCATAGTGTCAGGGACACTGTTCAGAAAGAAATAATCTTTATTTAATATTTTTAACGACACAAATCCTCTGTAATACTGGAAACAAAACCAAACAAATTAATCCCATGAAGATTTATCATAGAGCGTCTTCTTTGCCTTTAACCTGAAAACACTTAAAAGAGCTTCATTAAAACGCTCTTTTTCTTCACACACATTAATTCATCGCACATCCCCCCAGCACACACACACCTGCTTTGCTCTGTCATCTGATCCTCTCTCAGTCACCTGTAGATGTAATCTGTGAAGAATTGCCTCCTGTCTCCCTATCTGACCTGTCAGGCTTCAGGAAAAAAAAGAAGCTGCGACACCTGGATTGTGGAGAGGTTTCAACTTTAAACACCCTCTGTCTTTTCTCCCTCCTTCTCCGACCTTTGAGACGAGGAAAACATCTATATTTTCTGACAGCTTCCTGGTGACGAAGGGATTCTTATATTCCCTTTGTTACATGTATTGATAAGTTCAGCCTGTCGTCTAGACGTTCTCCAGCAGTTTGAAAGGAATAATTGCAGCTAAAGTCAGCTCCTCCTGGTGAGCAGGAGGTTGTATGTGTGGAATCCCAGTTTTATGACCATGTCTCCTCAGAATACTTTGTCTTGACCCTGCGTTTGTATGTTTGTCTGGCATGTGTGTGATTGTGTCTAGGCTTGGCCTCGGTGGCTGGAATGTGCGAGCCGGAGAGGAGCTGCAGCATCAACGAAGACATCGGCCTCGGCTCTGCTTTCACCATCGCCCACGAGATCGGCCACAAGTGAGTGTCAAGATCCCAGTATGCTTTGATATACCTGCATGTCTTCAGACTCAGATTTAAAGGCAAAATGAGTTGGATTTCCGAAAAAATATCATAAAAAAACAACAAATTAACTTGTAAAAAATTATCTCGTCGCTTCTGACCCAATAGATTTACTCATGTTGCTGCATTCAGGACGCCAACCTCTGATAAAACATAGCGACCAGGTGCCAGATTGTAAGCAAGCACCCAGGAAGAAGCTACAAAAATGGTTGACACAAATGCAGCAAGGTGAAGCGCCAAGCGGACAAAGATCGTGCCAAAACGAGAGCAAATCTGTGATTGGCGCATTCGACCCTTCTGCAACCACCACGACTCGTTGCCTTGAATGTTGTGCTCAAAAACCACAACCGAACAACCCTCTTTATTGTGCCTTTAAAGGTGAGCAGAGGGAAACTTTAGCCGTTCAGCAGATGAATGTGACAACAGCCTTCTGGCGTCAGACTCTGCACATACATCATTCTGCACAATATGCAAAAAAAAAAAGGTATTTACGTAGATGCACAGCGGTCCAGACTTGTCTTTTAAGTCATGCACAGATGCCTTTCTCCACAGGGAGAAAATACATTGCCTTTATCAATTTTTACATGTGTCATCCTCGCCAATTTACAAGCCCTGTCTTACCGAAGAAACATCTCTTTGTGTTTGAAAAGAAATTCTCCTGGAAGCCCTTCCTCCTGCTGCACTTGGTTGTTTCATATGGAAATTTAGCTCCAGATCATCTTAAAACCTTTTATCACGTCCACCGTGCGCTCCCTATTAATTACTCTTAAGAAAACATTACTTACTACTCGAGTTCGCCAGACCTGCATGTAGCCTTTTTTTTTTTTTCCAGACGTCTTGAACTGTATCTCCACATATTTCCTCATGCTAATGTCAGTGTCTACATACCTCTGGCTCTTTCTTCCTGAATATAAAGCAAAATAATGATGATGTATTAGTCTACGTATCCCTCTCGAGAGGGTTCAGCAAGATGGCGATTTCCTTTATTATGTCTCGCGTCTGCTTCTGTTGTGGGGCAGTTGTAAAAATAGACTCTGCTTCTAGAGGATGTATAAAAAAAACACGCTGCAGCGGGGTTTCGACCGGCCTGATTTATTTCCAGAGTGGGGTAAAATGTCATAAACGCCAGCCTTAGAAAAACAGGTTGAGGCTGTGCGATGTGGTCGGGGTTGTTATATACATTAGAGCTGATTTGTGCTCCCGGACTGTGAGGAAAAGTAAGCTTTGACATCCTGCCGTAACGTGAGATTTTCCCCTCCAATGATATCCAGACAGATAAGGTTTAAAAAAAAAAAAGAATTGTTAAAATGATTTATTTTCAGACCTCGGTACAAAATAAATTCTTGAGCAGCTTTCATAACAGACCACAGGGTCGGGAGCTGTTGGGTTTTGGATCGCTCTGTTCTTCTGGACCTGAAGCTCCAGTCTGCTCGCTCTCCTTGCTGGCCTGCTCAGACCTGCAGACCTGATTGACAGGCAGGCATCACAGTGGTGATTAGGACTTTTTTTTGTTCCTGCGGAGCTCCAGACAGGCTTTGACCCTTGACCTCTGGCTCCCCTCCACACAGCTGTTTCAGAGACATCCTGCAGCCAGAAACCTGGACCATCCATCCCGTCTGAGCTGCGTTAACTACCAAAGAGAGGGTCACTTTTAGCCCAGATGATCATCATACCCAGCTGAACCTTTTTTTATTTTGTGTTTCAGTTTTGGGATGAACCACGACGGGATCGGGAATTCCTGCGGCACCAAAGGCCACGAGACAGCCAAGTTGATGGCCGCTCACATCACAGCCAACACCAACCCTTTCTCCTGGTCCGCCTGCAGTAAAGACTACATCACCAGCTTTCTGGAGTAAGTGGATGATGGTTGGAGTGAAAGGTGCATGCCTGTTTTCCAGCCGTCTCTCTTTACAACCCCACTTATTCACGTCCATGTCATCGCCAAGACGCCTGCCAGACCTCCTTGTGGCTGTTTATGATAACCGGGTGCGTTCCTGTGCTCGCATCCTCGCACCACAAGGCGGCTGATGTTAGAGCTCCTGCGGTCCTCCTCAGTGGTGATGTGCAGGCCAGCTGCCTCCGACCACTGCTCCGCCGTTTGGCTGATCGGTCAAATAAGAGGAAAACTTGGTGGAGTGCAGCGGTGATGTTTGGCAGAGCAAAGCCAGTCTGGTGTGGTAAAAAAATACTACAGGTTTAGAGAAAGTCAGTCAAAACATCTGGAACTGGGCTCACAGATGTGATCACAGCAGGACTGCATTAACTAAAAGCTACTGACCTGCTCGTCATGGGTACACTGAGGTGTCTGAATGAGCAGCTTTATTATAATACATTTTAATTAAAGGCGTCTCTCTCTGCACTCAAGTACACCGAACAGAACAATAGAAATATACACAAAAAATATGTTAAAACAGGGTTAAGTCAGAGAATATCAGGAGTTTGAACCCAACAATCCCTGAATCTGAATCTGAGTATTTTCACTCTTAGTCGGTCTGATGATGGACAACTTAAGTAAAGGACCAGAGTTGATGCAGCAGAGATTTGGTGACAACTGCTCAAAATCTGTAAGAGGAGCAGTAAGTAAGTTGGATTTAGAAAAGGTGGAAAGTCACCAATGATCTGGAGAAAGATCATTTTGTTTGTTACAGGCCAAAGCATGAAGTTCACTGTCATGGAGGCACCATCTCATCTCTAAATTATTCAAACCCTTCAGTCAGATGAGTGATATCTGGACATATACGAAGGATATTCCTTGCAGTCGTATTCCCTCAGACGTGTAAACAGACTTTTTGATGTCTCAAATTGTTGGAGTTCCCCTTTAAACAGTCATCCTGGTCTCAAAGCTTTGGGTGGAAACAGCTTCATTGTGCAGGAATAACAATCAGAAAGTGGTCAGGATTGACCCTGCAGAGGAGAAACATGTCACCATGTGCAGGAATGACGAGGAACAATTTATCTGTAATGTTAGAAATAGCAAAATGAGCTTGTTTGTTTCTAGAAGTAGCGTTAAAGCTGCTCTAATTTCTATATTAACAATGGATTAATAATGCAAATCCTCACTTGACTCTGCTGTTCCAATCAGATCTAAATAGTTTGGGTTTTTAAGCTTTTTTTTGCTCATTGTTTTGGATTTTGCAACTTCTGTGATGGTTGACTCCCTTGGCTCTCATCAGTTATATTCCTAGCAGCAGCAGGCAGCAGTTTGAAGCACAAAAAAACTGATAAATTGACTTCCTGCCCAGCAAACAGCCGCAGTTAGAGGCGAGCTGGAGGAAACAGTGGAGCAGTTAGCAGCGAAAGAGACACATATTGTATATCCTTCAGGAGGTGGTGAAGACCAAAAACTGAGCTAACAGGAGAGGAACTTAAGGGAAATTTTGACAAAAAAGTTGCACTTGAATGCACCGCAAAGACCCCTCGTACGTTCTGCTGCTGCGTGAGATGTAATGTCGGTCGTCCGTGTTCATCATTCAGACTGAGGATGATGGCTATACGAGCTATTGCTATGATACCTAAATGAAATAAAGACGCATTTTCAGACTATTTCTTCAGTGCTTAGCTTCGTTCCAGAGGAATCCGTGTATCATTTGTTCATTAAAACAAAACTGAAACTAAAAGAACAAAATAATGACTTGTTTTCTCAATAATCGTTCCCAAAACCAAAATGAGAACACAGATAACGACTCGTTTTTCTGATTTCCGTTTTTGGGAAAATGGAAAAAAAAAAGGATAACGGGCGATTCCAGCTTTTCATCCAGTTTGGATATTTTCAGTTGCCACAAGTTGACTACTGTTTCTCTTCTCATGGTACTGCTTCGCTTCGGCTGAATAGCCAATCAGAGAGATTCTTCTCACTGATTCAACAATCAGCCAAAAAGGCGAGCAGATCAGAACTGTCAGGGTCTTCAGAAATACAACTCCAAACGAATCTGTTGGATGTTAATAGAAATAAAATGTTAATATTTTTCATATAAACTTCATAAGATGACATGTTTACAGTTTGTTTCAGTGCATCCAAGAGGCTAAAAATCCAGTTAAAGCAATGTAACCGCAGCAGCTTTGGTTCAGTGGTTGTACACATGGAAATAAGTGGAAAGTTCTGGACTGGACTCCTGGACTTTTGAGCCTCATCTTTTAGTCTTCCTAATCGGTCTTTGGTAATATGCATGTATCAGTGTGTGAGTGTGGTGGAAAAGCATGAAGATCATGGAGCATAATGTAACTGCGACTCACCCAAACAAAAAAAAATCCATCTTTTTGAACAAGCTGCACGTCTGTGTCTGTTTTTGTGTTCATGTTTAGTTAGCGAAGCCCTCCAAGAAAGCCGTTAATAGCAGTCGTGGTTGTCAGATGATGTTTCCGGCTGAGCGCTGTTGGAGGAGGCTTGTTGAACAGCACTTGTGACAGAGATGACAGTATTATGTGCCAGCTTCCAACCGGTATACAAAGAGCCGCTTCACTGCAGCTCCATCGGCTTCTTGTCCAGTTCTGGCTCCAGGATCTGATGATGTCCACAAAAAAAAGAAGTTGTGCTTGTTTTCCAAGCATCGCTCAGGCTATATTACACCCCTATTAGTATCGTTTTTTTGGTTTTATTGCCTTAAGCTTTTATGTTTTCAGTCTGTAAACTCCAATTATCCTCCCTTTTCTCTCCCTCACTCAGAGTTTTGGATATCGCAACATGCTTCTCCTCGCCAAGTAAACAACTTTGGCTGTGGCGTTGGCCTAGTTTCGCCGTCTTGCTCTGGAGCAATATGTGCAGCTTTGTTTGGGATTTTTAGGAATGGTTTATGAATGCACTCACAGTTCAGTCATAGTTTATTCTCCCAAGTCTGCAAGCCAGCGTTGTAAATGTTTAAAGGCAGGCTGTTTGGGTTTATTAAAGTCTCAGAGACCACATATAATCTCTTAAAGTTGATATTAAACTCATGTGACTTTATGATAATTGTTAGGTTAATATCTGCAGGAACGAGTGGTGTCAAAGACCAGGGATCGGCGATGTTCCTATTGGATTGAATTTGGCCGAATCTGCCGGACAGGAAGCCTTTGCGACGATGTCAAATAATAACCTCTGTGTTTAAACGTTGACTGTTTTGTCTGTCTCCAAACCAATAAATAGGGAGGCTTGCCCTCAGTTCAGAGTGAGTCCGGGGGCCTCAGAGGCCGACTTGCCTCTCTCTTGTCCTGCAACAAGAGCCAAGAAATGGGATTATCCCATTCAGCAACTGAGAACGGGGGATGGAGAGAAGAACATGGTTTATTTAAACACTAAAAATTCAGTTTTTTGTTGCATCTCTAAACAAACTTGTATCAGAATCTTGAAACTTTTTAGTGTTTGTGTTCGAAGAAGTCAACGATTAAGAAGCAGAAGTGAGCAGTGAGCATGATGGCGGCCATATACATATATGTATGAATATGTGTGTATATATATATGTATATATAAATATATGTACATGTATACAACTTGTAATTTAAGCTGCATTTTACATTTCTCAGTGAACTATGTAGACTATCGCAATATAACAATATCACAATAATGTATTGTATTGTTGTGAGTATTGCGACACATATCTTGAAGTCCAACTTGTATTTTAAGTTGCGCTTTAAATTTCTCAGTGAACTATGTAGAATATTGCAATATATTGCAATAATGTATTGTATCGTTGTAAGTATTGTGACGCGTATCGTGAAGTCCAACTTGTATTTTAAGCTGCACTTTAAATTTCTCAGTGAACTATGTAGAATATTGCAATATATTGCAATATATCACAATATTGCAATACTGTATTGTGTTGTTGCTCAATTATCGTGATCCGTATGGTATCATGAAGTCCAACTTGAATTTAAGCTGCATTTTAAATGTCTCAGTGAACTATGTAATATATCGCAATATCCCAATAATGTATTGTATCGTTGTTCAAGTATTGTGATATGTATTGTATTGTGAAGTCCAACTTGTAATTTAAGCTGCATTTTAAAGTTCCCAGTGAACTATGTAGAATATCGCAATATAACAATACTGCAATAATGTATCGTATCGTTACTCAAGTATCGTGATACAGATTGTATCATGAAGTCCTTGCCAACACCCACCCCTGGTGTTCATACAGTTTGGTATCTAGAGTTCCTACCAATAAGACAAACTAGTTTGTTTTTTTGGGTCTAGATCAGAAATTCAACATTAAAGCTTGTAAACATGTTTCTAATAACTTTATATGTATAAATCTTCTACAAGAGATAAGTGACAATGCATGAGGAATCGACTGCTCAGTATTTAAGTGTCTTACACACATCTGGAAAGAACACAGCGTTATAGTAAATAGTCGTAGTATTTCTCCTCGAGAGAGTCCGACTCAGGGAGCATCAAAAGAAACCCGTCTCTGTTTGTTTATTGGCACAGCCTTTGGTTTGATTTTAGTGTCTTGGCAAAAGGTCAAAAGGAGAGTGAATGTTTGCCCTCAAGGCATCTCGACCCAGAGACAGAAACTCTGAAGTTTTTTATTTTTAAGCTACTACAATACAACTTTTTTTTTCTTCCTTCGTGAGTGCACATATTTCTATCTGACAAAACAGACTAAACATAATCCTGGGCCTGGACACATGACCCATAGCTCACTCCAGATTTTCCTCTCTGTTATTTTATTGGCTCTTGTGTGGATTCAATATAAGCAGCCTTATAATGAGAGAGAAGACAGGCAGCTCTTTGCCTCTGGTTAAATGTCTCTGCTTGTGCTTCAACATTCCCTTTGATGAGGAGGTGTTGATGTGTGATATCAACACGAACTACATGTCATTTGAGATCTCTCGACAAGCTTCCTACTCGTTCGGTGGTGAAATTAAACGAGTCAAACAACACCAGGCAGTGTCTTGAAGGGAAGACGGCGGAGGGGAGGGGAAGCTTTAATCATCCAATCTTGGCTTTTCTGTATTGTAGGAAGGTTCCTCTGTGTAAGAAACAATCCTATTGTAGGTTTGTTTTTTTGACAGCTCAGGTCGGGGGACGTGTCTGGACAATGAACCTATGAAACGAGACTTCCTGTACCCAACAGTGGCCCCGGGGCAGGTGTACGATGCAGACGAGCAGTGTCGCTTCCAGTACGGGACGTCGTCACGCCAGTGCAAATATGGGGTAAGAAACCAGCATCTCCCACCTCCGTCACCACACAGGATCCTTGTGATGGGTTTTTACTGCTCATTAACTCTTTGAGTGCCAGCCGTTTTATCAAACAGGAAGTGCCTTGTGCCAGTGTTTTTTGTCCATTTTGAGTCACATTTCTAGACCCACAGAATATTTTGTACTATGACTCTGAAAACACTGAATAGCTCAAATGAAAGAAGAGACTCTCTATGTTTGTTTTTACCTTGTTCCATTCTTGTTTTATCAGAGGTAGAGTAGAGGACACTTTCACCAAAATCACCACTTTTTGTCCAGATTCTGTTTGTTTTGCTCTTTAATCTCGATCGTCTCCACTTCCTGTTTTGATCTCTGTGGTGTATACCGTCTCTTTACGCTCTGACTACATCTCCCAGAAGCCCCAAAATTACTCACAGGCTGTGTGAGAGCGCCCTCTCGTGCCTGCTGCCGAAAAAACAATTTGACGTATTATTAAGTCGGTGATACTCAAGCGCCAGATTTTAAATGACGTTGAAATATGTCAAAAGCACTCAAAGAGACATTTTTCTGCCTTTTATAAACCAATTTGTACAAAAGCTGTATGAATGCTACAGTAATGCACTGAAGGAATTTAGTGAACATTATTTAAACGTCACTTTTTACACCATGTATCCTGCAATAGAAATTAATATAGAAATACTACTTGGTGACGTACTGTAAAAAGTGAAACGGGTCCAACAAACACTGGACTTGACTGGAGGCTGTTGTTTCATTGTGTTTGTGATGTATATTCTTTGTTACATTGTTACTCTGTGTTACATTGAAGTGGTTTATGCATTTATTTTAAATCCAGCTATGACATGATATGCTCATCAGTTTTCATCAGATTTGTTGTGAAATGAGTTGTCATGGGTGATATTTTCACCTCATGAGTCTGTACTGAACCATGAATGTGACACAGACAAACTATTAGGGCCCATAGCTTTCTTATTTTACATAATATACTCTTCAAACAAAGTTTAATTTGGACTTCCTCCTTTAAAATATGTGATATACTGATTTAATCCCCTTTTTAAGTCAGGTTTCCAAGTCAGAAGTGCAGTTTTAAAGAGTGAAAAGCTTCAGGAACCTCCTCCACTCCACTCCTTAATAATGAACTTTATGAAACCGATGTCCACGCCTGTTTTTCATCTGCTCATCTGTACGATTTGAACTTCTCTCTTTCTGGCATCTTTAATACAAACAACCGAGCACAACAGAATTAACGTATGAATGTGAAGATGCAGCCTGAAAATGTGCAGTGTTTTATGTTGCTGTAAAAAAAAATGGATAAAATCGCTGTAGATGCCGTCCTAATGCAAAAACAGAAGCGGAACAGAACGGAAAGTCTGTTTTGTTTCTGTTAAAGCTTAATAAGAGGTGTTGATGGACACTTATAGCATGTTCAATCCTTAAAGGGATGATAACAGTTTTCTTTTGTCTTAGTTGAGATTAATGAGGCAAAACATGTTTTATAATTCAGAGGTGTCTCTCCACACGCTGCCTTTTCCTTCCTTTTAAGCTATAAATGTCCCAGACATAGAGATGAAGGAAGTCAGCGCTCCTCTCATCTTTAAGTCTGTAATGATAATGATAACGATAATGACCCCCCTCCCGGTCAGAGTAATGAGAAAAACCTCAGTGCATAAAGCGACACAGCAGTGAAAGACAAGGAAAAATGAGCGGTTGAAAGATTTTAATGAGCAATAATGTGATATCGTTCTGCATTACGTAAATATTGGGGGGAAAAAGGGGCGCAGAGATTAGCTGAGTTATTTCATTTCATTGAAAGACAGCAGATTATAACAGGCCCCGAATCAAGCCCTGTTATTTTGGCTCCTAAGCTCGTAATTGTGGTTTTAGATCAGCATGAAAGACGCACTTTTATGAGCGGACTGGATTCCAGCACAGGGCTAGATTGGAGTTTTTTTTTAGTCTGACAATCAGATCTATTTCATGCGGCCATCTGGGAAAGTTATGCCCTCTGCGACGGCTTACAGGACAGACGTGACCGCAGAAAGGGGCTAATGGATGGAAGAGTCTGCTTTCTGAACACATAACCTGCTGAACTTTTCCACATTCAGACCAATATTTGTTGCCTGGTCATTTTGTGCTGCGAAAGAAAACAGTAATGGGAAACGAGGGATTATTTATCCGCCGCATGTCAAAGTTTATCTCTGATGTTACCATAAATAATGTTGTATTGTAGTTTTAATATTCCACTTTAAAGATAGCATGATTTGTTAGGTTTTTCAATTCTGGCCACAAATCCGCACCACATCCGTTCATCTTCAAGACGGGGTGGGAGTTTACCAGCACATGTTCAACTGGGTCAAACTGGGAGCAGCAACGCAAGGCAGCGGTTCCCAACATAGGGGTCTAGACCCTGTATAAGGTCATGAGATGATTATTTGAGGGTAGAAACTTCTGCTGGAAAAAATAGGTTTATTTTTCACACTTTTTTTTGAAGTAGTTATGGCAGCTTGACATACGTTGGGAATTTTTATTGAAAACTTTTAGTTGTATTTTCGACAGTTTTTACTCCAAAAATCATGACTGAGAGTCACGGCCTCTTAGATACGTTAGAAAGGCTGTAGATTTTTGCTGTTTAAGTCATTATTGTGTCGTAAAAAACACATTTGTTTAAAAGTGCCGAATTTCTCCATGTAGTGTCCGAAGGATTAAGGGCGGTAATTAGGTATGCCTGGTAAAAAATTACATAAATTACACATATGATGTTATCAATGTTAAGAAATTTAACAAGTCAACAAAGTCTCAGTTTGTGGTGGTATCTTTAAGTTCTGCGGGAAATCAACAACATTCGAATTACGTGGGTGGAGGAGGGTCTGAGCTTTCATGAAGGCAGTAAAGTCCTCCATTTATGGGGGTCTGGACCAACAATCATGTAATGAGTATGATTTATGCTAATGTGATAAATGGACTAAAATAAGTATGGTTTTGGAAAAATTCACAACCAATTCAGTTAAATATTAAAAAAAAACTTTGTCTCTCGCTGTTGAATATGTTGGTATTTTTCCAAAATAAAGTCTCATAGTGGTTCAAACAGGACGGGACTTTGACTCTGGGTTTGAGCCTCTGATTGGACAACATGACATCATTGGCTTAAGTCTAAGAAGAGAAACTAATCACCATTCAACTGCTTTGAATTTAGGAGTCATTACCAAACAAGGCTGGCAGTGTTTTGCTGAATATGGCCACTGACACCCTCAAAAGGGGTTCAGCTAAATTCAAAAACTCTCAACGGATCTCATAGACTTTAAATCATGACGTGAGACTGTTTCCGAGGTGGGAAAAGTAACACAGACGCACAGAGAGGAAGTGATTTATATCAATAATTTGGTTTGGGTGTCCACCTCAGTGCTCAGAGCTATAAACACCAGCAGAATAGCCACGTGATGCTGGGAGCTGAAGGTATGAAAAACAAACAAACCTCTGATGGCTATATTAGCTTACTGAGCGCCCCTGCCCTTTTTTTTTTTTTTTTTTTCATCGCTTGTTCACTCGTTGCGTAAATCCATCAGGCCCACATCCTTGTTCGTTAAAACCCGGGCCGCTGACCTTTTGGCGAGGCTAAGATAGTGAACGGAGCAGCGGGGCGGCTTATTGAAACCAGCTGCAACCAGAGAGTGGCAGTTTGCTGCTTTATTTAATCTGGATCGACTCAGGGAGGCGGCGTATTTTCTGACCCCGGGGGTCACAATCTATGCAGCGGATCATAACTCTTCTTCATAGGCCGGCTCCTCTGCCGTACACAATTGTCTTGTAAAAGCCTTTGAAGTGGAGCGGTGGCTCGGTTTAACGGGAAATCTAATGCCAGGTTGTGCAGAGCTCCTCTTGTAACATGTGTTCACTTTATGGTTTTATTTATTTGCGGGCAACTTAGTGCTGTCTACCCGCTATCTGTCCCTTCCTCTAGTTATCTAAATGGGCTCTCCTCAGGCTCCAGAGGAGATGTTTATTCAGTAATACTAAAGATATTCATTTAGTCCTCTTTATCTCAGACTTGGGAGGCCTATTGCTCATTCTTGATTTCCCCTAAGAAGCAGAAATTGGATTTCTAGAAGTGATGTCACTGGTCCTGCGTGGCGAACGTGAAGAAACGTTAGTCATGGTGTTGATCCACCTGACGACCCTCGTGGTATCGCTCACGATGAGGAGGAAAAGCACTTCCTCACCTGCTGAGTTGATTTATTCTGACCAACTTGCTTTTGCCTTCTTTCCCAGGAAGTGTGTAGAGAGCTCTGGTGCCTTAGCAAAAGCAACCGCTGTGTAACCAACAGTATCCCTGCAGCAGAGGGGACTCTGTGCCAGACCGGCAGCATCGAGAAAGGGGTAAGTCGTCCAGCGTGTCTCATGCATTTAACGGTTTACCAAAATTACCGAGTGGTGGTGGAGGTTTTAAGACATGCTGAACCCATGCTGTTAGATCAGGAGGAGGAGGAGGAGTTTTTAGCCAACTGACATCCAAACACAGACCTCTGACCTGTGATATCCCTGCTACCTACCGCCACCCACCGCTTAACAGTCGCCTACGCTTTTATAAGACGGGCGGAGGTCAGCGAGGTGCCGTAAATCACATTTGATTGTCTGCAAACCCCTGAGCGCATCGAAAATATATTTTAAAGAGAGGGTTTTTCATTTGGTGGATAACAAGAGATGGGAACCGGTTAAGAAGGTTTTCACCATTGAAATTAAAATTTTATCCCCTAAATTAAAATTTTATCCCCGATTGACTCTGTAGAGAGATCTGTGGGTTTATGTGCAGAAAACAAATTAAATTCATCTCATTATATTTCGGTTGAGAGAAAGACAGATTTCTCAAATAAAATGTAACCAGAACTATCTGCATGACCACTGTAGAGGTTAAATTAAGTTCATTTTGGTGCCCTTAGCCATCACATATTAACTTCACCATACTTTTAATTATTGTTTTAATTACTGTGTGACTACTTTTCTTGAAATTTTAAAACTAAACATATTTGCAATAAGCAGTAATGAAAATAAACTGATGCATGTTTTATTAATCGAATGTGACAGCTTTCCTACCCACAGCATTTGTGATTCACTTTGTCAAACATAAAGAACATGTTCACGTGCCGCATGCGCAGCGGCCATATTTGTAGTCCGCTAATGTTAAGATGGATCAGGCATATTTTAGTTTTAAAATTCAGATTATTACTTGTCTGAGGCACATTCGTTCGTGATGCATTGAGGCAATGATTATTTCTTTACCTTCCTGTGGTTGCAGAAGCTAGCCTCAGCTAGCGTTAGCTCTCTGTGCAGCACACAGGCCAGGCTTTAGCTCATCGGCTGCTGTTGATGCCAGCCAGGTTAGGGGAGACGGTTTTAACACGGATTACGGCAGCCATTGTCACCGGATGGTCCGAGGTCTAAAAGGGAAGAATGGGAGAGTGTCATGAGCTGTCACCCGTCATTACCATTAGCTCAGTGGAGCCTTTGAGGGCCGGGGCCCAGGGACAGGGTCCTGGACAACACAGGGGGCCCCAGGTTGAGCCGGGGGGGCTTTGGAACAGATTTGGGAGCAGCTTTAGGAGAGCCGGTGGCATACCCTGTCTGACGGCTTCAAAGGAATATGAATGTCAGCCATTTCTCACCCAGCGTGTCATGGAGAGAGGCCCTGGAAGGGAGGGGGATCAGAAAGAGGAGTTTCATCATTTCAGTGTTCGCTCACAGATCTGCTGTTTACTCCAAGACTTCATCTCCCTCCCATCCTAATCTCGATCACAAAGTCTCAGACCATGAGTGACTGTGCCGTCTGATTTTGAATTTAAATTTCCAAAGCTGATATTTTTTGATGCTCACGCACACACACACAAAAATAGTAATATATTTTAACATATTTTTCTGCGAGATGAAAATATGCACCAATCCCTTTGGTGGTATTTAACAGTGGGAATAGGTGCTGACAAAAAAAATAAGAAAAATAAAGCTGATTTTTTTAGCATCAAAATCAAACTGAATTTCAAAACCATCAAATTTCTAGCACACATTTTTTCTGACATTTTTTTCTCAATAGTAAAATAAATTTACTGTAAAATAATTAAATGTCTCAATTTAAAAAAAAAAAAAACAATATAAGGAAAGTCATCATTAAAAATTTGAACTTTGAATTTTTTTCTTGCTGAATTCTTTCAAGCCAAATCTTTTTTGAATTTTTCTGTACACTGAATTTTTAGCTGTTGAATTTCTTTATATTGATTTTTTTAAAAAATGAATTTTTTTTTTTACATTGAGTTTATTTTATCACTGAGAAAAAAGTGTCAGAATTATTTCGATTGTTTTGAAATTCAAAGTCTGATTTTGATGCTAATATAATCAGCTCTACAAATTCAAATTCAAAATCAGATGGCACAGATATACTTCCATAAGGACGGTGTCCCAGCGTAGCCTCGCCTTGTCGGTGCTGAGGTCTTTGGTTCTTAACCTACTGACGCAGTTGGAGGGGCAAAGACTCGTCTCTGATCCGCGTGAACAGCTTAGCGCCAGGCTTAAAACAGCCGCTCTACATGGCGTTTAGCATCCCTTACCTGCCTCTGAAACTCTGGACACAACAAAGAAGAGCACAGAAACAAAAATCAGTAGAGGAAGCTGTTCTGTTCATCGAGAGGTGATAAAAGAAGGCTTGATATGAAGGAAAGTGTCCAAGAAAACTGTAAAAATCATTTTATTTGTCTGTGAAAATGCACACATTAAATTAAAGGAACAGTGTGTTATACTTAGGAGGATAATAGAATATAATATCAATAAGTTCATAAATCAATAAAGTTTTTTTTTTTAAGAAAAACTATTAAAAAAAATCTTAAATGTGAATATTTTCCGCTTCCTTTCCTCTTCTGTGACAATAAACTGAATATATTTGGACAAAACAAGAGAACATCATTGTGAGTTTTGGGGAACACTGATCAGCATTTTTCACATTGTTCAGACCAAACCGCTAATCAATTGATCAAGAAAATAATAATAACAATAGGCCAAACACTGTTAACTTCACTCGTTGTTGTTATTTCTTAGTTTCACTGCGAGACATAAAATTGTTATCAGTCTCAGTCTCATTTCCCCCAAATGTTGAACTATTCCTTTAGTGATAAAAAGGTTGTGACCTGAACTGAGTCACAGGACAAACAGGACTAATGTGGAAATGAAGGTGAGTAGTGAGACAGAGAGAGTGAGTGTGTTAGATAAGATAAGATAAGATAAGATAAGCTAGAAGATAACCCTTAATTAGTCTCATGGATGGGGAAAAAGTCATCATATAAAAACACAGTGGAATAACTGGCAGAAGTGTTTTACTGTGAATATTAGAGATCATTTTAATTGTAATGTTATTGATTCTCTATGTTGTACACAGATGCACATAGGTTTATTGTGTAATAATGTTATTATAATAGTATTTCCAGATGGTTGGACTCTACTAGCTAATAAAAGGAGTCTCCCTCTCTCTCTCTCTGTCTATCTATCTCTTATGTCTCTCTACCCTCCCGGCTCAGTGGTGCTACCAGGGGGAGTGCGTTGCGTTCGGGACCTGGCCCCAGAGCGTGGATGGAGGCTGGGGGCCCTGGTCCATGTGGGGGGAGTGCAGCAGGACCTGTGGGGGCGGAGTGTCCTCCTCCATGAGGCACTGTGACAGCCCAGCGTAAGTAGGCAAAGTAAGCTACAGCAAGCTGAACACACACATCCAGGTGCTGCCTACAGGTGTGTGTGCGCATGTGTCTGCATGGGTCTGTGGATGTGTGTTGTGGAGTACAGAGAAAATATCTCCAGCCTCCTTGGACTTTTTTTTTGCCTTTAACTCATTGAGTGTCAGCTGTTTTATCAAACAGGAAGTGTCTTGTTCCAGCGTTTTTGCCCACTTTGAGTCATATTTCAAGACTATTGAATATTTTGTACTGTGTTTCTGAAAACACTGAAGAGCTCAAATGAAAGAAGAGACTCTTTATTTCATCATGAAAAAAAATGTTTGTTTTTACCTTGTTCCATTCTTGTTTTATCAGAGGTAGAGTAGAGGACACTTTCACCAAAATCACCACTTTTTCTCCACATTCTGTTTGTTTTGCTCTCTAATCTCGATCGTCTCCACTTCCTGTTTTGATCTCTGCGGTGTATACCGTCTCTTTATGCTGCGACTACAAATCCCAGAAGCCCCAAAATTACTCACAGGCTGCAGGAGAACATAATCAGCGACCTGCCGAAAAGCTACTATGACGTATTATTACTTTGATGGCACTCAAGCATGGGATTTTAAATGATGTCAAAATATGTCAATGGCACTCAAAGAGTTCAATGAACTAATGACCGTCATATTTCTAGTTTTATAATACTGAGGTGCAAAACTTTAAAGCCAGACAGGAAATGATGTCTTTATGAAAACAAAACCTGCTACTCAGACTGTCTTTGACCAAAGACATGATTTTGACACCGATTTAATCGACAAATTAAATGCAAAAGCACCACTTCAAAGCTTCGCCAGAGAAAATATGTCATTCAGCATTAAAAGTATAAAAACGACTAAAGAAATCAGATAAAACCAAGAACTGACTGTAAACAGACATGAAGCTGGTAAACGGTGTCCAAACAATGCTTCTAAAACCTGAAGAATGCTCCAATCAGAATCAGGCCTTATGCTGAATATGCATATTTACATGACCCATATCAAATTCACAATATTCTCATATTAAGAATAAAAAAAAGCAGATGTTGTAAAAAAAAAAAAAAAGACAGGCATTAAATAAAGGGTTCATTCAAGGTTGTCCTGGATCTATAACTATAAGCACAGATGTATGCCTTCATGCTGTTTTAGATGGACTGATGCAGCATGTGCAATCAGTTAAGACTCGTTCAGTTCAGTTTTAAGGCCTCTCCTGTGGCCTCACAAGACAGATTACTGTCCGGAGCATCTTTGTCTGGCAGGCAGACGTCTGGGGAGCTTTATCTTCCTTCCATCGTCCCGTTCCTTTGTTTTCGGAGGTTAGATATTACGTCAGAAGAGGTGAGAGAAAGAGCCAGGGTTGAACCAGTGGGAAGGAAAAATCGGTGTAATGTGGAACACCTGTGGAAGGTGAGCCGCTAACACGTCATTACAGAGGCTGAATCACTTCGTGAAGAGAAATGATAAGAGAGGAAAAACAAACCCAAAGAGCAGTGAGGAGAGAGACAGATCTGATGCACTTAAAAGCTCCCCTGGATTTCATGAATGAATCACTGTTTAGGGAAGTATGACTGTCATCTGATTTTGAATTTGGATTTCTAAAGCTGATTTTTTTAGCATCAAAATCAGACTTTGAATTTCAAAACCATCGAATTCCTAGCACGCATATTTATTTTTTTCTCACTGATAAAATAAATCCACCGTAAAAAAAAAAAAAATTCAACGTCTCAAAATATTCAGTTTTTAAAAATTCAATATAAAGAAATTCAACATCTAAAAATTCGGGGTAAAGAAAAATTCAACAACAAAAAAAAAATCAGCTGCAAAAAAGTTCAATGTAAAAAGAGACAAAAACAAAAGACGCAATTGACCCCTGGCTCTATCATCCATTATCAATGTCAATTTGTGCTTTTTTTATTTTTAATTTTTTTATCCAAATTTTTTTGATGTTGAATTTTTTCATATTGAATTTTTAAAAATGGAATATTTTGAGACATTGAATTTTTTTTTTACAGTGAATTTATTTCACCATTGAGAAAAAAAAAATGTCAGAATAACAATGTGTGATAGAAATTAGATGGTTTTGAAATTCAAAGTCTGATTTTGATGCTAAAAAAATTCGCTTTAGAAATTCAAAATTCAAAATCAGGTGGCACAGATATACCTCCATACGGTGGCGCGCACAGAAATACTGTCTCCTGGCAGAGATCATTTTTTGTTAAATTTTTGATCTCTGTAAAGTATTTGTGATTTCTTTGTGCTTGATGTGTTGAAGTGCATCCTCTCACTTTTTAATCCTCCACTCATTCCTCTCTGCTTTGTCTCTCAGCCCGTCTGGAGGAGGGAAGTACTGCCTCGGAGAGAGGAAACGCTACAGATCCTGCAACACTGACGTGAGTTTCTGCATGTCTTTTTTTAAGTTGGAGGCTAAACCGTTATGGAAGTATAACTGTGCCACCTGATTTTGAATTTCTAAAGCTGTTTTTTAGCATCAAAATCAGACTTCGAATTTCAAAACCATTGAATTTCTAGCACACATTTTTAGTTCTGACTTTTTTTCTCAATATTGAAATAAATTCACTGTAATCACTTTTTAAAATTCAATATAAGGAACTTCAACATCTAAAAATTTGGTGTACAGAAAAATTCAACAATTCCCAATCAAAAAAATTCAAATGCAAAAATTGATACTGACGTTCGATGATGGAGCCAGGGATCGATTGCGTGTCCCTGGTTACCCGCATGTTCTTTTTACACAGATTTTTTTGCAGTTGATTTTTTTTCTTTACCCCAAATTTTTAGAAGTTGAATTTCTGTATACTGAATTTTTGAAATTCAGTCTGATTTTGATGCTAAAAAAAAAAATCAGCTTTAGAAAATGAAAATCAGACGGCACGGTTATACTTCCATAAACCGTCCTCCAGCTCTGGTTGTCATCTTAAAGGCTTTTTAAGGAGCATGTTAGTGAGCAGCATTTAAGCTTTCTGACATGTTTTCTTGCTGGAACGCTCAGGCAGTCATTTAATATCCCCCCAGTCACTTTTTGGCATTTTGTCGCTTAATCGTTCACATTTTGTTTGTGTCATTTCACTTGATGACAGTTTCAGAGCGTATTTCATGAAATGCAGTTGGCAGAGATTTCTTTCCTTTTTGTGTTTGCGGTCTGGAGCAAAGCTTTAAACAAATATTTAACATGGCTGCAGGACGAGATCTCTGTTCATCCATTTCTAGGTGGGCTTTTTTTTCACAAGGTGAAAATTGAAATAGTTAGGGCCCCGGTGGACGTTTAACCGCAAGTCTTAAAAATAACAGCTGAGAGCAAGCACTGAGTGTTTTCTTTGGAAAACAAACAACATCCCCGACCGCTATTTCATCGCACCGACCACACCTTGTCCAAGGAAATGTGTGTGTGTGCACCAGATGGAGATACAATGACAAATACTGACACACTTTCATGCATAAATTGATGTTTATAGATATTATTTGTCTGCTTCTGTCCTGTGGGACGTCACTTTATATTGTAAGGCTGCTGCCATTAACGTAATGATTTATATTAGGGGCAAATTGTGTACTATTTCCAGTGAAATATGACAGTATGCACACACTGAATATTCTGAATACTTCACAGAGTAATAACAGACAATGATGCAATGCTCTGTAAGCCGAAAGTGCCTTGTGCCAGCGTTTTTGCCCATTTTGAGTCATATTTCAAGACTATTGAATATTTTGTACTCTGAAAACACTGAATAGCTCAAATGAAAGAAGAGACTCTCTATTTCATCATGTTTTTACCTTGTTCCATTCTTGTTTTATCAGAGGTAGAGTAGAGGACACTTTCACCAAAATCACCACTTTTTTTTTCCAGATTCAGGTTCTTGTGAATTAACCGTTGACTCTTTTAACGTATTTTTTGAGACAAAGTTAATACAAAAAAAGCAGCAATCGATAATCGGTACTTGCTGATGTGATTTTCAAAGCTCTTTTCTGCTTCAAACATGTTCGAACATGTAAATCTCATTTGGCCACGTTTTGTCATCTCAACACACACTTGTAATAACATTATTCTGTCTCTTCTGACTCATTCTGCATGTTTGATGTGTGAGTTTAAAGCTGCCATCCTGGCAAAACACTGGAGCGGTAATGGAAGCGGCCGGTCCTTTCAGCGTGTCAAATACCCAAGAGCTTTTATTTGTCCCGGGGGAGAGTGTTTTGGGGTTTCTAAGGACCTTTTCACACCAATAAATTTTTAGTTTCTTTCCATGTTTTTTTTGTATTCTCCTCCTCTTACTGGATCAACTCATGAAAACAAAAGCAAAAACCCTCCGAATGCAAAACGCACTGTTCTCAATTAGGAGTTCCAAGAAGCGAGTCTGTTTTAGAGTCTGAAAATAAAATGTGACATCTAATGCAGACTCTGTCCAGTTGATGATAATGATGCTGTCCATGCAAATAAAAACCTCACAGTGGTTGCAGATAATTCATAAATAGTAACAACATGCTCAAAGATCTTGCAGCTTTTAACCATGCACGTCTTGCTGGCCTCTCATGAATGCATGCAACAGATTTCTGGATTTATTGCTGTTTTCTTCCAGATTGTTCCAGTTAAGCACCAGTTTCCATTAATATTTTATGAGATGAAAATCAATTGGCAGACGCTAAAAACTTGTTTGACTTTGTTTGTAATCCATCACTGAGAACATCAATTGGACTTTTTGTCAAACTTACATAATCATTGTTTGGTAATGTTGGCAGTTTAATCGCAGATTGATTTGGAAAGTCTGTATTGCTTTACTCTGCAAGACTTTTTAACACTTAACATTCATGTTCAATATTGCAAGTAACATATTATCCCCATATTTTCCAAAATCAGTGTTTCTGTCTCGTCTGCTGTTGGTGGATAACTAACATGTAGAGATGAATGAGCTGGTTAGAAGTGATAGAAAGTGTTCACAGCTCTGCTGCTGGTTGAATCCTTTAAGGATGACACATCCTAACATATTTCTGTTTACTTTTCAGGCCTGCCCTGCAGGATCTCGTGATTTCCGAGAGAAACAGTGCGCCGACTTTGACAACATGCCTTTCCGTGGGAAATACTACAACTGGAAGCCTTACACTGGTGGTGAGTTCAGAGTCCAGGATGAAATGAACTGAACGTTCTGGCATCTAGAGCTTGAAGCATCAATATTTCATTGATTGAAATATTCTGATTTAATACATAGTTGTTGGTGTTTTGCCTTTTAAAAACAGTAGTTTTACTGCCAAACATTAAGGACACACCCGTATGACGACAGACATTCAATCGAAGCTATGAATGTCAAATGAAACGAGGATAAAGTTGACCTGCAGAATATTTCGTTCATTCAATCGCTACTTCTTCAAGTGCTGAGCTGTAAAAAAAAAAATCTTCCCGTTATCCTTTTGCGTCACAAATGACAGTCTGCAGGCTGTCCTGCATTGTCAACACCAGCAGACTCAGAATTCTTCAGATTCCTGCACACCTCCTGGTCCTCTGGATGCTTCAAACTGGGACATTTTTACATTTTGGACAGACGCTCTGACGAACTTCACGTCCCTGTTCTTTGGACTGAGGTTGCCCTCGATATTAGTTATTGGCATGAGTAATATATTGATATGGCAGTATATCACAATACATTTTCTTCTGATATAATATATAATTTTTAATTTCTGAATATTGATTTTTTTCTCCCCAAAAAAGTAATGTTTTGGGAACATTTGAACTTATGCTCGATATCAGTTATTGGCATGAGTTTAGGAGGGGTGGGAAAAAAATACTGATATGGCAATACTTTTTCTTCTGAACTAATATTGTGTGTGTATGTATATATATACAGTATATACATATATACAGTATGTGTATATGTACTGTACATATATAAAACATTATTTCATGTATAAAAAGTTTTTGAAATTTGTGTGATCTATGTAGAATATCACAGCATGTCGCAATATCACAATATCGTGACTCAAGTATCACGATACGTATCGTATTGTGATGCCCTTGCCCATACCCACCCCTAGAGTTCAGTTGTGCAGACTTTGAATCATTCCTCCTTGATCATGGAAATTATGTACTTGACTGAAAACACAAGAAAAAGTGATAAAAGCATGCAAACATGGCTTTTATTTTGAAGAGCTTAAGGTAGATCTCTTTCATCAAGGGGCGGTCTGGTTTGTCAAATCCGTCACCTCCTGATTTGCAGCGTTCTGTGTGCATAAACAGCAGATAACCTGTGTGCTGATGTCAGTGTGATTATTGTTGGCAGCGTTATGGTGACGTTTGACTTCCCTCCACGTGAATATTATTGTCAACAAATGGGACGGAGATCCCAGAGCTGGTCTCAGGTCATGTTGTCTGCTTCCTGTGTGTTGGATGAACTCTAGATAACCATGCCTATTTGCGCTCTGTGTAACCCAGGTGGAGTTAAGCCCTGTGCGCTCAACTGCCTGGCGGAGGGCTATAACTTCTACACAGAGCGCTCTCCTGCCGTCATAGATGGGACCCGGTGTCAGGCCGACTCTCTGGACATCTGCATCAATGGAGAGTGTAAGGTAAGGCAGCGCTAAACAGCTGATGTTAATGTGACCCAACCCTCCAGATACCTTCCTAACTAACCCTTAACTACCATAGAATTCACTCACGTCGATGGCACTCAAGCATTGGATAAAATGATGTCGAAATACATCAATGGCACTCAAAGAGTTAAAAGAATTACAAAGACAGAGAGGATGAACAGATCAGAGAAAACCGAGTCTGAGCTTCTTTGACAGAGGCTTAAAAATAATGACTATAAAGAAAAGAAACCATGTCATCAGCAGTGGATATGAAGCCGAAGCTAATCTGCAGAACATGAAATGATGCTGATGCTGTACTGGCACTGTGCTGACATGAATCCAGTGTTACTACTGATTGATTTGCTTGATGTCAGATGCAATAAGTGACATGTTAGCTGTACATGGACTGACCTGGCAGGATTTTCCTCCAGTTCTTTGTATCTCTGACAGCACCGTTTATTCCATTACAGCCTAAACGCACTAAACTAAACCACAGCACTCTGTGCTGCAGAACAATGCAGCCTTTGAGTCACTGATTGTGGCTTATTGTGAGCGAATGACTGACTCTTATCAGGGCTCTGCAGCCTCGGTCAGGATTGTTTAGTGATAAATAAAACACAAAAATCATTGTTGTGATTTTGCGTACATTTTGAAAAGGCTGATTAAATAACATTTTAGCGAAAAGGGGGTTGGCCGTTGGTGCCGTCTTTGTTTCCACAAGCATAAATCATGTCGTAGATGCAGCTGAAATGACTTTAAAAGATAAATAAAACCCTTTTCTTAACTTCCTCTTAATCCGGTTTGTTCGTCATTGTGTCTCACAGCCGCATTGTCGAAATCCTCTAAATACTCAGCCATGACATTAAAAATCTTTTAGATCTTTTAGAACACTAACATACTCATATTCATATTTGCATTTGTATATAAGACCCATTTTTATCCTTATTTTTGTATTTACATTCTAAGATTTATATACTTATATAATTTTCATACTTATTTCTCATTGTTATACTTATTTTATCTTCATGCAAAAGGTAAAAGCTCTGCAATTTCGTTGTGCAACTGTACAGTGACAATATATATTCTATTCTATTCTCAGTCATTTCAGCTGCATCTTAAAAAAAATCACCTGCATCTCCACCAGTGTTGTGCTGGTTACTGAAAAATAGTAACTAGTTACAGTAACTAGTTACTGTAACTCAATTACTTTATTGATTACTTACATCAAAAAGTAACATGTTACTGTTAAAAGTAACTTTTAGTTCCTCTTTAGGACCCTGGGGAGTGAGAGTTTGTCTTATGGTGTGTTCACTGGAAGTCAGAACTTGGAGTTCAGATCATCTTAACCTCAAAGTTTAGTGCTCCCAGCTCTTCCAGCCTCACAGACAAACAACAAAACATGGAGCTACTGTTTACGTCAGTAGCAGATAGCATAAATTCTATGTCTGCTTGGTGAGATTCATAGAGGGTTCTGATTTAAATTCTTATTTGAAGCTTGAAGGAAATTCCGACATTCACTGAACGCACCATGAGTTGAATCACACAAACCCCAGGCTCTTAATGCTGTTGCAGTGACATTAATACATTAATGGGAAAGTGTCTTTATGAATCTGAAGGGGACATGTCCCCCTGTCCATAGAGACATCTGAGAGCATGAATAAAAGCAATCTGAATTCATCAATCAGGAAATCATTGATCAAGTAACGGACAAACGCACCATATTTTAACGGTAACTGTTTATTTATTTAGAAAGTAAAGCGTTAAGGGATTAGTCACTGTCAAAAGTACTGATGTTAGTAACGACATTACTGCCCAACACTGATCTCCACACAGACATGAAGGAAAGCGTTTTATTTCCCTGAAGGACTCTTTCCAAACACTTCTAATGACCATCTGAGCAGGATGCCCTAAATTATTACAGTACAGCTGCTTTAGCGGCTTCATCGCTCTCCCTCAATACCAGTTTCAAAAAGTGTTGTCCCTATTCGTCACTTGGACACAAAAAATAAAAGTTACACTAAAGTATTTGCTTGGACTTCCACATGACCGTACAGCTGATCCCTGAGCCAACAACATCACTCTGACTTTAATAGAAAAACACAACGCAGCGTGTTTTAATGGGAAGGTGGAATATTCCTCACCAAAGGAGCGTTGCAGCTTTATTTCCAGTCTGGATCCAGCGTGTCGCTTTCATTTTGCTGCCATGCCGCCATAAATCTCTAGAACACCGTCTGCTTGGAAAGCTTTCAGAAACACTCAGAGCTGCGATGCTGTTTGCAGGTGCTGGAAAGATAGAGAGAGGTTATGAATAACAGAGGAGAGAGAGAGAGAGTGTCCATGAATGTCAGTTTAAAAGATAATGATATACTTTTTTGCATAAATCTGTTTGTTCATTAATTTTTCAAAACAAAACTGAAACTAAAAAAAAAGAAATAATGATTTGTTTTCTCAACGTTCATTCCCAAATCCAAAATGATAAAACGATAAAGTCTCTTGCAGAGAGCACAAGCATTTAGTTTCGGTTTTGTTTTGAAAAATGAATGATACACAGACCTTCTCGCTGTGTGTAGAGTGAACTTGGCTCAACATATAACAAATACTTTCACATTGCAAATGCTCTAATGAGTCCATACGGCTGGTGTTGGAGCCCTTAAAGTTGGAAAACAATGAAAACAGCTTTTAACCTTCAATCATAATCCACTGAAGCTCCAGGGCGTTACTGTACCCAACAAGTGATGAAGCAACCACAGATAAAGGATTTAATGGGCTCCGTACAGACCATGCATATTAAAATTTATATGAAGCCAACAAATTTTTGTTACGCTGTCTGTTATTGTTATGGTCTGTTACGCTGGCTAGCTTGAACGCCGTCGTGTTTTATGAGCTCTCATACGTGTAAAAACCTGCCAAGTTAACAGCTGTGATCAATGTAGCCGCTTTAAAGGAGCAGTCCGCAGTTATGATATATATTTTTTTTCTTATTGTTGACAATTTCCTTGGAAAGGCCGAAACCAATGATCATAACTTTCCTACCCTGTCTGTTGCACCAGCCCACTGGTTTCTACTGAAGGTGAAAACTAATAAAAAATATCAGCTCCTAAATACATTGTTTCTTTCAAAATAAAATATTTCCATAATCAGCTGTAGGTTTCACCAAATATTTTCAAATGTTAAAACACACTTTTATTTGCTGGCTTTTTACCCAGCATGAGATTATTTTTATTATTTTTCACTGTATTTTTTATGGTTGTTTATGAACAGCACTGTTTTCAGCTGTTGTTGTTTTTAAAGTGTTTTATAAATAAAGTTCAGAAACGTCACTCAAACAGGATTAAATAGGGCGTTTGTCGGGGACTACTTTCAGCAGCAGATTAATCCATAGTTGTTATATATAACATGATAATTAGCGAGTTTTAGATTTTGATAACAGAGGCAAGCTATCTTTTTCCCGTTTCCCATTCTTTATGCTAAGCTAACTGGTTTTGTCATTGTCTCTAAAGACATCATCTCATTTAACTTCCTCCCAAAATGTGGAACTTTTCCTTTAAAGACAACATATTTTCATAATGGATTGGGCTGTAACCGCTCCTGTTCCTTGTCTTGGTCTTCGGGATCATTTATGTTAAATTTGTAAGTTTACAAATCATACTTTCCACCTCCTCAAAGGAAACGAAAAAACCCTGAGGTATGAACCGAACCACGGCACAAAAGTCCGGTCTGGATCAGACCTGGAACATTAAATTTGGTACATAAATTCATGTTCCCCAGGGGATGAATCCTAGTGGCTTTGGTGACCCCCTACTGTTCCTTCTAGCACCACCACAAGGTTGACATGTCTTGACAACTATTGGATTAATTTCCATGATATTTGGCTCAGACAGTCACGTTCCCCAAAGGATGAATCCTTGCCACTTTGGTGACATTCCCACCAGCGCCACCACAAGGCTGACATTTGCGGTTTTAACTGAAATACCTCAACGCCTATCAAATAGATGGCCATTAAATTTGATACATATTTTCATGTCCCCAGAGGATGAATCCTAATGACTTTGACAATGCCTTGATATTCCCTCTAGCTCCATCAGCAAGACAAAAATATTAGCTAGCCAGTAAAACATCTCAGCATCTACTGTTGTACTCAGTTTTGTACAGACATTCATGTTCCTCAGAGGATGAAGCTCAATTACATTGGACATCCCTGATGTTCCCTTCTAGCTTAACCATGAGGTTGAAATGTTTGTTTTATACTGAAATACCTTGACATCTGTCGGGTGGATGGACATCAAATTAGGTACTGACTGATGTTCCCCAGAGGATGGACACTAACAACTTTGGGGATCCCCTGATGTTCTCTCTAGCACCACCATGAGGTCGACATTTGTGGTTTCATCTGGATAATCATAACACTTCCTTTCTTTGACTTCACAGCATGTTGGCTGCGACAACATCCTGAGCTCTGACGCTAAAGAGGATCGATGCCGAGTTTGTGGCGGCGACGGCAGCACCTGCGAAGCAACCGAGGGACTCTTCAACGACTCTCTACCCAGAGGAGGTAAAAGCCCTCAACAGATTTCTATTGGATATCAATTTAAATCTCTCTTCTGTCTTTGTCACCCATGTTTTCCTCTATTCTGAATAATGTTGTCAGTATATAGATGAAAACATAATATTTTCCCCATTAATGACATCACTGAGTGAAGAAATCAGAGTGGAGATAGGGGCTTGGTGTTGCCTTTAGCCTGAGGTTGTCTATAGAGAGGAGGGGAGAGAGAAAACATATTTCTCCTTGTATGGTATGGCTAGTAAACCATCTAAAAATACTGTGTGTGTGTGTGTGTGTGACTGTAAAAAAAGGAGGGGATTGTTTTGTCCTCCTGCTTTGTCCTTTTTGGGCAATTTGGAATTTATTCTATACGTACTCCCTTTGACTTTTAGTGGGGGAGATAGCACCTTAACGATCCCTGTCCTCGTTTTTCAGGCTACATGGAGGTGGTTCAGATCCCCAGAGGATCGGTTCACATCGAGATCAAAGAGGTTGCCATGTCCAAGAATTACATCGGTAAGTTGTATTGAGAATTAGACAGTTATGGGTGGTACTGTTTATCCGTCCACTGCTTTGGTCCAAGCTGGAATATATCAACAACTATTGGGTGAATGGACATTAAATTAGGTACATATACTCACGTTCCCTGCAGGATGAAGCTCACTGAGTTTGGTGACACTCTGAGCCTTCCTCTAGCGCCACTGTGAGGTTGAACTGTTTGTTTACTGAAATATATCAGCAGCTATCAGGTGGATGGACATTAGATTTGGTACATATATTCATGTTCCCCAGAGGATGATGCTCACTGACTGTGGTGACACCCTGGCCCTTCCTCCAGCGCCACCATGACGTTGAAATGTTTGTTTGTACTGAAATATATCAGCAGCTATCAGGTGGATGGACATTAAATTTGGTACATATATTCATGTTCCCCAGAAAATGAATCCTAATGAGTTTCGTGACGCCCTGACTTTTCCTCTAGTGCCACCATGAAGTTGAAATGCTTGTTTTTCTTAAATTTTTCCTAAATTTAGTCCATATATTCATGTTCCACAGAGGATGAATCCTAAAGACTTTGCTGACACCCCTGACGTTCACACTAGCGCCACCACAAGGCTGACATTTGTGGTTTCAAGTGAAATACCTCAACACCTACCAGATAGATGGCCATTAAATTTGGTACATATGTTCATGACCCCAGATGATGAATCCTAATGACTTTGATGATTCCTTGATATTCCCTCTAGCTCCATAAGCAAGGCAAAAATATTAGCTAGCCAATAAAACATTTCAGCATTTACTGTTTACTCAGTTTTGTACAGACATCCATCTAATGGATGGATGGACATCAATTTTGGTACAAAGACTGTTGTTCCCCAGAGGATGAACACTAACAACTTTGGGGATTCCCTGATATTACCTCTAGCACCACCGTGAGGTTGACATTTGTGGTTTCATGTGAAATATCTTCACAACTATTGGAGTGGATGGACTTGGATGGTGACATTTGGCTCAGACATTTTTTTTTTCAGACAATTTTCCCCTGGGGATGAATATCCTCTTCAGTTTACGACCTGTGAAACTAATGACAGAGCTCTCAGCTGTTGGTGGACATGCTAAACATTACATGTAGCCTAGCTCTGGACTCTCCAGGCTGTTTCACAATCAGCAGATCCTGGAGTTCACTGCAGTGTGGCGAATTTGCGACATCAAGCTGTTTCATATTATCTGCTCAGCTCTGTGTCAACCACATTTCCAGGGATTTCCACGCGTCTTTGTCAAGAGCAAATTAGAAGATGCCATCGTTAAACCTCCCGTTGCTTAATGTAAAGCTGTAAAACGGAGTCTGTAAAACCTCTCTGAATCCTAACACATGTGACGGTCCTTCTGGCACCAGAGCCATCCACTCCGATCCAGACTAAACACAAACTATTTGCAACACCGGCAGCGGCGGACCCAAAACAATCACACAACCGGATTCAATTAAGCCCGTTCTGTGTCTTTTCATTTACGAGAGAAAAGACATGTGACAGCGTGTTGAATTTATTGCGGATGGTGTTGATGGAGGGCTTAAGTTACACTTTGAACTGGAGAGCTGCATTAGATTTATAGGGCCGTGGTGACAGCTGCCTGCTCCACGAGGATCATGGGGGATATGATGTCTATATATCAAAGTTTAAAGAGTGAAATTTAAGCTATTGTGTTTTTAGTACACTTTTCCTTCCAAGTAATCTGTAACTATGAATTTCATCTGTGCCACCAGAAGATAATAAAGATAATATTTATCTTCTGCAGCATTGTCTGAGTCTGCACTATTTAGCTTAAAAAAATGTTTTATTAAAGCGCAAACTAAGAGAGACAATATGAAAATAGAGACTGGGATGCCTGTGGAGACTTGTGTAAACGACACCGTTCAGAATAACAAAATCACAACAATCAGTGCCAGATGTGCTGAAAATGAATTTATTGAGAAGGGGATTGTGATATTTTAAAGAGGGGTAAGCTATTGTTCGAGGGAGGGAAGAGAGGGGAATCTGCAGAGAGACAGAATAGCGAGCGGTTGGATGGTTTCGCCTGAATTTGGCCTCATTTCAATGCAGAGAAAGTGGATATTTTCAGATCTGTTGTGCTTGGAGACCAGCTCGTGTTTTGACAACCAGACAGAGTGGTATTCATGAGATTCGTCCGGGCTTTCACCTGAACTGTGTTTTCTTTCTCTTCCTAAATTAGACGTACGTACATGTCGGTGCGCATTTCCAGAGAGTGTTTGTGCTCAGGAGAGCTGGCAGTGACGTCAGAGAGGCTGAAAATGATGATAATGATGGAGATGAACGACAGTGACATCACACCTAACGATCCACCCCACCTGTTGTCTCTGCCACTGTTCCTGTCGTGCCTCAGCTTTCTAAAAGTATTTCCTGTTTTCTTTGATTTCTCAGCTTTGAAATCTGAGACGGATGATTATTACATCAACGGAGCGTGGACGATCGACTGGCCCAGGAAGTTTGACATCGCAGGGACGGCTTTCCACTACAAGAGGCCGTCTGATGAACCAGAGTCTTTAGAGGCGCTGGGAGCTACCACCGAAAACCTGATTGTCATGGTAATACATTACTTTTTATTGTATACCCTGCACTTTAAAAAATGTGTCTAAAATCACTGTTTTGTTTTTGAAATAGTTGCACAGAGGAAGGAACAGCTTATCCTGGAGGTGTTTCACCTTCTGGGCAATTTAGACAAGAGATAAACTAATCCAATACCAGTGTTTAAATGAATAATCCTCTCTGGGATTATTCATTTAAACATTGCTTTCCTTACTTGGTAAAACTAAATGAAAAAAAAAAAAAATTCATACTTAAATTGTAAACATCAACAATTCCAGTCGTGCGATAGCTATTATTTTGGCCTCAAATTTGACATATGATATGATTTTTTTTTCTTTGTATTACTGACTTGTTAGCAAACAGCATTCACATAGCAATATTATAATTTATTTGAAAATATGTTGTGTCCACCTGATGAATATACGTCCAATATTACCCCTCTTTTAGCTCTATTTTTGGTCTCCACCAATCCCAAGAGAGCCATCTGTCTCCTCAGCTGCTGCTGATAATTCAAATTCTACCTTTCACATTGTTTTCACATTCATTCCATACATTGTTATGATAAATATATTAAAAATATAGGTTGAACTATGTAGATTTTTGTAGCAGGAAATAGGCGTGACCTCAACGTTCGGAAACTTGCACACCTAAAATAACTCATATCACTGTGCATTTTCTGCTGTATGCATGCAGTTGGAGTCCACTTCAGCTCAACATCTGGCTGCTAACCTCAGGTGACCGTCAGCCAGCGGTTTGGGGCTGAACCCTATTTATATGTGGATATCGAAAAGCATCTGTGTTGCTGTATTTGAGAGTTTGCTTGTGCATGTTTAGTAGTTTTCAAAATAGGTTTCATGACAAGTTTCTCTGCATGTTTGTGTGAAATGTGAGGCAACTGAGCGTTTTCTTGTCGTAATACTTGGTGGTTTCTGCCTTGACATGAATGCTGAAAATACCAGACCACACAGCACCACTGGAATAGACAAGCAAGCGGCCACTCGACCACTAGCCATTTTTCTGCGGCTTGAAAAGCCCGACTCCCTCAGTCTCCTTATGCATCCAGCAGACTAATATAAACCCACCAGCACCGTAAAAAAAAAAAAAAACTGCATTTAAAACTGCTGTAATCAATATTTTTACAGTGGTTGAAGCTATTAAAAGTACCTTTTCTTCTCTTGTTTCTGACCTTTTGTTCGCTGCAGGTCCTCCTCCAGGAACAGAACCTGGGAATACGCTACAAGTTCAACGTGCCCATCCAGCGAACAGGAAGTGGTGACAACGAGGTGGGCTTCTCCTGGCATCACCTGCCCTGGTCCGAATGCTCAGCTACCTGCGCTGGAGGTAAGTCAGCACTGCTTTCAGCCTTTCCAATGTGAAACCTGTAGCAAAGAGCTTCAACTTTTCTCACAAAATAATGTTTACGTGTTTTCTTCTGCAAAATTTAATCCAAAAATTTAGAGAATTTCCAGAAAAACAACACGGGCAAATGATAATTAATGTGTTTCTATCCGTTAACTGATTAAATAGTCTCCAATCAAGAGCCATTAAACCACTGCAGAAGCAGCCAGACTGTAAAACAAAAGTGATGTTGAAAACATTTTGGAAATATGACATTTATGTTTGTGTCATGAGTTAACTCTTTGAGTGCCAGCTGTTTTATAAAACAGGAAGTGCCCTGTTCCAGCATTTTTGTCCATTTTGAGTCATATTTCTAGACCCACAGAATATTTTGTACTATGTCTCTGAAAACACTGAATAGCTCAAATGAAAGAAGAGACTCTCTATTTCATCATGAAAAAAATGTTTGTTTTTATCTTGTTCCATTCTTGTTTTATCAGAGGTAGAGTAGAGGACACTTTCACCAAAATCACCACTTTTTGTCCAGATTCTGTTTGTTTTGCTCTCTAATCTCGATCGTCTCCACTTCCTGTTTTGATCTCTGTGGTGTATACCATCTCTTTATGCTCTGACTACATCTCCCAGAAGCCCCAACATTACTCGCAGGCTGTGTGAGAGCGTGATCACCGATGTCAAAATGACATCGATGACAGAAAAGTGCTTTGTGTTGAAAAAGAAACCTCGACAATCATCAGACAAAATATGAAATGAATATTTTTTTTATTTTTTGTGTCCTCTGCATCATGAAGGAGTTAGATTCAACTAGTCTTTATTTGAGAGTTTAAATGGAGACACAGCTGTTGGAGATCTGCACTCTACTGAGTTCACTTTTCCAGCTTCACAATCACTGATTTACTCTGTTTTTATCAATAAAGTTTATTTTCCTGTGTAAACTGTCTTCTCTGTGTCGACCTTCTGCTGAGCTCAAAAAAAGAGAACACTCCAAGCATTTTGGTGTTGAATAGCATAACATGCTGTGGGTGTTTAAATTCCTTTTGAATATTTCTAACCTTCTCAAATATTTAATACTTCATATCTCGTGTGTGTGTCATTCCGTAAATCTCCCCCAACCAATAATTACACAAATGCTGAGGAGCAGAGTGTGGAAACCCAGTATCATAATTTGCGACGGCTTTCCAAAATCATTACTTTATAGCTCGAGATTCAGCCCTCTAATAAATTCAATGTGTATATTTTTTTCCCGTGTTTCAGCCAGAGTAATGAATACGGTGTAATTCCTGTGAATGAGCTGCTCTGCATAGCTTCTGGTTTACCAGATACGGCCGCTCGTCCACACCGCTTGTCCTACAAAGTCAAACATCCAGAATCTGAAACCGCAGCGAAATGCCGACCACGGCCTCAAGAATGACTAAACCAAACCTTTTAGCCCAAAAGCAATGGGTTTCATGTAACAATAAATAGTGTTTCTTCCCAGTTGTCAAGTGTGGCCTGGACGGGTTTGTAATATTTTGTAAAAGCATGACTGAATAAGCATGTGGGTTTCTCTTAGGAAGCGTTTCCAAGTCCAAGCTCGAAGCCGCTCGAGGCGCACACGCTCCGTCCAGTGTTGTAAACACGCCTTTGCATCGTCGCTCCAAATGATCTAATTTGTGACTGCGCCGAGCTTTAAATCAGCAAAACGTTATTTAATCGCACACCCGTTCGATACAGCTAGCTCAGCTAATCACGAGGCTGCGATTAATATATCACTACCGTAATAAAACCCATGAAAAACATCTTTTGACAGCCTTACAGCCGGAGCTCCTGCTTTGCACTTTGAGCACAGATGGGTAGATTTTCTATACTTCACACACACACACACACACACACACACACACACATCCATATCCATATCTCATTACATCTGCCAGACGAGTCTGCTGTGGGATACGTCCCACGAGGGCCCAAACAGAGCTGGTATGGCATCGACACACACAGAAAACACACACAGCGATCCGGTAGCCCTCGCTCTCTCCATCAGAAGCCAAAGTAAAGAGCTCTCTGCTCTGTAAAAGTGATTTGCCAAGATATCCTGCAAAGAATCAGGAATTTACATGTCTGGATTTACTACAGACTGAAAGCGATACCGTCTCCGCTCAAACACAGCCGACATGTTTCTCAATGTGCCAGATCAGCTGTGCTGCCTTATTGATTATCAGCCTCTTTTTTTCTCCTCCTGTCAGGTTCCCAGAAGCAGGAAGTGGTGTGTAAAAGGCTGGACGACAACTCGGTGGTCCAGAACAGCTACTGCGACCCAGACAGCAAACCTCCAGAGAACCAGAGAGACTGCAACACTGAGCCGTGTCCTCCAGAGTACGTAGCACTGAGTCTGGATTATGTCCATGCCACGTTAAAAATGGCTTTTTGCTTGTAGTGAGCAAAGAAAATGTCTGACATTAGCTGGGAACACTCAGTTATTAGGAAGGGTTGTGTGTTATTATCATATAAACAGTAAGGAAGCATGTTTCCCTACACAATGAAATACTCCACAATGAATACCGACTAATGAAGTGTAAAAATAGATCAATAAAAGCAGCTTAAAGACAAATAAGGCAGCAATATGATAAAAGAAATTCAATTAGACTGACAGTGTGGGTTTAATCAATTGTTTGGTCTGTAAAATGTGATAAATTAGTTGTTCAGAGCATCTTAAGTTTGATGGTTGAGACCCAAATATATCCACTTTACAACAATAAAAAAAAACTTATAAAAGGAACAAATCCTCTCATTTAAGAAGCAGGAAATGTTTGAATGAAATAACTAATTAATCACATTTTCTTTATTTTTTTTCAAGTTCTGCTCACTGTAGTAGTTCTTAGTTTACGTCCTTTGAAAAATGATCAAAAATACTTGTCCTTAGTATTTTCCATGATCTTAAACCTGCATTTGTACACATACACAACACGTTTTCACCTTTTAAGCCGTAAACATGCAGGCAAACAGTTGCTCGTCAGGCTCAAAGTGGTGAGTTTCCAGCTTCCTGTGAGGAGATAGATATCTGCAGGTACAGGAAGGTGAAACGATGATGGCGGCTTTGGAGGAGGTTAGATAGCTTCAGTCGTATCAGAACTGAGGAGTGTTTCTTCAATGAAAGAAGAACAAAATGTGATGATTAACTCTTAGTTTGATTGATAAATCATCTTCCAATCACATATCTTAATTAATATATTTGTTTTGCCACAGTAGTCTAATGAGATACTCTGGCCACTTATATTTTGTCACTTATACATAAAGCCATGAGGATTTGATCTAATATAAAGACATTGATAATCGCAGCTTTAAGTTAATCCTTTCAAAAAGAAAAACCATCCATAAAAACGAGGTGATATTAATTTGCCTCCAACGAGCCCTGCTTTGTGAAAAGTGTTTGGAACAAAATAATAAAATGAAACGCCCGTGATTTATAACTTCACATGTTAACTATTTTCAGCGTTCGCCTCGTGCCAGAAATTAGAGCCCTGAAAACGGCCACCTGTGTTTGATTTTTTTGGCTCGTCCGCCGATCCTCCAGGGGTAACGCACACGTACACAGGTGGAATATGAACCGGTGATTGGTGGCCAAATGTCTGCGAACGCCACGCTGTAGCTGGAAACACGAGGCCAGCTCTGGAAAAAGAGGCTTTAAATGCATCGGGTTAATTAGCTTCAGACTATCTGACAACTGTTTGTGTGTGAGAGCGAGTGTTGGTGTCTTTCAGCCAAGGACAAAGAAGCAGATAGCGTCTTAAATCTACTGTATAAGTGGTAATTTGCTTTCATACATTTAGACTACAGTCTTGGCTTATTTGTTTTCACATCTGTATCCAGTGGACGCAGACTCGTGCTATCTCATTTATTTAGATTAGTGCTTGAAGGCTGCTGCAGGCCGACTAAAGGAGACCACGTAAACACGATTGTTCCAGAATAGCCGTGGTTTTATGGGCTCCAGTAATGAAAGCTAACACAGATGTTTGAACACATCGTTAATTCTGTATACATTCCTTCAGATGATGTAATATCTCACAGACTGGGCTGTTGTCTTGGCACTTTTATGATATTAATGCTGAAGCCTGTCGACGGAGCGCTGAGTAAGACTCATGGTGGCTACATTAGCCAGGCTTAGCATAGCCAGGTATGGAGCTTCTTGGCTAAGCTAAGCAGGATGCTCCATACTTAACAAGAGTCATATCCATCTTCTCATCTAATCTATCGTTTCATGGTCTAGTTTCTATCTATACTAGGACTGTCGAAATTACAGCATTAACATGCGTTAACGCTGGCAGGTCGTGAAGCAGAACTTCATTCAAAAAATTTAGGAAACTAACAACGAGGTTGAAACTAACGATCAAACATGCTGATAAACTTCGATTAACCATATTTTCTGATTCTCTCCAAGCTTCTCCTGTAATTCAGCAAACAAATAATCCACCAAAGAGCATCGTTAAAGTATTAATTTGTAGGAAAAGCGAAAGAGACACTTATTAGCGCTAATGTGGTGTCGCTCTGATTTTAGCAGTTATACATATGCAACGAATTGTGGGCAGTTTGTCCGAGTTACCATCGCACAAATTAGCATTAGCTAAGGTGGATTACCTTCGACAAACTATACCAATGAAAAGTGATAAGACTATAATACGTGATATTGTGAACTAGGAAGTATAAAGATGGATGGCTGGTTCAAAAAACAGCAGACTGGAGTTCGTGCCGTGTTAAATTTTTATTTTTTTGCCACCTAACTTCCATACTTCCAGCACTTCACAAGATATTTTAATCAAAACCTTTCTTTCTTTTCCTAAATCCAACCAATGAAGTGGACTTTATTTTGAAAAGACACATGTTGCTGGTCATTCAAAGGAAAACCCACAAAAAATACTTTTACCATAGGGACGTTGGATCAGGACACATAGAACCTTCAGGGGAAAAAGCTGAAAATAATAAAGGTTAAAAAAGTAGAATGTGTCAAGAGAACTGAGAGTCATTCTCAGTTTCAGCACCAATATCAAAAAAGTACTTTTTCAACTCTTAACTTGAAGAAATATATACAAAAACATAATTTCCTTCTATCTAACAACAGAGGTAAGAGTTTTTTAAATATTGTCCGAACACGAACAAAATAAAGAACAATCATTTTTCAGGAAGTGTTTGTTCAGTGACCTAATTAGCATCAGCTGTTAGCGCTAACTGTTGACCGTTAGCGCTAACAGTCAGCTGGAGGCACTGAGGTTCAATGTCCTGCTGCATTTTCACACTTTGCCCTTTTGATAATCCGACTTTTATAAAGTCATCCAGACCATTAATGTGATTTTACACTGTGACATTATTAAAGTTTGACCACAGGGAGTCGAACACCACTGTTAGCTTTGCTTTTTCTGCTTCAGCTCATGTTCTCCTCCTCCTGCAGGTGGTTTATCGGCGACTGGTCGGAGTGTGGGAAGACATGTGACGGCGGCATAAGGACAAGGACGGTCCTTTGTATCAGGAAGATCGGCCCCGCTGAGGAGGAGACGCTGGAGGACGCCCACTGCCTAACCCACCGACCCATCGAACGAGAGTCCTGCAACAACCAGTCCTGCCCGCCCAAGTGGGTCACTCTGGACTGGTCAGAGGTGAGAGGATCCTCTGAGCTTTTAGCTCCATGTGCTGCTGAGATGTTCCTCTGACGCCTCCTCCTCCCTCTGCAGTGCACGCCTAAATGTGGCCCCGGCTTCAAGCACCGCATCGCCTTGTGTAAGAGCAGCGACCTCACCAAGACCTTCCCCCCCGCCCACTGCCCGAGCAACAACAAACCTCTGGTCCGGATCCGCTGCAGTTTAGGACGCTGTCCTCCCCCTCGCTGGATCCCTGGTGAATGGGGACAGGTAGGACAGCACCTCCTGCACCTCCTGCACGTCCACCCCAAAATCCCAAAATCAAAAATGCTATAATTTACCTATAGTGTTTTTTGATCGATCAGGATGTTTGCTGCCTTCTTTCCAATATAATGGAGCCAGAAGAAATAATACATTTGACTCTTCTTACTCAAGATAATCCACAGACCTTGTCCTGCACCTATATTTAACTCTTTGAGTGCCATTGACGTATTTTGATGTCATTTCAAATCCAACGCTTGAGTGTCATTGACTTAATAATATGTCAAAGTGTTTTTTCGGCACTGGATTGCCAATCGCAGTCTTCTGCAGCCTGTGAGTAATTTTGGGGCTGCTGGGAGATGTAGTCAGAGCATAAAGAGACGGTATACACCACAGAGATCAAAACAGGAAGTGGAGACGATCGAGATTAGAGAGCAAAACAAACAGAATCTGGAGAAAAAGTGGTGATTTTGGTGAAAGTGTCCTCTACTCTACCTCTGATAAAACAAGAATGGAACAAGGTAAAAACAAACATTTTTTTCATGATGAAATAGAGAGTCTCTTCTTTCATTTAAGCTACTCAGTGTTTTCAGAGACATAGTACAAAATATTCTGTGGGTCTTGAAAACCTGGCACAAGCCACTTTCAGCTGACACTCAAAGAATTAATAGTGCTAGCTAACCTAGCATCACAGAGCTAGCTAACTTTACAGCTCGGCCAAGGAGGATGGCATCATCGTCCATGAATGGGGATGACGTCGGTGGGTGTAATTGGGTGGAAAGAAAATAGTTCCTCCATGAAACTGCTCACAACAACGTCTGTGGATTATCATGAGGAGCCGGGTCATGGTTTCTGGAAAGAAACTCTGCTGTTGAGTTCTTCAAGTTGGCGCTTTGAGCACCACAAGCCGAGAGCCAACTACTTCTATTATGTTAGAGAGAAGACAGACGTCTTTACGGTCCATATCTCCTCTCGGCAACTCACATCTAACAACCTGATAAATAGCTCTACGAACAAGAGGGGAAATATGGATTTTGGATTTTTTTAGGGGGTTAACTGTCCCTTTAAGAATGATTTCAGTGAGCTTCCCAAGTGACGGTGTGCTGGTTAATCCTTTAAAAGGATAGTCTGGATGTTTAAAAGACAAAAATGCACAGATAGATTCCATGTGTTGGTGAATGGTTAATATAATTTACACCTGGGTGACACGCTAAGCAGGCCTGTGACGTGAGTGTGTGTCTGCTGGTGGAGGCTGTGTTTGTGTGTTTCAGGCCAAGTGCTCCAGCAGGCCTGATCAGCTGCAGTAATATCCTCCCCCCGGCTGTTTGAAGTTTATCTCTGCCTCGTCCCAGGCCTTTCTATCGCTTCCAGGAACAGGGTTTAGAGGAAGGCCGAGGAGTAGCGTTCCTGGGCTCACCCTGACATGACTTAGTGTTGAGCACTTTACAACACAGCTGACTCATGTTGGCGAGGCGACGCCAGAAAAACGTGCGTCACAGGGAAAAAAAAGTGTGGCTCATTATTTTTTTTGCAGGATTTTGTTGATAATTTAGTGGAATTTTAAACAGTGCACTGTGATGTTTAGACAATGTCATGGTTGGAGGCCCGTGTTGTTCAGGTCAGGGGTCAGAGGTCAAGAGTCAGGCGCTCTGGGTCGTAACGGCCACATGTGCGTCCCTGACATCAATAACGCACCTTCACAATTCGATCAGAGCCAATAACAGTCGTAAACAAAGCAAAGCTGACTGATAACCTCCATCAAAGAGCCGAGTCGACCTCATAGAGCAACAGCTGGAGTCTGCCCTTACACAGCACTTTCTCATGCACTGTTTGTGTGTGTGTGTGTGTGCGTGCAACCCTTGTCTTTTCTTTTCGGCTGTAATTACAAGCTTCACCCTCGCTGCTCCATCCCCTCCAAGCATCAGAAAGGGGAGATTGTTGCCAGCTACCGAGCTTCTGGTCTCCCAAGGCCAAAAGGTCATCGGTTCAAATCCCACTTAAGTCGCACCATTGACGTACACCATCTGTCATGGCCGACAGCGGGTCCTAATAAAGAGCCTCTAATTGGGAAGGGATGACATGAGGACTGGCTGATCTGAGGCAGACAGAGAGGATCATTGAAGGTGACAGGAAGCCTGCTTGGGTTTGAGGCCAAGGGTGTGTTGGCATCTACCAACTTATCCTGTGGAGTTTAACGGCCACCCATCGAAGTGATCTCAGTTTTTATTATGACTAGCACATTTATAGAAGTCAGGTGCGTAATTTGGGTCCAATACAGGAACTTTTTCATGTGTCAACAAGCGATTTCTCCCTCAGTTTTGTGGCCAAGACACATCAGTGGAGTTGTTGTCCATTAACCTCTCAGTAGCCGGTGTGACCATCTGCTATAGAAGACATCATTTAGACTGCTTTGCATTTAATACTTAGAGACTTTTGAACAATAATAGCACCCACTCAATAGAAATAGGCATGAAACAACGAACAAACTGCTCCTTCTATCTGTTAAATGTGTTTTGATGATTCTTCTCTGTTGTTGCTCCTTTTTTTGCCTCATTCCTGCAGCTGTATTTGTGAATTAATTTCTGCAAACAGCAATGAGTGTTGAAACATATTTGGGTGTTGAGTTAGAAAAAAGGTGAAAGCATGCACAAAAGTCATGGAGCCAGTTTATAAAATGTGCTTTAAAACCCTTAACGTTCGGTGCGATTGGCAGGAAAATCATCATAAGTCAGAATAAACTTCTTGTGACCTTTCTGCCAGCAGCATTTAACACGCAAAATATAGACACAGCCTTATAATTTCATGTGTTTGCAGCTCAGCTTTTAATCTGAAAAGACTTCCTGCAAAGAAAGGAGGCCACAGAGATTTTAGATTGCTTTTAGCTTTGGTGTGGCGCTGCCTCGTGTATCCTGTATCTGGGTCAGAAATCAATGTGATGCATGAGAGATATGAACACAAAACTGGAAAAACCTTGTGAGGTCATGCCAGGTGATTCAGGGGGAAAAGAGCAGGTGACTCCAGGTGACGAGCCCTGCATGATGATTGGTTGATTGGATCAAGTCGTGCATGTGCACGTGCAGTCAGACAGTAAATGGTTGTTTTGCGTTGCAGTGTTCGGCCCAGTGTGGCCTCGGCCAGCAGATGAGGACGGTGCAGTGTCTGTCCTACACCGGACAGCCATCTAACGAGTGTGCAGACTCCCTCCGGCCCACCACCATGCAGCAGTGCGAGAGCAAGTGCGACGCCACCCCTGTCTCCAACGGCGACGGTAAGACGACACAACACACTGATGCTGTAGATGTGAATACCTGTTTGTCCACAAAGCCTCGACTGTCTCCGTCTCTGCCAGGACCTAAACACACTTGGATGACACACTCCTCCACACTTTGCCAGCCACATTAATCCTTCCAGTGAGGTTGGCCGCTGGTCAGAGCGAAAACGGCTCAACCCTCCATATACACTTACACATGATGGATGGCTATTCAGATGCACGGAGAAGGGCCTTTCGATTAGCCTGAATGGAAAACGTGAGCAGCGTTTACAGGCCGGCTAATGGGATTAGCTGTAGGCTAATTGTTCCTTTACGGACAGCAGTGAGGCAACGTCTCGTTTCATTTGGCTCTGCCGAGGCAGGGGCCGAAGCCTAATAAGGGAAGACACTCTGATCGTGATAAGGCATTTAGAGCTCTGCCTGTCCGCTGTATTAGTGTGTGTTAGTGTGTGTGGTGGGGTGGATGGCAGAAAGCCCAGTTCGTGAACGAAGCCTGGATCTGCCTCAGCTTCAGTCTCTGCAGACTTTGATTCTGTCGAGGTTTAGTGCAGAAGCTTCGCCCCAGTTTGAGTCTCTGACAAATAAATACCCAGTGTTAATTTGAAAAACCCAGAGGGTTGTTTTACAGCACTTACTGTTCTGAAGGTATTTCCTGAATCCTCAAAGACTGCGTTTAACATCTTGGTGAGAAAACATCCCACAATAAAAAACACTGACAAGTGTCAAATAGATTTCCCAATCAAGGTAGCAGAAATGAAAATATGAAGACATTATCTTCTATTAAAGAATTAATTTTAGCAAGAACTTAATCCATTCAGTTATTAACTAAGTCCAGGTCTAGTTCATTAATTATGGAAGTATATAATTATTGTTCAATAGTGCTGGGAAGAACAGGTCGTCTCTACAGGTTTTCTGTCATGTTTTCATACTTTAGCCACCATGAAACACATTAAATTAGTTAAATTGCATTCTTTGACGTATTAAAAAGGTCTTTAAAAGTCTTAAATATTTCATCCATATGATCAGAAGAGTGTCTGAGGGATCATCAAATACAGAACAGCATCAAGTCTCGTTAAACGACCTTCTGGGCTTTTCAAATGCAGTCAGAAGACAGGATACAGTGACTCAAATATAACGGTAACATAGAGACATACTTATGAACAAAAAAAAAACATAAAAACTGTTCAGGAAATTAACCTAAAATGTGCTACAACTCTTTCTTTCTGTCTCCAGAGTGCAAAGACGTTAACAAAGTGGCGTACTGCCCGCTGGTGCTGAAGTTCAAGTTCTGCAGCCGAGCCTACTTCAGACAGATGTGCTGCAAGACCTGCCAGGGCCACTGAGCCTGGAGCGAAGAGAGAAGCTGAGAGCGTGAAAAGGAAGATGGAGGGAGGCTGAAACGCCACTGAAAGGAGAGAAGAAGAAGAAAACAGGAAGTTAGGATTTCCCTGTTTATCACAGCCGCTCCTCCTCCTGCCCTCCAAACCACTGCTCAGCCTGCAGCGCTGACACAAACTGTAAAAATTCACTTCTGTGAAGTGGAACGTGGAAGACTATTCGTCAGTGATGTTATTTTTATTATAATAATAATTATTGATATCACTGTTAGTCTTCCTGCGTGTTCTGTTGTTTTGTGAATCCAAAGTGCTGGACACATCGCCGCTCGCCGAGGATGATGCCCCAGACGGGACGCAGCGTGGGAAGTCCTCGGGACGACTGTGATGGTGCTATTGGCAGGCAGGCTTTTGGCTTCGGTGCACTTTTTGGTGTAAATACTTTGCCAATTTCCCCCCCGTGACAGAGAAACCCCATCGGTGTACTGTATATTTATTGTACAATTCCAACCAGAGCTGAGATATTGTCCTCTGATCTTTAGGGGTGGGTATTGGCATGGACTTCACGATACGAAACGCATTGGGATACTTGAGTCACGATACGATACGTATCGATACGTATCGTGATGCTTGAGTCACGATATGATACATATTGCGATACGTGAATCACGATACAATGCGTATCGTGATGCTTGAGTCACGATATGATACGTATTGCGATACTTGAATCACGACACAATACGTATCGTGATGCTTGAGTCATGATACAATGCGTATTGCGATACTTGAGTCACGATACAATACGTATCACGATACTTGAGTCACAATACCATACATATTGCGATACCAAAGTTACCGTGTCAAAGCGATCAACTGGTCCCAAACATGACTTTCTGAGGAAAAAAACAATTTTAAGAAACTAAAATCAATATTATATCAGAAGAAAAAGTATTGCGATATATTGCCATGTCAGTATTTTTTCCCACCCCTACTGATCATCAGATATAGTAGCCTACTGTCACGGAAGGGAATGTAATGTGATTGAATTCATATTCTCTGTGCTGGAATGAAAATATTACATACTGTAACATACGTTAAACCCTTATATACTGTAAGGATTTGTATATTATATATGTTGTTAATCCAGGACCAGAAAATACCACGTGGTTACAGGAGGATTTTTAAATCACTTTTTCTGTCCCCAGACGGATGCCTTAGTTCCTAAAAGTAAAAGCTCACCCAGTGTCAGCCATTAGTCCAAAGTAGTATGAAGACATTAAAATATATAGATAAGTATATATGTCAGACGGTGCCTGGGCCTCAGGAACACTTTCACCAGACTGGCCTTGACCAAACATCCCACTGAGGAGCTTTCAGTTCACTATTGAAGGATTCATTTTGAAGGAGCTTATTCTATGAATCACTGCGCTGTCGCTTCCTCATAATCTGACTCTTTTCATCAAAAGTTGTCATAATCATGTATTTCAGCAGCAGTAGTATAGGAGTATATATTATAGGATATCAATAATATGAAGCTTTAGCCAGGAGACGGTTAGCGTAGCTTAGCATAAAGACAGGAAACAGCTCAACCTACTGCTCCAGCGCCTCTGAATTGCTCCAAATTTACTACAATCTGTCCAAAAACGTGAGTGTAAAAAGTAAAGGTGGAATGACGCTAAATCTTCTTTTCCACCTTTTTTTATTTTTGTTTTCATTTTCATTGATAAATATCCAAATATACCCTATTTTCACCCCAGTCTCTTCTGTGCACATAGATAGGAGGGAAACAAAACATGTGCAAAAAGAAAACAAATGAAAACAGAAATAAACAGCAACAATGATGAATGGAAATGATGCTAAATCGTTACGACGGTCATCATCAAACCTGAACAATAAATAAATGAGTAAATATATATAACTAAATTAATTAATGAATTAATTAATACATAAATAATTTAACAAGTAAATAATACATAAACAGATAGATTAATAAAAAAGTAATTGAAAAATCTGATCAAAAGGAAAAAATATAAAATAAAAGAGATCAGTCAAAAGTCTGATTAAAAAGGTGAAAACAGTTATGATAATTAATAATAATAATAATAAGTAATTTCAGAGGGTTTTTGATGTAAAATTCATCGTTTTACAGGAGCTTCATGCGACTGAACAGAATTAATTTGCTTCCTGTCTTAAATTCTAGCCAAGCTAACCTCCTATCTTAAAGCAGAAAGCAGCTAAGCTAACCTCCTATCTTAAAGCTAGCCAAGCTAACCTCCTATCTTAAAGCTAGCCAAGCTAACCTCCTATCTTAAAGCAGAAAGCAGCTAAGCTAACCTCCTATCTTAAAGCTAGCCAAGCTAACCTCCTATCTTAAAGCTAGCCAAGCTAACCTCTTATCTTAAAGCTAGCCAAGCTAACCTCCTATCTTAAAGCAGAAAGCAGCTAAGCTAACCTCCTATCTTAAAGCTAGCCAAGCTAACCTCCTATCTTAAAGCTAGCCAAGCTAACCTCCTATCTTAAAGCAGGCTAAGCTAATCTTCTATCTTAAAGCAGGCTAAGCTAACCTCCTATCTTAAAGCAGGCTTAGCTAACCTCCTATCTTAAAGCTAGCTAAGCTAACCTCCTATCTTAAAGCAGACTTAGCTAACCTCCTATCTTAAAGCAGGCCAAGCTAACCTCCTATCTTAAAGCTAGCTAAGCTAACCTCCTATCTTAAAGCAGGCTTAGCTAACCTCCTATCTTAAAGCGGGCCAAGCTAACCTCCTATCTTAAAGCTAGCTAAGCTAACCTCCTATCTTAAAGCAGGCTAAGCTAACCTCCTATCTTAAATCTAGTTAAGCTAACCTATCTTAAAGCAGGCTAAGCTAGCCTCCTATCTTAAAGCAGGCTAAGCTAACCTCCTATTTTAAGCAGGCTAAGCTAACCGTCTCTTAGCCAGAAAATAAACAAGTGTACTTCCCAAAGTACATGAACTGTTCCTTTAAATAAGTGGCCAGTGCTGAATTTACACTCATCACACTCATTATGTTGCCAGACCACGTTATCCCCTTGTCCTCTTTTCCTTCCCTCAGTGAGAAAAGACAAAAACAGCCGACTGGATGGTGCTTCCCCCTCTTCTTTTATTTGGTTTTATTTCCATGGAGTGATGTGTTTACCTCCTCTCTTCCTCCTGCTCTGCTCTGAGGGTCATGACCTTCCCAGGCTCCTGGTGCTATCCAGTGGGTGCTTCCATTGAGCCAAACAGTGTGCTTAAAAGTGAGGCTGGATCCAAACAATATGAAATAATATACTTGTCAATATCTCTGTTGGTAAATGCTGGTCATGTTGTTGTTTTGTCTGTATCGGTTTATACCTCACACTGGGAATTTTCATTGTTAACCGCGTATTGTTGTTTGTGCGACCAACGAAAGTGGACGCTTGACCGGTTGTAAGTGACTTCCTGCTGGCGTAGGGGTGTCGCAAAACGTCTCCATCACACATCAGGAGACACAATGAAAAGACGATTAAGGAGTGTGCGAGAATCTCATCGAAGCTGTTAACGACTAATTTCTAATTTTGCTGCTGCTACTTTTTTGTAGCCACCTTCAAGTATGACAATGTCGAGCAGATTTTAGCAGTTACCAAACCTTGAACGAGGCCTTTGGGATGCTGGGTGGAGGCAGAGAAGTGTTTGCTTGGACTAACTCATCCACCCTGGCTGCAGGAGACGGAGCCTCCAGAAAAAGAGAAATCACTCAAACTGGTACTCATTGCTGTGAACTTGGATGTTTTGAATGTCACATTGCTTAAACCTGTACCTAAAGTGCAAGAAATGAAAAGCATCATGTGATTAGTTGCGTATATTTTATATTCAGTATTAATGTTGGTACACTGTTACTAATTTTTTTTTTTTCAAATGTAAATTATATGATAATTTATTGCGTTGTCTCACCTGTACATTTATTTCACTGCATGCAAACTGAACTTTAGCATAGTGAAAAAATGCAGTGATGCAGCTCCTTCACCAGCCCTTTTTGTTAAAAAGTAGATACAATAAAAAGAGCAGCTTTTAAAGAGACTCTGTGGGTGGATTCATTTCGTTTTTCCACCTCTAAAGACACTTCAGCTCAACACCCTGAGGATGGAATGAGAGGTGTGAGCCTTTAACAGATAGATCCTCTTGTCCTTTCACTCAACTCTTGGAAAGCAGCTAATGGCATCACTTCAGGATACCCGTTACCACCGCTGAACACCTCCATTCATTCGCTGCCTCAGCTGAATTGGAGAAGCTTTTTGTCCTTATCTACCTGACAAACGTAGCTACTCGAAGCCCACCTGTCCCAGCTCTGTTGCCGTAGCTTTGCTCTGGCGCTGTCCTTCCTCTCATCCTGGTCTCAAGTGTCTGGATTCACTCTCTGGGAGCTGCGAGGTTTCCACTCTCCTTGGTAATTAATTCCAAATAAACAGTAACTAGCCCACTTGGCTGGGAAACACCGCCGTCTCTGACTAATCCGCAGTGTCCCATTACAGAGGGAGACAGATGGCCTGTTTGCTCCAATGTAACCAGTTTAGAATAGCTGGACGTCTGGCCCAGCTTCTGTCTCCCACACTGGACCGTCTGCTGCCATCTGTGATTACATTAGACCCAACCGAGGGAAGGGACTCAGGAACTAAAGAGGGAAGGTGACGGAGTTCATGTGCGTTTGACCTGACGGCCCTGAGGGGATGAAATGTTTGCCCATACGCTGACGATAGCCTGCTGTACATTAAACTTCTTCACAGGATTGTAGGGTAACATTCATTTGCATGAGTTTGTTTGTGACAGATGTGGAGGCTCACCCTGTAATCTTTCACATATATTTTTCTTGTCGTGCCCGAGCAAATTTATGGCAAATTTATTTTAACACAGTGTCAAAGGTATTCTCAAAGACTGTTGATAATTCTGCACATATTGGTATTTTTGTCCGCTAAGGATTTGGAAGTATGGCCTTTACCTTTAACTGCTGAATGTCACGTCCTTCTTAACTGGAAATCTACAAAGTTTTGTCCTTTTTGAAAGTAGAGAAAGTTAGATATGCAAGAAGGGGTAACTGACAAATTCTACAATAAATAGCAAACATTTATGGACCTTTTTTGCAATGATTTGCTTTTTGCAACCCCCCTCTTTTTTCTTATTAATTCATTTATTTTGAGTTATTTATATGTTCATACGGACAGTTTAATTGTTTGCTATTGTTCTTAACTCTTTGAGTATCAGCTGTTTTATAAAACAGGAAGTGCCTTGTTCCATTTTGAGTCATATTTCTAGACCCACAGAATATTTTGTACTATGTCTCTGAAAACACTGAATAGTTCAAATGAAAGAAGAGACTCTCTATTTCATCATGAAAAAAATGTTTGTTTTTACCTTGTTCCATTCTTGTTTTATCAGAGGTAGAGTAGAGGACACTTTCACCAAAATCACCACTTTTTCTCCAGATTCTGTTTGGTTTGCTCTCTGATCTCGATCGTCTCCACTTCCTGTTTTGATCTCTGTGGTGTATACTGTCTCTTTATGCTCTGACTACATCTCCCAGAAGCCCCAGCATTACTCACAGGCTGTGTGAGAGCGTGATCAGCGACCTGCTGCAGAAAAAACACTTTGACCCATTATTGCGTCAATGGCACTGAGAGAGTTAAAATAATTCACATCTAAATTTGAAAGTGTATGCACATTTGATAGTGACCCCATTATGCTTTGAAACGTGTAATCACCTTGTTTCTTCTTGGATATACCTCAATAAAAATATGAAACAGAGAGACTATACTATAGTGTCTACAGGGCTAGCTGGTGAAGCTGAGCGTTAAAATGAGTTAGATTTGATCTTTCCACAGTTTTTGCTCAACAGAAGCTTTTAGACTGAAACTTGGGAATATTTGTTGACTTCTGACTTGCAGGGATAAACCTCATCTGCAGCTCTGATGCAGTTTTGGTTACTCGAGATTCAAGAGTCTTTGTCATCATTATGCACACATAACAAAATGTTCAGCTTAAAGCCACACATTAATAAAGAAATAAAAATAAACATATAAAAAATATAAAATATAAAAGACGATTGTTTTAGTTTTGTTAATTTGCTTGTATGTACCTTTACAACTACAACAAACAAATAATAGAGATAAATTAATATGTACATAGTCATTTTATCTGTCATATTTGTTTGTTTAATTTGGCTTAATGTGGGAACGTATTTGAAACAAATTGTCAGCATTTCTGTCCACTTGTCTCTAATCTACATTTGGACCAGTTCACACTTTTAAATAAAGTTTTTTTTTTTAGTGTGGTGCTGCAGGGAGCAGCAGGTGCTGTGATGAAAATGATGAGGTGATTAAATCCAGCTGTGTTTTTTTCTCACCAGAGCTTTTTTTTCCTTGTTTGTCCTCTGATCTGTTTTTTGAAAAATGAACCGTGTGGTTTCTGAGTTTCCTCTGCTGACGTCATGCTTTACCTGCTATAATGCACGTCCTGCACGTCTGCCTCAGTGTTTTAAATTCAAAGTCGACCTTCCTCATGACTCCACTAATCACGACCATGTCAGCTAATTCCAGTGGATTGATGTTAACTCTACTTCCTGTTATGGACGTCCAGTGTTTTATTTTGGCATCGCTCAGTTGCTTTTATCATTGAGAAAATTGATGAGAGTTTTGTCTCGCTTTGGAGGAAAGTGTTGTTTGGTCTCTTGGAAAATAATACACTAAAAAACACTCACATGTACCTGATCAATCTTATTGATAGTTAAAAATAATAAGAATAATTCCAGTGGAATTCCTCTGTTTTAAAAGCTTTGAGTCAGTGTGACTGTTACCAAAACAAAATAAAGACCACAGGAAAGCTGTTTACCTGTGTTATTCCAGTATGTAGACTTGAATATTAGTCTCTAGACGCTGAATAAATGACAGGCTGGTTTCTCAGCTCAGGGCTGCTTATGATAAGACATGCAGAGAGGATGGAGGAGATTTTTTTTTCCCAGGATTCTTCAAATAGAAACCACTGACAGTCGCTTATCACCAATTAATATCCGTTAAGTTAACAAATCAAAGGTGCACCAGTGAAGAGATGCCATCCTGGCTGTTGTATATTTTCTCCAGCTGAGGATTAGCGTGGCGAACGACGTGGCGTTTATCGCTCCTAATCAAAGTCCACGGTGTCGTCGCTGAGTGTTGGGGACTCTCCAGGGTTTGAACCCAGCAGCAGAGGGACGAGCAGCTCCAGATGGTGTGGGTGGAGACGCTGCATGCACGGATCCAGGGGGTCTGACAGGCAGGAATGTGGGCCCAGGATGGGATGGGAAGGTCACGGCTTCAGCACCTGCTATCTGCTGGCTCTGTGGCCTGCTCAGCCCTGCTGCTCGTTCCCACAGCTGAGGCCCACATTGAGCCTCCGCTGGACCAGATCAAAGCCTGAAGGGCACATCTACCGGGAGGATGTGTGTTTTCTTCCTTCACACCTTCAAAGACATGAGGAGAAATGCTTCAGCTGTGGACCGTGGCCTCTTTCAAAGCTGTTTTCCTCCAGTGTCAAGAGCTCTGCTCTGTTCTTATCAGCTGTGAACCAAAGTATGCCTGCAGATACCAAACAGGCTTTATGAAAGAGGACGCTTCGTTAGAGGTGAAGAAATCAGTGTCATTGTACCAGAGGAGTTTAGTACTTCATATGTATGACGCCTTAGTTATTCTCTTATGACCTCCGCCAAGGAGCTTATGTTTTCACCAGGGTTTGTTTATTTGTTGATTTGCAAAATAACTCAAAAAGTTTTTGACAAAATTTTCAGGATTGGTCAGAGGTGGCCTAAGTGATAAATTTTTGGTGGTGATCAGATCAGATTCAGGGTCAAATGAAAGGTCACGCCATAGTAATGTATGGGAAATTTCACATATTTCTCAACACTCCGGCGTACAATTTTCAGCCAGTCCTCACCTAAGTTGGTAAATAAACTAATACAGGAATCCAGAAGTTTGGTCAAGATCAGTAAAAGTTCAAGGTCACCAAGGTCAAATATGAGTTTTGGACCGTTACTTCATGTAGGAAGGAGCTAGAGCAATGCAACGGAAACGTTTTTGAAAACCTCAGTGTAATCACTGGGATGGTGCCTGGGAAGTGGGCATGTCCTACCGGCATACAGCAGCCAGACGACTCTGATACCGGTGTTGTTGCGCTTACTTTTTCCATGTGATATCGAATAATCTGTCCCAAGCATATTATGTGAATTTCTGTGAATTTCTCTGTGAGACAAATAAAGTATCTATCTATCGAAATTGATCAAAATTTTATAGCGATTCCCGAATCAAGATCGAATCATCGCCCAGCCCTACCTGTGAGTGTCACCTGTTCCTTGTCATCTTCCTCCTGTCTTCATACATCTAGTCATCCCTGCCTGCTTGTGAGCTTTTTTTGCATTATTAGAGTTTTGGGTCCTTCCTGTTGTGCTGCTCGCTGCAGCGTCAGCTGGTTTCTGGTGTGAAATATCTTGTAATGTGTTAAAATTTTGTCTCTGTCATGTCTCACCTGGTCGTGGTGGAGTTTCCAGCACACCTTACCTCTGCAGTGTGTCGTGGTCCGGCAGGTAGCTGGGTCACCTTAGAGGGATTAGTTCCTCTACTGTCCTCTGTCAGCGGATAAATGGATTAAGTGAATAAAAAATCAATAGCCAATCACTTAGGCCAGTGGAGGAAAGCCAAGCTCGTGCCTGGTTGTCATCATTTGTGTAGCGGGGGCTTGAGGACATCCCCTCTCTCTGGAGAACATTATGAAATTCATCAGGAATGAATTATGTCGTGATTCAGCCTCTTCTGCTCCAACTGCCCACCACTAATGAATGGCAGCAGGCTAACGAGGACAAATGGTAATGGGGCTGCAGCGGCAGGAAGCTAAGAGGCTCATAGCTCTGTTTCACCGCCCTTCACGTCCTTCATCTTCATCACGTGGGCGTGGCGAGGACGGCGACCTTGACGTGCCGCTGCAACGTCAACCGTCTTTATTCTTTTAGGAGCCTGTAACTGTCATTATGTTCTGTGCTAACAATGAGTTTTATGGAGGAGTAAGTCACTCTGGGTTTACAGAGTGTGTGTTGGTTGTCCTTCATGTAATCTGTCCACGCTCTCATTACAATGAAAAAGTGTCTGTAAAGACAAGCAGGACATCTTATTAATTGAATTGATTCATCAATCAGTCGAGCTCTGAAGGCAACAGAGATAGTTCAGGTGGAGGTCGACTGATGGAGTTGTCCTTGTCTTTAAGATAATAAAGTAAGACAATTAAAATATAAAATAAAAATGTCTTTTTCCTTTTGTTGTCTCAGACACAACTCTGTGGTCTTGAGATGTAAAAAGGCCATAAACAGCGTCGTCTTTCTGGATTCTGAGTTTAGATCTGGAACTGTTGGAGTATTTGTTAGAAAAGTTTTTAAAGAAGATAAAGGTGTGATTATGAAGCGGCGCCTGTGATGACGGATCGTTTCCTGTCTACGCCTCCCTTTGATCTTCTTTACCTGAGGCTCAGCGGAGTGGACAGCAGCAGGAATAATGGCTTCAAATGAACGCCCTTCAGCCCTGCAAGCTGTCGGTTCAGCGACGGCGTGAGAGGTCACAGAGTTCACCTGTGGTGTTTTTAGGTTTAGGTGTTTACTTACTGTACACACAGCACAGCACAGGGATGATTTTATATCCACCTGGATGACAAGAGGGCTGAATTTGCACTTTTTCAAGCAATCATTGAAACAACCACAGGGTGAGTGACAGTGGTAATCTAGGCATCTCTGTTAAAGGACAGACCTTCAGTGCTCATACTCAGCCCTGAGGTCGCTCCTTTGACTTGTCACGAGTGATGAAACGTGTCTGAACCAGTTTAAAAATGTCCGACGTCGCATGATGACCAGAGTCATCAGGATTCATCCTCATGAATATGTCCTCCAGTTGATAAAACCATAATGATCAAATAAAACATGATTTTTATTGCTGTGACTGCACAGATTCAAACAAAACCCCACTAATAATGTGTCAGTGTGGAATAAAGTGGCTCAGGCCTTAAATGGAGCTTTGTTAGGAGGTCAGATAACAGCTGCCTTCTATGTAACTCAATGCGAAATATTCTGTCTGTATTTCTGAGGTTTGCTTTTTTCACTTCAGCCTTGGTCTTAGTTGTAGTCCTGGGCTTAATTTATTGTTTGCACTAGTTTCCCTGTGTGTGAAGAGAAATAGCGTTCGTTCCTGATCCGTGCTGTGGTGGAAATGTTGGAAATGTGATAAGTGAAGGCCTCGCCTCGACCTCGTGTTCGGCTCGACGGAGAGCATCTGAATCTGCTCCCTCCTTCTGCTTTCTTTAGGAGTCTAAATTCAACTTCTTGGTTGAAACCCGGCATTAAAATCCTCGTCTTGTCCAGACTAGATCTCCTTCTGATGAAGACTAGATCACGTTTGCTGCAGGTTTGCTGCAGTAGTCGATGAAATGAGTGATTATTTGGTAACAGGAGAGCAGTTTTTATTTGCAGCTCTGATAACGTCTCGTACTATAATGAGACAGATCTGTTACTCAAACTGGATTTCCTGGACTTTAATTTGTCATCTGGCATAATCAAAAATCTAAAGTCACATTTATCTCTTTGAGTGCTTTGATAAAACAGAACGTACCTTGTTCCAGTGTTTTTAGCCATTTCTAGACCCACAGAATATTTTGTACTATGTCTCTGAAAACAGTGAATAGCTCAAATGAAAGAAGAGACTCTCTATTTCATCATGAAAAAACTGTTTGTTTTTACCTTGTTCCATTCTTGTTTTATCAGAGGTAGAGTAGAGGACACTTTCACCAAAATCACCACTTTTTGTCCAGATTCAGTTTGTTTTGCTCTCTAATCTCGATCGTCTCCACTTCCTGTTTTGATCTCTGTGGTGTACACCGTCTCTTTATGCTCTGACTACATCTCCCAGAAGCCCCAACATTACTCACAGGCTGTGTGAGAGTGCCCTCTTGTGTCTGCTGCTGAAAAACGAAAGACGTATATATACGTTTGTGGAGCTCAAGTGTTGTATTTTAAAAGAGATAAGTAGACGGCTTTGAGAAGAGTTAAAATTCTGAGTAAATAATCAAGGAAACGAATCTAAGTGGTGCTAAAACATTTTGTAGATCTGCTTCATATTAGCTTCATCTTAACTTTAATACATTTGGATTTTGACCTCCATCACCTCACGGTGAGTTTGGACAAACAACCAATAACTCTTTCTGTACATTTCAGACGTGTTGTTTTGACCAGACTTTCTGAAAAATGCAGAACCTTAAAGACAAAAAAGCCGACAGGACACCTGCAGCACAGACTGATGGACTCTGAGCGACCAATAACCGTGAAAATGAGTCATGCCTGACCAGAACGTCTCTCCTCTTTGATCTCACCAACTCATCAATACCCTCCTTCCTGTCCATCACACCCGGGGGAATTGGCCGTGGAGAGGAGGACGTACGGTGCAGAGGTCAGCTCGTATAAAACATGGAGGAGTAAAGCGAGGTGTGAAGGACCAGCAGGCAGCAGAGAGGTGCTCTCTTCTAAATTTACTGATCATCTCAGCGACGTCTCGCCCTGACCGGACCCTGAAGCTCACCCTGGATCAGCTGTTTTAGATTTGCAGCAGCTCGGGCCAGGCGGCGCTCATAATGTAACATTAACTCCACTTCCTGTTTCCACACGAAAATTTAAGCATAATCCCAGAAGGGCTGTAAAAAAGAGAGCAGCTCCTGGTCACACATGGGCTGAAAATCCACCTCAGTGAGGTAAACATGTATTATAAATATACAGTACAGAGGTGCTTAGTGTCACCGTCTCTGAATCCAGCCAATCAGCTCCTGACCTGCCGTCGTCCTCCTCACCTGAGCTCCCCTCGTCAGATTCACTCATATTTAAGTCCTCTCGTTTTCAGTTCAGTCTTGGTTTCATTTCTTCCTCTTTGTGATTCGCTGGCTTATTCTCAGACACCGACGCTTTATGACGACCCTTTGCCGTACGATAGTGTCTTTTAGCGTGTGCGTGAGATGAATGGCAGGTGACCGTGTCCCTTTTAGACGCTCAGACGTGGTTTAAAAAGAGGAAAACCACTCAGAGGGTGGAAAAACACTCGCAGGATGAGTGGGCGGCTCGAACAAACAGGCCTTTGACTCAGACGCCTGTTTGTGTCCTGTGTGAAACCACAATGTTCAGTTTCAGCCCAGTGAAGCTACTGTGATCACTTTTTCCTAGACCTAAGCAAGCGGGTTCGTTTTCAATTCACACCATCAGAACAGTCAGTTTGACACGGTGAGTTTAAACAGCGAAGCGCTAACTAATGTGTTTGGATTCTGCCTCAGCTTTAAAGCAATAGTTGGTGATTTATTTATTTATTTATCTTTTTTTAAGGTTTATTCACTTTCAACCTGAAGACAGTTAGCTTAGCATAAAGACTGGAAATGGAGGGAAATGGCTAGCCGGGCTCTGTCCATCAAATCATTTCTATTTTTTTTTTTCTTTTTGTTCTGATTAAACAGCAGCAGGGCATTTTAATTACTGAGCTTTAGGGTTTTGGCACCATTTTAGAAGTTATTGTCGGGCCTGACTAATATGTTTTTGAGGCTGATGCTGATATTTAGCAGGAACAATAATCCAATAACCGATTAATCTCTCCATAATATTTTTTAATGAAATTTTTTCAGCCCTTTAACACTGATATAAACTGAGGGCATAACACACTACAACTTTCAAGATCAAAGAAGTGAAATTTGTGAACATAATAACATCCAAAATTGCAGTAAATCTCTAAATGATGTGTTTTCCTATTGGCATTGAAGGCACCATCTCAAAATGTGATACGTACAACAAATTTACAGTAAATTTAAGACAATTTAAGACCTTAATTACCTGCGGGAACCTTGTGGTAGCACTTTTATTTAAAATGAAATAAAGTCACATCAGTTGTTTACAAATGCTGTCTTTATTTTATTCTTATTTTTTCAAGCAAAGTCGAACGCTCCTATTTAAGCTCTAACATAAGCAGCAGAAGACTGGACAACATTACAGGTAATCAGATCATGAGCTGTCGTATGGGTCAGCATCCTCAGGGCACAGTTCAGCTGAACGGGTTTGAAGAGGTGCAGCGGTGGACGGCAGGACGCCGGTCGATCAGGTTCTCGGTCCCACGGTCTGAGCAGGACTTGACCTCTTGACCTCACCACCTCACCTCTTGGCCTTCTTCTCCTTCATGATCTTCTTGCTCTCCTCTCTCCTCCGTTTGTTGACGGGGTTGCGTGGGTCGTAGATCTCGAACGTGTCCTCGTCCTGCATGTTGGCGTCCTTGACTTTCCTGCTTTGCTCGTCAAACTGCAGGACGTGGGCCATCCTAAGGCAGAGGTCAAAGGTCAGCCTCGTTCTGCTTTGAACACGTTTGAATCATGATGAGCTTTATTTTAATAACAGTGAGTCTAAACTAAACACTGAAAAGCAGTGTTCAGTTTTTGTTTCATATAACATAATAATTACACTTTTATTCTATCATATTATACCTGTCTTATTCTATTTAACGGCTGTACTGAAATGTCATTTTGAGGTGTTTCTTTTCCACTTTGTCTCGATGCTTTTCGTGTTTTATTTAAAGAACATATTTCGAGTGAAATGAGAGCAGAAATCCTCTCTGAAGCAGGATCTGAACGCTCATATTTTTGAGACCTGTTCTCAGGTCAGAGCCCCAGAAAGAAAGCCCTGGTCCCCAGAGGACAGACGCTCATGTGTCTTTCATTTCCCCCGTCAGTTTGTCTTCCCCCCAAAGACAGATTACAGAACGAGGACATTCCTCACAGGAGATATCAGTGTCAGGACTTCACAGATAAAACCCTCGTTCTGCTCGGCTGCTGTGCGACGCCTCCAGTAAATCTAAACACTGATCCACCGTCAGGATCTGCTCAGAGCTGCAGCGCTGCGTTCACTGAACGTCTGAAACAACGGCAACATGATGGACTCTGGTCTGCAGCTCCACGGTCCTAAAGGATCTCCACCACTGTGGGATGGACTGACGTTCCCTTCAGCTTCAAGTGTTAGCAACTGCTAGCACGCTAACAATCTGAACTGAGACTGTTCCTGTTTGCTTTAATCATGTTACAGAAATGGTATGAAACCCATGACCAACAGTCAGAAGAGACATAAGACAAAACCTATTTATTATGATGTAAAGTTAGAAAGATATTGGCAGATTCCAAACTTTATTCTCGTAAATTTACTACTTTATTCTCATAAATAATGACTTTATTCTTGTAAATTTACCACTTTATTCTCGTAAATTTACTACTTTATTCTCATAAATAATGACTTTATTCTCATAAATAATGACTTTATTCTCGTAAATTTACCACTTTATTCTCGTAAATAATGACTTTATTCTCATAAATAATGACTTTATTCTTGTAAATTTACCACTTTATTCTCGTAAATTTACTACTTTATTCTCATAAATAATGACTTTATTCTTGTAAATTTACCACTTTATTCTCGTAAATTTACTAATGACTTTATTCTCACGAATAATGACTTAAATCTTGTAAATTTACGACTTTATTCTCATAAATTTACCACTTTATTCTCATAAATAACGTCTTTATTCTTGTAAATATTTACCACTTTATTCTCGTAAATAATGACTTTATTCTCGGAAATTTACGACTTCATTCTCATAAAAAGTTACTTTATTCTCGTAAATTTACCACTTTATTCTCGTAAATAACGTCTTTATTCTTGTAAATTTACCAATTTATTCTCGTAAATAATGAATTTATTCTAGTAAATTTCAAAATTTATTCTCGTAAATTTACTACTTTATTCTCATAAATAATGACTTTATTCTCATAAATAATGACTTTATTCTTGTAAATTTACCACTTTATTCTCGTAAATAATGACTTTATTCTTGTAAATTTACCATTTTATTCTCGTAAATAATGACTTTATTCTTGTAAATTTACCATTTTATTCTCGTAAATAATGACTTTATTCTTGTAAATTTACCACTTTATTCTCGTAAATAATGACTTTATTCTTGTAAATTTACCATTTTATTCTCGTAAATAATGACTTTATTCTTGTAAATTTAAAACTTTATTCTCGTAAATAATGACTTTATTCTCGTAAATTTACTACTTTATTCTCGTAAATAATGACTTTATTCTCGTAAATTTCAAAATTTATTCTCGTAAATAATGACTTTATTCTCGTAAATTTACTACTTTATTCTCGTAAATAATGACTTTATTCTTGTAAATTTAAAACTTTATTCTCATAAATAATGACTTTATTCTCATAAATAATGATTTTATTCTCAAAGTCGAAGCCTTTTTTTTTTTCCCAATGTGGCCCTAATATTCTGTCATAATTAACACTAGAGTCTGATAGATGAATATAAAAACAAAAAACTGAAGCATATTTAAATAAAAACTAGTAAAAATAATACTGCACATGATATTCTGTCATGAAGTTACTTATGAATTCTTTCCCTCTTTGCTGGGTCCCTGAACCTCACTCTGAAACCAAACTTAACTTCCTCTATCGTCAGTGTTTGTTGAGGTGAGGATGGATGGATGTATTTCATCTAAACAAGCCGTCCTCTCGCTTTTCTTGCTTCCCGTCCTGAATGATGAACACAGCAGAGCGTACACGGTCGTCGGCTGCTGGCAGGAGTCTTTGCGATGCGTTTGAGTGCATCTTTCTGCACTCTGTCGCTGCTAGCTCTCTGGTGAGTCTGGGCCTCAGTGTTGCTGAAGTGACCTGCTGTTTGCTTCCACTAAATGTTGGATGTGTCCAACATCTTCAGGCTGCAGCTCGTCTCCGCTCTCAGTCAGAGGTGTGTTGGATTGTGGGTAAGCGCTCTGCTCTGCGGTCCTTTCATTTCAAACAGGCAGGAGTTGTGACGGCTCATCTGGGATGTCACGGTCAGACTCTGGCAGACCCTGAGGACCCCCGCCGAGCGAGCGGCGATGACAGCCCGCCGGCCGCTCGGCCTCAGCCCCACTGCGGCGTTCAGGGCTGCTGCCATGATGCGACGCTACAGAAGCCTTTGTTTGTTTTTCTTTTCAGGAGGACGGCGAGTGGACTCTCAATGTGAGCTTGTGTGTGCTGGAGGAGGAGGAGTTTGTAGAGGCAGACACAGATGGAATAGTTTACCTCCTCTGGCCCAGACTTGACTTCCACAGTCTGACCTGTTGTAACCCACTTTCTGTTCAGAGTGGCACAGACTTCCCACCGGTGTTTTTCTAGGACTGCTACGCTACCTCCCGTCCCTCCCTGCTCGCCATACCTGGCGGGGGCGACGCAGTGAGGTGTCTACACCTCCGAACGCCGGCCAAGGCTCCTCTCAAATTCATTAGGGGGGGCTCCTGCAGCCTAATAGCAACTACAGGTTTTGTTATTCTAAATCTCTCGAGCACAGACACTTCGCTCAAACTCAAACACATGGTATTCATTTCAGCCCTGTGCTCTGCCCTAGCGAGGCGAAGGCAGATCTTTGGTGAAAAACAGAATATATGAGAGGAAAACACAGCGTCAGGGCTGATTTCCTCATGGCCGATCTGGTGGCTGCGGCTTTGAAAACTTGACACACACAACTTGAACTTTCGCACAAATTTATCAGAAACCTCCCGAAGCAAAGCGTCGCATCTGGTCAGCTTCACCCGTCCTGCTGCCAGGCAGGATTTGCTGCAGTATTTGTCCATTAAGGAGCGTCATTAAGGCTCATCTTATGATTAGAATAATGATTCTTCATAGTTATGAGGGCATCAGTAGGAATAAGAGCGGCGTCAGAGTCCATAAAACAGACTCTCACTCTGCTGCTAATATCTGAAAAGTGTTGGTGATTTAAAGTCTGACCTTGGTGTGAAATGACAATAATTGTAAATACAGTAAATACAGTATGAGCCAAGGTGTATTTCTTTAGTGTCATTTTATGAGTGAGCAAATTTCTGTCATGATTTCTGAGATATTTTTACTAGGGCTGTGAAACGATTTTAACGATTAATTTAGATTAATCAGGGTTAAATATCGTTCATTTTTAATCTATATTAATCATACTTCATTTTGCATGAGCAAACAGGAAGAAGGGAATATATCTGCACTTCAACAACAACAACACTTTTAATCAGATTATGACGATGGATTGAATCTCTGTAGTGCCGTTTTCATTGATTGCAGTGGGAGAGTTAAATCTTCTTTATAAAGCCGTTCTGTAGATTGTTTTTTTTTTTAACCAGAGTAAACACAGGTAATAGTTGATCATTTGTCTCAGAAATCATCATGATGTGGTCCGGTTTGTTTGCATTGCGCTGTAATGACGGGCAACTGACTGCTAAATTAATAGAGACAAACCTGAGCGAGAGTTCTGATTCGACAAAGACAAACGACAACAAACCAGCAGAATAGAAGAAAGTCCCGTTCACTGACCATCCTTTGTCGTCGTCCTCGGCCAGCTCGTCCACGTCGTCCTCCGGCGTCTCCTCAGTGATGGCTGAGGACAGCTTGGACTTGAAACGACTGAGGAGGTCCAGCGTCTGACAAAAAGACCAGACGCTGCTTAATAAATAGAGCAGAGCGGCCTGAAATGATTTATATCTCATGTCCAGCAGTTGTTCACCTGTTGCTCTCTGTTCGAGCCTTTCTTCAGTTTGTTTTTCCGCTGCTCTTCGTATTTCTTCCGTCCCTCCAGATATTCAGCCACGGCCTCGCTGGTCGGTTTCTGGTCCACTGGAAGGACAACAGAGACGCTTTATTCACTTCATTTCATCAGTACATGGCTGGAATAATACCAGAGTGAATCAACAAGTACTTCAAATACTCTCAAAATACACATTTTTTGTTTCATGTATTTATTGAGGTATTATTATGAAAACAAACAAGGCAATTACCTATAGTATCAAAGTATCAATAAACATAGTATCAGTACCAAATGTATGTATATACCATCAAATTTAGAATTTTTGATAATGTTAAGATTTTAGGAAATACAAACAAACTGTTGCACAAATACAGAAATAAATAACAGTAAATTAATTAACAAGGAAAAAAAGGAGGGGTGGTCACATCCTTGCAAAAAAGCAAAATACATAAATTAATAGAATTTTTGTGTGTCACAGTTTGGGAGCTATGAAATAATAATAATAATAATGTTTACAATTTTTGCGGATATCAAAAGTAACAAAACAATCACTGATAGGTCATGCATTGTATACAATATATAATGTTATATTTTATTAATTTTTAGAATAAAAAAACAAAAAGAGATTAAAATGGATGCTCATCATAAACAATATTAAAGCAAAAATAATTTTACGACCTTTTATCAATGTTTCTTTGAACATTTTAATCAGATTAATCACAGGTTGTTGTGGATTAATTTAGATTAATCACGATTAAATATCATTCATTTTTAATCTATATTCATTTTGTATGAGCAAACAGGAAGAAGGGAATATATCTGCACTGAACGTGTTTCAAAAACATTTTTAATCAGATTAATTATGATGATTGATTCATCCTCGCATTACGTTTTGACATCTGGACAGATTTTGACGTCGCAAACAGAAATTGTTAGATATTTTAGTGTTATTTTCATCATTCAGAAGGTGAGCAGTAAAGTGAATTTAGGTCACCTGGAGCACACAGGTGTGATATTTCGCGGTTACAGGCGCTAACGACGAGCAGGAACAGTGACTGCGTCGGACTGATGCTACACGTTGACAAGAAGAAATACCGCCTCTTCACATGCTCTGCTGCTCTCCAGCTCCTGACAGATGAGGAGCTAAAAAATATGCAGAACACGATCAGAGAGAAAAGATAAAAAGAAGTGAGGCTCGTCAAGCTGTGACGGTTGATCTGAGAACATGATAATAAGAGAGGCGGCGGTGGCCGGAGCTTTTCTCTGCATGACTCCTCCTGCTGCTGCCAGCCTTCACAAAGATGGAGTGAAGCGAGGCCTCAACCTACTAACCCCTCACTTCATCTCCCTCAGAGATGACCTAGATTCTGGCTGCTATCTTATACCCAAACCTTATGTAACTTATCTCTCCTGGGCAACAAAGAAGAGAGGAAAAAAGAGCTCCTTTAATCCTCAGCAGACTCCTGAACACATGAGCTTCGTCCACTCGACTGGACCAAAGTCATTCAACAGGTGTGACGGAAATATTAGCAAAGATTTGGTTTATATAAAGAGTTTTTGTATTTGTTTACAGGTGCAGCGTGTCGGACTTTGTGTTGAGTGCTGAATAACCCTCCATTTCCATGAGTGTGAAACAGGAAGTTAGAGTTGTGTGGGTTACCTCTGCGAAAACAACCAATGGGAAACGGACATTTAAGATACTTCCAAGTAGAGCTGTGCGATATGGACAAAATTTATATCCTGATAACGGCATATATACGATATAGTATGTTTTTTCTGTAACGTTATTTTCGCTTTACATTCCTCTGTCTCCTCTGTGGTGTAGTCAGTGTTTTATTCTGAAGGCTTACTGAGGGAGCAAATGGAAGTCCAGCTATGTTTGCGCTGTACTTTTACTGTGCAGTTTGTCTGCTAATAAAGATGTTTTGAATGCTAATAAATCATTCACACAGCAACACGGCATCCTCCATGCTGCTTTACCTCTGTTTCCCTAGCAACCAGTGCTGTAAACAAGTGCTTACTGGTGACGTAAACATGCTAGCACAGAGCAGTAGCGTTGCTGCAGCTACATTAGCCTTCATACCATCATGTCTATGCTTCATACAGTGAACATGTTTTGAACTCCCATGATACATTTGGATTATCATGTGGTCATTCGGACATTGAGTTGTTCTTAACACGGTGTATCTAAACCACAACCAGAGTAACGTTAACGTTAGCGTAGCAACAGAGCTAACCAAGTAGCTACAAAATGAGATATAAACAACAGATGCTTATATCGTACGGTAGACATTTTTTATGCCACACTACGATATATATATGCTAATATGGCACAGCTCTACTTCAAAGTAAAAAGCTAATGGTAACGCTATACATCAGTCGCATTAACGCGAGTAAAAACAGCAAGGCTGTGTGACTATGACAGGATATTTACTGACATATTTTATATCGCAGGATAAAATGTGAAAACCTCTTCAGCTTGTGTTACCCACAGGTCTGATTTGAAATGTCAGAATATTCTGATTTTTCTTGTGAAAAGATCTTTTAATTTTTTTTTTTTAGTCGATTAATCTGTCGAATACTTTCATGATTGCTCGTTTGGTCCATAAAATGTCCGAAAATGGTGAAAAATGTGGCTCAGTGTCTCAAAGATATCCAGTTTACTGTCATAAATGAGGAAAGAAACCAGAAAATATTCACATTTCATAAGCTGGAAAGTGGGATTTTTTTTCCTTAAAAAAAAAAAAAAAATCCTCAAACTGATAAATCGATAACCAAAATCGTTGGCGATAAATTTAATGGCTGAAACTAATCGATTAATTGTCTGAGAGTTTGAAGACGTTTCACCTCTGGATTACTTGTTGTGGCTCTGATGTCTTTGTGATTATAGAAAACAATATAGAGGGAAATGATGTCCAGCTGAAATGTGAAAGTGGACGCTGCAGTAAAAGTGAGGTCGCTGACGGGAACGCTGGCACTCGTTTCTCACCTGTGCAGCCTCTCATGTGTGGCGTTTCAAGCACTTCCTGTGTAAACCTCCCAGCCAGGCTGTGAGGTCACAGAGCGGCAGACGGTGATGGCAGTCTGCTGGCCGCCACGCCGCCGTCTGTGATGTCACACCCCCACACTGCCGGCCACATTCAGCCGCACGAAATAAATGATGCAACAGAGAAAACACTGCTCGTCATTCAGAGCATAAGAGCTGCAATGTTCAGAGTTTCTCTTCATTCATGTGCAGCTCTTTATCACAGCAGTCAGTGTTTTAAAGATCTGCTCATGAACACTGACTACAGATTCTACCACTAAAACACTTTATTATTAATATTTAAGTTATTAAAGGGGACGCATATCTGGGCTTTTTTTAGTTCCTACAAACCCACAAACTAGAATTTTATCAGCCTCAGCTTGAGAGCTACCTTTGCAAAGGTGTGCATTATTTTCCTTGTGAGCCAATCAGAGGTGGGGCTTTTTGTGGGGTTGGTCTTAAAGAGACAGGCGCTAAAAATGTGTTTCAGACAGTGTGTGTATGTGCCCTTTAATGAATAAAAACCTTGGACAGGTTGTGTCCCAGACAGCTTATCGGTTATCCCAGAGTTCTTGCACCATTTTAAAAGTCAAATTTAATACTTTTTAAGACCTCAACAAATATAATTTAAGACCCAAAAATGTCATAACAATTTCTTTGGTAGAAAATAGTCACTTTATTGTAGAGCCTGACCAATATGGAGTTTTTGAGGCCGATGCTGATATTGATATTTAGCAGGAAAAAAACTGATAACTGATTAATTTCTGATAATATTTTTTTATGATTTTTTTTTTCAGCCCTTTAACACTTAACTTTTTTCTGAACAAAGACGTGAACTTTGCGAACAAACATGCAAAATTGCTGTAAATTTCTGAATCCTGAAAATTTAATACCTACAGCAAATTTACGGTAAATTTAAGACAATAATTACCTTTTTAAGGAAACGCAGGAACCCTGTAGCCTCTGCAATAAAAAATGTTATTATAAATGTGCAACATCCATTTCTGCTTTAATGTATTTATTATTATTATTGATTAATATATTTATTCATGTTCTTTCATAGTTTCTTTATTTACTTTGCTTTTGTAGACTTTTGTAGATGCTATAAGGGACCGCTGCTAAATGAACTTTTGTTTTTTATTTTTACATGCAATGACAAGAAAGCATATATCTTTTATGTGCGGACAGAGCTGGGCTAGATGTTTTCCTCTGTTTCCAGTCTTTATGCTAAGCTAAGCTAAGCTAAGCTAAACAGCTGTATATATGTGAGTGGTATCAATCTTTTCATCGAACCCTGAACCCAAAACCTCTTTTAAATTCGGAAAAACATCTTGGTGAGAAAGTGGACGTAAGGTTGCTGCTGTAAACACAGCAACGTAACAAAAGGCGTCAGTCCTACCGGGGCGTTTGGATATTATCTGAGAAATCTTGTTTCGCTGCGTTTTAAATCGCTGGAATTTCCAAAAAAAAATGCTGGTGTGGAAATCTACATGCAACACTTCCCCCTGCGTCAACATGGAGGTCTGCTCCGCCGCTCGAGGGGCGAAACCTTTTTTCGTCTTGATTTATGAGAGTAAGTGATCTCCCTCCATCTCCCATCAGTCACCTCTCCTGCTCGGCCTCGCTGCTGCAGCCTGTGACACGCTGGATGCTGACGGATGGCGCCCTGAGGTCCTACACGAGGAGCGCACATCACCTTCTCCAGCTGTTGTCACTAACTACCATCTTTGAGTTTGATGGCCTTTCTAACTACATTCCTCCCCTCTGCTGTCACCCAGGATCAAGAAGGCTACAAATCAAGCCGCTGGTGTTGCATTCGTGGACGCTGAATGCCTCTTTTCTGCAGGAGAAAACCTTCCCCCCTTCTCTCTGAAACAATCGACAGTTATTTTAAAGATAGCAGCGCAACATTACCGCTGGTCATCAATCAGAAACGCATCAGAAATCACTTTGAGGTCGAAACAGACGATCCGTCTTCGATTATGCAACAGAAAGTTGACATAAGAAGATGATACAGATGGTCAGAAACTGTACGTTGAGGAGAGAAAATGATCTTGATCGCAGATATCACTGAGTGTAATAAAACCAGACTAAAAGTGAAGGAAAAAAGGTGAAGTCTGAAGAGGCGATTAGCGTCACAGTCGCATATGGGCGAGAACTACATTTACAGCATTTATAGCAAATTTACAGGTAGAAGAAATGGACCGTTACAGTGAATATCTCTACTCTATTTACTGGTTTATTATATGCAACTCATGTCCGCCTGTGGTGCATCATCTGCCTGGTCTTAAGAGATCTGTTCAGGTGCCACGAAAACATTTTTATTATCTATTATAAATTATATCTGAGGTGTTTCTTTAGGTTATGTTACTTTTATTGGACAGCAGATAGACTTGGATATAATTTTTTGGTTATCCATCCAGGGTTCTTGCACCATTTTAAAAGTCAAATTTAATACTTTTTAAGACCTCAAGAAATATAATTTAAGCCCTAAAAATGCCATAACAATTTCTTTGGTAGGAAAGTCAATTTGTAGGGCCTCACCAATATGGAGTTTTCGAGGCTGATGCCAATATTGATATTTAGCAGGAACAAAAATCTGATCAGCGTTTAATCTCTGAAAATATTTTTTTATTAATTTTTTCAGCCTTTTAACACTTGAAACAACAATATAAATTGAAGGCATAACACTTAATTTTTTTCAACAACTTTCACAACTTTCAAGAACAAATTAGTGAACTTTGTGAACAAAATAATGTGAAAAATTGCAGTAAATCTCTGAATACTGTGTTATCCTACTGGCATTAAATGCACCATCTGAAAATTCAATACCTACAGCAAATTTATGATAAATTTAAGACAATTTAAGATCTTAATTACCTGGTATCATTGAAACTTGGCCATCATGAATCCTGTGAGTGTGGGACTGCTGGGATAAGTGATCAAAGATTATCTAGAGCTGCAACCAATAATCAACTAATCAATAATTAATCAATCGTTTGCAGTAATTCTGTCATGCATTAATAAAAAAATGTTGTTTTCAGCCTCTTTTCACATTAAAATGGATTTCTTTAAAAAACCTTGGACGTTGAAAATATCAAGAAAGACATTTTTCACCATTTTCTGACACTTTATCGACAAAACAAATCAATTCATTGAGAAAACGCTCCGTTGTTTCTCTGCTACTTGCTGCTTTTTCAGCTGAAGATCAGATCACCTGCTGGTTCCTGATGAATAACTGATAATAATCTGAACGTGTATACAGTGGTGCACTCTTTAATGGCTTCTAGGATGATTTATGATTGATTATAAAACAGGGAAAACTGACTGGCAAATGAAGTCATGCGGTGGATTTATGGTCAAAACGTGACTCCACCTTTTGGCTTTGATGGTCGTAGCGTGCACATGCTGCCTGTCTGCAGCTGTTAAACGCTTCACGCTGTTACATCACTCAAATACACCTTTACAGGCACTGCTGGTGTCGTCCACCATTTGGTATTTAATGCAGGAGAATACCTGTTTCAGGGTTCCTTGCGGTTCCTTAAAAACTCTTACAATATCTTAAATTAAATCTGGGTAATTAAGGTCTTAAATTGTCTTAAACTTACTGTAGATGTTAAATTTTCAGATGGGGGAAAAAAGTTAAATGTCTTCAATTTATATATCATTGTTGCAAGTGTTAAAGGGCTGAAAAAAACATTATCAGAGATTAATTGGTTTTCAGATTTTTATTCGGCTAAATATTTTTCCTGCATCAAAAGCTCCACATTGTTTGGGCCGTACAATTGACTATTTTCTACCAAAGAAATTATGACATTTTTGCGTCTTAAATTATGTTTGGTGAGGTCTTAAAAGTATTAAACATGACTTTGGTGCAAGAACCCTGCTGTGTTTTTTTTATTTCTAATATTATTTGTTGAAATTTGTTTATTAAATTATATTTTAGAGCTGATTAATCATTTAGTAAAAGCTTGACAAACATTGTTTTGCAGCATGTCAAATATTCTTTTGTTGCTGTGTAGATTTGCTGTCTCATGTGACAGCTGAACATTTTGATATTTCGTAAACCTAAAACCACTGTGAGTGGAACGACACCATCAGGACTGAACCAGGAGATGATTTAAGATCTTGGGGACCGCGGTGTCAAAGTTGAGCAATAATGTGCGTCGTAATGTTGTCGAGATAAAACGACACCACATCCTTCGAGCACACTCTGTCTCCCCTGCAGAGGCCGTCGGCCCTGACGTCTAATGGAATTAACTTTTCTCTTCCAACACAGAAATGTAATGAGGAGCTCTTAAAAGAAACTCCTGCCAGAACAAAAGTCCCTGGCAGAGCTGAAAAGCCCTGGAAGATAATGGAGGAGCTTAGGCTGGCTGCCACTCGGTGCAACAATGCACAGCTGTTACTGACTCAACACTGCAGTTCACAAGTGGATCTATTCATTTTATATATTCCAATACGTTTTCTTCTGAAATGATACTGATTTTTAATTTCTTAATATTAGTCTCTGTCGAGATGCTTTATTACAGGATCCCAAATCCAAACCCTTTGAAAACAGACAGGAGTGAAGCAGGCAGAAAGCCAAGCTGCAGACGCCACGTTACTTCGATCGCGATCAGTGCAGCGGTAGACCAGCAACTGCTTCATTCTGGGAGGTAAAATTACTGTTTTTATGAATGGAGTCTGGTGGCTGTGAAGAGAGTGATAGCACGGCTTCAGTTCCACGTCTGACGGTGAGGTAAAGTGGTGAAATTATTTACTTCAACTAATACTGACTTTTTCTTTTCCATTCCTCCCATCACAGCTGCTTTACCTCGCTGTTTGTGACAGAGAACTGAAGCATTGTTTTTTAAAGCCGCCAAACTCCATTCACAAAATTTTACCTCACAGAACATGAGATCAAATCCATTTAAAAAAACTAATCTTTTATATATTTCCAAACTCAACACAGCTAAATCTGTCTCAGGTAAGACAGATAATTATATATATATATACTTTATTTTTTATTGAAAATTCAGTGGTAGCATTGATATTATTCATAACCTCATTGATTTGCTTACTTTGTTCACCTACATGTATGTTTCTGGAAAATAATTCCCTTTAATCTTTGTATTTAAGTGCAATGTAATGATTGTATTTTGTGCTCTTTCACCTAAATATAACCAATCAGCAGCCAGTCAACAGTCTGTGTTTAAAGACATAAAGTGAACTTTGGCTGCTGTAATCCCACAGTTCGACCGCTCCCTGCAGAACCCCCACGATCTTCTCTGTGTTGTTGCTCAACAATATACACACAACCTCAAGCTAACCTCGGAGCCTGAGGCGATTTTCGTAATTTTCAAAAATGTGTTTTCAGCATCAGCACACACAAAAAAGCGAAAGATTGACGGCATTATGACAGACTGCAGTGTGGTGAGGACCCCGAGGAGTTTTTTTTTTTTTTTTTTTAAACGGACTCACGTTGGCCAAACTAACAAACACACAACAATTTTCACCCACGCAATTTTCTGTGAGCTTCAACACAAAAATGCAGACCCTTGGGGAGGAAAAAAAATAGACGTCTGCAACTAATTGACAAAATCAGAGGGTTGCCTGACTTGGTGTCCATTAGCAGAGACCACCCTCTTCGAGGCTGCGTTCACACTCAGCACTCTGCTGAACGAGCACTTTTCTTTTAGTTGAGGCAAAGATGCATCACCATTAAATTCACAGTGTAATGAGCACCAGTACTACACATCCATCAGTGAATAAAATCAGCTCACTTACCCTCCTTGACTTCTTCCACTGCAGGTTTTAAACTTTCCTCCTTCCTTTGCTTTATGGCCTGTAGCTCCTTCTTCAACTGCCGAGCCTCTTTCCGCAATTCATCACTGCCAGGGGAGAAGTTGAGAGTTTGAACTCGACATATAGCAGCGATATAAAGGATTACACCTGCAACAGACGAGCACGATGACAAAACAGGTTCACAGACAAAAGCCAGTCTTGACTCATATGTAATGAGCGGTTGAAGCAGACTTTTGGCTCCAGCGGCTCCTGCTGTTAAAGAAGCACATTCGTCATTAAACCAAATTACATCAGTGTTACTGGTCTTCACAAACAAACATCAATTGTTCTGCTTCTCATAATGTAATGTTCATGGATAATTATGTGGGTTTATAAAAACATACATAAAACACTGGGTGCAGAGTGAAGAATGTACGTTGTGCTACTCCAATAAATTTGATAAAATAATCGGTCGGTGCCTCCGGGCTGCTGGAAAGAACCAGACGGGGAGTTGAGGTCGAGCGCAAGCCAGTGAGGAAAATGTTTTGAGATGAGTAACTGTGATTGTAACAGGACTCATTAAAGTGTTTTAAGCTGCACAGCAGTGGTAATGAATACAGACCTGGAGCTTTTCTGGGTATGACTTGATGTTCATAAGTAAGTCTATAATCAAGGCAATAAAGTCCCAACAAGTCACAGATGAAGTCAAGACTCCCATGTCCCAAGCTAACTGTTTCGTCTCATTATTTGGGCCTGACTTGGGTCTCGAGCAAAGTGAAGTCTCCAGTCCAGACTAGCAGGTCCCAAGCCAAGCTCAATAAATCTCAAATCACATCCAAAATGAGCACCGAAGACCCAAAATCAAGTCCCAAGCTAAGTGGGCATTATTTAAGTCTGACTCAAGCCCCTAAGCCAAGTCTCCAGTCCAGACCAGCAAGTCCCAAGCCAAGTCTCCAGTCAATACCAGGACGTCCAAAGCCAAGACCAACAAATCTCAAATCAAATCCAAAGGGAAGACAAAAAGGCCCAAAGCCAAGTCCTAAAATCAAGTCCCAAGATAAGTGTGCGTTACTTAAGTCTGACTCAAGTATAAAGTCAAGTCTACAGTCAAGACCAACACATCTCTAATTAAATCCAACGTGAAGACCATCAAGTCCTAAGTGAAGACCAAAAGACCATGGGTCTATGGAGACAAGTTCCATGTCAGGACCAACAAGTCCCAAAATCGGGTCCAAAGCTGTCTTGTTGCTTCAGTTTGACTCAAATCCCAAATCAAGTCCTAAGCCAAGACCAAAAAATCTTAAATCAAATCCAAAGGGAGGACGAAAAGGCCCAAAATCAAGTCCCAAGCTAACTGGGCATGGCTTAAGTCTGACTCAAGTATAAAGCAAAGTCTCCAGTCAAGACCTGCAAGCCCCAAATCAAGTCTGCAGCCGAGACCAGCAGGTCCCAAGCCAAGAAAGGCAAATTCCAAGTCAAGAGCAACACATCTCTAATTAAGTCCGACATGAGGATCATCAAGTCCTAAGTGAAGACCAAGTTCAAGTTCTATGTCAGGACCAACAAGTCTCAAAATCAAGTCCCAAGTTGTCTTGTTGCTTCAGTTTGTCTCAAGTCCAGAGCCAAGACCAACGAGTCCCAAATTAAGACAAAAAAGTCCAAAGTCACATTCCAGGTCAAGACCAAGTCTTTCATCAAGGCCAAAGACATGCTAAAAAGTCCCAAATCTAAAGTCAAGTAAAACCAAGTCAGGACAACCAAGCCACAAGTCAAGACCAGCATGCTCAAGTTCCCAGTCAGCACAGTCTAAATGCTGCTCTTCGAGTCATGATGTGCCCTTCATGTCTTTAGTGTTTGAGTCACAGTCAAGTTGTGAATCTTCTTTGAGTTCATCAGGTAACATCTAGGATTCAATATGAGTCCAACTTAAGTCCAAGTCATGTGACTCGAGTTATAAACCACAGTTACATGAAATACACATCTGTCAAATGCTGTAAGCGGCAGAAGTGATGAAAGATTTTATACTTCTTTTCCTCAAGTGGTACCACATGAAGTATTAGAAGCCTTGCTTGAGTCCAGCCAGCCTTATAAAACCTTTAGCTTCCAACCTTTAGCAGAGGAGGCTAGGGCACATCCTCGCTTCCTCTACAGGTACAGTAGTGTCCCCTTTTGCAGGTGGCCTGAAGTCCGGCTCATGCAAGGCTAAATGCTAGTGCTGATTATTGCTCCCCTTCACTTGACTGAGGCTACTGAGCAGATCTGTTATGTTAGGAAATGATAATATTGTTGCACTGCCTGTCAGCTCTGGGTTGGTCCCATTCTGTTGCGGAGCCTCAAAGCACAGGTAAGCTGCTCAGTCTGGCCCCTGTGAGGCATCTCCAGACCAAACAATGGCTGCCTTTGTTTCTCACATCTGCTCCTCTGGACTGACGTTCATTTCTACCCTTTTCTTACCTTTTATTTCATTCCTCTGCTTCTAGCTGTCCAGCGCTTCTGTTACCTTTTGTTTAAACCTCCGACACCGTCTGCAGCAAAGCATCGAGGCGTCAAACTGAGTGACGTTTTAACTGCGGGTGCCTGCAAATATTAACAGCTGTGCTTGACTTGATGTCTGGTCTCTTCCTCGTTAGCTTCCGAGGACACATGAGGAACCAGTCAGACGAACGGCTGCTAGTCGTCTCTTTTCCAGAGGAAATAAAAAAAAGCTGAATCCAGACTGAGCAGAAGTGGTTGGCAGAGTCGGACTTGGACCGTGACAGGAAGTCGCCTGCTCAGTCTGTCTAGAAGCAACGACAACAAAGCTTTTTCTCTGAGACACGCTCAGATGTGTCGGGTTAAAATAACAGAATAAATCAAAAGCCTATTGCTAACATTAACAGTTTTATAGTATTTCTGGCTTCCATTCAAGAATATTTAAAATCAAAAGTAAAGACAAAAACCAGTTTATACTCTTTTAAAATGTGTAAAAATGGGCAAAATAACACAAACATGACACCTGTGAGATGTCTGTCTGTGAGAATGGTCTTCGACTCTACGCGAGGACTTGACTCTTGTATGTTATCGATGTTTTCATGTCCTTAAATTATGCCAAAATACGTCAGTTTCACTCACACAGTTAAGGTTAATATCAGTTGGCTGTTAGTTAGATTTAACAGGGTTAAAGAGAGGACACTGCTGTGTTCTGGGTCAACGTCACGGGTGTACGATGAGAACTGGCGCCATTTCAGTCTATTGAGAATCACTAACCAAGTCTTCTAGCTTCAGGGTTTACTTCCATGTTGTGTTGCGTATATAAAAACATCCATGGATCAAAAATCATAGCAGTCATAATCCACCTTGTTTGCAGTGTGAGGTGTCCTATCGTCAGTTTTACAGACCGTACAGTACGACTTATGACTAGTAAACCGATCTTTGTGAAGAAATCACCTTTAAATAAGTTTTCTGGGCAACAGCGTCTACTTAGGACAACAGGAAGCAACTCACAAGGGCAGATACATGATTTACTATTTGGATTATTGTTCACAAACTGACCTGAATAGTAATCTATCATAATCACACAGTATACTTTAAAAAACATGTTGTTTGACGCATTATTTTGTCCTCTCTCGTCCAGGTCAGAGAGGCCTTCCTGACTCGACTTCTGGTGAAAGTAGGATGATGCAAGGCTCTGACAGGTGAGGTTTTATACACATATTGTGCTGAAGCGAGGAACGCTTTGGACTGAGCGATCGTTTGCTGCCTGCCTTGACACGCCGCCATTCGGAAAACAAGAGACGTATCCAAGGCAACGGCCAAACAATCGGCTCCACGGCCCCAGTGCCAATAAAGAGAAAGAGGCCAGAAAGGACAGGAAAAGCCCTGAGAACACCTGTTAAGACACACCTTAGGGCTCAGCAAATTCCTCCCAAGACCCTCACATCACAGCACCACAAATTATTCTGCATCTGCACCCTCATGAATTATGGGAGGACCACTTTCTTTTTGACACGACTGGACGAAGGACAATATGTTGAGTTTATTATAAGCAGGTTGACACTGCTGTCACATAATGGCCACTAATCGGTTAACATCACGACAAAACAAACATCTTTGACCATTTAAAGCTGGAGCCAAGATGACGTTTCTGCACTGTGACTTCTTCTCAATTAATACATAACACAGATATATCTGCGATAAACAAAATTTTGGCTCATTCAATCATGTTGTTGGAGCTCAAACGATTAGTTGATAAACTAATTTAAAAAAAAAAAAGGTTTTGAGTAGTTTTTCAAACCAAACAGTAAAATGTTCATATGTTCCAGCTTTTCAGCTGCTTTGAATCATTGAATAAAACTTCTATGAATCAAGAAGGTAATCGTCAGTAGTAGTGTCTTTTTACGGTCTTTTTCGCTTCCGACATGATACCGATATTGCAGCCTTGAGTACTGCCCGATACTGAAATCGATCCGATACGACATCAGCACTGATTGTAGAGTTTTATCAGTTATTTTGTAGTATGGAATGTCAGAAAAGGCTCGATCCAGTGATATTATTTAAACAGAGAACAATAGTCAGCAACAGTAGTTTTAATTTTAACCTTTAACATAAGAATATTCTAAAATTAAATAGAATAAATAAAAAAAATAAAAAATACCTCAAATTCGATAAAATAAAAAATATATATATTTTTAAATTACAGAATAACCACTAATTGAACTTAAACATATGCATATACTTAAAATTGCATAAAATAAATAAGAAAATAAATTAGAAAACCCTGGAAAATAACCTCAATAAATCCAATCAATCAATATCAATATCCGATGGGGACACCCCTGATCATCAGTGTGGCTGACTGTGGCCTCAAATTTAGGACAAAACACTAAAAATCTAATAATAAAAGCACCAAAATGAATGAAAGTGAATCCCTCCTCCTCCTTTACCAGCTTCTGTCGCTGTCAGAAAACTCAGCGGAGCTGTGGATGATTAACTTTTCATAAAGAAAGCATACGAAGTGATTGGCAGTCGACCAAGAACTCTCTCATGAGTCAGAGCCTCGCATTTAATACTCCAGCGTCTGGCAGGAGTCTGAGGCTGACACAGGAATTCGACAACCTTAAAAATAGTGCAGCGATGACTGTATGGTTCATCAGAGATTCAAGCGCTTTCCAAAAAGTGCAAAGCAGGCATGCTTGCCTTTTTTGGATTTCTCAATTTTTCGGCCTTCCAGTGAAATGTAGCTGGTTTGTAAAAGTTTAAACAGAAGTATAGAGTAAATCAGATTTAAGAGGCGAGGATGGCAGCAGCTTCCCCGTCTGACGACTGAGCAAGTGATGTGGATGAATGTGCTGGAATAACAAGATGGCTGGGTGAACTCCCCTCAGGGGGCTCTCCATGGTTTGGTCCAAAGCCAAGCTGAGCCGTGAGCAGCACTGGAGGAATCCAACCTCAACACGAGGAATTTGCATGACTTTGCAGAGTGATCTACACCAACACATTAGCCACGCAGCGGAGCGAGGTTCCTCTTTCTTCATTGCCTAGATCCTTCTGGAGAAATGAATCCTGAAGAATATCAGCTGTCTCTTTTATTTGTGCATTTTCTATCCATCTTTAACTCTTTGAGTGCCAGAAATTGAAAGTGCCTTGTTCCATTTTGAGTCATGTTTCTAGACCCACAGAATATTTTGTACTATGTCTCTGAAAACACTGAATAGCTCAAATGAAAGAAGAGACTCTCTATTTCATCATGGAAAAAATGTTTGTTTTTACCTTGTTCCATTCTTGTTTTATCAGAGGTAGAGTAGAGGACACTTTCACCAAAATCATCACTTTTTCTCCAGATTCTGTTTGTTTTGCTCTCTAATCTCGATCATCTCCACTTCCTGTTTTGATCTCTGTGGTGTATACCGTCTCTTTGCTCTGACTACATCTCCCAGAAGCCCCAAACTTACTCACAGGCTGTGTGAGAGCGCCCTCTCGTGTCCCTGCTGCAGAAAAAAAAACACTTTGACGTATGAATACGTCTTTGGCACTCAAAGAGTTAAACTCTCTTCTCGCTCTTGAGCATAAAAACAAAGTAAATGTGCAGATTCCCGACTGTTGACGTTGATCACAGGCCAAACTGGTGTTTTATTCATTTCCCAAAAAGTCTTACCCCCTCGTCCTAGACATGCATCGCTGTCTGGAAGTGTTTCCAGCGAGCCAGTGCCCCATATGGGGCAGACATGCTACAGCGGGCCAGAGATGTGTAAACCTGGCACTTCCAAAACATACACAGCGACGCTGCCAAGAACTGGATTATCTCAAGCAGTTTTCTGCACAACGGCAGCGGCCAACGCTTTCCTGATCTCCACAACCTTTCCCCGAGAAGCCGTTGGGTTGTGACCAATGACAAGAGACAGGTGCAGCCAATTAATAGAGAGTGACGCAGCGTCGGCTAACTTATAATTAGTGTCTGAGGTCCCGTTTAAGTTACACTGTCCACAAGGCTGGAGGACGGCTGTCTGAGAGAGCTAATCCAGAAAGGCAACCACTAGTCAATTAATCAACTGGCAACTAGCGTCATGATCAATTGTGTTAGCTTTTCTCTTTTATGCCGTTTTAAACAGAATCTCTGCTGAGAAATAGTGATTAAACTTTGGTAAATAAGCAGCAGAATAATCAAAAATTAAAGTTAGGGGCAGTAAGATGCACATTTCTATGGCACACTGGAAGGAAAACAGATTGAGTCGTTTTATTTGATCAGATGTACATTCCTGATGACTCAGCGTTGTATAATGATGCAATTTGGTTCAGTGAACAAATTTATCAGAAAATGAGTCTGCAATAGTTATTTTTATGTTGTTCTTTGAGTCCAAACGCCACATCTTCACTAATTCCACCTTCTTAAATGTGAATATTTGCTGGTTTTAATTTATTTTTCACTACATGCGGCTTAATTTCAACTCAAAACAGGCACAATATGAATGTGTATAATAGAGTTTTTTAAAGCAAACCAACAGATTTTTGTTGAGATGCAAGAATCTTATGAGACAGATTCATTAAAAACAAGTTCAAGTTTGATTATTTTAATCTGGATGGCTCATTGATCTTTTCGGAGTGTAAGTGCAGAGGTGTGTATTATTAAAGTCACACTCTGTTCGCTCCTCGTGTGATAACAGGAGATATAAATAACAGGAAGTGGCGTTGTGTTATCTCCAGTCTGGAGCTGCCAGAAGCCGCTCGCTCTCAGCTCCATATGGAAGCGTTTTGCTTCCCCAGTCATGCCCCGTCGGCTTGAACAAAAGTGGCGACTACCACATCCACTGCTTTCGGGACTTCATTCAGGAGTGTCCCCCCCCCTCTAAAGAGGCCCACTTCAAACACAGACTGGATCAATAGGGACATAAAAGAAAGCGTCAAACTGTGAGCAGGAACAGCAACAACATCCCAGCACGACGGATGGGACTCAGGTACAGTACAGCAGATAGTTTGGACCTGGTGTAAAAACTACTTTGGGTTCAGGGAGACTCCTGATCTCCAGGTTGTCTCAGCAGATAGAAGCAGCGTTTCCCCCTGAGTGAAGGTTACCAACGGTAACTGGAGCGCTTCAGTGGCTGCTTTTAACATCCCCTCTCCCTTTTTTTCCCAGGTGACCAGATACCAGTTGGAGTTCCCGGTTGTGCAGCTCAGAGCTCAGAGCGAAGCAGCAACAATGCCCCCTTTGTCCCGGACCAACACTGTACCTACCGGCCTGCTCTTTGATTCGCTGCCAAGACAAACCACTGTGTTGGGTTACAGTTCTTGTAGCAAAACAATCTGCGCTTGTGTTTAATATACTACAGTCTGCCTGCATTGGGCTGGCTGTCAGTCAGAGCGCGCGCGCACACACACACACACACACACACACACACACACACACACACACACACACAAATGACTGCACTCCTTATCCCATTAGCACTAATGAGAGAAGTTGATTATGTGTGTTGAGGGCTACCTGTTAAGAGGATATGGAGGAGGGAGATGAAAGATAAATGACTCCCTCCGTCCTGCTCGCTCGTCTCACACACCGTCGCCTCCCTCTCTCACCTTCGCTTCGCTCACACTGTTTGCTTCTGCTTCAGCACAGTCAGTAATTTGGTTCGAGTGCCAACATTCCTGTTTCAAACAGCAGCTCCACTGATGTTGGTCCAGTGAGCTACAACTGAGAGCTGCAAGATCTGTGGATGTCAATGACACCAGGATGGAAAGAAAGAAGCCGGAGCTACACTGAATTCATGAGATTATATTAATATGGTTATCAATTACCAAGTAGAACAGATGGATGATATTTCTGAAGCCAAAATGTTCTAAAAATGAGAGCTGCCATCTTGACATTTTGCAGCAATGAGGTCAACCTCCCCGACCAATCACATGCTGCAGCCAACCAACATTCTGTGGAGGTGTTTCAATCAACAGATCTGAAGATATTTGCTGTCAAAGTGAGGCAGTTATTCATGCATCAAGTGATCGCTGGATCAGGTCTGATCTTGTGGATTAACTGAATGCAGAACTGGAACGATTAGTTTGCTTAACTCATAGAGTGCCAGCCGATTTATAAAACAGGAAGTGCCTTGTGCCATTTTGAGTCATATTTCTAGACCCACAGAATATTTTGTACTATGACTCTGAAAACACTGAATCGCTCAAATGAAAGAAGAGAGTCTCTATTTCATCATGAAAAAAATTTTGTTTTTACCTTGTTCCATTCTTGTTTTATCAGAGGTAGAGTAGAGGACACTTTCACCAAAATCACCACTTTTTATTCAGATTCTGTTTGTTTTACTCTCTAATCTCGATCGTCTCCACTTCCTGTTTTGATCTCTGTGGTGTATACCGTCTCTTTATGCTCTGACTACATCTCCCAGAAGCCCCAGCATTGCTCACAGACTGCAGGAGACTGTTATCAGTGACCAGCTGCTGAAAACCCACTTTGACGGCAAAATACGTCAGTGGCACTCAAAGAGTTCATTGATGAATCCTGGTCATTTTGTTCTGGTGTTGTTTGGTGAAAGTGGCCTCTACTCTTCCTCTGATAAATGGATAGATGGTCTCTTCAGCTCTAAGTGAACTCGCTCACAGAGGCGCTTCACTTTCTCTCTGCATTAAACAGTTCAACAGCTCCCCCCTCAGGTTTGTCTGCTGTATTACAAGCTGCCAGTGATCAAACACCCTGCAGACTGATTTCTAAAACAATCTGTTGCATGTTCTTTATATTTGTGGTCTCGGACGTACCTGCGGCTCGTCTTCTTCTCTCGCTCGTCCTCGCCAGGATGTGAAGTTTTCTCTGGGCCTTTTTCTTTCTTTAGCTTGTTACTGATGAGCTCCTTCATCCTCTCTTTCTCATCAGAGTCGTACTCTTCATCTGCTCCCACGTCGTCTTCGACGTCACTATCATCTGTCTGGAGGAGACAACACAAAGACAGATACATTTACAATCAGAGGAAAGTGACTCTGGGATATTTGTTCTGCAGCAAAAAGAGACTTCAGAGTCAGACTGACCTCAGCTGTGTCTCCTGACGCCCCCTTCTTTCTTTTCCTTGGAAAAAGACAAGGGTTATGAATGTAGGAGAAGATGCTTATTGTATTATTATTACTCCATGACTGTACATACTTATCAACAGCTGGAACAGAGCTCAGCCTGGGGTCATCTTTCAGGAGGTCGTGGCTGCTTTTGCTTTTTCCCTTCATTGTCTGAACAAACATGAACGATGGTGAGAGACTGACTTTGTTTTTACACAGTTTGCCACTTTTTAACTTCAATGCAGCCTCAACTAAAACTTTCACTTCACTGTAACAGAAAATCATTTAAATCAGCAATTTCTTTAATCAACCAACAAACACATTTACGTTTTCAAAATCATGAGACACAAGATTTAAACAACAATAAGACTTTAAATGCTTCATGTAAATCATTTAATGTCTGCTTCTACTGTACCACCTGGAATCACCTGCAGGCAAAAGTACAGCTTTAAAAGCTGATCCAGTTAGGGATTTTAAAAATGTGGTGAAGGTTATGGAGACAGAGTCCACCGCAGTCTGTAACTGCTGTCTTTTTCTCTTAAGGCTTTATTTGCAAGTTTAATGTATGTTTTATAATTATAATGTCCAGTATGTGTTTAAATGTTTGCTGTATGTAACTGCAACTTGGTGCTGCTGCTGTCGTCTGAACCAGGGCTCCCTTGGAAAAAAAGAGATCTTGCAATCTCAGTGGGACTCACCTGGTTAAATAAAGGTTAAATCAGTTAGGTCAGTTCATGATCTAGAACTCGGGATGGTAGTTCAGTACCTGGCTCACTTGATTCACCATCTCCTCTTCCTCTTCAGCTTCCTCTCCAAATGACAACAGACTGAAGTTCCTAAAAAAAAAAAAGTCAACAAAGTATCGGCAATGAAGCTTCAAGGACAAACAAACATGATAGTGAAGATGGCAAATAAGAAAAAGCGGGAAAAAAATGACTGAACTGCTGACTGGATATTGAAGACTGCTACATTATGAAATGAATCATTTACTGATGAGTTGAAGCTACTTTCCAGTGACACTTTTTGTTACAGCACATGTGTCTGCTGGTGGTTGTCGGGTTTCTGGCACTTATTGAGTGGATTAAACAGTTAAAGAAAAAAAATGAACAAAAGAGACCCAACAAATAAAACCTCATCAAAATAAACCAACAGAGTTTTCAGCACCTGCAGGATGGACAGATGAAGTCTGACTCACTTTGTGGCTTTTGACTGTGATTTTTTTCCTTCCTCTTTGTCTTTCTCCTTTTTGGCTTTCTTTGTTTCTCTTGGTGTGATATCATCAAACGGATTGTAAAGCACCTGGATGAGACAAAACACTGATAAATCATCACAGGCAGGAAAAAAGTTGTCAAGCAAGAGGAAGAAGAGGAGGAAAATACCTCAGCAGTTCTGATCTTGTGAGGATTCAAAGGTCTTTCGTCGTCGTCGCATTCAACGTCTGCCAATCTGAGCATATTATAGAGTGTGTCTCCTGTGACCTGCAGTGGCCATTGTTGAGAGAACATAAGGCTGAGTAATTTCAGAACTGAACACAAGATGGATATATTTCTGTAAATGGAAGCATTTCGTCAGATTCACCTTTCCGAATATGGTGTGTTTGTTGTTGAGCTCATCTGCACGTCCCAAGGTGAAGAAAAACTGACTGCCGTTATCATGTGGGCCAGCGTTTGCCATAGCAACCAAACCTCTCCGATTGAAGCGCAGCCTGGAGTGAAATTCATCCTACAAGTTTCAAAAAGACATCATCATCATGTGTATAAAATCTGGGTCAGAAGAATTTTAACACATTTTATACATATATATATATAAAAGACGCAGAAAAGCAGTCTGACCTTGAATGGACGTCCATAGATGGACTCTCCACCTGTCCCTGTTCCAGTGGGATCCCCTCCCTGAACAATGAACTCACGCACCACTCTGTGAAACACCGTCCCATCATAGTAACCTAGGCAACAGAGAAGAACAAGCTTTTACTTTATAGGCCTGTCATTCCTGGACAATTTATTTGTAACTTCCTGGTAATAATCATGTAATTTGGTTACAAGAAAAACACACAGTATGCCATCTGTGCACTTCTGATACATAAAGTTCAATCGTTTCCTAAGTATTTTAAGCAGCTGGTCATTTGTTGAAAAAAAAAATCTGATATAGCTCAAGCAATATAAAGATGAACACATATTAAGACATTTTGTCTAAAAAGAGAGAGCTTAATAAACATCAAAGCAGTCTAAACTATCATGAAATAGGTTCCTTTGGCTGTAAAATGTGCAACCACAACAATATAATGAAACAAAATAATCACAAAAGAATAAAAAGTGAGTATGATAAGAAAAGATAAAGTTGTGTTCTCCTGAGTATTTGCAATACAAGTGGCAAACAGATGCAGATGTTTGAATAAACCTGAAGAGCTGGATTTTACTCTCACCTTCCATGCACAGTTGCACAAAGTTCCTGCATGCTTTAGGAGCCTCTTTGGACCACAATTCAATGTCAATTTCTCCTGCTGATGTCTTCAACAGCACCTGCCACATCACATTTAAATACCATATTATAAGTTAGGTACAGTACACACATGCACATATACGTATATGGCATATGGCATCGATCATTAATGATCGATGCCTTTTAAGAACTCTAAAAGTTAAGTATATAGATAAGTATTATGTGAAAAGGCGTCTTAAAAGACACAATGAAGTAGAAATAGCAAAAAGTCGCGCTCACCTTTCCATTTGATGGTGGTTCTTGGATGTAAATATTACTCATTCTGCTGCCGACGTTTGTCGTTAAAGCAAGAAAATATGCTTTTGCACTGCCTGATACTCTAAAATATAATACTCCGTTGTGTAATTCAATCGATTATGTTTGTCAGATTTGCTTCCTTTGGTAGGAAATATTATTCTTCGCTGACTACAGCCATATTGGCTATGTATGTGAGTTTGTTGTTTACTTCCGAGTACGTGGGGGGTCCACCACAACAACATTGTTTATTTATTTAACGATTTGCAAATTAACATGAAAATAAGTTCCTCAAATATATATACTGCCCTCAGTAAATTATAAATTCACGTGAATGTCATTTTGCAAATGGACTGGCGACAGAACAATCCTCAGCAATATTACAGACACCCCCGGACAGCTGAGATTTGGTTTGATCCAAGTGTTCCATGACAGTACACCCGCGGAAACAACAGAGTACTTTAGTTCCACTACAGCTAACCTGCGTGTATAGCGCCTAAAAGACCCTATTTAATTTATTAAAATACAACCTTCCTAAAATACATTATTTAGACTCACTGCCTAATGATTTGTTGGTTTTAATAAAACATGGCAGTATAATAACCAGTAAGAGAGAATTCAGAAGTCTGGCGCCGAACGGAAGTACCATAACGCAGAGGGGACAATACTGAAGACTGGCAGCAATGGCGGCGGCTGACAACAATGTGGAACTTAAGCGAAAAGCCGATGACTTTAAGGATGAAGAAGGGGATGGAGAAGACGATGAGTGGGTCGGGCCTATGCCAAGCGAAGCTACCAAAGTCAAGAAAAGGAAAGGTTAGTTTCTGGCTGTTGGAAACTGCGCCACATTCTAGATTTGTCTGAGACTCCTGCTAAATTATGCTAACCATGCTAACCAGTCTCCCGCTAACTCCTGCGTGTTTTTGTTTTGCTGTTTTTTCCCTTCAGTGCTCGAATATGAGCGTGTTTACCTGGACAACCTCCCATCAGCTGCCATGTATGAACGGAGCTACATGCACAGAGACGTTATCACACAGATAGCCTGCTCCAAGTAAGAGATAAACAGCACCCCTGACAGCTGTCTCACTTCATGGTGTCCACACACCTTATTCAAAAAGGATATGTTATGTATCACTCGTTAAGGAGCTTTATAGGATGTCAGTATTTCATACTTTGTGTCAAAATAACGTTATAAATGTCTGCAAATCTGTAAGTGGACAGAAACATTCATAAAGTTTTAATTATTGTGGATTAAGATAGTGTTTGTGCTTTTTATGTGAGGATCTCATTTCACTTTTTCCTTATTAATTATATCCATTAAATCTGCATTAAATCAACTCTTCCTACACAGTGGTGGCTACATGTTTAATGATTTGATGTACTTTATTATAATTTATTTCTATTTGTCTGCCACTGGCTTTGTTTCTGATGACAGTAAATATTCATTTCTTTTTCAGGACAGACTTTATTATCACAGCCAGCCAGGATGGTCATGTCAAGTTCTGGAAGAAGAAAGAAGACGAAGGAATAGAGTTTGTCAAACACTTTCGGAGCCACCTCGGTAAGCAATCAAATTTGTCACTTATTTGTTTGATTATTTATATTGCATGACAAGGAATACAGGACTGGTTAACCCTAACCCTATTTTAGAGTTAGCACTTTGTATTGTATAATCAGATATAACCTTTGTCGTATGTTCTGATGAGTACTGACTTAGTTCTTGTGTCTTCTTCTGCAGGTGTGATAGAAAGCATTGCAGTGAGTGCTGAAGGCGCCCTCCTCTGTTCTGTTGGTGATGATCAGGCCATGAAAGTGTTTGATGTTGTCAACTTTGACATGATCAATATGCTGAAGCTGGGGTGAGTTATTATTACAAACTAACTGTACTTTTTGTGATGTGACAGAACATGTTTCCAAAGACACAGCAACGTCCTTTTCCAGTGTAACAGGATGTTTCTGTCTCTCCTCTGTGCAGATTTCACCCAGGCCAGTCTGAGTGGATCTACAATCCCGGGGATGCCATTTCCACGGTGGCGTGCTCGGAAAAATCCACAGGGAAGATCTTTGTCTACGATGGAAGGGGAAGCAACCAGCCCCTGCACGTCTTTGACAAGATGCACTCCTCGCCGCTGTCCCAAATCCGCCTGAATCCCAAATTTCGAGTCATCGTCTCTGCTGACAAAGCGGGAATGCTGGAATACTGGACTGGCCTCCGAAGTGAATTCAAGTTCCCCAAGCATGTGCACTGGGAATACAAAACAGACACAGACTTGTATGAATTTGCAAAACACAAAACGTATCCCACCAGCCTCGCGTTTTCTCCCGATGGGATGAAAATGGCCACCATCGCTTCTGACAGGAAAGTACGGATCTTCCGCTTCCTAACAGGGAAGCTGATGAGGGTGTTCGATGAGTCGTTAACTGTAAGCTCTCACACTTTCACCGCTCAGCCTGGATCTGTACTGCTGTGGCTGATTCACATGCTTATCACAGCTGCTTCATGTGATAGATGTTCACAGAGTTGCAGCAGATGAGGCAGCAGCTGCCCGACATGGAGTTCGGGAGGCGGATGGCTGTGGAGAGAGAGCTGGAGAAGGTGGACGGCATCCGTCTGACCAACATCATCTTTGATGAGACTGGCCACTTTGTGCTCTACGGGACGATGCTGGGCATCAAAGTGATCAATGTGGAAACCAACAGGTATGTTCATGTGAAGGGGGAGAGCGTCTGGAAGTGATTAAAGGTTAACTCTGATATTTTTAAGCCTGGAACCTTCTCATGTTTTTGTGTCTAATGCCTCGTTCACACTACACAATTTTAAGCCAGTCGGCAGGTCGACGACAGTTTTTTCACACCCCTCCCCCAGATTGGGGTGAGGCAGTCATTCGCTCTGCGAGCCTTTGTTGTTCAAGTGTGAACACCTCAAAGATGGCAGTCATAAGCTCGCTGACGTCTTGACTGTTTGTCGCTGACGAAAACTGAGCCGTTTCAGTGATCACTCTAAACACTACATCATTTATGCATTTAGAAAACAATGACAAAAAACTCTGACCCTGGTCCAGTAGTGATGGAGAGCTGCTCACTCTGGACTCTTGAGCTGACAGCATCATTTATGTCCTCTAAAAGTATTTATTTTTACCATGACGACAGGGTCTGGTTGTTGTCACAAGTGTCTGACAAAGTCTAGTTTAAGGAGAAGACTTTTTCTAAAACCTGGTGATGTGACGTGTTGTTTGAAGACAATGATGAAAACATAAGAGTGCAGAAAACGAAGCTTAGTGCTGTTAAAAGATTTTCACTGTCATGACTGATGACGATGTGGACGAGGTACTTGAATTCTCTTCATTTGAGCAAGAGTGGATGGATATTCCCTTTGAGTAACAGAAGTTACCCTTTAATAAAACCTGGATTTAAAGCCTCTGGTTGAGGTCAAATACCAGATGAATATTTCTGGTCTGGTTCCTCAGATGTGTGCGGATCCTGGGGAAGCTGGAGAACATCCGTGTGGTCCAGCTCAGTCTGTTCCAGGGGGTTGCGAAGGCCATGCAGGTGGCGCCCACCGTGGAGATGAAGGCGTCTGATAACCCTGCTTTAGAGAACGTGGAGCCTGACCCGACAATCTTCTGCACGGCGTTTAAGAAGAACCGCTTCTATATGGTGAGAGGACGAGCCGTTCACATTAACATGATGTTTGTTCCACTATTATCTGTCTTATGGCATCGCTCTGCTTCCTCCAATGAAGTTCTCAAAGAGAGAACCAGAGGATACAAAGAGCGCCGACTCTGACCGAGACATCTTCAATGAGAAGCCGTCGAAGGAAGAGGTGATGGCCGCCACGCAGGCTGAGGGTCCGAAGAGAGTTTCTGACAGCGCCATCATCCACACCACCATGGGAGACATCCACATCAAGCTGTTCCCCGTAGAGTACGAGAGCTGGACGTCACTAGCAGGTCTCCTCCACGCTTCACAAGATATTAACTCCACTTTCCTGCTTCCAGATGCCCCAAAACTGTGGAGAACTTCTGTGTCCACAGCAGGAACGGCTACTACAACGGCCACATCTTCCACAGAGTGATCAAGGTAGGCTTCCCTCTCTGGGTCACTGAGTCCTGTTCAGGTTCAAGTCCCAATCTGAAGGTCCATCTGTCGTCTGCAGGGCTTCATGATCCAGACAGGAGACCCCACAGGAACAGGGATGGGAGGTGAGAGCATCTGGGGAGGAGAGTTTGAGGACGAGTTCCACGCCACACTGCGACACGACCGCCCGTACACGCTCAGTATGGCCAACGGAGGCCCAGGAACCAACGGATCGCAGTTCTTCGTCACGGTCGTACCAACTGTAAGTAGTCGTCATCACTCCTGAGACTCATCACTAGTTCACATTAACGAAGAGTCTCTGGAAATATATCTGTGCCATCTGATTTTCAATTTGAATTTCTAGCACGCATTTTTATTTCTGACACTTATTTTTTCTCAATTGTAAAATAAATTCAGTGTAGATGTTGAATTTCCTTATATTGAATTTTCAAAAACTGAATATTTTCATTACAGGGTCAGAAATATTGTCAGAAATAAAAATGTGTGCTAGAAATTCAATGGTTTTAAAATTCAAACTCGAACTCTCAAAGTCTTAAAATGTCTTAATTTAAAATCTGGGTAATTAAGGTCTGAAATTGTCTTAAATTTACTGTAAATTTGCTGTAGATGTTAAATTTTCCAATGGTGCATTTAATGCCAATAGGAAAACACAGCATTCAGAGATTTACTGCAATTTTTCATGTTATTTTGTTCACAAAGTTCACTTCTTTGTTCTAGAAAGTTGTGAAATCAATTGTTGTAAGTGTTAAAGGGCTGAAAAAAAGAGATTCATCGGCCATCAGATTTTTTTCGGCCTTAAAAACTCCATATTGTTCAGGCTCTACAAAGAATTGACTATTTTTTTTTACCAAGGAAATTGTTATGACGTTTTTGGGTCTTAAATTATATTTGTTGAGGTCTTTGACTTTTTAAGAAGCCTTTTTTAACGCGCTGCTGTATCTGTGCTCTCAGCCGTGGCTCGACAACAAGCACACCGTGTTTGGAAGATGCACTAAAGGCATGGAGGCCGTCCAGAGGATCTCCAACGTCAAGGTCAACCCCAAGACGGACAAACCGTACGAAGACATCAGCATCATCAACATCACCATCAAGTGATCGTATGTCTCGTGTCCTGTACAGTGTGTTTTTTTCCCCCCTTTTTCTTTTTTACCAGAATGACATATTAAAGAATGCTTTGAGGATTTACTAAGAATTATTTTCAGTTCAGTAATAATAATTTCAAGGAAGAAGCAACCAGCCAGAAGAATCAGGTCAATCAGTTTATTTTACAGCAACACAGTCTGAATAATTTACAAAAGCAATTATCAAGTCCACTGGTAACAAACGTCTGGATGCTCTTTGTGCTTCTACGTCTCAAAACAAATGGAAATTTATGTATTTTTCACAAACAATATGGAAAGGCTTTTCACACGTGCATTTTTTTTTATTTATTAGTACTTTTATACATAGATACATGTAGTAAACATTACATAGCAATGAATTCAGATTAAATCAAAGTCATATGATGCTTCTTAATAACAAGACAAGTGTCAGTGTTCAGGCTTAATGTTTCACATTTTACGTCATCACTGAAGGCTGCTGTTTAAAGGTGTACCGAGTCCAGAGCGCTCCAGACACATGAGATGTTTAAATAGGATTTTTATTTTTAATACTAAGAAACAGCAGACAGCTCATGTGGCTGAGAGGCAGCAAACAAGTGCATTCGACACTCCTCATAACGGAGGCGTTTTTAAAAACTCAAAGTGACATAAATAAGTTCAGTAAACAGTTTGTTCTGTAACAGAAACTGGTGCGCAGTTTCAAGACCAGCTGTGGCATCAAATAGGATCACACAGTTTGTTTAAAACAAAGACAAAAAAAAAAACACACACATAACTTAAAGACCCCATGGATCATCGACTGCTATTGCTCACATTAGATGTCAAGGCAAAGTGAGGACAGAGCAGAAATGTGAACATGTGACCAGCAGTCGTCTGGGTCGATTAAAGGGACAGTTCAGGAGCAAAGTGCTGCTGTGGATGCATTTTATACAACTAAGTACATCATTATCAGTTTAACTGTACGCTATATTTACAACAGTTTCACTGCCAACAAGGAGCTGAAGCTGTTTTCTGTGCTCTCATCAAAGCAACCAGACTCCATTGAAAAAAACTGTAATTTTACCTCTCAGTTAATAGCAGTCACTGGTCTACAGCTGCATCGATCGATTCAACAGTTTGTTATCATGTGACTTTGGTGAATGTAGACTAACTAAAATCACACAGTAACACTAAAAATTTAATCAACAAACTAACTGATGGAGGCGGTGGTAGACCAGCAGCTCCTGTGTTCTTTGAGGTTAAATCACTGTTTTTTTCAATGGAGTTTTGTGGCTTTTGCAGAGCAGAAAAGACAGACTGTACAGCAGTCTCACAGCAAGGCAAACCAGTGAAACTACTCCAAATACAGCATCCAAAACCAGATGTTGACATTTTTCTCTGCTTCCCTATCGATTATTATGAAGAAGCTCATTCATCACAACACTGAGAAACACCAGGACTATCCCTTTAATTTCTGTCCCGTCTCACCTGCAAATAAACCGACTGTAGCTAAAAGGGTTGTTTATTTCTCAAGGTTATATCATGTGTTGTCTGGGTATACTGAGCCAACAGAAGGTACTAAATAATACTATCAGTACGGTATAGACTAGTGTGTGTTTGGTTAAGACTGGCCTCACATGAGGACAGATCAGAGTTCATTCTATTAGGTGAACAGCTCATCTCAGGTTAGAGCTAATAGAGTTAAACACTGGAAGCTGCCTTAGAAATGAAGCATGATGGGAGTTTGTAGTCTTCAGGGTAGTTGGTTTTGTAGTTTCCATGTTCTGACTGTATTAACATCTTAGTTTTCTTTGCCCACGTCTGTGCACAGACAAGGAAAGATGAGGAGGGCCGGCTCACAGCCGCAGCCTGAAAGTTAAAGTATGGAGGTGGAGGGAGAGCCGATGAGCTGGGATCAGGTTCAGTTAGGTGAGTCACAGGGTTTAAAGTTAGGCCACGTCCAGGACGCCGGCCGCCACCAGCTGCCTGGAGAGCCAGTCCAGCCCCTCGTGGAGGCCCATCCCACTGCGAGCGTCGCAGCCCTGGATGTGCCAGCTCCGCCCACAGCACAGCTTGTGGAGGCTCAGCAGCTCCGTCATCTCCTCCACCGACACGACACCGGGAACGTCCTGCAGAAAGGCAAGTCATCACCAACGCTGCTCTGAGCTCACACACCACACAGTTTGGTATTTACAGAGTGGAAAGAGAGATCTGCAGCAAAATATTACAACATTAGTGGTGAAAAGTGACACTCAGTATTTCATAAAGCCCAATATTTAATCCTCAAATTTCTTTTTTTGTCCACAAATCAAAGATAATTCAGTTTCCTGTCACAGAGGAGAAAAGAAACTTTACTGGTTGCAGGGGAACGTAATAGTTAAAAAATAATCGATTAATCATACAGCTCGACAGTCACGGGTGGGATTCGAACCCTCAGCTTCTGGCATCCAGGAATCAGCTTTATTGGCCAAGCTTGTGTGCACATAGAGAAGATTTAATTCTGGTTGTTAATAGAGATGGGAAAAATATCTATATGGCAATATATCGCGTCACTTTTTCTTCTGCGATAATATCAATTATTAATTTCTTATTAAAAGAAAAAAGCACATTGAAGTAAAAAAATAAATACAAAATATAACAATATACAATAATATATAATAAAATGTGTTCATTTTCATACCTGTTTGTTTGCAAAGATGAGCAACAAGGCGTCTCTGAGCTCCTTCTCCGTCAGTAGTTTGGCCAGTTCGCTGTGAGCCTCCATCAGTCGGTCCCGGTGGCAGCTGTCGATGACGAACACCACCGCTGCAACGACACAGTGAGCCGTTAACTTCCAGCTAACGACTTTTCAAATGTGATGCAGAGTCAGTTAAAGAGCCAAAAAGAAGTAGGATTCATGTTTAAGTCACTGCTCATAACAAGTCAACAACCTTCAGTTTTCATGTTCAGGAAGTAACATGTTGGTGTGTATCAACAGTGTACGGAGGACACGCGGTACCTTGAGTGTTCAGATAATAGTGTTTCCACAGAGGTCTCAGCTTATGTTTTCCACCCACGTCCCAGATGGTGAATTTCAGATTCTTATATTCAACCGTCTCCACATTGAAACCTTTAAAAAAGAAAGAAAGAAAGAAAAGCTTCAGAATAAGAGGTGTATTTTCCTGAGGCTCGTTAGGAGCTGATCAGACTCTTTACCGATGGTGGGGATGGGCTGCATGAACTCATCTTGCTTCAGCTTGAAGAGGATGGTGGTTTTTCCAGCTCCGTCCAGCCCCAGCGTGACGACACGGATCTCCATCTTCGGACCGATGTGGACCCGGTTGTCCTGAATCCAGAGCACATTACCGAGATGAAAAAAAAACAAACAAACTGAGATTTAGACATGTTAGATAATTTATCTTGTTTTAAGAAATAACTTCTTATTTTAAGTGTTCAACTTTACACTATAATCTTAAATCTTTTTTGTCTCAAACAGGGGAAAAAAATAACTTATTACATTGCTCTCATCAGATAAACCTCGTTTTAAGATTCAGTAACAAACTCAAGTTGCTTGATTCAAGAGTTACAGAAAAAAAACAAGCATTTTCTGCTTGTTTTTATTGTATGTCACATATTTTAGGTCTTTAAAAAATTAAATTTGAAATAATCTCATCTTAAAACCAGCATTTTCTGCTTATATTTAGTCTGTTTCGCTTAATTTGGGTACTTTGGATTGGCTAAATGGACAAATTTTGTGTATAAGACAAATATGATTATTATTATTTGAAACAGCTTATTTTAAGCATTCTAAATACATCTTATTTCCACATTTAACATCTTAATTCCAGAACTCTTGTCAAGTGAAATTATCTCTCTGCATGGACAGATGATATCACTTGTTTTGAGGAACTTATTTGTCAGATTTAGTGTTTTTATCTTGTTTTTAGACATCCCTTCTGTGCAGCGTCATGGCTGGCTGGTGGGTGTGGGGACGGAGCGTACCTTGGTGAAGGTGACGGGGATGCCGGCGTCCAGCTGGATGTGGTCGGCCAGCTCTGTGAACTGGTGCTGCTGCTTCTGCAGAGTCTCCAGCAGACAGTTGATCTCCTGCTTCGCCAGAACGACTCTGCAGTCGTCCTGCAGGACAGAAGCAACACGTCACTGTGTAGCTTGTGTTTCAGCCTGATGATCGGTTTTTAAAAACCACTCTTACCTGCTGAAGTGTCTTCTCACAGTGCAGGCAGGCGGTGGACACCTGAGACAGCAGGATGGTCATGTCCTCCTGCTGCTGCCTCAGCCAGATCAGCCGCTCCCTGACGTGGGCGTCCACCACGCTCAGCGCCATCTCCTCCTGCCGACACAGCGTCTCGTGGAGGTCGGCGAAGTACGCTCGGACGCAGGACCGTGCGCTCTCTGCAGTGCCGGGGACCTGACGGAGACATGGATGGAGACGTCAACGTCAGGAGAAAAGACACTGGTGTGATGGGTGGAAAGAAGCGCTGCTTCTCGGCTCACATGTTCAGTGTGCGCCATGCCGACGCCGTCCTCCACGATCTGCTCTCCGCCTTCTATCTGCTGCACGATGCCCACCAGCTTCCTGGAGTACTCGGACACTTCGTCTGTGAAGGTGCGGATGCAGTGGGCCATGTCCAAGATGGAGGCACGGATCTGATGGGCTTCAGTCTCCAGAACGGCGTGCTGAAACAAAAGATGTGCATGAGTGAATCTCTTTGGACGAGGACAATGAACACAAGGCTAGAGCTGGGTATCGTTCAAAATTTGTTGATACGATGCTAATTTCAATACCAGTTCCAGAACTATAGTTTTTTTTGATGGCTTAATAACTTATTTCTGTGTAATTTAGGTCATCATCAGTATTATTTTATTGTAATAATTATTATAATTTATTTAACATATTATAATTTAATTGTTATGTTTTTTCAGTACCTCAATAGGATATTTTTATGTAATTTGGGCTTTAATCGTGGGAATCATCAGTATTATTTTATTATTATTATTATTATCATTATTATTATATTTCAACTCAAAGGTTATTTTAGTGTAATATGTTTTTTTTTCATGGTAGACATACTACACAATGGTCTGATGATGATCAACAGTCACAGGCTGCTACCAGTTCCTCTTTAGGACCCTGGGGAGTGAGAGTTTACCTTATGGTGTGTTCACTGGAAGTCAGAACGTGGAGTTCAGATCATCTTAACCTTAAAGTTTAGTGCTCCCAGCTCTTCCAGCCTTACAGACGAACAACAAAACATGGAGCTACTGTTTACATCAGTAGCAGATAGCATGAATTCTGTGTCTGGTTGGTGAGATTCACGGAGGGTTCTGATTTAAATTCTGACATGGAGCTTGGAGAAAATTCCAACAATTATGTACAACTTGAACGCACCATGAAGCCAAACACACATGCTGGGCTCCCGATGCTGCTGCAATGACATTAATCATCTGTTTCACTGATGATGTTTGTCTCCTTATGTTGGATCAGTGTCTCTATGAATCTGAAGGGAACATGTCCCCCCCCCCGTCTAAAGAGACATCTGAGAGCATGGTTCACAGACACTTCAGTATCAGAATTTGGCACTAAAAATAAGATCTTTTTTTTTGATACCGATAGGATCGGAGCTTGTCGGTCGGTGCTGCAGAAGGTTTTTTTTTTTTATTCAGTACCCAGCCCTACAGGAGACTGGATTGTTCTGAACTACCTTATGTCCCTGGTGCTTGCCGTACTCCTTGCACACGCAGCACATGAGGGGTCCGGACTGGCACGCCTCCTCCAGGCAGACGAACTCGATGGCGTGGACCTGATGCTGTGGACACAGAGTCTTCTCATGTGGCTTGTCAGCCAGCGGCACCCGGCGGTGTTTGGCCAGCGTTCGGGTGGAGTGGGTGAGCTGTGAGCACTCTGCACACAGGTGGGTGGCGCAGACGGTGCAGTACATGGAGGCGGTGTGGCTCTCGTCCTCATCACAGCGGATTATACACTGGATGAAAGGAGAGAGGCGGTGAGAAGGTGCTGGGGGAGTAAAGAGTAATGCCTCTGTATCTGAAGCTGGAGCTCTCTTACTTCTCCCATGCCTTTCAGGACGTCCTCAGCCACTCCTGATTGGTTGGTAGCTCCGTTCTGGAGTCGCTCCAGCAGCTCCAGCAGAGCAAAGTTCTTCTTCAGGCCCCAAACTCCAGAGTCCCCTAAGAAGAAGAGAAAATGACAGGGAGGAGGTGAGTAGGGCGATTACAGCCCAAAATAATCACCATCAGCCAGAATAAACGCTGATTATTTCCACATAAAAATGGTGTCTTAGCACTATTTATCCAGTAGATGGAGCACTGGCTCTAATCACTCTGCAGCACCTGACTTTTCAAGCGACACCAGCAACTGCAGTAGCGACACTTTCATGCAGTCGCCTCCAGTGTGAATTCAGTGCAGCCATGAAAAGTTCAAACCAATAACGTCCTTGTTGTTTATTCGTCTACGGTAACCATCATGAGGTCATGTCACTCTTAATTTGTAATGTTTGGATTCACTGAGGTTGTTGTTGGACTGTTTGTGTGACAAAAAAAAGATGGTAAAGAATGATGGCGCAGAGAAAATGTGATGAGAGCAGATATTTATTCATCTCATAACTCATTTTATTATTCAGTTATTACATTATTTTTTATTTCAGAGATGCACAAAGTCCACTTCTTTGTTCTTGAAAGTTGTATATCGTTATGCCTGTCAGGTAAGTGTTATTTTGTGTAACGATACATCAATTAACAATGAACTATTAAATCAATCAGCAACTTCGTAGTTTTTAAAAACACTGATTAACCGAAAAAATAATTCCTGGTCACAACTGTTAGATGTGGGCTTTTCTCTTGGTTGGATGGTCGCAACAAATCCAGACTCAGTCCAGGGAGACAGATGTGATTTATGTTACCATAGCAACGGAAATCCCCCTCACTCACCCAGCTCAGTGACCTGTCTGTCGAAGGGGCAGCGGACCGCTCTGCCATGGAGGGGCAGCCGGGTGAGACAATCATGGCACACAGTGTGTCCACAGAGCAGGAGACGAGGGACTTTGTCCCCCTGCAGAGAGAAGACGTCCTCACACACACCACACTCCAGCACCTGTGAGGCAAAAAAAAACACTGATTAACTTTCAGAAAACCTGTCTGCTGCACAGAGAAGCCAGCTGGCACTGATGTCTACATGTTTATATGGCTTCATGCTGAGGGATGCTCTACAAAGAGACAGGAAATACATACAGTGAAAGACTCTCCTGTGAGATAATAAGAAAAGAGCAAAATATTATCCTTTATTAGTCCCACAAATAGGGGAATTTGCATCATTACAGCAGTAAAGTGGATAGAAAAGGGCCTATAAAAATGAGAACATCAAAACAATTTAAACACTAACAAATAAGATGTATATTATGAGAGCTGCAGCACTCTGCAGATGTTATTGAATGAGTATGAATGTGTAAATGATGTCAGTGTGAGGTGCAGTCACATCATTTCTGCTGATCCTGAGCTGTGAGCTCTAATCTCATAATGTAAACACAAAAGAGCAGGTAGCATGACCTTACAGAGCTAGCGCTGCCACACAGAGGAGCTGCAGTCAAACCCAGTGACGCCAGCTAGCGATGCTAAGCTGTTAGCATGCTGCAGCCACAAACACCAGGCTGTGGTTTAGCACGAATCCAGCTCAGTCAATAGTGAAATCAAATAAGCGACACGACTCGCACACGTAGCTGTCGCAGTTTCTAACGGACAGTTTTTTTTTTTCATCCATTGCTGCCAACGCAGCAGCAGCAGCAGTCAACCAAAAACCAGCAGCCACGAAGGCGAGCCTGCTGTCGATCCTGCGTGTAACAACATGATAGCTGAGAACGCAAAGATTTTGTGGCTTTTAGTGAGGATATAATATGACAACATAACAACCTTAACGGTGTTTCCGTGAGCCCCCCTCCCGTGTCGGACACAGGGCTCCATCGTCGCTACGGCGCCCTGCTTGTTTATTCCTGCTGCAGCAGCGGCCATTCTTGGACGACAGCGCAGAGGTGTGTGCAGGAGCAAGAGGACAACCCGCAGGTACTTCCGGTTTCGCTCGGCGTAGTGTTAGCCGGTATTAGCATACAGTGCCGTTCTTTGGTCTTTTAACGTTTTGTTTCGTTTCATAAGAGTACAGAACCTTATTATCATGTCACAAATTTAATTTATAGATGTAATGTCGATAACGTAACAGAAATTTCGTCACTTTGCGATGTCACCTAATTGCATAGGTGCCCATGCGCATTGGTTCAAGTTAAATACATGGCACAGGAAATATATTTATTATTTCAAGTACAATGTTACCTTATACTTAGAATAATAAATATTATTATTTCAAGTGTTGCAACACATTGTATAGCAAATACAGTTTTCACATGCTTATGATTGAACTCTTTTAAAGCACTTAAAAATCATTTTTTAATCATTCTACATATTGAGTTACCTTGTGTTTGAAAGTATTACATTACTTTTTAGGGAAATCTACATATATCACTTGTTCACATTGAAAATGATCATTTCTACAATGCAATAACTGTTTTTAAATACCAATTTTTTTCCAGTCTGAATCGCTTTTGGGAAAGCAGCAATGACGTATTGTAGTTCAACACAGAGCGGAAGAATAATAAAACAAATCAAATATTGTCACTGGACAAGTTTTTTACTCCAGACTCAAATCTAAATACTTCTTCAAGCACTGATGAAAATAAAAGTATGTTTCTGTTACGTCACGCTCAATCGCAGTGCTAGATATTACAGTTATACGGACTACGAGTCCCATAAGACAACACGGTTTGTCCCACGTTGATGACGTAATTCAGCGCGCCTCGCCTGACTCGAGCAAGAGGAGATTGTTGTTAGCTAGCAATTCTTTTAGCCGTTAACCGCCAACATAACGGTAAGCTTTTAAATTAAATATATGTACATATTTGAAATAGCTGTTCGGTGTGTTAATGGGTTTGTCGTTATGTGTTTGTAATATCTGGATATGAGAATGTTTTCATTCTGTGCTACAGCTGTGTTTATACAGTGTTTTATATCATTTTATTTTCATTTAATTCCCCTCAGGTGTCTGATGTCTCAACAAGCGCAGCAGGCGGCGCCCTGCGCCCCAGACTCCCCTGCTCTGATGGTCACCAGCAATGTGCAGAAATATGCCATCAAGAAGAAGAAAGTCCTCAGTGCTGAAGAGGCCGAGCTGTTTGAGCTAACCCAGGCTGCTGGGATCACTGTGGACCAGGAGGTCTTCAAGTAAGTGCAATGAAAGCAGCATGAAGCGGAGGGGGAAAGCCTGGTTTCACATCCTTCCCCTCCTCCACAGGATCATAGTGGACCTGTTGAAGATGAACGTGGCTCCTCAAGCAGTCTTCCAGACCCTGAAGGCGATGTGTGCCGGCCAGAGGCTAGCTGACACCTGTGGGGAGACCTCCACCTCCTCCCACACTGCGAGCATGAGCACAGCACCAGCAGAGCCCAGAGGTTAGTGTCTGCAGCCTGATCCAGGACCAGCAGGAGAGGAGACCAGAGAGTCTTAGTCCACTTTAGCAGCATCAAACACACACGAAATAGACAATATATGGCATATAGAAAAAAAATGACACAAACACACTACGGCTAGCAAGTGAGTGGTTCTCCTCAGCTGTCCAGCAAAAGCAAAATAGTGTTTCAGTATGTGGTCATGGTCGACTAGAGCACAATATAATACAACATGTGTGTGCCTTGAGATATCTATCTGTATATATTATAACATGACACAATACCATGATGTGCCTAAAGGCTGTGTTTTAAATCACTTCCTGTTTACCACATAGCGGCCACACACACTAACTAACACTAAGCAGGCTTCTTTTGACAGTCACACTGGAAAAGTGACAAAACAGTCAGCTGTTATTCTAAAATCATGTTAATTTTGATGATGTAACAGGAAAAGCACGGCGAGTGTTACAGTCTCTTCAGGTGTCCATGACAACTGATGATGAGGCACTGTACACAACAGCAAGACCCTGAAAAGCATTCATGACTGCGACGTGTCGATACTTCGTATAAATTATCCTGCAAATCTGAAGACAGACACTGAAGCACAATTTCAGAATCAAATATTCTGTATTGATTTTTCTGCTTTGGGGTAATTCCCTTGTTAGCACAGCATGAGACAGTAAGAAATACAGTAAAACAACAAAAACATGAATTAATAGAATAAGTTTATAACATATTTTTAATAACAAAATAAAATTAAATGCAACGTTCAAATCATGGATATGACTTATAAATTATGACATACAAAGTTGTTAGAGTGCAAGTTTGCTGTGCAAATGAGTTATTTAATATTATTTTAAAATTAATTAGTGATTTTAAAGGCTCAGGAGGGTTAGGCTTTGATATTTTCAATATGAAAAGTAATAGCTGATTGACCTAACTTGCACCTGACTGGAGCTACACATCCCTCTGTAACTGAAAAAATGAAAAAGAACAATGAAACCTAGTTTAAACCCATGTGTTTTTGTTATTCATGTGCTTATTATACTGGGAATGTAAATATGCATCATATGTTTGCATTCTTTTGCAAAATAATGCTGCAGTAAATCGCCTCTTACTGTCAGATAGTCTCTAAAGTTTTGGTTAGAAGGAACAAGACAAACAGAGGTGAAATGGAAACACTTTGCTTGTTGACGCCACTGGTTTGTGTGTCTGGATCTTTTCTACACAGAGCAGGAGCTCAAGGTCGACTAACGCTCGCAGCTTTTCACAACAAACTTTTACCTTTCACTTTGCTCTCCTTATTCTCCCTGAGCTCTTTGCTTTTCAAGCATGTGCAATATTCACATTCCTTCACTTATAAGTAGTGTGCCCACTGCAGCAGAGGTTGTGGTCCTGCCCTGAGCTCCAGCTCATCCCTGAGGTTTCCCTCTCAGGATGTGCACTAGATATAGAAGCTGACCTTCACTGTGTGCATGTCACGCTGCTTTCTAATTTCTTTTCTATCCCCCTTCAATTCTGTGTCTTTTTTTCTTGTTTACTGAAGAAGAGGACTCTGGGAAGAGCCCTAAGCCCTCTGCTGCCCCCCCCTCAGCGTCGGGCCCCAGAGCCACAAGGGTCAACACTAAGATTGTGGTCTACGGCCCCCAAGACGCTAGCTCTCCTCACTCTCAAGGTCCCTTCTGTCTGCCTGCTGTCTGTTCTCACTCTGAGTGTTGTGTGTCTGCATCACTGTGTGGACCAGGACCGAACCAGAACCAGAACCATAACCACATGCTGTGCTGTCCTCATTTCATGAAGCACACTTCCTGTGTGGACCAGGAAGATAAAACCTGCCCTCAAGAGGACATAAAAACTGCACAGTTCAAATGTTTAAGTGGCCTGAAAGTTAGAAATATCTGTATAATGAGAGACATCATTAATAAGAGTAAAGGCAAATTAATTCACGAAAGGAATTAAACTTTTGTTTGCAGTTTAGTTAATAGAGCAGAATAGTTTTTTTTGTTCACCTGCCACAGCAGTGTAAAGAAAGTTATAGTAATAAAGAAACAATAATGAAATAATATCATAAGCAATAATAATAATAATAATATTTACAGTATGTACTACATTAAAAGGAAGAAATATATATTTTAATAGCAAATGAAACACACTAATTTGATAAATGAAATGTTTTGTTTTTTTTTTACTATTTTTACTATGGATGAGACTTTTAAGTTATGAAGGAAAAGAAGTTAAGATCAAATAGTGGAACGACACACACTAAGCACATAGTTTACATATATTTTTAATACAAACAAGTAGTTTAGATTTGATTCACAAAACCCAGAAGATTAACCCTGAAAACTAAACCCTGACTACTAGCTGGTCCCAGAACAGTCACTCCATCAGTCCAGACATTCATTAAATAGGAAATATACAGTGAATAATCCAGGTTTAACACGTCTTTCTAGCAATTGTTGCATTTTTTGAAGTCTGAAATATTTTTGTAGTCTGCTGTCTTTCCTTCTCTACATGTGAAACAACAGGACAGCTCTGAATCATTCTCAAATTCCTAAATTCATCCTGATGGAAAATAGTTTTTCCTCAGGTGGGTAAAAATATCACTATGGCAATAAGTCACGATACTTCTTCTTCTGATAAAATATTTATTTGTTATTTCTTAATATCAATTTTCTCCCCCCCAAAAAAGTCATGTTTTGGGCCGATTGTGTGTATCTATGTAAATATGTGTATATAAATTTTAAGCTGCGTTTTATTGATCTATGTAGAATATCACAATATATCTCAATAATGTAACAATAATCGTAATGTGACTCAAGTATCACGATACGTATGGCATGGTGAAGTCCTTACTAATACCACCCCTGCTTAGTGGAGATAATTGACCAGGCCCACTCACTAATCGCTGAACTTTAAATATATTGAGCTGCTGGTCAGAGCAGATGAGCCCTGAGAGTACTTTAATATCTCTAATACTGAGGGCGTGTTTTAATACGCAGGAATATTTCTTCTTTCAAACGTACTCTAGTCCCGTCTTAACACACTATAAAGAATCATCAGTTATAAACTGTAAAAGATGGGAAGAAGTCGCTTCATTTTCTGTATCGATGTCCTTCTCTCATCATCTCCATATCCATTGTTCATGTTGTGTGGCTGAACAGTCAGAGCAGCGCTCACCCTGTTTCCCTGCTTTATGTGATCAGTGCGCAGTAAAGGCGGAGCGAGCCACAGCGAGAAGAGCAGGGAGGCGTCCAGCCAGAGAGTCCAGAGGCAGCCCAGCGCCACCAGAGGCCAGAAGACCAAGAGCTCCGGCAGCAGCAGCTCCTCCTCCCAGATCAACTCCACATGAGCCAGCAGCTCAGCACGACTCATCGAAGTAAATCTCTTTTACTATTTCTAAAGAGTTCACCTTCACCTAAATTACAAAGAAAATAGAAGACCTTTTGAGATATCTGTTGCCTCTGACACAACACAGATAAGCCCAACGTAACTCTCATAACGGCACTAAAAGGATGCCGAATTGGCTGTTAGCACTTCCTGTTTGCAGTGCACCCATGGATATACAGACGACTTCAACTGGGTGTTTTTTGTAATGAGGAACATTTAAAACATGATTATTTTCAGGCAAGTTCTGCAGCTAGACACCTTTTTTTTCTATGATTTGCGTAAATGGACGTTTATCAGAAAAAGTAAGTCATACTGGACCTAATATATATATATATATATATATATATTATGAAACGATCCTTTAAAGTTCTGACATCATACAGGAAAGAGGGTCCTGTCGTCCTCCATATGGTCACTTATTGTTGACTTTAAAGAAAAAAAACAAAAAAAACAGAAATATTTAGATTTTCTACTGAAAACATGGACTGAAGTTTTTTTATATATATGTAATGATTAATATTTAATAAATCCAAGTACAGTATACCTACCAGACTCAATCTTTTTTTACTGCATACTTGTATGCACCAATCCATCTGATATAAAACATTATAAACACACATTTAAATAATTTTCTTTTGAATGACTTAATAAAAAAAAAAATGGTTAGTTGGAAAATATTTACCACTCACTGGAAAAATCCAGAATTTCAAAGTATGTGTCGTCGGGTGGGCTTTGGTAAGGACTTCATGATACGATACATTATTGTGATATTCTACATAGATCACTGATCAAAATACGTTCATATACTGTTTTAGGTCTGTTGAAGATATTGCATTAACAGATTTTCTTTTTTAATTTATTTTTTTTATTTCAACACGTGGAAGTCCTTCTGCATTTATGATTGGCCCAAAATATGACTGTTTTTTTGGGGGGGAAAATTGATTTTAATAAATTACAGAACAATATTATTTCAGAAGAAAATGTATCACAATATATTGCCATATTGATATTTTTCCTGCACCTAATGTGTTGTCATACTTTCATTTTTAACTCTTTGAGTGCCAAAGATGTGTTTGTATATCTTTTAAAAGGGGGGGTTTGCAGCAGGCACAAGAGGGCGCTCTCACAGCCTGTGAGTAATTTTGGGGCTTCTGGGAGATGTAGTCAGAGCATAAAGAGACGGTATACATCACAGAGATCAAAACAGGAAGTGGAGACGATCGAGATTAGAGAGTAAAACAAACAGAATCTGGACAAAAAGTGGTGATTTTGGTGAAAGTGTCCTCTACTCTACCTCTGATAAAACAAGAATGGAACAAGGTAAAAACAAACATTTTTTTCATGATGAAATAGAGAGTCTCTTCTTTCATTTGAGCTATTCACTGTTTTCAGAGACATAGTACAAAATATTCTGTGGGTCTAGAAATATGACTCAAAATGGAACAAGGCACTGTCTGTTTTATAAAATGGCTGGCACTCAGTGAGTTCAGAAGTCCATATTATAGCAGAAGAAAATGTATCTTGATATATTGCCATATTGATGTTGTTTCCCACCCTAATGTGTTGTCATGCTTTTATTTTAAATCTTTTTTTTAAAGAAGTTGACTTTCTCTCGTGGTCAGGCTGTTTTCTCTTCAGGTAAAGAGCTGGTCGGCAGCTCTCAGCAGCACAATGCTCGTCTGTCTTCCTGCTTCTCCTTGTGCTCAGTGAGTGCAGCTGTTGTGCCGTTCTCTCTCTGAATGCTTGATAATACACCCAGAGCCTTGAGGGAACGCAGGTTATTCTGCGACGCCATGAAACACCATTTGTAAGCATCACTTTCAAGAATGCTCACTGCTATTGATCTCACTCTTACCGTGATGGTCTAATTGATTTCTATTCTTTTCTGCCCTCAGCAGGAGTGTGGCTGGAGCTGGGATATATGAGCTTTGATGTTGTTTAGCTGCTGTCACATGGTGGCAGCAGAAGCTCGCTGCATGGAATCCTGCCACCCGTGTTGTGCCTTTTTTTTTGCATTCTGTCATGAATGAAAGTGTGAAATGAATGCATCTTGGGTGTATTTGAGATCTTGCAGGTGAGCTGCAGGCTGCAGGGTCTTTTATGTGGCCGTTTGTCCTGTTTATGAGCTGCTGCCTCTCCTCTGCGCTCTGCATTGATGGCAGCCTGCCTGTAATTGATGGCACCTTATTGCTGTGGTGTAGCAGGTTTAATGGGGCTTGACAGAGCAAGAGAAAGCAGCATGCGACCAGGGAGGGAACTTAACCCTTTCGCTCACGCCCCACCCTGCGTCCACTCCCCTTCCTGCACACCAGTGCATGCAAACACAAATGAGAAAACAAACAGGGCCCTCGGTGATTAGCTCCTTCCCGCTGCTATCAGCGGTCATGGTAATGGCAGCCTGGTTCATGATCAAGGAAGCCCAGACGCCCCTCTGACTCCACTTCCCGAGAATAAACACTCGCCAGCTGTTGGTGCTCTCCCCCGTTTTGCTCGGAGGAGCCTAAATGTGTTTGACAAAGGTAAACGGTTGGGAATTTATTCCCAATAAGCTCGTCAGTTCCTGTCGTGACCTCCAGGGGTCAGTGTGGATCCAGACTAGCCGCCGTGGCCTTCCACCTTCCGCCTCGCCTCGGCATCCACTCCAGCATTTTGGATGTGTTTATTCTGTTATGAGGGAATTTCATGGCTAGCGCAGACTCCTCCATTAAATAGCGTGGAGTGTTATCCTTCACTCAGACTCGCTGTGTGCACGTGAGCGTGCACGCCACACACACACACCATTAATCAATAGAGACGATGAAATGATGCTATTGTGGGCGAAGGCGAGGCGAACGGCGCGTTGAATAATGAGCCAGTCAAAGCTGTTGGCAAATCATTAATGCAAGGTGTTGGTCTAAACCAAGTTCTCACACTTTTTTCAGCGTAAAGCTGTTCCCAGGTGACAAGAAACTGGGGAGAGGCACTATTTTAGGAGGCGGTATCACACCTTTCTCTCTTCTTCTTCTTCTTCGTTTTAACCCCATCACTTGTATTCCCTGCTGAATCTGTGGCTCTGTGAGAGCACTCGGGTGGGGAGAGGAGGAATATCACCCTGCTTTCTTTCCCTTCCTTCTCTTTCCTGTGAACCCTCGGCCCACATTTCTCTCTAAATTTATAGGCCACTTTCCCCTCACTTGTTGTCTCTCTGCATTCACTCCCTCCTCTAACCCCTTCACTCTCCATCATCACACCCTCCTCCTCCTCCTCCTCCTCCTCGCCAGCCTGGCTGCAGATTGGCTATTTCCTGCACGCGCCCAGTAGAGCCCTTATCAGAGGTAAAGTGCTGATTGTTGGTCTGTCTCTCAGGCTGACTGACAGTTGGCGCTGCGCTGCTGAAATGCCTGATTTGGTCAATGTTTGTCTGTGGGGCCTTATCTCCACACCTTATATTAACTGCCTTGACAGTATGTGCAGGCAGTCTCTCTCCATCTTGTTGCAGCCTCCACCCCCCTCCTCCATCCTCTGTCTCTATCCTCTGTACTCTCTGCTACACACCACCGTCCTTCCTCCTCCTCCATCTCTCTTCTTCTTGCAGCTGGATCAGCACCCTGAACGCCATAAACGTCACTTTAGTTCTTGTTTGTTTTTGCCTCCAAAAGCATTCCTCTGGGGTGAGTTCACACAAATTATGGAGAGAAAAAATGATTTTCTTCCCCCCCACAGACACTGTTTGTGTCAAGCCATGCAGATACTTCTAGCTTTTTGGATTTCCGCAGTCGATTTAATACAAGAGATGGATTTTTTTTGTTCATTTAAGCATCAATATACTACTCTGGAGCGACCTACTACTGAACAAATAGCTGCCAGCATGTTCTGTGGATTATCTGTAATTTTGTCGTTTAATTTTCAAAAATAAAAAAAAAGAACCCATTGAAATCCAAAGCCTGCATTTTAGAAATACTAATGTAACATGTCAGGAACCGCACAAAGAATGTCCCTAAAATGGTTTTAATAAATTGAATTTTTCACATTTCGTTCATTCAGTCGGATGTTCAATTATATTTTCTGCACCTTTTATTCGAGCGGAGCAGAAATTCTTCTGGAAATCATCAACTGCTCATCAACTCTAAAACTAACCCATGACTAAAATAGCAAACCACAAACTTTTTCCAGTAATTACTGCAATTAGAGTAAAACTTAAAATATTTCAGTCTTACTGTAAACTACCCAGGAAAGGATGAATTTACATACCTGCTAATGAAGCGTGAGATGCTGAGAAAATATGAAACACAGTTGAAACCTCTGAAAAAGGAAGCAAGTGGACCTTGAGTTTTATTTCCCGACACATAAAGGAAAAAAGGATTCAGAATTTATTAAAATACTACATACTTTTGGAATAATTTGTATAAATTGAGTCTAAAAATACTGGAATCTGCCTGGAAAATGTGCTTATTTTTAACTAATAATAGCACAGCAGATATGACTTGTCAGTTATAGCAAACCTCTGTTGTTTTGGAGCGCACAGAGACATGAAATAATAACGTATCTGCATGACTAGACGCCGCTGTGGGTCACTGATATGTTTTAAATCCAGAAGCTACAGAAAATTAAATAAGAGTGACAAAGGATGCTGCACACAATGTTCTTATTAAAGTCTATTAAACCATGGCGTCTAACTTAACGGTATGATAAATTCATCACCATGTGGTCTCAGGTGAAACAGCACTTCTGGAAAAGTCTGGGGAGATTTTTATTTATTTTTTTTTGTCGCTTCTTGTCAATAGAAGTGAAGAAAAGCAGCGATGAATGTGTCTGCTAGCATGGACTGTGTCTGATATCTCAGAGCTATTTGTGTTACTTTATTAATTCTGTCATGTTGTGTATTTTTTGGTCATCGGTTGTTATTTAGGACCCTGGTTTTTGAGGGAAAAAAAACACGTTTTGTCCCTGTGTACTTTTATGCAGAAACATAAAACTATAGAAAGAATAAAGAAAGAACTTGAGTTTCCTCAACCTAGTCGACAAAGAAAATGTGTCAGTTTTTGGATCACACTTTAACTTGGTGAACATCTTGAAACATTTGGTTAGGTTTAGGCACCAAACGTACTTGGTTAGGTTTAGAGAAAAAGGTCTTGGTTTGTGTTGAAAAGTCCATACTTGTGTTAGAAAAAAAACTTTATTTTCCTCTTATTGTCTGTCTCTGTGCATTTTTTTTAAAAAAAAGAAAGAAACAAAAATAAACAGAGTTGCGTTGCCAGGCAACAGCTTGGTCTTCTCGGTTTACTTCCTGTCAGCTGACCTCATTCACACCCACTGGGACACATTAAGAGCGTTATAATAAAAAGACTCGCCTTCTGACAAAATGGGACCTGTAAATGATGACGTCATATATCAAAGGGAGTGTTCATTTTTCACACTGGACTCAACGCTGACCCTCCTCTTCATGGACTTTCTTCAGTGAATGAATAAATGAAGAATTTGAATTACTATCGTATGAGTACATACACAGAAAAAGTTCTCTTTTGTATGTACAAAGAGTTAATATTGTAAAAAAGCCAGAGAGGAAAAAAAAACTAAGGAAGACATATGAAGAAGGACAAAGACAAGTATATACAACATAGATAAATAAATCTAGTATCCAGAAAGTTACTGCACAGTGTCCAGGTTATTAAGCAGCATGATGGGAAAAAACTGTTAAATAAAAAATATGACAGCATCATATAAAACATCAGTGCCAACAGGACTAATTTCCCCCAGTTTTATTTAAAGCTTCAGTCTGTCATGTTAGAGAGCTAGCAAGATACGAAAAGCTCCACCCCCTCATCTAAAGCCACGCCCCAAGAGAGTCAATATGCTACATCACCACAGTTCAAAACCAATATATCAACATTGTTTTATCACTTTTATAATGCAGACACTGGAGACTTTGACTGTGAAATATGCTCAACATATCATATCCTATAACCTCGTCAATACAAGCTGCACCTAGCCTTTAGAGTCCAGTTCACCACCATAATGTGACGAGAAATCCACCAGAATGCCTGCAGTGTGAGCATGTTATTTCCTCTTGCTGTAGCTCTAAACGGCTCAGACTGAGGAGGTAAACGCTGCCTCTTCAGCCTTATTTATTTATTCACTTTATTAGCAGAAGCTGCTCATTGCGTCTGTTAATAGCAGCTGTGGGAACCAATAGAGTTCACACTCAGTTGGACCCCTATTGTGTGGCAGGCTGTCAGGTTACACACACACACTTCTGCACAAAAAGTGAGATACTGAGCAGCTTCCTGTGAGCTGCGTCTTGGATTAATTGTTGTAGTTGAGTTTTACTGTGTCAACATGTCTATAGAAGACATGACAGAGCAGTTTAACCGGGTGACGCTCTGCTTAACATCACATACTGTACAGGATGAACATGTGGGACATTTGTGACACGTCATGCGATCGCTGTTTGTTTTCTTTTTTTGTGTCCAGGATCTGAATGCTGGCCGTTACCCACTTATTGACACTAAACAATTCATCAATTTCTGCATTGAAAAAAGTGATTTTCAGGTCTTTAACATCATAAATACTCATCTATCAAAAGGGGGTTACAACCTGAGAAGTGAACACAACTACCGTATAAAACAATAAGTAGACGGACAAACACAAAAAGCTGCTGTGTATCACTCACTGGAGTGAACGTATGGAAGAGTTTAAGTGATGTACAAAGAAATGGATTTTCACAGGATATTATCAGTGCTATTATTATCATTAGTGATGTTATTACTACGGTAATTGCTATAAATTAATTTAAAATAAGATATAAGTAAAAGTATATTTCTAGATGTTTGCATGTTTCTGCATTGGTCTGTTATTAATTAATTGGAAAAGGCATTATTGCATTATTCTGCACTGTGTGTATCTTAAAAAAAAAACTTTAAATCTCCTCACTTCTTTCCTACTGTGTATGGTAACTGTGGGATGAATAAAGTTCTGTCTTATCTTAAAACTCCTCAGTACTTATTCAGTAACTGAGCTTTGGGCAGGATTTCTGTCCATCTGTGACATCACTAATCGACACTATTTAGACAATTCCACTGTTTTAAAAGCTCTGAATGGGTCCCGGTTTGTTTCCTGTTGCTGTGGATGTGAGTGATATCAAGTGACAGGAAGTAAACAGACGGAGGGTAAATACAGGTATATTCAGACAACATTACAATCTGTAAAAATACGACATACAATATGGGACCTTTAAGTAAAGGATCGGAATCCTTGTTATCTACACTAAAACAATTAAGCAGTTAATTAAATAAATCACATTACTTGCAGGTGTAAAGGAGGGAATAAAAGCTTATATATGTGTGTATATATATATATATATATATATATATGTGTGTGTGTGTGTGTATATATATGTGTATACATATATATACACACACACGTATGTATATATATGTGTATACATATATATACATATGTGTGTACATATATATACACACACATATGTGTGTGTATATATATACACACATATATGTGTGTATATATATACATATATATGTATTTTCTTTTATGTGTATTTGCTGCTGACTCGATGATGTCCATTTGTAGAGTATTATTGCTTCTCCGGGAAGAATATGTGCGATAAAAAAGGAGAGGTAACAATAACCGTGCTTTTGGTTATGAGCTGCTAATTGTCGACTAAAGAATAAACAGGGAAGAAAAGAGGAGTTTAATCATTTCCCAATTAAGACACTTCCAGAGGTGTTTTGTGTGCATGTGTGTGTTACAGATTCCTTTTAATTAAGGCAGACACAGAGGTTACTTGTCTATCTTTGTCTCAGCAGAATTTCATGGATTTTTTTTTTTTATCATTTTTTGGTATTTTTTGTAACTGTGAAGATTTTAATTGCCTTCAATTATGCAAAGTTAATTAATACACCTCCAGTTTACAGTTTAGGAACTTTTAAGACTGTTGGAGTTGGAATTGTTTTGTCTTTTATTTGTTTGCTTGGAGAACGCAAAGCCGAACAAACTGTTATTAACTCTTTGAGTGCCATCGAGGTAAATAAGTCAAAGTGTTTTTTCAGCAGCGAGTCGCCAGTCGTGGTCTCACAGCCTGTGATCGATGTTGGGGCTTCTGGGAGATGTAGTCAGAGCATAAAGAGACGGTATACACGACAGAGATCAAAACAGGAAGTGGAGACGATCGAGATTAGAGAGCAAAACAAACAGAATCTGAAGAAAAAGTGGTGATTTTGGTGAAAGTGTCCTCTACTCTACCTCTGATAAAACAAGAATGGAACAAGGTAAAAACAAACATTTTTTTCATGATGAAATAGAGAGTCTCTTCTTTCATTTGAGCTATTCAGTGTTTTCAGAGACAAAATATTCTGCGGTTCTTGAAATATGACTGAAAATGGGTAAAAACACTGAAACGAGGCACTTGGTGGTCGCCCCCTTGAGGAATCCATCACATGTCAGCGGTGTTATGTCATGTTGTGTCACTGCCTTGACTCGTGAACACAATAGCAGTGTTTTGCATGTGTAAAGGCAGATTATGTACTTTTTTTTTTTTTTTTTTTTTTTTTGCTGTGTACGCGTGCATGTGCGCGAGGCGTTGCAGTGCGTGGCGTCCTGTTCGCCCAGCAGGCTGCTGTGCTGCAGGCTCATTGTGTCGCCTCCCTGGAATAAAGCCAGCAGCTCCCTCCATTGTAGCGGCTCTGAAAAGACTGAAAGCGCTCTCTTTTCGGACGCACATTCACCTGTCTGTCAAACCGCATGGCAAAAGCCATACAATTACCCTATAACATGATGAATATTTACATACACTGCTGATCCTGTTGAGGTTAATGCTGTTTCCATTCAGCCTCTTTTGTGCCTCGGTGAATCGAACGTGCCCGTGCCGCTACACCTGAATTTAGAAGTTTGCAATTAATTTGAGACTTGGCAGTTTATTAATGAAGGCAGGGGCTTCCTGGTGTCTTAGTAGACTGTTGGATGAACGATGGCACTGCAGTGTTGTGATCCTGAGTGAGACTCTTAATGTCCTCATCTGACTATTCCTTCTGCCTTCGGCTCTTCATTTAAACATTAAAACAGGCAGTTTAATTTGTCCTGAGATTTCTGTTTCTACTTCAATACATCAGAGGTGAAAGGAGTGATTGTTTTAACTCTTTGAGAGCTACTGACGTATTTATACGTCATTTAAAATACGTTTGAGTCGATTGACCAGGGGCTTCACCAGGTCCTCAGGACGGGGGGGGGGCTTAGCCCCCAGGTGAGGCAGGAGCAAATAGAAAAAAAGGATATGTTTTTGCCTCCCAAGAGGGCACTGATGTGCCTGTTTTTGCCTCCATTTTTTTCAACTACCAGGCCACGAGGTGATTTATGAAAAAAGCAGGGTTCTCTCATTTTTAAAATAAAGTCATATTCTGATCACTTTTATTGATTTTTTTTTTTCAAAAAAAATAAATGAACATCACCAAATTGTTTAGAGGGGCTTCAGAATATTTTAAGGGGGCTCCAGTCCCCGCTAAAATAGGCCTAATGATGCCACTATGATTTATATCTATACTGTATATGTCAATGTGTTTTTTTTTTTGGGCAGCAGGCACTAGAGGGCGCTGTCTCACAGCCTGTGAGTAATGTTTGGGCTTCTGGGATTTGTAGTCAGAGCATAAAGAGACGGTATACACCACAGAGATCAAAACAGGAAGTGGAGACGATTGAGATTAGAGAGCAAAACAAACAGAATCTGGACAAAAATGGTGATTTTGGTGAAAGTGTCCTCTACTCTACCTCTGATAAAACAAGAATGGAACAAGGTAAAAACAAACATTTTTTTCATGATGAAATAGAGAGTCTCTTCTTTCATTTGAGCTATTCAGTGTTTTCAGAGTCATAGTACAAAATATTCTGTGGGTCTAGAAATATGACTCAAAATGGAACAAGGCACTGTCTGTTTTATAAACAGCTGGCAGTGAAAGAGTTGATAAAACGATCCTTAAAAACAAAACAAAAAGGAAATACATTTTGAGGAAAAAAATGCTGATATTGGATAATCCAGACTGTTGAATTTTACAGTCCCACATTGAAAATGCTGGGAGCAGCACAAGTAAAAGTCACTTGTCCTCCATTGTACTGGGTCAGAAACCTTGAAAAGTGAGTAAACTAGAAAAGTTCTCCACCAGGTGTGTCTCCCTCCTCCCAAACAAACGGCAAAGATGGCAAAAAAAACTGAAAGGTATACATCTGGTAGTGTGACTTTAATGCATCATATGGGCTCGACTGTGGTTTGTCGGACGTCTGCGCGTGAATTCAGCACAGAGCAGGTCGTGCGGGACAGGAAGTCGTGTTCAGACACCAAATAAAACAGCCGGTTTTTTTTCAAAATAAAATAATACGCGTTGGCGGTGAGGTTAAGTGGGTTGAGTTAATGATGGCTTAAATACATCATCTCCCCCCAAACCAAACGTTCGTGTAGCTCAGGTTGATATCATGACACAGCATGTTTGTTTGACTTTTGAGCTGAATGTTCTGCTTATTTATTCTCTCGCTTATCTTTAAATTCTCGCTCCATGTCTCCTCTGACTTTCCTTTTTTTATTTTACCTCCTTCCCTCCTCCTCCTCCTCCTCCTCCTGTCTTCCTCTCCCCTCCCTCCCACTCCCTCTCCCCCTCCTGCTTTTCCCCTGGCAGCCTAGTGATTGACACTTACAAATTACCCGGCGGCGGTGGCATTGTGTGTGACCCCTCTCTCTCATCTCCAGCCTGCCGCCGTTTTGTCATCTAATTACTGTGAATCCCCGGCCTGCTCCCCACTGCTGCATTTTTAATATGCCTGCCTACCCCCCCACCACCACCACCATTCACCTGCAGCCTACTTCACCTGCTTCTCCGTCCATCGTCTCTGTATCCTACCAAGCGCCCTCCGCCTGTTTTCTCTCCACCGCCTCCATTATCACGCCATCACCTCTCCTGCCTCCTCCTCCTCTCTGTGGAGTGTCACTCCATCCCACACACCGACCACATCCATGTCAATCTCCCTGTTTGCGAGGCTTTATACTAATTATCGTATATGCTCACGCTCTTGTTTAGCGGATTGTGCTTCACTGTTTGTATGTGCAACGCAAAACAACTGAAAACACGTTGTTTCTTTGTCGTCCTAATTAATTTCAGCACAATGCACAGTTTGCGTTCGGGCATAATTGGCGTCTGTTTGTGACTCTAATGCTTGTGTTTTCTTTTCATAAAACGTATAATAGATGTGTTGTGTGAAAATGCACACGAGCGAGCCATTATTTCACCTCAAGGTGATGAACGAAAGGGCGGCTTGACGTCTCGATGGACTCTTTGTTGAGAAATATGCATAAAGCTGTGGAAAAAATGCAAACGCAGAAGAATTATTGAGAATTCGGTGATGTACAGTGTTTCCTCCTACATGCATGCAGCACCGCAGATCAAGGTTTTGTCATGCACGCACAAGGAGAAGCTTCACTGGGAGTTGTGAAGATTGCAGCATGGCAAAGTGCAGATCTCCATAAGAGCCACACATACCTGCTTCTTTGTGTGTGCGTCGTCCACGGCTCAGCTGCCCACAGCCAGACGGCGCTCCCCCGCCGATCCCCATCTTCCAGCTAGAAATCAGCAGAGCATGGCCGACTGCTGCTCCAGCACAGGCAGGAGGAAAGACAAACAGAAAGACGGGTTTTTACAGTGTGGTTTTTGTGAAGTTCTGCAGATTAGAAAGTTTATAGACAGATGCCAGATGCCAGGCCGGTCCAGGCTGGGACCAACCTGCCCCTCCACCTCCTGACGTTGCTCCAGGGCGTGGTAGGATTTAACATGGCCTCATTACCTTGTCATGAGTTTGGGAGAAATATGGGCCTCCTGAGAGAAGCTCAGGGACGTGGACTGATGAAAAGAGAAAAGGAAGGGGAGGCGACGGCAGACGCCCAAAAAAATAAAAAGGAAGCAGGAGGTGGGATGAATGAGAGATGAAAAAGAGGCGAGGGAAGGAGGGTAATTGTGAGAGAAAGGGAGGAGAGATGTTGGCAGAGCTGGAAAAATAGAGGGAGGGATGGAGTATGGCGGGGAGTGGCGAAACTAATGGTCCTGCCTGGAGAGATAGCAGTCAATCAATCATCTTTAAACAAAAGCAGCGGGCCCAGGAGAATATTTAAGAAGTGCTTATTTAATTAAAAGTCCCTTTGCTCATATTTATGGGCCATCCTTCCTTCAAATATTAACCTTCCAGGTCCTGGGAGGCCTCGGACGACAGCCTCGATCTGTGGCCGGATGGCCTGACACAAGGAAATACAGCCTCTTTTATTCACCACAATAACCTACACTGTATGTGTAAGAGTCAGGTCCTTTATTTACAGTGAGTAGCTATGCCACGCTGCAAAAAAGAGGTGTCTAAAAGCAAGATAAAAGCACTAAATCTGAGGAAAAATGCCCTCAAAACAAGTGAAATCATGTGTCCATGCAGAGAGATGATTTCACTTGACAAGATTCCTTGAATCTAGAAATAGCATGTATTTAGAAGGCTTAAAATAAGCAGAAAATGATGGTTTAAATAATAATAATCAGCTTTATTTGCCATATACACAAACTTTATCCATTTAACCCATCCAAGGTAAGTGAAATAGACTAAAAATATGCAGAAAATAAGCAGAAATGCTTCTTTTAAAATGAGATTACTTGAAATTTAAGTGTTTAAAGAACCAAAATATACTAAATATAAGCAGAAAATACTGATTATAAGACGAGATTACTTCAAATTCAACTTTTTAAAGAGCCAAAATATGTGAAATATAATAAATATAAGCAGAAAATACTGATTATAAGACGAAATCACTTCAAATTCAACTTTTTAAAGAGCCAAAATATGTGAAATATACTAAATACAAGCAGAAAATACTGGTTATAAGATGAGATTACTTCAAATTCAACTTTTTAAAGAGCCAAAATATGTGAAATATAATAACTATAAGCAGAAAATACTGATTATAAGATGAAATCACTTCAAATTCAACTTTTTAAAGAGCCAAAATATGTGAAATATAATAAATATAAGCAGAAAATACTGGTTATAAGATGAGATTACTTCAAATTCAACTTTTTAAAGCGCCAAAATATGTGAAATATAATAAATATAAGCAGAAAATACTGGTTATAAAATGAGATTACTTCAAATTCAACTTTTTAAAGCGCCAAAATATGGGAAATATAATAAATATAAGCAGAATATAAGCTGAAATTTTAATTTTTTGTGTGACTCTCAAGCAACTTCAGTCACTGAATCCTAAAACAAGATTTATTTGATGAGACTTTGGGGGAGAGATGTAATAGATCTTATTTTAACAGTTACTTACCTCATTTAAGATTTCCTGCCTAACTTGAGACAAAAAGATTTAAGATTATAGTGTAACGTTGAACAAACAAAAAATAAGAAACTAACTCTTAAAACACATTTTTTTGTCTAACATGTTTTTCATCTTGGTATGAAGCAAATAATTTGCATTGCATAATACATAAACTATATATTATTAATTCTGATAAGTAGATGTATTTTATGAGAATTATTATGTAGAATTACTTTATGTACAGCTGTAATAGAAACTGACTTTTACATCTTAAATTGGTGAAGTGCCCTTTTTAAATAATTAGTCCATTGTTGAAATCCAGCACCAGTGAGTGCACTTATCATTGACATGTAGCAGTAGATGCACAAAGCAGCTTGTTCCTGTTGTTATGTTTTTCTTCAGCTAATACATCCAGACACTTTCCTGCCCCAAGAGTCGGCTGGTGGATGCTCAGACAATATCAAGATCACTCAGAGGTGCTAATGTGCCTAATTTCCCCAGGCCTTGGTAAACAGTGGCCTGTCAAGGTGTGCCGTTCTCACCTGTAGCTGCTCGCTTCACACATCCTCAGATATCTGACTTCCTGTGTTCGTGCATCTCGATGTTTGCAGCCTCCATCCAGCGGAGGACAAGCACGCTTTCTTCGTCTTCCTCTTCATCAGGCACTTTCTCACATCTTCAGAAAGCGGCGGCTATCAACTCTTCACACTTTTCTCAGTTTGTAGTGAGAATAAGATCACAGGTAATGTTCACTCAAGACCTTCAGAAACACTCCACTTTACATAACTGTTTCACGAACCGGTGCTCACTTTGTGGAAGCGCCTCGCTACGTTCAAGCAGCCACCCGTGGGAGTGCTTGTTCATTACGTCGGCTGATGATTACGCTCGGTGCGTTGCATTACATTTCTGGCAATCTTGTGCCATGAGCCTATTTACTGCATTCATCAGTTTGACGTTATCAGCATTTTAACGGTGAAAAGGAATGATGGTAAGATGGAGCGTTGAATTGTTTTTTTTTCCTGGAATTTATATAACAACCACAGTCATTGATTATATATGAAAGTATATATTTTTTATGTGTATTTCTAAACAGACAACCTCTTGTCTGGGTGTATGGACAGGTGGGAGATGGAGGTGTGCATGGCTGGATTATAGAGAACAGGCCCAGGGGCCCAAAGTATCAGGGGCCCCCTGGTCTTCACCTGCAGAATGTGACTCAAAATGACTAAAAAGAAACAAAGAATGGCTAAAAAGTGACAACAACAACGAAATGACGAAAAGGGGCCAAAAACAGAGAATCAACAAAGAAACAGGGACAAAATAAAGGGACACAACAATCACAAAGAGACGCAAAATGACTAGAAACTGACACGAAACAACAAAAAAAGAGACAAAATATCCACAAGGAGACACAACATGACCAGAAACTGACAATAAATTACCAAAAAAGGATACAAAATGACCACAAAGGGATACAAAATGACTAGAAACTGACACTAAATGACCACAGAGATATAAAATGACTAAAAAGAGATACAAAATGACCACAAAGGGATACAAAATAAACACAAGGAGACACAAAATGACTAGAAACTGACACTAAATGACCAAAGACATACAAAAAGACCACGTTGGATGCCACATGATGACAAATAGCCTCAAAATGATTACAAAGGGATACAAAATAACCACAAGGAGCATCAAAATGACTAGAAACTGACACTAAATGACCACAAAGGGATACAAAATGGCCACAGTTGGATGCAACATGACTCAAAATGATGACAAAGTGTCACAAAGCGTCTACAAAGAGACACAATATGACAACAGATACTGAAAACTACAGTGTGTCTTGTTCCCTTTTTCATGACTCATCTGAAGCATCCAGGAGGGTGTGATCACAGATTTGCCTCAGGTGGCTTTACACATGTAGCAGATATAAAAACTATAAGTTGTTTTGAAGCTGGCCATCACGGACTACAGTGCTGCAGTCATTAGGCCTCTGTATGAGTAAACTGGCTCCTCATTTAAAATAAAACAAATGTTTGTGTGTGACATTGTGAGCATGTTTGCATTTGGGAAACATTTTCGGGGAAAGTGCAGCAGAAGAAACAATTTTACTGTAATAACAAGACAGCAAATAATTATCCCAAGAATTAAGCAGGATTAAGATCTCCATCATGTGGGAGATAAACGCTCATCTTTCCCTCTATCCTGACTCGTCTCCCACTTTTCCACCGGGGTGGTTCCAGGGCTTCAGAGCCAGAGCCTGACTTAGCAGCAGTTCTTTGTGTTTCCACAGGCTAAGCACCGACCCCTGGGCCAGACAAGCACCAAGTCTTTGCTGGTCCAGAGCTAAGCACCCAATACGTCAGGGGTTTGGGGTTATTGAGACCAACAAGACCGGAGTAAATACTGACTGGTTCGATCACAAATGTCCGTGTCGTCCCAGCAGTACTGTGACCGCGGATGTTCCGAAGCAATAGGCGACCTCCGTCTGGCTGGCAGGCACGATACAATCTGTTCTCAGAGTCACTCGAAGCGATTAGTAGCAGTTATATGCTGTTGTGCCACATTCCTGAGCGAACAAATGCAGAGCTAAGCGCAGAAATATATCCTGTGCTTAGTAAATTTATTTTTGCTCGTGCCACAATCACCGCTGAGTCTCAGTGTTCCTCCTGGTCGTGCATTAGCTCGCTCAAAATCGCTCGGGAATGTAGCACAAATATAACGCCATACAGTTAGTTTTGTCGGCTCTGGATTTTTTTGTTTGTTTTGATTTCACACCACACAAGCTTTGCCGGGTGAAAACGTAAACGCAGTGATGTGCTGACGATATAATGACGTGGCTCTGACTCGACTCCTTGCTAATGGAAAAGCGACCGGTGCTGAAGAGGAACACAAGTTGAACCAACTGAGAACCAGCACTGAACTAGCACCTGGTTCCTTTTGGTGGAAAGGGGTACCAGTTCCTCCCCACAGCATGATGCTGCCACCATGCTTCACTGTAGGGATGCTGATGATCGCTGCCTGGTTTCCTCCAAACATGACGCCAGAGAGTTCAATCTTTGTCTCATCAGACCAGAGAGTTTAGTTCCTCATGGTCTGAGAGTCCTTCAGGTGTTATTGTTGTTGTTTCTCCCTGATCGCTCAGTTTAGGCAGCCGTCCAGTTCTAGAAGAGTCCTGGTGGTCCTGAACATCTTCATCTACTGATGATGGAGGCCACTGGGCTCATTGGAGCTTCAGAGCAGAAGAAATGTTTCTGGACCCTTCCCCAGATTTGTTCCTCCAGACAGTCTTTGACCTCCTGCTTGGTTTGTGCTCTGACATGCTCTGTCCAGTGAGGGACCTTATAGAGACAGGTGTGTGTCTTTCCAAATCCTGTCCAATCAGCTGAATTCACCACAGGTAGACTCCAGTTAAGCTGCGTGAACATCTCAAGGAGGATCAGTGGAAACAGGAAGCACCTGAGCTCAGTTTAGAGCGTCATCAAAAAAAAGGCTACATGTGATTTATTACTTTTTTATTTTTAATATGTTTGCAAACATTAAAGAAAAATGTTTTTCATGTTGTCATAATGGGATGTTGTGTGTAGAGTTTTGAGGGGAGAAATGAATTTATTCCATTTTTGAATAAGGCTGTAGCATCACAAAATGTGGAAAAAGTGAAGTGCTGTGAATACTTTCTGGATGCCCTATAGATATCTTTACAACAGCATTTCAAGCGAGTGAATAAGTGGCATATTTTGCCTGTGACTGATTTGAAACTTGCACAGAATCTGTATGAATCTCAAGTATATTCACAGTGTGTTTTTTTCCCCTCTTTTTTCAAATGTGTCAATACCTCGGCTCTGAGTGTTGACATTCCAGGGGATCCTCACTAGATGCTCCTTTCAAAAGCACGGTGAGAACACCTTGAATTTTAATCCTCAAATTCAAAATTAAAAAAGTGCCAAAAAATGTTTCCTTGCATATCAGAGTCACTGTTCCTATTTTCACTTCTAATATGTGTGTCTGGTGGCAAATATCTGAAAGAAAAAATCTATTAAGGACATTTTTAAAACAGCACCGAATGATTTTCAGTCACTTAGGAGAAACATTGACATATTATCATCCTAAAAAAATGCACATCAATGCAATGCAATCAAATTAACTAATTAATGAATTAGTTCTCATAATACCTCAGTGTACTAAATGCTTGCATCTGTTTTTTCCATGTTTTTAAGAAAATATAGATACATTAACAATATCTAAATATCAAAAGTCAAAATAACCAATATTTTAGTATTACAAAAAGTATCCAACATACTTTTGCTTTTTTATTCTAAAACAGTAAATTTTAAAATTCCTGGAGAACAACCAGTTATATTTTAGCATTAAATATATCAATGTGATTAAATATCTTGCCTTCTCTATATACGAATGAATGAATGAATGAATGAGTGGATGTATAATGAATGAACTTTAATCACGATGTACTAACACAGAACTTGATTTCTGTTCAACTGAGCTCTCTTTTACACAAACATACAACAAACATATAATATTATAAAAAGCTAGAGAAAAAAACTGAGAGGGGGTTTTGAATATAGAAAAAGAATATATACTGTACAAATAAAGAAGGACAAAGACAAGTATACACAACATGTATTTACTGTAAATATTAAATATTATCCATAACCTGAAATCCTGCATGTGTTTATACTTATTCCATATCTGTCTATATTTATTTATTTACTGCTTTTCCATTTCCTTACCTTGTACTTGTGATGTGTTTAATGACAATAAATCTAATTTAATTAACCTGGCGGCTGACCATATACTGTATATAAATATATAAATAAATACATAATTAAATATATGAATAAATAAATAAATAAATAAATAAATAAAAATAAAATCCGACAGGATCAGGTTAATATTGACGAGCTTTGATTATAACTGTCAAATAAAAAGTTTGGGGACTTCCGGGAAGGGAGGAATTTCCCCCAAAATAAAATGAACACTTGAATGCACCACCGGTTGGCGTCTTCCGGCTCCAACTAGCATGCTAACAGGCTAACAGCCGTGATTTCTGCGTTTCACCGGGAACTTCTGCCTCCAGTGCCGACGGGAGATACCCCTGTGCTCTCTGTGGACTGGTTATACTGGGACGGAGGGACTGAACGGACTGGTTTTAGTTTCCATTTTTAAATAAACGAGCAGAAAAAAAAGTTGGAACCGGAAGTAGTTTTTCGGTGCGCAGCGTTCACAGAATGACGTTCAGACAGGTGGGTATAACAACAACAACAACAACAACGACAACGCTAACACTCATTTATTGTTTTTACAGAAACTGTGCATTTATATTGTTTCAATGTTTGTGTTGTTGCTCTGTGATGTTTTATTTTGGTCATATGAAGCTTCAGGTTGTTTAGCTTTTAGCTTGTTTAATATGCTAATATGCTGCTAAGTGCACCCAGGCGACTAAGTAGGTTATTACCTTATTGTTGGTCATTTTTGTCTATTATTTTCGCCTCTTATCTGGTTTATTCTTGTAAGACGACACAGATGAAGGCTAGTGTGAGATTTAATGCACTTTATTTGGCTGTCCAAGGCAGTAATGTTGACTCAGAGTAGATTTTACCTGATATACTTTTTAAATTTATCCCCAGTTTAAATCAGATAATCTCACTTTTTTAATAATACATTTAATAGTTCTCTGTCTATTCACCTTGTATCATCTTTAGACCACCTTGTTCTTAAACTATCAATGCAATAAGTAATCCAATAACTAATTAGGAGGAGATAGTCTCTCTATATTGTTGCTGTTTACATTTAATTTATCCCAGATCTCAGAGATGCAGTGTATTAAACTCTCAAACTGTTTAAAGGGTCTTTTCTCTGTTATCCAAGGCCTCTTCTTCCTCCTCCCAGTCAAAACGAATAGAAACCAGGCCACTTGAAGCCGTGCAACTGTTTAGCATATAACATGGATGTTTTTCAATTGTCAGATTGAACTCACAGGAAAAAACACAGTTGATTAAACAGTGTTTTCATTCATCTCTACATGAGTTTATGGTATTGTAAGGTACCTCTGCAGAACTGTATGAATCACAGCGCAAAGAAGCAGTATTTTTGTCAAAAATCAAAACATTCAGTGTTTTCTGTCACACAAGTACACAATCCATGCATGATTTTACTTCTGTTTGCATAATGTACGTGTGAGGATATTCAAGTGGATAGCATATATATATATACATGCATATTGAAGGTAAATGGTACACGTGTGTATAAGTATTTGTAAGAGAGACACAGAATAGCAGACAGAGAGAGAGGAGGGGGGGTTATTGCTGGAAAGCGTGAAGACAATAATGCAAACTGACACTTTAGAAATGAGATGCCGGTTGCCTTGGCAACAGGCCCTGGGCTAGGGGCTACCGGGGATGGGGTGAGGATGGGTGAGGGCGAGTGAGCGGTGGGTGAGAGGGGCTGCAGAGAGGGCCGAGATAGTGAGTCGAATTATGTTTGATTAGAAGCTCCATCATTGGAAAAGAGCAGAGGGCAGCGTGTGGAGAGGAAGACGGGAATGTGTGTGGAGGTGGCAGGAATGCTTCATCTATAGGAAGCGCCTCCAAGCGGACGTGTGTGTGTGTGTGTGCGCCTCTTGAGTTGTTTTTTTGTTTTTATTTTTGTTTTTTTTTCCCTGCTGAAAGAGCTAACTAGAGCTAACAAATAATCTCTGGCCTGTTTTACTGGATGTATGTTCAGCTCAGATGACAAAGGATGCAAAAATGTATTTAATCATGCTTTTCGAAATATAAGTTCAAGTTTGGAACTCCCTCCCATATTTAGCATTAAACGTGCACATATCTAATAATAAGGCGTGAATTTATGACCTAATCAGCTGTTTCTGTCATGCTGAGTGACGTATTTCTGTGAGAAGTTTGAGCACATATCTCTTAATACCAGATTTAAAGGTTGTAATTTAGTCGTAACGACAATTTAACCAAGGAAAAAAGTCACTGAGACGCTGAGTAGGGTTCAGGATGCAAAATCGCAGAGATCAGATACGATTTGGTAGTTTATTTAAACCAAAAAAAGGAACCAAAACACCAAACTGTGACAAAAACACCAAACAATAATGCAAATATACCAGAATATGAACCATGGGAAATAATAATAATATAATACCCATAATAATTCAAAACTCTAAGTAAAGTGAGGATATTTTTACTTTTGTTTTATTTACACTTAATGTATCCAACACAGACACAAATAACAGGAAACAAGCAAACAACAAAAAGTCCAGAGCAGCACAATGACACATTATTAGCAGGTGTTCAAATTTTGAACAGTTTTCTCCTATAAAGATGTATTTTATATCATAAGACAAAATAACTATGACTGTTTTACTGTATAGTCATTACGTTTAGACACCAGCTTTTTTGAGTGGGGCAGTTTGTGTAACTGAATTGTTTGGTAACAATAATTTGGGGGATTATTTACATGGATTTGGAGCTCTGGTTGTGTCAGAATAAACTACAGGGTGTTCATGGTGATGAAGGCACAACGGTGATTTGTGTTTTAATAGTTTTTGGACAACAATAACACAGAGTGTGAGATATATTAGAGGTGGAAAAAATATCAATATGGCATTATATCATGATACTTTTTCTTAATATAGATTTTTAATTTCTTAATGTCTTTTTTTCCAAAAAAAAGTCATGTTTTGGGTTGTAAATCCAGAGCAACTTCCACTTGTTGAAAATTGAAGTAGAAAATCAAATAACTACGGTACTGTACTGTACGTTTACTGTATAAATATATGCACACATACATATGTGTACATATATTATACTTATGTATGTACATACTGTATAAAAAAGTGACTCAAGTATCGCGCTACACATCGTATCGTGAAGGCCTTGCCAATACCCACCCCTAAGATATATCATGTTTGGAATAATTCATTGTTGGTTTTGGATTTTTAATTTGGTTGTTGACTTCAGTACTTCCAGTAATTCCCGTTGTGTCTCGCTGGTGTGATGAAAAGTTGAGTAAATCAGTATTTGTGGTTGTGAATCACAGCTGAAGGACCACACAGTGAAATGTGACTCATTTCTGCACGTCAGCAACCGGTAATGCTATCACACAATGTTGAATATGTTCATTTTAAACAGCCACACAATGCTGCACTCGTGATATGTGGTGTGAGCGGGGGACATTTTTAATTCAGACAGTCCGTGCTGCTTGTGAAGCGCCGCAACGACGCCGTTTCTCTGCTTTTATGCAACACAAGTCAACAAAAATGAGCAGCCAGTCGATTCAGTTCTCTGATCTTTCATAAAAGACAAATAGAAACAGCTTAGTGTTCTTTACTGTCCTGCCATGTGGGCTGCCTTCACTGCAGAGCGAGGATTTACAGTTGAATGTTTGTCTGGACTGTATACTGTTTTCTCAAATGTTTATTGAAGATCTCATAAGAAGGCATATAGCAGCCGATAGACGGATGATTGCAGGGATGCAGCGTGCTGACGCAGCTTGGATTGGTGATACATGATTACTTACAGAAGATAACTCAATAAACGTTGAGTTTGACTCGTCAGTGCTCTTTGAAGGGACTGGGATCAGACAACAGAGAGGCGTCTGTCTGTCAGATATGAGCTGATGTGTTTATCTGAGCTGAAGAGTTCGAAAAAGCTGAAATTACTGACACCTCAACACAACCCGTCCTGTCGCCTCTCACCACAGCCACCGCTGGCTTTATTATGTTCGCAAGATTCAGTCACAACCTCACAGTGTTAAGAAACCAAATGTGTGGAGCTGAATACCTTTAAAAATCGGTGTAAAACGATTCATTTGATCGTTGTGGTTCAGGCTAAAGAGGAGGTCTTGATCAGAGTAAACGTGTTAAAATACGAGACCGTTTTGGTAATAAATGTTTGTTTGTTTGTTTTGGGGTAAACGAGGCGATAGAGGTGCAGGTAGCAGCAAAGTCAGCCCAGTCTCACAGGATGGTGTGTAAATAACACAGTCAGGCTTATTATAAGTATGTGAACAAAGTAAAATGCAGAAGTCCTTCTGGATTTGCCCAAAACATGACTTTTTTGGGGGTGGTGGAAATCAATGCTAAGAAATTAAAAATCAGCAGTATAACAGAAGAAAAAGCATCACAATATATTGCCATATCAATATTTTTTCCACCCTTAGCATTTATGCAAGAGTGTGTTTACAGTGAGGCAAGTACAGGATGAATGGCGTATAAATGATGCAGGTGTTTATTGACCGCTAAATGTTGTGTACATTATTGTGACATTGATACGTGTTTTTGTGGGAACAAGCTACGTTAGCATTGGTTAGCATCTCCTACTTTATAGCTAGATAACCAGTATTTTATTTTGCATAATGTGAAAGGCGTTAGTGATGCACAGATCATTATCCCTTGACTCATTTTAGCATTTTTCAGCTCGTTGTTTGTTTTGGTTCTGTAAGCATTGTTTTATCTGTGCAGGACACAACCTTCTGAGCCATTTTCTCATCAGTCATTTCAAACTTAAAGGTCCCGTGCTCTTTTGTATTTGTTGTTTCTATGAGAGCATGTTTATGTGCTGTGCTGTAATATCTAATAAAAATATCTTTATTTTCCTCATACTGGCTGCCTGAATATGCTTTTATTTTGTGTCTGACTGAAACAACAGAATTGCACCAGAATTACATCAGAATTGCGTTGCCAGGCAGTGTGTTTTTTGTGTGTTTGTCCATGATTTTATTCCTGTCAGCTGCAACAGGAAATAACCTGGGAACATTTAGGGTGTATAAAACTGAAATTGTCTAAATATTATAGATTAATGACGTCAAAGATGGACAGAAATCTTGAAGGCTGGTTACAAAATGCTGTGTGGATTCCTCTGTGGATGGTTTTCCAGTATTAATGTAGGATGTAAACCTGGTGGAGGGTGAATATTGGATTTACATCTATCAGGTGACCACCTTGACTCCAAATAAGAGTGAGTTAATGCAGCTTCAAGGCAAAGCTCAGGGTGGAGGAGGATAACTATCATTCTCTTAAAGTGTGAGCGACATGGCACACTGTGACGCTGTGCAGCTAAAGCACGCTGCAGCTTTAGCATACTGTAGCATAAGCATGCTGCAACAAGAGCATGCTGCTGCAAGAGCATGGTAAAGCACGCTCCAGCTATAGCATGGTAAAGCACGCTGCAGCTATCACATGCTAACGTGTACTGCAGCTAAAGCATGCTGTAAATAAAGCATGCTGCAGCCAGAGCTCCCGAGGGTTCACAGTCATGTAATTCCAGCTGCAGCTGTGCTTAAATCCTGTGTTGTTGCAGACAAATGATCAGCCAGCTACTGGTGTACGTTAAAATACTAATCTATATACAGCTGGGACAAACAGTGGTGTGATATACATCTCCACATGTAATAGGTTCTCTACACTGTCAAACCAGCAACCCATGTGTAAACATTTTTGCAGACTCTGCTGTAAGACAAGTTATTACGCACCTGGTCGCTGATGGCGTGTTAGCATTGCGTTGTTTGCTTCACAATCAAAGCACCAGACAACAGGGGAACGACGAAGGGACGAAGCACAAGTTTTAAGTCGAAGGCCAGTTTAAAGGACACGCGTGTTCACCTCAATTAAAACGTTCAAATACGCCACCGACAAAAATAAATTTAAAGCAAACTTATAAAATTCCCCAAAAATTCCAGAGCGCTGGCATCACATTTTGCATAAATTTGAAAGCAAATATTTTCCTAATCATGTGTACAAAGTTTGTAATGAATTGGTATCGCCTCCACCAGCACAGCAGGGCTGCACACACATGCATGCCACGTTGTAGTACACGTGTACACACACACACACACACACACACACACACACAGCAGCAGAATTGAATGCGATAGGGAAGTGAAAAATGATTAACCCGGGGTCAGCTCTCAGCCTCAATCTCAGCAGCGCTCAAAGAACATCCTCGCCTGATTTACACTCGTCATGTTCCACAGCACACATTTGCATATATTTATTAAATTCACCACGCGTTGGAGAATAAAATATAACAGGGCGGGGGGAGCAGGGGAATGAGGGAGGGGGTTATTTAAAGGAGGCGTGTTCCTGATAGATTTGCCTTTCATTCATATTCATTCGCTCCCTCTTTCTCTACCTCCCTCTCTGTGTTTTGTTCATTAGCATGGAGGTCAGCGGCAGCATCAGATGTGACTGCTTAGCGCTTCAGGGAAAACATCGCTGTTGGTCAGCCTATTGAATTGACCTTGTTATCGTTGTGGCAGACTGTGTTATTTATCAGTTAGTTAGATAAGGCGGCGTGCAGGACGGTGATAGTCCACCGCAGGAAAATGAGTCTGGATAGTGAACGGCGGTGAAAACTTGGCCCCGGGCTGTTTTCACACGAGCTTGTGGTTATCTCAAAGAGCGCCAAAAAAGTGAAGCGAGAGGAAAAAAATGTCTTAAAGGAGGATCGAAACTGCTTTTCAGCTCTAAAGATGTCTCTGTTTGTCTTAAATATTTCTAGCAGGGCGACTGATGGGAATCTGAGCTCAGTCGGCCTCTTGAGCTTGTTCAGATGTTAACAGTCATGTTTGTGACCCTTTAACTTGGTTTATGACGACTGCAACGATTAATCGAGTTGACAACATTCACTGGTTATTTGATAACGAATTATTGGGTTTGAGCTCCGAAAAAGTAAAATTCCAGCTTCTTAAATGTGATTATTTTTTAGTTTCTGAACTGAATATATAGAATAGGGGTGGGTATTGGCAAGGACTTCATGATACAATACATATCGCGATACTTGAGTAATGATACAATATATTATTGCGATATTTTTATATATTGCAATATTTTGAGATATTCTACATAATTCACTGAGAAATTTTTAAATGAAGCTTAAAATACAAGTTGTATATATGTATGTGTCCATATGTGCACATATATGTATATGCTGTTGTACTCAGTGCTTGTCTCTGTCTCTTAATCGTCAACTTCTTTGACTGCCTCACTCACCACAAACGCCGCGCAACAAGATAGCGGTGCAGCGACACCTTGCCCAAAACATTCCTTTCTTTTTTGGAAAAAAAAGATATTAAGAAATTAAAAGGAATTAAGAGGAATCTCTTTTGTGTTTATTTGGGTCAAAGGTAAAACTTTTTTGAATTCAAATTAAAACACACTCTCTAACCGTACTGATGAACAGCCTCATTAAGTCAAAACTACACTGCGATGTGGATCTTCCTGCTCCGGCAAGCTCAAAGTTTTCTACCTTTTGAGCAAAAGATAAATACCACTGCCTCTTTTCTTCTGTTTTTTATCATTGTATAATTTTTCAGCGTGGAAGTGCTTCTTTAAATTTAATCCTGGATGCTTCTTCTTAGGTCTCACAGAAGCTTTATTTTCCACAACGCAAACTTTTTTAGATTCATCATATACATAAAGTTTACTCCTAATGACCTTGCATCAATCAGTGCGGTCACATGGTAGGATCGTACTGGATTTTGCCAAATCCAATGTTGCAACTCGGCGGGTGGTCTGTCCCAAAATCAGCTAATGGTCAGCGACTTGGCTGACTCTGCTACGCTAGGTCGCGCTGTAGCCCTTTTAACAAGTGGTATTAGAACTACTTCCGGTTGACGGCTACTTAACAACAACAATAAATAATAAACTCCATCTCCTCGTCTGTCCAAAAGTGAGTTGTTGATTTCTTCGAAGCCATGGTATCGTTTCACTTTTCCAGCAACAGCATTACTATTCATGACGGTGGCGGCGCTCCCTTCCACTTCCGGGTGAAATCCCCGGCTGACACTCTCAAGCAGCTGCGATCACTCACATTTCCATTGTTTTCAGAGTTCGGCGTCGACAAAACATGCTGATTAATCACCCTAAGAGTTCACCTAAAACAAAAAAAAGTTGAAACCGGCCAAGTGTGAAAACATCCTTAAAGCCCTCCGAACCCCCCGACGCTCTCTACCCGGTCTGATCCAGCCTCAGCTGATGTGAGCAGCCGTGGCAGGTGAGATCAATAGGGCTGAAACCTGTCCAGAGCTTTAATCCATCAGTGGCGAGCCGGGGGAGGAGACGGGGCGAGGAAGCCATCACACAGAGCCTTCCTGCTCCAGCCGGCTAAATGGACATCTGGAGAAAACTGCCAGTCAGTCCGTTTTGTTCAGTGATGTGATTCTGTCCTGTGGTGGCACATGCTGTTATATCTGCAGTTAGCGTGTGTGATTTAGTTTAATTATTATGACAGCAATGATGACCCTAATCTGTAACATGATGGTGCTGATTGATAAGGCTGGCTCGGCCCAAATATGATTATATTGCCATATCGATATTTTTTCCCAGCCCTGCTGATTGACAGTAGTAGTAGTATACTGACGGCCTTAAATTCAGGTATCTGATTTTTTGAGTAATTTTTCTAGATTCTGCTGCAGATCAACATGTTTGCATACATCTCCTCAGGACTGTCCATTACCTGGTGCGTCCATCCAAACCCGGGGTAACCAAGGTTACGGCTGAAGTGTTGCCTGCAGCGCTAGTTTCTTAAATGTATTGGTGGATTGTTTCAGTATGACGTCAGTGTAACAATATGGAGATTAAAGAGGATTGTGAGCAATAATAATTTCTATTTCCTGTTCCTATAGGAGAGGATGTATGGGTCTGGACACATGAGCTTGGCCTTTCTTACAGTTCCCAGACTGTCAGGACAGGGAGAGCCCTGTGGTTAAAGCAAGGTGAATGGCATTGGCTGGGATTGTGACAGCCACCTATAATGTATGGTAATGCCCCTCTCTCTGGTCTCAGCCCATGCCCAAGTGTGCCACAGGTGTGCCAAGGGAGCCTGGGCACGAAATTACCAAAAGTGCATTTGGCACGCTTCTGGCGCACTTGGCAGGTTTCACACCTGACTGAGATCTGGTGGCGCCGCTGGGTTCAACAAAATAAGAGCATGCAGCGGCGCCCTTCTGCTCAGAGAAGCAGCTAACCAGCGATTTGTGGAGGTAAAGAGGTAAAAAAAAAAAAAAAAAACCCCACCTGATTCTGAGACAGACGGTATCTGAAACATGATGCAGCAGTAATAACATGTTGAATAAAACAACACAAAATAAGTCATAATGTAAGGTGAAGTCTGGATTATTCAGTTTTATTTCAGTTTTGGTGAGTCAGCAGCAGCTGAGCTTGTTGGTTTAAATAGCCTCTATTTTACAGTATGGAAATTATCCTGCTGTCACATTATGATTTATTTATTGTTATTATTATTATTTCCAGGCAAGTAGTAGTACTGTTCATCTGTGGGCTGTGTATTCACAAACACACATGTAAACTGTTGCTGTTCAGTAATTCTTTAAGCAGAAAAGAGTCTTAAATGTGAATGTTTTCTGGTTTCTTTCCTCCTCTATGTCATTAGACTGAATATCTTTGAGTTTTGGACAAAACAAGACATTTTGAGGATGTCACTTTGGGCTTCAGGACACACTGATGCCAAATGTTTTCTCCGTTTTTGGACATTTTATAGACCCAACAATTAATCCATTAATCGTGAAATTAATCAGAATAATCTACAATGAAAATAGTGGTTAGTTGCAGCCAGACTTCCCTTTATTTTTATTTTACACGAGAAGATACATAATACTAAAAAAGTAATGTCTAGATAAACATATGTACTGTACATATAGATCATTTTTTTTCGTAACTCTCTCTCTCTTTCCAGTCATTTTTATAGTGTTTTGTCCATTTTGAGTCATACTTTAAGACCCACAGAATATTTTTTACTATGTCTCTGAAAACAGTGAATAGCTCAAATGAAAGAAGAGACTCTCTATTTCATCATGAAAAAAAAATGTTTGTTTTTACCTTGTTCCATTCTTGTTTTATCAGAGGTAGAGTAGAGGACACTTTCACCAAAATCACCACTTTTTCTCCAGATTCTGTTTGTTTTGCTCTCTAATCTTGATCGTCTCCACTTCCTGTTTTGATCTCTGTGAAGGGGTAAATATGTGAATATATATGTGTATATGTGTGTGAATAACCAGAACAAACAGATTGCACTGAAACAAACAAATAAAACAGAAAACATTGGACGAGCTCCACAGCTCTGATGGCCGACTGCCAGGCAGCCAGCCGCCCTGGAAGGCCTCGTCTGATGCCGAGTAAAACAGTTGGCAGGAGGGATGTGAATCACACACACACACACACACGGCGAGGAGGAGGTGGTGGTGGGGGTGGCAGAGCACCAGCAGGCGTAGTGGGACTACTGGGCATGCTGAGACCAGCCTCAGGAGTTAAGACTCGCTGAACTACAGCTGCAACCAACCTGGCCATCGCCAGAGAGGGATACATGCTCCGACACACCGCTACAGATACACTGAAAGACATACGCTAGCCTCCGCCATCACACACACATACACACACATAAAGGCGTCTGTCTGGTCCCGTGATGTGTGTCTCAGCTGTGCCAGCATCACCACCACCCCCCCATTCACCCCTCAGGCCTGGACCTCCCGCGTATGCCACCCCTCTCCACCCTCCTCCCTGCCGGTAGCCTTTGTGGGCTAATTAGCGGTGAAATTGGTGAATTGCAGGCTCGGGCACACACACACACACACACAGTGGTTGAATTGCAGGCTCAGGCACAGCAGTGCAGACACTTCAGCGTAGCCAAGCGCCACTTCAACCCCTGAAAAGCCTCCGAAATGGGGCGCACAACACAAAGACGGGATTGAAGAGGCGAAGAAAGGAAATTGGGGAAGAGAAGGAAAGTGGAGAAGGAGGAATATATTTTCTCCAGGTTTCCTATTTACACTTGAAGCATGCTCCTGCTGTACTCGCAGAAGTTTCAAAACCAGAATCGGAATCAGAAACAAGTTTATCGCCAAGAAAATTTGCACATCCAAGGAATTTAACTTGGTATCTTGGTGCCTGCCATATAAACATAATGCAGATATGAAGAGAAAAAAAATGATAAAGTGACGACTAGGAATAAATAAAAGGATGCAAAACTGAGTATGTTGACAATATAGTGCAATATGGCAGATGGGTGCAGGTCCTGGAGAGCCAGTCACCTCTGCAGAGCGGATGATGGCAGCGTACCAGATGGTGATGGAGGAGGTGGGGATGGACTCAGTGATAGCAGTGTAGAAGTGCACCATCATTGTCCTCAGCTGCCACAGGAAGTACATCCTCTGTTGGGCTTTTTTTGGTTCACTTGAGGTCCTGGGTGATGATGGAGCAGAAAGACTCCACAGAGTTGGAGTTGGGGAGCCTCAAAATGATGGGTGTGGGTGGAGGTGAGGTCTTCCTGTAGTCCACCGTCATCTCCGCTGTCTTTAGTAGTTGTTGGCGCACCAGGTCACTAGATGGTCAATCTCCATCCTGTAGATGGACTCATCTCCACCAGAGATGAGCCTGATGAGGGTGGTGTCATCTGCCAACTTCAGGAGCTTGACGGACTGATGACTGGAGGTAGAGAAGAGAAGAGTAGAGGAGAAAGAATGCAGCCTTGAGGGGAACCGGTGCTGATGGTTCTGGAGTCAGAGATAGAAAGTCTGTAATCCACCTGCAGGTGGAGTCTGGAGCGTTCTGCTGGGAGAGCTTGTCCAGAGCCAGGATGATGGTGTTGATGTCCACAAACAGAATAGGTTCCTGGGGAGTCCAGATGCTGGAGGATGAAGTGCAGAAACATGCTAACTGCATCGTCTACAGACCTGTTGGCTCTGTAGGCGAACTTCAGGGGGTCCAGGAGTATTTGTAAAGTCCTGTGGTTCTTGTTTTCTTTGGTGTGGGGATGATGGTGCTTCAGTGTAAATGGAGAGACAAAGTCTGGACCAGCTGCTTTACTGGGTTTCTGCCTCTTGAAAATCCTACTAAACATCTCTCTCCAGTAGAGACAGTAGTGGTCATTCATTCGGTTGGCCATGCGTCGGTTGTTCAAGGCCTTGGTTTAGTTGCAGTTGGTCCAGACTGAGGTAGTGTTGTTATTTGAGAGCTGGTGTTGGACGCTCTCAGAGTCTGGGTTAGCTGCTCCATGCTCAGTATCTGGTCAGTTATGACCACTTATGTATCTTCTTAGGTTTGCAGTGAATGAAAAAAGTTTCCAGATCAGGAGAACAGTGTTTCTGCATCACAGTCACATCTTTACACCAGCTACCTAGCTACCACAGCTCACGTAAATACAGATACCTCCACCTTTTGACTTGACAGAGATTAGTGAGTCCCGGTCAGATCTGTAGACTTGGAGTCCTTCCAGATCCATTGCAGAGTTTGGTACAAATCCACAAACCATTTCAACGTGAAACACAAAACGGAAGATGAGGAAAGTTCTCTGTTTTTTTGCGGAGTTCATCCACTTTGTTAGGAAGTTAGGAAGCGCTCGTTGGAGAGGAATATTGCAGACAGTGTCCGGAGTTGCACCGGCCAGTTTCCCTCTCCAGCAGAATATCTGGTATTAAGTCTGCTGGGTTTGTACTCTGGATGTTCAAGAGCTCTTCTTCTTCTCTGGTAGGACACAGTTACCAGCAAAAAGAAGATGTACCAGCACACCAAGGCAGCCATCTTTACTCAGTCGCATATCTTTGCATACCTTCTAGCATTTGCCAGCCGAGGGTTAGCAGACGCTCACCTACGTGTCATCGGCTCGCTTCTTTTTCTTTGATGAAGTGAGAGAGAGCTTCACGTCTAATGATTTCACTGATGGACGACACTCATTCCATCATCCTTCCGTCCCACCCACACCCCATAAATTAGCTCTCTTATTAGCAGGCTGTATTAAAACCGTGCAATGCATTCGGGTTCTCATCTAAGATTAATAAGTGGTAATTATGGAGGGAGGGAATCTGATGAGGAAACAAGGGAGGCTGGTAAAGGAGTCCAACGCTAAAATAAAAGAGGAATGAAGGAATTCAGATAGGGATGTTTCCTTTGAGGACTCACCGTGCCAAATAATCAACAAAACATGGAGACATAATTTGAGGATTCCTTCCTGCAGATGTTGTGATTGAAAGCCAGATATTCATACAGTCCCAGAGTCAACATGTCTTCCCAGCTGAGCATGAAATAAGACAAGTAGGTGGCTGACAGGAGGACACATATGCTGTTGTGTTTGCGTGATTCTAGCCACCAGCGCAGAATTAATATCTGAGAGGACAACAAACAATTTATCACTGATTTAATCCTTGTTCTTCACCCTGCACAGTCAGCTGCTTGGTAGATAACCATGGCAACAGACTTCATAAACCTTCATCTTTCTGGATAGATTATTCCGCTTCATTTCAACTTTGGTCTTATTTTAGTCATGTTGACCAATGATTGTGTTGTTAATGACACAAAGATGATCACTGAGAAGAAGTTAGATGATGATAATGATAAAATCCTTCTTTGTTATAGACATCCAACGCAATTTAAAAATGGATTTCCTGGTTTAGCTGTGTTTACTTTCCTGTCCAGTGAGGGATTTTTAGCCACATTTCATGTGCATCTTTTGGGTCCTTCATTTGAAGTCTTTTCAGCAGTGTAATCTCAGTAGTCAGGGGCTGAGAAATTCATTGATTTAACCATGCGGCATGGGGCTACTGCTTCAAAATCAAACAGTTCATTTAGTAGGTAGAGTGTCGAACTATCGGAGCACTGAATAATTATCTGTCATTTCAGCAGGAAGACAAGTCCAAACAGCTGTTTGCATCTTTCTCTATTTTTACAGTTTCGACACAGAGAGCAGATGAGGAAACTGAACGTATAAACTTTATTCTGTCCATCTATTGTTAGATTTCAGTACCACAGACAGCGACGCACTACAAACAACAAGCAGCGCTATCCGTGGTCCTGAAACGACATGATGACCAGTGCATGAGATGGATAAAAGCCAATCTGAGTGGCAGCAGTGGGAGTGAGTCAGCATGACTGCTATCATTCAGCTCATTTAAATTACAAGTTGAGAGAAAAAAAAATATGTTAGTCAGCCTGCATGTAGTACTGAGTGGTATACAAAGTGAGTGCATTTTTTAATCCTCTTTTACCTTCTTAGATGAGAGTGAATTGAAATGCTATGGTGTAGCTAATGAGCCCTTTTAAGACATGAAACCTGCAGATATTTGGGACTTTTTTTGCATTCATGCTGCAAGACAGAACATATCGGACAGTTAAACATGCGACTCATGTCCAGTGCAGCGTCAGTGTGTTTGTGCAGTTAATGTTTCACATAAATAGGCTGAGCAACTTGTCCTTCTTTACAATGCATCACCATTCAATGTTATTAAATAACAAAAATTAAGTGAAATAATAAATTATTATTGTTATTTCTAATGGTTTAGACACTATTGTTTAACAAGATCTAGTAACTGTATATCCTAAGAAATTTTTATTGAAGGGAAACAGCTGATTTGGATTGTATCTTTAATTGTTGTAATGAAAGCTGTGGTGACTGGCTAGTTGTTTTGGTAGCGGCTAAACTAGCATGTTGCGATACTGTTTACAGCGGATCACAGGGGGTTGAACAGCACTTGTCTGCTCTGGTGACAACAAGGATTCTTTTGCTCGTTACTGTGATTTTAAACATGAGTTTTTGATCACAACGCATCGTTTTTCATAAGAAAAATGAGGCGCGTCACTGGGATGCATAGATCGTGAGTTTATTGAGTCCTTTCAGATTTTAATGACGCATACCTAGCAACATCAGTGAGCATTAGCTCGTACGATGGTACCACAGAATACACATGGATGTGAAAATGTGTGTTATCGTCATCGTCTCCACAGCCTTTATTGAGCGCTGTTGTCTGCTGAACTGTCCCTCTCATCCCTCTTTGGCCCTTCAGTCCTCTGGGGACACATTAGTCTCTTAATGCTTTGTCATCACCACAGGTTAATGGACCTCACAGCAGTCTGTTAAAAACAACCCTGATCAATACACAGTGTGTGCACAAAGTGGATAAGGTCCAAAAATAGACGTTTCCGTAATGCACTGATGAGCTCTTAAATTTACTTTTCATTATTAGTACTATTTGTTAGCCTATTCTTTTAGAAATAAGTAGCCTACAGAAGGTGAAATCCAAAGACACACGTGAGTGGCTAAGAAATAAATTTACTCAAGCTTATATTTAAGTCCAAATACATCAGAAGCAGCATCAGAAGTTTCTTTATGTAAGTAAAAATAATAAAACAACTCAGTGAAAATACTTAATTGGGAAACAGCAAGGACGTCACGATACGATATGTGTCATCATACGATAAATTATTGCGATATATTGTGATATTCTACAAAGATCACTGAGAAATTTAAAATGTACCTTATATGTGTGTGTGTGTGTGTATATATATATATAAAAACACACTTTTCACATGATTTTTTTAAAAGTTTTATTTCAATTTCAAAAAGTTTCTCTGGATTTACAATCGGCCCAAAACCTAATTTTCTGGGTGGAAAAAAAAGTTGTTATCAAAAGAAAATGTACTGCGATATATTGCCATATCAATTTTTTCCCCACCCGTACTGCTGCACTCCAAACCTTACTTTAAGTGTGTAGCTTGTCGGGGATCAGCAGAAATGGAATATAATTGGTATAATCATCTGAAAGAATAGTTGTGTTTCTGTTAGCTTAGCATGAGTCCTTCATATCTATTTAGGGAGCAGGTCCTACGTCACTGTAGTTAGAGAGAGGAGTTAGCATATCTAGCTGGTTGCATTCTGCAGCCTCACCACTAGTTGTCACTGAATCCTACAAACTGCACCTTTAATTAAAAGGTATGTATCAACAACAAACAAACAAAATGTGCATATTACATGTATATGGGACAGATTCCCTCACTTCCTCTAAAAATCTGCCTTTTATTAAATAATTTATTGCATTAAAACACGTTATTCTATTCTAAAAACATGGTTTTGATTGAACAGAGAGGGGATAAAGATGTTTATCTGCAAAATGAACTAAAGCTGGCAGGTGAAATGAAGTGTTTGTACTTGAGTAGATGTACTTCCACCACTTCCTGTAGCTTCTGAGCCAGAGAAGCCACCGAAATATCAGGATGAATGAAATAAGGAATGAAAATGTTAGAAGAAAGGCAGGCAGAAGGGACTGCTTGTTGTTATGGTGCAAATCAGGGTTTTTATTTTATCACAATATTTTGTCAATATTGTTTATGGTTCATCGCTAGCATGAAGTGGAGTGCGGTGAGCTGAACGCTACAGATACACCGGAGCATCTGCGTCCTGGTTAGCACCTTGGCACAGTGAAGCTCATCAAGCAGAGCGAGGTTGTTGGGGGACAATCAACACGGTCCAAACAGTCGGTAAACAAGCTAACACTTGTACGAGCGAGATGCATGTGAAGACCACTCCTGCACACCTTACATCATTATTTCTGCCTTCTTCTCCATCTCCATCTCCAGCAGAGCGACTCCCTCCTCTAACTCCGAGTGTCTGGCACCTTTCGCCCAAATCTAGCTCCAAGTGGGGGCTGATCCAAGGTGGTGGTGGTAGTGTTGGGAGGGGGTGGACGCTGGAGAAATAAAAGAAGGAAGGAAGGAGCGAGGGGGCAGGAAGACAAGGTGTTAACACCCTTTTCAACACCAGAGCCCCCTCTCACAAACCCAGCACAGGGTCCAGGCTAATTTCACTGTGTGTGTGCTCATGTGTGCAGAGTTGTGTGATTTCTTTCTTTGGCTGCAGCAGCAGGTTTTATGCAAAGGTTTCTACATTTTTACCTCCTTTGCTCTCTTGTTTTATCATCTCGCTCTTTGTCTTTCGTTTCCTTCCTTTGTGTCTGCCGGCATGCTGCTCTTTCACCTCCAGCCAGTCTACTCAGACTATCTCTTTATTTCTCATTAGTGCGTTTTGACAGTTAATGAGTGTGTGTGTGTGTGTTGTTTCTGCGGAGAGAGAAAGTGAAGGAGGGAAGAGAAAGAGATAGAGGAAGGGGGTGAAATTCCTGTTGATAAATCATGTGGTCGGTAGCACAGGCCTGTGTTTATCTCCTGCTGTCAGTGCAGTATGGGGCCTGAGATACCGCTCTCACATTCAAACACACATCAACAAGGACGACAGAGCGCCGTCGCTACCTGAGATTTCTTGCTTTTCCTCTTCCCTCCCTCCCTCCCGCCGTCCTCCTCCGCCTCCTCCTCCATCAGAGTGGATGTGGAGGTCAGAGATAGAGCCAGCCTCCTCTTCCCTCTTTTGTCCGACCCCCCCGGCTCCCATCATTCAGCTGTTTGTGCTGATGACTGGTTGACTTTAAACCAGGCTTTATCCCCCTTTAAAGAACATTTCTAGGCTGCAGCTAACTAGTAATATCACTGCTGATTATTATCTTGTTTATTGATTTGTTATTTGGTCTATAAAGTTATAAAAAATGTGGCTCAGTGACTCCTAAAGCCCAAGATAGCCCTTTTTGTCCACATTATGGTCTATTTATACGTATACAGATTAATTTCTTTCACATGCATATACATACTGTACATGTGCTTCCATATATTTTACATGTACAGAGTATATACACACACAGTATATCTAGATATCACTTTTTTTGGTAGTAAATGATGTTTCTGCTTGTAAATAGTCTATATGTAAAATCTATTGAAGTAGGGCAACAGCTAACGATTATTTTCTTGATTAATCGATTAGTCGTTTGGTCTATAAAAAGTCAAAAATATTGTGAAAATGTGAATCAGTGTTTCAAAGACATTCAGTTTACTGTCATAAAGGAGGAAAGATATTTAAATCTTATAAAAATATATATATATATAAATATTTAAAACAATAGAATCAGAGAATTTTTACTTTTATTTCTTAAAAAATACACAAGCTGATTGATCGATGATCGTTGCAAATTATTCTGATAGTGAAATAGTAATCCTCCTGATGCACAAACAAGTTAAATTCTTATATTTTTCAGCTCTGAAATGCATTTTATCGTCACATGGAAAAACAATGCAGCTTTATGAAAATGTATGAAGCTCTTCTCTGAAATTGGATGAAAACGTGATAATATGCTGCTGACTGTCGCAGGTGTTCAGGATCCACAAAGGTCTGCTGTTCAAACAAGTATCACTCTAAGGCTGGAGATGAATATAATATGTCTATACCGAGTGACAGAAACCTCATGAAAATGTTGATATTCACAACACTTAGTTTCCCCAAAATGTGCTTTAGTTAATGTGAGATTTCCTAAAATACAACTGATTTCTGATTTCTAAACATGGCATAACTTTAAGTTGTAGTTCATTTTTTGGTTGGTTGTACTCAGCTCCACCCTCCTGTGTCACTTTTATGGATGTGTGGTTTTAATCACTTTCATCACACTTAACATAAACATAACATGCTGGTAAAATATGTGTTTCCATACAAAATTACAGTTTTTATTTAGTAGGAAAACATTTGTCCCTTTAAATCAAGCTTTTATTTCCTTTTCCTGCCCATATATTTTAGTCACCTGTCATTTTTGGGGTCACATTCAGAGTAAAAATATATATTATGGATCAAGTTCAAGAGAAAAACTGATGATTAAACTCCCTACAACTAGCTATTTATACATTAATGCCTCAGTAGTAATATTCCAATAATATATAACAGTATTTTTTTTCACTTCTGATCCTTTATTAGTATAATACCTTCATACTTCTGTTAACATTTTCAGCGCGGGACTTGAACTTCCATCGTTATTGTTATTCGGCACACAAGTGTCACATGTCGACCATGTGCTCATTGTTCATGTACAAGCCGCTGCACGTGTGTGTGTGTGTGTGTGTGTGTGTGTGTGTGTGTCTGCTCTTGGACTCATGTTTGACAGTTGGGAGTGTCACCGTGACACCGTGGCCTCCGTGAAAAAGACGCGAGCCGCCACGTATTTGTCCATGTGTGTGTACATAGGTGTGTGTGTGTGTGTGTGTGTGTGTGTGTGCGCGTGTGCGTTCGTGTGTGTGTGTGCGCTGCAACAGGCCGGTGGGAAGAGAGACAGATTGCGTTTTAACAGCCATCGCTGTCATCTCCAACAGCTGTCCTCGTCCCATTCTCTATTCAGAGGGCCTGTGTTTGCATTGTCTCCCTCATGACCTCCCTTCAAAGACCTTCTGAAGAGAGGGAGAGAGAGAGGGGGAGACGGGGGGAGGAGAGGAAAATGTGAGGCAGGAAAAAAAAAAAAGATGCAAATGGAGGCGATGTAAGGAAGTGAATAGAGAGCGGCTGATGCCATGACAGAGGGAACATTAGATGCCCCAGAACTGTCTCCCATCTCTGCTGCCATCCCTCTCAATTTCTTCCCCTCCCTCCTTATTACAGCTCCTCCTCACACCTCCCTCCACCCTTCCTCCCGTCTTGTATCTCCTCCTCCCTTCCCTCCACCTCCCGTCTCTCTCCCATGTTGTCTCTTATCAGGTGGAGGGGAGATAAGGCCGCTATCTCGCCGTGCCAGGGCTTTGACATGACGCTTTAATGCATAATAAGTTCACTCATCTTTTAATCAATGCGGCCAAATGATGAATTTCTGAAGGGTTAACAGTCAGTCATTGGCTGGGTTTGGGAGCTAAAAACACAGAGATAAGGTCTGCCTCCGAATCAGACAGCACAACGTTGGATTTTTTTTTTTTTTGACAAATATGCAGATGGGATGTACGTACAGTCACTGTCAAATCCTCAGCAGACCTCAGGAGCATTGTCTCCCGTCTCAGCGTTTTTTACCCTGCACATCCGCTGACATTTTTCTATTAGCCGCTTCAGCTTAAATCTCTCATGAAGTAGCTGTTTGCGATATTGTTGTCAGATCTGAACGTGTTCTCCATTTAATCTCCGTTTGAGACAACATATTCGTTCCCCCGGCCAGAGATTTACATCGCATCCTGATCTCTGACACGTCTGTTCAGCTGCAGCTTTATTAGAAGTTATTTTTCAAGTAAATTTGTGAAAACACTGGCATCACTTCATAAAAATGTGTCTAAATTGTGCTCTTTTTTAAATGGGAATTAGGTATTGATTGCTCCAGATCAAATACAGATCATCATGAGGAGATTAGACTGAAGAATAGGGGTGGGAAAAAATATCTATATGGAAATATATTGTGATACTTATTCTTCTGATATAATATTGATTCCCCCCCCCAAAAAAAAGTGCACATTGAAATAAAAATTTAAATAAAAAATATTTAAAAAAAATAATCCATGTCAGCGTGGTAACTTCAACAACCCTAATATATATGTACGTATATATAAATATACGTACAAGCTGCATTTTAAATTTATGTAGAATATCATATTGCAATATCACAATAATGTATCGCATCGTGACTCCAGCATTGCGATATGTATCGTCCCCTACTGAGGTCACATTCAAGCTGAAAACAACATTATTTTTTTCCTTCCCATGATCTCAGAAACCAGAAGGTTTCCTTTCACTTTGGCTCTCTGTTTGAGAAAGAGGGCACTAAAAACATCTTACAACCAAGAGCCTTAAAGCTGCATTCAGTCTACCAGCCAGCAGGGGGCGACTCCTCTGGTTGTATAGAAGTCTATGGGAAAATGATCCTCCTTCTCTCTTTATTTATTCCCTCAGTAAACTTTATAAACATGGGTTTATGGTCTCATCCTCTAGTTTCAAGTCTTCTTCACTAAAACATGATGTTCATTTAGTAAATTATGGTTCCATTTAGAGTCAAACAGACCATAAAGTAGAGGATCATTCAGGGCGGGGCTACCTGCTGATTGACAGGTTCATTCCGTTTGTTTTCACATCATCAGAGTTAATTATAACAAATAATTAAATGTTTTTTTCAACGTTTGTACACTCCACCCTCTTCTGTTGCAAAAACCAAGATGGCGACGACCAAAATGCTCGAAACTTGAAACCGTCGGACCACTCGACTTTGTGTTTGCTGCCACTGTTTCCCTGTGGCCACTTGTGATGTTGCAACACAAAATCCTCCGTTCTAACTGTTGACTCCTCCAGCTGCAAATTCATTAATTACTTTTTTTGTCATGAATTTCTAATCCCTACCTCAACACCTAGGATTTCTCCTCTTTTGGAAAGTATGCACAATATATTTTATATTTCCTCGCACAAGAAGAGAGGATAATTCAAATTCCAGCTAAGTCGGTCTTGGACCACATTCAGGTGGATTTTAACTGATCCCAGACCAGACAGCTTTCCCCTCCCTAAACCACCCACTCTGCCTTTCACTCTCCGAACCCTCCTCTACTTTCTCCTTCGGCATCACCTCCTTCCTCGGTTAGTTCGTGGGTCACCCGGGTGACGGGGGCTTGAGTCGGGAGATAAGAAGAGGCCAGAGCGATGTTACTACACCCCGACACTCTGAGGGGTGACGGCGGGGCGACAGCTGGATGGAGAGATGGCGACGGGGGGATTTTAACAGGAAGGTGGGGGCTAATCTGCCGTCGTTTGAAGTAATAATACATTAGTGATAATCATCAGTACATGCAGAGAGAGGAGAAGGACACACATACTCGACTGGCTGCTGCACACAAAGACAGAGCCGGAACAACAAACAGAAATCCAGAAAGAGTGTAAATCACAGCTCTGTGTGCCTCCACCCAGCCGCTGCCCCTCCCTCCAATCCAGGGTGGATATCAGGCTGGTGCAGGAGGGCTCAGCCCAGCTGATAGCAGGTCCTCTGGGGGTAGGGGGGTGGAGAGCTGAGGGGTGAGGCATGGGTGGAGGTGGAGGTGGAGGTGTGGGAGCAGCAGCTCAGGGACGAGGAGGCTTACCCTGCTCCCTCAGATACGGAGGTCAGGGGTTAGCGTGTCTAGTTTAGGTGTATTCCTGCCTGTTTAAAATGTGTCCTCTCTGCTAAGACAATCATAACTCCTGAACATCTTCATGATCGACGCCCCGCGGGTCGTTACGTGGTTTCGGCTTCAGCCCTGCAGACGAGCGTGCACGCAGGTGTAACAACTCATAAAGAGAAATTGTCCTATTTTCTTCTTTTTTTTCCCCTCAGAGTGATTGTGGGAAATATAATCAATTCAGAGGACACTTCATCTTGTAGCAAAATGGCAATTTGACCCCTGCAGAGAGCAGGTCTGATGTGACACTGAGTGGTGTATTGTCACAGGTGCAGAAACGCTGCTGAACCACATGCCAGCATTAAAAAGAAAGAAAGCAATTTCCTTTGTGTGCTCGTCCACCGGCTTCTTCTCCTCCCGCTGGGGTTGGACGACACCGGGCTGAAGTTTGGCCAAAATTAATGACAATTCTCTCTCGTGATTCTTCCTCCTCTCCTCTTGTATAAAAAGATGGCTTTCTAATGCTTTGGTTTTAAACAACAAGTTTCGGGGAATTAAACCAGAGCAACGTCTTGTAATTGCAGCTGCCCTCCAGAGCAACAGTGTCTCCTGATTTGAGGCCTCGCTGGCAGGACGCCATTACTTGTCCAAAACCATGACAAATTACAGATGCAGAAATATAACCGCAAATCACAAAAACAACGAATCAGACACAAGTCCAATGACAGTTTTAATTCTCACCTTCTGCACGAGGGATGTCACAATACACAAGTCTAGTCGTTGATACCAGTACTTCTTCTCAACAAAAACAATAAATCCCATGTACTCCAACACACACGCCTTTATTACTGTTTGTCACCGTTTTGTGAATTTTTAATTAATGCCTCATTATCCGACTCATGATTCTTGCGAAAAACTTAAATTGTACATGATTGCATTTCAAAACAAATCTTTGCCCACAACTAGGGGTGAGTATTGGCAAGAACTTCACGATACGATATTGCGATACTTGAGTCACGATAGGATGCATTATTGCAATATTGTGATATTTATATCTGCATCTATCTTCCTTCTGTTTGACGCTTGTTTGCTAAAACTAAACTGTTTTAGGAAACACTGAGGCTTTTTCTGAATCGATGCTGTGAAATTATTCGACAATACGAAAAATATAGATATGTCCTATTTTATCCTTTTAATGACTTCCTTTTTCTATGTTCAGTGTTCACTTCCTCATAGTTTCTCTCAGATATACCGTCACTATACGTTCTTTCTGCTTTCCATAGTTTTCCTAACCTGTCCTCCCTCGCTCTCTCTCTTAGTCTCTCTCTCTCTCTCGCCATTTCAGCTCCTGCATTCTTATCTCTGTGTTGCCGTCCTCAGTAATTATTATTATGTGCTGCAGAGATAATTCGAAAGCTGTGAGGAGAGAGAGGAGGGAAAAAAAGGGATGAAAGAAACAGTGGCTGTGGCTTCCTGGGCTGTGCTTCTCTTATCTGACCTTGGGCAGAGCCACTTATTGTTAGGCAAATCTCATGTGCAGAAAAATGGAGTGAACGGCTGTGAGAGCGAGTGAGGAGGAGGAGGAGGAGGAGGAGGAGGGGTGGCTGTCGGGAGGGGATTGAGAAGGAACGGGAGGGGAGAGAGTGAGGAGGAGATGGATGGAGGTGGAAGGAGAGACGTCAGAAAGCAGCGGGTAGAAGGAGTGTTTTATGGAGCGATTGGGAACGGCAAAAAAAATGCGGCGAGATACGGGAGGGAAGGGAGGAGGGGAATGAAAAGACGGAAACGTGATGACGAAGAACATGAAAGAAAAGTGGAAAATGAGAAGAGATGAAATAGAAATATGGAAGGGGGGGGGTGTCCAATTTTCATTGCCTAGTGAAGTAGACACTTTTTGCTTGTTCAAATAAATCCCTCCGCTGAAGAGGAGTCATAAAATCAATTTTTGTTTGGGGAGAGAGCACGCTCGGATTTGTCTTCGCTAAATTGCGCTTCTTGTTGTACGCGAGCTTTGATTTGTGCCTTTCTCTTCTCCGCCGACTACGTCCCATTGACTGCCACCCTCGCTAACCCCTCCTCAGTGAATTCACAGAGCGTTAGCGCGACACGCCGAGCTGACGTTTTCTATACATAAGAGCGTTTTCAGTTTTTCACAAGGAGCGCTCATTGAACCCTTGAATTTCTTTGCATCTGTAGAGTTAACAGTTGAGTCCATTGTGCGAGGCGCTGCAGGTGACGTTGAGGTTTAACACGTCTGGCCTCAAAGCTGCACGGCGAGCACGTACGCTGTCAAGGCGGCGGTGTGGGGAAAGGAAGGAGGGGGCGACTATAAATTCCCATCAGTGGCGTCCAGGCCTGCACGGGGCTGATGTGTGGCCTTTTCCGCCGCCACAGCTCAGCTTCCTTTAATTACAACCCATTCTGCAGGAACAACAGGCTGTCCTTCCAGCAGATTTAAAACGGTGTGCTGCTAGTAATTAATCGGCCTGGGTGTCCTTCACAAGGAGCAAAGAGTGAGTGTGTGTGTGAAAGTGTCCATTTTTATTCAGAAGTCACCAGAATATGAAAAAAAATATGCCTTGAAAAATTAGAGGAATGCATTATTTGTGTTCAGTGTTTTTCACAACATAAACAGTAAACGTATGATTTATCCCTGCAGTGAAGGAAGTCATCACGTCCTTTTACCAAAGTAGGGATACTGAATTTGAAGTAAAAGTACATGAAAGTCATCAGTGAAAACTATTCTAGTCTATTATCTTTATTTTATTCTGTTAGTTCATGACAGGGACACAGTTTCAGTCAAAAGTCAAACAGCAAATATTTGACTCCAGCCTCTCATATATGCAGGAGTTTTGATGTTGGTTAACAGTTGTTAACTGTTTTCATATATGTTCAATCATAATCTTATATTTGTAGCGGTTAGCTTAGCATTAAGAACAGCCTGGCTCTCAGTTAAAAGTTCACAAACTATCTGCGTTTAGATTAAATAAAGAAGTAATCCAAGAGCCAGAAAAATACACTGAATATTGATGTTTCTGAAGCGAAGCATAAGTTCATAATCATGTTTTATATCTGGCATGTAGCTTATTAATGTTGTGAAACAGTTGTTTAGATTTAGAGTGGTCAGTTCAGACAATTTATGTAAAAAAAACAAACAAAAAAAAACACAAAAAATAACCAATAGCAGACTTTATTAAGTAATGTCATGTAACAAGCTTACAGTCAATACCTCTCTTGCTTTTACACTCATTATTATGTATATTTTTTTTAAATGAAAGTTGCTCTCTGCACTGCATCTGAATGACCGAATGCAACACCATCCACATCGAGCGTATCCATACTTTGCAGGAACTCACAGTGCTATTTCACTTTATGAGCTAGGCTAGCTGTTTCCCCCTGTTTCCAGTCTTTATGCTAAGCTAAGCTAAGCTAACTGACACCTGGCTGTTGCTTCATAGTCTGGTCAGACAGTTTACCTGCTGTGGAAAAGGGAGCGCTTGATTTAACACACCTGCTCAGCTGGGTCATTTGTGTCAAAGCAGTGATTTGATAATGAATAATCTGTCGTTATCAGTTATCATCATCATCATCATCATCAGTCATCAGCACCGACCTCCTGCGACCCCCCCACCCTGATCGAGGATCTGTACCCTTCAGGGCCACAGGGACCCCCCCCTCAAGTCCTGTGGTCCCTGTCCCCCCACCCCCCTGAAACCCCCCCAGTCCACCCCTGCTGGCTGCTCAATTCAGCTTCTTTAACGGAGGAACAAACAAACAAAACAGCCCGGGGTAATGAGGCCACCTCGGGGAATAGACTCAGTGAAAGGAGTGTTGCGTATTGATGTGGGATTGACCTTTTATTGAGAGAAAGCCAAAGAAAAAAGGGGAGATGTGGAGAGAGGAGCTCTGATCTGATGGAGTGGATTGAGCTGTCTGATCAGGGTTTTGTCTTGTCACACTTTTTTCTTCTTCTCCAGCAGCAGCAGTGACTCAGGCAGTGAGATAACCACCTTTGGGGCCTTTGTGATTGAGCCTGGTCTTTCCCACACTATGAACAGGACGGACCCCTCATCAGATGGTTGATGGTTCATTCAGTGATACTTGGATAACTCATTCACATGTTAGCATGCATGGTGATGCATATCAGCAGTATGAATGCTAGGGCTGCAAATAGTGGTTATTCTCAGTTAATCTTTTTTCTTGAATAATCAGAAAATTGTGAAAAACAGATCATTGAAGCCCAAGGTGACGTCTTCAAATATCTTCCCTCGGTTAAATTAAAATCTGGGTAATTAAGGTCTTAAATTATGTTAAATTTACCGTAAATTTGCTGTAGGTATTAAAGTTTCAGATGGTGTGTTTAATGCCAATAGGAAAACACAGTATTTAGTGCAATTTTTGGCGTTATATTGTTCACAAAGTTCACTTCTTTGTTCTTGAAAGTTGTGAAGTTAAAGTTGTAAAAAGTGAAGTGTTATGCCGTCAAATTGTATCGTTGTCGCAAGTGATTCATAAAAAATTATTATCAGAGATGAATAAGTTTTTGATTTTTTGTTCCTGCTAAATATCGATATATGACTATTTTCTACCAAATAAGTTATGACATTTTTGGGTTTTAAATTATATTTCTTTATGTCACAGAAATTTCACTTTTGAAATAGTGAAGGAACCCTCCTCTAACTCAAATATATTCATCTTACTGTCACAGAAGAGGAAAGAAAGCAGAAAATACTTGAGATACTCGTCATTTAATCTGTTGATTGTTCTTTTCCTTTAATTAAGTAGCTATTTGGTCCCGTGGATCGATGTTTCCCAAAGATATTCAAGTAAACAGGAGGAAAGAAAGCAGAAAATGTTCACATTGAGTGCCAGCCGTTTTATCAAACAGGAAGTGCCTTGTTCCATTTTGAGTCATATTTCTAGACCCACAGAATATTTTGTACTATGTCTCTGAAAACAGTGAATAGCTCAAATGAAAGAAGAGACTCTCTATTTCATCATGAAAAAAAATGTTTGTTTTTACCTTGTTCCATTCTTGTTTTATCAGAGGTAGAGTAGAGGACACTTTCACCAAAATCACCACTTTTTCTCCAGATTCTGTTTGTTTTGCTCTCTAATCTCGATCGTCTCCACTTCCTGTTTTGATCTCTGTGGTGTATACCGTCTCTTTATGCTCTGACTACATCTCCCAGAAGCCCCAGCATTACTCACAGGCTGTGGGAGACTGATCAGTGATGGCACTCAAGCGTACTGACGTACATATACTTCAATGGCATTGAATGAGTTAAGAAGCTGCAGTCTGAGAATTTAGACTTTTTATTACCCAAAAAATCCATCAATTAGTAGTTTGGCTTATAAAACGGTGAAAAATGTCGGTCTCTTGTTTTGTCCACAGCTCAAACATGTACTGTCCTAGAAGAGGAAAGAAAGCTGTAATTCACAGTCCATCCACAACAATGCAAGAAGTGAAACTAAAATGATGAGTTGTTCTTTCTCTCTTAGTTTTCAGCAGGTAAAGTAATCCTGATTCTGTCGGCGTTAATGAGAAAGCACATGAGTCCTTTATGAGGAGCTGAACACTACGAGGTCGAGCAGGATGGCAGCGACTCTGGAAAGTGTCTAAATATAAGCTGCAGTATTAACAAGCCGCTGTGAAGAACGTGATTGATCAAGTAACTGTTTATTTGGAAAGATCGTCTCTGTAAGTATTGGTATCCTTTGTTACAGAGCTAATTAACCTCCTCCTACGCCGGCTGTTTATTGTTTTTTTTTAAATTTAATTCCTCATAAGTACGTCAGGTCCGACCCTCTTGGATTAGAAGAGTCATGGCTTTCTTTTTTAGCGTGGAGCCTCTTACATCAAGTGCTGTGCTCTTGCTTTGTGTGTTTTATTTCATTTTTACATGAAAAAGGTGTGGACTGTAAAAAATATCAGCATGTGGGAAGTCTTGAGTCAAACACTGCTGCACTAAGTGTTACTTCTATGTGACACTGAGGTGCAAGTGCAAATTATAATATAATATTTATAGGCTAAAAAAAAGGAAAACTTGCAACCCATATTTTTTCATCACATTAGGAAATATGCATGGAAACACAACATGTTTGTCGAATAAGCTCTGGTGTGACTGATTTTAATCAATATTAACATTGTTTTTTCGAAATTATTCATTCATTTTTTTTTTCAGGCAGCTTTTTTTTAGCGCTGCTTTAACTTTTGTTCTACGTCGCTGCTAATTAACAAACCTTTGCACCACAGCAAGACTATTCTATTTCATTTTGTCCATCAAAACTTACTAATACACAGTATTTTTTCACTTCTGCTCTCCTACTGGTGTGGAGTGTTTCAGCTCGTGGTGGCGGAGATTCATGTTAGCGGAGCACGACTTTCAAACATCACTGTTACAGGATCACAGCTACAAAAGTATTGAGGTTCGGTACCCGGCCCTAATCCCAAAAGTGCCAGTATTACTCACAGGCTGCAGGAGCAGCTGCTAAAAAAAACACTTTGATGTATTATTATGCAGACAGAACTCAAGTGTCTTTAACTCATTGAGTTCCAGCTGTTTTATAAAACAGGAAGTGTCTTGTTCCCGCGTTTTTGTCCATTTAGAGTCATATTTCAAGACCCACAGAATATTTTATACTATGTCTCTGAAAACACTGAATAGCTCAAATGAAAGAAGAGACTCTCTATTTCATCATGAAAAAAATGTTTGTTTTTACCTTGTTCCATTCTTGTTTTATCAGAGGTAGAGTAGAGGACACTTTCACCAAAATCACCACTTTTTCTCCAGATTCTGTTTGTTTTACTCTCCAATCTCGATCGTCTCCACTTCCTGTTTTGATCTCTGTGGTGTATACCGTCTCTTTATGCTCTGACCACATCTCCCAGAAGCCCCAAAATTACTCACAGGCTGTGTGAGAGCACAATCAAACACTGTGATGGTGAAATACGTCAGTGGAGTGAGGTGAGTGAGGTGCTTTCACTTTAGTCACTCCTCCATCCAGCTCCCCAGCTTTCTTGAGTTTTTCAGTTTTTTCAGCTCCAGTATGTTTCTCCACATACCTCCAGATCTGCAGGGTGTTTGTTTTCTTTCGATTTGTGAGGTTGCTGGAAAAAAGGAAGTGACGTACGGCTTCGCACAGTGAGCTGTGAGGGACAAAATAGTCTGGCTGGAAAAAATAAAAACTTCTGGTCCCAAATAGCATCGACCATTTGAGGATGCTTAGTTTTGCTTTTGGCGTGTTCTAGTTTTATTCCCTGCCTAATTTATTTCACTTTGTGACTTCAAAAGTCTGCTTCAAGTAATTTCATTTAATAAATGAAAACCATGATGCACTGTGATGTCACCTGGTTGGCTAATCTAAGCATACCTTCCTGTGGGACTATGCACAGTGTAATTCTGCTGTTTGTCTTATGTGATAGAGGAGAAAATGATTGTCATCTGAGATATAAAATCCTTCCTCACATTATAATAAACCTCTATGTGGTGTTTTTTTGTGTCAAATAATCCCTGAAACTCTTGAGATGAGATGAGTCTTTAACATCTGTGCAATTTCTAGCAGCTTTTATTTTGAAAATACCAATCGGATACCATCATACGGTGAACATTTATGTATTCCTTTTTCAAATGAGACCATGCGCACGAGCTTCCAGCAAGAAGTGAAATGTACCTAAAACAAGATTTAAGCAGCTTTTTATTAACTTCGCAGCCAATGATGCTGATAATTAGCACAGCCGTCGTTTGCAGGAGGAAATGTCATTATGCGCCTTTTGTGTTTTTCTGCTCATTATCTTTGCCCATCACTAATCCCAGACGTGTTGGTTTGTGCACGGTGCCTTCCCCCGTTATCTGCAGACAACATGTACAATTGTCATTTTATTAAAAAGAAGCATTTCTGGAAAAAAATCTGTTCAGAGAAAAGGCAAAAAGACAATGACAGCATGAACTGGGCTCTGGTTATGTTATATGTCCCCTCTTATCCGTCCTGCCTTCTTTTAGGTTTTGTTGAGTTACACCTAATTCTATTTACATTTAACGGTGTAAAGCATTGTTGTATGAACTTTTACAGGACTACAGAGACCTGAGGTATGAAAGAGTGTTGTGTTTCCTGTTTGGCCTCACAATGACAGCAGCTTTGGAGATTTATTTTTCATATAATTTATGAATCAGATCATTTAAAAGCAGAATTAAAGTCGGAGAATAACAAAGCTAGCTCTGATGACAGGAACTCTCCGTCACGGTGCCCCATTCAAGAAGTTCATTTCTAGATTTGTTTTCCTGCAAAGGTTCCGTGACACAGACGATAAGTGTGTTTTTTAGGGAACAAAACCACTTCTTTAGGTTTGGGAAAATATCATGGTTTGGGTTAGAATAGCTACATGAGTACATAAGATCTGGTCCATCATCAGTCTTTGATTTGTCCAGAAACAGAAGCACTTTGACTTTGTTGATGTATATTGGCTCTGTCCCAATCAAATAATCCATAAAGGACAAAATAAATACATGATTGTGGAAATAAATAATACATTTAAAAAATATGTACTTTGTTTTGACATCGGGCTGCACCCCCATTCTGGTCTTAGTCGACTTTTCTTCACTTGATTCGTTGTTTTTCGTGTATTTTGTGTGATTATTTGTGGAGAAGCAGATCTAAATGGATCGGTTGACAAAAGAGTCAAAGAATTTCGGGGTGTTTCGTTATGTAATAGGGATGTCCTGATCCAATATTGATATTGTATATCAGTCCGATATCAGCGGAAAAACGAGTATCGTATTATATCAGTCTTCATTGAAAATCTCTGATGTAAGCATTCTGGAGTCCAGTCCAGACTCCACTCCAGCTCTTCTGTCCAGCAGCGCTGCGTTTATTCAGTTTATTGAGGTTATTTTTCAGGGTCTTCTAATTTATTTTCTATTTATTCTGTTCAGTTGTGGAATATTCTGATGTTTAAGTTAAACTAGTGGTTATTTTGCACTTGAAAATATGTATTTTTGCTTTTAATTTATTTATTGAGGTTATTTTTCAGGGTCATCTAATTTATGTTTTTAATTATTTTATTCATTGTAGAATGTAGAATAATCTTCTGTTTAAGGTTAAATTTGATATAACCCATTGGTTAATAATGAATGGGTCAGTTTTTCTCACACCTACTGCTGACTATTCTTCTCTGTTTGAGTAACTTGATCAAGCCTTTTCGAATTTTCAGTACTACTAAATAAGTCATAAAAACATGTATGATTCGTGCTGGTATTGTACTGGATCAATTTCAGTATCAGCCAGTACTCAAGGCTGCAATATCGGTACCACATCGGAAGTGAAAACGTAATCGCAAATTCACTAAAGAACTGAGATTTTGTAAGTTTGTATATACTTTATATAATGTTTGAATAAATATGCCTGTATATTAGAGGTGGTTATTGGCAAGGACTTCACGATACAATACGTATTGCGATACTTGAGATATTGTGATATTGGCCCAAAACATGACTTTTTTTTTATATAAGAAGAAAAAGTATCGTGATATATTGCCATATTGATATTTTTCCCACCCCTGATGTATATGTCCTGTTGAAGAGAACACCCTGGAATAAATAGAACAAAAGATTTGGCGTTTTTTTCGTCGCTCTGCTCAGATCTGTGAAACGTCGTGGTCGTGGTGAATACAGGAAGTGGAGGTGACGGTGGAGTCCATGTTCGTGGTGAGGGGCAGCTGCCAACGCTGGAACCTGTGACAGTTGTAAATGACTGGCCCGATCGGCTCCTTGTAGTAATTATCTAAATGGGCTCATTCAAAACCTCTTCATTGTGGAATCAGTTAATTAATTAGCTGTTTCACTGACAGGATAATGGTGAGAGCATGCTAAATAGATTAGTCTGGAACTTGATTTATCGTTGTAAAGGCAACCCCCCCCCACACCCAACTGTGTTTATCACCACCTCTCACCCCCCTTCTCTTTCTGTTTTCCTCTTGTCTTTGTAGCATCTAGACCAGCTGATACTGAGCTGCCGAGCTGATAAGGGAAGGAGATTTGGGCGTGGAGTCGAGAAGGAAGTGATGTGGAGCTGAACAGGTGATCAGTTTTTAAGGTTGTGAGGGATGCAGGGGCTCAGGTGAGATGGACAAACTGTTGTCAGCTGCAGAATTATTCTTTGTGATGTGGTCTTCTCTGCTGTGTAAGTGAAAATAATCAGATTATATTTATATTCTTGGAAAAAAAACAACAAAAATCCAAACTGGATCCCAGTTATGTCTACCTGCCAGGGTTCTGTCTCCTCACAGACATTTAAATGTTCGTACAGCTCGTTTCAGAGACATTAGCAGGGCTGGATTAACATGCAGCGGGGCCCCAGGGCCCCTGTTAACCCCCCCCAACCCACCCTGACATCCTCCCACTTTGTGTGTACAGTGTTTCTCTGTTAGGATTTGATTTGATTTAAAAAAAATGCAACATTTAAACACTGAGAAGAAGGAGATATTTTGCTTGTTTTGGATTATGTTTGTCTTTTTCTGCAGCGAGTGACGTAGCACAAAGAGATGAAAATATGTTGAAAACCTTGAATTTATAATAATTATGACAGAATAAGTGAGGAAATTCACTTACAGAGAAACGGAGATAAATTATGTTTTTTAACTAAACCTAACCGAGTAGTTTTGTTGTGTTTCAATTTACAATATTAATGTTGACATTTTTTCCCCCTTAGAAATTCTTCTGAGATTTTTGAGATTTTTTTTACATTTATCTGCAATTTGTTCTTCTGCTCTGTGTGCCTTAATTGCCTCCCAGGGACAATTTTTTTATTTTTTTTTTTAAATGAATTGAATTGAAAAGACTGGGACTGTGATTAACCCTTAAAGTTCTTGGCGTATTTTGGCTGTTTTAATTTTGATTTTATCTTTATATACCACATAAACACTTGTTTACCATGCCCATGTTTGGTATCTTTTGGTATGAGCACAAATTCACCTTAATGACCTGACCTTTTTTTTCACTTTGACCTACTGTATCAACATTTCAGGCCCACAAACTCAAAATACATGAAAACATCTTATTTTGTAAAAGGACGTGACCTGACAAAGATTTTCAAATAGAAGCAACTTCTTCTTCTTCATCTGTTTCGTCTCTTTGTTGTTATATGATAATCCAAATAATCGAACCTTGTCAAAGTTGTAAGAGAAAAAAATCATCGCCACTTTTTTTTCAGTTGCCCTCCGTTTCATCAGAATCCCTCTAAAATATTACAATATTTTTTCATAACGTATCTTGAGCTCACGGCTGCTTTGGTGCATTTTACTCCAGTTTAATCTCGGACGCGTCATATTAAACCTCAGCCGGCTCAGATCTCAGGTCAGCGGTGAGTCTGGATGTCACTGTTACCATTAGTCAGCAAACATGGTGTCAGCAGTATTTACAGGGACTATTTTCATCGGTTAGAAGCAGTTTGAAATCTGGTAAAAGGACCCTTCTATACAGTTTTTATTTAGCAAAGCACTGAGCTTGGTTCGAAATTGCGTTGCTAGGTAACAGCTTGGGTCCAAGTATGTTTCCTTCGTTAGCAAACGGCTGCAACAAGTAATAAACAGAATAGTTTGAAACACTGAAAAGCCTCTAAATACTGTGAGATGCAGCTTCAGAGGAGAATAAAGGCCCCGCATTAAGCACAACACAGTGCCTTTAACTTATCCTTTATATACGTAACGCTCTGCCAGAGCTTCAGCTCGAGTGGATCGAGCACAATGACCACTCACCCACTTAATAATGATAAAAAATAATTTGCAACCTCAAGTGCTCAGCCCTCCGTGTTTTATTCTGTACACTATTCACACCAGCAGATGACAACTGACAGTCGGCGTTGGCCTTCGAATTGAATTGAGGTGAACTAAAAATGAATTTAATTGAGCTCAACTGAATGTGTTTCAGCATCAGAAATGATAAAAGAATAATCTTTGTGTGACTACGTTTCAATGCCCACAAACCATACGCAAGAGCAGAATAATGCATGAGGTGTAGAGATAACAATCCCATAATCTGGATCTCTGTTTGCAGGGAAAAACAGGCTTATTTATAGTATAATCTAAAATCACACAGTTGAAGGCACTTGTGTTTTAAAATGACCCATAAGGTCAACTCTTGTAATTAAAAAAAATCATCTAAATTAGTCCTACTAATGTTTTTATGTGATAAAAACACCCACACATCAGATTAGCACAAAGTCACATGAAAAAAAAATTAGATGGAACAAGTGTAGGAAAAAAAAAAAACAGACGTGGGTTGTCGGGGTGTTTGGGAGGAGGTGGAGGAGGATTATTGAGACACAGAAAGAGTGTTAAAAAAGAAAAGGTGTTATTGAGAGCAGTGGAATCACTTGATTAATCAGGAATCTCTCCTGCCGATGTCCAATCAAAGCTGGAGCAGCCCTGGGTGCTGCACGGCGGGCCAAATCCTCTTGTTGCTCCAGCAGGAGCATGAAAGCCAGGAGGGGAGTCTCCTTTTGTCTGCACAAAGGCAACCCTAACGTGCTTTCACCGCTACAAGGAATGGGAGGGCTGTTTTGGGGAAGGGTGGGGTGGCGGTGGCGGTGGTGGTGGGGCTGAAAAACAGCCAACAAGAGGTGCGAATAAGATGCCCATTCATCTCCCGAGCTTTACACTAATTCCCCCGACCGTCTCCTTTTCTTTCCTTCGTCTGCCCCGCCACAAAACAACAAACAGTGAGAGAGTGAAAACACTGGGATCTGGGGGGCTTAGAGCAGACGTGTAATCCCCGCTACTTCTGACCCTCCATCGGTGTGTAAGTCCCTGACCTCCCCATTGAGGCTCCTGGATGTGTGACTAAAGGACGGGTGACCCTCGTGCACATGCATTTGCACCCATACGCACACCCTGTTGCCCCCCCCAGCACTCCAGGCCTTTTAAAGAGCTGAGCTGAGGAATTCAGGCTTTGGAAGACCTCAGCGGTGCTGAAAGGAGCGAGTCTGTGAGGAGTCTATAAGTAGGGCCAGGCCTGATCGTGTTTCTTTTCTCCCACCATTTAATTCGTCTTTAGAGGCCATCTCGTTAACACGATCTTCCCTCGCTTTTTTCTTACCCCCACCACCGCCTCCTCCACCACCTCCTCTCCATCTTGCCCAACTTCAAAGGTCCCCGCCAGCCGAGGAAAGAAAGTCACCTCTTTCTTTTCATTCACTCTCGCTCGTCTCTCCTCGCTCCTCTTTTCTCGCCGTGCCTTTCTTTCTCTCCTCTCCTCTCCTCTCCTCCTCTCCTCCTCCCTAAAGCGGCCGCCGAGAAATCATCTCACTTTCCACCGCTGCTTTGCATTTGAAAAAAGGAGTAATTAGCCAGAGGCTGAGGAAGGGAGTGCTGAGAGGAGGAGGAGGAAGAGGAGGAAGAAGATGGCACCTTCACCATCAAGCCCAGAGGCCAGTCTGCTCTACATATACACCTCTACATACACACCTCTACATATACACCTCTACCTACACACCTCTACATATACACCTCTACCTACACACCTCTACATATACACCTCTACCTACACACCTCTACATATACACCTCTACCTACACACCTCTACATATACACCTCTACATATACACCTCTACCTACACACCTCTACATACACACCTCTACATACACACCTCTACATACACACCTCTATCTACACACTTCTACACACGCACCTCTACATACACACCTCTATCTACACACCTCTACATACACACCTCTACATACACACCTCTACCTACACACCTCTACATACACACCTCTACATACACACCTCTACATACACACCTCTACCTACACACCTCTACATACACACCTCTACATACACACCTCTACATACGCACCTCTACATACGCACCTCTACACACGCACCTCTACATACGCACCTCTACATACACACCTCTACATGCACACCTCTACATACACACCTCTACATACACACCTCTATTCACACACCTCTACCTACACACCTCTACCTACACACCTCTACATACACACCTCTACCTACACACCTCTACATACACACCTCTACCTACACACCTCTACCTACACACCTCTACCTACACACCTCTACCTACACACCTCTACCTGCGCACCTCTATCTACACACCTCTACCACACCTCTACATACACACCTCTATCTACACACCTCTATCTACGCATCTCTGCATACACACCTCTATATAAATACCTCTAACTAGACACCTCTACATAAACACCTCTACCTACAGTCTGTCGCACCTGCAGAGTGTCTACCCACTCATTGTCTACCTACAGGGCTCTGTGTGATGAAATGAATTTCCTGGCTGCAGTTCAGCTTCTCATAAACATTTCCAAATTAAAAAATGTGTCTTTTCATAAATGAAGAAAAGTGCTGACACAAATTTGCAGCTTCACACTGGGATTATAAGGAACTATTCTGTCCGAACAATGTCAAAAACCCAAATCCTATCACGGTTATCTCATTCGGCGCATTTCATTTGGGGACCCGGTGCGGCCCCCTTGGTGTTGCTGCAGTTTGTTCGCTGTGTGGCAGTCTTTTTCAATAATCTACATGCGTATAGCCGTAAGGCAGAGATAGGCTCAGCCCGAGCATATCTAAAGGTGCAGTGTAATCCTGTAATATGCAGAGTAGTGAGGAAAATTCATTCTCTCCTCACGCCCATTGGGGTCTTAAGCCCCCTGATGCAGCTGATAGGGATCCAGTGTTATCTCCACAGCACAGGACAATTTAACACACTCACAAATCACATGACCATTTCCAGCGAGTGCACACACACACACACACACACACACACACACACACACACACATTTGCACACAGCTGCTTCACGTCAAAAGGACCATTTCATTGCATGTGCATTGAGTTTCTTCCTCTGCATCACCGTGGCGCTTCACACACATGAATTTCTTCCTCCTCATGTACCTATTTTTCCTCAAATTCATTGCTGTAAATTACTGCAAATATACTTTTCTGTAGTTTGTAGTTCATTCAATGTTGAAAATGATAAAAAAACAACAGAAAAAGTGGTAAATGAGAGAGGAGAAGAGACAAAGAAACTAGAGGAAAGGAAATGACAGGAGAGGAAAGGAGAGGAAACAAGGAGACAGGAGAGGCGATTAGCAAACAAAAGGATACAAGAGACAGAGATGTACTGTAAGAGGAGAGGGAGCAAGGAAAGGAAACGAGAGGAGAAGAGACAAGTATGACCAGTAGAAGTAAGAAGAGAGAAAACAATAGGAAATAAAAATCTGAGATGTCCTACAAGAGGAGAGTGAGCAAGGAAAGGAAATGAGAGGATATGAGAGAAAAGGAGAGGAAACAAGGAAAGATAGGATAGGAGACTAGAGGTGTGGAAATGAGAAGAGTCAGGGGAAATATAGGGGAAGGAAACAAGGAGATTAGGAAAGAAGATGAAATGAGAGAAGGAGATGTTTTATCAGAAGAGAGAGAACAAGGGAAGGAAATGAGAGGAAACGCAAGGATAGGAAACCAAGGTGTAGAGAGGAAGAAAGACAAGGGAAAAGGAAACAAAAAGGTAGGAGAGGAAACTGGAGGAGTGGGAATGAGATGAGGAGACATGAAAAGAGGAAACAAGATGATGGGAGATTAGGAAAGTAGAGAGCATAACAGGAGAGGAAACAAGGGAAGGAAAAGAGGGGACATCTGTGAGGAGAAAGGAAACAGGAGAGGATGAGGGCTCAGGACCTGGATGTTGGTTTAGTCTGGCTCTCTCTGTTTGGATTGTCTGCTCTGCTTGTTGTTGTTGACTCCAGCTCATATCTGTTTTTAATCTGCTGGAAGTTCAATCCTTTCTCTCCGTCCATCTCCAGCTTGAATCAATGTTCCTTCTGCCGTTTGTTTTCCCTGGACGCGGCCTCAAACGACGGCACATACGGGCCGCTGTGTTAATTCTTAGCACTGTATATCCTGCGCTGTTGATTGTGTCCAGTGTTGACACTGGAGCAGTGCCGCTTGTTGATTCGCTTGTGTACATCTGCTGTCAGGGCCCCCCCGGCGGCGGCCGGCTAAACGGGAAGAGCCCGCCTGGCAGAGCGAGGTTGTTTGTCTGCTTCCAAACATATTGATCTCCTGCAGAATGGAAAACATTAGCGATAGCGTCTGGAGGTGGGTAAATAGCTTTGTCAGGTCTGGCGATCCTCCTCTGCCTTGTAGGAAATGAATAGCAGGTGTATTTGCTGAGCGTTTGCAGGAGGGAGTCTCCTGCCAGGCTGACGAGGGATGTCAGATCGGACCCCGACTCCTCTTCTACTCATTACTGTGTGTTTTTAAGGTGTTTGAATCTCCTGCAATGGCTCCACAATCCTCAATAGTATCACATTGTTAGCTTAAAATATGCTCATAATGAATGACAGAAATCTTCACTGATTGTCTTTTCCATTAAGCTCCCAAACACTACTAGACAGACAGACGGACGGACGGACGGAGGCCGAGAAGGAGTGCAGGATATGAATATTTAACAGTAGCCTCTTGCAGCGCACAGCCTGCCAGTCATTGTCAAATAGGACTTAATCTTTTCAATTTCTGGGTGCAAATATTCACACTGGCCACTGTTTGTTGCCCAGATTAATGAGGCTCTCGGCCCATAATCCTCTGCTGCTAATTCAAGTGGCCGCCGGTGCGGTTAGCCAGGCGAGGACGGGATGCTGAGAGCACATACATAGCTGAGATTACACCCTACCCCACCCTCCATCAAGCCCTTTTTTGCCCATTTTGTCCAAATCATCTGCACACAGCTGACCACAGCAGCATATTTATTATATATATATATATATATATATATATATATATATATATATATATATATATGCATCCTGGAAAACATGGAAAATGACTGACCAATTTTCCAGTCATGGAAAATGAGAAAAAAGGTCAAATGTCCTGGAAATAGTTAAGTTATTCTGGAAAATTATTGATCCTCCCCCATGCCTTATGGGTTAAAGGTTACTTTTAACCTTTTTGCATGACTAATTTTTTTTCCAGGATAACTTAACTGTTTGAGTGTCATTGATGTATTTTGACATGGAAGTGTTTTTTTCGGCAGCGCGTCACCGATCTCAGGCTGTCTCCCACAGCCTGTGAGTAATGTTGGGGCTTCTGGGAGATGTAGTCAGAGCATAAAGAGACGGTATACACCACAGAGATCAAAACAGGAAGTGGAGACGATCGAGATTAGAGAGCAAAACAAACAGAATCTGGACAAAAAGTGGTGATTTTGTTGAAAGTGTCCTCTACTCTACCTCTGATAAAACAAGAATGGAACAAGGTAAAAACAAACATTTTTTTCATGATGAAACAGAGAGTCTCTTCTTTCATTTGAGCTATTCAGTGTTTTCAGAGACATAGTACAAAATATTCTGTGGGTCTTGAAATGTGACTCAAAATGGACAAAAACGCGGGAACAAGACACTTTCTGTTTTATAAAACAGCTGACACGCTAAGAGTTGAACCGTTTCCAGGACATTTTGAACATTTTTCTCGTTCATGTTTTCATGACTGGAAAATTGGTCAATAGTTTCTCCAGGTTTTCCAGGACGTGTGGGAACCCTGTGTATATGTTGATATAGTGAAAAGCACCTGATCGTTTGATGAGATTATAAAGTAATTTCCATCGTGTTGTAGGATGCTGCCCTTCGCTGTGCTTCATACGGGAGGCTACGCGTCCGTCAGAGAGCTGGCTGACCTCGAGGTGGCTGAGATGAGGTCAGAGGTCAACGGCGCACACCCTTCTACCTCAGAGGTGTAAAACATTGTCCCAGTCAGCCGCCTCCACCCCTGTACTTCCTCTGGTTTTCCTTCCCAGGTACTGATGCCATCCCTCTCTCCTCCCAGTTGCTAACCAGAGCTCTTTAACTAAAAGCACCTTCAATCCATCGCTTGGTCCATTAGAGCTGCCAGATGGGGGAGGCTGGGCCCTAGCGGCTGTGTGTGACCCTCCTCTGATTAATAGAGTAGGTGAGGGCAGAGGGGCAGCACACACCCCCATTCATTACCTCATTAGGATGGCCCACAGTGAAAGGTGATCTCCCTCATTATATCTCAATGACAGGCTCTGAACTTAACACATTGGAACCATGCAGTCAACTAGCCAGCTCCCTTCCACTTTGCTTTTTTCACTGTGCTACATAAAGTCACACCACTTCACCTGGCAGGTTGACTGGAGGAAGGAAACGCCACCTGATGAACAGTCACGCTCACCTGGAGCAGTGCTCCAATTACCTATTCACAGGTGCTCAGTGGGATACAACGACGAGTTATGTGTGTTTGTTTGTGTGAAGAATAATGTGTGATTTCGTGCTTGTAGGGGAGGAGGTGAAGCTTTTATTCTGGGTATATCAGAGGCTTATAGTTGAGCTTCCTGCCATGTTTGCCATGTCTTCCTGTCCCTCTAGTGCACTGTAGCACGTCTATTCAGATTCCTGGTGAGCGAAAGCACCTCACATCGTGGTTTTTAATTCAAGCTGAAGTTGAAAGAGAAAAGCTGAAAGTGTAAAGAAAGGAAAATAATATTCTGGCCTGAAGAGAGAAGGCTCTGGAGTCTTCTGGAGTTTGTTCTGCTGCCTCTAACACTCACTAGAGCGCCACACGTGGATTAATCCACCGCTGAAAACAGTCCCCAACAAATGCACTTTTTCTTCCTGTTTGAAACTGGAAAGACGAAAAGGCTCAAAGGTTCTTGGAGAGATCACCTCACCTTCAAGTAGCCACCTAAGGTCACACCAAGGCTAAATTTTACTTTTACTTTTTTCTTTTCATAAAAATGTTACTCATTTCACACTGAGTCCAAAGTGTTTCATTCTAAATGGAGCTAATGAATGATAGTTATTGGCTAGCAGTTAGCAGTTAGCCGTCTAGAGCTCACTCATTACTGTCTACTCTGTCCTACCTCCTTTGTTTAGTGAAGCAGCTTTGCACAATCACTTTATTTCATCAGTTTGTAGAAGTATTGATATACTCGTGCACATTTTTATCTTCTTTCCCAGTTTTCACATGAATTTTGTGTCCACGTCTCTGAATTATTTCATTTCTTCACCATAGAATGCGTTGTGCTGGCTGTTGAGTGTACTCAACTTTTAATGCATTCTTAGTCTTTCTACGAAAGATCAAAACTATACGAACAATGACAGTGTTTTCTAACCCCAGAGGAATAACAATGAATGTTACTGTTTCGTGTGGCTCCTTAATGTCAAATATGGTAATGTTAGCCTCCATTAGCAGCTGCTCACACAGTGAGTCAGGCTGTAGCAGTAGATCTCTGACCTTGGGCAGCAGCTGGAGTCTGGTTTGCGTTTGAGTTCGACAGACAAACCTCAAAACTTTATGGAAATAGTTCACCGAAATGTGTTTCTGAAACCACTGTAGGTTTAGGAAGTTGCTGAATCTCAGATCGACGAAGGCTAGTTTAAAGCTTTTCAGCTTCCAGAGGTGGCAAACTGAAAGAAAAACAACGCTCAACCTGAGTTAGTTTCACTTTCACTTTGATTGACAGGAGGTTAATCCAATCACCTGCAGCTTCCAGCTTCTGTGAAACAGCCTCAGATCAGCAGACTCTATTTCTGGAGAAGTTTTCCTGCAGTAAGAACATGCTATTTCTTCCTCCAGTCTTTCTTCACTCCTTATATAATTAGAAGTGTTAATTTATTTAAGCAACAACAGAGAGAGATGGATTTCAAAATGACACGTGTGATGTGTGCGCACGCTTCTATATGCTCGAATTCAACAGAGGCCTTGAATATTTATATATTTGCGAGTGCAGGGTTGGCTGCCTCCGGTGGGACGGAGGTGTCGGCGGGCTGAGCGCAGGGAAAGATGGAGGCCAAAGAGAGAGTCCCTCAGGCGTGTCCAGGCTCTGATGGCTCCCCTGACAACCTCCTCTGTAATGGTCTCCTCTCTCTCTCTGAGTGCTGTGAAATTGCAGGCCGGCTCTCTACAGCTGAGGACTCAGAGGAGACAAACGGCCTTTTAATTCAGAGCGCGGAGAGGTGACGGAGAGGGAGGCCCTAAGGGAGGGCTACCAGTCAGACATCCATCATACTAACCTCTCCCTTGGGATGGGCCCTGCCAAAGAGAGGCCCTGGAGGTGGTCTGGAGCGCGTATGCATGCACGTCTTTGGGGTTGGGGTGACACCGCATGCAGGGAAAGGGAGGAGGAAGCGGTCTGCTCAGGTGTCCAGGCTGTCGAGGTGGAGGTGGAGGGAGATTTCTTTTTTCTACATCTCACATATACTGTATATATCCATTCCCTTCATTTCAGCTCTCAGCGCACAGCAGCTTCCACAAATAACAAACAAAGATTTCTTTTTTTTAAAAAAAAAAGTATTTGATCACTGCAAACATTAATTTATGTCATCCTGAGCTGAAAGGACGCAGAGGGTTCAGGGTTTGTGGACATCGCAGGGACAAAGATGTGCAGCCTGCGGAGGCATTTCATAAAGGCCGATGCTCAGATGCTGGTCCTTGAGAAATCCTGTATGGTTTGTGGTGTTCTCTTGGCTCCGAGGCTCCCTGATCTTTATTTAATCCAACCTGTGTGAAGGTTTCTCTCAAATGTGCTGCAACGAAGCTTCAAATTTATATTTAGATATTTTAGTTCGACTGGCTGTCTTTAGCCATCAGTGAAGTGGCGTATTTTAATTTTAGTGTTCTTATGTTTCAACAGATCACCTCGTACATGATGGAAAAATGTCCTCAGATCTATAGAAACGCCTCAAGAATCAAAGGAAATGTTTTGAAGTATTGATTTGGTCCCTATAGGAGGAGGATGAGTCACGCCGGGGTCAAGGTCAGAGTTTGGCCAACAGCATGCCTGAATCAGTGAGTACGAGCGAATGTGTGATGGTGTAAGGTAGCATTTGAAAAGAGACAAGCCTGTTGCTGTCCTCGGTACAGGGACAGCTCCCTTGTCTTCCTGTTTGGACGTTGGAGCAAAAGCAAACAGGCCTTTTCTTTTCTGTCACACAATGAGACGTGGGTAAATTCAGTTTGCCTCACATGCTATTTTTCCCAGCGCATCTCCTCCCTCCCTTGTTTGGGGTGACTCGTTGAGCCTGGTAGAGCCGGTGTAACAACATGGGGCATCATGATGCCAAAAAACAGAAGGTTTGACAATCAGGAAGGAAGGACACGTTTTAAGCAAGTACGCTCCTGCATGAGTAGGAAAAAAAGTCTAATATATGCATATTTCTGTTGACCCCTTTTATCTGGCAAACTGCTCATTAATTAATAACAATAGACAGATAATATTATTTCCCTTCCTTCTCCCTTAAAGGCAGCAGCCTTGTTGTTTATCTGCTCCTCTCTAAATGTTGTCTCGGATGACCTATAATCGTGCAAAATGAGTGAAAATTCACACCTAATGTCATTGAAATGAAGCCTCATTAACATGAGGAGACTGACGTGAATTAGCTATTTGCTTAACTGCAAACTAACAAAACGAGGCTGTTGGTAAATATTGAAATGCGCTTCGATCGGTGGCCTCTGTTAAAGCAGCGGCTCACCAGCAGGCTCTCCCTATTGACAGCACCAGCTAATCCATCGCATTTCCCTGTAAATAGCTTTGTGCATGAGAAAAGGCCCGCGGCCCCTCCTCTCCTCTCCAGCCCTGCACACCGGGCCATTATAAGGTTGTAGCATCATCCCTTGTTCGGCTACTCCCACTCCCATTGCATCTATTCACATTCACCCCCTCCTCCTCCTCCTTGTTGTGCAGGTATTTCCTAACCTGGAATTTCAAGTTTAAGGTCCCATCTCGGTGCTGCAGGGATGCGCTAAAGCCACCTAAAAACCTCTCCACGTGCGCGCTCTGGCCTCTGAACGCGCCGTGCATCCGCGGCCCTGTTTTTTTGGGATCCAGGTTCGCTCGGAGGCTACACGGCCGTGGACGTGTAACCATAACAACTGCGCTCTGATTGGCTGCCCTGGCACGGGGAATTAGCGGGCGCGTCATCCAATGTGAGCTCAGGACGCGCGTCGAGCTGGCAGAACCTCGTGATAACCCAGGCACAGCGACGCGGAAAGTGGTGGCGGCGTGAGGCGAGCCCGCGGGAAATGAGTGGACCCAAAACAACGCAGGAGAGAGGGATGAAATATTAGAAATATTATTGTTTTTTATTTACGTTAACAATGGTGATTTAACAGAGAGCGCTCCAGAGAAAACATGCGCGCTTTGTCCATCAGCTGGCGCGGCTGAAAGCTCTCCTCCTCCTCCTCTGGATTGTGGATTGTGACAAGCATCCGAGCCGGAGCAGGACTACAACCGACACCTTTGGAGTGTCACTCCTTCTCTGCCTTTACACGGGAGGTTCCTCCACTTTTCGCCTGACAGCGCGCACCTCCCGGAGCCAAGACGTTGTTCCGCGTAGACCCGGGTCTCCCCAGTCCGAGCAGCGCAGTCAGTGCGGGGAGGTCGGCACTCGGCGTCCTGCAGGCCGGAGTCATGATGGTCCACTGTGCCGGGTGCGAACGGCCCATCCTGGACCGGTTCCTCCTCAACGTGCTGGACCGAGCCTGGCACGCCAAGTGCGTCCAGTGCTGCGAGTGCAGCTGCAACCTCACCGAGAAGTGCTTCTCCAGGGACGGGAAGCTCTACTGCAAAATGGACTTTTTCAGGTAACAGAGTGTGGACATCTTTAAAGTCACAACTCTATGCGTCATCCCATAATACCATCAGGATGCAATATTGTAAATATAACGAAATAAATGAAGACAAAAAAACAGCAGGCCCTCAAAGGGAAGCCTGAAATTAAATGCAGGGATCAAAATATAAAATCATGGCTTAAAGCTGTTTAATATGTTTCATGTGGATGAAATAAAATTACTTTACATGGAAAATAAATAGTAATGAATTTATTTTAAGATTAAAATCAAATATTTTTGTATACTTAAGTCGTTTAATACAGGGCCTTTATACTAAAAATATTCTCATCATGGGGACATCCGCTGTTTAGTATTTTTATGTGTTTTCCACATCCAGACAACATTTTTTTCAAACATCCATTAGGCTTTTTAACCGCTTCACAATTTCCCAAAAAGTGTCCCAGGTAATTGAGTGCTAAGTGAAGCCCTTGTTTGTGTCTCTTAGCATCATTTTCACTTATTTTCTCCCAAATTGTCTAATGACATGTAAGACACATTAGCCTTTGTCCGGACGGGCTCTTATTGGCCTCGGCCATCATATTAGCTCAGGTCGCATGAAGCGGTGGGTTTTAAATGGGCAGCCATTAGCCAGGCGAAACAGTAATCAGCCTAATATGTCCATTTGTTGTGTAAGTAGAGTTGTGCCCTTCTCGCTGGGGGGAGGCCGGTCCGTGCATGTGAAAGGAGGCCGTGAAGCGATACCGTTGCAAATGGAGAGACAAGCCTACATTAGTGTTAAAACAATGCTCCACAAAGGGAGTGCTTGCTTTCACCCGGAGGCTTTAACGCATCCCCCCCACCCACCCACACACACACACACACACACACACCTCCTGACAGGCCCGACTGCAAATCCAGGTAGACCAGGTCCAAAGATAGCCTCGAACACCTGCCTCATCAGTCCAGGTGACAGAAAGTGCAAATATCTAAATATGAAAAACCATGAGGGAAGCAGTGGGGTTATTTATGGATCAAATTGATGACGAGGCTTCCTCCCACTCGGTGTTTAAGCGGGTGAATATGGATTAAGAGAAGATTTTCACGCTAAGATGCTCCCACTTTGCTTAATCCTCTCATATATCCGCGGCTACAATGTGTTGATTGTCACTAATGCGTTTTTGCGTTGGAGTTATTGTCAGAGCACCTCCATCAAAATAATGAGCGGCCGACTTTTCTGGATCCTCTGGAAAAAAAAACCAACTATATTATTATTATTATTATTATTATTATTATTATTATTACATCCGTTTGAATGGTGTCCGCCGCCAATATATATTATATAATAAATATTTTTTGAGCCAGACGTGCTTTTGTTTATTATTGCTTTGTTTACCGTGATACTATTTATTTTAATTACTGCACACGAGCTTTTACTGGAATGGTTAGAAATAAGAAGCATTGTTTTATTATTATTGTGATTATTATCAACATTATTAGTATTATTATGCTGAGTATCATTATAATTAATACTAATATTAATATTACTATCATTATTATTGTGTGCTGGTATTTGTTGGTATATTATGATTATGTTTTTAATTTGACTCGTTAATATTTTCCCCATTGTACCTCATTATTTTTTTTTCTACCAAATTATTGTGATATTAAAAACACATTTTAATATCACTGATGTGCACATTTATAGGCCGATTTAAAACCATGTCCAGACTCATGTGTCATCATCGTTTTCGGGCCCGTAAACTGAAAAAAATGTCGCTTTTGCAGCAGAAACATGACGCGCTTTTTGTTTTTTTTGTTTTTTTTTTGCAGGCGGTTTGGCACTAAATGCGCAGGTTGTCTGCAGGGAATCTCTCCAAACGACCTGGTGCGCAGAGCGCGCAGCAAGGTGTTTCACCTCAACTGCTTCACCTGCATGGTGTGCAACAAGCAGCTGTCCACGGGAGAGGAGCTCTACGTGATAGACGAGAACAAGTTTGTGTGCAAAGAGGACTACTCGAGCTCCGGAGCCATCAAGGAAGTCAACCTGAACTCAGGTGAGCTGCGCGGCGACGAGTTGCATGCGTCATTATTGTGATATAATAATGTGGTGAATAAAAAAAAAAAGAGAGGGGACAAAATGAAGACCATGCTGGAGCTGTGTTTGTGCTGGACATGGAAATAATTTCAGTACAATCTCGTCACATTTACGGATCCTGTTATTGTGCGCCAGGAGGAGCGCGTCTGTCCATCCTTATATCCTTATTCTGTCATGTATGTGTGACATTTATTTTCCTGCATTAAATACAACACATTTAGATGTGCTTTAAGCTTTCCAGGCATCAGATCTGCATGATTTAAATTATTATTCTAATTAAGGAAACAATGCATGTGCAGAATATGATTTTTTTTCCCATATTTCAGTAAAATATAACTCGTGTTTTACAGCTGTGCATCATCTGCAGGGCTAATTAAACCCTCCTCCTCCTCCTGGTCCCTGTCATTCCGGATCGTGACCTTCCTCTTGTTTGTCTCCTCCTCAGTGTCGTCGTGCACAGATAGGAGTTTATCGCCGGATCTGCAGGACCCGATACAGGACGACATAAAGGAGACGGACAATTCAACGTCCTCAGATAAGGAAACGAACAATATTGAGAACGAGGAGCAGAACTCGGGGACCAAAAGACGCGGACCCCGGACCACCATCAAGGCCAAGCAGCTGGAAACGTTAAAGGCCGCGTTTGTCGCCACGCCGAAACCGACCCGGCACATCCGGGAACAGCTGGCCCAGGAAACGGGACTAAACATGCGGGTCATCCAGGTGAGCTGGAAGGGAGAAAATCCTTTCCCATAATAAATGTTTATTCTAGTGAAATGCACAGATTTGTGACTGAAGGCCTCATCATGTCACAAACTCTCTTATGTCTTTTATTTAATTTCTCACATAATAATGACAGAAAAATGATGCTGTGTGCAGGCAGTTTTATAGTAAAACCCATTCATGTGTTTCCTGAGATTCCCTCATGATAGTGGAATATTCCTGCTGTGTTTTATTAAAAAAATAGACAATATCCTATTTTATTCATTTTTAACTGTGGTGATTGAGCCCGCAGTATTGAAATGTTTATATATTTGCAGTATTATGTAGGGCAATATGGACATAATTCTGAAATGTAGATGTTTTTCTTTTCTACTTGTGCTCATGTGTCAACAAAAGACTATTGTTTCCACTCTAAATCAACCAGGAATGAAATCTGAAGGAAGAAAATAATTGTTTTTATAATTCCTTTAAAAGTTGCATTCCTGTTTGCATCCAATTTCCACGCTGCTGTATCTGCAGGCGTTCATTTGTGCTCTGGAATTAAGATCTAGTAATCCAATTTACTGATGCATGGATATAATAACGTGGGATTTTTTTTTAAGAAAAAAAAATATAATTTATTTTGTGCAGGTGAGGGTTTATTCCAGTAATCAAATGTGTTGCACAGCCATGAAATTAGTAAAAAGAAAAAAAAGGTTAGTCCTGTTTTTCTTTTTTGCCAAAGGCAAGAGCAACCTGACATCCAAACAGGAGCGTGTTCGCTGTTTTGGATCGTTTCCCTGTCTGCCTTTTCACCCCTCCAACACACACTCAGTTGCAGACTGTGTCAGGATGATTAGCACCATCTCTGCCAACTGTGATGTGGCTTTTTGTGCACTCGCTGTAATTATCGCTGATTTCACAGATTTACATACCACCCTCCCCTTTCCCACCTCTGTGCTCTTACTCACTTCCAGTCTGTTCCCAGTGCTTATTAGAGCGGACCACCGCCTCCTCCACATCATCTACTGCAGCCTGCTGCATCAACACAGCTCAATCAAACAGTCAATAAATCAATCAATCAATCAGGCGGTCCATCTTTGCGCCTCCACCACCTCTTCCTCCCCCTGGGTGTTTGTGTGTTGCTTGGAGCCAAAATGGAGGCCGTGTTTCGTCATCGTCCTCCTCCTCTGTGTGTTAAATACCATTGCTCTGAACACGGGGAGCCCCCCGTGAGCCACGCTGCTTCTCCAGCATGTTCATGTAATCCCTAAGCAACGCTCTCTGGAGGGGAGCGAGAGCATTTCCATGAAAATGTACCCTACAGTTAGACGATTGTTCTCAATAAGCAGGTGTCGCCTTTTGCACATAGAACAGAGCCTAAGTGGTTTTAGGTGTTTGTGTGTGTGTGTTTGTGTGTGTGTTTTTGTTAATCTGCGGCACAGTGGGGTTTTTCTGCCTCTGGTGTCGCCCGGCTGGGACGAGCACACATCATTATGCTGCAGCGATGCAAAGGCGAAACAAGACGTGTTGCGTGCTCATAATGCAGACGTTCTTATTCCATATGGTGCGAACTGAAATCCTCCTTTGTTCTTCAAAGACGGTTTATCTGCCGTCAGTGACGAGGCTTTTTACACTCTTTTTTGTAGCTTCGCCTGTTTATTTTAACGTGTTTGGCTGCCTCTGTGTTTCTCTGCAGATTTGACTCTTAATGTCAACCTGAGCGTCTATCCTCATTTGTTCTGAGTTTGTCTTTGGTGCTTCGAGCTTTCCACTTAGATGTATATTTAGTAATATTTCTATTATATTACAGCCACAAAATGACTCATTTTCGTCTTCTGTTTGGTTAGTTTTGACTCTTTCTGTGAGGCGTGACTGCACTTTTAATGGTTTAACACTTTGAACACCATTATCACCAATTTCAAAGCTGAGATTTTAAAACGTTGAATTAAGTAAAGTACTGTACTCTACTGGTTGCAGAGCTGTCAGAGGAACGGGATGTTTTAAGAAAGGGTTTGTTGGTTTTGAGGAAGAGCTCTTTGAAGGCTTGAATCTCCAACACAAACTTGAATGCATCTGTGAAATTATAAAAAACGATCAGGAATGGAATGACGTCGATGCGTGTTCATCCTTTTCCTGTCAGTCGTGCTTCATGCATGAACAGTCTGTATTTATACTTATGGTCTCGTTCCAGGTTTGGTTCCAGAACAGACGATCCAAAGAGAGACGAATGAAGCAGCTGAGCGCTCTGGGGGCCCGGCGGCACGCCTTCTTCAGGGGCCCGAGGAGGATGAGGCCCCTGGGAGGAAGGCTGGAGGATCCGGACATCTTAGGACCCGGTGCTTACGGCTACTACGGAGGTAAGAAAGAAAGCACTGGCTCATGGCGGCACAGATACGTGGACTGATACGAATGCTGGCTTCAAAAATCTTGTTCAAATATTCAGTTTGTGTTTGAGCTCAAAATGAGCTTTAAACCTGCTAAACGTCACATACTGACGCTTGTTATAAAGCAGTGGGGTTGCAGACACGTAGTGGAAGCTAGAAAAAACCCAACAGTTTATTAAATTCAACAGCAAGCGTAAACTCAGTGTTTGTGAGATTCTGCAATAGAAACTCCACTCCACTTTTCATGAAGATGAAAGCCGTATATCACACATTAAAGCGGCTGATAAAAAAAGAAAAATACTCCTGCTGAGTGTCATTCTCTGTCTGAAAAGTTGATAATTTCCTCCTTGAAAATAGAAATGTCTTCAACGAACAAAAGGTAAAAACATAAGACATTTTTTCAAGAGAAGGAACACGTTAGATTCTTTAGAAGCAGTTTTGATTATTTTTTTTTAAAGTGCAAAAGTGCTTTAATGAATTGAGAATATTTTATATTTGAAGTGTTCTGAAGAAGATAACTCCAGTCAGTGAAATATTGACATATCGAAATCCTTTATGGTCGGCAACCTCTTCAACCTGCTTGGAAAGCCTTTCAAAACATTCATTTCACAGAAACCGAAAACAAATATTTGCTATTAAATTGTGAAAGTTGCTCCGAGGTGCACTCCGTTTGTTGTTTTCCCACACTGGGTGATAACATGACCAGCTGTTTTTTCCTTTCTAATCATGTGGCGTTGCTGTAAAGACTCCTTCAAAGGTTTTCTGAAGAAAAAGTCTGACTGGAGGTGATTTTATTGGAGACGATAGCAGGAGGACAGCATGTCGTAGGGCAGATACGATGCTATCACGATATTTTACCCAAGATAACGATAATATCACGATGCAGCGATTCTGCGATAATCAATATAATGCAATAAATTTAATCTACGATACATCACAATATCTGTCACTGAAGAAATTCAGAAATGATTGACTGTACTGAAATTTCACAGGAATAACTAAACGTTGTCAGTTTCACATAAATGACAGCCAAGTAAATACAGTATATATGTACATATCTATGTGTGTATATATATATATATATACAGCAACACCATGAAGAGCGGCAGTGCGAAAGTCATCTGGATTTAACATGACTTTTTTTTTAAAATCAATATTAACTCATTAAGTGCCAGCCGTTTTATGAAACAGAAAGTGCCTTGTTCCATTTTGAGTCACATTTCTAGACCCACAGAATATTTTGTACTATGTCTCTGAAAACAGTGAATAGCTCAAATGAAAGAAGAGACTCTCTATTTCATCATGAAAAAAATGTTTGTTTTTATCTTGTTCCATTCTTGTTTTATCAGAGGTAGAGTAGAGGACACTTTCACCAAAATCACCACTTTTTCTCCAGATTCTGTTTTGCTCTCTAATCTTGATCGTCTCCACTTCCTGTTTTGATCTCTGTGGTGTATACCGTCTCTTTATGCTCTGACTACATCTCCCAGAAGCCCCAAAATTACTCACAGGCTGTGTGAGGGCGCCCTCTTGTGCCAGATGCTTTAAATCCATTTAGACATATATACATCAATGGCATCGAAGCGTTGGATTTTAAATGACGTATTTCGACGCCAACGTGTTTTTTTGGCAGCAGGTCGCCAATCATGCTCTCCCACAGCCTGTGAGTAATTTTGGGGCTTCTGGGATTTGTAGTCAGAGCATAAAGAGACGGTATACACCACAGAGATCAAAACAGGAAGTGGAGACGATCAAGATTAGAGAGTAAAACAAACAGAATCTGGAGAAAAAGTGGTGATTTTGGTGAAAGTGTCCTCTACTCTACCTCTGATAAAAAATTCTGTGTTTTCAGAGCCATGGTACAAAATATTCTGTGGGTCTTTAAATATGACTCAAAATGTGCAAAAATCGCTGGCACGAGGAACTTTCTGTTTTATAAAATGGCTGGCACTCAATCAGTTAAGAAACAATATTATATTGGAAGAAAAAGTATTGCGATATGTTGCCATATTGATATTTTTTCCCACCCTTAGCATGTAGCAGCAGCGCTAACACAACAACAGCTCCACGTCGAGCTGCAGGAATAAATTCGATGCACCTGTCACGTAGAGCAGCGGTTTGTTTTTCATGGTTTCTATACAGCTCGTTCACATCCACCTGAAGGGCCCGGGCATGGAGGATACAATAAAGTGAAGCCGTCAAGGCAGTGGGAGGAGAAAACAGAGGACAAAACCTTCATCCCTCACTCCCATCCCTCTCTCTCTTCTTGCTTTCACACCCTTTTGTGCTGCAGCAGCACAGGCCGGCCTGCTCGCCTTTATCTGAGCTCGCTGCTTCCTTATGCTCCACCGCCGCCGCCGCCGATTCCTGTGTGTGTGTGTGTGTGTGTGTGTGTGTGTGTGTGTGTCTGCATGCGTGAGTGTAATTATAGTTTGCAGCGCCAACACCTCCATCCCCACCCCCATCACACACAGACGCCACGCAGGCCACAACACGAGCTCGTTGTTTATTCTCAAGGTCGGCCAAACTAGCAGGGGGAGATCAAATAATTAGCTTGTTTGCGAAAGTCGTGTCAGCTTTTATTGTTTCCGAAAAATAAAGAAGCAAATAAATGCAGCTGTTTTAATTACGCAACGTATTTTTTGACATCCAACCTTTTTATTTGCTGCTTCTGCAGAGGTCAGAGGAGGAATAAATACCAGAGCAACGTCTGCGATCTTAGCTCAAAGTGGCGTCGAGACGAAGGTTCGATGTTTCTGGAGGGGAGGAGTGTATTCTGTGTGAGATATAGTTTCAGGGAATAGCATGTCACACATGCAAAAATCAGGTTTGCACAATCAAATTTCAGCACTGGATCAGAGCTACAGGGTGAGATGAAAGGTTGTGACTCGTTTGGAGGAACTAAAGGAATATTTATCACACTCATGTCCGGCTGATTAGATTATCTGGAAATAGAGGGAGGCAGCTAGCTTAGCTCTGTCCAGAGGTCGCCAATCTTGGTCGGGCTGGTTGTGACTTCTTGAGTCTGCCAAGCAACCAGCGGATACCACAGGGTACTCAAACGGTTTATGCATGCTGTTAACAAACAATATTTGTGCTAAGCTAATTGCTAACCGGCTGCTGGTTGTTTTCGTTTATGTGCAGTCTGTACCTGGATGGATCTCAAAGTGTTTTGGCTGTCAAGATTGGATTCATGTGTGAACTGGTGGCTTGTCTACAGGTAGTTTTGGGCTGTGGTTGAATGGTGTTTTTGCTGAGGACTGCCTGAATGAAAAGACCTGGTCGTATTTATGTAGGAGTCACAGTCAGCCTAAATGTGAAGGAAAAGTGCAGCACTTCCTCCTTTTTTAATCTCCTTTAGCACAGGAAGGGAGAAAATGTTGTCCCACAACTACTGTTGGCATCTGTTTAATGGTACTTATGGATAAATTGAGTCTGTTTTGGACAGGAAACAATTCATGTGTTGAGTTAAAGTCTTGTAGTCTGTGTTTAAGAAGGTTTGGACTGTGAGTCTGAAGTTAGGGTGACGCCATCTTGGATTTTTGCAACCAGAAGTGATTCAACAGGGTGGAACACTGGAGAAGATGTTTTAAGGGGATGAAAAAAACGGTTATTATTAACTTTGGTGAAGTGACAACACTGTTATAGTTTTAAAGTTTGGACAGCGCCGTGGTAACGACCTGTCAGTCAGCAGGTAGCCCTGCCCTGAATCATCCCCGCTTTAGGCTCTGTTTGACTCGAAGACCAAAGACTGTACATAAAAACTAGATCTAGTCACCATAAAGCCGCGTGTTGGATTTTGGTCGTCGCCATCTTGGTTTCTGACTGACCGAGAGAGGAGCTAAAAACAACTGAATGCTGAATAAAGACATTTTTAGGCAATCAAAAAGGTTGTAATTAATAAAATTTTTCAAAAATAAGGACAACTTCCAGACCAGACGTTGCCTTGGTAACGACCTGTCAATCAGCAGGTAGCTTCCAAAAGCATCCCTGCTTTATGGTCTGTTTGACCATAATTTACCAAATGAACATCATGCTGCAGTGAAGAAGACTTTGTCAAGGAAAACATGGTTGCTGGTTACTGTTTGACTGTTTTTGGGACTCACAGTGTTTTCCAGGTGTCATTGGAAGTGCTGAACAAATATGTCGCAGTGGGTTTATTAATTATCCAGGGACTTTATTTGAAATACGTCTTACTGTTGATTTTTTTTTTAAATCCAATTTTCCAACACTGTGATCACTAGAAAGAAAATCGCAAAGATGTTAAAACCTGCACACAAATATAAAAGTATATGCACAGTTACATATTACTACAGACGAGTGACTAAATGTGTGTTTTTTTTAATAATTTCCAAACCTTTAACCCTTTGCTAATGGACAGCATTCTCACTACGCTCTGTAAATTCATGAATAATTAATGAGGTATAAATGCTAACAGCTATCAGGCATTAGTCAGGGCCTGAAGTGTGCAGAAACCTCTCAGAGGTGTAAACATGTCAGTCAGTGTTCGAGGTGACGAAGAGGATATTTGTAAATCCCACAGTGTGCTGGAGATTTCCTGTCAAAGCACCGAATTTGGGCTGTTTCCTGTCATTAAACAGAAACAAATATCAGCCATGAGTGAAGCTCTGCTCTCAAAGGAGTCTCAGTATATTTGTTTTACCCATAATCTATATGTAGATTAATTAGATTAATCCTATGCAGGCATTCATGAATCCTACAGAGCGAGAATGGTGTGATGTTTGGTTAAAGTGCAGAATTCAGTAGATAATTTACAGGCTTGATGTTTATGTCTGTAAATATTCATGGAGGAGTGACCAGAGGAGCGATTATATTTCTCCATTTAAAGCTGAATTAATAGATTAGTTAATCCCACAATAGCTAATTGGAAAATGTTTTTTGAATGTTTTCTGTTTTAAAATGTAAAAATGTCCAGTATGGCTGCGTAATACATTGTTCTAATCTACAGAGACTGGATATCATAATATTGTGATTAATATCAGACTGTGTATTGGCAAGAATCTGGCGATACCATTAATATCGTGATACAGGGGCTACAGATCAATATATTGCGATACTGCAAGGTCATATGTTGCACTTTTTAAAATCTATTTTTAGGAAAACGATCACAGTATAAATAAGATAATCCTATAAATAAATATGAGTAAAAACAGTTGTTTTTTATGCAATCAGAACAGAAGGATCTGTGTTTGCATTACAAATGAAATATTGACTGAGTTCATCTGTGACTGTGAGCTATTAATTAGTAATTAATGCAGTGTTGTTTTTAAGGATTAATACATAACTAAACATTATATTACAATGTTTTCTTCCAGCTTTAATCATGATGTTGCATAAATCCAGGTTGTAAAGGCTGAATTGCAGTAAAGTGATGTAATTTTCTGCACTTACATGACTACCAGTTTTATCATCATATCACAGTTAAAATTGATATTTATTGTATTCATATGATTTATTTTATTTTTTATTTTATTTATTTATTTTATTCATTTTTTTAAAAAATGTTATGTTTGATTTTCTCCTTATCGCCCAGCACGTCCAGCCTCTCAAATGTGAGGATTCGTTTTCTAGTTTATTTATGTTGTAAACATGCATTTTAAAGATGGACATGTTGCATGATTTTATGACGTTTCATTGACTAAAATGATCCAGTTAATGAAGAAAACAATAGTCAGATTACCTGCTGATGATGATTGCATGCTGGGGATGATGGAGCGTGATGCGTGTAGCTCAGGAAATAGCCACAGCCCAGTGAGGCATGTAGCTGGAAGCTGGGGGATGGGGCCTCGACGGGACCCGGCGGGGGCCACGGGGATGCTGGGATCTCATTTTGGAGTTCCTCATCCGAATCCAGAAGTTTCGGCGGGGAATCCGTGGTGGCGCATGCATGGCTGCGAGCTGAGTGAGTGAGGGAGATGAATGTGTGAACGGAGCTGCAGAGATGTGGACGTGTCTATTCACTGCGCTTGGTTGGAAATTGGACACGATCCATTTCTCCACTCAGGTGAGCGTGAATGTTTTTTGTACGTTCAGAGCGACAGAGCGTCTAAACCTCTTCGTCTTCTCCCGTCCCTCTGCAGAGTACCAAGGCGACTATTACGGACCAGGAAGTAACTACGACTTCTTCCCCCACGGCCCTCCGTCCTCGCAGGCTCAGTCCCCAGCCGAGTCCCCCTACATCCTGGGCTCTGGACCCGGAGCCATGGAGGGATCAGGCCACCACCCTTCAGATGACCAAAGGTTTACGGACATGATCTCCCACGCAGAAACCCCGAGTCCGGAGCCGGGCTTACCCAGCTCCCTGCAGCCCGTCCCGGGGGAGGCTTACGGGGGCGGACCCAGTCCTCCTTTTTCCCTGGCTAGTAACTCCAGCTACAGCGCTCCCATGTCCCACCAAGGCCAGGAGATGGGGGAGGCCACGGCCTGGTAAAGGACTAAGTACAGGGACCCTTCCTGGGCTGAATGTGGGCCTAGTTAATTCAGGAGACAAAGAAATATAAAAACACGGAGGACTGATTTTCACAAGAACGGGACAGTCTGCTGGGAGGACGTGATGTTTGCTGCCCAGTAGACCCTCCAAAGCATACCCCTTCCTGGATTACTGGACTTGAATTATTTAAATGATTAAAATAATAATTTGAGATTCCACCCAGCAGAAATACTCCTGACCGCCTCACGAAGGCGTCGTCCAGGGAAACGCCATCTTTACTTCTCTTCATTTCTCACCACATTTGTGTTGCTTCAAAGCAATTTTATTATTAATTTTAAATTCCGTTAAGTTGCCACTCTTACCCTCAACGTTAAAAAGGACCAGGTTTTGATACCGCGCTTTAATGTTCGCGTACGGAAACGTACGTGGCCGTCGAGACACGATACGTCGCTTTAAAATGTTCTTCTGTAAGACAATATGTCGAATCTAAGGCTGCTTCTTCATAGAAACTCTACACACACGATAACACACACACACACACGATAACACACACACACACTGACATTGACTTCCTCCAGCACACATCTCAGCTTTAAGTCCGTTAATGCACAAAAAGCGTTCTTGATCATTGCTCAAAAAGAAGGATGTCTATACCATTATTCAAAACACGGACACAATTATACAGGCACTTGTACTCAGTCGAGCACACACACACACACACACACACACACACACACACACACACACACACACACAGCCGGCCCTGATAGTTGTGCTCTGCAGACGGCTTCACCTGACCTTCCTTTTGTTACTGTCCCTTTTAAAAAAACATGTTTTAATGGAAATGATTTTCAAAAGAACATTGAACCCATAATGGAGAATCTACTTCAACAGCTGAGGTCTCCTTCCTCTAAAGAGAGAAAACAAAAGAGGGGGCAGACAACATCTGTGACATTACCTCTGTCTGCTCTGAAGCACTCATTGCCATCTAGTGGCCTTATATAAACTGAATTAATAAAAATAAAGGGAAAAAAAAGAAATCAGCTCGTTCGGCTGCGTTTGCATGTGAACATCTTTGTGCTGCGGAGGACGAATTCTCCTTGTTTCTCCTCTAAATAATGACGACGGATGATTCGGCGGTTTCAGGGCCGAGTGTCATCGGGGCTGCGATCAGAAAAGTCAGCCTTTGTGGAGCTACGTTAAAAGAAAACCATCGGCTCTCCTGATAAACCGAGCTCGCTGACGGTCTCCTGTCCCGTAAATCGTCAGTTCGAAGCCGTTTCATCAAACGAAAACAAACCCGACACTCTTTCTGCCGCAATGAGTTACTTGAAATATTGTTTTGAGGTGATTTCCTTTTGACATTGTGTAAGATCTGGAGAGAGTGCATCTTATTTCTGATGTATTGAGATATTCTTGGATACAAAAGTGAGTGAATGAGTGTGTGTGTGCATTTAAAGGGTGGGGGGCGGGTGGGTTAATGCTGTATTATTTCTATGTAAATAGCACTGGTAATAAAACCTTCTCTTACAACTTGAGGAACTGGATCTCTTCTTCAGCATTATCACACGGTCTACCTCCTAGAGTAGTACCAGGGAAATACATTTATTTACTCTATAGTTATTTTGCATATTAGGGTTGACAGTGGCGTCACTGGGCCCATTTTAGGGGCCTTTTTTGCAGACAAATTCAGTATAAAGTGGCCAGAATATGAGTTTAGTTAAAGAGTTGTATAAACTTGCATTATTCATAAATCACTTAAATATGATTGTGTGAAAAAATGCGTGCTAAAGTGCTAAAAAAAAATCATGCAAATATTCCAGCATCTCTTAAATCATTTCCATTTATTTTTGCTCTCACTTTTACAGTCCGCCTCCCCAAACTCATATTCCGAGTCTTCGTCTTTTACCAAAAAAACAAAAAAAAGAAATTCGAGGCGATTGATGCATTATTATAATCTTTAAAAAAAAAAAAAAAAAAAAAAATTTCCATAAATACTAGTGAAAATCTCCTTATTGTGAAATCTTTTGACCACAATAATCATAACGACGATCAGACATCGTGACAGCATGAAATATATTCTGAGTTGAAGTGTTTTAATTACAGTTATTATTTTTACATTTCTTCATATATTATGACTTTATAATCACAATTATGGACAAAATCAACGAGCACAATATCCTTTTGTAAGAATCCCACATTTCTCATTTATTTTATTTTTCATACTTTAAATCTGCATTCATTTATATTTTTTGGCCACTTGGGGGCAGCAGAGCACGTCATGCAGTTCACATATAATTGCCTTAAAAAGTCACTGCTTATTCACCACAGAGCAACATTAGCAACGTTAGCATTTTGAGCCCAATATTCACTGTTTTTGCTCTTGTTTGTTCTCCACCAGCACTGTGGGCTATCCTCACCGCTTCATTCGTGAGCTAGCCGCGAAGGTTTCCTGTCATTTGCAGGCAGCGGACTGTGAGTTTATGAGAGGGGATGAGAGCTGAGAGAATCAACCTGTACAGTAAAGCTGCCATCTACAAACCAAAACCATTTTTTATGTTAGGGACCCGTCGGTGCTGATGGGATTCTCAGCTGATTTGGTCGCTATTTTCACCATCAGTGCTCTGCGATGTTTCAACTCACCTGGAGCTTTGGTCAAGGTGCTACCAAGAACAGTGTCTCCAACCACCTTTTGGACCACCTGTCCTTCGTAGAAACCCAGTTTTAAACAATATGCATGTATTTATTTAAATCAAACTATTCAGGGAATATAACTCCATGTGTTCGGCTCCACTTTACGATCCGTTGTTGATGTGAAATCTTAATCTTAATTACTGTTTCTCTTCAGTTTCAGCACAAAAACCTTCGTTCTCTTTAACGCTGTGAACAGGAGGGAGCTGTTTTCTGAGGATCCTGCACTAGAAATACTCCCCCTACCCACCGGTTTGCATGAAACTGACTTGAGACCAGTTCCTCTGGGCAGCCTGGACCCTCACCGGGTCCCTCTGACCCCCCACCTCCTCATCCCCTCACCCCCCTCTTTATCCCCTCCTCTCGCTGTGGGGCCAGGTGGGCCGACGGTGGTCCAGGTCTGCAGTAATTTTCCCCCTGACTGGTTTTAATGCAAAGGGTAATGTGAGAGGAGACGGGCAGACACCATATATATGTGTGTGTGTGTGTGTGTGTGTGTTTATATATTCACACACACACACACACACACACACACACACACACAGAGTGAGGCGTGGTCCTCAGCATCCACCAGTCCATTACCGAGCGGCTCTACATCCTCTTTATTTATTTCTTCTTCTCTCCCTCTGTTTACCCTCCAGAGTATTTTCCTTAGTTCCAGGTTTTTATTTCTCCATCTCCCTCAACACACACACACACACACACACACACACACACACACATAGAAACTTGCAGTGGGACTGGAGCACCAGTAAACCTCCATGAAACACCCTCCAGTAACCTTCACCTTCCTCTCACCCAGTAGCATCTGGTTATCACTTTCTCTCTCACACACACACATATAAAGGTGCACACTTGTGCAGCCTGTGTATCTCTCTCACACACACACACACACACACACACACACACACACACACAACAACCCCATTAACATCAGTATTTTTGTAATGGATGTGTTTGTGGTGCTGCTGTGGGAGAGAGGAGAGACCTGGAGTAGCTGTTATAAATCACTCGCTTGTTCCCCCTCCCCCCCACCACACACACTCACACACACACACACACACACACACACACACACACACACACACACACACACACACACACACTATTGGCATCACTACATGGGGCTCCCATTCACTAACTCTGCAAACACACATGCATGCGTTGCAGAGGCGTTTTCTTCCCCCCTCCTCCTCTCTTTACCGCCTGCGGTGGGGAAATCCTATTAGCCTATGAAGAGGAGGAACACATCATTAATTACACTCACACACTCCTTTACAGGCACGCTCGTTCCCACGCAAAACTCTTCATTTTGAGCCCTGCAATATGTTTTTTTTTTGGGGGGTGTATTTCTGTCAGCTGCACCTTGACAGGTGACATCAGAGCAGAGCTGGTTTATCTGATAACACACACATATATATAGAGATATACACAAACACTCTGCCTTGGCGAGGAACATGTCAGAGAGCAAAGTTACGATCGCCGAGAGAGATTTCAGGCAACATGGACGGGCAGATCAGGGACTGTCAGAGTGTCACCCTCAGATTTATCCGCAGCCTCAGCAGCCTTTTCAAGGTTTACTAGATAGATGGATGCTATAAAGTGATACATGCACACTATAAAATGAACAGAGGAGGAGGAAGCCATGCATAGCCAGGCTGTCTAGGGTGGGAGGGGGAGTGTTTATGCACCCAGGTGGACACCTTTAGGACACATTAAGTCATGGCCGTCCGAGCAAAAGCAGACCTTTTACTGAGCTGCATCAATTAACTTCATGTGCAAATTCAGTTTGTAGTCTGTGTTTTCTGTCTTTGAGCTGCACAGATTAGACTGTATTCCACCTGAAGCTGCACAGATAAATACACAGCAGTTAAGCACATGTGCATGCAAAATGTGTTGTATTAAAACACATCAGTAGGACAAATTAACATAAAATTAATTATTTACACAGAATGTGATTGGATGTCAATCTATTTTCTTAAATTTGACTTAATCCACATTAACAAATGCTGATAATAGACTATATATATATTAATTATAGTTCAGGATAAACAATGAAACAATGTGACTTGGTGTAAAACACAACTTTGACGTTAAAAACAGTGAATTTATATGAAGTGTTTATTGTCATGTGAACATTATGGAAACATGTTTCCCTGTATAATGAGTAAATATAAGTGTAAAATAGATCAATAAAGGCAGCATATACATATATAATTTAAAATCAATCTGTTTCCATCTTTCTTTCATTTTCAGAGTCAACACCTGAAACCAGGAAATGTGACGTTTTCTGTCTGAAATGAGACAAAAGAGCGTTTCAGAGGAGCAGGGGAGGAAGTGGCGCACAGCCACAGCGCCTCCAAGTGGATTCAGGCTGTTACTGCAGTGAGCGACACGAAACTGACCTGAGATCAGTTTGATCATGACAACAAGAAGCAGCAAATGATTAAAAAAAAAAGAAAAAAACTACTGAGAGTCAAGATGTTCAAGTACATCTGAAGTGCCTTTTTTAAAATCCAGTGTCGCCAAATAATTTATTAAGAGCTCATATATTTTGATATCAAGGCCACACGATGAAAAATGATTTTTTTTTTCTAAAAAAAAAATAATAAAAGCTTTGAAGACATTATGAATGGCTCATTTGAAAAAAAAAAACATCTTGATTGAAAGTCTGGTCTGGGATCTGCTCTTTGTTTTCTCTGGCAGAGTTTAGCCTTTTCAAAATCAAACTTCAAGAGAAAAAAAAACACAATTTTATGGTCTTTTAAAAATTGGAAAAGTCACATGGACGAGTCGGCATGTCTGGAGACGATGGAGGAGACAAAACAACAAGACTCAGTTCACTGTGTTCAAAACATTTCACAGAAAATACATTATTATTAAAATACATATGTTACTGATGGTAAAGCTAACATGAAATAGAACATCAGGTTATGTCAGGATTTCAAACTCAGGACCAAAATATTCTTATGAGGGTGGAAATGTGATGAAACCGAAAAGACAGATTAAGATAAAGGAGGTCAGGAGGTTTGACTTCTTCCTGTTTCACTTCCTGCACAAAAGAAAATAGAAATACTCTCACAGTAGAGCAAAAGTCCTGCAAACCTCACTCACCTTAAAGTACAGTAGTTATTATTGGCAGAGTGGCTCCTTTCTGAATCATAAATAAATCACTTTTTTAATAATAATAAAATAACTTATCAGCGTTGCTCATATTTGGAGCGTTTTAAAATGGTTTAAATACTGTAGATGAGTGACGTCACAGATGCCTGCAGACTCTCACACCTGTCCCACATTCACCTGTTCATCATCATCATCATCATCATCATCACTCCTCTTCCTCTTCCTTGTGTCCTTCCTGCTGTCCTGTTGGATCTGTTCAGTCTCTTCCTGACACCTCAGGTAAGTTTCCTCTTCCCTTTGTCGCTGGGTTTTCACCGGCCGTGTCACCTATTATTAACTTAAAATAATCACAAAATAATGACAAAAATGATAAAATAAAAAAAAAATAAATAACAGTGATATTAGTAATAGTAATAATCATACAAAAATAATTAGATTATTATTAATAATAATGACAAATTATTACATTAAATTATTATTATGATTAATAATAATCATAATAATGATGAATAAGAATCAAAATCATCTTTAAATGCTTTTCAGGAGAACAACATGCTGCTGTTGTTACTCCCACATTATGTGACAACATAAGAAAATATTTATATTTCTGCACTATTGTGTCAGCTGCTGAAAAAATACTTTGACATATTTAGATGGCTATGACACCCAAAGAGTTTAAAAAAATAATGCCTTACATCTGCAGAGGGACTCAAAATGTTAACTTGACTGTTATTAGTCTATGCACAGTGGATCATTAGTCATAATAAATGTCACACAATGAATCACATGTCTCTGTCTCATACTTTTGTCAGCTTATAACAGAAATAAAATTCCTGAAATGATGGCTTTTCAGTTTTGGCGTACCACTCCGAAGTTTGGAAATTTTCTGCAGGCGCCTTTGAGGCTAATTTATAATTTGTGATGTTGGGATATACAGATGAAATTGACTTGACTGTTTGCCCCTATTGCAGAATTAGAGGTCAAAGGTCAAATGCTGTAGTCTGCTGTGTCCTGACTAGGGTTGACAGCTCACGGGGTAAACTTAACGTTGATATACGACCTCTCTGAACCCTCTTTTATGCTGACATAGTGACGATGAGTTGGTTAAAAAGGGAGGAAGCTACCAGAGCTGCAGTGCTATCATGTGTTTTCCAACAACAGGGACCTGTGACAGTATTTTAGCAGCTTGTCCACAGGACTGCAAAATATACAGAACAGTATATAATCAGAACAATCTGGAGCTGTGTGTTTAAACTTGTAATTCCTGTTGCCTCCACATGGACTGTTTTTCTAAACGAATCCATTTCTGCACATTCAGCATTCTTGTTTTCGTCCTCACAGATGGTGTGATGAGCTATTATCAAAGAAAAAGGATGTCTGAGGATTCTGTGAGCTCGCACCATGAGTTGCAGACACTAACTGACTGCAGAGACCATAGGATGCAGTCACAGAGCAGTCTGAGCTGTTTTCAGCCTTATAGATACAGAGCTTAGAGCTCACAGTGAAACTGAACTCTGGTCAGAGAAACCACACTCACCTCTTTCCTCCCCGCCTCTGAAACAGTCTTTATGAATAACTCATCACACCATCTGTGAGAACGACAACAAGAATGCTGAATGTGTAGAAATGGATTAGCTTATAAAAACAGTCCATGTTGAAATGACGAGCGAGGGGGAGTGAACAGGAATTAAAAGTTTAAACACACAGATTGTTATGAAAGCAATGCAAATGAACAGCACAAAAAACATTTTGCAATCTGTGTGGACAGCAGTGGTGTCATTAGGCCATATAATAGGTGTTGCTTTTTTCCTCCAATTTATTTATTTATTTATAAACAAATGCAGACAAATTCAATACGAAGTGGTCAGAATATGAGTTTAAATAAATTATTATATAACCTGAACCTTATTATTTCTGTTATTATTTTCTAATTATCTACTTCTTCTTCTTCTTCTTCTTCTTAATGTCGTAGTAGTAGCATTAGTAGTAGTAATAGTATATATTCTTATTTTAATTAATTTCTTTATCTATTATATATTTTATTTATTTATCTATTATTTATATTAATTAGTTATTTTCCTAATTATCTACCATTACTAACACTATTTAATTATTATTATTATTATTATTATTGTTGTAGTAGTAGCATTAGTAGTAGTAATAGTATATATTCTTATTTTAATTAATTTCTTTATCTATTATATATTTTATTTATTTATCTATTATTTATATTAATTAGTTATTTTCCTAATTATCTACCATTACTAACACTATTTAATTATTATTATTATTGTTGTTGTAGTAGTAGCATTAGTAGTAGTAATAGTATATATTCTTATTTTAATTAATTTCTTTATCTATTATATATTTTATTTATTTATCTATTATTTATATTAATTAGTTATTTTCCTAATTATCTACCGTTACTACTACTATTTAATTTTTTTATTATTATTGTTATGATTATCATTGTTATTATTATTATTATATACAGTATGTATCTATTATGTATATTGTTATTTTCCTAATTATGGTTCCTATTATTATTCTTTACATGCACATTTGATTTCTTTGTGTTTGTGTGACCCTGGACAAGAGGATGTTCATATAAAAATATACAGAGAAAAAGAAACCAAAAAAAAAAAAATATAAAGACCTCTCCTAAAATGAATAATTTATTGGAACCTATGATGACTGTCACCTTGATTTGACAGTTTGATTTTCCAGCGCTGCTCTATTTAAATTCTTGATGAAACCAGATGGAGAAGTTGAACTGCACACATTATGGTCTCTCTCCCTCACCATTGTTGAAGAACTTCCTTGTTTCCCAGCTAAGCTGAAAGGGCAAATAACCAGGAGCCAAATTTCCTTCAACTGTCCAACTCAACAGTTTAATATATTGTATTCACTTCAGTTTAAATGCCCGGTTGTGTCTGAGAGCTCTTTCCTGCTGTTAGGGTGTTGAATGTCCTCTTTATGACATTTTTAAATGATATTTTTCATATCTCTATGTATAACTTACACTGAACTGTACAGCACAAACTGCAAGTGTTCACAGGCTGAACTCTTTGACATTTGTCACATACAGTATATTAACCATAATGATGAATGTGAGTGTGAGTGGTTGTCTGTCTCTATGTGAGGATAAGCGGTAGAAAATGGATGGATGGATTTATTATCTACTGAGTCGATCTGATGGGAGGAACTAGAAACAAGTTCAGCATGTTTTAATGACTTTCTAAACTCCTTTTAGTGACACAGTAAGAGCAAACATACAGCCTGTGAACGAAACGTGAAAATAAATGTATTGGCAAGGATCGGTCCAAAACATGGCTTTTTCTGGGGGGAAAAACTAATGTTAAGAAATTAAAAATCAATATCATATCAGAAGAAAAAGTATCACAATATTATATATATATATATTTCTTTTTAGCTGTTGCACAGGAAAAAAAATAACCACTTAAGTTAAGAATGATGTATGATATTGCAGTGATTTTTTTGGTGTGATATTTTTATGTATTAATATATATTTTTTTTATTTGACAGGGACAGCTTCTTAGCTGTACCAAAGATTCCTGTAGTTCTGAGCAGGACAAATAGCATGGCTACACACCGCTAGAGATACTGTATGTGAGAATGGGTTTTTGTATTAATTTACACCTTTAAGGGGACAGTTATTGTAGGATATGAAATGCTGGTGGCTTTCAACTCTTTGACTGCCATTGACATATTTTGACACTTGACAGCAACAAAATAATACGTAAAGGTGGTTTTTCAGCAGCAGGCACAAGAGGGCGCTCTCACAAGGCCTGTGAGTAATGTTGGGGCTTCTGGGAGATGTAGTCAGACGGTATACACCACAGAGATCAAAACAGGAAGTGGAGACGATCGAGATTAGAGAGCAAAACAAACAGAATCTGGAGAAAAAGTGGTGATTTTGGTGAAAGTGTCCTCTACTCTACCTCTGATAAAACAAGAATGGAACAAGAAAAAAACAAACATTTTTGTCATGATGAAATAGAGAGTCTCTTCTTTCATTTGAGCTATTCAGTGTTTTCAGAGTCATAGTACAAAATATTCTGTGGGTCTAGAAATATGACTCAAAAAACTGGAACAAGGCACTTTATGCTTTATAAAACGGCTGGCACTCACTGAGTTAAAAAGCCAGTAAAAATACTCAAAAATTGTTGAAATCCTCTGAAAACATCAGTAGAGAATGAAGCACTGAATCTCTAATGATGATTATTGTCATTATGGATCAATTATAAAACAGAAAACTGTCAAAATTGTCCTTTATAACTTGTTGAATCATCTTCTTTCACAGTTGGTGGGCTGGTTGAAACTCCAGAGGCTGAATAAGTGAGTTTTTCCTGATATGTCCCCAATCACCAAAATCACTCCTGATCAGTGCTGCTCGACAGGAGCTTTAGTTTGAACATTGTGACAGCTATGAGACGCCGATGCTTGTTTCTCCTCCAGTATCTTCTCAAGGCACTGGATGGGAACAGGGTCTACTTTGGGGTCAAACTTATTGGCAAACCAGTGACCATAGTTGAGTAACCAACGAATTTCTGCTGCACCATAAATACAGACACTGCGAACGTGTTCCCCTGTGCAGGGTGGGTACAGGTTCTCCTCCAGGTAGTGCCACTTCACCAGCCTGGTCTTACTGATCAGGTCTGTGATGTCAGGATGTGATCTGGGAACCTCTCCAGGTACACCTGGCAGTCTCACAAGTGTGGCCCAGTAGTGTTCGTCTGGGGAGTAGGTGTCCTCTGACCAGGCCAAAAGATCTTTAGCCACAACAGAGGAGTTCATGTACACAATAAACTCCCTGGACAATATAAAGTAGGCGCTGCCGGTAAACATCTCAATGCCGTGTGGCGGCAAGGCCTTCTTCTGCGACGTTTCCTCTGGCCATTGTAAGTATTGAAAGCTGGCATCCATCAGCTTGTGGTGAAAAGCGAACCTCTTCCTCTTTATCTCAGTGGGTCGGCACGACTCCACCACATTGGCTCCATTCAGCTTCTTCAGTTCTGACACCAGCTCAGTCTTAGACCTGAGGGGGAAGTCCTGACCACAGAGGTTGATGACATACTTCCACTTGACTTCTGAGGCCAAAAGGTCGGACAGACAGTTGAGATCAGCTTTCAGTCGACTGATGCCTGCGTAACAGATTAACTCCAGTCTGGAGGCGATGAAGACGTTGGGCAAACAGCTGGCTAAACCTTTCATGGCTGAGATGAAGTGAGCTGGAGACTTTGCATCATAGTGGATGCAGTAGATGTTATTGGGTGAGTACAGCGCTCTGATGAGTCTCTCTACCTGCCATGCAGATTTATGCACAACCAGTGAGTAAGCAAGAGGAAAGTCTTCCTCCTCCTCTGAGACACACACTTTGTCATAACCTCTGGTCTTGATGAACAACGAGCAGTTTGAGGTGAGTCCAGTCAGACTTTCATCCTTGTCCTCCACAATTTGTCTCAGTCTGATTGTCAGAGATTTGCCCACCTCCTCTGGTTCCATGTTATAGATAGCCGAACAGTTAATATTGTATTTGTGAAATGTCTGAATGCCACCAGGAGCTACTGGGGGTGGTGTAGACTCAGGGATGTAGCTGACCAATAGCAGGACACACAGAGTCAGCAGTGACAGGAGGGAAAGGATGAATGATTTTCTTCTTATATTCATTCTGTGGTGAGAGGAAACAGGTTGAGCAGGGAGCAGAAAGCTAAATTTGCTTAATTTCTTTAACAGTTAAACAGTTGAATGTAATTTAAGCACACTTACCTTACTCAGTATCCAGGTAGGCTACCTGGTGAACAGCTTAAACGTTGAAGGTTCAATCCACTGTAATCTCCATTAACCTCTAATTTTGCCTGATAGTTATCCAAAGTGCTGATCTCTGAATGTCAGCTGCTTTCAGTTTATGTTCGTCTGTGAGCAGAATGCAGTGCTGTGCTCTCATAAATTACCCAGATAGAAAGAGGGAGTGACACGAGGAAGTTACTTCCTGTGTTAATCACAGATGCAAAAATGTCCTTTCTGTGTCACACGTCTGCAGCGACGCCGAACAGATACTATCATATCAGGTAGCATACTGTGAGGGAACACTAGAGCGAATTACAGACATCCAGCTGATTAACAATGATGAATGAAAACCCGACGATCTGTGTCACCTGAACTCACAAAGAGAAAAGAGAGCGTTCCCTGTCAATCAAATCAACAAGTCCTGTCAGGACCTGTGGATGAAGGAGAAGACAAACCTGTTGATCCAGAGTGAGACAGTGTCACTGAAAGACACAACTGAGTCATCCAAAAAAAAGAAACAATCTCAAGATGCTCAATTAATTTTATTATGTTTATTAAAGTTGATAATGATTTACTTGGCACACACAAAAAACCTCAAGTAAAATCCCAATATTAATATTAAATATTAAAAATCAAAATATATTTAAATTATGAAGAATAAAAGTGCTGATTATGGCCCACTGCAGAATTAATGACATTATTCTATTAAATAAATATTGTAAAATACGTAATTGCTGGGATGAAATCAAACATGTACAGAGTTTAAAAAATGTGTCAAAGCATTAAAGAACCTCCAGCATCATTGAGTTCACTACTCTTCACCATTTTGAACAGGAGTGAGGAACCTTTTTACCCAAATGTGATCCAGAACACTGGAGTTCTCCGAGAAGTCAGGAATTAAAGCTATAGTCTGTAATCCTGCTCAGAAACTGTTGTTGTTATACTTGGTGAAATGGTCCTTCCACCCTGAGAGCAGTCGATACATTATGGTCATGTTTACACGACAACGCAAGAGTATTGTTGGGTTTACATGACAACGGGGAAAAAAACTGTTTACATTGGATCACCTGGAGAACAAAAAACGCTGTAGCATGTATGCCAGGCTGGTAGTTGGTGACGTAACTTTGTAGAGGCACACTCCACGTGATCATTTTTTCCATTCCACAGACCGGAATATAGAGCCAGCCAAGAAAACACAAAGCAGAAATACTTTGACGTTATCGCGGACCACCTGCACGAATGTAAGGCTGCAGCTAAAGAGCCAGTCACCTTTTTCACGGTCACTTCATACTCTGCCAGTTTCCCGAACTCTGTCAAAAAGAGACTGAACTCTTACAACTCCAACAGTACATGTTAGTGTCATGGCAGGTGGCAGCCTGAAAGGGAAAGTCCACACTTCCATGAAAAAAAAGGTGTATGATGTTGAGGTGAGAAAGTAACGTTAGCTAAACATAAGGGTGTCAGCAATAAAGCTAACGTTCTGTGCCTGGGTAATATTAAACAATTGTTTAATTATGTATGTTAGCAAGTAAGTAAAGTATATCAGAATAAGTACCATGGTTAGTTTACAGCATTACAGATAACTGTACAGTGTAGTTGGTAGCGCGACCTAGTTATGTTGCCTAAATTAAACACAGTTTAGCAGCTAAAAAACAGTTAAAACCAGCCACCAACCTAAGCTGTTTTTCAGCAGGGTAGCAGCGGTTTGTGTTAGTTGTAAACTGACCATGGTCACTAACTAACTAGCTAAAGTGACCGTGTTTACATTCCCGATAACGGCACACGTGAGATATAAATGCTTGATCAACTTAACTTGAAATGTGGATGAATCCTACCAGTTGTGCCTTTCAAACGCTGTATTTAATGTCTTCATAGCCTTACCAGGCGTTTTACAATCCAGCGGAATAAATAGACTGCAACCATTACAGTTTACATTCGCAGCCGGGGTTTGGACCTGGAAGTGATTTGTGACGTAGCGACGAGCCGTCCCCATTGTTGTAGTAATGTTGTTGCCCAATTAGGGCATGACAACTGAATAAAATGAAATGCGCATGTGCAAAGCGAAGCGTGGCGACAGCTTATTTTACCTGATAATCCCGGTTTCCTGTTTACACAGCGAGAGAAGTTGTTGCGTTTGAGAAAAACTCCACTCTGGAGGCCGTTTTTTAAAATTTGCGTTTTAGGTCGTCTAAAACGCTGCTACCGTGTAAACGGGAAGCCGAAAAAGCAACAAAAACCTTTGTGTTTTATACTAATACCGTTGTCGTGTAAACAGGGCCCATGTGTTCAGAAAAAGGACGGAAAAAAGTGTCAGACCTCTGTGGTAGCTACAGAAGTGTAAAAACTCTGACCAATCAACTGACACTCTGTCCAAATGGAAAGAACCAATCAGACGCCTTCATGTCTCCTCCTGACCACCTAGCTAGCTCTCCAAGATTACCAACTATAGCTTTAATCCAGAATAACAAACAACCACTAAAATACACTTTTCTGTTCAGAAATGTCAGGAAATAACTGGCATTTAACATCTCAATCAAAAAATAATAAGAATGTGCTTTGATATATTTTTTTTAAATTTTTTTGTAAAACAGTAAATTTACAAAATCATGGATAACAACAATGTCTATGTATATACACACACACACACACACACACAGATATATATAAAATTATCAATTAATTGACTACTCAGTGTTGCCACAGTAACTTCTGATTAACCCTTACGACAGCTATGAGATGCCGATGCTTGTTTCTCCTCCAGTATCTCCTCAAGGCACTGGATGGGAACAGGGTCTACTTTGGGGTCAAACTTATTGGCAAACCAGTGACCATAGTTGAGCATCCAATTCATCTCTGCTGCACCATAAATACAGACACCACGGACTTGTCTTCCTGTGCAGGGAGTGAAAATATTCCCACTCACGTAGTAGTGCCACTTCACCAGCCTGGTCTTACTGATCAGGTCTGTGATATCAGGATGTGATCTGTTCACCTCTCCAGGTACACCTGGCAGTCTCACAAGTGTGGCCCAGTAGTGTTCGTCTGGGGAGTAGGTGTCCTCTGACCAGGCCAAAAGATCTTTAGCCATAACAGAGGAGTTCATGTACACAATAAACTCCCTGGACAATATAAAGTAGGCGCTGCCGGTAAACATCTCAATGCCGTGTGGTGGTGGGGCCTTCTTGCGCTGTGTTTGCATTGGCAGTTTTTTATATTCAAAAGTGTAATCCTTCAACTCGTGGTGAAAAGCGAACCTCTTCCTCTTCATCTCAATGGGTCGGCACGACTCCACCATATTGGCTCCATTCAGCTTCTTCAGTTCTGACACCAGCTCGGTCTTAGACCTGAGGGGGAAGTCCTGACCACAGAGGTTGATGACATACTTCCACTTGACTTCTGAGTCCAAAAGGTCGGACAGACAGTTGAGATCAGCTTTCAGTCGACTGATGCCTGCGTAAAAGACAGACTCCAGTCTGGAGGCGATGAAGACGTTGGGCAAACAGCTGGCTAAACCTTTCATGGCTGAGATGAAGTGAGCTGGAGACTTTGCATCATAGTGGATGCAGTAGATGTTATTGGGTGAGTACAGCGCTCTGATGAGTCTCTCTACCTGCCATGCAGATTTATGCACAACCAGTGAGTAAGCAAGAGGAAAGTCTTCCTCCTCCTCTGAGACACACACTTTGTCATAACCTCTGGTCTTGATGAACAACGAGCAGTTTGAGGTGAGTCCAGTCAGACTTTCATCCTTGTCCTCCACAAGCTGCTTCTGTCTGATCGTCAAAGATTTGCCCACCTCCTCTGGTTCCATGTTATAGATAGCCAAACAGTTAATATTGTACTTGTGAAATGTCTTAATGTCATGAAAATATGCTGGAGCTAGCATCATCTTCATGACGTAGATGTCTTCCACATTAACCAGAAGCATGAAAAACAGAGTCAGCAGTGACAGGAGTGAAATAATCACCAATACTCCTCTCAGTGTCTTTAATGAACAAATTGAATCCATTCCGTGGTGAGAGATAACTGATTGATCGAGAAAAGAAAGCACAATATCTTAAAAGCTTTTTCATTTCATTGACAGTCAAATGGCTAAAGTAAAATGGCACAGTAAAAAGTCAGGTGTGTGAGTTTAACTCAAGCACACTCACCTTAGTCAATACCCAGGTAGGCTACCTGGTGAGCTGTTTCATTTGTTAAGTTGAAGGATGGATTCAGGTTCACTCCAGCAGTTTATTGTTCAGTAAAGCCACTTAATTAATCAGTGCCTAATTGCACTAATATCCTTGTGGTTTTCCAAAGCACCGATCTCTGAATGCCAGCCAGCTTTTAGTGAGCGTCGGTGAGGAGAGTGCAGCGCTGTGCCCTCATATATAACCCGGAAACAAAGAGGGAGTGACACAAGGAGGCTACATAGTGGACTAATCCCAGATGCAGATCTTATTTATTTTAGATGAGGGACAGGTAAGACAAACCTGTTGATCCAGGTTGAGCCGTCGCCACTGAAAAATGCAACCGAGTCATCCAAAAAAGAAAAAAAATGTAAAAATGAGATGGATATATTTTGTTAACATTTATTACCATTGTGGAGTGAGGGATTTAAACTGAATTCACCTTTTTAGACCCAAATTTGAGCCCGAACACTGGAATTCACTGAGAAGTCCCAAATTAATCCAGAATAACAAACAACCACTAAACCACATTTTTCTGTTCAGGAATGACAGCAAATAACTGCAGAATTTAACATCTCTATCAAAAAAATAACAATATAGATATATTTTTTTAAAAAACAGTAAATTTTAAAATTCCTGGATAACAACAATAATTATGTTTTAGCATTAAAGCTGCAGTCTGTCATTCTGTTCAGAAACAGTTTTTGTTCTACTGGGTGAACTGCTCCTTCTTACGGAAGCTGAGAACGGCCATGGATTTAGATTTTTTATGCACTGTTATCTCATGATAATGACTTATTAAGTTGTTATCACACTATAACCAAGGTTGTGTTTTTGTGGTAACAACTTATTATGCCATTATCTCCATATAACAAAGATTGTTTTCTCTTGAAAACGAATTAAATAATAATGTGTTCGTCTAACCTAAAAGGGCTGCCACCATCGGCTTCCTTAGCCACTGGCTGTAGCCTTCCGGTAGTTTGTTTACTTGATCGGGTTTGTTTAGGGGCTACCAGTTGGCAGATGAGAGGCTGACAAACTCCTTTCTGTGTAGCTGCTTCAGCTAAGGTAACGTAAATGAAGGCTAACATTAACTTAGCAATATAATGTGAGATGTAACGTTAGCCTATATTTACATTACCTTAGCGGGCATGTCCCACCGGTAGGAGAGCCTGGGGACGACCCAGGACATGCTGGAGAGACTATGTCCTCCGTTTGGCCTGGGAACGCCTCGGGATCCCTCTGGAAGAGCTGGACAAAGTGGCTGGGGAGAGGGAAGTCTGGGCTTCCCTGCTTAAGCTGCTGTCCCTGCGACCCCACCCCAGATAAGAGGAAGAGGATGGATGGATGAAGCAGCTGCACAGAAAGGAGTTTTTCAGCCTCTCATCTGCTAACTGGTAGCCCCTAAACAAATCCAGTTAGGTAAACAAACTAACATAAAGCTGCAGCTACAGCCAATGGCTACAGAAGCTGTTCGTGGCAGCCTTTGTAGGTTAAAATCAAGACGAACACGTCCATCCATCCATTATCTATCGCTTATCCTCTTAGGGTCACAGGGGTCTGGAGCCTATCCCGGCTATCTTATGGTGAAAGGCAGGGCACACCCTGGACAAGTCTCCAGTTCATCACAGGACACATAGAGACAGACAACCACTCACACTCACATTCACACCTACGGTCAATTTAAATTAACCAATTAACCTAATCCCCATGCATGTTTTTGGATGGTGGGAGGAAGCCGGGGTACCAGAGAGAACCCACACAGACATGAGGAGAACATGCAAACTCCACACAGAAAGGCCTCGAGCCTCGAACCCGGTACCTTCTTGCTGTGAGGCGACAGTGCTAACCACTACACCACCGTGCCGCCCCACAGGTAAACAGTGACAGTAATAAAATGAGACCTGAAAACCAGATGGTTGGTTGAGCAGGAAAGAGGAGGCAAAATTATGTAAAATCCACAGACAGTAAATTCAATGTTCTGATCCAACACTTAAAGACTGTTAAGTCTTAGCTGCTCTCTTATAATGAAAGAGGGAGGAACAGAAAAGGAAGTTTTTTTGATTCAGTCATTTTACAAGCTGGAACGTTCCTTTAGCATTAAACATGTCACCAGTGTTGCTGTGGAGAGTGAATGCCCTGCAAATCCAACCTGTCAGGCAGATGAGGCCATGGAAGAGAGAAGTAAGAAAAACCTGCTGATCCTGTTACAAAGAACTAACTGTGTTTCCAATAAAACAAAGAAAAGTTAGAGTCACATGGTGCCTTCCAGCAGACAAAACACAACACAAGAAGTCACACAACAAGTCCCAGATCTCTAGATCATATATGAGTACATTTTCCACATTCTCATTTCTATTTTAGTCTTCCTGCCAGATTCACTTGCAGTTAGTGTTAAAACTGTCCTACTTTTTTGTGACCCACCCAGTTACACGTTTAAACCTAAACTTCCTTTTTTAAACTGCCCCCCCCCCAAAAAAAAAAATAAGGCTGGAAGGTTGATGAACTGAAATAGGAGTCAAAGCAACATGCCATGAACAGAGCACAACTGAAATAAACATTTATGGTTTGCATAAGCCTGAAAAACAAAAGAGTCTTTTCAATGTGGATAAATACACTGAATATATACTGGTCTCACCAGCTGATGGCTATCCAGTCAGCGAAACACTCAGTTCAGTGAAAAAAACTCCAGTTGAAGCCGAGGACTGTTTTGAAGCTTTACTGAACCAAAGTGTGAAACTGAAATAAATACATACATAATATGCGTCAGATGCAATGTAAACATAATACAGAGTTTAGGAACTCATATGTTCAGCATAATTAGCAATGAAATTAGCACAGCTAAAGCAACATTGATACCACACCACAGAGTGAAAGTAATCTACAAGTTAAAATCTTCCGAGTCGACAAATAGTGCACTCTTGTTGAAAATATATGTGTAACAAACAAATATACTTACAGACAATGCGTCTCATAAAGGATGTAAAGAGAATGGATAAGGATTACTGTCCATCACTATTAAATGCACACATGAAGCCATTCAGCTTTCTGGGTAACAACATCCTCTCTAAACGGGAAATGAGGTAACACTGATGTGCTTTACACTGCTACATACAAACTGTCACCAGGGGGTTCCAAACAACCCTTTCTAAACAGTCCAGAACACTCCCCGCTTGGGGTATGTAACGACCCCACATAAAGTTCACTTATCACTAGAGTCTTCAGGAGACAGAAGAAGGACCACCTCAGTGATAGGTCGGGAGAAAATCTTCTGACCTCCATATTTGAAAACCCTACCATCTATTTGTCTCACTTTCCCATCCCGGCTTGCGGTGGCTTTCACGATGATTGCCATCGGCCACTCGTTTCTCCTGGTCTGCTTATCCTTCATCAAAACTATGTCCCCTTCTTTAAGGTTAAGCCTGTTGTCCTGCCACTTTCGTCGATACTGTAGCATGTTAAGATACTCTCGTCGCCATCGGGTCCAAAATGTCTCTGTCAGACTCTGAACACACTTCCACTCAGCCTTGAAGAGTTCTCTATCCCCAAAGTCTCCAGGAGGAGGAGGGGAGACACCAGTTTTCTGGGTCAACAATACAGCCGGTGTCAAGATAAGAGGGGCATCAGCATCTGAAGACACAGGAATGAGGGGTCTTCCATTGATGATAGCTGTAACCTCAGCCATGAACGTTGTAAGAACTTTGTGTGTGAGATGCTTTGATCCACCCTGGAGGAGCATACAGTCAAGGATCCGGCAGGCGATGCCTATCATACGCCCCCATGAGCCACCCATATGAGATGAATGAGGTGGGTTAAAAACCCAACTACAGTTCTGCTCCTGAAGATACTTTGCCACACTGACTGGAGTACCACTTGAAGCTTCCATTTTCAGCTCATTACAAGCACCAATAAAATTAGTACCCTGATCGGAGCGTGTCTGTTTCGCTGGGCCTCGGATAGCGAAGAATCTTGTCAGGGCGTTTATGAAACTGCTGGCACTCATAGTCTCGATCACCTCAATGTGCACAGCTCTTGTGCACATACAACCAAACAGTGCAGCCCACCGTTTACTGTTAGGGTGACCTCCTCTTGTACGGCGGGAGACCACTTCCCATGGACCGAAGATGTCCACACCTACATAGGTAAAAGGTGGTGCTATTTGTAGACGCTCAGCAGATCAGCCATCTGTTGACATTCTGTCCTCCCGCAAAGTTTTCTACAAGTCACACACTTAAGAAGAAGACTGCACCTTTTGGCTCCAATGAGCCAGAAGCCAGCGGCTCGGATGGCACCCTCCGTAAAGTGCCTGCCCTGATGCTTCACAGCCTGAAGGTGTTGACGCACGAGCAGGGTTACTAGGTGATGGCGACCTGGAATCATGATAGGATTGGTTTCGTCCATTACTAGTCCAGACTGTGAAATGCGTCCTCCAACTCTCAGCAATCCATTGCTATCAATGATGGGCTGTAGCTTCCTTAAGCTGTTCTGAGAAGGAAAGTTGTGCCCTTCTGCAATGCACTTCAACTCTTTGGAGAAATATTCATATTGTGCACTTTTAATCACAAGGACTTTGGATTTCTCCAACTCATCTTCTGTGGGTCCTGTACGACAGATATGCCATCCACGACAGGCATCATCTGGAGGGGGCTGAGAGAAGGAATGGACTATGTGAATGAGGCGTGCCACTACCGCAAGTAGCGTGTTCCATGTGGAATAGCGCTCAAATCTTTTGGTGCCTAACAAACCCTTCGAGACTTCGGTGACATTAGCTGTGATGAGTGGACAGATCTCTGAGTCAGAAAGGGGATTGACAAGATCAAAGGTTTCTTTAGGCTCAGAAAGGTGTGTTGAAGCCAGGTTGAGCTGCTAAAGGAGGGTGCAGGAACTGACCAAGTTCCATGGTCAGCTGGATTGTGGCCTGTGGGAACATATCGCTACTGGTCAGGAGATGGAGACTGTCGGATGCGCTGGACACGGTTATTCACATACATATAGAACCTCCTAGGTTGGTTGTGAATGTATCCCAGCACCACTTTGCTGTCTATATAATAGGTGATACGGTCAAACTTCCAGTCCATTTCCTCAACAACCAGCTCTGCAATCTCCACAGCCAGAACTGCCGCACATAACTCCAACCTAGGAATGGTGGTCTCTGGCGGAGGTGCCAGTCTGGATTTTCCAAAAACAAAACCGACCTCACTTTGCCCATCGTCAGTAGTGACTCTCGAATAAGCCATGGCAGGAATAGCCTTAACAGAGGCATCAGAAAATACACAAAGTTCCTTCTCTTGAGCACTGGAGAGTGAGAAGGATGAGTAGGTGTGTGGTATGTGAAGCTCTCGAAGATTTTGAAGAGAGTCTTTGTCCACTCCACCTTCATGTCATCAGGAAGTGGTGAGTCCCAATCTCCAACTTGCTTAGAAAGCTCCCTGAGTAGGAGTCTGCCTTGTACAGTCACTGGGGCCAGGAAGCCAAGAGGGTCATACACGCTGTTAATAGTGGATAACACTCCTCTTCGGGTGTATGGCTTCTCATCATCTGAGGCTTGAAAGGTGAATGTGTCAGTAGCAATGTCCCAAGACACACCAAGACTACGGTGGAGAGGGAGTTCATCAGTGAAGAAGTCGAGATCCTTTATTTCCTTTGCGCGGTCATCAGGAGGAAATGCTTCGATCACTGCAGGTCTGTTAGAAGATATTTTGTGTAGCCTGAGATTAGATGCAGCAAGCATTTCTTGTGCCCGCCTGAGGACACTAATAGCTTCTGCTTCAGTAGCGAAGGACTTCAGCCCATCGTCGACGGAGAAATCACGCTCCACATATTGTCTAGCGTCGCTGCCAAACTCTTCCTCTTCTTCCTTGGCTGCCCTTCTGAGACCATAGATGGCAACAGCAGGAGAGGGGCTGTTGCCAAAAACATGCACACGCATCCTGTAGTATGATATCAGTCACTTAGGTCATTGTCGCGATACCATAAAAAGCGAAGATAGTCCCTGTGGTCCTCTTTTACAACAAAACAATGAAACATGCTGAATGTCAGCAGTTACAGCCACAAGTTCTTTCCTGAATCTCATGAGCACCCCAAGCAAGCCGTTATTGAGGTCAGGCCCAGTGAGAAGCATGTCATTCAAGGAAACTCCCTCAAAGGGAGCGCTGGAGTCAAAGACCACACGGATCTGTTCAGGCTTCCTGGGATGATAGACCCCAAATGAAGGGAGGTACCAACATTCTTGGCCTTTGCAGAGTGGTGGAGCTACCTCAGCATGCTGAGCATCGAGCATCTTCTCCATAAACTCCACATGCTGTGCTTTCATCTCTGGCCACTTGTCTAGAGTATGACGGAGTGAAGACAGGCGGCTGCTAGCGTACGCCCTGTTGTTGGGTAACCGCTGCCTTGGAGTCCGAAAGGGGAGAGGTGCCACCCAGCTGTTAGAGCTGTCCTGATAACATTCATTCTCCATTAACTGAAGAAAACTCAAGTCTTCCATAGATGGAGCAATCTTGTGGTCATTAGCAGACTGATGGAAGACTGACTGGCCCAAACTCTCTCCAGAGATCATCGGTGAGCTGTCTGTGGCAAGGTCCATACTAAGAGGAGGGTAAGTGAAGTACTCCTTCACCTGGATTCTGCTGGTGCACGGCTCAAGGTATGTAGGACGGCCAGGACAGATGTCTTGAAGGCGTTAACTTGGGATGGCATGTGTAAACCTCCGAGACATACACTGCCTGGCCAAAAAAAAAGTCGCCACCTGGATTTGACTAAGCAAATAGGTATGAGCCTCCTATTGGATAATTACTGCAGGTTCAGCAACAATATGTGCTCAAAGAATGAGGTCATCTGACTACCTGAATATACTGAATGACCAGGTTATTCCATCAATGGATTTTTTTCTTTCCTGATGGCACGGGCATATTCCAAGATGACAGGATTCATCGGGCTCAAATAGTGAAAGAGTGGTTCAGGGAGCATGACACATCATTTTCACCACAGAGTCCAGACCTTAACCCCACTGAGAATCTCTGGGATGTACTGGAGAAGGTTTTGTGCAGCGGTCAGACTCTACCATCATCAATGCAAGATCTTGGTGAAAAATGAATGCAGCACTGGATGGAAATAAATCTTGTGACATTGCAGAAGCTTATCAAAACAATGCCACAGCACGTAATCAAAGCTAAAGGCGGTCCAACGAAATATTAGAGTGTGTGACTTTTTTTGGTGGCGACTTTTTTTTTGGCCAGGCAGTGTACGTCACCCACAATGACCCACCCCAAGTCGAGCCTTTGAGCAAATGGGGCATCGTGTGGGCCGTTGATAAAAATATCAAGCCTCCATATCATGAGGAGGGATCTCATCAGCAATACGTTTGAGGTGACTGTGGTGAAGAGCGGCATTTGAGGTAGGGATCTCAGAACGGTTGTTCAGAATTTGATTACATTCCAGTAGTGTGGGAAGACGGGACTAATCTTCTCATCAACTGACTCAATTATGAAGCCTGATGCATGCCTACCAGCTGTCTGCTTAAGTCCTGCACATGTTTTCAGTGCGTAAGGTTGTGGGTCACCTGTAACCCCGAAGAGCTTAAAGAACTCAGATCTAGCCAGGGACCGATTGCTTTAGTCATCCAATATAGTATACATTTGTTTCGACTCCCTACGGCGTCCTTCAGGAAACACGTTGACTAGACATATTTTTGAGCATGTTCTCTCACTTACGCCCTCTCCACACACCTCGGTGCACTTGCTGGTTGTCTCCTGATCTTGAGGTTCATCACACTCCCCGCTATGCTCTGAAACAAGAGGTGATGACTTCAGCCTTGGAGGGGCAGGACCTGGATGGAGTGCTGAAGTGTGACGGTCACTCTTGCATTCCTTGCACTCTATCTCCACTCTGCAATCTTTGGCAAGGTGACTTGTGGAAGAACAGCACCGGAAACATATAGAATTCTCTCTCAGAAACTGTTGCCGCTCCGCATAGCTCTTCTCTCTGAAGGCTTTGCACTTTTTTAGTGGATGAGGCTTGTTGTGACTGGGGCATTGTTTTGTCAGATCAACAGCTCTGTTCTGAGCCTCTTTTTTCCTAGCAGGAGACACTTGAGTTTTGTGAACTGATATAGGTGTCCGGGTGAACTTGTCTGTCTTGTCTCTCTTAGCAGGTGTCAACTAGAGAGAAGTAAGGTTAAAGCTGGGATCTGTTCTTGCTCTGGCCTCCGTGTGGATGAAGTTGACAAACACACTAAAAGGTGGGAAAGAAACATTATGTTGATGTTTGTATCCTGCACCAAAAGATGCCCACTTCTCTTGGATGCCATATCGGAGTTTCTCCACAATTGGACTGACTCTGGAGGTATCTAGGTAGGAAAGACCTGGTAGGCAGCCATCCCACCTTGAAGCTTCCACCTCCATCAACAGATCTCGTAGCTCACGGAGTTTCTGAGGGTCTTTGTATGTCACCTTTGGAAAATTCTCCAGTTTGGTGAATAGAGCATGTTCAATGGCCTCAGGTGAACCATATGTTTCTTCAAGCCTTTCCCATATCATTGATAAGCCTCTGGATGGATGTCTTATATTGACAGACTTTATCCTGCATGCCTGCTCAGATGATTCTTTGCCAAGCCACTTTATGAGCATGTCCTGTTCTTCTCCTGTCGAGAGATCTACTCCAGCAATGGTGCTTTGGAAAGATGATTTCCAAGCCCAATAGTTTTCTGGTCTGTCATCAAAGCTAATCAGCCCTGAAGTTACGAGCTGGCTGCGTGCCATATACCTTGCAAGATCGAAAGCGGTAGGGGCACTATTTTCATTACTTTGGTTTGGAGTTTTGACTGCGTTGCTTTGGACATGAACAGCAGAGGGTTGTTGATAATCTGCATTTTGTTCCACTTTTTGATGCCTGAGGCTCACATATTCTCCTGGAAAGAATGATGACTAGACTTCATGTTATCTTGGTCGTTCACAGTCTGCTGTGCGCTGAAGCCGATTTTGAAGTGGAACAGGGGTTGAAACGTTTTTCAGTGACCTCTGATCTGCTTCCATCAAGCCCGCTTCCATTATTTCTGCTTCAGCTAGAGCAGCACTCATTTCCTTTTCTTGTTGTAAAGCTTCTAAAGTCGCTTGGAGACGAGTGGCTTTGACTTTCATTTCTATTTCTCTTTTTGCGAAAGCAACTCTGGCTTGAGCTGCTTCTGCTTTGGCCCTTGCCCTGACTACGGCCATGCTAGAGCTGGAGCTAATGGAGTATTCGTAAGATCGAGATGATATTGACTGTCTATCCTCATGCTGTGAAGCGTCTTCCCGATTGCTCGTAGCCATAATGACATCGAGACTCAACTTGTTAAACTATAACAGAGATTTGCTTGGTGCTGACTGCCAGTTTATTTCACTGAGGGAGGTGTTGAGCTTGAAGCAAAGGTTTTCTGTTCTTCACAGCCTATTGTGTAGCTGTCTTTTCACTATACTGGTCTCACCAGCTGATGGCTATCCAGAGAGCTAAACACTCAGTTCAGTGAAAAAACTCCAGTTGAAGCCGAGGGCTGTTGTGAAGCTTTACTGAACCAAAGTGTGAAGATGCAATGTAAACATAATACAGAGTTTAGGAACTCATATGTTCAGCATAATAAACTGAAATTAGCACAGCTAAAGCAACATTGATACCACACCACAAAGTGAAAGTAATCTACAAGTTAAAATCTTCCGAGTCGACAAATAGTGCACTCTTGTTGAAAATATATGTGTAACAAACAAATATACTTACAGACAATGTGTCTCATAAAGGATGTAAAGAGAATGGATAAGGATTACTGTCCATCACTATTGAATGCACACATGAAGCCATTCAGCTTTCTGGGTAACAACATCCTCTCTAAACAGGAAATGAGGTAACACTGATGTGCTTTACACTGCTACATACAAACTGTCACCAGGAGGCTCCAAACAACCCTTTCTAAACGGTCCAGAACAGAATATAATATACTTTTTTTTTTTAAAAATGTGAAAAGGTGGGACCAATTTTAGTGTTGTAGAAATGTTTAGATGATGACAAAAAGATATTGACCTCTGGATGGAGAATTGTGAATATTGTAAACAACAGTAATTTAATCAGTGGGATTTTTCTAGTACATAGTTCATGTTCTGTTCACTTCAGGAAGTACTACCTCACTTACTGGTATTTTTTTTTGCTAATTTAACAAATCTGGACATTGGATAAGACCAGATTCCAAATTCTTTCTCTATTTTGTTGACATATTAGAGTCAATGTTTTTTCACAGAGAGAAGTTTTGATATTTATTTTTTTTTATCGCTCCATAAATCTGAAAAATACTGTCAACAGCCATATAACTCACCAAGTTTTTAGGACTTTAGGAGGGCGCTATAAATCAGGCTGTGAATGATATATACAGATAAACTTTATTCCAGACTCCATATAAAATACATTCAAAAACAACACAAATAGGGTTAGAATACATATAGGTATCTATTCCAGTGCTTCCAGGAGAGTGACATATGTTTTTTTTTATCACTTTTTGCAGCCACTAGGGCCATAATGGAGGTTTTTTTTTCATTTTTGCCACACTGTACCTGCACCACAGGTGTGCTGTATACAGTGAAGTAAGACATGACCTAAACAAAGCAATCTGGACATCATCAGTACACTTACTGAATTTTCGTTCAAGCTTGTCATGTTTGATGCTAGATGTCATCATCATCACACATAAATCATCTCTGATTATGTGGCCAAGACATCTGAGTTTCTTCACAACTCCAAGCACTTATCTTCGTTGGATTTCACCGTCAAAATAACATTCTTTTTTGAATTAAACATGACATCATACTGCACGACCACTTTTAAACTGTTAAACTATCACTTGGCAGCTTACAGCATACTTATGTTCTTATAGTTTTGGTAGATTTTTGTATATTGTTGTATTGTTTAGACTGTTGGTTTTGCACGATACTGCATTTTTGCACTATTCTGCACTGTATATATTTATAAAATACTTTAAATCTCCTCACTTTTTTCCATGTATTGCAACTGTTTTGAAAGAATTTCCTACAGGATGAATAAAGTTATGTCTTATCTTATCTTATCTTATCTTATCTTATCTCGCCACAGCAGGAACAGATTTTAAGTAATTGCTGCATACAAACACTAGAGGGCGACATAATGACAAGATCGTCAGCAGAAACCAGGTGAGTGATCAGCCTCTCTCCCACCATACATCCACTTCTACACTGGTTTAACTGTCTGGACAGATCCTCCAGATACAGATTGAAAAGTACAGCAGATAATATTCCTCTTTGTCTCATACCATTGGTCACTAGGAAAGGTGCAGATGTATTTTCACCCATCATCAAACATGCATTGTTTGGTGTGTACACCAGTCCTGTAACATTCTTATCATGTAAGGTGCGACTCCACTCACATTAAGTTTGACGAATAGCTTTCCATACTTGACTCTGTCAAACACTCCAGATGCATCCAAGAAACAAAAACAAAACTGTACTATTTTTTCTTCTATACATACTAACCATCTCTTTCAGTGCATAAATACAAAATATTGTGTTGTGTATCCTTTTAAAACCAAAGTGGTGATCAGTGCTGATGACATATCGTTGGAGTCCATCCAAAAGAATTTGTTCCAGCGCTTTGGAGAGTCCGCTTGCTAACACAATGGGTCTGTAGTTTTCTACACTAGATATCGCTCCAGTTTTGTATTTGACATAGAGTCTGGTAATACTCCATGCAATGATAATCCAGTAAACATAAAGCAATCAACAACAGAATAGAATAGAAACTTAATTGTCATTGTATACCAGATACAATGAAATTGGACATGCTGTTCCTAATGGTGCACAACAATTCCCTACACGAAAATCAACCACATAAAAAATGAGACAACAGTGAGACTCTGCTGCTAGCATATTTCAGATGCTCTGCTGCTGTTTGATCAGGGCCACATGCTTTGTTCAGTGATAATTTCTCTACAGCATAATATACGTCATCTGGTCAAATAAATAAATTCAGCACCACTTACACAATTAAAAATATCACAATAATGTTTACTTCATAGCTCAGCAATATTCTCAGATCCAGATATAGCAGAGATGCTCGATGGTACAAGCATCTTGCTGCTTTTAAAAGCTTTAACGTCTTTCCAAAATTCACATGATTTATCCCGCTGAAGCTTTTTTTGTCAGACCTCATTGCGTCCATTCGCATTCGCTAGTTTCTTTCTTTCGCACAACCTGAAGAGGAGCAGCAATGATGGTCTGAGCTCTCAGCTCATGTTTCCTTCATCTGAGGAGTCACTGGCACCGTTTAAAATGTGCTAAATAATGTTATGTTGACACATAACATTCCAGTTAATATCACTGTTCAGAATCATCTCTACCCAAGCTAGCTTACCAGTGCTAGGGTTAGTATATGTTATAGCCTCAGTTGGTAGCTCAATGTTATTATTGTAATAAATGTACCATTGCTAATCAAATCATCAAAAACTAAATATCTATTATTATTAGTATCTTAAGAGCCACCTCTTAAGAAATGGAAGATCGGTTTTATTCCAGGTCATTGTGATTCATTGATTCCTCATGTTCCCAAACTCTATGTCCAGCCTCAATCTTCTGTGTCTGGATTGGATATTTTTCTATTCTATTTTATATCTATCTATTCTTATGTCTGCTCCACTTTACTGCTGCCTAGTTTTTTGGTGCCCCCTTGCTCTTGGGATCGTGTATGATATAAAGCGCTATATAAATACAGACCATTTACCACAGCTATGAGATGCCGATGCTTGGTTCTCCTCCAGTATCTCCTCAAGGCACTGGATAGGAACAGGGTCTACTTTGGGGTCAAACTTATTGGCAAACCAGTGACCATAGTTGAGCATCCAATTCATCTCTGCTGCACCATAAATACAGACACCACGGACTTCACTTCCTGTGCAGGGAGTGAAAATATTCCCACTCACGTAGTAGTGCCACTTTATCAGCCTGGTCTTACTGATCAGGTCTGTGATATCAGGATGTGATCTGTTCACCTCTCCAGGTACACCTGGCAGTCTAATAAGTGTGGCCCAGTAGTGTTCGTCTGGGGAGTAGGTGTCCTCTGACCAGGCCAAAAGATCTTTAGCCACAACAGAGGAGTTCATGTACACAATAAACTCCCTGGACAATATAAAGTAGGCGCTGCCGGTAAACATCTCAATGCCGTGTGGTGGCGGGGCCTTCTTCCACGGTGTTCTGATTGGCAGTTTTTTATATTCAAAGGGGCAATACATCAGTTTGTGGTGAAAAGTGAACCTCTTCCTCTTCATCTCAATGGGTCGGCACGACTCCACCACATTGGCTCCATTCAGCTTCTTCAGTTCTGACACCAGCTCAGTCTTAGACCTGAGGGGGAAGTCCTGACCACAGAGGTTGATGACATACTTCCACTTGACTTCTGAGGCCAAAAGGTCGGACAGACAGTTGAGATCAGCTTTCAGTCGACTGATGCCTGCGTAAAAGACAGACTCCAGTCTGGAGGCGATGAAGACGTTGGGCAAACAGCTGGCTAAACCTTTCATGGCTGAGATGAAGTGAGCTGGAGACTTTGCATCATAGTGGATGCAGTAGATGTTATTGGGTGAGTACAGCGCTCTGATGAGTCTCTCTACCTGCCATGCAGATTTATGCACAACCAGTGAGTAAGCAAGAGGAAAGTCTTCCTCCTCCTCTGAGACACACACTTTGTCATAACCTCTGGTCTTGATGAACAACGAGCAGTTTGAGGTGAGTCCAGTCAGACTTTCATCCTTGTCCTCCACAAGCTGCTTCTGTCTGATCGTCAAAGATTTGCCCACCTCCTCTGGTTCCATGTTATAGATAGCCGAACAGTTAATATTGTACTTGTGAAATGTCTGAATGCCACCAGGAGCTACTGGAGGTGGTGTAGACTCAGGGATGTAGCTGACCAATAGCAGGACACACAGAGTCAGCAGTGACAGGAGGGAAAGGATGAATGATTTTCTTCTTATTTTCATTCTGTGGTGAGAGGAAACAGGTTGAGCAGGGAGCAGAAAGCTAAATTTGCTTAATTTCATTAACAGTTAAACAGTGAAATTGACACGTGTGAATGTAATTCAAGCACACTTACCTTACTCAGTATCCAGGTAGGCTACCTGGTGAACAGCTTAAACGTTGAAGGTTCAATCCACCAGTTTCTGTGCAGTAAAACTATTTATGAATCAGTCTCCAGGGATAAAAACTGACCTGATCCATGCCACTGGTGGGTCGTCGAACGGTAATATGAACTTCCACCAGATCTCCATCAATCTCAGTCTGAGGTCTATTTTGCCTGATAGTTATCCAAAGTGCCGATGTCTGAATGTCAGCTGCTTTCAGTTTATGTTCGTCTGTGAGCAGAATGCAGTGCTGTGCTCTCATAAATTACCCGGAAAAAAAGAGGGAGTGACAAAAGGAAGTTGCTTACTGTGCTAATCACAGATGCAAAAATGTCCTTTCTGTTTCACACGTCTGCAGCGACGCCTATCAGATACTATCATATCAGGTAGCATACTGTGAGGGAACACTAGAGCAAAAGGAGCCGTGCGTAAATTACAGATATCCAGCTGATTATAGACAATGAATGAAAACCATGTGAGAAAGGAGAGTGTTTCCAGTCAATCAAATCAACAAGTCCTGTCAGGACCTGTAGATAAAAGAGAAGACAAACCTGTTGATCCAGAGTGAGACAGTGTCACTGAAAGACACAGCTGAGTCATCCCCAAAAAATAAATTATTCTTTAACGTTTATTAAAGTTGATTAAAGATCTACATAACGCATGAAAAAGTCTTGCAAAACTCTTGTAAAAGTCTTACATTCATACTAAAAGTTCAAAAATATTAAAATAAAAATATATGTATATTTTTTCCAATATATATATTTTTATTGAAACAAATGGTGAGATAATGACAGTCAGAGATATCACTCACAGATATAAACTGAATAAAATACAATGACCATATAAAGAACCTTAAATTGAATAAGTCCTAGTTTAGCACATGAGGTGGTAGAAAGTATCCTGTCTATCCTGTTTGATCCCAGAGGCAGGGCCGACTCTAGCCATTCTGGTGCCCTAGGCGAGACTAGGTTTTGGTGCCCCCCCAATATCATTAAGCAACATCACACGCCACGATAGTTTCCACATTAATGTAATATATTTTAATTGATATAAATTAAGGCAATGAAAACAATAGGTATAAGAGATATTAAAAATATCAATTCAAAATGTACAAAATAAAAAACACCCAGTTCAAGATTACTGAACTTCCTTGCAGCAAACATCACTAAGTCATGGGATAGCCCACCTTCTCCAGCTCCCCTGAGCCGTGGTAGAGGCCCGGCTTACTCAAGTTCTACCTCCTATCCAGGCCCCCCTGAAGCTCCGCCCCTGGCTGACAGCCATTCAGATCAGTGCATGCATTTTTGCTTTTTTTTTTTTACACATTTACAAATCACATTACGCTCACACAGATTGACATACACATTTGCAAATACTTTTTCTACAGTGATGGCCCCATAGAAGTCGAAATACCCAAATGCCACCAGGAGCTGCTGGAGGTGGTGTAGACTCATGGATGTAGCTGAATGGCCTTTAGCCTCCATAATGAACATCTGGTATTCATTCTGTGGTGAGAGGAAACAGGTTGAGCAGGGAACCGAGAGCTAAATTTTCTGAATTTCATTAACAGTTAAACAGTTGAAATGGCATGTGAATTTTACTTAAGCACACTCACCTTCCTTAATACCCAGGTAGACTAAATTCAGGTTCAATCCACCAGTTTCTCTGAAGTAAAACTATTTATGAATCAGTTGTCTGCAGAGGACAAACTGACCTCATACATGCAACTGATGCTTCATCTAACAGTAATATGTACTTCCACCAGCTTTCCATTAAACCCAGTCTGAGGTTTATTTTGCCTAATGGTTATCCAAAGCACTGATCTCTGAATGTCAGCTGCTTTTTGTCTATGTGCACAAGTGAGAAGAGTGATGCAAGGAATCTGCTAACTGAACTGAATTGTTTGTTAGATCACATTTTCTGTGCCAAAGAACTCATTTCTCCATCGAGAGCGTCATCAGCAGCTGCATCACTGTGTGGTTTGGAAGCTGCACTGCCGCCAACCGCAAAGCCCTGCAGCACATCATGAGTACCGTGGAGAAGATCACTGTTTCAACGCTACCATCACTCATAGACATTTACACCACCCTCTTCACCTGCAAAGCTCTCTGTTTATTGTCTTCTATGTTGTGTCTATTATGGTTAATAATAGTTAGTACTCAGCATTTGAATTCATCCACTAAGTTATATGATCATATTGTGAAATTGGCAATAAAATTGACTTTGACTTTGACTAAATGATCACTTAATCAATTATTTGTTCATTGACTTCAAAAAATTAATTTCTCAGAATCAGCATCAGAATCAGAAACAAGTTTATTGCAAAGTAAGTTTGCACAAACAAGAAATTTAGCTTGGTATTCTGGTGCATGACATGTAAACATATAAACTCAGTGCAGAGTTAAGAACCAAGAGGTGATAAAATCACTAAGAATAAATATGAATGTAAAAACTCTGATTATTACAAAAAACAGTGCAGTTTTGTAAATGTGCAATCAGCCTCCTGCCAGATGGGAGGGACTGAAACAGTTCATGTGGAAGGAGTTGGCCACAGTCTTTCCTGCAGACTTCAGGTCCTGGAGGTGTGCAGGTCCTGCAGAGATGGAAGATTGTAGGCTACGCTACAGTCTGGCCTTGTCCTTCACAGTGGCAGCAGCGTACCAGATGGTGACGGAGGAGGTGAGGATGGACTCATTGATGCACCATCATTGTCTTTGTCAGGTTGGATTTCGTCAGCTGCCGCAGGAAGTACATCCTCTTCTGTGCTGAGAGGGAGCTGATTTTCAGTTCCCTCTTGAGGTCCTGGGTGATGATGAAGCAGAAAGACTTCATAGAGTTGACTAGAGAGCCTCACATAGTGATGGGTTAGGTAGAGGTAGTACAGTACAGAGTCCCAGATCTATAGATCATAGATCGTAGGTACTTTACACATTCTCAGGATTGGCTGATTGTGATTGGCATTCACAAACAAAAACAAAAATGGCATACTTCTAATTTTACTAGCAGAACGTAAGGCACTCGTTGCCCCTTGGATCTCGACGAGTGGATCAGGTTCCCAGTGCTTCCCAAAAGCCTCAGAAAAACAACAGACAGGATGGAAGGTTTTTCTATCAGTGTGCTTTGATATGCATTTCTGAATCCCAAAACACTTCCAAATCTCAGTAGTAGATTCTCAGAGTCTGTTGAATCACTGTCCGTATTGTTCATGCAGTTCAGTTGTCCAGCCACCATTTGAGCAAGCTGGATCTCTGCCACCTTCTTGGATGCTATGATGTTCATCTGATTCATGTCTTTTGGCTTCCCTCTGGGGTGGCAGCATCGTGATCTGAGTGACATTCTTTAGGCTCCTCTTTGAAATCCTCTCTATTGATGCTGGTTTCCCCACAGTCTGCCACCCCTGTGCTTGGTTTCCTGGCAACATCCACACCAAAGAGTTCATCGCTGTCAGCAGGCATTTTGTCACCTCCTCCCATCAGTTTGTTGCTCTGGTACAGTCCACTCTATGCCTTTACACAGTGGTTTAGGTCTGAATGGCCGTTGGCGTTGCTCAAACCACCTTGTATGGGCCCTCTCACCTCGGATCGTGCCATTTCCTCCTGAAGACCTTTATGTAGACCTGGTCCCCTGGCTTCACTGGCCTCTCTGCTGTGGCACTGGCCTCAGGAACCATGTTTTTTTCTGCAGGTAAATAACCTTATGTATGGCAGTTAGCTGCTCATTTTCAAGTTCATTTTCAGGATCATACTTGCAAAAGCCAGCGTGCTTTGACTGTTGTTGACAGAAAGTAGAAAAGGCAGTCAAACCTGAATGACTTGTTAAATCACATTTTCTGTTGGAGGCAGCCCGCAAAAAACTGACAGGGTTGTTCTCTTTCACAGTTGTTGTGTTGGTAGTAACTCCAAATACACAAATGTATGAACACAAAACATGAGTTTTCATGATATGCCCCCTTTAAACGACCACACAATCAATTATTTGTTCATTGACTTATTAATTAATTGACTACTCAGTGTTGCATTACCGTAACTTTTGATTAACCCTTACGACAGCTATGAGATGCTAATCCTTGTTTCTCCTCCAGTATCTCCTCAAGGCACTGGATGGGAACAGGGTCTACTTTGGGGTCAAACTTATTGGCAAACCAGTGACCATAGTTGAGTAACCAACGAATTTCTGCTGCACCATAAATACAAATAGTGCGAACGTGTTCCCCTGTGCAGGGTGGGTACAGGATCTCCTCCAGGGTATCCCACTTCACCAGCCTGGTCTTACTCATGCGGTCTGTGATGTCAGGATGTGATTTGGGAACCTCTCCAGGTACACCTGGCAGTCTAATAAGTGTGGCCCAGTAGTGTTCGTCTGGGGAGTAGGTGTCCTCTGACCAGCTCAAAAGATCTTTAGCCACAACAGAGGAGTTCATGTACACAATAAACTCCCTGGACAATATAAAGTAGGCGCTGCCGGTAAACATCTCAATGCCGTGTGGCGGCGGGGCCTTCTTGCGCGGCGTTTGCCTTGGCAGTTTTTCATATTCATAGGGACAATACATCAGCTTGTGGTGAAAAGTGAACCTCTTCCTCTTCATCTTAGTGGGTCGGCACGACTCCACCATATTGGCTCCATTCAGCTTCTTCAGTTCTGACACCAGCTCGGTCTTAGACCTGAGGGGGAAGTCCTGACCACAGAGGTTGATGACATACTTCCACTTGACTTCTGAGGCCAAAAGGTCGGACAGACAGTTGAGATCAGCTTTCAGTCGACTGATGCCTGCGTAACAGATTAACTCCAGTCTGGAGGCGATGAAGACGTTGGGCAAACAGCTGGCTAAACCTTTCATGGCTGAGATGAAGTGAGCTGGAGACTTTGCATCATAGTGGATGCAGTAGATGTTATTGGGTGAGTACAGCCCTCTGATGAGTCTCTCTACCTGCCATGCAGATTTATGCACAACCAGTGAGTAAGCAAGAGGAAAGTCTTCCTCCTCCTCTGAGACACACACTTTGTCATAACCTCTGGTCTTGATGAACAACGAGCAGTTTGAGGTGAGTCCAGTCAGACTTTCATCCTTGTCCTCCACAAGCTGCTTCTGTCTGATCGTCAAAGATTTGCCCACCTCCTCTGGTTCCATGTTATAGATAGCCGAACAGTTAATATTGTATTTGTGAAATGTTTGAATGCCACCAGGAGCTACTGGGGGTGGTGTAGACTCAGGGATGTAGCTGACCAATAGCAGGACACACAGAGTCAGCAGTGACAGGAGGGAAAGGATGAATGATTTTCTTCTTAGTCTCCATAATAAACATCTTATATTCATTCTGTGTTGAGAGGAAACAGGTTGAGCTGGGAACAGAGGCAAAATAACTTTTAAAACTTATAAGATTTCATAAACAGGTAAATAGTTAAAATAAAATGATACCTGAAAAGCGGATGGCTGTTTGAGCAGGAAAGAAGAGGCAAAATTAAGTAAAATCCACAGAGAGTAAATTCAATGTTCCTATCCAACACTGTTAAGTCTTAGCTGCTCTCTTATGAAGGAAGAGAGAGGATTACACGCAAGTTTTTTGATTAGCTAGTCAGACAAGCTGGAACGCTCCTTTGGCATTAAACATGTCACCACTGTTGCTGTAGAGAGTGAATGCCCTGCAAACCCAACCTGTCAGGTAGATGAGGGCATGGAAGAGAGAAGTCAGAAAAACCTGCTGATCCTGTTACAAAGAACGTACTGTGTTTTGAATAAAACAAAGAAAAGCTACATGGTGTCACGTGATGCCTTTCAACAGAAACACAACAAAACACATCACTCCCTTTCAGTCCCAGATCTCTAGATCATATGTGAGTACAGTTTCCACATTTTCATGATTGGCAGTACTGTTCACTTTACTGGTAGAACATAAGGCGCTCGTTGGATCTCTATGAGTGGATCAGGTACCCAGTGCTTTACAGAAGCTTCAGAAAAAAACTTCAGCTGATGGCAACATGACGCACGGGACATCAACAGTTTTTTCCTGTATGACTGTCGTGTTTTATTTTCACCCGTTGGTTTGTGAACAACAACACTGAAGCACAAATAGAACTAACTTAAAATTGCATTCTCTCCAACAGCCAGCGGGGGGTTATACTGGTGGTTTCAAAAAGAAGTCCATTTGTTAATATCGCAGTTCATGTGAACTATGGAGGCTCATTGCTAATCAAGCGAGCTTGCAAGTGCTAGCGTTAGCTGATAACATACCATTGCAATGCTAACGGTACCTGTGTAATATATATCTCTGTCTCTCTCTACCTTCCTGTCTTTGAAGAAATGATCCTCCTCAAAGTGGTGTTACTGTATGTTGTGATGTTTGTTCCCATTTACTTTTTCATCATGAGTGTGGAGCTAATGTTAGCATCACATTAACATATGCAACACAGGTTAGCAGCCTAGTAATGGTACCAGTACCGTCAGCATAGCAACCGCGATGTTATCAGCTAACGCTAACAGTAGTAAGCTAGCTTAGTTAGAGATAAGCCTCACATGAACTGTGATATTAACTGGAATGCTAATTACGGCTCAACGTAACGCTACATACTGATAAACGGTGCCAGTGTCTCCTCAGATGAAAGAAACATGAGCTCACACCATCAGTGCTGCTCCTCTTCAGGCTGTGAGTGACAGCAGAGACCTGTCAATCACACTGTAGCCACGCCCCAAAGCAGCTCCTGCTTTATGTGTGTTTTTTCACCATATATTTGACCATAATTCAGTAAATAGACATTCTGATGTTTAAAACATCATTTAAATTAAGCATTCAGACCGTAAACCAATGTGCACACTGTTTACAGAGGTAATACAGCAGGAGACAAAAGGGTAATTTTCCCATAGAATTCAATACAAACAGCCTTCTTTTTGAAACCACCAGTATCTCCTCTGCTGGCTGCTGGAGAAAATGCAAGTTTAAGTTACTTCCCTATGGGCTTCACAGAACAGACCCTCGTGTTGCCCACTGTGCACAGCTGAACATCAGCAGGTAGGGAACCAATGCCAGCCCACCGTGACCAGGCACAAGACAAAGAGTGGAGAATTGGCCACACTGATGCCATTACAACATGTATGTGTATCTGTCTTACTCAATGGGCCCATGTGATCACTGCCCAAATCTTGAAGAATTAATGCTGGCTTCTTGTTTGGGTGGCAGTAGCTCAGCCTGTAGTGACTTGAACTGGGAACCAGAGGGTTGCTGGTCCAAGTCCAGGTCTAACAAATGTTGGAGTTTTCTTGAAATCACCTCTTCCTTCCTGCCTCCCAGCAGGTTTAAGGTTAAACCAAAATGTTTGGACCTCTGGGTAATACACCACACACCCATGCCAACACTTATCAAACACATTACTGCTCATTGTATTGAGTTTGTGTGGGGTGATGTAGGATCTGAACAGAATCTTCATTTGTTTAATTTTGAACCTGACACATTTAGAGAGATAGTTAGAGCGACACAATATACCTTCCCAATTAGCACCCAAATCTTTTTTCCATTGTGCTTTTCCATCTATCCATCCATTTTCTACCGCTTATCCTCATTATGCTTTTATGGATAGTAAATGTGTAGTCGAGGAACAACATAACAATCTGTAGATTTTAGAGATATTACCTCTGCCAGAGAATGCATTCTTTAATTTGATATCAATGAATTCATTACTACCCAAGATAGTATTTTTAAGCTTTAAGCTGTGCAAAATAGTTTTAATTCGTAAATACTGGAAGAAGTCTGAATTATTCAAATCGAAATTTATCTTGAGTTCATGAAAAGTATATTAAGTATACGAACCAGCTCAGCAACGTTTTTATTTTGCTTTGTGTTATTACCAAGAGGTTTTCCTTCAGCCATAAATAGTGGGTTTCTCCATATAGGACAAGAGGGCAAAGACAGGTCAGTAATTTCCAATGAAAACACAATGATAGGGTTTTTGACACACTTATATTTAGGGTGATACCAGACAGAGAAATATCTTTGCAATTTTTTGGGATAGGATTATCTGCTCCACGCATATCCAGGTTCCACATCCCCGAGCTCTTTCTTGTAAGCCCAATATATTGGTACACCTTTATACAGGTAAGACAGATGTAAGTAAATCTGGAATCCCTAATCCACCTTTATTTTTTCTTTATTTTTTTTAAACTAATTTTGGGCTTTTCAATTGAGGATCTGTTGCTATTACCTAGATACAGAATCTCATACCCAGGATGTGAGAGACTATTTAAAGGAAATAGAGAATTGAGTGAGCAGGTATAGATAAAGTTAATACAATATCATCTGCATAGAGATTATGATTACTCCTGATTGCATAGGCGAGGGGCTCGAAGAATAAAGATAATTGGAGAGGCTGGACATCCCTGCCTGGTGGATCTGAAAAGCTCAAAGGAGGCAGATATTATTAGCTTTGACACATGAGACCAGTTTGTGATATAGGACCTTAATCCATCGTATGCTTGCTGGGCCAAAGCCAAACTTGGTGAAAATGTGAAATGAATAGGACCACTCTATCAGGTCAGATGCTTTTTTCTGTAACAATTGATATTACAACAGCTGGATGGTGGAGAGATGCAGTCTCTGACATCACATGAAAAATCTTCACATGTTGTGAGCATGATGGCATCCCACAATAAAACCTACTTGATCAATATGACTTAATGTGGAGATGACTTTCTCAAGGTGCATTGCTTAAATTTTCACAAAATTTTAAGAATCATCCTTAAAAAAACTTACAGTAAATTTTGATTAACCCCTATGACAGGTATGAGATGCCGATGCTTGTTTCTCCTCCAGTATCTCCTCAAGGCACTGGATGGGAACAGGGTCTACTTTGGGGTCAAACTTATTGGCAAACCAGTGACCATAGTTGAGCATCCACTTCATCTCTGCTGCACCATAAATACAGACACCAAGGACTTCACTTCCTGTGCAGGGAGTGAAAATATTCCCACTCACGTAGTGGTGCCACTTTATCAGCCTGGTCTTACTGATCAGGTCTGTGATATCAGGATGTGATCTGTTCACCTCTCCAGGTACACCTGGCAGTCTCACAAGTGTGGCCCAGTAGTGTTCGTCTGGGGAGTAGGTGTCCTCTGACCAGGCCAAAAGATCTTTAGCCATAACAGAGGAGTTCATGTACACAATAAACTCCCTGGACAATATAAAGTAGGAGGTTGTATGTATGTCTGTATGTATGTTGTATGTAAGTATGTCATCAGAGGTTGATGACATACTTCCACTTGACTTCTGAGGCCAAAAGGTCGGACAGACAGTTGAGATCAGCTTTCAGTCGACTGATGCCTGCGTAAAAGACAGACTCCAGTCTGGAGGCGATGAAGACGTTGGGCAAACAGCTGGCTAAACCTTTCATGGCTGAGATGAAGTGAGCTGGAGACTTTGCATCATAGTGGATGCAGTAGATGTTATTGGGTGAGTACAGCGCTCTGATGAGTCTCTCTACCTGCCATGCAGATTTATGCACAACCAGTGAGTAAGCAAGAGGAAAGTCTTCCTCCTCCTCTGAGACACACACTTTGTCATAACCTCTGGTCTTGATGAACAACGAGCAGTTTGAGGTGAGTCCAGTCAGACTTTCATCCTTGTCCTCCACAAGCTGCTTCTGTCTGATCGTCAAAGATTTGCCCACCTCCTCTGGTTCCATGTTATAGATAGCCAAACAGTTAATATTGTACTTGTGAAATGTCTGAACGCCACCAGGATCTACTGGGGGTGGTGTAGACTCAGGGATGTAGCTGACCAATAGCAGGACACACAGAGTCAGCAGTGACAGGAGGGAAAGGATGAATGATTTTCTTCTTATATTCATTCTGTGTTGAGAGGAAACAGGTTGAACTGGGAACAGAAAGCAAAATAACTTTTAAAATGTATAATATTTCATGAACAGGTAAACAGTTAAATTAAAATGATACCTGAAAGCCGGATGGTTGGATGAGCAGGAAAAAGGAGGCAAAATTATGTAAAATCCACAGACAGTAAATTCAATGTTCCGATCAAACACTTAAAGACTGTTAAGTCTTAACTGCCCTTTTATAAAGAAAGAGGGAGGAATACAAGGAAGTTTTTTAATTCAGTCATTGTACAAGCTGGAACGCTTCTTTGGCATTAAACATGTCACCAGTGTTGCTGTCCTGCAAACCCAACCCGTCAGGTAGATGAGAGCATGGAAGAGAGAAGTAAGAAAAACCTGCTGATCCTGTTACAAAAAAGTCATGACCTTATTTGATGTTTTGAATAAAAGAAAGAAAAATATTGTGCAGAGCCAAACAGGGCATGGATGCTGCAACACTGCTGATACTTTGTAGCTGTTGCGTGGATTCCACACTGAGCGTTGTATGAAACAGTGTGAATGCCGGAATCCATGCACCTTTGCTTGATACATCCCAATCAGTGTGGAATTGAGCGCACATGGAGGAGTCGTGGACTCGTCCCTCATCACGCCCACAGATACATAAACAAATTCATTTAAATAGGCTCCATGCTCTCCTCACCACGATCGCTACCATGGCTGAAAGCAAGAGGAGAAATTTCAGGTTGTGGCCATGGTCAACTGAGTTAAAAGCACAGTATTAGGTGCCACATGTGCTGCACTTGATGGATCGTACTAATGTACAATGGAAGTGCAATTTGGGAAAGATGCTGACAAAGCTATTTTACGCATGTTACTTTACGCACGTGTGTCGGGATCGCACGCTCCAGCTCTCCTGCAACATGCCCGCCTGCAGCCTGTTCTCAAACATGCTGTTCTTTAGGATGTACGAATCGTTGTGCCAGACCACCTCACGACGATGTTGGTCAGATACATTTATGCATCACAATAATCTGCACACTGAGATAGTGCTTTTTTTTACAACATGAGTGCAGTTGATCACTCCAATTACATTAGGAAGTCTGGCTATTCCTGCTAATTGCACTTGGCCTGTTCAACTGCATTTTTATGGGAATTTTATACGCCTGGCTGACATGCTGAGGCACCGGACGCAGGAACCCTGTTTTTCTCCTGCAGGTAAATAACCTTATGTAAGGCAGTTAGTTCATTTTCAAGTTCATATTAAAGTTCATACTTGCAAAGCCCAGTCTGTTCTGACTATTGTTGTTGGAAAGAAGAAAAAGCAGTCAGACCTGCATGACTTGTTATATCACTTTTTTCATCTTTCACAGTTGGTGTGTTGGTAGAAACTCTAAATGTGTGAACACAAACACTGAAGATGTGAGTTTTCATCATCGCTCAACCAATTATTTGTTCATTGACTTATCAATTAATTTTAATTGACTACTCAGTGTTGTGCTGCGGTAACTTCTGATTAACCCTTATGACAGGAATGGCATGCCAAAGCTTTGTTTACAGTTTGCATTAACAGTCTGTATCTCTGTTTCTATATTTCTTGGAAACAACTGAATTTTAATACACGACCCTTCTACAATATGGGCATCATCAAAAACTGAATGCATATGATTCATTGTCACTGCATAGACTCAAATGTGACAGAAAACCTGAACCCCCGATTTTTTGAAATCTCATTTTTATATCCAACACGCTGTATAATAATGGCATCAAGGTTAAAGTATTTATTAATTAATCGTGTATTAAAGTATTATATTAGTTTAATTTTCTTTCTTATGTTCTTTATTTTGAAGTCGCAAGGCTGTTGAAGATCCACTTAACATATACTGTAAAAGAGGACGGCCTTTAACTTTTAACGCCCCTTGACGTATCATAAGTGACGACACACATGACGTCATGATTTCCGCATCGCCATCAGGAGAAAGTAATTGTAAAGCGGTTCGTCATCATGGAGAGGACTCGCTGACCACGGCGAAACTCTTGGATTTGGAAGTAATTGAATTAAATTTATCGGATATTAACCACGGAAGTGTTCGTACAGTTCAGAGGGAGGAAGTGACCTTGGTGGCAGGCTTTGTATGTTGTGTATGGGTGTGACAGCTAACCAATGCTAGCGCTAGCCTCTTAGCGTTAACCGCTGAAAATGTAGCAAATGCTACGCAATGCTAGCGCTAGCCTCTCAGCGTTAACTGCTGAATATTCAGCTAATGTCAGCCTCTGAACGTCAAGTGCTGGTAATGTAGCAAATGCTAACCAATGTTAACACCAGCCTTTTGGTGTTAACTGCTAAAAATGTAGCAAATGCTTACCAATGCTAGCGTTAGCCTCTCAATGTTAACTGCTGAAAATGCAGCTAACGCTAGCCTCTGGGCGTCATGGGTTGAAAATGCAGCTCATGCAATCGCTACCCTTGGTGCGTTAGCTGTTAAAAACACCACAGAAAACGGTAACTGTTGTCTTAAGCTCGTGTACTGTTTGCCTTTTTTATATGTTAAAGAGTAAGCTTGAGTGAGTTTCCGTATTTTTAAGTAAATGTTTATCTTTTGTGGTAGTTAGCCGTGAAGAGGAAGCTGTAGTATGGTCTGACAGTTGTTAGCTAAACATAGAGGCTTTGGTTTCTCATTGTCATTTATTTAAACTTCAGTAACGACAATGTGTTACGGGATATTTTATTGTCTCGTGGAGTGGGACCGACTGAATGAGTTCGTCATTGTTTTTCTACCTCAGGGAGGCTGTGACCTTAGGTAGGAGAAAGGCACCCTGAGACCATGTTAGCACGTCTCTTCAGGCTCCATGGCCTGCTGGTGGCCTCCCACCCATGGGAGGTAATAGTGGGCACCCTTGCTGTCACTGTCTGCCTCGTGTCCATGAACAACCTGGCAGCCAGTAGCCAGATGTGCAGCTGGAATGAATGTCCCAAAGTCGAGGAGGTGAGTCTACCTGAGATCAGGAGGCCGGTGTGGGTGTGGCAGGTCATCCAGATGTACACAAGAGGGAGATTTGCTCAAGTAATGTTAAAAAGATGTGCTTGTTTTTGTTTTGTTTTTACAGAAAATCCACAGCAGTGATATAATCATCCTGACAATCACACGCTGCATGGCCATCGTTTATATCTATTTCCAGTTTAAGAATCTGCGTCAACTGGGCTCCAAATATATACTGGGTCAGTATGATCTGCCAAAGCTTTTCTGTAGAAATGTTGCACACAATATGTACTGTGTATTTAATTTGTCAATATTTTATCATTTTGTCTTCCTACAGGTATTGCAGGATTGTTCACAGTGTTTTCCAGCTTTGTTTTCAGTACAGTAGTCATCCACTTCTTTGGGAAAGAGCTGACAGGTCTTAAGTAAGTGTTTTTTTCTCACACACACACACACACACACACACACACTCTTACGCATTGTTCAGCAGGCAGATTAATACAACAATTCACCAGTTTATAATAGTGATTGTCTGAGTTTGTCAGCTTATGATTTAGCTTGAGGCCACTTTATAAAATTAATAAAAAAAATTGATTAAAATATAACTTTATTGTCATTGTCATCAAACAGCGAAAAGCAGTTTAGCAGCTCTCTTTCAATTTAGCATCATGACACAAACATGAAATATACAGTGTATATATAGCTTATAGAATAGAATAAAATTGTATTAAAAAAATCGAGTTTTGGGATGAATATGTACACATTACAGTTGGCAGTGGTATTAGGAATAGAATATGATGGCTGTTTGGAGCTATGTATAATTATTTACATAATGCAAGAACAGATGTGCAAACGGCATTGAGTGCAATCAGATCGAATCGAGTGGCAGGAGTTTTCGGCTTAGACTGGTAAACTGCCTGTGAGGAAAAAAGCTGTATTTCAGTCTGCTTGTGCGAGTTTTTATTATCCGGTATCTTTTTCAAAAGCCAAGTAGTGTTGCAGTAAGATCAAACAGTGATTTGCATTTGGTTCTGTGGTCAATCAGGCCCCTGACTCTTGCAGTGTTTTACAGTTGTGACTAAGAGCTAGGGCTGGAACTCACTGCACATCCATCAGTAATGAATGAATACCAGAGAGACATGATATGACAGTTTTTCAGAACCAGAGCTCTGATTTAAATTACATCACCAGAAGGATCCTAAAAGGGAAATCAGACCCTATTTTCTCATGTTATTGTCTCAGAGGGACTAAAGGGGACAACAACTTTGCAGCCACCAGCTAAACAGGCTGTAATCAATCATTTGAGGCAACTAGGCACCGTCAATTTATGTCCACTAAAAGTGCCTTTGAGCATGTCATTGCAACAAGCACTGACAATGGCAGGTTGCCCTTTTAAAGCTTGACATTGTCCCAGAGGACACGTAATGTCAGTACCTCTTGTGGACCTCTTTGGCTTTTCAACAACGTGTCGGCACACAGGTACCTTCCCTGATTGACATGTGTCTCTTTCCCCACCAGTGAAGCCCTACCGTTCTTTCTCCTGCTCATTGACCTGTCCAAAGCCTGTGCATTGGCCAAATTTGCCCTCAGCTCAAACTCTCAGGTAATCACACCTTTCTCTGTCACATACACACACACACACACACAAACACACACACACACACACACACACACACACACACACACACACTCTCTCTCTCTTTCTCAGGACAAAAACAGATGCTTTTTTTCCCCCCTGTAGGCCTATAAAATGTACAGCGATCAGGTATAACATTATGACCACCTGACTATACTGTGTTGGTCCCCCATTTGCTACCAGAACAGCCCTGACCCCTGATCCCTGAAGGTGACGTCTTTCTTTCAGAACCAGCATTAACTTTTTTGGCAGTTTGAGCTCCAGCAGCTCATCATCGATGATCCTTGTCCTCTCATGAACATGTCTCTGGTTCACCTCTGGTCCTTCTTCGGACCACTTTTGATAGATCCTGACCACTGCAGACCAGGAACACCCCACAAGACCCAGTCCTCTAGTCATCATAGTTTGGTCCTTGTTGTCAGACTCACTCAAATCCTGACACTTACTCATTTATTCCTGCTTTTAACATCAACTCTGAGAGCAAAATGTTCATTTGTTGCCTCATGATGAAGAGATAATCAGTGTCATACACTTCACCTGTCAGCGGTCATGAGGTTATGCCTGATCGGTGTGTCTATAATACATATGTACGCGTATATATATATATATATATACACACACACACACACACACACACACACGTCATCTGTGTTCTTCAGTGTGGTCTAATCTTGTCACAGTTTGATGCAGATCCTACCCTAACATTTCAGTCTGTTTAACAAAATAATACTAATAACACTTCAGATACATAATCCAGAACATCATATTGTTGAAAACAGCAGGGTTATATTGTTTAGTATAATATTTAATAATTTGGTTTAATGTTGTTAAAGCAAAAAACAAAACACACTTACACAACAATATGAATATTAACACACAATTATAATTATTAGATATCAAAGACACAGTGAGGTTATTAAATTCTTTTAAATGAAATCTGGATTTACAGAATTGAACTTCAGCTTCATGTCCTTTATATTGTTAAATGTCTTATGTTTTAGGAGAAAGTGCATCTTTGTTCTAGCCTCACCTGTCAAACAGCGACCGCGTGTTCTGTTTTCTTTTGGTCGCCAGGATTTTTCCTCTTCCTCTTTCTTTTTCCATTGTGGTTATTATTGTTATATTTGGTACCAGGGCTGGTGTGTAGAGTTGACTCTGTGTTTTGTGTACAGGAAGAGGTGAGGGAGAACATATCCCAGGGCATGGCTATCCTGGGCCCCACCTTCACCCTGGACGCTCTGGTCGAGTGTCTGGTTATTGGGATCGGCACCATGTCTGGTGAGGAATACTACTATTTCTTTTTCCCAAAGACGTGTCAGCTATTCACTTTATTTTAATACTCTGTGATGCTGATGGTAAATTGTATCATCACTATCGTCTATTGTTTTCCAGGTGTGCCTCAGTTAGAGATCATGTGTTGTTTTGGCTGTATGTCTGTCCTGGCCAATTACTTTGTCTTCATGACCTTCTTCCCTGCTTGTGTCTCCCTCGTCCTAGAGGTAAGGAGGATCTGTAACTTTGTAATTATTTTATTCATTATTCTATGTGTCCTCATGTGGCATGTTTTTGCATATAGCTGTCCAGGGAAAGTCGTGAGGGCCGTCCAATCTGGCAGCTGAGCCACTTTGCCCGAGTGCTGGCTGAAGAAGAGGACAACAAGCCCAATCCTGTGACCCAGAGGGTTAAAATCATCATGGTGAGTTACTCTATTCAGCTCTGTTACCACAGATGTATTAGTTTTATTGCTGTACTGTGCTCACTGATTGATTGAAAACATCAGTCTACAGTTGGCTTTTTATGATGAAGCACCTGCGATAGCCACCACCATTCTTGTGAATGCAATATTTCCCTAGAGGGAATTTCTTCCAGTTAGGCACATAAATTGCCCAATAATTTCATTATGCTAACTATTCATTTCCTCTCATCTTATTCCATGGGAGATTCGGGCAGAGGAGGAGCAGCAACAGGCATCTTACAAACTGAGCTGGCCATGCCTCTGAACTGTCACTTATTAAATGTGACGTGGCACAGCTGCATCATCTGTCAAAGCTGTATTTCATGATCTCTGTCAGATGAGCGTATCACTCGTCATGACAAGCTATATATTTAATTCAATTCATAATGTGGCAGAAAGTTTTTTTTGTGCATTTGATCGTGTTAAAATAACCACAACTTATGGACACAGAGACGTTCAGAGGTAATAGAAATACTCCCAAGCTGGTATTGAGCATATTTCACAGAAGATCCTCTGCAATGATGGAGGGAAGAGAGAGGATGCAAGGCAGCATAATGAAAAGCAACCAAGGATGAACTGTTGCTCCTCACAAAACACAGTTTTGGCCCTAACTCAAGAATTCATATGCAAATTAGAGAATTTTAAACAAGTTCACTTTATTTGGGGATAAACTATAGCACCAGTGGTTGGCAGAGGGAGTAAAAATAAAATAATAATGATAATGAGAAATGTTTCTCTTTGATCATATCCTCAGTCTCTGGGCCTGGCGTTGGTTCATGCTCACACTCGACTAGCAGCCGAGCATCCGGGTCAGAATCGCTCCGTGGAGGGACCCATAGCAAAGAGACTGGACTCTGGTGGTACCATGTGGCCCCAGAAGCTCTCCAGGTACATTAAATTAGGAAGGTGTTCATTTGTCTGTGACTGCCTCCTGTGCTGTAACTGACCGAAGCATGGCTCTGTGTCTGTTCACCAGTATGGACCTGGAACAGGTGATAACTCTGGGCCTTGCCTTGCTCCTGGCTGTGAAGTACGTCTTCTTTGAGCAAGCAGAGACCGAGTCTTCCCTGTCCCTCATGAGTCCCATCAGCAGCTCTCCTCCAACCCAGAAGCCCAGGGTGACAGCCGACTGCTGCAGGAGGGACTTCCAAGCCCTGAAACCCCAGACCACCATGAACGGTATCCTAGCAACCAACCCTGCCTCAGATTTTAAACTTTCCCCTGATGCTGACATGCTGTTCAGAGAGAAGGGTGAGTCTTATAATTGGTCCTGATACCTTTATAATATCAAAAACAGAAAATAAGAAGTGTCTGGTTTCCTCTTCCACAGAGGAGACCCCAGCAGCTCCAGTGGAGAACGGACCCTGCATTTCAGGTTTTGGGGACTCACTTGCTCCGACACCTCCTTTTCCTCAAAGTAACTGTGATTCAGAGGTCCGGACGCTGGAGGAATGTATCAGCATCCTGTCAGACCCTCAGGTAAGCTGTTTGCAGAAGACATTCTTTTGTCTTGTCTGAAGGTTTAAGAAATAACCGGTTTGCCCCCGTTGCTTTCCAGAGAGGGGCTCGTTTTCTCAGTGATAAAGAGGTGATGAACCTGGTAACCTCACGGAAAATCCTGAACTATAAACTGGAAGCTGTCCTGGAGACTCCAGAGAGAGGCGTGGCCATCAGGAGAGACATGCTTTCACCCAAACTGCCTGTTCACTCAGCTTTGGCTTCGCTGCCTTATAAGGACTACGACTATTCCAAGGTAGTGGCAACATGCATGTGTTCTTTTTTTTTTTTTTCCTCTTTTTTTCCACTTTGTCTGCATTGTTCTCATTGTTCAACACTATAAAAAAGTGTAAACCTTTTATGAGATTATGCATATTTTAGTCTGGCAGCAAAAGCTATTAATATTTGGTTCGTGTATGTGACCATCACCGGCCCTCCCTGGAATCTAATCTTACTTTATTTATTGGAATTTCCTGTTATAAGCCAGAGAGGGACGTGCTACACCTGGGTGACAAGAGGGGGAAATAAATGACAGACAGGGAGATAAGACAACAAAAAGGGAAGTTTACAGACAGGCAGTGCTATTAGAATAAAAAATGTGTAAGCTGCTGTGTCATTCCTAACACCTTCATCCCAGCACCCAATGGTACTAAACACCAGAGTTGTGGAGGACCTAACCGTATAGAGTAGGCTACCGAGGACACAAGTGAGAGAAGTATGTGGTGAAGATATGAGCTTAGTGAGAAGTCAGAAGAATGATTTGGCACATACTAGCAGTTCACATCAGTACTCAACAATGTGACTCGAGAGGAGCTGGTAAGATCTGGATAAAACAAGCATGTGTGAAGAACACCGAAGCCCAGAGCGTCTACCACGACCCCTCATGGCCAGATCGGCCAGGTGTCCACAACACCCCGGGGAAGTGGGAGCACCAGCAATGCCAAACCCAGAGAGCCACCCGGGCCACCAAGAACCACGCAGATCCAACGACCAGGAGGAGATAGAAACCACCACTCCCCAGGAGGCCAGGACAGGCCCAAGGGGCCAGTGACATGAGGGCCCGCCCATCCCCAACCACCCCACCATCCACCCCCATCCCCAACCCCAACCCCCACTCAGCCACCCCAACACCCGGGGAGGCAGGAGTGTTCTCAACATAACATAACATCTCTTAGATGTTATTGGAACTATTTATATATTAAAACCTTTCAAATTGAAGACTTTACACCTGTTTCCTTGTGATAAACAGAAACACGTCTCAAGGTGAAGCATGATAATGAAGATGAGCTAGACTGGTATAGTCCTGAGACATCCACATATTTAATGTAATGAAGTTATTGCTGTTTGTCTAAATCAAGTCAGTGTTGGTGGAAGTAATGGAAACAATATTCTTGTTTTATTGGTCACTGTCTACAGATTTTCACTTTTTATTCACCCATCAAAAATGTTGTAATTCATAGCAAATTATTTCCACGTCTGTTACCCTGCAGGTGATGGGTACTTGCTGTGAGAACGTCATCGGCTACATGCCGGTGCCAGTAGGAGTGGCTGGTCCTCTTCTGCTGGATGAGGAGCAGTTTTATGTTCCCATGGCGACCACGGAGGGCTGCCTGGTCGCCAGCACTAACAGAGGATGCAGGGCGCTCTCTGTAAGTGACGGATATGTAGCCAAAGCAGCCGTTGCTGCGTTTGTGTTTCTCTGACTCTGTTGTTTTTTCCTGTTCAGCTGAGCGGAGGTTGTCGTAGCAGGATCCTCGCCGACAGAATGACCAGGGGTCCTGTAGTGAGGCTGCCCTCAGCGTGCCGGGCTGCAGAGGTCAAAGTCTGGCTCGAGACCTCAGACGGATTCGACACGATCAAAGAGGCTTTTGACCGGACCAGCAGGTCAGTGCAAACACTGATAGAACAACTAGAGGTTTTTTCTTTATTTCCTTTGATCGCACAATAAAATTAGTATTTTCTCTTTATAGGTTTGCTCGTCTGGAGAAGCTGCTGGTGAGCTTAGCTGGAAGGAACTTGTACATTCGCTTTGAGTCTCAGACAGGAGACGCCATGGGCATGAACATGCTGTCCAAGGTACGACCAAATGCTACCTCAGTAGGAAGTTAGCTTGCTCTGTCGCTGTGTGTCTCCAGAGCTGTAAATGGTGAAAAGTGTGTGTTGTGTTTCTAGGGGACCGAGCAGGCTCTGCTCAGACTCCAGCAGCAGTGTCCAGATGTGGAGGTGCTGTCGGTCAGTGGAAACTATTGCACTGACAAGAAGTCTGCAGCCATCAACTGGATCCTGGGTCGGGGAAAGTCTGCTGTGTGTGAGGCCACCATCCCGGCTAACGTGGTCAGGGAGGTAAGGACCGCTAAACTCCTCTGTTCACAGGCTCACACATCATTTTGTCATTATTTCTGTAAAATATGCTGCTAAAAGAACCTGTTAATGTGTGCTTAGGTGTTGAAAAGCAGCACAGCCTCTCTGGTGGAGCTGAACGTCAACAAGAACCTGGTCGGCTCGGCCATGGCTGGCAGCATCGGGGGCTTTAATGCTCATGCTGCCAACATCGTAGCAGCCATCTACATCGCCTGTGGGCAGGTAATATAGATATATGTATATATATGTCACTCTCTGTTTAAGCCTTTCATTACTGAAGAACAGAATCCAAATCATTACAGCCTCTCTAAATAATAAAGTACTTCATATTCCCTAGAGGGAATGCTTCATTTTGCAATTTTTATGACTTTTATGCCAAACTATACTATGGCTTTTATGTTACTTTTGATGTCACACTATAATAAGACATTGGCATACTGTAATATTTCTTTTGATAACTTTTTTTGACATTTAAAGACTTTTTCCTACATACTATACCATGACTTTTTAATGTTTGTCACGATGCCATAGTATGACCTTTAACTTTATTTTTTTCTAATCCAGTGTGCTCTGACTTTTGACAATTTTGATAAACTATACTATAACCTATGTATACACCTTTTTGACTTACTGTGATTTGACTTACTACATAATGACTTTTTCTAACTTATTATATAATATGACACTTTATTAGGTAATGTTTTCACTATATTGTAACTTCTCATTACATTTTTATTATGACATGTGTTTTTTGTGCATTTTTCTAACATACACTCTCTCTGACATTTTCCATATTCTACACTGACCTTCTAATGATATTTATAGATGACTTTTGACTTTTTTCTCCTTTTTGTATACTGTTTTTTTATTATTATTATTATTGTTCATGGCTCAACAGTCTTCTAGTTTAAGTCCTCTAGTTTTATCATAATCTGATTCCTCTTATACATCTGTTACAGTACATATTTTGGTACTTTATTTTCCTGAACCCTGCATGCCGCTTTGTGTTCCATCTTTCAAGCTGTCTGTCTGACCGTCTGACAGATCATATTTCTTGGTGCCACACTTGAAAATGCTGTATTGTTTTTGGGTTTTTTTTCAGGATCCTGCTCAGACAGTAGGCAGCTCTAACTGTATAACTCAGATGGAGCCTGCTGGTCCAGAAGGGGAGGACCTGTACGTCAGCTGTACGATGCCCTCCATAGAGCTGGGCACTGTAGGAGGAGGCACCAACCTGGCACCACAGCAGGCCTGTCTGCAGGTAAAGTCACCTGTGCTTTATTTTCTCTCACTTTTTATAAGGTAGCTGTCACTCCCGTAAGTGTTTGAATGCTGAGAAGTTAATTCAGTTGTAGTTTTTGTTTGTGAGCAACCAGGCTGTGTGTGTGCGCTCGTCTTTAAGCCCTTCAGAGGAATTTACCTGATAACTGAGCAGCATGAGATTTAAACTGCACGCAACTGGTCTGAGTTTCCAGTTCTGTAAAGGCCAGAAAAGCTGTAAACACTGTAGAAACTGAGTAACTCGAGAATTTATCAATTTTATGTCCTGTATATATGACATTATGACCACTAAGAGGTGAAGTGAATAACATGTATATACTGATAAGGTGTCAAATGAACATTTTGTCCTCAAAGTTGATGTTAGAAGCAGGAAAAATGTTCAAGCAAAAAAAAAAAGTCATTTGTTCCAGCCTCACCTGTTGTCATTTTATTATTAGGAGCACTGCTCCAACTCAGTGTTGTACAATTCCAAAGAAAAAACAGTATTATGAAACAAAAATAGTTATGGTAAAAATATATTGTGTGATATTTGCAACGATTACAGTGAAGATAATATTGCACTAGAGGACTGGGTCAGAGCATCTCCAGCTGTGGTGGGCTGTTCCTGGTCTGCAGTGGTTAAGATCTATCCAAAGTGGTCCAAGGAAGGACCAGTGGTGAACCAGAGACAGGGTCATGAGAGGACAGGGATCACTGATGCAGGTCTGATCTAACAGACCAGAGTTAATGCTGCTTCTGGGGTCAGAGGTCAGGGCTGTCCTGGCAGAAAAAAGGGGACTAACACATATTAGGCAGGTGGTCGTAATGTTCTGCCTGATCTGTGTATGTTGTCCCAATGAAGACATCATTAATAAGCCATGTATCTTTCACTGAATAGCTTTGTCCATCTGTGTCTTCAGATGCTCGGTGTCCTCGGTAGCAGTTCCATCCAGCCGGGTGACAACGCCCGTCAGCTAGCCCGAGTGGTTTGTGCCACCGTGCTAGCAGGAGAGCTCTCTTTGATGGCCGCTCTAGCTGCTGGACACCTCGTCAAGAGCCACATGGTCCACAACAGGTTAGACAGAGTTTGTTCATGTCCTTTAAAAAAATATTAGTTTTGTTTTTGTTTGCTGACTTTGTCCCGTTTCTCCCAGATCGAGCGCAAACCTGTCAGAAACAACTTCGTCAAAGTCCGAGGCCGCTGTGTGACAAAAAACATTGACTCCTCAGAGTCGGACAGACTGAAGGAATGCTCCGGCTAACAGAAGGAAACTGATGACGTGGTGCTGTGGGTCGAGCACTGATAACCTTACCCAGCACCTGCTGAAGACCACAGCCAAGGTGTGCTTTCTTTGTGACGCCCCACTGACTGCATATTGAGGTTCCTTATTTGTGCCATTTGTCTGCAGCTGAACTTTGCAGCAGTGTTGTTGTTTGTAGCTCTGTCACACTACAGTGCGTCATTGATGTGGTTTGGATCGATAAAATCCACCATACTCTTGAACAAATGTCCCGTGTGCCTCAAAAAGCCAATCGCTTCTATGAAATAACACTACTTCCACATTAATTTTAACGTGTTTTTCCATCTAAAGTGGATGAAGTGAGATCTTAGAACGGCCATAATGTGTTTCTCTTGAGAAATTAACCAAAAGCTAGCTCCAGACACCACTGGTACTGCTGCAGTGGCTTTCTGCCTGGAAGTGTGTTGTGCTAAATCAGTGTTGTTGGTTTACGGTGTTGCTGCTGTATACTGTGTATACTGTAGGATGACTGGCTGCTGGGTCCAGGAAGGAAAAAGAGCGTATTGTCTGGATGAAGTACAGGCAGGTGATTTCTTCGTGGGGGGAAAGAAAACTGGAAAATCAAAGCCATATTAACTAATTTATTGAACTTTGATGTTAAACTGTTTTGAGTGTTAAATGACAGGAGGATTTATTGGCGTCACTGACTACAGATACTGCAGGAAGTCAGTGTTGCTCACACATGGCCTTACATACAGTATGTCTTAGCATGTTCTAGATAGAATATTCAATTTTAGCCTTTTCAATTCAAGAGATTGGACCGTGTTTTATTAAAAATAAATAAACCATGCTCCATCTTAATGGTGTCTCGTTTGTCTTTCTGCAACAAATGGGCCAAAGTGGACTAATTTGTCCCTTGTTTCAATCAGCAGTTGAATAATTGTGGCCTCTCCTGAGAAGGTTCAGCACTGTTCCAGGTTTTCTCCATTCATGGATAATGTCTCAAATCCTGAGAAATTAGGTAATGTGTTGTTTTGTGACATCTTAAAGCCTCCTACACACTGTGACAGTGTTCATGTCATGAATGATGAGCAGTTGTTATGAGAGGGAGAGGAAAAAAATCAAAAAGGCGGTACTGAAAGCTCTGGCTCATGATGCTGCTCACAGCAGAAATATTTTAAATGTGTTTGCTGCGGGGGCCGACCTGTCCTCCTCCAGGACTTCAGCTGCACCTGTGGATCCCAGCAGCAGCACAAAGTGAGGCTCCTGTGAGTGACCAGCCTGCCATCGCCATCATCAGTTTCTCCACATATGAGTAAGTACATCCTTTCTCCAATATCCTCATCAATTCATTTCAAGGCTTTTACCTTTCAGTAATTTAATTTTTGAATTTGAAAACTATGACATCTTTATTGGATGTTTTCAACATCCAATAATATGCATATGATAACAATATGATCACTTTTTAGGGCTTTTTAAAATTTGTCATTTTTTTGACTTTTTCGACATGCTATAGTATGACATTTTTTGATAAAATTCAAGATGCTGTAAAATGGATTTTTTTTTTTTTTTTTTACAACTTTTGTCGCCATACTGTGTCATTAAATCACTTAAAACTCTGAGTTCTTCTGATCACTATTTAGGGTTTTTCAAAAAATGTCATTTTTTGACTTTTTCAACATGCTATAGTATGACATTTTTTGATAAAATTCAAGATGCTGTAAAATGTTTTTTGTTTTTACAACTTTTGTCACCATACTGTGTCATTAAATCATTCAAAACACTATAATTAGTTTTTCTGATCACTTTTTAGGACTTTTTAAAAAATTTTATTTTTTGACTTTTTCGACATGCTATAGTATGACATTTTTTGATAAATTTCAACATGCTGTAAAATGGCTTTTTTTACAAGTTTTGTCACCGTACTGTGCCATTAAATCATTCAAAACACTATAATAAGTGTTTCTGATCACTTTTGGGCTTTTAAAATTTTTCATTTTTTGACTTTTTCGACATGCTATAGTATGACATTTTTGATAAAATTCAAGATGCTGTAAAATGGTTTTGTTTTTACAACTTTTGTTGCCATACTGTGCCATTAAATCATTCAAAACACTATAATTAGTGTTTCTGATCACTTTTTAGGACTTTTTAAAATTTTTTGTTTTGACTTTTTCGACATGCTATAGTATGACATTTTTTGATGAATTTCAACATGCTGTAAAATGGCTTTTTTTTTTTTTTACAACTTTTGTCGCCATACTGTGCCATTAAATCACTTAAAACACTATAATAAGTGTTTCTGATCACTTTTTCGGACTTTTTAAATGTTTTATTTTTTGACTTTTTCGACATGCTATAGTATGACATTTTTTGATGAATTTCAAGATGCTGTAAAATGGCTTTTTTTTTTTTACAACTTTTGTCGCCATACTGTGTCATTAATTCATTCAAAACACTATAATAAGTGTTTCTGATCACTTTTTAGGGCTTTTTAAAATTTTCCATTTTTTGACTTTTTCGACATGCTATAGTATGACATTTTTTGATAAATTTCAACATGCTGTAAAATGGCTTTTTTACAACTTTTGTCGCCATACTGTGCCATTAAATCATTCAAAACACTAGAATAAGTGTTTCTGATCACTGTTTAGGGCTTTTTAAAATTTTCATTTTTTGACTTTTTCAACATGCTATAGTATGACATTTTTTGATGAATTTCAACATGCTGTAAAATGGCTTTTTTTTTTTTTTTTTTTACAACTTTTGTCGCCATACTGTGTCATTAATTCATTCAAAACACTATAATAAGTGTTTCTGATCATTTTTAGGACTTTTTAAAATTTGTCATTTTTTGAGTATTTCGACATGCTATAGTATGACATTTTTTGATAAATTTCAACATGCTGTAAAATGGCTTTTTTTACAAGTTTTGTCACCATACTGTGCCATTAAATCATTCAAAACACTATAATAAGTGTTTATGATCACTTTTTTGGGCTTTTTAAAATTTTTCATTTTTTGACTTTTTCGACATGCTATAGTCTGACATTTTTTGATAAAATTCAAGATGCTGTAAAATGGTTTTTGTTTTTACAACTTTTGTTGCCATACTGTGCCATTAAATCATTCAAAACACTATAATTAGTGTTTCTGATCACTTTTTAGGACTTTTTAAAATTTTTTGTTTTGACTTTTTCGACATGCTATAGTATGACATTTTTTGATGAATTTCAACATGCTGTAAAATGGCTTTTTTTTTTTTTTTTTTTTTTTTTTAAAACTTTTGTCGCCATAATTTGCCATTAAATAAATTAAAAAACTAAAAAAAGTGTTTCTGATCACTTTTTCGGACTTTTTAAATGTTTTTATTTTTTTACTTTTTCGACATGCTATAGTATGACATTTTTTGATAAATTTCAAGATGCTGTAAAATGGCTTTTTTTTTTTTACAACTTTTGTCGCCATACTGTGTCATTAATTCATTCAAAACACTATAATAAGTGTTTCTGATCACTTTTTTGGGCTTTTTAAAATTTTTCATGTTTTGACTTTTTTCGACATGCTATTGTATTAAATTTTTTGTTTTATTTCAAAATTCTGTAAAATGGGTTTTTTTTTTTTTTTTTTTTTTTTTTTACAACTTTTGTCGCCATACTGTGCCATTAAATCACTTAAAACACTATAATAAGTGTTTCTGATCACTTTTTCGGACTTTTTAAATGTTTTTATTTTTTTACTTTTTCGACATACTATAGTATGACATTTTTGATGAATTTCAAGATGCTGTAAAATGGCTTTTTTTTTTTTTACAACTTTTGTCGCCATACTGTGTCATTAATTCATTCAAAACACTATAATAAGTGTTTCTGATCACTTTTTGGGCTTTTTAAAATTTTTCATGTTTTGACTTTTTCGACATGCTATAGTATGACATTTTTGATGAATTTCAACATGCTGTAAAATGGCTTTTTTTTTTACAACTTTTTTAACCATACTGTGCCATTAATTAATTCAAAATACTATAATAAGTGTTTCTGATCACTTTTTAGGGCTTTTTAAAATTTTCCATTTTTTGACTTTTTCGACATGCTATAGTATGACATTTTTTGATAAAATTCAAGATGCTGTAAAATGGATTTTTTTTTTTACAACTTTTGTCGCCATACTGTGTCATTAAATCACTTAAAACTCTGAGTTCTTCTGATCACTATTTAGGGTTTTTCAAAAAATGTCATTTTTTGACTTTTTCGACATGCTATAGTATGACATTTTTTGATAAAATTCAAGATGCTGTAAAATGTTTTTTGTTTTTACAACTTTTGTTACCATACTGTGTCATTAAATCATTCAAAACACTATAATTAGTTTTTCTGATCACTTTTTAGGACTTTTTAAAAATTTTTATTTTTTGACTTTTTCGACATGCTATAGTATGACATTTTTTGATTAATTTCAACATGCTGTAAAATGGCTTTTTACAAGTTTTGTCACCGTACTGTGCCATTAAATCATTCAAAACACTATAATAAGTGTTTCTGATCACTTTTTGGGCTTTTTAAAATTTTTCATTTTTGACTTTTTCGACATGCTATAGTATGACATTTTTGATAAAATTCAAGATGCTGTAAAATGGTTTTGTTTTTACAACTTTTGTTGCCATACTGTGCCATTAAATCATTCAAAACACTATAATTAGTGTTTCTGATCACTTTTAGGACTTTAAAATTTTTTGTTTTGACTTTTTCGACATGCTATAGTATGACATTTTTTGATGAATTTCAACATGCTGTAAAACGGCTTTTTTTTTTTTTTTTTTTTTTTTACAACTTTTGTCGCCATACTGTGCCATTAAATCACTTAAAACACTATAATAAGTGTTTCTGATCACTTTTTCGGACTTTTTAAATGTTTTTATTTTTTGACTTTTTCGACATGCTATAGTATGACATTTTTTGATGAATTTCAAGATGCTGTAAAATGGCTTTTTTTTTTTTACAACTTTTGTCGCCATACTGTGTCATTAATTCATTCAAAACACTATAATAAGTGTTTCTGATCACTTTTTAGGGCTTTTTAAAATTTTCCATTTTTTGACTTTTTCGACATGCTATAGTATGACATTTTTTGATAAATTTCAACATGCTGTAAAATGGCTTTTTTTACAAGTTTTGTCACCGTACTGTGCCATTAAATCATTCAAAACACTATAATAAGTGTTTCTGATCACTTTTTTGGGCTTTTTAAAATTTTTCATTTTTTGACTTTTTCGACATGCTATAGTATGACATTTTTTGATAAAATTCAAGATGCTGTAAAATGGTTTTTGTTTTTACAACTTTTGTTGCCATACTGTGCCATTAAATCATTCAAAACACTATAATAAGTGTTTCTGATCACTTTTTTGGGCTTTTTAAAATTTTTTTATTTTTTGACTTTTTCGACATGCTATAGTATGACATTTTTTGATAAAATTCAAGATGCTGTAAAATGGTTTTGTTTTTACAACTTTTGTTGCCATACTGTGCCATTAAATCATTCAAAACACTATAATTAGTGTTTCTGATCACTTTTTTGGACTTTTTAAAATTTTTTGTTTTGACTTTTTCGACATGCTATAGTATGACATTTTTTGATGAATTTCAACATGCTGTAAAATGGCTTTTTTTTTTTTACAACTTTTGTGGCCATACTGTGCCATTAAATCACTTAAAACACTATAATAAGTGTTTCTGATCACTTTTTCGGACTTTTTAAATGTTTTTATTTTTTGACTTTTTCGACATGCTATAGTATGACATTTTTGATGAATTTCAAGATGCTGTAAAATGGCTTTTTTTTTTTACAACTTTTGTCGCCATACTGTGTCATTAATTCATTCAAAACACTATAATAAGTGTTTCTGATCACTTTTTAGGGCTTTTTAAAATTTTCCATTTTTTGACTTTTTCGACATGCTATAGTATGACATTTTTTGATAAATTTCAACATGCTGTAAAATGGCTTTTTTACAACTTTTGTCGCCATACTGTGCCATTAAATCATTCAAAACACTAGAATAAGTGTTTCTGATCACTGTTTAGGGCTTTTTAAAATTTTCATTTTTTGACTTTTTCAACATGCTATAGTATGACATTTTTTGATGAATTTCAACATGCTGTAAAATGGCTTTTTTTTTTTTTTTTTACAACTTTTGTCGCCATACTGTGTCATTAAATCATTAAAAACACTAAAATAATTGTTTAGGTTCATTTTTATGACTTTTTAAAATTTGTCATTTTTGAGTATTTCGACATGCTATAGTATGACATTTTTGATAAATTTCAACATGCTGTAAAATGGCTTTTTACAAGTTTTGTCACCATACTGTGCCATTAAATCATTCAAAACACTATAATAAGTGTTTCTGATCACTTTTTTGGGCTTTTTAAAATTTTTCATTTTTTGACTTTTTCGACATGCTATAGTCTGACATTTTTTGATAAAATTCAAGATGCTGTAAAATGGTTTTTGTTTTTACAACTTTTGTTGCCATACTGTGCCATTAAATCATTCAAAACACTATAATTAGTGTTTCTGATCACTTTTAGGACTTTTTAAAATTTTTGTTTTGACTTTTTCGACATGCTATAGTATGACATTTTTTGATGAATTTCAACATGCTGTAAAATGGCTTTTTTTTTTTTTTTTACAACTTTTGTCGCCATACTGTGCCATTAAATCACTTAAAACACTATAATAAGTGTTTCTGATCACTTTTTCGGACTTTTTAAATGTTTTTATTTTTTTACTTTTTCGACATGCTATAGTATGACATTTTTTGATGAATTTCAAGATGCTGTAAAATGGCTTTTTTTTTTTTACAACTTTTGTCGCCATACTGTGTCATTAATTCATTCAAAACACTATAATAAGTGTTTCTGATCACTTTTTTGGGCTTTTTAAAATTTTTCATGTTTTGACTTTTTTCGACATGCTATAGTATGACATTTTTTGATGAATTTCAACATGCTGTAAAATGGCTTTTTTTTTTTACAACTTTTGTCACCATACTGTGCCATTAATTAATTCAAAATACTATAATAAGTGTTTCTGATCACTTTTTAGGGCTTTTTAAAATTTTCCATTTTTTGACTTTTTCGACATGCTATAGTATGACATTTTTTGATAAAATTCAAGATGCTGTAAAATGGATTTTTTTTTTACAACTTTTGTCGCCATACAGTGTCATTAAATCACTTAAAACACTGAGTTCTTCTGATCACTATTTAGGGTTTTTCAAAAAATGTCATTTTTTGACTTTTTCGACATGCTATAGTATGACATTTTTTGATAAAATTCAAGATGCTGTAAAATGTTTTTTGTTTTTACAACTTTTGTCACCATACTGTGTCATTAAATCATTCAAAACACTATAATTAGTTTTTCTGATCACTTTTTAGGACTTTTTAAAAAATTTTATTTTTTGACTTTTTCGACATGCTATAGTATGACATTTTTTGATAAATTTCAACATGCTGTAAAATGGCTTTTTTTACAAGTTTTGTCACCGTACTGTGCCATTAAATCATTCAAAACACTATAATAAGTGTTTCTGATCACTTTTTTGGGCTTTTTAAAATTTTTCATTTTTTGACTTTTTCGACATGCTATAGTATGACATTTTTTGATAAAATTCAAGATGCTGTAAAATGGTTTTTGTTTTTACAACTTTTGTTGCCATACTGTGCCATTAAATCATTCAAAACACTATAATTAGTGTTTCTGATCACTTTTTAGGACTTTTTAAAATTTTTTGTTTTGACTTTTTCGACATGCTATAGTATGACATTTTTTGATGAATTTCAACATGCTGTAAAATGGCTTTTTTTTTTTTTACAACTTTTGTCGCCATACTGTGCCATTAAATCACTTAAAACACTATAATAAGTGTTTCTGATCACTTTTTCGGACTTTTTAAATGTTTTTATTTTTTGACTTTTTCGACATGCTATAGTATGACATTTTTTGATGAATTTCAAGATGCTGTAAAATGGTTTTTGTTTTTACAACTTTTGTTGCCATACTGTGCCATTAAATCATTCAAAACACTATAATTAGTGTTTCTGATCACTTTTTAGGACTTTTTAAAATTTTTTGTTTTGACTTTTTCGACATGCTATAGTATGACATTTTTTGATGAATTTCAACATGCTGTAAAATGGCTTTTTTTTTTTTTTTTACAACTTTTGTCGCCATACTGTGCCATTAAATCACTTAAAACACTATAATAAGTGTTTCTGATCACTTTTTCGGACTTTTTAAATGTTTTTATTTTTTGACTTTTTCGACATGCTATAGTATGACATTTTTTGATGAATTTCAAGATGCTGTAAAATGGCTTTTTTTTTTTTACAACTTTTGTCGCCATACTGTGTCATTAATTCATTCAAAACACTATAATAAGTGTTTCTGATCACTTTTTAGGGCTTTTTAAAATTTTCCATTTTTTGACTTTTTCGACATGCTATAGTATGACATTTTTTGATAAATTTCAACATGCTGTAAAATGGCTTTTTTACAACTTTTGTCGCCATACTGTGCCATTAAATCATTCAAAACACTAGAATAAGTGTTTCTGATCACTGTTTAGGGCTTTTTAAAATTTTCATTTTTTGACTTTTTCAACATGCTATAGTATGACATTTTTTGATGAATTTCAACATGCTGTAAAATGGCTTTTTTTTTTTTTTTTTACAACTTTTGTCGCCATACTGTGTCATTAATTCATTCAAAACACTATAATAAGTGTTTCTGATCATTTTTAGGACTTTTTAAAATTTGTCATTTTTTGAGTATTTCGACATGCTATAGTATGACATTTTTTGATAAATTTCAACATGCTGTAAAATGGCTTTTTTTACAAGTTTTGTCACCATACTGTGCCATTAAATCATTCAAAACACTATAATAAGTGTTTCTGATCACTTTTTTGGGCTTTTTAAAATTTTTCATTTTTTGACTTTTTCGACATGCTATAGTCTGACATTTTTTGATAAAATTCAAGATGCTGTAAAATGGTTTTTGTTTTTACAACTTTTGTTGCCATACTGTGCCATTAAATCATTCAAAACACTATAATTAGTGTTTCTGATCACTTTTTAGGACTTTTTAAAATTTTTTGTTTTGACTTTTTCGACATGCTATAGTATGACATTTTTTGATGAATTTCAACATGCTGTAAAATGGCTTTTTTTTTTTTTTTTTTTTTTTTTTTTTTAAAACTTTTGTCGCCATACTGTGCCATTAAATCACTTAAAACACTATAATAAGTGTTTCTGATCACTTTTTCGGACTTTTTAAATGTTTTTATTTTTTGACTTTTTCGACATGCTATAGTATGACATTTTTTGATGAATTTCAAGATGCTGTAAAATGGCTTTTTTTTTTTTACAACTTTTGTCGCCATACTGTGTCATTAATTCATTCAAAACACTATAATAAGTGTTTCTGATCACTTTTTAGGGCTTTTTAAAATTTTCCATTTTTTGACTTTTTCGACATGCTATAGTATGACATTTTTTGATGAATTTCAACATGCTGTAAAATGGCTTTTTTTTTTTTTTTTTTTTTACAACTTTTGTCGCCATACTGTGTCATTAAATCACTTAAAAAAAAATAATAATTGTTTCTGATAACTTTTTAGGACTTTTTAAATGTTTTTATTTTTTTACTTTTTCGACATACTATAGTATGACATTTTTTGATGAATTTCAAGATGCTGTAAAATGGCTTTTTTTTTTTTACAACTTTTGTCGCCATACTGTGTCATTAATTCATTCAAAACACTATAATAAGTGTTTCTGATCACTTTTTTGGGCTTTTTAAAATTTTTCATGTTTTGACTTTTTTCGACATGCTATAGTATGACATTTTTTGATGAATTTCAACATGCTGTAAAATGGCTTTTTTTTTTTACAACTTTTGTCACCATACTGTGCCATTAATTAATTCAAAATACTATAATAAGTGTTTCTGATCACTTTTTAGGGCTTTTTAAAATTTTCCATTTTTTGACTTTTTCGACATGCTATAGTATGACATTTTTTGATAAAATTCAAGATGCTGTAAAATGGATTTTTTTTTTTTTTTTTACAACTTTTGTCGCCATACTGTGTCATTAAATCACTTAAAACTCTGAGTTCTTCTGATCACTATTTAGGGTTTTTCAAAAAATGTCATTTTTTGACTTTTTCGACATGCTATAGTATGACATTTTTTGATAAAATTCAAGATGCTGTAAAATGTTTTTTGTTTTTACAACTTTTGTCACCATACTGTGTCATTAAATCATTCAAAACACTATAATTAGTTTTTCTGATCACTTTTTAGGACTTTTTAAAAAATTTTATTTTTTGACTTTTTCGACATGCTATAGTATGACATTTTTTGATAAATTTCAACATGCTGTAAAATGGCTTTTTTTACAAGTTTTGTCACCGTACTGTGCCATTAAATCATTCAAAACACTATAATAAGTGTTTCTGATCACTTTTTTGGGCTTTTTAAAATTTTTCATTTTTTGACTTTTTCGACATGCTATAGTATGACATTTTTTGATAAAATTCAAGATGCTGTAAAATGGTTTTTGTTTTTACAACTTTTGTTGCCATACTGTGCCATTAAATCATTCAAAACACTATAATTAGTGTTTCTGATCACTTTTTAGGACTTTTTAAAATTTTTTGTTTTGACTTTTTCGACATGCTATAGTATGACATTTTTTGATGAATTTCAACATGCTGTAAAATGGCTTTTTTTTTTTTTTTATTTTTTTTTTTTTTTACAACTTTTGTCGCCATACTGTGCCATTAAATCACTTAAAACACTATAATAAGTGTTTCTGATCACTTTTTCGGACTTTTTAAATGTTTTTATTTTTTTACTTTTTCGACATGCTATAGTATGACATTTTTTGATGAATTTCAAGATGCTGTAAAATGGCTTTTTTTTTTTACAACTTTTGTCGCCATACTGTGTCATTAATTCATTCAAAACACTATAATAAGTGTTTCTGATCACTTTTTAGGGCTTTTAAAATTTTCCATTTTTGACTTTTTCGACATGCTATAGTATGACATTTTTTGATAAATTTCAACATGCTGTAAAATGGCCTTTTTTTTTTTACAACTTTTGTCGCCATACTGTGCCATTAAATCATTCATAACACTAGAATAAGTGTTTCTGATCACTGTTTAGGGCTTTTTAAAATTTTCATTTTTTGACTTTTTCAACATGCTATAGTATGACATTTTTTGATGAATTTCAACATGCTGTAAAATGGCTTTTTTTTTTTTTTTTTACAACTTTTGTCGCCATACTGTGTCATTAATTCATTCAAAACACTATAATAAGTGTTTCTGATCATTTTTAGGACTTTTTAAAATTTGTCATTTTTTGAGTATTTCGACATGCTATAGTATGACATTTTTGATAAATTTCAACATGCTGTAAAATGGCTTTTTACAAGTTTTGTCACCATACTGTGCCATTAAATCATTCAAAACACTATAATAAGTGTTTCTGATCACTTTTGGGCTTTTTAAAATTTTTCATTTTTGACTTTTTCGACATGCTATAGTCTGACATTTTTTGATAAAATTCAAGATGCTGTAAAATGGTTTTTGTTTTTACAACTTTTGTTGCCATACTGTGCCATTAAATCATTCAAAACACTATAATTAGTGTTTCTGATCACTTTTTAGGACTTTTTAAAATTTTTTGTTTTGACTTTTTCGACATGCTATAGTATGACATTTTTTGATGAATTTCAACATGCTGTAAAATGGCTTTTTTTTTTTTTTTTTTTTTTTTTTTACAACTTTTGTCGCCATACTGTGCCATTAAATCACTTAAAACACTATAATAAGTGTTTCTGATCACTTTTTCGGACTTTTTAAATGTTTTTATTTTTTTACTTTTTCGACATGCTATAGTATGACATTTTTTGATGAATTTCAAGATGCTGTAAAATGGCTTTTTTTTTTTTACAACTTTTGTCGCCATACTGTGTCATTAATTCATTCAAAACACTATAATAAGTGTTTCTGATCACTTTTTTGGGCTTTTTAAAATTTTTCATGTTTTGACTTTTTTCGACATGCTATAGTATGACATTTTTTGATGAATTTCAACATGCTGTAAAATGGCTTTTTTTTTTTACAACTTTTGTCACCATACTGTGCCATTAATTAATTCAAAATACTATAATAAGTGTTTCTGATCACTTTTTAGGGCTTTTTAAAATTTTCCATTTTTTGACTTTTTCGACATGCTATAGTATGACATTTTTTGATAAATTTCAACATGCTGTAAAATGGCTTTTTTTACAAGTTTTGTCACCATACTGTGCCATTAAATCATTCAAAACACTATAATAAGTGTTTCTGATCACTTTTTTGGGCTTTTTAAAATTTTTCATTTTTTGACTTTTTCGACATGCTATAGTCTGACATTTTTTGATAAAATTCAAGATGCTGTAAAATGGTTTTTGTTTTTACAACTTTTGTTGCCATACTGTGCCATTAAATCATTCAAAACACTATAATTAGTGTTTCTGATCACTTTTTAGGACTTTTTAAAATTTTTTGTTTTGACTTTTTCGACATGCTATAGTATGACATTTTTTGATGAATTTCAACATGCTGTAAAATGGCTTTTTTTTTTTTTTTTTTTTTTTTTTACAACTTTTGTCGCCATACTGTGCCATTAAATCACTTAAAACACTATAATAAGTGTTTCTGATCACTTTTTCGGACTTTTTAAATGTTTTTATTTTTTTACTTTTTCGACATGCTATAGTATGACATTTTTTGATGAATTTCAAGATGCTGTAAAATGGCTTTTTTTTTTTTACAACTTTTGTCGCCATACTGTGTCATTAATTCATTCAAAACACTATAATAAGTGTTTCTGATCACTTTTTTGGGCTTTTTAAAATTTTTCATGTTTTGACTTTTTTCGACATGCTATAGTATGACATTTTTTGATGAATTTCAACATGCTGTAAAATGGCTTTTTTTTTTTTTTTTTACAACTTTTGTCGCCATACTGTGCCATTAAATCACTTAAAACACTATAATAAGTGTTTCTGATCACTTTTTCGGACTTTTTAAATGTTTTTATTTTTTTACTTTTTCGACATGCTATAGTATGACATTTTTTGATGAATTTCAAGATGCTGTAAAATGGCTTTTTTTTTTTTACAACTTTTGTCGCCATACTGTGTCATTAATTCATTCAAAACACTATAATAAGTGTTTCTGATCACTTTTTGGGCTTTTTAAAATTTTTCTTGTTTTGACTTTTTTCGACATGCTATAGTATGACATTTTTTGATGAATTTCAACATGCTGTAAAATGGCTTTTTTTTTTTACAACTTTTGTCACCATACTGTGCCATTAATTAATTCAAAATACTATAATAAGTGTTTCTGATCACTTTTTAGGGCTTTTTAAAATTTTCCATTTTTTGACTTTTTCGACATGCTATAGTATGACATTTTTTGATAAAATTCAAGATGCTGTAAAATGGATTTTTTTTTTTTTTTTTTACAACTTTTGTCGCCATACTGTGTCATTAAATCACTTAAAACTCTGAGTTCTTCTGATCACTATTTAGGGTTTTTCAAAAAATGTCATTTTTTGACTTTTTCGACATGCTATAGTATGACATTTTTTGATAAATTTCAACATGCTGTAAAATGGCTTTTTTTACAAGTTTTGTCACCGTACTGTGCCATTAAATCATTCAAAACACTATAATAAGTGTTTCTGATCACTTTTTTGGGCTTTTTAAAATTTTTCATTTTTTGACTTTTTCGACATGCTATAGTATGACATTTTTTGATAAAATTCAAGATGCTGTAAAATGGTTTTTGTTTTTACAACTTTTGTTGCCATACTGTGCCATTAAATCATTCAAAACACTATAATTAGTGTTTCTGATCACTTTTTAGGACTTTTTAAAATTTTTTGTTTTGACTTTTTCGACATGCTATAGTATGACATTTTTTGATGAATTTCAACATGCTGTAAAATGGCTTTTTTTTTTTTTTACAACTTTTGTCGCCATACTGTGCCATTAAATCACTTAAAACACTATAATAAGTGTTTCTGATCACTTTTTCGGACTTTTTAAATGTTTTTATTTTTTGACTTTTTCGACATGCTATAGTATGACATTTTTTGATGAATTTCAAGATGCTGTAAAATGGCATTTTTTTTTTTACAACTTTTGTCGCCATACTGTGTCATTAATTCATTCAAAACACTATAATAAGTGTTTCTGATCACTTTTTAGGGCTTTTTAAAATTTTCCATTTTTTGACTTTTTCGACATGCTATAGTATGACATTTTTTGATAAATTTCAACATGCTGTAAAATGGCTTTTTTTTTTTTACAACTTTTGTCGCCATACTGTGCCATTAAATCATTCAAAACACTAGAATAAGTGTTTCTGATCACTGTTTAGGGCTTTTTAAAATTTTCATTTTTTGACTTTTTCAACATGCTATAGTATGACATTTTTTGATGAATTTCAACATGCTGTAAAATGGCTTTTTTTTTTTTTTTTTTACAACTTTTGTCGCCATACTGTGTCATTAATTCATTCAAAACACTATAATAAGTGTTTCTGATCATTTTTAGGACTTTTTAAAATTTGTCATTTTTTGAGTATTTCGACATGCTATAGTATGACATTTTTTGATAAATTTCAACATGCTGTAAAATGGCTTTTTTTACAAGTTTTGTCACCATACTGTGCCATTAAATCATTCAAAACACTATAATAAGTGTTTCTGATCACTTTTTTGGGCTTTTTAAAATTTTTCATTTTTTGACTTTTTCGACATGCTATAGTCTGACATTTTTTGATAAAATTCAAGATGCTGTAAAATGGTTTTTGTTTTTACAACTTTTGTTGCCATACTGTGCCATTAAATCATTCAAAACACTATAATTAGTGTTTCTGATCACTTTTTAGGACTTTTTAAAATTTTTTGTTTTGACTTTTTCGACATGCTATAGTATGACATTTTTTGATGAATTTCAACATGCTGTAAAATGGCTTTTTTTTTTTTTTTTTTTTTTTTTTTTACAACTTTTGTCGCCATACTGTGCCATTAAATCACTTAAAACACTATAATAAGTGTTTCTGATCACTTTTCGGACTTTTTAAATGTTTTTATTTTTTTACTTTTTCGACATGCTATAGTATGACATTTTTTGATGAATTTCAAGATGCTGTAAAATGGCTTTTTTTTTTTTACAACTTTTGTCGCCATACTGTGTCATTAATTCATTCAAAACACTATAATAAGTGTTTCTGATCACTTTTTTGGGCTTTTTAAAATTTTTCATGTTTTGACTTTTTTCGACATGCTATAGTATGACATTTTTTGATGAATTTCAACATGCTGTAAAATGGCTTTTTTTTTTTACAACTTTTGTCACCATACTGTGCCATTAATTAATTCAAAATACTATAATAAGTGTTTCTGATCACTTTTTAGGGCTTTTTAAAATTTTCCATTTTTTGACTTTTTCGACATGCTATAGTATGACATTTTTTGATAAATTTCAACATGCTGTAAAATGGCTTTTTTTACAACTTTTGTCGCCATACTGTGCCATTAAATCATTCAAAACACTAGAATAAGTGTTTCTGATCACTGTTTAGGGCTTTTTAAAATTTTTCATTTTTTGACTTTTTCGACATGCTATAAGATGACATTTTTTGATAAAATTCAAGATGCTGTAAAATGGTTTTTGTTTTTACAACTTTTGTTGCCATACTGTGCCATTAAATCATTCAAAACACTATAATTAGTGTTTCTGATCACTTTTTAGGACTTTTTAAAATTTTTTGTTTTGACTTTTTTCGACATGCTATAGTATGACATTTTTTGATGAATTTCAACATGCTGTAAAATGGCTTTTTTTTTTTTTTTTTTTTTTTTTTTTTAAAACTTTTTTAGCCATACTGTGCCATTAAATCACTTAAAACACTATAATAAGTGTTTCTGATCACTTTTTCGGACTTTTTAAATGTTTTTATTTTTTTACTTTTTCGACATGCTATAGTATGACATTTTTTGATGAATTTCAAGATGCTGTAAAATGGCTTTTTTTTTTTTTTTACAACTTTTGTCGCCATACTGTGTCATTAATTCATTCAAAACACTATAATAAGTGTTTCTGATCACTTTTTTGGGCTTTTTAAAATTTTTCATGTTTTGACTTTTTTCGACATGCTATAGTATGACATTTTTTGATAAAATTCAAGATTCTGTAAAATGGCTTTTTTTTTGTTTTTTTTTTACAACTTTTGTCACCATATTGTGTCATTAAATCATTCAAAACACTATAATAAGTGTTTCTGATCACTTTTTGGGACTTTTTAAATTTTTTGATTTTTTGACTTTTTCGACATGCTATGGTATGACATTTTTTTGATGAATTTCAACAAGCTGTAAAATGGCTTTTTTACAACTTTTGTCACCATACTTTGCCATTAAATCATTCAAAACACGATAACAAGTCTTTCCGATCACTTTTTAGGACTTTTTAAAATTTGTCATTTTTTGACTTTTGCGACATGCTATAGTATGACATTTTTTGATAAAATTCAAGATTCTGTAAAATGGCTTTTTTTTTTTTTTACAACTTTTGTCGCCATACTGTGCCATTAAATCACTTAAAACACTATAATAAGTGTTTCTGATCACTTTTTGGGACTTTTTAATTTTTTTTATTTTTTGACTTTTTCGACATGCTATAGTATGACATTTTTTGATGAATTTCAACATGCTGTAAAATGGCTTTTTTTTTTTTTCAACTTTTGTCGCCATATTGTGCCATTAATTCATTCAAAACACGATAATAAGTGTTTCTGATCACTTTTTAGGGCTTTTTAAAATTTGTCATTTTTTGACTTTTTCGACATGCTATAGTATGACATTTTTTGATAAAATTCAAGATTCTGTAAAATGGCTTTTTTTTTATTTTATTTTTTTACAACTTTTGTCACCATATTGTGTCGTTAAATCATTCAAAACACTATAATAAGTGTTTCTGATCACTTTTTGGGACTTTTTAAATTTTTTGATTTTTTGACTTTTTCGACATGCTATAGTATGACATTTTTTGATAAAATTCAAGATTCTGTAAAATGGCTTTTTTACAACTTTTGTCACCATACCGTGCCATTAAAACATTCAAAACACTAGAATAAGTCTTTCTGATCACTTTTTGGGGCTTTTTAAAATTTTTAATTTTTTGACTTTTTCATTTTTCGATAAATTTCAACATGCTGTAAAATGGCTTTTTTACAACTTTTGTCGCCATACCGTGCAATTAAAACATTCAAAACACGAGAATAAGTCTTTCTGATCACTTTTTGGGGCTTTTTAAAATTTTTCATTTTTTGACTTTTTCGACATGCTATAGTGTGACATTTTTTTGATAAATTTCAACAAGCTGTAAAATGTTTTTTTTTTTTACAACTTTTGTCGCCATACTGTGCCATTAAATCACTCAAAACATTATAAGTCCTTCTGATCACTTTTTCGGACTTTTTAAAATTTTTCATTTTTTGAGTATTTCAACATGCAATAGTGTGACATTTTTTGATAAAATTCAAGATGCTGTAAAATGGCTTTTTTTTTTTTTTTTTACAACTTTTGTCACCGTACTGTGCCATTAAATAATTCAGAATGCTATAATAAGTGTTTCTGATCACTTTTTTTGGCTTTTTAAAATTTTTCATTTTTTGACTTTTTCGACATGCGACAGTCTGACATTTTTCGATAAATTTCAACATGCTGTAAAATGGCTTTTTTACAAGTTTTGTCACCATATTGTGCCATTAAATCATTCAAAACCCTCTAATAAGTGTTTCTGATCACTTTTTTGTGCTTTTTAAAATTTAAATTTTTTTTACTTTTTCGACATGCTATAGTATGACATTTTTCAATAAATGTCAACATGCTGTAAATGGCTTTTTTTTTTTTTTATTTATTTATTTATTTATTTTTACAGTTTTTGTCACCATACTGTGCCATTAAATCATTCAAAACACTATAATAAGTGTTTCTGATCACTTTTTTGGGCTTTTTAAAATTTTTCATTTTTTGACTTTTTCGACATGCTATAGTATGACATTTTTTGATGAATTTCAACGTGCTGTAAAATGGCTTTTTTTTTTTTTTTTTTTTACAACTTTTGTCACCGTACTGTGCCATTAAATCATTCAAAATGCCATAATAAGTGTTTCTGATCACTTTTTAGGACTTTTTAAATTTTTCATTTTTTGACTTTTTCGACATGCTATAGTATGACATTTTTTTGATGAATTTCAACAAGCTGTAAAATGGCTTTTTTACAACTTTTGTCACCATACTTTGCCATTAAATCATTCAAAACACGATAACAAGTCTTTCCGATCACTTTTTAGGACTTTTTAAAATTTGTCATTTTTTGACTTTTGCGACATGCTATAGTATGACATTTTTTGATAAAATTCAAGATTCTGTAAAATGGCTTTTTTTTTTTTACAACTTTTGTCGCCATACTGTGCCATTAAATCACTTAAAACACTATAATGAGTGTTTCTGATCACTTTTTGGGACTTTTTAATTTTTTTTATTTTTTAACTTTTTCGACATGCTATAGTATGACATTTTTTGATGAATTTCAACATGCTGTAAAATGGCTTTTTTTTTTTTTCAACTTTTGTCGCCATATTGTGCCATTAATTCATTCAAAACACGATAATAAGTGTTTCTGATCACTTTTTAGGGCTTTTTAAAATTTGTCATTTTTTGACTTTTTCGACATGCTATAGTATGACATTTTTTGATAAAATTCAAGATTCTGTAAAATGGCTTTTTTTTTTTATTTTATTTTTTTACAACTTTTGTCACCATATTGTGTCGTTAAATCATTCAAAACACTATAATAAGTGTTTCTGATCACTTTTTGGGACTTTTTAAATTTTTTGATTTTTTGACTTTTTCGACATGCTATAGTATGACATTTTTTGATAAAATTCAAGATTCTGTAAAATGGCTTTTTTACAACTTTTGTCACCATACCGTGCCATTAAAACATTCAAAACACTAGAATAAGTCTTTCTGATCACTTTTTGGGGCTTTTTAAAATTTTTAATTTTTTGACTTTTTCATTTTTCGATAAATTTCAACATGCTGTAAAATGGCTTTTTTACAACTTTTGTCGCCATACCGTGCAATTAAAACATTCAAAACACGAGAATAAGTCTTTCTGATCACTTTTTGGGGCTTTTTAAAATTTGTCATTTTTTGACTTTTTCGACATGCTATAGTGTGACATTTTTTTGATAAATTTCAACAAGCTGTAAAATGTTTTTTTTTTTTTTACAACTTTTGTCGCCATACTGTGCCATTAAATCACTCAAAACATTATAAGTCCTTCTGATCACTTTTTCGGACTTTTTAAAATTTTTCATTTTTTGACTTTTTCGACATGCTATAGTATGACATTTTTTGATAAAATTCAAGATGCTGTAAAATGGCTTTTTTTTTTTTTTTTTTTTACAACTTTTGTCACCGTACTGTGCCATTAAATAATTCAGAATGCTATAATAAGTGTTTCTGATCACTTTTTTTGGCTTTTTAAAATTTTTCATTTTTTGACTTTTTCGACATGCGACAGTCTGACATTTTTCGATAAATTTCAACATGCTGTAAAATGGCTTTTTTACAAGTTTTGTCACCATATTGTGCCATTAAATCATTCAAAACCCTCTAATAAGTGTTTCTGATCACTTTTTTGTGCTTTTTAAAATTTAAATTTTTTTTACTTTTTCGACATGCTATAGTATGACATTTTTCAATAAATGTCAACATGCTGTAAAATGGCTTTTTTTTTTTTTATTTATTTATTTATTTATTTTTTTTACAGTTTTTGTCACCATACTGTGCCATTAAATCATTCAAAACACTATAATAAGTGTTTCTGATCACTTTTTTGGGCTTTTTAAAATTTTTCATTTTTTGACTTTTTCGACATGCTATAGTATGACATTTTTTGATGAATTTCAACGTGCTGTAAAATGGCTTTTTTTTTTTTTTTTTTTTACAACTTTTGTCACCGTACTGTGCCATTAAATCATTCAAAATGCCATAATAAGTGTTTCTGATCACTTTTTAGGACTTTTTAAATTTTTCATTTTTTGACTTTTTCGACATGCTATAGTATGACATTTTTTTGATGAATGTCAACATGCTGTAAAATGGCTTTTTTTTTTACAACTTTTGTCGCCATACTGTGCCATTAAATCATTCAATACACCATAATAAGTCTTTCTGATCACTTTTTAGGGCCTTTTAAAATGTTTGATTTTTTTATTTTTTTGACATGCTATAGTATGACATTTTTTGACAAATTTCAACATGCTATAAAATAGCTTTTTTTTTTCTTACAACTTTTGACACCATAATATGCCACTAAACCATTCAATACACTATAATAAGTCATTCTGATCACTTTTAGGGACCTTTTAAAATTTTAGATTTTTTGACTTTTTGACATGCTATAGTGTGACATTTTTGGACAAATTTTAACATGCTATAAAATGCCTTTTTTTCAAATTTTGTAACCATACTGTCGGTTAGAGTTGCAGTTCTGTTGTTCTTGTATTTCGCTTCAAGTCCTGTTCTGGCTCTCCTCCCTGCCTGTTCTACCTCTGGCCAGCCTGCTCTGCCATTATCCTGCCGCGATTGGTGCGTCTGCTGGGACACCTGGCCACGCCCCTTCTGCCGCCTTCGCTGCCATTGGTCCGTCGTCTTCACCCTCAACCACAACTCCGTCGATCTGCTGCGCTGCTGATTGGTGTGCCCTCCTTCCGCCCGACCAATCCCAATCATCACCTCCGGAAACCACCACTTCCAAGACTCTGAATCCCTCAGTCGTGGCGGCAGCTCGCCTCTCGGTCGGTTCGTTGTTTTAGCGCTGTCAGAACTTGTGTATATTCCGCCACTTTGTCAATTTAATCAATGTTTGCTGGTTGTTCTCGTTGTCAGCCCTAGAGAGTGGCTCAGTTAGAGCTAGTTTTTTTGTTAGCATTTGTATTTTCTTTTCATCATTGTATTCATTAGTGATAAATCTCGGGGTGGGGGTGCTGTCCTTATGTTCGAATTTTAGAAAGAGTGCAATTGTTTTGGTTTTTCTTATTGTTTTTGGGTTAGCCGATTCTGGTCCGTTGTAACTCGTTGAGTCCTCTTTTTGTTATATTGTATGTTGTATTTATTGTTTTTGATTTGCAGCACTCCCAGACCCTCTCCCTTGGTTTGTTTGTCCCCTTTCAGTTAGCCTATATTCAGCCCTTGTTACAAAATAAATTTACTTTACCTTCATTTACATCTGGGTATTTTATGTTTATGTTGCTTCCCTTCCCCCTGGAGCCGGGGTCGTAACACTGTCCCATTAAATAATTTTCCACAACATTATATGGCATTCTGATCACTTTTTAGGACCTTTTAAAATTTTTCATTTTTTGACTTTTTTGACATGCTATAGTATGACGTTTTTTGACAAATTTCAATGTGCTATAAAATGTCTTTTTTTTTTTTTTTTTTTACAACTTTTGTCACCATAATGTGCCATTAAATCATTCAGTACACGATAATAAGTCTTTCTGATCACTTTTTAGGGCCTTTTAAAATTTTCCATTTTTTGACTTTTTCGACATGCTATAGTATGACATTTTTTGATAAAATTCAAGATTCTGTAAAATGGCTTTTTTTTTTTTTTTTTTTTTTTTTACAACTTTTGTCACCATATTGTGTCATTAAATCATTCAAAACACTATAATAAGTGTTTCTGATCACTTTTTGGGACTTTTTAAATTTTTTGATTTTTTGACTTTTTCAACATGCTATTGTATGACATTTTTTTGATGAATTTCAACAAGCTGTAAAATGGCTTTTTTACAACTTTTGTCACCATACTGTGCCATTAAATCATTCAAAACACTATCATAAGTCCTTCTGATCACTTTTGAGGACTTTTTAAAATTTTTCATTTTTTGACTTTTTCAACATGCTATAGTATGACATTTTTTTGATAAATTTCAACATGCTGTAAAATGGCTTTTTTACAACTTTTGTCGCCATACCGTGCAATTGAAACATTCAAAACACTAGAATAAGTCTTTCTGATTACTTTTTGGGGCTTTTTCATTTTTTTTTTCATTTTTTGAGTATTTCGACATGCTATCGTATGACATTTTTTGATAAATTTCAACATGCTGTAAAATGGCTTTTTTTTTTACAACTTTTGTCACCGTACTGTGCCATTAATTAATTCAAAACACTATAATAAGTGTTTCTGATCACTTTTTTGTGCTTTTTAAAATTTTTCATTTTTTGACTTTTTCGACATGCTATAGTATGACATTTTTTGATAAAATTCAAGATTCTGTAAAATGGCTTTTTTACAACTTTTGTCACCATACTGTGCCATTAAAACATTCAAAACACTCGAATAAGTCTTTTTGATCACTTTTTGGGGCCTTTAAAATTTTTCATTTTTTGACTTTTTCGACATGCTATAGTATGACATTTTTTGATAAAATTCAAGATTCTGTAAAATGGCTTTTTTACAACTTTTGTCACCATACCGTGCAATTAAAACATTCAAAACACTCGAATAAGTCTTTTTGATCACTTTTTGGGGCCTTTAAAATTTTTCATTTTTTGACTTTTTCAACATGCTATAGTATGACATTTTTCGATGTCAACATGCTGTAAAATGGTTTTTTTTTTTTTTTTTTTTTTTACAACTTTTGTCACCGTACTGTGCCATTAAATCATCCAAAACACTATAATAAGTGTTTCTGATCACGGTTTAGGGCTTTTTAAAATTTTCCATTTTTTGACTTTTTCGACATGCTATAGTATGACATTTTTTGATAAAATTCAAGATTCTGTAAAATGGCTTTTTTTTTTGTTTTTTTTACAACTTTTGTCACCATATTGTGTCATTAAACCATTCAAAACACTATAATAAGTGTTTCTGATCACTTTTTGGGACTTTTTAAGTTTTTTGATTTTTTGACTTTTTCGACATGCTATAGTATGACATTTTTTTGATGAATTTCAACAAGCTGTAAAATGGCTTTGTTACAACTTTTGTCACCATACCGTGCCATTAAATCATTCAAAACACTGTCATAAGTGTTTCTGATCACTTTTGAGGACTTTTTAAAATTTTTCATTTTTTGACTTTTTCGACATGCTATAGTATGACATTTTTTTGATAAATTTCAACATGCTGTAAAATGGCATTTTTTTTTTGCAACTTTTGTCGCCATACCGTGCAATTAAAACATTCAAAACACTAGAATAAGTCTTTCTGATTACTTTTTGGGGCTTTTTAAAATTTTTTTCATTTTTTGAGTATTTCGACATGCTATAGTATGACATTTTTTGATAAATTTCAACATGCTGTAAAATGGCTTTTTTTTTTACAACTTTTGTCACCGTACTGTGCCATTAATTAATTCAAAACACTATAATAAGTGTTTCTGATCACTTTTTTGTGCTTTTTAAAATTTGTCATTTTTTGACTTTTTCGACATGCTATAGTATGACATTTTTTGATAAAATTCAAGATTCTGTAAAATGGCTTTTTTACAACTTTTGTCACCATACCGTGCAATTAAAACATTCAAAACACTCGAATAAGTCTTTTTGATCACTTTTTGGGGCCTTTAAAATTTTTCATTTTTTTACTTTTTCGACATGCTATAGTATGACATTTTTTGATAAAATTCAAGATGCTGTAAAATGCCTTTTTTACAACTATTGTCGCCATACCGTGCCATTAAATCATTCAAAACACTAGAATAAGTCTTTCTGATCACTTTTTGGGGCTTTTTAAAATTTTTTGTTTTGACTTTTTCGACATGCTATAGTATGACATTTTTTGATGAATTTCAACATGCTGTAAAATGGCTTTTTTTTTTTTTTTTTTTTTTTACAACTTTTGTCACCATACTGTGCCATTAAATCACTTAAAACACTATAATAAGTGTTTCTGATCACTTTTTGGGACTTTTTAAATTTTTTTTATTTTTTGACTTTTTCAACATGCTATAGTATGACATTTTTTGATGAATTTCAACATGCTGTAAAATGGCATTTTTTTTTTTTTTTTTTTTTTTTACAACTTTTGTCGTCATACTGTGCCATTAATTCATTCAAAACACGATAATAAGTGTTTCTGATCACTTTTTAGGGTTTTTCAAAAAATGTCACCTTTTGACTTTTTCGACATGCTGACATTGTTGCCATACTGTGCCATTAAATCATTCAAAACACTATAATTAGTGTTTCTGATCACTTTTTAGGACTTTTTAAAATTTTTTGTTTTGACTTTTTCGACATGCTATAGTATGACATTTTTTGATAAAATTCAAGATTCTGTAAAATGGCTTTTTTTTGTTTTTTTTTTACAACTTTTGTCACCATATTGTGTCATTAAATCATTCAAAACACTATAATAATAGTTTTTGATCACTGTTTGTGTCTTTTTAAATTTTTTTTTTTTTTGACTTTTTCGACATGCTATGGTATGACATTTTTTTGATGAATTTCAACAAGCTGTAAAATGGCTTTTTTACAACTTTTGTCACCATACTTTGCCATTAAATCATTCAAAACACGATAACAAGTCTTTCCGATCACTTTTTAGGACTTTTTAAAATTTGTCATTTTTTGACTTTTGCGACATGCTATAGTATGACATTTTTTGATAAAATTCAAGATTCTGTAAAATGTCTTTTTTTTTTTTTACAACTTTTGTCGCCATACTGTGCCATTAAATCACTTAAAACACTATAATGAGTGTTTCTGATCACTTTTGGGACTTTTTAATTTTTTATTTTTAACTTTTTCGACATGCTATAGTATGACATTTTTGATGAATTTCAACATGCTGTAAAATGGCTTTTTTTTTTTTTTCAACTTTTGTCGCCATATTGTGCCATTAATTCATTCAAAACACGATAATAAGTGTTTCTGATCACTTTTTAGGGCTTTTTAAAATTTGTCATTTTTTGACTTTTTCGACATGCTATAGTATGACATTTTTTGATGAATTTCAACATGCTGTAAAATGGCATTTTTTTTTTTTTTTTTTTTTTTACAACTTTTGTCACCATATTGTGTCGTTAAATCATTCAAAACACTATAATAAGTGTTTCTGATCACTTTTTGGGACTTTTTAAATTTTTTGATTTTTTGACTTTTTCGACATGCTATAGTATGACATTTTTTGATAAAATTCAAGATTCTGTAAAATGGCTTTTTTACAACTTTTGTCACCATACCGTGCAATTAAAACATTCAAAACACTCGAATAAGTCTTTTTGATCACTTTTTGGGGCCTTTAAAATTTTTCATTTTTTGACTTTTTTGACATGCTATAGTATGACATTTTTTGATAAAATTCAAGATTCTGTAAAATGGCTTTTTTACAACTTTTGTCACCATACCGTGCCATTAAAACATTCAAAACACTAGAATAAGTCTTTCTGATCACTTTTTGGGGCTTTTTAAAATTTTTAATTTTTTGACTTTTTCATTTTTCGATAAATTTCAACATGCTGTAAAATGGCTTTTTTACAACTTTTGTCGCCATACCGTGCAATTAAAACATTCAAAACACGAGAATAAGTCTTTCTGATCACTTTTTGGGGCTTTTTAAAATTTTTCATTTTTTGACTTTTTCGACATGCTATAGTGTGACATTTTTTTGATAAATTTCAACAAGCTGTAAAATGGCTTTTTTTTTACAACTTTTGTCGCCATACTGTGTCATTAAATCACTCAAAACATTATAAGTCCTTCTGATCACTTTTTCGGACTTTTTAAAATTTTTCATTTTTTGAGTATTTCAACATGCAATAGTGTGACATTTTTTGATGAAATTCAAGATGCTGTAAAATGGCTTTTTTTTTTTTTTTTTACAACTTTTGTCACCGTACTGTGCCATTAAATAATTCAGAATGCTATAATAAGTGTTTCTGATCACTTTTTTTGGCTTTTTAAAATTTTTCATTTTTTGACTTTTTCGACATGCGACAGTCTGACATTTTTCGATAAATTTCAACATGCTGTAAAATGGCTTTTTTACAAGTTTTGTCACCATATTGTGCCATTAAATCATTCAAAACCCTCTAATAAGTGTTTCTGATCACTTTTTTGTGCTTTTTAAAATTTAAATTTTTTTTACTTTTTCGACATGCTATAGTATGACATTTTTCAATAAATGTCAACATGCTGTAAAATGGCTTTTTTTTTTATTTATTTATTTATTTATTTATTTTTTTACAGTTTTTGTCACCATACTGTGCCATTAAATCATTCAAAACACTATAATAAGTGTTTCTGATCACTTTTTTGGGCTTTTTAAAATTTTTCATTTTTTGACTTTTTCGACATGCTATAGTCTGACATTTTTTGATGAATTTCAACGTGCTGTAAAATGGCTTTTTTTTTTTTTTTTTTTTTTTACAACTTTTGTCACCGTACTGTGCCATTAAATCATTCAAAATGCTATAATAAGTGTTTCTGATCACTTTTTAGGACTTTTTAAATTTTTCATTTTTTGACTTTTTCGACATGCTATAGTATGACATTTTTTTGATGAATGTCAACATGCTGTAAAATGGCTTTTTTTTTTACAACTTTTGTCGCCATACTGTGCCATTAAATCATTCAATACACCATAATAAGTCTTTCTGATCACTTTTTAGGGCCTTTTAAAATGTTTGATTTTTTTATTTTTTTGACATGCTATAGTATGACATTTTTTGACAAATTTCAACATGCTATAAAATAGCTTTTTTTTTTCTTACAACTTTTGACACCATAATATGCCACTAAACCATTCAATACACTATAATAAGTCATTCTGATCACTTTTAGGGACCTTTTAAAATTTTAGATTTTTTGACTTTTTGACATGCTATAGTGTGACATTTTTGGACAAATTTTAACATGCTATAAAATGCCTTTTTTTCAAATTTTGTAACCATACTGTCGGTTAGAGTTGCAGTTCTGTTGTTCTTGTATTTCGCTTCAAGTCCTGTTCTGGCTCTCCTCCCTGCCTGTTCTACCTCTGGCCAGCCTGCTCTGCCATTATCCTGCCGCGATTGGTGCGTCTGCTGGGACACCTGGCCACGCCCCTTCTGCCGCCTTCGCTGCCATTGGTCCGTCGTCTTCACCCTCAACCACAACTCCGTCGATCTGCTGCGCTGCTGATTGGTGTGCCCTCCTTCCGCCCGACCAATCCCAATCATCACCTCCGGAAACCACCACTTCCAAGACTCTGAATCCCTCAGTCGTGGCGGCAGCTCGCCTCTCGGTCGGTTCGTTGTTTTAGCGCTGTCAGAACTTGTGTATATTCCGCCACTTTGTCAATTTAATCAATGTTTGCTGGTTGTTCTCGTTGTCAGCCCTAGAGAGTGGCTCAGTTAGAGCTAGTTTTTTTGTTAGCATTTGTATTTTCTTTTCATCATTGTATTCATTAGTGATAAATCTTGGGGTGGGGGTGCTGTCCTTATGTTCGAATTTTAGAAAGAGTGCAATTGTTTTGGTTTTTCTTATTGTTTTTGGGTTAGCCGATTCTGGTCCGTTGTAACTCGTTGAGTCCTCTTTTTGTTATATTGTATGTTGTATTTATTGTTTTTGATTTGCAGCACTCCCAGACCCTCTCCCTTGGTTTGTTTGTCCCCTTTCAGTTAGCCTATATTCAGCCCTTGTTACAAAATAAATTTACTTTACCTTCATTTACATCTGGGTATTTTATGTTTATGTTGCTTCCCTTCCCCCTGGAGCTGGGGTCGTAACACTGTCCCATTAAATAATTTTCCACAACATTATAAGGCATTCTGATCACTTTTTAGGACCTTTTAAAATTTTTCATTTTTTGACTTTTTTCGACATGCTATAGTATGACTTTTTTTTGACAAATTTCAACATGCTGTAAAATGTCTTTTTTAGATCTTTTGTCACCATAATGTGCCATTAAATAATTTTCCACAATATAATAAGTCATTCTGATCACTTTTTAGGGCCTTTTAAAATTTTAATTTTTTTGAGTTTTTCGACAAGCTATAGTGTGACATGTTTTGAAAAATTTCAACATGCTGTAAAATTGCTCTATTTACAACTTTTGTCACCATAATGTGTCATTAAACCAGTCAATACACGGTAATAAGTCTTTCTGTTCACTTTTTAGGGCCTTTTAAAATTTTCGATTTTTTGACTTTTTCGACATGCTATAGTATGACTTTTTTTGACAAATTTCAATATGCTGTAAAATATCTTTTTTAGATCTTTTGTCACCATAATGTGCCATTAAATAATTTTCCACAATATAATAAGTCTTTCTGTTCACTTTTTAGGGCCTTTTAATTTTTAATTTTTAATTTTTTTTACTTTTTCGACATGCTATAGTATGACATTTTTTGATGAATTTCAACATGCTGTAAAATGGCTTTTTTTTTTACAACTTTTGTCACCGTACTGTGCAATTAAAACATTCAAAACACTAGAAGAAGTCTTTCTGATCACTTTTTGGGGCTTTTTAAAATTTGTCATTTTTTTTACTTTTTCGATATGCTATAGTATGACATTTTTTTGATAAATTTCAACATGCTGTAAAATGGCTTTTTTACAAATTTTGTCACCGTACTGTGCCATTAATTAATTCAAAACACTATAATAAGTGTTTCTGATCACTTTTTAGGGCTTTTTAAAATTTGTCATTTTTTGAATTTTTCGACATGCTATAGTATGACATTTTTTGATAAATTTCAACATGCTGTAAAATGGCTTTTTTTTTTTTTTTTTTACAAGGTTTGTCACCATACTGTGTCATTAAATCACTCAAAATGCTATAGTATGACATTTTTTGACAAATTTCAACATGCTATAAAATAGCTTTTTTTTTTCTTACAACTTTTGTCACCATAATATACCACTAAACCATTCAATACACTATAATAAGTCTTTCTCATGACTTTTTAGGGCCTTTTAAAATTTTCATTTTTGTGACTTTTTCGACATGCTATAGTATGACGTCTTTTGACAAATTTCAACATGCCATAAAATGGCTTTTTTTAACAACTTTTGTCACCATAAAGTGCCATTAAATCATTTCCACAATATAATAAGTCATTCTGATCACTTTTAGGGACCTTTTAAAATTTTAGATTTTTTGACTTTTTCAACATGCTATAGTATGACATTTTTGGACAAATTTTAACATGCTATAAAATAGCTTTTTTTTTTTTTTTTCAAATTTTGTAACCATACTGTCGGTTAGAGTTGCAGTTCTGTTGTTCTTGTATTTCGCTTCAAGTCCTGTTCTGGCTCTCCTCCCTGCCTGTTCTACCTCTGGCCAGCCTGCTCTGCCATTATCCTGCCGTGATTGGTGCGTCTGCTGGGACACCTGGCCACGCCCCTTCTGCCGCCTTCGCTGCCATTGGTCCGTTGTCTTCACCCTCAACCACAACTCCGTCGATCTGCTGCGCTGCTGATTGGTGTGCCCTCCTTCCGCCCGACCAATCCCAATCATCACCTCCGGAAACCACCACTTCCAAGACTCTGAATCCCTCAGTCGTGGCAGCAGCTCGCCTCTCGGTCGGTTCGTTGTTTTAGCGCTGTCAGAACTTGTGTATATTCCGCCACTTTGTCAATTTAATCAAAGTTTGCTGGTTGTTCTCGTTGTCAGCCCTAGAGAGTGGCTCAGTTAGAGCTAGTTTTTTTGTTAGCTTTTGTATTTTCTTTTCATCATTGTATTCATTAGTGATAAATCTCGGGGTGGCGGTGCTGTCCTTATGTTCGAATTTTAGAAAGAGTGCAATTGTTTTGGTTTTTCTTATTGTTTTTGGGTTAGCCGATTCTGGTCCGTTGTAACTCGTTGAGTCCTCTTTTTGTTATATTGTATGTTGTATTTATTGTTTTTGATTTGCAGCACTCCCAGACCCTCTCCCTTGGTTTGTTTGTCCCCTTTCAGTTAGCCTATATTCAGCCCTTGTTACAAAATAAATTTACTTTACCTTCATTTACATCTGGGTATTTTATGTTTATGTTGCTTCCCTTCCCCCTGGAGCCGGGGTCGTAACACTGTCCCATTAAATAATTTTCCACAACATTATAAGGCATTCTGATCACTTTTTAGGACCTTTTAAAATTTTTCATTTTTTGACTTTTTTCGACATGCTATAGTATGACATTTTTTTTGATAAATTTCAACATGCTGTAAAATGGCTTTTTTTTCAAATTTTGTCACCATACTGTGCCATTAAATCATTTTCCACAATATAATAAGTCTTTCTGTTCACTTTTTAGGACCTTTTAAAATTTTCCATTTTTTGACTTTTTCGACATGCTATAGTATGACGTTTTTTGACAAATTTCAATAAGCTATAAAATCTTTTTTTTTTTTTTTTTTTTTTTTTAAAACTTTTGTCACCATAATGTGCCATTAAATCATTCAGTACACGATAATAAGTCTTTCTGATCACTTTTTAGGGCCTTTTAAAATTTTTGATTTTTTGACTTTTTCGACATGCTATAGTATGACTTTTTTTTGACAAATTTCAACATGCTGTAAAATGTCTTTTTTAGATCTTTTGTCACCATAATGTGCCATTAAATAATTTTCCACAATATAATAAGTCTTTCTGTTCACTTTTTAGGGCCTTTTAAAATTTTCGATTTTTTGACTTTTTCGACATGCTATAGTATGACTTTTTTTGACAAATTTCAACATGCTGTAAAATGGCTTTTTTTTCAAATTTTGTCACCATACTGTGCCATTAAATCATTTTCCACAATATAATAAGTCTTTCTGTTCACTTTTTAGGACCTTTTAAAATTTTCCATTTTTTGACTTTTTCGACATGCTATAGTATGACGTTTTTTGAAAAATTTAAATAAGCTATAAAATTTTTTTTTTTTTTTTTTTTTTTTTTTTTTACAACTTTTGTCACCATAATGTGTCATTAAATCATTCAGTACACGATAATAAGTCTTTCTGATCACTTTTTAGGGCCTTTTAAAATTTTTGATTTTTTGACTTTTTCGACATGCTATAGTATGACTTTTTTTTGACAAATTTCAACATGCTGTAAAATGTTTTTTTTAGATCTTTTGTCACCATAATGTGCCATTAAATAATTTTCCACAATATAATAAGTCTTTCTGTTCACTTTTTAGGGCCTTTTAAAATTTTCGATTTTTTGACTTTTTCGACATGCTATAGTATGACTTTTTTTGACAAATTTCAATATGCTGTAAAATATCTTTTTTAGATCTTTTGTCACCATAATGTGCCATTAAATAATTTTCCACAATATAATAAGTCTTTCTGTTCACTTTTTAGGGCCTTTTAATTTTTAATTTTTCATTTTTGACTTTTTCGACGTGCTATAGTATGACATTTTTTGATAAAATTCAAGATTCTGTAAAATGGCTTTTTTACAACTTTTGTCGCCATACCGTGCAATTCAATCATTCAAAACACTATAATAAGTGTTTCTGATCACTTTTTAGGACTTTTTTAAAATTTATATTATGACTTTTTTTGACAAATTTCAATATGCTGTAAAATATCTTTTTTAGATCTTTTGTCACCATAATGTGCCATTAAATAATTTTCCACAATATAATAAGTCATTCTGTTCACTTTTTAGGGCCTTTTAAAATTTTAGATTTTTTTTACTTTTTTGACATGCTATAGTATGACATTTTTTGACAAATTTCAACATGATAAAAAATGCCTTTTTTTTTTTTTTTTTTTTTACAACTTTTGTCACCATAATGTGTCATTAAAACATTCAACTATAATAAGGCTTTCTCATGACTTTTTAGGGCCTTTTAAAATTTTTCATTTTTTTACTTTTTTGACATGCTATAGTATGACATTTTTTTGATAAAATTCAACATGCTGTAAAATGGCTT